>JAWXYG010000016.1:2905818-4358728 GCA_034222035.1 Acacia crassicarpa
CATATCAGATGTATTGGCTCTAGGTAGCAATGGCAAAGTGGTGTTGAGTCTTCGTAAGGGAACTATTTCTTTATTTGATCCAACGACTGTGTTGTTGAATCCTTTGGGAGATGGAAAACACTTCCATGCTTTTATTGGATCTTATGTTCAGAACTTGGTTTTGATAAAAAAAGAATGATCACTACTAGAAAAAAGATGATTAGCGACAGAATTTGCGACGGAATTTTTTCCATCACAAATTTAGGAGTATTTGTGACGGAATTTAAATTCCATAGCAAAATAGTAATTTTTGCAACGGAATTGGATTTCTGTCGCTAAACCTAAGAAGATTTGTGACGGAATACGTTTCCGTCGCAAATTTAATATTTTTAACAAAAATAATTTTAAAAAAAAATTAATTTTGCGACGAAATATTAATTCTATCACAAAACCTCGTTTGGGTTTTGCAACGGAATTGAATTTCCGTCGCAAAACCCAAGGGGATTTGTGACAGAAAATTATTTGCTACAAAAACTGATTTCGTCGTAAACTTAATAATTTTTTGAAAAAATAATTTTTTTAAAAAAATAATTTTTTGGAAAAAATAATTTTTTGGAAAAAATAATTTTTTTCAAAAAAATAATTTTGCGACAGAATTGGATTTCCGTTGCAAATCCCAAAAGGGGTTTGCGAGGGAAACTGATTCCAGAGGAGGTGTTAGCGCTAATCAATGTAGAGGCCAGAAAAATCCCAGAGGAGGTCCAAGAAACTATCTCTCAATAGGAATTTAGTTTAGGCGTTATATAATTCGGGTACTAATCACTCGTTTATTTCGGATGAATATGCAAATCATTTTGGGATGCATACATATATATTACCTTGCGATCTGATAATAGCTACACCACTAGGTGTGAAATCTTTTGCTTCTAAAGCATGTCTAAATCGAATTACGTGTATAAGTAGACGTGAATCTAATATAAGACCTTATCCAAGTATCCTTTCATGACATTGATGTCATTCATGGTTTTGATTAACCAATGGCGAACCATGCAAATGATCAATGGTAGTAATGAGAAGATATCGTTCTCACATTTACAGAGCAGAGATAGAAATTGATGTAGAGGTAGAAATAGACAACTACAAATAAAACCAATTCTAGTACCTAGAGCAATGTTTTCATTGGGGTTTCGATTATCGTTATGAACTCGGGCATAATCATAATCAAGCCATCATTGAGGGCCGTATAGGTGGCCCATTTTGCTCTACCCCTTTAGGCCAATTTGTCTCCATAGATAGTACGAGATATCTTAATGATGGGGGCAGATTAACTAATATTGAAAGGCTCTTTATGAAGTATGTACTCAATGAAGAAAAAGTATTAGTGGACTAATGCCTAAGTATATGTTAGGAGGCAAGTCTAGAAAACAATTAGTTTCTGTTAACCCGTCGACATCCATATCGATGTACCCAAAAAAAAAAAAACCTTAAACAGCGCATAAGAGGGGAAGGGAGGATTGTGTGATATATAATATTGAGTTCCACATTTCCTTATAGGCATAATTGATTTTATTTTAAATGTTTTAGATATATCTTGGCAAAACTCAAAAATCCCTTTCCTTATGTTGTTGTGAAGAGATATGTCTTATTAAATAGAATTTGGACATTTTTGCTAGATTACTATCGTTTTATAAAAAGAATTTCTTTGTTTACTCTACAAAGAGGAGAAGTACCTACTGTTGAGTTTCCCTTGGTTTTGAAATCCATAGTACTTTTAAAAAATAAATAAATAAATAAAACTAACTTCAGTGTTTCACTTAAATTTTCCAAACTAAGTATAAAACTATATTCTTCTGTGAATTTGTTATATTAAAAGTTTGAATATCGTTAATTGTGCATAGTTGCGGTACTTCATTGAATCCTGTACATGTGCATAAAATTATTTTAGTTCCAACCAGCTAGCTGTGAAAATTCTAAATTATGACACCTGCATAGGATTTTGGGAGAATTAGTCATATGTTGGAAAATGTGAGTTCAGGAATTTTATTTCACTATACCAAAAAATTTTCAACGAATTTAATTTATGAAAGCGACTTGCAGTATACTATTTTAAGTTCCGTTCTAATGTGTGCTTTGCCACTCCTTGAGTTTTAGTTATTACACTTTGTGAAATTTAGATCAACGAATACTGTTGATATTCTTTTTTTTTTTTTTCAAAATTACCTAACCATCCATTAACTCTGTTTTAGTAATCTCTTATGCCGTAAGTCTGATTGTTAGTCGTTGGTGTGTTAAAATGAGATCAGCTTCGAAATGATGCATGTTAAAATTAAAGAAAACCTGATAAATACACTAGTCTTAAAAGGGCACTTGGTGGAATTTTGTGGCATGCATAGGCACCCTGTCTTGAAATACATTGTACTCTTGATTCATTGAAATTAAGATTTCTTATCACTTTATCATAATGAGATAACTATGCATTATTTATCCTTGTCTCATTTTGAAATTTTTAAAATATGAACTTTTTGACTCGAAAGTTTTGAAGGTTATCTACTACGTTTGGTAAAAATAGAAACAATAGGGATTAGATCCCTGGACGTTAAGAAATAAAACTCTAAAATGAGATTTTGAGTGTGCACTTCAGTAAATCTTGAACATCTATTTAAATGAAGAGTTAGTATGTTGTGTTAAACTCCTGTCCAAACCATTAGATTTCAGATATATATTAGGATTTGTTTGATACTGTAGTAGCAGGAATTGAGTTCTGTCTTCTTATATCATTTATATCTATTGTGCTCTTGTAGTGAGTATTGGACATGAGATTTAAAGTAACATTTAGAGGTCATATAAACTAAATAGTACTGAAAGTATAGTAAATTTCGTTAAAACTACTTTCTGGTTATGGTACATTGACTTTTTCCTCACTACTGATAAAAATGTTGAGCATTCGGGACCCCCCTCTTACGTTAAAAGTTTGGCATGATGTTTACTTTTTCTAAAAGAAAAAAAGAATTGCTATTAATAATTCTTATTCTTGTGGGGAAACTAGTAAAAACCTTATAGATCTAAGGAATAATTGGGTTTCTAATGTAGCCTGAGAGCTTGACTGGGAAAAAGGTTCAGATGAAATAGACAAGCAGATGCTCGAGATCTAGGTGTGCAAATATGCACGAGGCGGTATCCCTAGGCCTTAAGGTAGTGGTACTTAGCACTGTGTGAAATGTGAATTGTCATAGTGACCTTAGACCTTAGACTAATATGTCTAACAGTATGAGTCTGGCAAAACATTTATTATACCAAGTAGTAGTTGAAATGCCTAAAACCGAGGATAATCTCCTAGGTATTGAGGCTGAAATCCCTAGTACTGTGGTATTGGATTGAGCCGGTAGGCCAATATATGTTAAGCCGAGAGGCTGAATGGGTCAGGCAGTAAGGCCTGTGTAACCAAGCACGTTGAGGATGGACGAGTAGGTCCTATGGTTGAATACTATACATGGGTACATAATGAATAAGGTTATGATTTAAATATAAGAGTACATGCTAGTAAGCAGGCTAGAGTTTACCGACTTTATATGATTAAATTTCAAGGGCGGAAATATCGGTCACCTTTATGTTGAACAGAGTTATCTGAGCAATAGTTTCTTGGACTAGATTTGATTAATCAGACCTCCGAACAAATCGTTGTGATCAATAGACGACTCCTAGCAGCACAACGCAGACAAAAGAGCTACACTGACAAAAGGAGAAGACCTATAGAATTCGAAGTCGACGATCATATGTTTCTAAAGATAGCTCCAGTAACCGGTGTCAGTAGAACGCTTCAGAAACGAAAATTTAGTACGTGTTACATAGGACCATTCGAAATTTTAGCTAAATGTGAACCAGTCGCTTACCAGATAGCCTTACCCCAAACCTGATTAACCTCCATAACATTTTCCATGCTTCACAGCTATACCAACCAGATCGCGATCATATCATTAAATAAGGTATATTATGTTGCCACAGTATATAGGCACCACGGAGACATTTTTTATATGAGGATATTGAAGTATGACATGACAATATCTTCGTAATTAAGCCAGAGCGAATTCTCGATCACAGAGAGAAGCGGCTTAGACATAGAAGCATTCCGATAGAGTAAATTCCCAGAATTTAAAATTCAAAGTCTCGTTAGTATAGAGCAAATTTCGAGGATGAAATTTTATTTAACGAGGGGGAAAATGTAATACCCTAAAAATTCTATGCTGCATAACCACTATATTTTGATAGAAAATACCTATTAAAAATAGGTGAATATGTAGTCTCAAAAATTTAGTAGCTTATTTAATTTAATTTAGGGAATTTTCTCCTAGAATTAAACAAATCAAAGACCCGAATCTTCTAATTTCATCTAGGGATCATAAAATACCCTAAAATTATCATATTACAACATAGTTTTTATTTAAATATAAAGAGCCATAAAATGTTATGAAAATACCTAAATCAATTAAAGGAAATTACCAACAAATAAGTGACAATTAAATTTACATTAATTAAAATAATTTTATAAATCTTCATGATGAATCTAGTGGCAGTTAAAAGTCATCAATTAGGGATATTTTAACGTAATGAAGAATTAAGGGAAAAATTTTGAAATTATATTTAAGGATCATAAAATATGATATAAATACCATATTAAACCATAGTTCTCATATGATCAAATGAGCAAGAAAATATTATGAAAACACTTAAGCTAATTAATGGGAATTAGCAACAATAAATGAACAATTTAGCTTGCACTAATTGGGATTAGTTGTAAAATAATCAAGAGGCAAAATAAAAAGTATAAAATGAGGGTGAAATAATACTTGCCTAATTAAGTACTAATTTTCATGATTAGTTAATAAATCAATTAATTAATATCAAAGACAATCAAGGGAGAAGATTTAATCTAAACAAACAGAATGAAATCCAATGGTTGTGATTAAACCAATAATTAACCTTAATCCTTGTGAAATTGAATTGGCTAATGATAAATCAAGAAAATATTCTTAATCCTCATGAAATTAATTGGACCAATGAGAGATTAGCATAGATATAAGGCCAAGATTAAACCTCATAAAGCTAAATCCTAAGGCCTTAATTCAATTTCATAAAGTGGAATCCTTGTGAAGTAAAACCCACCAATGAGAAAAGAGTTGTGAGTGTGTGTGTGTCTAGTAAAAAGAGTTGTGAGTGTGTGCGTGTCTAGTGAAGGAGAGAGGAAAATGTGTGTGTGAGAGTTGTGAGTCTAGTGTGTGTGAGAGAGAAAAGTCAATTGATCCACCAATAGGAAAATTGGGCATATGTGAATTTAATTAATCAATGGAATCAATTCAAGACATAGATAAATGAGAATCTATACAAAATAAATTATATCCTGAAATGCGTTAATCATAGATCAAATATAAGGACTTATTATGAACCAGCGTATTTTAAGCTTGGAATAGAGTATCACCAAAATCTTTTTCTCAATTTTTGGAATTAAACTTAAAATGATAAAAAGGAAATTAGGGACTTCTAATTAAATCCATAAGCTTCAAAATTACAAAGTTAATTAGAAGACTTGAATAAGCTTCATAAAAACCCTTAAGTATATTTTCATCTAGATACAAGACACCTAAACCCTGATTATGTCATCAAGATGATATCACAAGAGCACATGTTTTATAGTAAAGGGTGGGGATTAAAACTTCTTGATTAAGTTTAGATCCAAAGGATGAGAGGAAAGATGAGCTTTTGGTTCTTTTGGACAATGACCCTTTTAACCCTTGAGCTTTGCCTATAAATAGAGAACTCCTCCCTTCACAATTCTTCACATCAAATCAACCACCAAGTGGTGATTTCTAAGAGGGATGAAGGAATTTCAAGAAGATTCAAGAGGTAAGCTTGTCTTTAGTTTTTTTTAGTTTCTAGTCTTTAGTTTTATAGTTCTTAGTTGTTCTTAGTAGTTATTAGTATAAATGTTAGTTTAATCTAGGAAATAGGAAAAGTAATTTTCCATAATTGTTTTCAAGCCTTATTGCATCAAAAGATGCTTGACAAGGTGGAAACATGTTGGGAAATGACTTCTAGGATTAAGGGAACAAGTTAGAGTGAGATAAAGAATTCTTGGGTTGCTGGGTTTTGGGAGTCAGTCAGATAGAGAGTAATATTTTATGAGTAAATTTATATTCAAAAATTCTGAAATAATTCATGGGTATAGTAGACATGTGTAGCTTTCCCTTGATATAAAATATGCATCAAATAGAGGTCTGTAGAGGGAGATAAAAATTATGGAAATAAGGCTACGTTTTTTTGGAAAATTCTGGGCAGAGGTTGAAGATTATTAAACTAGGAATGATTCACTAATTCTGGGTGAAGTTCATTATTTTTTCTCAAAAATAGACATGCTAAGGTTTTCGGGAAATGTTACGGATCCTTGTTTCTATTTTTCTAGAATTAATTATGATTTTTCAAAGTTAGACGAAAAATCTGCCCAAAAATACTGTACTAGCGTTTTTTTTTTTCAAAAATAGGAGAAATAAGTTGAAAAATAATCCCACCAAGAGGTAAATGGTCATTTGTGACTAAGATATCTACTAGGATATTATTTGTGAATTAATAAATGCGATATTACCATTATAGGATATACAAGCTCATAGTCCGACCGACGTACGTATGCACGATCACCGACGAAGGTACGAACGCGTACTGTAACACTAAATCTGATGCTTATTGTGCTTTTATATGTGATAAATGTATTCATAGACTAAGACTCTGTCTTAGAGTTTTTCATACATATTCAGTTATACACGAGTTATGGTTTTGATAATGCCGTTGAGTTTTCCTATCGCTGAGAACATGCTAGGCCATCGTGGCACTGGTGAATAATGCAAACTATAATAACATTCATATGCAGTGGCTGTGTTCTATTATTATCTTTCATATGTGATTATTGTTGTAATGTCATGAATATCTGTCATACATAATTATTACATAAGCATGAGATTAACCGTTACCTAAGATTCAATGGTAATTGAATCTCAGCTCTTACCATAGCTTCAGGGTCTGGAGGACCAAGGATTGAAGATAAGAGACAAGGGTAAGCAGCGCGCATGAGAACTCGACTGGAGCCTCTTTTTAGAGACATACTATCATCGCTGGAATTTTTGTATTCTCAAATAAATGTATTGATATTATTAAGATACGCCACAGACAATATTGTACTATAGATTTATCAGTTACTCAGTATTTTAAATTGCTCTGATGCTCTACTCTAATCAAACTATTTTGAAAACGCTTTAGAAAAATGGGATGTTACATTAAAAAAAAAAAAATAAATATGCTCATACCTCTAATTAGAGGATAAGCACCTAAGAAGCACATAATTATGTGCACATAATGTGGACTCCCTATTGGCCTAGTGGTACTGGCTGGTTCTTATGGCCATGGATTGTGCGATCAGTTCCTTTACTCTCTATTAGTGCCATCTTGCTAAAGAAAATTGTAAAATCACACACACACTACTTCTGGTCCTAAATATAGAATAAAATTTGTAGTATAAAGCTTATAGCTTAATTTTACATTAAAAATGTTATCTATATTTAGAATTAGAGGGAGAATTATTTTTCCGAAAACTCTCATATACAAAGAAATAATAAGAGTATACTATTACGCGGGCGCCTTAAGAGCCAATAATTGGCAAATTTCCTCATCTACATTAAACACTAAAATGAATTGCCTAAATCCTACAAGGTGGAAACTGGAAAGTATTTCCTAAGATACTACATAGGGGAAGCATATCCCTTCACATCATTTTTTCTCATTATCTCTCACCAACTCATCTAAATTGTTGATTATGAAGATAAAAAGAAAAGTAGAAAAGTCAAGGTAGTATTGTGACTTTTCAGATTAGTTAAACGAACATAACTTAGAAATTATGAAGTTAATAAGAGAAATCTAACCCCACTTTAGATGAACGAGTTTACCACATTCTCGATTTTTTTTTTCCTTTCTGTCACATCAATTTAATTATGACAGTTATTATTTTCAAAGATAAAAATGTGGACTAGTTCAGCAGGTGAACAATTTCACCTCCACTCTCTCACCACTTTCTCTTCCCCCTCTCCCACTCGAGTCCACGTTATGTGCATATATCTTATGTACTTCTTATGTGTTCATTCTTCTATTAGAGGTATGAGCATATTAGTTTTATTTTTGTTATATATTGTATTTATTTAGATTTAAATTATATACTATTTTCTGAGATTTTTTGTACTCAATATCTTAAATTAATTAATTTTCATGATAGTTCTGTTACAGAAAAATGCAGAACTAAAAAGCAATTAATTTGAGATACGGGGTATAAAAAAAATCTCAAAAAGCCGTATATAATTTAAATCTAAATCCATATAATATATTTTAAAAAAATGCTCATACCCCTAATAGAGGTATGAACATATTAAAAATACATAAGATTTGTGCACATAATGTGGACTCCTCCCACTTCTCCTCATTTCCCTCACTCACCCCTCCCTAATTCTCTCCCGGTTTTAAGGGATAAGGTGAGGAGGTAATACATATTTTATTTTATAAAAAAATAACAACGGGAGACCATTGTACTTTAATCATTAATATAAAAATTAAAAAAATATATAATTTGTTAGGTGCTTTTGGTAAAATCCTTCATGTACTTGAAAATTGATTTAGATAAAAATTATTTATATTCGAAAACTGCTTACCCAAACAATTTATAAATTTATCTAAATAAATTTAAAAAAAGGACTTAGTATAATGTTTTAGGGTTAATTTTTTAATTAAATATTTATATTTAAATTTTGCTAATAGACACTTTTAATTAATATCATTTATACAAATCAGGATCACATCTCTTCACTACTACTCCAAACGGGCACTTAATGGATTTTCATTTTTTTTTTTTTGCATTGATTTAGATAAATTTAAAAATAATACATATCATAATTAAATTAATGTGACAGAATTGATTTTTTGTGGGCTATTTGCCTCCTTTATATATCCAAAAATTTAAAAAAAAAACAAAACAAAACAAAACAAAACAAAATTAATGTGACAGAAAGAGAAAAGTGGAGGATGTGGTAAATTCTTTAACCCTGAATAACCATCAAAATCGTTTGCCTAAAAAATGATTTTAGATGTAGTATTTTGGGAAATGCTTTAATTTCCACTATTTAGGTAATTTATTTTATTGTTTTAATGATTAAATTCACTATTCAGTGATTTGGTGTTATCCAAATTGATTGATATAAGATATGTTCCGTCTTCATCTCAAATTCAAGTTGAGGATTGTCTCACAAAACCATTATCAATAGGATATGTTCCGTCTTCATCTCAAATATAATTAGTCGCACTGCTGTGATTAGTTAATTATAGTTGTAACTGTCCTAGTCGCACTGCTGTGATTTGTTAATTATAGTTGTAACTGTCAAGACTTTGTATATTCTCTGCACACGTGTCACAACTATATGGTTTGTTATATTGTGCGGTTGCTAGATTGATTCTTCCAGAATGTTGTATTCGCTGTAATCACTCTGTATGTATATGTACAAGATCACCTGAGCACTATTAGTATATCAGTATTTAATTGAATTCTTCTCCATTTTCTAACTTTCCTCCCTTCGTCGACGAATATTCTTGAGTTCCGGCGCCACTGTAGTATGAGATCCGGAGAAGATTGAAGCTGTGCATGCTGAGGCAAAAGGTAATTTTCCCTCTTCCGAATTTAGATCTGCTCTAATTATTTTGAGATTGTGTTCTTGTCTGAACTTTCCATGGTGTGCTGCTTCTATGCTATTTTATTCTGAAGGCCTTGTGTGAAAAGCTTTTATCAAGTGCTTAGAAGCAGAGTATTAAAGATAGAAATCAGATTTCCTAGCTGAAAGCAATGTTCGGTGATTTGCCTCCGGAGATTCTGGGGGAAATTCTTCACAGACTTCCTGTCAAGTCTCTTGTGAAATGCACCATTGTTTGCAAATATTTGAATTCCTTCATTACAGATCAGACCTTCATATTTGATCATCTCAACCAAACAATTCAAGCCAGCAGCGGAAACGGTTGGCTCTTTCTTCAACTCTATCATCAAAGGCCGATTCGGTATGAGGAATTTTACTCACTGTACTCGCATAACCAACAAATCGGTCACTTCTCTGTCAATAAATTCCCACTTTCTAGCCTATTGCAATCATTTGACCATTCAACTGTGGTTGGCACTTGCGATGGGCTCGTATGTATTACTAATTCCCAAATCCATGATATGGCTACTCTCCTTATTTGGAACCCTTCGATCCGAAAATACATGCTGATTTCCGAACCAATTCTGACCTCCGGTACTGGCAATGGCCAACACGAGGGGTACCAACCTCTTTATGGTTTTGGCTTTGATTCTAAGAATAAGGATTTCAAAGTAATTAGACTTGTGACTCTCTATTGTTCAAAAAGAAAAAGACTTGAGACTCTCTTACGTAAAGAAAATGTTCCTCAAGTTGAGGTTTTCTCTCTTGCTTCTCGTTCCTGGAGAAGCATACCTTTTAGAGCTTCTCCATTTCTCCTCCCCGACCTTTTTTGGAATATACCTCAGGTGTTTTTGAATGGTGTTGTACATTGGGTTGTTAGCCGGAGATGTGATAATCATATTGTCAATATTATTTTAACATTTGATGTGGCTGAAGAAACGTTTGGAGAATTGACGTTACCACAACAGTTGAGAGAATCTACTACTGAGTTATCTATTTTGCAAGGAGGGGATTCACTTTGTGTGCTTCATGCTTTCTATGTAGAGGACGATTGTTTTTTCAGTATTTGGGTAATGAAAGAGTATGGTGTTGTGGGGTCATGGAATGAGGTGTACTGTTGGGATTCACATCTTTATCAGGGAATAACAAATGTATTAGCTCTTTGTGCCGATGGAAAAGTGGTGCTACTACTCTATAGTGGAGATGTAGTTTTACTTAATCCAGTGACTGAGGTGGTGAAATCTTTGACAGGTCAAAAATGGTTTTATGCATTTGTTGGATCTTATGTCGAGAGTTTGGTTTTCATAAAGAGAGAACCAGATGTTCTGTCTTACTAATTCACATAGTAAAGGCAAGGTTATCGAATTTTGCTGGCTGAATTCTTACCATGGAAGTCTAGTGTCGGATTAAGATCAAAATGTTCGGATTATAATTCTCTTTATGCGAGCTAGTTAGAGAACTTTCCTGTAAACTGCTCTATACATACATTTACTTTAAAAGCAGATTTCATGGTCATTTGTTGTAGAGTATCTTGATTTTACTTTTGCATGTATGAGCTGGTTTAATTCATAGTGATGAGAATTGTGATCAAACCAGAACCTGATGTTTAGTATTTGCTGTGAGACTTGGTTTGCATAATCATCACATATTGCTGCGAATTTGTAGTGCCCGTTCGGGTTAACGGTAGAAGTTGTTGAATTCAAGGTGATTGTGAGGTAAGTGTGTGGAATGAATTTTATCTTGACTTACGTAAACGTGTTTTCCTGATATCAACTCAAAAAGGCATGTAGAGTTTTGGTTTCTTTCGAAAAATGCAATTGGGAGACCATATCTTATACTTACAACCAAAGTTACATTTATTTGTTTTTTCACTTGTTAATGATGTATTTAAAGTAATAAAATAAGTTTTATTACAAATGAGATCTTAACAACAAGAGGTAGTAACAGTCTTGAAATTTTAAAAGAAAGAGTTGACTTCTACCTATTGACCTAGCGGTACTGGGTTGTTCTTGTGGCCGTTGATTGTGCGATCAGTTCCATTGCTCTCTATCAATGCCAGCTTGCCATAGAAAATTGTAAAATGACATATATATAATTTATAGTTGAAAGTTTATAATATAATCTTACGCTATAATTTTTGTCTTATATTTATAATTGGAGGGATTATTATTTTTCTAAAAACTGACATATACAAAGAAACAAAAAGAGTATACTATTACACCAGCGCCTCAAAAGCCATTAATCGGCAAATTTACTCTTCTACATTAAGCAGTAAAATGAATTACCTAAATCCTACAAGTTGGAAAGTATTTCTTAAAATATAGAGGAAGCATATTTCTTCTTATTATTTTTTACCAGCCCATCTAAGCTGTTAATTAGAAAGATAAGAGAAAAGTCAAAGTAGTATTGTTATTTTTTAAATTAATTGAACGAACCTGATTTAGAGATTATGAAGATGATAAATAAAATAAAATTCAAAAAAAAAAAAAAAACAACAACAACAACAACAACCACACTATAGAGCCGGGAAATCGACGGGCCCGGCCCTTTTAATTAAGCTCTGGCCCTGTAGGGCTCGGGTTTGAAAAATATGCCTGAAATTTGAATTTGGCCCTGCAGGGCCGGCCCTGTAGGGCCTCGGGCTTTATCGGGCCGGCCCTGCAGGCCCTGTTACTGTAGCATTTTCATTTTTTTAAGAAAAAAATTAGTGAAAGAGTGTCAAGAGGAAGAGGCTAAGAGGCACATATATAAATACATAATAACTATACTCTGATTTTATGATTTGGTATATTATTTGTTGCAGATAATGATTATTATGGATGTGTTCATGATACGGGAGATGAAATTCATAACATTTTTACTCCTGAAGCATAGCCTTCTGCTCAAAGTGAAGCACAATCAAATATCTATGAAATTGATGAGAGTGATGAAGAAGGTGACAATTGACAATGATAGTGGTATGCTTTTATATTTTATGTGAGTTATCTAATGTTATTTAGTTTAATACTTCTTAAGTTTTATGTGAGTCAATTGTGAACAATAGTTTGTTTTTTATTACGAATTAATGAATGTGTTTATTTGTTGGATGATTTGTATTGTTTAGATATTAATGTTGATAATATTTATTTGATAGATTAGAACTTTAATGGTTGCAATTTACTAATTATATTTCTTTGGAAAAAACCTAGAAAAAAAATAATTAAAATTTCGAATAGTAATTTCCAGGCCCTGTAGGGTTGGCCCTAGCCCTGGTACTATCGGGCCGGGCTTTGAAAAACAGATGCTTTCCTTATCTCAGGCCCTGTAGGGCCCAAGCCCTGGAGGGCCAAGCCCTGTAGGGCCGGGTCGGTCCTGATTCCCAGCTCTACACTATACACTATAGATAAACAAGTTTACCACATTTTTTATTTCACCTCCACTCTCTCCCCTTTTTCTCCTCTCCCACTTCTCCCCATTCCCCTCCCTCACCCCCCCCCCCCTAATTTCTCTCATGTTTTTAACGGATAAGGTAGGGGTACATTTTTTAAAAAAAATAACAATGGCAACTCATTGTATTTTAATAATTAATGTACAATATAAAATAGAGATTCTATTGGAAAAATGCTTCAATTACTTGAAAATTGATTTATTTATGGGATTAAGATTTCTCCAGTCACTGGAGATAAGGTTCTCCCCAGTGACCCTAAAAATACACCATTTCAAACTTTTAAAAAAAAAATTAAAAAAAAAAAAAAAACATAGCGAGGCGGTTTGGGATCGAATCGGCGGTTCCATGTAGGGCGATTTATGTTGTTTGTAAAGCAATAAATGAGAATTTGGGGCATCTATTTGAGCTTCGGTCTGATTCAGAGGGGATTGCTGAGGGTTTTGGATGGAGATCACTTCCAAATTGTTTTGAGGTTAGCAAGATTCGGGATTGATGGCGAGCTATTGGGTAAAAATGGTTTTTCGGTCTGATTCAGAGGGGATTGCTAAGGGCTTTGGATGGAAATCACTTCCAAATTGTTTTGGGGTTTGCGAGATTCAGGATTAATCGAGAGCTATTGGGTAAAAATGGTTGTATGATGCTTCAAGCATTGGTGGATTATGAAGGGAGGTTCTTGGATGTGTCAGCTGGGTGGCCGAGTACCATGAACCCTGAATCCATTCTGCATCAGAGCAAGTTGTATTTAGGGGTAGGGGAATCCAGAGAATTGTTATAGGGACCTCCGCATAAGCTCTGCTCGGCTATGTTTTTTTATTTTTAAAGTTTGAAACGATGTAGTTTTGGAGTTATTGGAGAGAACCTTATCTCCAGTGACTGGAATTCTCTCCAATGACTGGAGAAATATTAATCTCTTTATTTATATTCAAAAATTGCTTTCACTAAAAATTTATAAATTTATCTACATCAATTAAAAAATATATATATTAAGTGTTCGTTTGGATTAATGGTGGAAAGTTGTGATCCTGATTTTTATAAATGATATTAGTTAAAGTGTCTATGATCAAAATTAAAATATAAATCTTCAATTAAAAATGTAACCCTAAAGTCTATTTGGTTTGAGGGGACTGGAGGGGAAGAGGGGAGGATAAAGAGATTTTATCCCCCTCTCATTGTTTGACTGATGATATTTTTTGGAAAGGGAGGGGAAATTTTTTAAAATTCTCCCCTCTGCCCCTAAATAACATTTGATTTGGAGGGATTATAAAAAGTGGTGTGTCAATGGATCAAGATGCTCCTAAAGTTTTTTATTATTCTGAAAATACCCTTATGGCCCTTTTAACTTGATGCACTGGTGTAGAGCTGGGAACCCTATTCCTATTAGTGCACCCCACTTCACTTCCCTCTTCTCACACAATAAGGACCCGTTTGTTACGCTGAAAATAGGCTGAAGGAAAGGGAAGATTGTAGATCTTCCATCACAAAACACGTTTGATAGCATTGCTTTCCCGAAAACCATCTTCCAACAACTTTCGATCTTCCTTTAAACGTGGTAACTTGCATTCCATCCAAAACTGGAGGGAAAGCTTAAATCTTCCCGGGAGAATGAAATTCTGTGACGAAATTGGCCCTGAAAAATTTTGCATGCAGTTCTTCTTCTTCCTGCTTTCTCTTCATCAGATATAGCAGACTAAGATCGACAATTTCATGGCCGCTTGCTTTGATGCTTCGACTCTCTGAAATTTTGCTGACCCTCTTGCTCTGATCGTGTCTCTAATGTGCCCAGTTGCAAAATCTAACCCAAAACACCCACCACAAAGTTCTTGAGAAAATCAACAAGAACGACCGCGAAGAGGAAGTGGAACAACATGAGCAAGAACAAGAAGACGATGTGTGGGTCAATGTTGTGGTTTTTTACTGTCTTGCATTTATATTACTTTTGTTTCTGTCAAAAATGCCTACTTCTGTTTCTGTCATTTTGTTGTCCCTTAAATGTTCTGATATAAATAGCTGCACAAGTTTGATTACTATCCAATTTTTCGTTCGAACTGTGTTGTCCCTTTAGTCCTTTACATTCGAACAAGACGCCAGCGTTCAAACGGTTTAGGGGCATTGTGGGAATTCACCTAATCTTCCCACTTAACCAACACCCAATTCTTCATACCAAACATATCATTTTCCCTCAACTAACTTCCTTTCCCTAGTGTACCAAACGGCTCACATTTTTAAAGTTCTCACCTAATCTTTCATTCATTTCCTTTCCTTCTCAAAATCTTCTTTGTAACAAACGGGTCCTAAGATTTTACCTTTCCTTCATTTCCCCTTTAACTTTTGCTCTTCTCGCTCTTGCTGGTGTTTACAAATTCTCATTTAAACTTCACTCTTCTCCTAATTAAACACGCCAATCTGCCTTGAGACCTCAAAGGGCCACCATCAATGATCCCCACTTCTTCTTGATAGCTTTCGTGTTGAGAATTCGGTTCAGTAGAACCACCGTGCCGATTGACCATTATATTTATGGTGGAAGCTTTTATTGGATTGTAAGCTTGTAATAATCAAGATAGATATAGTTCATTCGCCTCATTTATTAGGATCAATGTTAAAATTTAAAAAAATAAAAAATAAAAAACCCAAAAGTCTTAGTTGAAACCTTGAAGGTTGTCTCTTGATAGGGCTCTATAATTCTTTTGGTAAAGATCAACGTCTTCTATGATTTCTGTTTTATTAGAGTTGTGGCCGTGGGAAAACCCGAGAAATTGAGCTTCCGGAATCTTCCAAGTGTTCTGAAATGGAGTTATCAATGTTCTCATTTCTGTGTACTCCAATAGATAAGAGTCTTGTACTCAGTTTCAACTGTTAAGAGTTTATTCCCATGACAGAATGAACGGCGTCAACTTAAACTTGCTTCACAGAGAAATATAATCTTTGTAAAATGCAAACTTACTTTCTAACATTTTTTACCCATTTAAAAATACTAACGTGTATCTTATTTTTACACTTAATTTGTCAAAATTATGGTGTCATATGCATGTCAATGCTTAGTTTCATGATTGATAAAATATTGTCTTGATTTTCAATGTATGACAAGATAACATTAAAATCTTTCTTATAACATAAGGATAAAGTTGTCAATGAGAAAAATAATTCCCTCCCCTCTCCTCCTAAATCAAACAAAGTAACATTAAAATTCTTCCCCTTTGCTTCCTTCCAATTAATCCAAACAAGATAATATTAAAAGGGTAAAGGATTTCTCCAGTCACTGGAGATAGAGTTATCTCCAATGACTCCAAAACTACATCGATTAATGAAGGGTATTTCTGTAATTTTGTTTATTTTTAATCTTATAGAATTTACAAAACACCCTTTATTAATTCACTTAAAATTACTAACAAACCCTTTATTAGTTCAAAACAACGTAGTTTTGGGGTTACTGATAGGTTAAAACTTTATAGCCTATAAAGTCCGCAAGTACACGAGCCGTATCAAATAATAAAGTGATAAGAAAAGTATCGTTCCTACAAGGACTTAGTATCACAACTTCAATTGAGTATTAATTTCACAATTTCATTCAAGTTGAGAAAACCAAATTAAATTTAATTTAGAGAAAAGAAATTGAAACTAAAATTAAAACAAACTAACCACACACTAATGAACGAGAAACTTAGAGTCACTAATCCCTTATTTGATTCTTAGGTTTTACCCCCACTAAATTAACTTTGACTTAACCTAATTAGTTAATCTAGAGTATTAATATCTATAAATGCCTTCTGGTTCACTTATATACCTACCTTAATTAATTATGTGATGCCTCACACAACTAAATAAGATGCATTTTAAATCAAACTCACTCTAATTTGATTATGCGGAGTTTCTAGGTATATTCCTATCCTAGACGCAAATTAGATTAAAACCTAATTTCACATTAAATTTAAACCTAATTCCACATTATTTATTCCCAATGTCAATTTAGGATTCCCTCTTCCAAGTTCAACCCTAAATCTCCAAAATATGCTCAATGGTGATCAATCAATAAGCAATAACAATGAATACAGGATTAAATAAACTGAAATAAAATTAAGCAAAACTAAAGTGGGAATAATCTCTAAAACCCAAACAAGTTCATGGGTTCTCTAGGTTACAAAACCAACTAGCTACACATGGCTTTAATTAAATCCATAACAAAAAAGATAAGAATTCAGATTCAAAGAATAAAGAGAAAGAGAGGAAAGAAAGATTCTCTGTCGCCTCCACAGTCCTTCTGTCCTTCCGTGGAGATGATGAAGAGAACTGAAACGTTCAGCCGCTACTCCTCTGCTTCTTTGTTCCTTCTCGTTCTGTGTCCTTCTATCTGCCCCTCTTTTTGCTTCCTAGTTTCTTCATATATATAACCTAAATATAACTTAGGCTATAAGTCACTGATTCTCCTTTTTTTATTACCATGATATCTCATATCTTGTAATTTACTCTATCAGATCACACAATTGATTTTATTTTTATTTTTCTTGCATTGGACCACTGAGTTTGGCTGATTGCATATCCTCTTAATTGCTTTTTCTAAATCAACTAATATTTCCTACACAATAAAAATAGGATATGAGTAGATTTTATGTCAATTTATTATTTGATCCCAAGTTTGATTCAATGATGAAAAAGTCAATAAAAGATAATTAAATAGGTATATAATATCAATAATTCCAATTAATTCTCATAAGATATACACCTATTTAATCATAAAATATATACTCATCAGTTACTGGAGATAACTCTATCTCCAGTGACTGGAGAAATACTTTTCTCATTAAAATCTCTCCTAACCCCTCCCCTCCATTAAAATCCCCCCTTCTCCTCCCCTCCCTTGAACCAAACAGACCCAAAGCAATACAGTAAGTCTTTTTTTTTTTTCACTTATTGAGATAAATTTATAAATTTTTAGAGTAAGCAATTTTCGAATATAAATAATTTTAATCTAAACCAATGTTCAACTACCTGAATATTTTTCCAATAGCACCTAATACCTTATCCATTAAAACTAGGAGAAAAATGAGTCCACATTATATGCACATAATTATGTGTTTCTTATGTGTTTATGGGTATATTTTTTTTATTATTTATATATTTTATTTATTTAAATTTAAATTATATGCTACTTCTTTAGATTTTTTTTGCACCTAATATCTTAATTTAATTGGTTCCCAGTTCTGCATTTGTTTGTAACACCAGTATTATGAAAACTAGTTAATTTTAGATACTTGGTGTAAAAAAAAATAGAAAATAGCATATAATTTAAATTTTAAAAAATAAAATATATAAAAAATAACAATATGCCCATACCTTTAATAGAAATATATGTGTACATAATGTAGACTCACAAAGAAATAGGGAGGGGTGAGTGAGGGGAATGAGAAGAAGTGGGAGAGAGGAAAGAGAAAGAGGTGAGAGAGTGGAGGTAGGATCGTTCACCTCAACGATTCCACAATTTTATTTTTAAAAACAATAACTATCATAATTAAATTCATGTGACTGAATGGAAAAAGTGGAGGATGTGGTAAATTATTTAACCCTGAATAACGATTTCTTTACATTTATAAAAACGTTTACCTAAAAAATGATTTTAGGTGTAGTATTTTGATAAATACTTTCCACTACTATAGGATTTAGGTAATTTATATTACTGTTTAACAACATTAATGAATTCCTCTCTGTTTATTTGCATGATGGAACAAGCAATAGAATCTTGGTTTAAAAAAAAAAAAAAAGACATTTAATTTGGTAAAAATTAAATACAATCATTGCAAACTACATCAACGTTAAAACCCATGAACAAATCATAAAAAATACTGAAAGTTATGGAATCATATTGAAGCTTGTCCTCTATATATCCACAGAAATCGACACATATGTTAATATCAATTCACATTAGATGTTTTTCATTAGGTACTTTTTACGTGTTTTTCTCTTTAATTAGAAGAATGAGGCATTTTTTAAAAATATTTTTTATTTATTTTATTTATTTAGATTAAATTATATGTTGTATCGTGATTTTTTTTTTTTTACACCTAATATCTCAAATTAATTAATTTCCAGAATACTAGTGTTACAGGAAAAATATTTCTAAATGCAAGACTAAAAAATTAATTAATTTGAGATACTGGTGGAAAAAAAATTTTAGGATACAACAGATACTTTAATCTAAATAAATAGAATATATAAAAAATTTAAAAAAAATGGCTCATCTCTCTAATTACTAATTAGAGAGAAAAACACATAATATGAACCCATGTTAATATACAGAGAAGCCAATTACGGTCATAGTCTTGCTTATCAAGGAGAATATTATTTTCTCTTATATTTTGTTTTCTCAAAGTCAATTACACATAATAGACTTCCTCCTTCCTCTTCTTCTTTGTCTTCAAACTTTTAGGGGACTTTCCTCTGTGCTCGTCTCCTTGTTGCTTTCTAGTTTCGCTTTCAATTTCTGCTTTAATATGTAGTCTTTTAGAATTTGAATAATTTTCCAAATTAACATTGGATGGCTCATAATTATTGAGCATTGAAAGCTTATACTTCATAATTTAACCCCATGAGTTGTTGAAAATCCGTTTAAAATCACTTACATGTCAAACTAAGACTTACATGCATTAGTATGCAAAATCTGCAGTATTATATTAAGTATTTTAAGTTAGCAATTTTGTGAATTATATTAAATACTCTTTCTGATCTATGATATAAGTCACCTCGAATAATTCACAAAAAGAAAAATGACAGTTAAATCATTTAATATATTCTAAAATGTAATATATATTCTTTCAATTTTATTTTTATTGAGAGATGGGTTTAAAAAATGGAAACATTGTTTTCCGATTTATATTCTCTCACATGCATTTGCCTTTCCAATCTCTAAAAGACAATCCATTAAAGAAAGAACAAAATTCTCTCTTTTCATTTTTTAGCAGAAGGCGTAAATAGAGTTTTTTTTTTTTTTTAAATCAAACAAAACAAATGTTTACTCTCTATGCTCTATATGAGATGAATATAATTCAGTAATAGTAAAATTGGAAAAATATTTTGTAACCCTCCCCTAGTTAAAGAAAAATCACATAAAGAAAGTAACGCAGTTAAAGATATAAATTACATTTTAACTGAGGGATATGTTATTAGAAGTAAATAGGATAATGTACTAAAGCTTCCCATGTTCAAATTTACGATCAACTTTGACTATAATGGTTGAGTTCTGTTAGTTTTCAATGTGTTTTGATGATGATTGGAACAATTGTAAAGCCATGGAAATCAAAATGACAAGTTTTATCTTAAGAAAATCAGTTTTCCTTACTGTCAGAGGAAAACTCGAGTTTTGGGATTCAAAACTCGAGTTTTTGGATTCAAAACTCGAGTTTTGGTCTGTAGCAAAACTGCAGTTTTAGTGATCACCGCCAGTTTTGAACTTCTTATGTTTTGCAAGAAAGTTCAAAACTCGAGTTTTGAGAAGCAAAACTCGAATTTTGTAGAGACAGAGAGCAACCAAGTTTGTATCAGGTGAACACCGCCAGTTTTGAGCCAAAACCGCCAGTTTTCGACCATTCATGTGTTTTCGCAAGTTTTCATTGAACAAATGAAAACTCGAGTTTTGGGAAGCAAAACTCGAGTTTTGGTGAGGCCTCGCATTCAAGATTTTCACAATTGAAAACTGCCAGTTATGGACCAACACCTCCGGTTTTGATGTTTTGAACTTGATACCAAAAGTTCAAAACTCGAGTTTTTGGAAGAAAAACTCGAGTTTTGGGCAACCTGAGAGGTTCAACATTTCCAAACTCTGAAAACCGCCAGTTTTGTTTTAAAAACTGCCGGTTATAAAGTATGAACAGTTCAAAACTCCAGTTTCGGTTATCAAAACTCGAGTTTTGGTGCCTCTGTCATAAAAACGCTGTTTTACAGAAAATGCTCAATCTGATTTATACTTTGACCCAATGTCTACGAATTGATCTTATATGTTTCATATACCATTTATCATTGTAACTGAACTGTTTTAACGAGTTTGTTCATGAGATTACAGAAAGCTCTTGAATTTAATTGAGAATCAAATGAAGATTCATTTTGTGCAACTTGCAATATTTTAAAGACAGTCTGGCAAGATGGACAGCCATTTCTCAATGCAGTCATTTAATGCCTCCACCAATTAAGGCTGAACATCATTATTCTTCAGACAAGACCACATGGGAAGAGCCAAAATTCAAATATTCAAATCTGCAAAAATCTCCCAACAGCTATATTCAAACAGCAAGTGGTTTTAGCAGATAGATTTATTATGCAACACTCATAACAGCTATATTTTCGAATGGGTAAAAGCTCCAACGGATCTATAACGTTCACAAGCTTCAAACCACCATAAATAGCTGAAGATTTGAAGCTGGACATACACAGAAGTCAAATACAACAAGCTTGCTCGAAAATATCAGTCAAGAGCTGTTCTTACACATTTGATTGTATCTTAGATACATTGTGCTTCAGTGATTATCATTATTCACTCTTAGAAGAGAGTTCATTTTCTATAATTTCTTTTCTGTAAAGATCTCAAAGTAGTGGGACTTTGAGATTGGGTTATTTGATTACAACTTGTAAGGGGGAGTGTGTTCAAGGTTGTGAAACATCCTTCATTTGCAGAGTGTGTAATCATCAAAGTGAGATAGTGAAAATCCTAGAGTGACTGGGGACTGGACGTAGGTCAAGAGATCAGACCGAACCAGGATAAACTCATTGTGTCTTGCTACTCTTCCTTTCATACTCTCATCTACTCTGTTTTAGCAAACAAAAACAGAACTTCAAAGAGAATTTCAAAATCCCCAATTCACCCCCCCTCTTGGTGATTTAGCTCCACCTACAAGTTCCACTTGCCTTCAGAAAGATTGGAGAGTAGAACTTTAGCAGACATTGTGACTGCTTGAATAACTAAGGGGCCGTTTGGTATAAGAAAAGTTTAAAGGGGGAAAAGAAAGGAAGGAAACTGAATGAAAATAAAGAGAAGAATGAGAAGGAACTTAAAAAGGTGTTCTGTTTGATAGACATATCAATTGAGATGGAAAATGATAATTTTAAAAAAATTAAAATATAAGATTTGAAATATTTAAAATACCCATAAAATGTCCAAAATAGCCATTACACCTAGTTTTAATTGTGAGAGGAGTTTACCTAAGTGAAGACAAAATTCCTCTTACAAACGTACCTCGTATACCACCACTAATCCAAATAGACATATATGTAATGAAGATGAGTTGAGTCACTAGTATTTAGAGTGTTGAACACTATTTTAATGCAGAACCTCTGATATATGCATTCCATAATGTTAATCATTGACTCTGATAATCAATTTTGAGACTAAAGAAACAATGATTATTTGATTGAATACCTTATACGGTTTTCTTTTGTAACACTCCTCTGGTCCTTAATATAAATACATATTTGGAAAGTTGATCCTGACTTTAAATATAAGACAAAGTTTTCATATTTGTTGAACTTTTTTAAAAAAAAAAAAAATTGATCCTCATTAATGTTCCCTCAACAATAATAAAGGAAGAGAGTGAATGTATGAATTGAGGAAGATGGCTATAGAATTTTAGAAAGTACATGTCATATTAACTAACTTAACTAATTTCATTAATTTAATCAAATTAAATAAATATGTACTTATATTAAGGACCAGAAGGAGTAACGTCTTACACAATTAAGTTTAACTTTCCTGTGTTTTGAAGATTGGACGGTAAAAAGATCTCATAAATTTATGATGCACTTTGGTGCTTAGAGCGAGTTTCTGAAAATGCATTTAGATGCATTTTGTTAGGAAAATATTACATTTTGTTTAACCTTTGGGTTGATCTTCCGATTCTACTCCCCTCAAAGGGAAAGATATCCACTCACCCATCAGACGCACACATTCGCTCCTATTTTGACCCTTTGAGCTTTGAGGTATAAAATTTATAACCTCATCAAAGAGGATATGTGGAGTGCCATTGAACCAAGAGGTCTTTACATATAGTGTATGTTTGAATTTGTGTTTGTGGAAATTCTTCACAGACTTCCTGTCAAGTCTCTTGTGAAATTCACCTCTGTTTGCAAAGCTTGGAATTCCTTGATTACAGATCAGACCTTCAAATTTGATCATCTCAGCCAAACAATTCAAGCCAGCAACGGAAACGGTTGGCTCTTTCTTCAACTCTATCGTCTGCGTTAACTCGGGACTTCGATTATGAGGAATTTTACTCACTGTACTCGCATAACCAACAAATCGATCACTTCTCTGTTGAGAGATTCTCACTTTGTCGCCTATTCCAATTATATGACTATTCAACTGTGGTTGGCACTTGCGGTGGGCTCGTATGTAGTACTGATTACCCAATGCGTGATATAGCTACTCTCCTTATTTGGAACCCTTCGATTCGAAAATACATGGTGCTTCCCCAACCAATCCTCACCTACAGTACTGGCAATCGCCAAAATGAGGAGTACCAAAATTGGTTTGGATTTGATTCTAAGAATAAGGATTACAAAGTAATTAGATTTGTGACTCTCGGCAATAAAGAAAGTGTTCCTCAAGTTGAGGTTTTCTCTCTTGCTTCTCGTACCTGGAAAAGCATACCTTTTAGAGGTTCTCCATTTCTCCTCCCCCAGTATTTTCGGAATATACCTCAGGTGTTTTTGAACGGTGTTTTACATTGGGTTGTTAGCCGGAGATGTGATGATCATATTCTCAATTTTATTTTATCATTTGATGTGGTTGAAGAAACGTTTGGAGAATAAACGTTACCACAATATTTGAGAGAAACTACTTCTAAGTTATCTATTTTGCAAGGAGGGGATTCACTTTGTGTGCTTCATACTTTCTACAATGAAGAGTACGAATATTTTTCAGTATTTGCGTAATGAAAGAGTATGGTGTTGTGGGGTCATGGAATGAGGTGTTCCTGACAAATCGGTACTTCAAAAAATCTACCAGAGATTGTGATGATGCAGATCCTAATGGGCAAATAAAAACTGTATTAGCTCTTTGTGTGCCGATGGAAAAGTGGTGGTAGTACTTTGTAATGAAGATGTAGTTTTACTTGATCCAGTGACAGAGTTGGTGAAACCTTTGACAGATCTAAAATTGTTTCATGCATTTGCTGGATCTTATGCCGAGAGTTTGGTTTTCATAAATAAAGAACCAGATGTTCTGTCTTACTTATTCACATAGTAAAGGCAAGCTTATCTAATTTTGCTGGCTGAATTCTTACCATGAAAGTCTAGTGTCAGATTAAGACCAAAATGTCGGATTATAATTCTCTCTGCTAGTTAGAGAACTTTCCTGTAAACTGCTCTATAGATTTACTTTCAAAGCAAATTTCATTGTCGTTTGTTGTAGAGTATCTTAATTTTACCTTTTGCATGTATGAGCTGGTTTAATTCATAGTAATGAGAATTGTGATCAAACCAAAAGTTGATGTTTAATATTTTGCTGTGAGACTTGGTTTGCATAATCATCACATATTGCCGGGCTTTTTGACCAAAATAAGAACTCAAAAAAAAAATTTACCAGATTAAAGCAGTTGGGAAACATTTTACCAAAGTAATGTAGTTGGTGGCGTGGAGACAGGGTGCGCCGTTAGTGGCGTGAAACAGGTTCACGCCACTGACAAATAAATTTTTTTTTTTAAAGACTGAATCAGAGCCTCTGATTGGTCCACGCCACGTCCGTGGCCCTGTTTCACGCCACGTCCCTCTGCGCCACCAGTGGCGTGAACCGTATTTTAGTAAATAGTTATGACTGTGCATTAATCTTCTGGTAAATTTTTTTTTTTTTGTTGTTCTTATTTTCGTCAAAAAGCCCATATTGCCGCCCTAGTAGACTTTTGGTTTATTTCAAAAAATGCAAAGGGGAGACTAGATCTTATGCTTACAACCAAAGTTACAATTATTTGTTTTTCCACTTGTTAATGATGTACTCCCTCTGGTCTTTATTATAAGGCACCAACTAACTTTTCTCATAAACCAATAAAAACAGTTAAAGTCAATAAAGTTACCCTATAATTCAAGTAACTTCCAATATTACCCCTACTAATTGCACTAAACTATAAGATTATATTAATTATTACTCTCACACACTACCCTTATTAATTATGGGCAGACATGGAAACAAATAATTAATGCTCATTGGGAATAAGCAAATGCCTTATAAAAAGGATCAAATAAAGTTGATAATTGGTGCCTTATAATAAAAACCGGAGTGAGTATTTGAGGTAATAGAACAATACTTATTACAATGAGATGTTAATAACAAAGGTAGTAATAGTATTGAAATTGTAAAAGACGGCCTAGGCTTCTAGCCTTCAACCACTTGGCCTAGCGGTACTGGTTGGTTCTTGTGGCCATAGATTGTGCCATCAATTCCATTGCTCTACCCCTCGTCTTTGGGTTCAACTGGTGTGGGGGTCGGTCTTTCTCACCATTAGGGAGGAGGTTCGATCCCTGCGTTGGTCAAGGCGCTGGGGGAGGCATCCTAGAGGTCTAGGTAGCTGTGGTAACGCTGGGCAGGTAAAAGAGCGCCAGTATTCCCTGCGAACACTGGGCTCCAAGCGCCCTGCCCTTGGACTGTGGGTGAGCCCAACCCCTTTCCTAAAATTTTTATATCAAAAAAAAATTCCATTGCTCTTTATTAACGCCATCTTAATGGGATTAGTGTTTTTGCTTTTGTCGAAGAACATTTTCTTTTACCACGCTCACATAAAAATAAGTAGGTCTCATCATAAATAGAAGAAAGAGAAAATATTAATGGGACCCACTCACTTTTATGCGAGTGTGTCAAAAAAAATATTTCCATAGCAAAAGAAAACATTAAACCTATATAGTATCATTTTTTCTTAAAAGGGATTTATACAAAGAAGCAAGAGTATGTTTTTACGTAGGCGCCTCACAAGCTAGCAAATTTACTCATAAACATTAAAAAGTAAAATGAATTACCTAAATCCTACAAGGTGGAAAGTACTACCTCAAGTTTTAAATATAGAACAAATTTTGTAGTGTGAATTGTATTATAAATTTTATCTTATATTTAAGATTGGCTTGTACTATAAATTTTATCCTATATTTAGAAGTTTGAGAATATTTGCTAAAATACTGCACTTTAGGTGAATGAGTTCACCACATCCACATCCCCCTTTTTTCTCTTTCTGTCACATGCATTTAGTTATGACAGTTATCATTTTTAAAAATAAAAATGCAGAATTGTTCAGCAGTTGAGCGATTAAACCAGGAGAAAAATAGGGAGGGGAATGAGGAGAAGTGGGAGAGGGGAAAGAGAGTGGAGGTGAAATCGTTCACCTGCTGAATGATTCCACATTTTTATTTTTAAAAACAATAATTCTCATAATTAAATTCATGTGATGGGAAAAATGAAGGATGTGCTAAATTATTATTATTATTATTATTTTGATACAGCTAGTAAGGGATGGAGAGGCAGGACTCAAACCCTGGATAAGGGAAAAGGCCATCTCCTAAAGCTGGCCCTAATACCATCGCGCTACAAGGTACTTAGATGTGCTAAATTATTTAACCAACGATTTCTTTACATTTCTAAAATCGTTTACCCAAAAAATGATTTTGGGTGTAGTATTTTGATAAATACTTTCCACTACTGTAAGTCTATAAGATTTAGGTAATTTATTTTACTGTTTAACATATATTGGTAAATTTTCCCCAATAATAAGACTACATTAATGAATTCCTCTCCGTTTATTTGCATGATCGAACAGGCAATAAAATCTTGGTGAGGAAAAAAAAAAGGACATTTAATTTGGTAAAAAAAATAAATACAATCATCCCAAACTGCAACAACGTTAAGGCCCATGAACAAGTCGTGAAAAATACCGAAAATTATGGAATCATATTGAAGCCTGTCCTCTATATATCCACAGAAATCGACACGTATGTTAATATACGGAGAAGCCAATAACAGACCTATTGTCCACATCAAAGCTTATCAACGTCTCAGTTTCAATTACTGTATCATGGTATCAGATTCCACAAAGGGACATCTGCTTTCTCTTCTTCTGTGTCTTCAAACCTTTAGGGCACTTTCCTCTGTGCTCGTCTCCGTCTCCTTGTTGCTTTCTGGTTTCGCTTTCAATTTTCTCCGGCGACCTTGTGATCCTCGCCCTGTGATCTTCGCCCTGTCTTTTTCGATCTGATTTTTCTTCGATCTGTGGCTTTCTGCTTTGTGATTCCTTGATTTCTCTGCAACTCCTTCCAATGGCTACCGAGAGTTCCTCCTCCTCTGTCTCGTCGCTTGCTCTGTCACGTCATCTCCAGAAGCTTGAAGCAATGTCTGGGAATTTGCCTCCAGATATTATGTTAGAAATTCTTCATAGATTACCCCCAAAGTCTCTTGTAAGATTCACCTCTGTTTGCAAATCTTGGATTTCCCTTATTAAAGATCACTCCTTCATATCTGATCACCTCAACCGTACCGTTCAACCCAGAAATGGCAACAGTTTCCTCCTTCTTCAACTTCATACAGATAATTATCCGAAATTTTACTCACTCCACTCGTATAATAAAAAAACTAATAGCTTTTCTTCTGAGAGATTTTCATTCCCTCCTCAACCTCAATTGTGTGGTTATTCAACTGTGGTTGGCACTTGCAATGGACTGGTATGTTTTGCTCAACATTCAATCGTTTATTTCTCTACTCTCATTATTTGGAACCCTTCTCTTCGAAAATTCTTGAGCCTTCGCAGACCAATCATGTACCGCAGCAACCGAATTAACGAACATGTGCAATATCAATATCGACTACTTTATGGATTTGGTTTTGATCCTATGAACACGGATTACAAGGTAATTAGGCTTGTGGTTCTCAACAATGAACAAGATAGTCCTCTAGTTGAGGTGTATTCTCTTACTTCTTGTTCTTGGAGACGAATCAGTGTTAGGGTTCCTCTGTTTTTCATTCCTGTGCATCTAAAGAAGATACCTCAAATGTTTGTGAATGGTGCATTGCATTGGGTTGTCAGTCGTAGGTTACCTGGTGGTAAAGTTCAGAACTTTATTTTATCATTTGATGTGGTCGGAGAGACGTTTGGAGAATTAATGTTACCGCAACAATTGAATGAATCTCCTTTCATGGTGTCTATTTTGGAAGGAGGCCATCAGCTTGCTCTGGTTCATACTTATTCAAAGAAGAACATAGATTTTTTCAGTATTTGGGTGATGAAAGAATATGGCATTGTGGAGTCATGGACCGAGATTTTGCGTCGTGATTTAAAACGCTATGGAGGCATAAGGACTGTATTAGCTCTTACTACTAGTGGAAAAGTGATGCTAAGACTTTGTAGTGGAGCTATAGTTTTACTAGATCCAATGGAAGATACGGTGAAGCCTTTGGCTGATCAAGAACATTTTCATGCTTTTGCAGGACCTTATGTGGAGAGTCTGTTTTTCATGAACAAAAAAATTGATGTTGTGTCGTACTAACAATTGTTGAAAGACATGTGGGTTGAAGGCAAGAGGTTGTTGTCATGTGGATTGATTATTTTTTGTTAGCTGCATTCTTTACATGGGAGTGTTCGATTGAATTTTATTTCTTGTTCTGTAATAATCATGATGATTTTCTATAGATTGTACTGAATGTTCCGTTGTGGTGATTTTCTAATGTCCTCAATGCTTAGTATTTCGAGATAACAATGCCCAACTTGTTTTTTGTTTTCTGTAACATGGTATTGTTTTTTTTTCTTAGCTAATAATGCAATAGAATGACCCAAAGCATTTTTATCAGTGGTATCTAAGATAATGCTCAAGTTCTTGTGATGGGCAATTTATTTAACACAATGTCAGGTCCCAGCAGGCTTCTTCAATAGAATAGAAACAGAGGCTAACACAACACGTTTGAGCTTAAGAAAGCTAACGCAGGCTTTTCTTTGAAAATCAAGGCTATATATGCTTGTTTTGCCAGTACAATATTCAGATTTGGTTCTTTTTATGATGTTATACAAAAGCTTAAGAAGAAATGAAGAACAGAGATAGAAAAGGGAGCAAAGGAAAAAAAGCGAAGGCAATAATTTTATCGCCAATTTATAATTTGATACTCTTGTATTAACATTTTTCCCCATCAAATTGAAAAGCAAAACTGAATCAATCTAAATTATCGCTTACACTTAAAATGTCTAAAACTTCAAAGGAAGAGGAAGGTAATTGAATAACAGGAGGGAAAAACCATTGTTTTTTATTTTTATTTTTGAAGTCATGACTTCATGCTGATGGGGTCGAGGAAGCTAGGAATGTTCTGGTATTTTACACATCAAACACAAAGAAAGATGAAGTAAAAAACGAAGCAGCAGAAATTACATGCTAGTTTTGCTTTTTACTCTCAATAAGTTCAGAAAGGCTTCCACCTCAAAATTCTATAACTTTTTCCTCCATGGCTTTCATTTACAAAATCAAGTTGAGGGAAGATCTTCCACAGAATGTAGTTCACAAAATTGAAGTACTGTATCCTCCAATGCCTCCAAAAAATAAGGGGCAAGATCAAAACTCCAAGGCCAAAAGTAAATCCCAATTCAACACTCAAGAAATTCCAATCAATGGCACTTTTAGAATTAGATTCAGAAGTTTCATATGATGGTGATGATGATCCAGGAATAGCACCAAAACTACAATTCTGTGTCAATGGAGGTCCACATAGTCCATCATTGCCTTCAAATGAATCTGCTTCAAATGACTGTACTTGAGTGCCAATGGGGATGGGCCCTATCAAATGATTGAAGGAAAGGTTTAGAACTGCAAGAAAAGATAGACTTGTGAGCTCTATTGGAATGTTCCCACTTAATGAGTTCATTGACAAGTCCAATGACTCAAGATTCTTCAAATTCCCTATGGATGAAGGGATATGGCTTGAAAAAGCATTTTGTGACAAGTTAAGGGCATGAAGTGCCTTGAAACCCATAAGCTCTTTTGGTATTGACCCTTCAAAATGGTTAGATGAAAAATCCAAAGAAGTGAAGGCAATAAGAATCTTAACCAACTTCATTTCTCTCCCTTTGGTAACAATTGTTACTGTATCTTGGTAACTTCTGATTTCAAAAAGCTCGGAATAAGCATCATAGAACAAGTGGTTCATCACAATAGGTGGCATTCCTGTATTCAGAGTCTTAGACAGTTTTAGCGCAAGATCTTTGTTTGCTATGGGCATCCACGAACTCTTGATGTCCATAGGATTGACATCATCAAAGATGTCAAAAACCAAATGGCCAAATTTTGAACTCACCTCGTCATCAAGCATCAAAGCTTTCCAACTTCGGAGGAATGATCCTGGTAATGTTCCCTTAAAACTATTGGAGGCTAGATCAACAATTTGAAGTGTTTCCCAATTTCCAATGCTATGTGGGCAATCAACAGGGCCATGGAAGTTGTTTGACCTTAAAATCATGACTTTTAAGGTGGACATGTTAGTTAAGAAGCAAGGAAATCTATCAGTTAAATGGTTGTTTCCAAGGTTCAAGACTTGTAGTTTTTGACAATTGGCCAATGATTTCGGGATGGAACCTTCAAAAAAATTTTCATTCAGATCAAAGAACCGCAAAGAACAAGAATTTGAAAATGTATCTGAAATTTGGCCCTTGAACTTGTTCCTGGCAAGATTTAGTGCTCTCAAAGTGTTTATTCTTGTCAAACACTCATGAATGGTGCCGTTGAAACCATTATTGGAAAGATCAAGAATTCTAAGAGTTGAGATACTGCATAAGGATTCATAAAATTTGCCATGCAAACTATTATTGGAAAGGGAGAGGAAATATAGAAAGGGAAGTTGATTGCCAAAGTCAGATGGGGCAATATGGCTGAATTTGTTACTTGACAAATCCAAATAGATCACATTTCTAGATAAAATGGGTGTGGGGCCTTTAAGTTGGTTGGAATGAAGGTCAATGAGAAATAGATTGGAACTAATATTCTCGAAGGGTCTTTCCAAATCTGTCAAAAGATTGTTTGAAAGATTTAGGAAAGTCATAAAATCAAACCTCCAAATCCAATTGGGGATTGCCCCTTGAATATGGTTGTTAGATAGGTCTAGGAGATGTAAATTGGATTGGTTCCTTAGGAAGATTGGAAAATATTTCAACTTGCATGAAGCTAACATAAGTTGACTCAATTTGGGAAATAATGATAAATCATCATTATCACTCAAAGTTGTATCAACTGACAAGTAGTTGTGACTAAGATCCAGTATTTCCAATTTTTCCATCCTCTTTATGGTAGCCAAACTCATGGTGCCATTGAACTTGTTTAAGGAAAGTTGGAGAACTCTAAGCCTCCAGATATGGAAGATGGACAAGGGAATGGGCCCTTGTAAATTATTTCCACTAGCATCAAGGAACTCTAATGAGGATAATGATGCGTTTGGAAATTCATCTAACACACCCTCAAATCTATTATGAGAAAGCATAAGTTCTCGTAGAGATGGAAGTGAAAAAAGAGAAGATGGAACTCTCCCAAAGAAGCAATTTCCAGCTAAATCAATGGTAATGAGATTGTCAAGACTCTTAAAATGAGATGACGAAATTTCACCTGTCAAGTGATTAAGTGAAACTGATAGGTATGTGAGGTTCTTGGACATGTTGAAATATGGAAGGGGACCAGTGAAGTTGTTGGATGACAAGTCCAGATGAACAAGTTGGGTGAGTTCTGACATCGACTTTGGAAGTATTTCATTGAATTGGCTGCTTGATAGGTCCAAGGTAGATAAATTCCTCAATTTGTGAATGCTATATGGTAGATTCCCTGAGAAACTTGAATGGCTAAGTTTCAAGGTGTTGATCAAAGTTCCATGATGTGGAAATTTTGGTAAATAACCATGAAGATCTTGATTATTGGATACGTCAATGACTTGTAAGTTTGGCAGTTGGAAGATTTTTATGGGAAACACTCCACTCAAGTTGCAACTATTGAATTGCAAGGTAGTTAACTTTGTCAAACTCACAAAAGACTCTGGAAATGAGCATGCCAAGTTGTTTTGATTCAGTCGAAGTACCAGGAGCGACTGAAGCTTTGAAAGTGAAGAATCAATAGGCCCCGAGAGATTGCAGGATGACAAACTCAAAATTTGAAGATTTTTTAGTGAAGATAGAGCATGGCCCCATTCCTTTCCCTCAGCCAATATCCTTACACCATCCATATACAATGCTGTAATTTTTGTAAGGTTTTGCAGAAGATTTGATATATTTGGACTCTCAAGCTTTAGAGTGTGCAGTGAGGTTGACAGATCAAGAGAAACCAACCTTGTTAACCAAGAGATCTCAATTGGAATATGCCCCTCAAAGCCGGCTTTTGACAGATTTAGATATCTCAATCTCTTTAGCTTGTGCAACTTTGAGGGAATCGATGATTGGAAATCATTGTAAGCCAAGTTCAAATCTTGCAGATATGTTAGGTTGAAGAGACTGCTTGAGCTATGAAGCCCTCCAGAGACAGATTCTTCGCTTAGGTCAAGAGCTATAACACGTCCTTTGCTGCAGGTCACTCCACTCCATCGACAACAAATGAAACTTTGGTTCCAATGAACCAATTTCTGGGACTTGGCAGGATTGAAAGTGAGGCTATTCTTCAAATGAAGCAGTGCTGATTGTTGATGGCCAAGGCAATGGCCGGTTACCACAAATACATTGATGCTCAAGCTTATGAAGAAGAGCAATATCAAGAAAATGCACGAGTTGATACTTCTCATGAAATCCATGGGGAATATTATGGGAGTCACACTTGTAATTGATTATATGGTTTTTCCCTTGATCAAGTCATCCTCTTATAGATTCTAAGTACCTGAGTTTATTGTGTGTCCCTTGAGATTGGGGTCCACATGGAAGAAAAAAATTGTAAACAGGGTTTTCAAGAAGTAGGTGAGATTGGGTCCATATGGAAGAAAGTTTGTAAATATGGAATTCGAGAATATCTGACTTTGAAAGAGGAAGAAGAATCAAAGCATTGAAAACGCTTCTATTTGAACTTCATCTCAGTAGAAGTCATGCCGGCCCGTCTTCAGGAGCGAAGTTGGAATTCAGAAAATAAACCATTGCTTTCACTTCTCATTTGGCTGTTCCATTTAATTAAATGAAGAAAATTGTTCAAAGAATTAGAATATAGCAGCTAGTATTAGTTGTATTCTGCGGAGACTTTGAATGGATCATCTATATTTTTAAAATTTTATGCATGAGAGAAGTTCATTATTTGAAAACGGAGAAACCAGAAAATGAGTTAAAAAAAGACGAAGAAGAGTGAAAAAAATCCTTGTATTAACTTCACTCAAGCCTGTCTTCATGAGATAAGTTGAAAAGCAAGTAAAAAAAGGAACAGATGAAGTTGATTGATTAGCAAGGTGTTCAATATATAAGAAAAACTGTTGCGTTGTAGTTTAAAACGATGTGGAGGCATAATGATAGTATTAGCTCTTACTAGTAGTAACGAGCTTTTACTGTGCATTGCACGGATGATATATTTCATGAGTTACTCAACATATTTTACTTTCAAAGTGATATAATTTTCTTGTCTTTAAAGAATATTAAGAAATCATTATCAATGAATTACTACCCTGATTTGGACTTTGGAATTACATACTTCTATACAATATTTTGTATTTGGACTTTGGAATGTATAAAGGATATGTGGAAAACTGCATATAATTGAATAAGCACCAACATCGGTAGGGACATGGATTTGAAAACACAGCAGCATGACAAAATTTAAGGCATCCAAAATTCCAAATGTCTATCCGAATGGTTAGGACTCCTATCAACTTGCTGCTGTGGAAATGGTGTTATCAAAGGGTATGTTCTGGATTATTTGTGCCAATGGATCCTTGATGATATATTTTGTTGCTTCATGTTTGCAGTCAACGCATATGGCTTCTCAGCAGATAACAGAAGAAGCTGTTTATCTTTGTACTGGAAACCCATTACCCAAAGACATTGAGCAAATATCTTACTGGCTTCTGAATGAACAATTTGCAGATAGTTTTAAAAGTATGAAGCTGGTTTGTTACTCCTTTTGATGTTATTTTGTTCAGATAATTTCACTAAGCAATTTACTTATATTTTGTTTGCATAATTTCCCATAGGAATATATGAAATCATGACAAGGATTGGCTGTGGTGGATATTGTGAGAGAAGTCACAATGTAAGCCTGTGCATCATGCTAACTTTTTAACTTCTTGGCAAATTCTTTTTCTTGATCTTGATTTCTCTGTATTGTTGTCACAGGTTTGTTTTTAAGATTAAGATGCCTCCAAGCTTTCGAGTACAATTGATGAATGATTTGGCTGACATAGAGTATGTATTCCTGTCCTATTTTTTCTGCATACTATCTTCCTTCTCCCAAATTTGACAGATATATGGCAACACTTAGGGTAAGTTTGGTTTGAGGGGAGGGGAGGAGAGGAGAGGAGAAAATTGTGCTAAAATTTAGTCTAGTGGGGCTCACAAAATTTTCCTCTCCATCACGTTTTTTCCCTCCCCTCCCTTCCTCTCAAACCAAATTTACCCTAAAGGTTACTCATATCCGCACCACTTGTATTGTGATACTTTAGTCTCTCCCTTGCATTTCCCTGGATTAATTTATATTGGCCATTGATTATTTTTATGCCTAAGATGATCTATCTTTTAGATGTGCTGGGTATGTGATGGGTGGTAGTTTATAACACAAAGAAGTGCCTGGAACTTATGATGGGCCAGCCTTTGCAAGACCCTCATTCTCTTTAACATCTATAACTTGCATCCTTTTCTTCCTTCTTGCCTCTAGTGACGGATACACAAAGAAGTAGCTTTAATTGAACTTAAAATGGGCTAGCCTTCGCGGGACCCCCATTCTTTTTAACATCTAGACGTGCATCCTTTTCTTCCCCCTTGCCTCTAGTGCAGTTCCCAAGTGAATGGTTGAATTATAATAATACTCTTTTAATCTTGAATGTATGACCTAATTGGAAAGTTGATATTGGTTTTAAAAGTAAGACCTTTTTTACATATTTATCAAATTTTGCCCAAATTAGCCCTATTGTTATTCCTTTAACAACAATCAAGTAGAAGAGAGAGTAGAGGAAATTGAGAAAGATAATTAAGGTGTTTTAAGGAAAAATTGTCATATTAAATAACTTCCTCAATCTAATCAAATTAGTTAATTAGGCCTTACATTAAGGATAAGTTGGGGTTGTTGGAGACTGGAGTTCTGGCTTATGATAATGAAAATGTAATTTGTCTGTTCATGTAGGTACAGATTGAGTTTTGGGTGCAATGATAAGCTGCAGCTGGGATCGGTTATTGCTTCTTTCGCACGTGCTAGATCTGCACTGGTTGCGGCCGCTAACAAACAAAATTGAAGTGTGTAAAAGCATATTAAACATGAAGAGCTGATCATGGGTGGATGAGATGCATTATTGAAAAAAGTCCAGAAGCATTCAATTGTGGGCAAGAGTATATCTCGGAAAGTAGGATTTTCCCCTATTAACTTTTTCAGATCGCTCTGCAAATTGGCCCTTGTGTCTACTATATTAACATACCAGGATAATTTCTCATCATTCCTCAGATTAATTGCCCATGTCATTTTAAGAAGCACTCGGTATTGAAAAGCCTAATAAAACAGTATTTTTGCTTGCCTGGTACTTCCAGAAAAATGGACATTGGAGAACTCCTCATAGTAATCAGAAGCAGAAGCAGGCTTAAATCCTTCTGCAAAAAGGTTTCAATTTTTCCATTTTGTTTCATATAGAATTTGGCATCTTAAAAAAAATATTTGATGACTACTAAGCTATCAAGTGAACAATTGAAAGGCACCAAAATAGTGAAGGAACGTATTCATAATATAGATGGAGCCCAGCGTGCAGACATTTCTGCTCCCGCATCTCGTGGAATATCTTGCTTAACAAAAAACTATCACCAGTCCTTGCAAATGCAGAAAGATAATTTTCTGCCTTTTCCCACTCACCATTGATAATTGTATCCCTAGAATACCTCATATTGAAAAAAATATTTGATTCTTAATCCAATCTTCACAAAGAAATTTAAGAGAAGAGAAAGTTTGAGCAAAACAGAACTCCCAAACTCACACGCAGTGCCAGAATGACTAGAATAACAGGATAAAAAGTTAATCGTACAGATGAAGACTCTCTTGGAAGTTCTCCTCCGCAAGAAACTGATGAATCAAAATGGATCAGTTATACATGTCCACATGCACTTCTACATAAAGCAGGATTGGAAATTAGAATGTACAGTTAGGGTTTTCAAACTTAAGCCAGCGAATCAAAAGAGGGAAAATGTAGTTAAACAGAACGGAACAAAAAGCATACCAGAGAGAGGGGAACCATACTTGCAGAGCTGCTTTCTTCGACCTCCATGGATTGTCAGAACTTCATTGACATTGTCAGAACTTATTGACATTGTTACCTGCTTCTCTCCTCCAGCGAGCTTCTTGCCATAACACAAAAATATTTTCGGTAAAGAAAAATAAGACAAATACAGTGAGCCTCCCAATATTTCCAGATTAACCAAGCCCCAACTTGTATAAGGGCATTTGAGAAAGATTAGTTGGGCAACGAAATGAGACCTTTAGCTGCATATATATGGCAACATCTCTAAACAACTCCGATACAATTATCAAATCGAGCCATACTTTAGTCTCAAACACAAACCAAAGACAAAATCGGTATAAAATTTTATCTCAGATATATTAATGATGTATAAGCAAGATTTATCTCAAGGAAAGCTCTTTATGGTTTATCACTTCTCACGATAAGAAAGAAGATAACAGAAGCATAGTATGGGTGGTGTTGACCGATGGGATTGGCAAGAAATTGTTAGGCATGATCAACAATGTCTGAATGCAAAAGGTTCTGTAAAGAAAACATCATGTAATTCGAATGCGTAAATGCAAATATGACAATTTAATAGGGAAGAAACAAATCTGGGATGTATAGTTTGGCACATAGAAGATTGAGAAAATAGGATACGTAAGGCATTACCATCAAAGGGAAAATGTATGAGTCTGTCAATGAGAAAATTGGGGAACTAATTTAGCAGATTGGGATGATAACATGAATGTAATATTGATCAAGGGGAAAAGATACCTTGTGTACACAGCACAATGTAAAGGTAAAAGAGTTGTTAAGATCAACACGCAAGAACATGGAGGGTATGAAACCTTAAGGTTGTAAAGCACCTTGTGAATAAATTATTTTGTCTGGTTGAAGCAGGATTAGAACGTCGATGAACTCGCAAAAGCAAGCTCTTTCTTTAACAGGTGATTACATGTTTGCTGTGGTTATTCTTTTGTCACAGGTATTTTTGGACAATAGATTTGACTGCAAAAGTAAGAAGGCATCAGATATATCAGCAACCCACAATTACCATCTCCATGTATGAAAAACAAAATTTCATTAAAATCTTAGAATATGTCAAGGAAAAGTGAATACCCTGGCTTACAATACTGAAATAGACCAAAACAACAACAGTTTTTCATTGAAAATACTATTTGTGCCCAGAGCAAAGCGTTCCATCTCATCTATGCAAAGAAAAATGCAGAAGAGTCAAAGAAAGAGCTTGCCAAAACACTCAAAAACCTCAACAAAAATACATGAAAAAAACACACATAAACACATATATTCTAGGGAACAAAAAAGGGTCAAAGAACGCAATACCAGAAGCAAAAAATGAACTAACTTGAACTTTTAAGTGATGATGTTTGCAAAAGTGGTTAAAGAAAATAAGAAGGAGAAGAGGAACCACGGAAAAATACACATATACTCTAGCTTTTTTGGCGTTGCCTTTTCATCTCCGCCGTGGTTGTCGCCATCTCTAAAAGAGGAGAAGAGGAACCATGGATAGATGAAGAAAAATGAAACAAACAATGAAAAGAAAGAAGAGCTCAAATCATGAAGAAATCCACTTACTCTTGCGTCGACGAAGATAGATGCCATTGTGAAGGTGTGCAGATGTTTTCAGAATCCCATTTCACTCTACTGATATCACCACATCCTGAACTGCTTGCCGCATTTCATCAGAATCCCGGTTAAATTAGGCTTTTCCCAAAATGAAAGACCAGAAGAACCTACACAAATTCATGGACAAAAAATCTAAAAGACAGGTCCATCACTATAACAGCATCAGGAATCACAATGAATTTCTCTCCGTTATTCCCAGTAAAAAGGTGCTTGCTCAGTTCGGCCTTACACGAGATGCAAGAAATGGAGGAAGATATGGAAATAGAGAACGTCTTCGTTGCTAATGAAATAGACCTCGATTATGAGTTTGACGCTGCTCGCTTACCAGATTTCACTCAACCGGAGACTCCTGTCGAAGCTCATCAAGCCGAAATTTGGTTTGAAACTGCCGAAATGACCCTCCTTTGCGTCCGTACAGAAATGGTTTGAAACTGCAAAGATTTGGTTCTGAAAATGGGGAAGAGGAAGAGCGTGGGAGACACCAGAGTGAGAAGAAAAAGAAGATAGCAAAAGAGAGAGAGGAAGAGTGACGGCAAGAAGTGAGAGAAAAGAAAAGGGAAAATCACTGTAGGCCCTTTTAACTCAATGTTACCCAAAAAGAGGGCCTCAAGATTCTGAAATTCTTAAAAGAGGCTCTAGGGCCCTTTTTGGGATGTGAATGTTAAATGAATTGACCAAAAAACCCATGAAACCAATGCTGGAAAAAAAAGGAAGGGATTTCCCAAATTCTAAATCTCTCTCTCTCGTCTCTATCTCCCTCTCTCGCGTCTCTATCTCCGTCACCGACTCGCACCTTTGACCATACCGGAGTCGACGTCGTTGCCGACCTAAATCTACCATGAACACCATCTCCAGCACGCCCTACACCGCTCGTAGGGCCCACCTTCGTCACGAACGGTGGAGGCTCTTCCCTCATGGCCCGATTAACCATCACCACCGAGGCAGGGTTTATTGGAGGGGGTTAGCCATTCATTCACAAAGGACTTCAATTTCATTGATTCTGTGAAGGCATATCTCTCATATGCTTTATTGCGAGCTTCCTTTTCACAATCCCCTGTCTTATTTCAGGTCCAGTTTAATCAAATTATCTTTACTTATGTATCTTCGAGGAACCATGTGTCATTTTTTCCCGTTGGATGGTTTAGAATTTCCAGTCAACCAAAAAATAAGCGTTCTTGGGTATATTCTAGCTTCATGGTTTAGAATTTCCAATCGGTGATGGAGATAGAGACGCGAGAGAGAGAGAGATAGATAGAGACGAGAGAGAGAGATTTAGAATTTTTGGGGAAATAGATAGAGACGAGAGAGAGAGATTTAGAATTTTGAGGGAAATCCCTTCCTTTTTCAGCATTGGTTTCATGGGTATTTTGGTCTTTTCATTTAATATTCACATCCCAAAAAGGGCCCTAGGGCCTCTTTTGGGAATTTCAGAGTCTTGGGGCCCTTTTTGGGTAACATTGGGTTAAAAGGGCCCCTACAGTAATTTTCCCAAAAGAAAAAGAAGCCTGTCTCATTTCTGAATTTTCGTACCTTATGAGATGTGAAAAGGGGAAAGAAGGGATTCAAATTTTGAATTCCCGTTCAATGTGAGAGAGGGAAATAAAAAAAAGACGGAGGAAAAGAGAGAGAGGAGAAAGATGAGAGGCCTTTTGATTTATTGTCCCATCCAGATGAGCTCACGCGGAGCCCAATAAAAATTGAACGGCTTATGAATAGTAATCCGTGAGAGAAGCCAAAACTAAGCCATTTTCTTGAATGGATTTGTTATTAAATATATATTGATAAAATGGTTCTGAGACTTTGTAGTGGAGCTATAGTTTTACTAGATACAATGCTTGTTTTTGTTTTCACTTTTTTTCTCAAAACATTTTTATAACATTTTTTTAAAGAATAGTTTTGCAAATTAAAAAATATATATATGTTTGGATAGTTGTTCTTAAAAATTACATTTGAAAAGTAAAAGCATAAAATTTTTTTTGAAATAATTGTTTTTATAACATAAACTTTAATTTTTTTTAAAAAAAAGATAGGGGTTGTTTGATTCATTTATTTTATATAATTGATATTGGCGATATTTTTTGTAATTAATATCTTATTATATTGATACAACAACAACTATCATTATCCTACTATATGTGAGACTGACTATATGAATCGGATGACGATATTAAACTTTATCCATTACAAAAGAAAAAAGAAGGCAATTATTGATGGAACTAGCGATGGTATTTTGGCTAACGGTGACATGACGTTTGATGGTTGTCGTCAACGGAAATGTGGTGATGGCCGTTAGTACTTTGTGGCAGTGATGTAGTGTCAGCAATGGCCATCGACAGTGGTGACATGGAGTTAATCAATGGCCGAAACTGGTGGTAATGTGGAGGAAGCTGTCACAGGTAGTGACAAGGAGTCGATAGCAGACATATAGTGGCCTCAAACCTTCAAATGAAGGAGAAAGAGTTTCCTCTTTTTCTAAGACCCAAAACAAAAACAAAAACAAAAAAGATGGAAAAACCAAAAACACCTAAAAGTTGTTTTGTTTTTAAAAAACCGGTTAGGGAGAATATCATTTAAGTTACAATAAAGGGAAATAATATATTAACAAATCTCATTAACAATAGCTCTTTAATTAACTTGTTAATACATATTTTTTTGATATTATTTTCTATGGTTGGGACGTTAATTATATTTTTCCTTAAAACTACACCTAACTAATAGAAGCGCTTGAGATTATGACAGGACTAGAACTTTTTTAGTTTAATGAATTAAAGAATAACAACCTATTCAGTGATTAGGCATAGGCTATCCACTTAATTACAATGGAGCAAGGGACTAGTCATCCTTACCATGACATCATTGAGCAAACTACTAACATGATTAATATAAGGGAAAGTTTCACTCTGGTCCAGAGACTATAAAAGAATATTAAAAAAAAAGTCTTAATATAGATTCATCAATCAAAAAAGTCTCTAACAACCTCGGCGATATAGATTTCAAATGTAAATTTACTTTAATCACAAGTGTATGCAACTACATTGATGAGTGATTGAATAGCCATCGATAAACTCATATATGTTAACTAAAACAACTTCGTTGATAAATGTATATGACTATATTAACAAGTCATAGAGTAGCTATTGATAAACCCATGTATGTTAACTAAACCAGCTCCTATTGACATGTGTATATTACTATGTTAATAAGTCACAGAGTAGTCATTGAAAAACTCATATATGTTAACTAAAACAACTTCCATGACAAGTGTATGTTACTACTATATTGACAAATCATAGAGTGATGATTATTGACAAATTCATCTATGTCATTAACAAGCTTAGAAATTTTTTGATAGAGGAATCTACACTAAGCCTATTTTAATTTGATATTTTTTCATGGTCCTTAAGACCTGAGCTGAGTGAGATTTTACCTTGATATAAATCAGAATGTTACAGTTAGTTTCGTGTATAGAAAATCTAATGGTATTAATGGCGTAACTAGAAAACTTCAATATGGGCCTTGTCATTTTCATATTCGGATTGGGACTCACAAGTTTTTTGGATTATTCAATAGATTGAACGGTTGGTGTCAATAAATTAGGTATTATCCCTTCAACATCAAAGCAAGTCTTAATCCATCTTCATATATTCATGTTAAACCGAACTTGTCTGTTCTTATTAACGTGCGTAGTCAAACAGGCAATAGATATCTTGAGTGAAGTCACTTCACATTCACAGTTCTGCCGTTTGCGGTAACGGCTCAAAGAGGAAACCTCCTATAAATTGATGTGTTAGGGTTCTCTTTCCTCGATGCAGCTCACATACTGACTCTGACCAAACAAGATTGTATCCACCATGTTCATTTTCAGATGCTTCCCAAAGTGAATGCTCAATCTTCTGACTTTTCTCATCATGTATTGATTAATTCCAACTTTTTTTTTTTTTTGATACAACCAGTGGGGGAGGGGGAGGCAGGGCTCAAACCCTGGACAAAGGAGAAGGCCAGCTCCTAAGACTAACCCTAGTTCCATCGCGCTACGAGGCGCTTGGCAATTCCAACTAAATTTTTGCTGCCGCAAGTTTCCAAATAAATTTAGTCTCCATCTAATTAAGGTATTGGGTCAAAATCAAATAACCAGATCTTGAATTTTCAATGTTGTGGTTAAAACTTAAAAATGACATCATTGCTTTTTTATTTGGAGTGCAAGTGCAACGTTACTCAAATTTGAATTTTTACAGAAAAAGATAGATTATGTATCAAAAGGGAAGGAAAAAGTCTTGCTCTGATATTTACGATCACATTTGGCTAAGAAAGGGTAGTTAAAATCTCACAAAGGGGATGGCTCAAAATAAAAGGTCTCACAAAGCACCTCTTTTTTTTTAAAAAAAAAAAAAAACCTTGTTTTGTCTCTTTTTAATCGAAATATATACTCCATCTCCTCTATATACTTGATATATACTTCCTCTTCTCTTCTCTACCACACAAGTTACTTTTAGAAATACTCCATTATAGAAGTTATTTACAAAATAATTAATAGTTATTTGTTAAATTTGTCTTTCTAATTAATGCTTAAATGTGATTCATCATGTTTTTATTTCTCTTTCTGAACGTTATTTAATATGTTATTTAATATGAGTAAAGTTGGAAAATTCTTTTAATTTAGGCCAGATGCAGATGTGTCAATCATTCCTCCCAAATTTTAGTTAAATTGTTAAAATTGATAATATTGTGGATCGGGGAGTGCTTCGTTACTTCACAAGTTTTTAGCTTCCTATTAATTCATGAATGAGACAATCAAAATTATTTAGTTCACAAATAATCACTACTTTAATTTTCTTGAAGTTTTTGTCTTGCATGGGAGATTTTAATTTGTATTCTTTCTTGCATTTCAAAGTAACTTTTGAATTCTTTTTTTTTTTATACACACAGTAAGGGAGGGGGCAGGGTTCGAAACTTGGACATGAGGGAGGGAAGCCAAGTTCTCATACCACTGCGCTACTATCTTTTGATTTCCTACACATTTGTTACATGATTTTGTTCCCGTTCCATACTCTTAACGGAACCCTTAGCTTCAAAATATAATTTTTCTACATATACTCATAGAAGGCTCGTGGGAGAGGAAGCTTAAGAATCTACAAAAGTGAGACACTATATTCTATCAAGACGAAGGCTGTTGAACAGCAAGAGTGAAAAACCATGTTTTTTATTCTTATTTTTGAAGTCATGACTTGTTGCCGATCAAGTCTAAGAAACTAGCAATATTATTCTTGTGTTTTATACATTAAACACTAAGAAAAGATGATGCAGAAATTACATGCTAGTTTTTCTTTTTACTCTCAATAAATTCAGAAAGGCTTCCACCTCAAAGCTCTATAATTTTTACCTTCATGGAGTGGAGTTCATATACATAATCAAGTTGAGGGAAGAATGTAGTTCACATGATTGAAGCACTGTATCCTCCATTGCATTCAAAAAAATAAGGGGCAAGATCACAACTCCAAGGCCAAAAGTAAATCCCAATTCAACACTCAAGAAATTCCAATCAATAGAACTTGTAGATTTAGATTCAGATTATGGTGATGACGTTGTCAAAGATGTCAAACCCCAAATGGCCAAATTTTGAACTCACTTCATTATCAAGCATCAAAGCTTTCCAACTTCGCAGGAATGATCCTGGTAATATGCCATTAAAACTATTGGAGGCTAGATCAACAATTTGAAGTGTTTCCCAATTTCCAATGCTATGTGGGCAATCAAGAGGGCCATGGGAGTTGTTTAACCTTAAAATCATGACTTTTAAGGTGGACATATTGCTTAAGAAGCAGGGAAACCTACCTATCAGTTAATTAGTTGTTTCCGAGGTTTAAGACTTGTAGCTTTTGATAATTTGACTAATGATCTTGGGATGGAACATTCAGAAAAAATTTCATCAAGATCAAGGAAATGCATGGAACAAGAATTTGAAATGTATCCAAAATTTTGCCTTTGAACTTGTTCAACTGGTACAAAAAGGGCTTTCAGATTGCCACATTTAGTTCGGTTGTAGAGGATTAGGTCTAAAAGGTATGACCGGTGGTAGTGTCATAAATTTAAAGAACTTTTTATACTAGTTCCTTTAATATAAGGTCTAATGAAGGATATTATATAGACTGGATTTTCAAACACCCAGTCTAAAAAGATAAAAATAATTTTTTAAAAAAATTAAAGTCGATATACTTTTTAGACTGGTTAACTCTTATAGCATGTCTAAAAGATGAAACTTTTTAGACATAAGGTTATGTCAAGTCATCCTAAAATTATGTTGTTATGGGAGTTAGGGGAATTAATGAAGGGTGTTTTAATATTTTTGTTTTTACATTTATTATATGAATTTTGTCAAAAGATCCTTTATTAATCACCCTAACCCCAAAACTACATTGTTTTGAGAGTTCATTAATTCTTCTAACCTCAAAACGACGTAGTTTTTGGGTGACTTGACATAACCTTATATCAAGTGACATGACAAACGATAAACCTTTCTTATAACTAGAATAAAATATACGAAATAAAAAAATATTTATTACTTTTAACACCAATTTTTACAAAATATCTGGTCTAAAATATGAACTTTTAAGACCTTATTTTGAGCATAACTAGTCTAAAAGATGTAGAATAAAAAATAATATATTTATTACTTTTAAGATTGGTTTTTACAAAATAACTAATCTAAAAGATGAACTTTTAAAACCTTATTTTAAGCATAACTAGTCTAAAAGATTAGCCCCATTAGAACTCACTTTCAATATTCTATTTGTTGCATCAAAAATTGAATTTCACTCTCTGAATCTTTCTTTTTGTCTTAGTAACTCTCATTCCACAGCTTCACTCTCTTCTAATTAGCGCCTCGCCCACCACCACCCTGCTCTATAACCAGTGGCGGAGCCACATTGGTGCCTATGTCTGCAAGTGTAGGCACAAAGTTTCAGAACCTATATATTTTGAAGGAATATCATAATATATTATCTGAGTGATCTAGTGGCTATCACATTGTGTTTTACACGAGGTCTGGTGTTCGAACCCAGATGCAGGCAACTTCCTCATTTGTTTTTTGGGCATGGACTTGCACCCTATGATAATTGCTTAAAGCAATTGAGGAGGCCCACCATTATGGATAAGGACAACAAAGTGCTCATATTTAGATAAAGGGTTAAAGGCCTAATTTGGCAAAACTTCCATGGCAAATTAGACTTTTAACCCTTTAGATAAACAATATGAGGAAAAGTTACACATAATCAAATAATAAGATTAAAAATTTCTTAGCAACATAAAATTTATTGCTAAAAAATATCTAATAACCAGTTGGGCTACTTGGTTCCTTTATTATATATATACATTACTATATATATATATATATATATATATTCTTTTTAACATTTTTTCAACAGCGATTACCATTCTTGAAGTGAAAATTACCATTCCGCAATGGAAAATTACCATTCTTGAAGTGAGAATTACTATTGTTTCTCCAATGTTCCTTTTTTTTACTTCTCCAACCATGTTTTGTAAAACCTAAAAAAATTAAACTTTCACAAATCCACAAGTGACAATTACCATTCGTAAAGTGAGAATTACCATTCATGAAGTGAGAATTACCATTGTTTCTCTAAGGTACCCATTTTTTACTTCTCCAACCATGTTTTGTAAAACCCAAAAAATTGAACTTTCACAAATCCACAAGTGACAATTACCATTCGTGAAGTGAGAATTATCATTCATGAAGTGAGAATTACCATTGTTTCTCCAGGGTTCCCTTTTTTTACTTCTCCAACCATGTTTTGTAAAACCCAACAAAATTGTACTTTCACAAATCCACAAGTGACAATTACCATTCGTGAAGTGAGAATTGTCATTCCTGAAGTGAGAATTACCATTATTTCTCCAGGGTTCTCTCTTTTTTGGGGAATGGTAATTCTCACTTCAAGAATGATAATTATCACTTCACGAATGGTAATTTTCACTTGTGGATTTGTGAAAGTTCAAATTTTTTGGGTTTTACAAAATATGGTTGGAGAAGTAAAAAAAGGGAACCCTGGAGAAATAATGGTAATTCTCACTTCAGGAATGATAATTCTCACTTCACGAATGGTAATTGTCACTTGTGGATTTGTGAAAGTTCAATTTTTTGGGGTTTTACAAAACATGGTTGGAGAAGTAAAAAAAGGGAAACCTGGAGAAATAATGGTAATTCTCACTTCAGGAATATTAATTCTCACTTCAAGAATAGTAATTCGAAAGTTCAATTTTTTTGGGTTTTACAAAACATGGTTGGAGAAGTAAAAAAAAGGTAACCCTGGAGAAACAATGGTAATTCTCACTTCAGGAATGATAATTCTCACTTCACGAATGGTAGTTCTCATTTCACGAATAGTAATTTTCACTTGTGGATTTGTGAAAGTTCAATTTTTTTGGGTTTTACAAAACATGGTTGGAGAAGTAAAAAAAAGAGAACCCTGGAGAAACAATGGTAATTCTCACTTTAAGAATAGTAATTTTCCATATGCGAAATGATAATTTTTACTTCAGGAATGGTAATCACCGTTGAAAAAATGTTAAGAAAAATATATATATGTATATATATAATGTTGGGCTACTTGGTTCTTGTGTGGGGGGTTCGAACCCTACCCCCCACACTTTCAAAGAATTGTTTTGCTTTTTTCAAAAACACCCCACCCCCCAAAACCCCCCCCCCCCCCCCCCGCCCCATCGGTGGCTGGTGGCCGCCGGCCGGTGGCGGCCCTCCGGCGGCGAGGTGATGGATGCCGGCGATGGGGCCCACCGGGGGGTATTTTTTTAAAAAATTATTTAGAACTAAGGGCAAAATGGTCATTTGACGCGAATTTACATATCCTCCAAAAGTCTTTGTCACCTCTAAGTCTTTTTGCAAATTCGACGGACTTCTGGGGTTTTGCAAATTTATTTGGTATTTATTTAGAATTTTCCCTTTAATTATTATGTTTTCCTTGCTTTCCTTTTAATGGCATTTTTTTATTTTATAAAAAAGAAAAAAGAAAAAATTATAGAAATTTCTGAAAAAAAAAAAAAAAGAATAAACCTATTGATGAAAAAAATACCACTAACTGCGTTTTCGGCTCTCAGGCTCACTCTCCATATCTAAGGAAAGCTCTGACATCGCTGGGTCCTGAAAGAAATACTGAAACTTGAAGATGGACGTCGACGAAACTTCTAAACCCAATGGTATGGTACCACAAACCGAACCTTATTTTATCATCTACGTCTTGTAAGTTGTGGTTGAATCGAGAAATTAAACCCTCTCATCAATGAAGAATGGATTGATTTATTTTGAGCTTGCAATTTGTGACAGAGGAAAAGCTCTTATTGGTCATGTTAGTGGGAGCACCAGGGAGCGGCAAGTCCACTTTCTGCGAAGAAGTTATGCGTTCTTCTACTCGTCCTTGGGTTCGCGTTTGCCAGGTTGAGTTGCTTCTCCCAACGAATATTTTATATAATCTCTCGTTGAGGTTTGATTTCAGTATTCAAGATTTTGTTCTCTTTCTTGGCGTGTTCTAACGATGAAGGAAGCGTTACGTATTTGCCCGAGTTTTACTTTTCTGTCTCTGAAACTGTCTTGAGCTTCAACTCTAGGTGGCATTACTGTTTTAGCTTGGCTTGATAGTTTGAATGACGGGTCTCGTTATGCCATTTATATTTTCTTTTTGATTTTGATATACCGTGCACACTTTCAAATTTGAAATAGCCCAGTCAATTTTTTTATATCTTTTAATAATGTCCACTTCTTTGAACTTCTTTTGCTTTACTTGGTATTGGTCATTCATGTCTAAGTTAAATTGAAGTGTATAATTAACTTGATCTTGAAAGGAAAAATTGAAAGATTTTTCCTTTGCATAACTCTTGATTCATGGTCAAGGAGTTTCTGCTCAACTCCCCGAACCCCAAAAAGGAAAATAAAACCCTCCTCCTTTCTGACTTTTGAATGTTCCCTAACTATGTTTATCCTGTCCTGTCTTTCCTTTTGCTTTAGGATATCATTAAAAATGGAAAAGCAGGAAATAAAGCGCAGTGTCTAAGCAGTGCAGCTGAAGCATTGAAGGATGGAAAGAATGTATTTATTGACAGATGCAATCTTGATAGAGAACAGCGTTCAGGATTCACAGAGCTTGGTGGACCCCAAATAGATGTTCATGCCATTGTGCTTGATCTTCCTGCAAAGCTTTGTATTTCTCGAACTGTCAAACGATCTGGGCATGAAGGAAATTTGCAGGGTGGAAAAGCTGCTGCTGTGGTGAATAGAATGCTTCAGAAGAAAGAGCTGCCTACGTTAAGTGACGGGTTTAACCGGATAACATTTTGTCAAACTGAGAGTGATGTCAAAGTGGCTATTGACACTTACAGTGCACTTGGGCCGCTGGATAATCTTCCATATGGATGTTTTGGCCAAAAAAGTAAAGAGGCCAAAGTTCAAGTGGATATAATGAAGTTCTTCAAAAAGGCTGAGGCCCCAGTTGTTGCTGAGTCTACAGAGAATTGCAGCAGAAATTTTACTTCTCAAAATAATGAGATGATGGACCCCTGCAATAAAGATATCGAAATTTTTTCATCAAATTCAGATAAAGCCAACTTAGAGCCAATGAACGTTGAAACTATCTCAGAAGGATCCACTGTTTCTCATGGTGATAATGCTTTCATGGGTGATGTTCCCACTCTGGCATTTCCATCTATTTCAACATCTGATTTCCAATTTGACCATGAGAAGGCAGCTGAGATTATTGTGGAGAAAGTTGCAGAGTTCTCAAATAAGCTTGTGAATGTTAGATTTGTTTTAGTTGACTTGAGTCGTGGTTCAAAGATTCTGTCTTTAGTTAAAGCCAAAGCTGCCAAAAAACACTTAGACCCTAGAAAGTTTTTTACCCATGTTGGTGACATTACCTGCCTTAGGTCCAAAGGAGGCTTGCACTGTGCTGTGATAGCTAATGCTGCCAACTGGTAATTTTCTATAATTCCAGTGTATATAGCAATCTAATTGCAGTTAAGATTTATCTACACACATGAAGAAGAAAAGTCATAAACATTTGAGAAGATACCATAATCCTCCACAGCTCACATGTGCATGTCAATTTGTGTTCAATTATTGTTTTTATGTCGGTTGCTAATTTTCCTTTGTTCTAGTTATTCATTCATAATTATCTCATTTGACACCATGCTTCCTGATTGATTCCAATCTGATTATCAAAAGCTTTTTTATGGCCCACTGGCCATTGTGGCACGTGTGCCCAGGGCATCAGAGGCATTCACAAGTCAGCTGAACCTGTCAATTTTAACTGCAGGCGATTGAAACCTGGAGGGGGAGGGGTTAATGCTGCAATCTTCAAGGCTGCAGGTCCTGCCTTGGAGTCTGCAACCAAAGAACGGGCAGAATTGCTTTTGCCTGGGAATGCTGTTGCTGTCCCTCTACCATCATCTTCTCCTTTGTTTACTAGAGAGGGAGTAACCCATGTAATACATGTTCTTGGACCAAATATGAATCCACAAAGGCCAGATTGTCTTAATAATGATTACAATAAAGGCTGCAAGATTCTCAGAGAGGCTTACACTTCACTATTTGAAACTTTTGCATCAATCGTGAGGACTGGGACAGAGCAAAAGAGCAAGAGAGATGCTGATCATGGATCAGAAAAAAGCAAGAAATACAAGGGAAGTCAGGATGATGTTGAACTTAACTGTACTGGTACCAAGGTTGTAAACATAGATTCAAGTAATAAAAAAAGTGATGGCAGCTTGAATAAGGCATGGGGATCATGGGCTCAAGCTCTTCATCAAATAGCTATGCACCCTGAGAAGCATAAGGATGAATTGCTTGAAATATCCGAAGATGTGGTTGTGCTGAATGATCTGTATCCTAAGGTCAACCTTACCCTTATTCCTTCCCCTTCCGGGCACTTATTTCATTACATGCTTGACTTTGCAATGGTAACAATCAGAATTTCTTTGTGTTTTGCAGGCAAAGAAGCATGTTTTGGTGTTGGCACGAACTAAAGGCCTCGATTGTCTGGCTGATGTTCAAAATGACCACCTTCACTTGCTAAGGAGGATGCATGATGTGGGTCTAAAGTGGGCCGAGAAGTTCTTACATGAGAATGCTTCATTAGTTTTTCGTCTTGGATATCACTCGGTATGCAGTGCATTTGTTTATGAGCTGTTGCATACCTTTCCCTTCTCTAAACAAGAAGAGAAAATGAATATTTGATGGGTATACAATTGGGATGGGGAACTCTCCCTCAAAAGCTAGCTATTGTTAAAGTGATAATTTAGAAAATGATCTAAGTGATTATATTTTATTGTTAAGAAGGAAATCCAATTATTATTATTAAAATTTACTTAATTATAATTTAGTGTTCTTGCCTTTAGATATGTTATGGGATTGAATTGGTGTTTATGGTTTATCTTTTTTTGTTCTCTGCAATGTTTTTTTCGTATATCTTATGCTCCAACAAGACGTAATTCCTTGTTATATCACAAAGAAAAGGGAAAAAGTTATGTTGCTTTATAAAAGTGCATCTATCATAAATATGGTTGTAATGTTTTGATCAATATTCTAGGTGCATGGTGGCTGAACCTTTCAGTATTATGACGAACTCAATTTTGTGGGTATTGTATATTCATATATGCTAAACCTTCAGGAAAATTCTTCTTTTGCAGGCTCCATCAATGCGACAACTTCATTTACATGTTATTAGCCAGGACTTTGACTCAAAACATTTGAAGAACAAGAAGCATTGGAACTCATTCAACACTGATTTCTTCCGTGACTCGGTAGCTGTAATTGATGAGGTCTCTAATTATGGGAAAGCAATCTTGAGAGATGATGACAAATTGCTGTCCATGGAGTTGAGGTGCCATAGATGTAGAAGTGCACACCCTAACATTCCCAGGTTAAAATCTCATATTAGCAGTTGTAAAGCTTCCTTTCCTACTTTCTTGCTTCAAAATGGCCGTTTGGTTCGCACACAAGGTGAAGTGAACATCAGTTCATAATACTCACCCAGTTTTTGTATATACCTGCTGACAAGATACTGGTTCCTTTGTTCTTTTGGGGCCCTTTTTTGTTGTGTTAAAACTTAGAAGAGAAGGAAGATTGACTATGTGAATCTCTGCAAATTCCTGTCATCCCAAAAGTTAACATCTATCCTTTCCTTTAGAAGAGGGATCTTTTTAACAAAGATACTTTTAAAATAAAAATAGTTTAAAAAGCTTCACCTTGCAATTATCAGGAATCCATCAAATGGTATTCCTCGGGAACAATGTGCTGTGGCAGAAAGGAATGACTTTTCTCGAACATTTAAAAATCTTCCATTCATTTTATTTGATGAACCTTGAAACGAAGACATGGAGCCTCTGTTTATGACTTCATTATAATATTGGCAAAGCTTGTTATGAAAATTTGTGCATTTCCCTTGAAATTTCGTCTCCTCACTCATTTCTTGTCAACTTTTCCTTTTTTAAAGACTTGCTTCTATTCCTTCGTTATTTTTTCAGAATAAAAATTCGATGTTACTTTCTATTATCTGTACTTTTCAAGTCCCATGTGAAGACTAATATGAAATGTCAACACAATGAACTTGTGAGATAAATGGAACTTATTCTGAAAGCTCTATTAATTTTCTTTTAGACATCTGATATATTTTTTCCTTTTTCGGTCTATAGAAGAGACTAGGTTCAACATATAAGTTGAGCATTGAACTTTGAACCTGTTACACCAACTTTAATTGATGAAAGACTAGTTTATTAATTAATTTAGAATGTCATAGTATACATTATGTGTTTGTCTATGCTCAGCTTAAATGATCTCAACAAGCATGCAATAGCTGTTATTTCCAACTAAATTTTCAACAATTTTTTCTTCCCAACTAGAAAATGGCATCCCAGTGATACGAGTTTACATCATTTGGAAAATGATAAATAAAGATGAGAATAAGTAATGTATATGATATCAATCGAAACAACGGAAAGTTAAAGGAAGGTGAGATGCAATGCAACATTTGCTTGACTCAGTCAAAAAGGGACAAGGCATTTAAGACACAGCATTCCACGGTAGAAAATTGAACTAATATATGTATAGACAACCACTGTCTTGTATTATAGTTCCTATGCTCTACGGGTCAAGTCTTTAGTTGCATGTGCGTCTTCAGTTGTAGAATCCAATGAGAACTGGTTCAGTTTCATGGCTTTCCTTCATAAACTGCTGCTTCTGGATATTTCTGTGCTTCAACACATATGTAGTATCAAGCAAATGTCTTGAGGACCAGAAATCATTGCTCCTGCAATTGAAGAACAGCCTCAATTTCAGCGAATCAAGTTCCATGAAACTGGTGTCCTGGGATCAAAGGCCGTCTTGCTGTGATTGGACTGGTGTCACTTGCGATGAGCAAGGACATGTTACTCGTCTTGATTTGAGTGGGGAGTCAATCTCTGGTGGTTTTGACAGTTCAAGCAGTATCTTCAGTCTCCAATATCTTGAGTTCTTAAGTTTGGCTTCTAACAATTTCAGTTCTGAGATTCCGAGTGAGTTCTACAAATTGAAGAACTTAACTTACCTGAATTTGTCATATGCCGGCTTTATGGGGCAGATACCCAAGGGAATTTCTCAACTGACCAGGTTAGTTACTCTGGATATTTCTTCTCTTTCCTATTTAACAGGGCTAGAGCTGAAACTTGAGAATCCAGATTTGAGAATGCTTGTTGAGAAACTTACCAGCATTAAGCAATTGTATCTAGATGGTGTAACTATATCAGCTCAGGGAACAGAATGGGGCACTGCGCTATCATCACTGTCTAGCCTGCAAGAATTGAGCATGTCACACTGCAATCTTTCAGGTCCCATTCATTCTTCCCTTTCTAACCTGAGGCACCTCTCCGTAATTCATCTCGACAAGAACAATTTGTTATCCACAGTACCAGACTTCTTCGTTAATTTTTCAAATCTGACCAGATTGCATCTTAGCTACTGCGGGCTGAGTGGAGGTTTTCCACAAAACATCTTCCTACTAAAGACATTGACCTTCATTGATATATCTTATAATACTGGTCTTAGTGGTTCTTTCCCGAATTTCCCATTGAATGGATCTCTCCAAACCCTTGTAGTGAGTCGCACAAATTTTTCCGGAGGGCTACCAGATACAATCAGTAACTTGAGAAACTTATCCACATTGGATCTTTCTTACTCTCAATTTTCTGGACGCCTTCTAAATTCCATCTCAAAACTCAGTCAGCTCACTTATATGGACTTGTCTAATAACACCTTCGGAGGTTCAATCCCATCATTTGGTACAGCGAAGAAGCTCACTTCTTTGGACCTTTCTAATAATCTTTTAAGTGGGGAGATTTCTTCTTCTGGTCAATTTGAGGGACTAAAAAATCTGGTCAGCATTAACTTGCACAATAATTCCATCCATGGCAGCATTCCTTCCTCTCTTTTTAAACTTCCATCCCTGCGAAGCATTCATCTTTCCAACAATCAGTTCAGTCTATTGGAAGAGTTCTCAATTGTGCCCTCCTCCGTATTAAACACCCTCGATTTAAGCAGCAATAATTTATCAGGTCCTATTCCAGGGTCTATCTTCCAACTCAGAGGACTTAGTATTCTTCAACTTTCCTAAAACAAGTTCAATGTGCCAATCCTGCTAGATAGGCTGCTTGTGGAGCTCAGAAATTTGACAACATTAGATCTTTCATATAACAACTTGTCAATCAAGATGAATGAGTCAGATTCGATCCTGTCTTCAGTTCTCAATATGACCACCCTAAAATTGGCAGGTTGCAAGTTGGGAACTTTCCCTGCTTTCTTAAGACACCAGTCCAAGTTATCTGATCTGGATCTTTCTGATAATCAAATCCAAGGTTCGATACCGAGCTGGATTTGGAAACTTGAAAGCCTCACTTACCTTAATCTGTCTCATAATTTTCTGACTGATTTTGAAAGACCGTTGCAGGATTTGAGTTCTAGTTTGACGCTCCTTGACCTTCATGACAACCAAATCCATGGGCAAATTCCTTTTTTACCTAGGCGGGCTGTCTATTTGGACTACTCAGCAAATAGATTCAGCTCTGTCGTCATCCCAGCTAATACAGGTGATTACCCGGCATACACAATTTTCCTATCTCTTTCAAATAATTCTTTTCATGGCCACATTCCTACATTCTTCTGCAATTTTTCAAGTCTTCAAGTGCTTGATCTTTCCCTCAATAACTTTTCTGGCTCAATTCCTTCATGCTTAATGGCAATGACTGAGACCCTTGCCATACTAAATCTGCGGAAAAACGGTCTCAGGGGGGTGATACCTGACGAGTTTCCGACTTTGTGTGCTTTAAGGACACTAGATCTCAATGGAAATCAGTTAGATGGACCAATGCCAAAGTCTCTTGTAAATTGCGTGAAAGTGGAGGTGCTAGACCTTGGAATCAATCGTATTGTTGATGGCTTTCCATGTTCGTTGAAGAATATATCCACACTTCGTGTACTGGTCTTGCGACAGAATAATTTTCATGGTTCCATTGGCTGCCCGAACACCAATGATATCTGGAAGACCCTTCAAATTGCTGATTTAGCTTCCAACAACTTTACCGGTGTTCTACCAGGAAAATCATTCACAACATGGGAAGGAATGATGCCCGATGAAGCACAAACCCTTCAATATGAGATCACCATTAATGTTTATTATCAGGATACAGTGAGTATTAGTAGTAAGGGTCGACGGGTGCAGTGGGTTAAAATTTTAACCTTCTTCACTGCCATTGACTTCTCATGCAACCATCTTGTAGGGAAAATACCAGAGGAGATGATGAATTTTGAAGCACTATATATTCTCAACTTGTTGAATAACGCTCTCACCGGCCAGATACCATCTTCGATTGGGAATTTGAGGAAGCTCGAGTCGTTAGACCTGTCAAACAACTCATTGACAGGGGAGATACCAGCACAAATGGCAGATTTGAATTTTCTCTCATCCTTGAACCTCTCATATAATCACCTTGATGGAAGAATCCCAACTGGTACTCAGATTCAATCATTTGAAGCATATTCGTTCATAGGTAATCATGGGTTATGTGGACCTCCTTTGACAACAAACTGTAGCATCAATGAAAAGCCAGGGACCTCAAGAACGTCCCACTCTGAGAACTCAATTAATTGGAATTTCATAAGCGTTGAAGTGGGATTTGTTTTTGGGATTGGAATTGTCCTTTTGCCTCTGTTTTTCTGGAATCCATGGAGAACATGGTACTGGCAACACATTGATGACTTGCTTTATAGGGTCTTTCCACAGCTGAATTTTAGGTACGAATGCCGTGGAGGGAAATATTACAGAACTCTACGATGGCAGTCCCACTAACGAACTGATGAGAATAGGCTGTGCACAATGTCATCATACATACATATATCAATATGGTTTTAATTCTGCCCCTTTAGTTACAAACAAGTGGTTGCATCTTTTTTCTCTCTGCTATGGAAGAATGACCCTTAAGGTGAATATTTTTGAGATGTTGAAAGTTGAAATTGGCATCAGGAAATGAATCACATTCGTGATGAATAATAATTCTAGGGTAAGACAGGTCTCTACATAAGAGCCATATGCATTGACAGAATGATGCATTGGCTTCTCTTTTAGTGGTATGCACTTTATTATGTTCCATGGAAGTGCACTTTATTATGTTCCATGGAAGTTATCTATCCTCCTTTCCTTTCATAGCTTCCACTTTAAACACTAATAGCGTTATTCAACGTACTAACCACAGGTTCTTCTTCAATTAAGCCAACGAGATTATTAGGAAGATCATTGTCCCCAACATTTTGAAAGTAATTATAGTATATACTATCACCAAAAAAAAAAAAAAACCCTCTCTTGAGAACTTGTAGTAATAATAAAGGGAATTAAATTCTTTCACATGCCCTGGAGGAAATGGTTACTACAGAACCTTAGTAATCGCCACTCTGGTTTTCCCATGAGGATAATACTTGGAACCGATTGTTTGAAGGTTGGCATGTCAGAAACCAAAGAATGTTTGCTAACGAGAACTTTACTCCTCAAAATGTTATTTATTGTTTTCGTTCTTTTCTAAGCCATATAGCTCGGACTAGAGGCCTCGTCCAAATGCTGGATGCAGGCTCTTGGCTCATTCTCTGGATTGTTTTTGTTTTGACCTTTATTACATTGTACAAATCACCTACTATTTTTTAATAGAATTTTCCTTTTCTTTTAAAAAAAGGAATTAATGGATAGTGGCTCGAGGCAGATTCCATGGCACATATTACGCATTAGTTGAATGAATAACTGACTTCTCATAGTATCAGTAAATTTAGAACTCCATTTTCTAGCAACAAAAAAGACAGTTTATGGAGGAAAAGGGTGATACTGTCTAGTTCGTGAAAATATGGGTATGTAAAAAAATTGGTCATTTGATGTTTAGATTTAGTCATTTGATTCCCATTCGGTCGCAGGCAATGACAGCTTATATTGAATTCCATTAACCCCAACTTGAACACACTGATGACTTACACTTCTTCTATTTTTAATATAAGATATATTTACCTAATTTAATTATATTAAATAAGTAAGTTAAACTAGTTAATAAGACATGTATTTTTAAAAACACTCTAATCATATTCCTTAATTTTCTCTTGATTATCGTTGAGGAAACATAAACAGAAGTAATTTAGGAAAAGATTAACATATATAAAAACTATGCCTTATAGTAAGAATTAAAGAGAGTATTAATTAGTGGTCTTGACAAAATCAACTGTATAACTCACAACTTTGTCAACTGGATGACTTAATGGGAGTGGGAGGGACTGGACTAAATTTTAAACATCCTTTCCCCTCTCATGTCTGATATATTTTCCTTTGGCACACGATAGAGTAGTATAATTTTTTATTAACATTTATTATTTTCATATCAGATAAAAATATACTTTTAGCCTTTTAAATTTACATGAGGTATACTTTTGATCCCTTAATTTTATAAACTATTCTTTTGGTTTTACAATTTTAACACCGTTAATGTTGCTAACAAAAAATACTGATGCACAAATCTAAATGATAACTATGTAATTAAATATTATTAATCGTAATATATGTATAAATTGAAAAATATATAAAAATCTAATGAAGTTGTCAATGTCAAAATATTGATTGTATTAAAAAAAATAGTTTAATAATCGGATTAAAGACCTAATTTGCCACGGAAGTTTTGCTAAGGGAGCGCCCAACACCCAGAAGTATTTTGGGTATCATTTTTGCCCCGAAAGTTTATAAACATAGCAATTTTGCCCATCAGTTGATCTTGACCATTGGATTGGTATCATTTTTGCCCCAAAAGTTTACAAAAATTTGCTCCTAAACAAAACTACCGGGGAAATTTGCTCCTAAGAAAAACTTCCGAGGCATATTTGCTCCATTTTATAAACTTCCGGGGCAAAAATGATACCCAAAATACTTCCGAATGTTGGGCGCTCCCTTAGCAAAACTTCCATAGCAAATTAGTTATTTAACCCTTAATAATCCAAATATCAAAACTTCGATTTCATTTGCAACAATTTGTCGATTTATTTTAGTTTAATAATCTAAATATATTTATTAAAAAATTAAAACTTAAATATGTTTTGTAATTATCATTACTTAAGTTTGATGCGTCAACATTTTTCATTAACAATATTAACAATATTAAAAACAGTGGCGAAACCACTTGATGGCCAGCTGGGGCCTTGGCCCCAGCTGGCCCCAACTGATCTTATAAAATTTGTGAAAATATAGATGTATTTATTATATGATATTTTATTTGGCCACAAATTTGGCCCCAGTTAATTTTTTATCTTCTTTGTCAAGATAATGTTTTTTCATTACTCATTGGGCTGTGAAAAGAAAGTAAAATTCTTGTTTGAGATACCGAAAAAGTTAGTATCATCTTCCATATTGTTTTGATTTATAATTATCAGTTATTATTTATTTGTATTTTCAAGGTTATTTAATACTATTTAGTAAATACTCCCTCTGGTTCTTATTTAAGGAACTAGCTAATAATTCTCACAAGTCAATAAAAACAATTAAAGTCATTAAATTTTTCCTAAAATTTAAGTAATTTTCAATTTATCCCTATTAATTATACTAAACTCTAATATTATATTAATTATTACTCTTTTTTTCTCAAAAAAAGAGTAATAATTAATTTTTTTACTTATTATTCTCACTCACTACCTTTTTAATTATGGGTATACATAAAAATATTTAATGCTATTTAGAAACAAACAAGTGCCTTATAAAAAAGACTAGATATACTTGTTAGTTAGTACCTTATAATAAGAACTAAAGGGAGTAGTTCAATATATTGATTTTTTGGCCCGGGCTAAAAAAATTTTCTGGTTCCACCACTGATTAAAAATATAAGAATAAAAATATACTTTATAAAATTAATGAACTAAAAATATACATTCCCTAAAATTTAAGGGACTGAAAATATACTTTAACCTTCACATGTTATATGTAAACCAGATAAAAAAACTTTACTTATCTCTGTCCAATGTCAAAAAATGAATAATATCGTAGTACTACTTTATATTTTTTTTAAGGTTTTGGCGCTATTTATCCTACAATATTGTAGAAGCCGATTCTCGAGCTTCTGAACAACCAACTGTTATCTTCCAGAAATTAAAAAGAAAGCTAAGAAGGGATGAATCTAAAAATGTTGTTTGGGAATAGAAAAATACATAAAAACAACATCCTCTTCACAAAGAAGAAGTCCAAAGTGGACAAATTATTTTAGATGTGAACATATTTCAAAGATTGGTGTGATATTTGGGCTGTAATGTTTAGGTTTCAATTCTGCTCATCAAGCTCTTCGTTATTCGAACTGGTTTTATCACATCAGCAGCACTCTTATTCTCCTCTTCTACGGTAGTGCTTTTGATATGGACCATAGCGAAATAAACTATAGATTGATTTTGTCAGTACTGAATAATTCCAAAACTCGATATATTATCTATTAAAAATAAGGTATCATTTGATTTTTAAAAATTAAGGAACATTACTAATGGAGTGCAAAAGTTTGAGATTCTTTCTTTCTTATGTTTTTAGTACTAGACATTTTTATAATTTAATAATAAATGCCTTAAAAATTTTTACTTAATGATCTCTGCTCAAAATAAATTAATTGCATAAGAGTGTTTCCCAATAAGATTTTTTTTTTAAATTTCTGCTCTGCATATCAAGAAGATAAGCCTTGTTTTTCAATTGTAGATAGTGAATGGCAAACAATCTCAAATTCAAATATAATGGACTAGTCATAACTCTTCCAAATTAAAGTCAGATTTTCTCCAAAACCCTTTTTACATTTTTCCTTCCATGTATGTGGACATAAATCTTAACTGTTTATTGCAGCATCCTGAGGGACACGCAATATACTCGGTTTCTTAGAATCTATAAAAGGATGAATTGATTGAAAATCCATCTTTTTCACTCCTGTAACTAATCAATTACAAGTGTGGCTCCCATGATAGTCTCAATGAGAACTATCAACTCATGCATTTTCTTGATATTGTTCTGCTTCCTAAGTTTGTGATAACAACTGGTCATTGCCTTGACCATCAACAATCAGCATTGCTTCATTTGAAGAATAGCCTCACTTTCAACCCTGCCAAGTCCCAAAAATTGGTTCATTGGAATCAAAGTTTCAGCTGTTGTCAATGGAGTGGAGTAACATGCAAGAAAGGACGTGTAGCGCTTGACCTGAGCGAAGAATCTATCTCTGGAACTGGAAGGCTTGATAGCTGAAGCAGTCTCTTCAACCTAACGAATCTGCAAGATTTGAACTTGGCTTACAGTGACTTCCATTCTGTGATTAGAGACTGGGATATCTAACTCTGTCAAATGCCGGCTTTGAGGGGCATATTCCTATTTGGATCTCTCGGTTGACAAGGTTGGTTTCTCTTGATCTGTCTACCTCACTTCAAACTCTAAAGGTTGAGAGGCCAAATATAGCAAGTCTTCTACTGAACCTTACAAAAATCGCAGCATTGTATATGGATGGTGTAAGGATATTGGCTGAGGGAAGGGAATGAGGCCATGCTCTATCTTCATTAAAAATATTCAAATTTTGAGTTTGTCATCCTGCAATTTCTCTAGTCCTATTGATTCTTCACTTTCAAAGCAGTAGTCCCTCCCAATCATGGTAGTTAAAAACTCGATTTATCACTGCGATTTTACGTTTTTACGATTTTTTTTTATTAAAACGATTTTACTAATTTTCCAAACACTTTTAAGTTTTTACGTTTTTTTTTACGATTTTACGTTTTACGATTTTTTATTCTCCTTCTGTTTTTAGATAAAATCTACGTTTTCACTACCATACTCCTGGTACTTAGACTAAATCAAAACAACTTGGCCTGCTTATTGCCAGAGTCCTTTGTGAGTTTGACAAATTTCACTGCCTTGCAACTCAATAGTTGCGACTTCAGTGGAGTGTTTCCCAGAAAAATCTTCCAATTACCAAACTTACAAATCATTGACGTATCCAATAATCAAGATCTTCATGGTTCTTTACCAAACTTTCCACATCATGGATCTTTAATTAACACCTTGAACCTTAGCCATACAAGTTTCTCAGGGAAACTGCCATATAGTATTTATAAATTGAGGAATTTATCTACCTTGGATCTATCAAGCTGCCAATTCAACAGAACACTTCCAAATTCAATGTCAAAACTCACCTAACTTGTTCATCTAGACTTGGCATTCAACAACTTCATTGGTCCCGTCCATATTTCAACATGTCCTACAATCTCATACTTACAAGTTTCAGTTAATCACTTGACAGGTAAAATTTTGTTATCTCATTTTAAAAGTCTTGACAATCTCATTACTATTAATTTAGTTGGAAATTCCTTCTATGAAAGAGTTCCATAATCTCTTTATGTTGTCCCATAATAGATTTAAGGGTGTATTGGATGAATTTCAAAACGCATCATTATTCTCATTAAAGTTCCTTTGCTTGATGCTAGTGGAAATATCTTACCATTGTAGCAAGTGATATTTTCTAATTGGAATTTTTTAAAATCTTATTGGAACTTGTCAAAACCTTATTTACAGTTGTTAAACTCTTATTAGAAGTGGGATTCAACAACTTACCATTGTAGTATGTAGTTGTTTTTTAATTGAAATTTTTGAAAATCTTATTAGAACTTAGTATAACCTTCTTTAAACTTGTTAAACCCTAAAAAAAAATGGGACCACATGTTTTAAACTCATAGGGACATTTATGTAATTTTTATTTAATTTTAAAAATGATAAATCAGACACTCACACATCTCTAATGTTATGAATATTCGGAATAACTTTTTGTTCTTTAGAATTTTTAAAGTTTTTTTATCAGGAATTCTTCCTTAAAAAAAAATCGAATTTATTTTGTTCTAAAGAGAAGTAATGAAAATGAGCCATTCAGTATGGGGGTTTCGTGGGTTCTCTCTTTCTTTATCGTAATGCGTTTAAACTAATCATTTTTTTAATGGACAAGGAACGTGATTCTTTTTTATTTGCACCAATAATTGGATTCCACAATACTCTTTGCACAATTTTCTTTTTCCTTTTGATACAACGAAAGCACTAAGGACAAATATTTTAATCTGTTGTCAATAGTTCATCCAGCATAATTGAAACGATTAGTGAACATTTAAAAGCAGACAATCAACGAGAAAATCAAACACGGAAGGGAACATTTTTAAGGTAGCAAATATTTTTTTTTTTTTTATTTTAATTGCATTCACATTGCTGCTATCAGTGGTTGAGCCATGATATGGCAAGCTGGAGCCGGCATAATTGTAAGTTGTAACGATCAGTGAACATTTAAAAGTAGACAATCAACGAGGAAACCAGATGTAGAAGGGAACATTTTTAAGGTAGCAAATATATATATATATATATATATATATATATATATATATATATATAATTGTGTTCACATTGCTACTATTAGTGGTAGAGCCATGTTATAGCCAACTGGAGCCAACATCATTATAACGATCAGTAAACATTTAAAAGCAGACAATCAACGAGGAAACCAGATGCGAAAGGGAACATTTTTAAGGTAGCAAATATTTTTTAAAAAAATTAATTCACATTGCTACTATTAGTGGTAGAGCCATGTTATGACCAACTAGAGCCTTAGCCCCAACTAGTCTTTTCTTATCTTATATATATATATGCATTATAGGATATTTTGTTTTGACCAATAATTTAGTCTTGGCTAAACTCTTATCTTTTCTATAACTATACTATTTTATTTATTAGGACAATGTTTGGTTTATTACTCATTGGCATAGACGGATACAAGGGCTAGGGGTGGCCCTCGCCCCCTAAAATTTAAAAAAAAAAAAAAAGTAAATAGGTGGGGTCCATACATGAGGTAAATACTAAAACATGTGTCACAATATCAAATACCGTTCGTTTTTTTGGCTGTGGCTGTCATATATTTTAGTAAAAAGTAAAGAGGTGGCGCCCACACCTTTAATATATATCCTTTTTTATTTTTCGCTCAAGACCCTTAATATATATCCCAACCATACTTGTTTTGCACTTTTCATAAATTGCCATTATCTTTTCTTTCTCTTACTAGGGGCTCATCTAGCATTTTTTCCAATAGCGTATGGCAAATTTTGAGAATGAATAAAGTACTTAAAATCTCTTTTTTTCATTAAATTTCTTTCATGAAATTTAATATACATGATTTTAACTTTCTAATGATATTACTTTTATATTGATTAAAAAATATTTTAGGGTTAGTATTTTGGACAAGTTTTGAGTTTTGTTAACAGATGGCTATGAAAATATTGATGATATCTAATATTTAATTTTAATAAGTTTACTTTTGTTATTAATAATACATTTGAAATCATATCGATCTTGAAATAATTTATACTCTTTGTAGGTTATTATTATGGGGAAGAGTGCTACCATTAATACTTATTTTAAGAGAAATAATAGTGAGTCTTTGCCCTCATCTACCTCTAATGTTAAATTGTTAAATACTGAGGCTCCTTCTTCAAAGTCTTAGAATTGAAAATAAAGAGGTAGGTAAAGAAGTTGATCTTGCTTCATTGGAAGAGATCTTGCATTGTGCCCTCCAATATGGGAATATTCGATAAATCAACAAGATGAAATTTGTCGTGGTTATCTTAAACTTGGTCTATTTCAGTGCAAGCTTCAAAATTATCCTTTTTCTGGGCCGGAGAAAAATCAATGTCATTTTTGCTCTTCTTGGTTTGATTTGTTTCCATTTTGGTTAGAATATTCTCCAAATAAAGATGTTGCATTTTGTTTGCCTTGTTATTTATTTAGTAAACCAAGCAGTGGTCATTCTGGACTTAATACATTTATTGTTGATGGATTTAAAAATTGGAAAAAGGCTAATGATGAAGAAAATTGTGCTTTTCTACGCCATGTTGGGAAAAATGTTATGTCAATGCATAAAAATGTTGTGAATTCGATCTTATGAATCAATCTCAACAAATTGAGATATAGTTGAAAAACTTACTTTTCAGAAGATTGCAGCTAATCGTTTGAGATTACAAGTTTCTATGAACATGACAAGATGGCTTACTCTTCAAGGGTGTGCTATTAGAGGTAATGATGAAAACTTAGATTCACTTAATTAGGGTAATTTTCTTGAAATGGTAAAGTTTTTAGCTTCCTATAATTAAGAAGTTGTAGCAGTTGTTTTAGAAAAAGCTCTTCAAAATGCATCATATAGTTCCCCTCGAATTCAAAAGGAAATTCTTCATGCTTTCTCTCAAAAGGTAAAGAACACAATACTGGAAGAAATTTCCAATGCCAAGTTTTGTCTTATTGTTGATGAAGCTAGTGATGTATCTAAAAAAGAGTATATGACTATTGTTTTGAGACACATCGATAAAGATGGTTTTATACGAGAAAGGTTTTTTGATCTTATACCTATGGAAGATACAAGTGCTAATACTTTAAAATAAGGAATAGTCAACACTCTTCGTCGCCATAATCTTGACGTTCAAAATATTCGAGGACAAGGCTATGATGGAGCTAGCAATATGCGAGGTGAATGGAATGGATTGCAGACTTTAATTTGCACTGAGTTCCCATATGCTTATTATGTCCATTGCTTTGCTCATTGCCTTCAACTTGCTTTGGTTGCTACATCTCATGAGGTAAAACATGTTCATCAGATCTTTGAAAAATTGAACTTCATAATTAATATTGCCACTACTTCGTGTAAGCGTAATGATGAGTTAAGGGTTGCCCAAACAAATGAAATTGCAAGAATGATTGCTATTGATAAACTCAAATCATGAGTTGGTCTTAATCAGATTGGTACTTTGCATCGAGTTGGAGCTACTTGTTGGAGTTCTCATTACAATTCCATCCGCAGTTTGCTTAAAATGTTTTGAGCCACGTTTGAAGTTCTTGACAATATTTCTAATGAAGGAAAGACAACATCACATTGTGGAGACACAGATAATGCATACTCATCATTGGTATCTTTTGATTTTTGTCATCATATTGCACCTTATGAAAGAAATTATGAGTATTATTGAAGTCCTTTGTCAAGCTTTGCAGCGAGAGTTTCAAGATATTTCAAATGCTTTACATATGATTTCAATTACAAAAGAGTTACTTCAGAATTTAAGAAAAACATGTTGGGATGCTTTCTTATTTCATGTTCAAGAATTTTACATAAAACACAACATTGACATTTTAGATATGAGTGCAAAATATATTGGAAGGAGAGGTCGTGCTCGAAATGAATAAGGTGATTTTTCTACCAAAAAATTTTATATGTAAATATCTTTCGTGCTACCATTAATTATTAATTGCAAGAATTAAATAGTAGGTTCAACGATAATACTGTTGAATTACTTGCTTTGTGCATGGCTTTAAATCCAAGAAACAAATACAAGTCATTTAATAGTCATAATATTTCCAAATTTGTTGATAAATTTTATTCTAGAAATTTTACAGAACAGGAAAAATTGCATTTGAAGACGGAGTTACAACATTTTGAGCTTGACATTCCTAAGCATTCAGATTTCGTTAATTTATCAACTACATCTAAATTATGTCAAGGACTGGCAAGAACTAGAAAGTTCACCATTTACCCTCTTATTGATAAAGTGATTAGACTTGTACTCATTCTTCCAGTTTCTACAGCAACCACTGAAAGATCTTTCTCTGCTATGCTATGAAGATAATCAAGAACAAACTTCGAAATGGAATGGAAGATCAATTTCCTTGCATACTTTGAAAAGGAAATTATTTTGAGTTTTAGCACGGATTCAATTATAGATGAGTTTAACAACATGAAAACACATAGAATAAGAGTCAAGTGAAATAAACTTAATTTCTGTAATATATTTCTTTCAATTTTTTATATATTAGGTCTTTATCATATTTTAAGTACTTTTATTTATAATGTAGCATTTTTTTATTTTCCCCCCGTAAGTAAAATTCCTGGGTCCATCCCTGCCCATTGGGATGTGAGAGAAAAGTAAAAATTCTTGTTTGAGATGCTTACTGAAAATGTTAATATCATCTTATATCTGACGCTATTCATCTTCATTTTAAGGACTAAATAGGTACTCAAAATCACTTATTTTCACCTTGCTCCTTTTATGAAAATTATTCTACGTATTTTTATCTTTCTAATGAGGGTAATATTATACTAATTAATGAAAATTTTGGGATTATGATTTTGGGAAAATCTTGAGTTTTGACGATAGATGACTATATATTTTGTTTGATATAACATAGATGACTATATATATACAGATATTTTGTTTCATATATATATATGAGATGATTAATGACTAATTTAAATTGGTTTGGATTTATTATTTGGTTGTCTTATAATTTTATAATGAATTTCTCTTTTAAAAAATATATTATAATAGGTTATTTACTTAGCTAAAATTGAATCGGATTTGTATGTTTTTTAAAATATTTTTTGGGGTTCATATTATATTTCTTTTATTTTCTCCAATTATTTTGTTTTGAGGTAGGTGGAATGTGCATTTAAGTATTAGTTTTATGGATTGAGTAGTACTATAAAAATTAATGTTCAGTGACACAAGATACTAATTAACACTGATATCAATATATATTCGGGGTCACCAAATTTGTTGTAGGTTGAAAAAGATGAGTAAGGATAAATAGAAAAGCATAAATGTATTCTTTAAGAAGAAAACAACTTCAAAAAGTGATATTTCTAAGAAAATAATTTCTAAAAGTGATGCACCTTGTAATAATAAGTCTCCTTACAAACGTCATAGAATTTTTGTTTACTATGTTATCTTTTAATTTATAATTGTCGGTTACAATTTATTTGTATTTTTAATGTTATACGATATTATTTAGTAAATAGTTCAATATGTTTATTTTTTGGCCTGGACTAAATTATTTCTTGGTTCCACCACTGGCTACTAAGTTATTTATTAAATGCTTTATGTGCAACTACCTTTATGTTAATACTCCATCTGGTCATAAATATAGAATAGAGTATTAATATATATATCTGTAGTTTTGTTTAAAAAAAAACATAAATATAGAATAAAGTTTATAATGCAAATTATAGTACAAACTTTATCCTATATTTAAAACTGAAGAGAGGTAGTACTTAATAGTCCAATGGAGCCATGTTCTACTTAAAGCCAAACAATGAGTTTGAAACTTCATGGTGTTACTTAGGCTTTTGCTCGAGTAAGTTGGTGTCCTCTGGAGGAAGGATGGGTGAAGGTAAATGTGGATGGAACTTATTCTAGAGTTGCTAATAAGGGTGCTTGTGGAAGTCTCATTCGAGATTCAGCTAGGAAATTTCTTAAGGGTTTTATACATCCCATTGACAATGGGGATGAGTTTACTAAAAAGATTTGGGTATGCTTTCTAGGGCTGAAGATCATGTGGACATTGGGGGTTAGGAAAATATGGTTGGAGATGGACTCTTCCGAGTGCCTTGATCTATTGCGCCATGAGCAGGATGGTCGTCTCTTTGACGCAAGTATCATTAACGAAGTCAACATGTTGCTTCAATGCAATTGGACTATGGAGCTTACATATGTACCTCAATCAGGCATTCCTTGGCGGATTTCTTAGCAAAAAAGGGCCTTAAGGCGAGATTGGGATAGTATAAAATTTATCAACCCTTTACAGAGCTAAGTGCTATCTTATGTTAGGATTGTAATGGATACAATATTCTCATACATGTTAACTGAGGTGTCCCACTTGGATTTTAAAAAAAAAATTGTAAAGAATCACATTTAAGCGTTAATTAGAAAGACAAATTTAACAAATAACCATTAATTATTTTCTAAATAACTTATAATGGACTATTTCTAAAAGTAACTTGTGTGGTAGAGAAGAGAAGAGGAAGTATACAGAGAACTGAGAGAAGATGGAACCTTTTATTTCAAAGTGCTTAATCACCCCCCCCCCCCCCCAAAAAAAAAAAAAAAACGTTGCTTCGTGGGACCTTTTATTTTGAGCCATGCGCTTTGTGAGATTTTAACTACCCTTTCTTGGCCAAATTTCACCATAAATACCAGAGCAAGACTTTTTCCACCCCTTGTATACATCATCTATCTTTTTTTCTGGAAAAATTCAAATTTGAGTAACGTTGCACTTACACTCTAAATAAAGAAGTAATGATGTCATTTTCAAGTTTTAACTAGAGAATTGAAAATTCAAGATCTGGTTATTTGATTTTGACCCTATGCCTTAGAGATGGAGACTAAATTTATTTGGAAACATGGCAGCGTAAAATTTAGTTGGAATTAATTAATACATAGAAAAATCAGAAGATTGAGCATTCACTTTGGGAAGCATCTGAAAATGAACACGGTGGGTGGATACAGTCTTGTTTTTTCTATATTTTCGGTCAAAGTCAATATGCGGCCTACATCTAGAGCTGGGAAATTGGGCCAAGTATGTCGGGCTAGCCTATTTAAACCATGAACTTTAAAGAGTCGGGCTTGTAAATTGGAGCTTCTAAATAAAGTTGGCCCTATAGGGCCGAGGGCCCAAAAGGGCCAGCCTGTTAAGCCCTTTAAATATTTTTTATTTCATTAACTTAACTTAATCATATATTAATCTATATGTATTTTGTATTTGTTATAGAATTATATATCCATTTAATTACAAATACATAATAATTATACTTTAGTTTTATGATTTGGTTTAATATTTATTGCAAATAAAGATTATGGATGTATTTATGATGGAAAGAATATATTCTCAGAGTCTACTACTTAAAATGAAACACAATTAAATGTCTTTGAAATTGATGATAGTGGTGAAAAAGATGAAAATGATAGTCATCATACTCATATTGCTTAGTGGTAAGGTTGTTATGCTTTGTGTGAGTTACTTGTGAATAATAAGTTACTTTTGATTATGAATTAGTTACTGCATTTGTTTATTGCATTAAGTGTATTGTGTAGACATTAATATTTGCAACTTTTATTTAATAAATTAGAATTTTAATTGTTATATTTTACTAATTATATTTTTTTTGAAAAAATAATGCAAAAAATTAATTTAAATTCATAAAAATGTCTTCTGGCCTTGGCCCTCATGCTCTCAAGCGGGGTCTTGAAAAATAGACATTTTTCTTACCCTGGGCCTAAAAAGGCTGGCCCTTTTTAGGCCCTGGCCCTTCAAGGGCCTACCCTAATTCTTAGCTTCCTACATCGTGGAAAGCAAACCCTAATACTCCTTCGAGTCCTTCTTTTTTTTTTTTTTTTTGAATGAAAGGATTCTATTGAATACTATGAAATATACAACAGAGGCAGAAAATTACAAAATAAGATTAAAGGAGGAAAAGCATCGTTGCGTGTGGACAACAATAGCCTTAACCTGAACTACAAAAGTATCTAAATTAGCAACCCCATCAGCAAAAACAGTTTTGTTCCGAAACTCCCAAAGTTTCCAACAAGTAATACAAATCCCAATTTTCCAAGAGGTATCCAAGAATTTAGAATGAATGATCAGCGAAATCCAATTGTGGATACCCAGTCTAAAGAGATCCTGTAACATGTCTGAGGGGAGAATTTTCTTCCAAACCAAAGATGCAAACCGGCAGTCCCTGAAAACATGCTCCAGATTTTCGTTGTTATGGCGACAGATAGCACATGATTGGTCCATGGTCATAGTTCTTCTGAACCGCTCCTCATTGGTCAACAATTTCCCTTTAAGCAACAGTGAGGTGAAGGTTCTAACCCTTTGAGCCATTGGAAGCTTCCACAACTTAGCCCAAATGGTTTCTTGCTCATTCCAATTTAGGGACTCAACGGCCTGATATGCAGACTTGGTAGAGAATTGCCCATTGCTCCCCAAATTCCAATAACATGTAGACCTTTGAGGTCTTCGAAGGGAGGTAAAGGATGTAAACTCCTTCAATACATCGAAAGGAAGAAGGTGTTGAAAGAGGTGCCACTTCCATGATCCGTCATCATTTACAAATTCTGAGATGGGTCTAGAGAGGTCCAAGGGGGAAATTGGAGAGAAAGCAATGTTTTTCAAGGGACCAAGATCACCAATCCAAAAATCCTCCCAAAACCTAATCTTATCATCCAAGCCGGGGTTCCATTTGATGTAGTGAGAAGCCTCTTCCCAAGACTTAATCAAATTCCTCCAAAAATGAGACATGCGAGAACGGCAAGGGATTTGGTTGAGATCTTGCACAGCGTACTTTTGCTTTAGGACCCTAACCCAAAGAGACTCAGGTTGAGAATGAATCTTGAAAATCAACTTCATCATAAACGCTTTATTCTGAGATTCAAGATTGAGGAAACCACATCCCCCATGCTTCATTGGATGGCATAATTCCTCCCATTTGACTAAGTGGACACCACGGTGATCATTTGAGTAGCCCCAAATGAATTTCCTGATTAGTTTTTCTATCTTCTTACAACATGAAGCAGGAAGGGTAGTGCTTTGCATGGTATAAAGAGGTAAGGCTGACAAGACGGACTTAGCCAGGGTGATGCGGCCTGCAAGAGATAAGGATTTGCTTTTCCAGCCTGCCAACTTAGACTGAAGACTGTCTAAGATATATTGGTAAGTAGAAGAGGAGACTCTACCACTTAGCAGGGGAACACCCAAATATTTACCCAAGCAGTCGGACTTTTGGAAACCAAGTCATCACATATACCTTTACATGCATGAGGATCCACATTCTTCGAAAAATAAACTTTGGATTTCGGCTGACTCACCAAGTGACCGGACGCTTGACAAAAGTCATGCAAGGTTTCTTTAATTACTTTAGCCTGATGTAAAGTGGCCTTGCCAAAAAGGATCAGATCATCGGCGAAAAAAAGGTGAGACAAAGAAACACCCCGCTGCCCCAATTTGATTGTTTGCCAATCACCAGAGTTAACCTTGGCGACAATTAGTTGAGATAGACGCTCCATACATAAAACGAACAGATAAGGAGAAAGGGGGTCTCCCTGTCTCACTCCTCGTTCCGGGTAGAATGGGCTAGTGGGTTTCCCATTCCAAAGCACCTGCATTGAGGTGGAAGATATACAATTCATAATCAGCCTGGCAAGATTATCGGGGATGCCAGCGTTATTTAGAGTATCCGAAATGAAGTCCCAGCGGAGTCTATCAAAAGCTTTCTGCAAATCTATTTTGATTGCCATCCAACCAGATTTGCCTTTCTTGCCTCTCATGGAATGGAACACTTCCTGAGCAATGATGATGTTGTCAATGATGCTTCTGCCCTGAACGAAGCTCAATTGGTAGTGGCTAATTAGGTCCGGCATAACGGATTGTAATCGATTGGCCACCATCTTAGAAATAATTTTGTAGAGCATTGAACAGAGACTAATAGGCCTAAATTCGCTGATTAATGTAGGCTGCTTAACTTTGGGAATAAGTGCCAGCAAAGTCTGATTCAAATGAGGCTCAAGAGGATTACCAGACCATAGGCGGAGAACAAAATCGTATATGCTTCGACCAACCATGGGCCATTGAGATTGATAGAAAAGCGCGTGGATACCATCATTACCAGGCACTTTGAGCGGTTTCATATCAAAGAGCGACTGCTTGACCTCCTCCATTGACACCATTCTATTCAAGGCAAAGATCTGATGGTCACTAAGCAGTGGGAAAGCACCCGTAAGGGGGAGGGGAGTGAAGGAATGCTCCTCAAGAGAGTAAAGATCCAGAAAAAATTGGCGAGCATAAGGACTCAGGAGCTCCTCATCTTTCAGCCACGTCCCATCCGGAAGCTTGATCTGAGAAATATAATTTCTTTTCCGGCGAATAAGGGTTTTCAAGTGGTAGTAATTTGTATTCCTGTCTCCTAAGCAAACGCACTCAGAAGATGATTTTTGGAGCCATAGTAATTCCTCCTGAAAGCAGACCTCTTCAAGTTCTTCTCTAAGGGAAGCTTCGAGGTTAATGAGGGAGTCAGGGCAGGAGTCAGGGTTGCGCTCAATACTGGCTTGGATGCCATTAATGCGACGAAATAATTTCCTCTTCTTGCTCCCGATCTCACCGAACGTAGAATAGTTCCAATGCTGAATTTCATCCTTGAATTTGTCAACACAAGTTAGAATATCGGCACCAGAATCCCAGATTCGTTTCACAATACCCTGAAAGTCGGTATGAGAAATCCACGACGCAAGAAATTTGAATTGTCGAGGATAGGAGTTGACACTCTGGAACGGATTTAGGGAAATAGCAATGGGCCTATGATCAGATAAGATCTTGGGGAGGTGACTGACCATGCAAGCCAGGAAACAGTGGAGCCAAGATGGGTTACCGATAGCCCGATCCAATCTCATGAAAAGGGTCCCTCTTCTCCAAGTGAATTTTGGGCCTTGGGAGCCCAAGTCCACCAGTCCAGTTGAATGAATAAAATCTTTAAAAAGGCCACATCCCTGGGCCCTATTAACCGAACCCCCACGCCTCTCGTCACCATGGAGGATAGCATTAAAATCTCCCGCCAACAACCAGGGAGAAGAGATGCCATCAGCCAACACCTGAAGATCTTGCCAGAGAATTTTCCGACCTTGATCCTGAGGGCTCCCATAGACCGCGGTAAAGAGGAAATTAATATCCTGAGTAGCACAGGAAACCTCCATATGTATAAACTGGAAGTGATTCACCAAGATGTTGATGTGCACTCTAGAGGACCAAAGAATCCAAATGCCGCCAGAAAACCCAGATGCCTCAACCCCGTGAGAATTGTGAAAGCCAAGTTTCTTAATAACCGAATCAGCTTTAGCTCCAGAAATCCTAGGTTCGAGTAACACAAAAATGTCAGCTTTATAGTTGGTAGCTATAGATTTAAAAATGGAAGGGAGCCTTTCTTTATAAGCTCCCTGACAATTCCATGTAATTATTGACATTAAAAATTAATTAAAAGGGTAGATGAGGAGAAGAATCAACTCCCTCTTCCTGCACTGCGTTAACCACAGGTTCAAGTTCACTCTGGATACCCTGAGCAAGTTCCTTCACCACACTTTTCGACGGTCCAGCTCCAACGGAATTGGGCTTAGCCCCCAATTTGTGAATGTGGACCCCTTGGGAGAGGTTGATCCCACGGCCTCTTGAAAGAGGCTCATTATTGCCAACGGGGTGTTTGGAAGAAGGCCCAGCCTTGCTTCCCTTAATACTCTGATTAGGCCGTGGTCCTCTGTGATCCTCAACAATGACCGCCGAATGGGCGCTCTGATCCAAGGAAGATTCAGAACGTCGTACAACATATTGCTGCGACATGGGGGCTCTGTCCAGCTGCATATTCAGTGGAGCTGTCTCATGATGCTTTTGTCCTGGAGCAGGCTTTTTCCCTCCTTTTGTCTCTTTCACTTTTGTCCTTTGGATAACTGGATTTTCGACTGGATCTTGCACGACTTCCTCCAGCTCCCGAACCGTTGGCCTTTCATCGTCCAAAGTATTCCCCAAAACCTCGAAACGAGAGCCGTTGACTGTGCCCTTGCTTCCAGACGCAGAATTCTTTTTGTTACCTTTGTCTGCTGGTCGCCGCCTCCTTTGTACCTGCATCCAGGCCCCAAACTGAGGGGATTCACGCGCCTCCTGCTCGTGACGGTTAGCTTCTGCAGAGGATGACGTCCCTGCCGGAACCCTTGCATCGGCCACCATTTTTGCCGAGCAGGAACTTTGCACATGACCATATAAACCACAGTCAAAACAAATAGAGGGTAAACCTTCGTATTCTACAAGGATCAGTTCTCCATCCACTTGGATTTTTGAAATAAGTGGTTTCGTAAGATCAATAACCACAGCTATTCTTGCAAATTTCCCCCGGTCACCTGATTTGGTGTTGTAGTCCACCTTGATAACTTCACCAAAGGCGCCGCCAATAGCACGGATTATGCTCTTGTGGTAGTAGCGAGCAGGGAGTTTTGGGAGCCTAATCCATCCAATGACCTGGTTAACTACATGATTTTGCGATTTGAATGATGGCGTCCAAGGTTGGACAGTTAGATAGTGTCCAAAGATCATCCACGGACCTGACAGAAGCGCATTCTGATAGTCTAGGTCATCTTGGAACTTCACCAGGAAACAGTCATCGTTGAGATCAATTAATTTGATCTGGCTGGTGGGTTTCCAAAGCAACTGGAGCTGAGAGCGAAGGTGACGGAAACCAATCTTTCGGCCTAGTAGTTTAACCACTACAGCCAGACCCATCTTTTTGTTCATTGTGTCAATCACGTGGGAAGCAAAGTCCACTGTAGGAATTTTCCCGTTTAAGCCAATGGAAACATCTCCTTGGTTGAGGACTATATCTTCATCCTCCACCTCCATAGGGTTAAGGTCCACATTAAGGAGTTTATCCTTGAAGGAAGGAATGTGAGGGGCTACTTCAACGGCCTCCCCGCCCATAAGGACATCTTCATCGTGCAAAGCAGCTTGGTTAGCAGGCATCTGTGTTTCTGGAACGTGATCATCCAGGAAGGTTTCACGGTCGTGGGGTTCAATGGGCCCCATCTCGGGAGATAGCTCTGCCTCCATGCACTCCTCAGGCTGTTGGTCATCGTCGAGCTTAGCTCGTTTGGAGGATTGGTCCTCACCAGGGTGAGGAGGAGGAGCGTTCTTAAGATTGCCTTCGAAAGTAACAAGATGCAGCATGGTTAAAGGAAGAAAGGAATTCTAGAGAGAAGGGAGACCTTCTCGCACTAACTTCATTTTTTTTCAAAGGACCAAAGAAGAAAAAAGTCTTAGACTCACCTTCGAGTCCTTCTTATAAGGCGCCAACTAACAATTGTATTTTATTCTTTTTATATGGCACTTGCTTCTTCCCAAGGAACATTAATGATCTTTTTCCATATATGCTCATAATTAATAAGAGTAGTGGTAAGACTAATAATTAATATAATATTAAAGTTTAGTGCAATTAATAGGGATACTATTAAAAGTTACTTAAATTATAGATAACTTTATTGACTTTAACTGTTTTTATTGATTTATGAGAATTGTTAGTTTATGGCTCATAATAAAGACCAGAAAAAGTACATCAATTTATTGGAGGTTTCCTCTTCGAGCCGCAACCGCAAATGGCAGAACTGTGAATGTCAAATGACCTTACTCAAATATCTATTGCCTGTTTGACGATGCATGTGAAAAAAAACAGACAAGTTCGGTTTAATATGAACATATGAAGATGGATTAAAATTTGCTTCGATGTTAAAGGGATAATACCTAATTTATTGACGCCAACAGTTCAATCTATTGAATAATCCGAAAAGCTTGTGTAAGTGTCCCAATCAGAAGCTGCCCAAAAAAGTCTTCAGAAAATGGCAAGTCCGACAATGAAACGCGCATTTGGCAATAATTTACAACCAACTCGACGTTTTATTTATTGTGTTTTCTCTTTTTTCTTCTGTCCAACGGAGTGATGAACATGGTTTTGCTCTGACCGAAATCCCCATTAGCCTCTCCAGTGTTTGACCGCTTTCCTCTCTATCTCTCTCTGCGCTCTTCTTTTGCAACGTTTCATCCACCTTCATCCTGCGTTGAGTCAAACAATGAAGGACAGAGCAGAGAATATTTTTCATGGGTCTGAAATCCCATGAGATCACTGTTTGTTTCATCCTTTAAAACTTTGGTCTTTAGTTGTATGGGTGGCTACCATTGCAGAATCCAATGAGAATTCGTTCAGTTTCATGGCTTTCCTTCATAACCTGCTGCTTTTGGATATTTCTGTGTTTGAACATTTATGTAGTATCAAGTAAATGTCTTGAGGACCAGAAATCATTGCTCCTGAAATTGGAGAACAGCCTCAGTTTTAACAAATCGAGTTCCGTCAAGCTGGTATCTTGGAATCAAAGCCCGTCTTGCTGTGATTGGACTGGTGTCAGTTGCGATGAGCAAGGACATGTTACTCGTCTTGATTTGAGTGGGGAGTCAATCTCTGGTGGTTTTGACAGTTCAAGCAGTATCTTCAGTCTCCAATATCTTGAGTTCTTAAGTTTGGCTTCTAACAATTTCGATTCTGAGATTCCGAGTGAATTCTACGAATTGAAGAACTTAACTCACCTGAATTTGTCATATGCCGGCTTTATGGGGCAGATACCCAAAGGAATTTCTCAACTGACCAGGTTAGTTACTCTGGATATCTCCTCTCTTTCATATTTAACAGGGCTAGAGCTGAAACTTGAGAATCCAGATTTGAGAATGCTTGTTCAGAACCTTAACAGCATCACGCAGTTGTATCTAGATGGTGTAACTATATCAGCGCAGGGATCAGAATGGGGCACCGCTCTGTCATCACTGTCTAGCCTGCAAGAATTGAGCATGTCACACTGCAATCTTTCCGGTCCCATTCATTCTTCCCTTTCTCGCCTGAGGCACCTCTCCGTAATTCATCTCGATCAGAACAATTTGTTTTCTACAGTACCAGACTTCTTCGGTAATTTTTCAAATTTGACCAGATTGCATCTTAGCTACTGCGGTCTGAGTGGAAGTTTTCCACAAAATATCTTCCTGCTAAAGACATTGACCTTCATTGACATATCTTATAATACTGGTCTTAGTGGTTCTTTCCCGAATTTCACATTGAATGGATCTCTCCAAACCCTTGTAGTGAGTCGCACAAATTTTTCCGGTGGGCTACCAGCTACAATCAGTAACTTGAGAAACTTATCCACACTGGATCTTTCGTATTCTCAATTTTCTGGACGCCTTCTAAATTCCATCTCAAAACTCAGTGAGCTCACTTATCTGGACTTGTCTTTTAACACCTTCAGAGGTTCAATCCCATCATTTGGTACAGCAAAGAAGCTCACTTCTTTGGACCTTTCTAATAATTTTTTAAGTGGCGAGATTTCATCTTCTGGTCAATTTGAAGGACTACAAAATCTGGTCAGCATTAACTTGCGTAATAATTCCATCCATGGCAGCATTCCTTCCTCTCTTTTTAAACTTCCATCCCTGCGAAGCATTCAGCTTTCCAACAATCAGTTCAGTCAATTGGAAGAGTTCTCAAATGTGCCCTCCTCCGTATTAAAAACCCTCGATTTAAGCAGCAATAATTTATCAGGTCCTATTCCAGGGTCTATCTTCCTACTTAGAGGACTTAATATTCTCCAACTTTCCTCAAACAAGTTCAATGAGCCAATCCTGCTAGATATGCTGCTTGTGCAGCTCAGAAATTTGACTACATTAGATCTTTCATATAACAACTTGTCAATCAAGATGAACGAGTCAGATTCGATGCTGTCTTCAGTTCTCAATATTACCACCCTAAAATTGGCAGGTTGCAAGTTGGAGATTTTCCCTGCTTTCTTAAGACACCAGTCCAAGTTAACTGAACTGGATCTTTCTCATAATCAAATCCGAGATTCGATACCCCGCTGGATTTGGAAACTTGAAAGCCTCGCTTACCTTAATCTGTCTCGTAATTTGCTGACTGATTTTGAAAGACCGGTTCAGGATTTGAGTTCTAGTTTGACGCTCCTTGACCTTCATGACAACCAAATCCAAGGGCCAATTCCTTTTTTACCTCGGCGGGCTGCCTATTTGGACTACTCAGCCAATAGATTCAGCTCTGTCGTCATCCCAGCTAATACAAGTGATTACCCGGCATACACAATTTTCCTCTCTCTTTCAAATAATTCTTTTCATGGCCACATTCCTACATTCTTCTGCAATTTTTCAAGTCTTCAAGTGCTTGATCTTTCCCTCAATAACTTTTCTGGCTCAATTCCTTCATGTTTAATGGCAATGAGTGAGACCCTTGGCGTACTGACTCTGCGGAAAAACAATATCAGTGGGGAAATACCTGACGGGTTTCCAGATTTGTGTGTTCTAAGGACTCTAGATCTCCATGGAAATCAGTTAGATGGACCTATGCCAAAATCTCTTGCAAATTGCGTGAGACTGGAGGTGCTAGACCTTGGAAACAACCGTTTTAGTGATGGCTTTCCATGTTCGTTGAAGAACATATCCACACTTCGTGTCCTAGTATTGAGACAAAATAATTTTTATGGTTCCATTGGATGCCCGAACACCGATTATGTCTGGCATATGCTTCAAATTGCTGATTTAGCTTCCAACAATTTTACGGGTGTACTACCAGGAAAATCATTCACTACATGGGAAGGAATGATGCCCGATGAAGCACAGACACTTCAATATGAGATCCTCAAATTTGGTAATGTTTATTATCAGGATAGAGTCAGTATTACTAGCAAAGGCATACAGATGAAGTGGGTTAAAATTCTAACCGTCTTCACTGCCATTGACTTCTCATGCAACCATCTTGAAGGGAAAATACCAGAGGAGATGATGAATTTTAAAGCACTATATATTCTGAACTTGTCCAATAATGCTCTGAGTGGCCAGATACCATCATCTATTGGGAATTTGAAAAAGCTCGAGTCCTTGGACCTGTCAAAAAATTACTTGAGTGGAGTGATTCCAGTAGAAATTGCGAGTTTATCGTTCCTTTCATTCTTGAACCTCTCTTATAACCAACTGGTGGGGATGATTCCGACAGGCACCCAAATTCAATCATTTGACGCATTTTCCTTCGGTGGTAACAAAGAATTATGTGGACCTCCTTTGACTCCAAAGTGTACAAGTTCAGAACCAGAAGTGCTCAATACTACGCATGCAGTAGCTGAATTTGATTGGGATTTTGTGTTCACTGGAGTGGGTTTTGGGGTGGGAGCAGGAGTAGTTGTTGCTCCATTGATGTTTTGGGAAAGAGGAAGAAAATGGAGCAATAACAGCATTCATAAGATACTTCTTGTAATATTTCCCATGTTTGGGTTGACATATACTCCTGCTGATGATTACTACGATGATGATGAGGAGGAAGAAGCAGAAGAAGAGAACTCAGATGAGACTGAGGACTGTGATGACTATGAATATGAAGATGAATTGGGTATTCCAAGGTTTAGAGGATGGTACTGTGTGTTTTGTTCCAAGCTGGACATGAGTAGGAAGAAAGTCATTCATAACCCAAGGTGTACTTGCTACCATTCACCAACAGTTTCACCATTTTCTGTTTCTTGGGCTTCTCCTTCCTCTCAGCTGCATCTTAGATGAAAAAAACTGTTTTCTCCTGTATTCAATTGTGGTCCTATTCTTTTTCTGAATATATATATTGCACATGATGTACATACATACACACACAGCAATAATGCATCTCTGATCAAATAAATGGATTAATGCCATGGGTAGAAACTTTGGGTTTCAATTCGTTTTAGACACACATAACTGCATAAGTTGAAACCATCCTCCCCCTTTTCTAGTCTGCTCTTTTTCAATCTGTACACGGGCAAGTAGATGTATATCTTGTAGGTACAAACAGTCCGTCGCATTAAAATTGACAATCAACAATGAATAACAGCAATAAATCCCTACTGATTTCTAAAGGTGGTTCCTGTAATAATCTCTTATCAGCAAATTTATAAGACAACGACAATGCTCATTCAGAACTTTCATCGAACACTTACAAGAGCCCTCGTTAGTTCAGCACCTCAGCTAATATATGCTCCGTATAGCGTAATTCAAGTGTGCAACATCAACAATTGCAAAAGGGTGAGTGTACGGAGGGGAAAAAAACTTTAATTGACGATAACCAACAATTACTGGAAGCAACATCCTTCTGTTTTTCATAATTTCGACGGTGGTTCTTTAGAAATTTCAAATTTGTCAATCAGTAATTCCTTTTTCTGGTCTACATTGATCAGCAAATTTATGAAACCAACCAAACATAACGATACTCACTACCAATAAGCGGCCCAATAATTGGCAAAAAAAATAAACGGCCCAATTAAATATTATGAAGATAAGGGGGCCCAAAAAGGGTTTTGCGCCATCATGACCAATGGTCAACGGGCGAAATACTACGATTTATTGATCTACAAGCTTAGGTGTATTGTTTCAATTTTTTAGCATTATATATTATTAAGCATACTGTGCTGCTGTATATTATAGATAGGATTTGTCTACTAATAAATAAATTTGGAAAAAAAAATCAACAAGTTATTGGTTGATGTGGTAAGCAGTATTACCTTTTTTTGGTCAAGAGCTATTAATATTATTACTGAAGACCGGTGCAATACATGAAAATAAACTGAAGCTGGAATACAAATAAAGTCAAATCAAATACAACAAAATAAGGTGAATACAAGAACAGTTATTCACCTTACATTAAAGATTTAAGAGTAGAAGTAGAAACACGAATAAAACCAGCCTTCTCGATATCCAAGGTTAGAAGTGACGTGAAAGAAAATGTTGATTATAAAACTCACTCTAACGGACACATTTCCTTATAAGCATTAGCTGCAATTAAAGCAGCTGCATAGACATCCTAACTTAGGGTAAAGATCAAAGAAAACTCAACCTCAGAAGGAAGAAAACCTATGATATCCTAAAGAACATTTCTGCTCCTCCGTTCAAGTAAATATGGTAACCTCGACTACACACCAAACAACACCTCTTGAAATCCTTTTACCCCCCCCCCCCCCCAAAAAAAAAAAAACCTCTTAAAATCTTTCCCCAAGAATGCATATCCGAGCCACTAAGAGATAGTGTAATCCAATAACGTTCGAACAACCATCTGATCAAGAGAATTTATACTAAAATCTTATAAATCTGTTTATTTCCTGAGAAAACAAAAACATCACCACAAAACTCAGCACCACAAAAAAAGAAACAAAATACAAATAGCTCTCACTGGCACAAAATAAATCTGAAGAAGAAGAGAAAAAAACCTGTCACAAGGACAAGAAAAGTCCACAACCCCCAAAAATCAGAGGGAAAAGGCCATAGATTAAATATCTGAAAACTAATCTACCACTCTAACACAATTGTGGCATAAAATGATGCTCGCCGGCAGCTTGTGATGGTGCCAGATGAAGGAGGGTCGTGAAGCAAATAAAACAGAATTCAAATTTTAGGGTTTTGCCTCCAACTTATTTTCTAGTGTGTAAGCAGCATCACCTTTGAAGGACATAAATTCAAATGTTCAGGAGTACATTGGTTAGAAAAGGCGAAAATCATTTGCTCAAGGAAACCTTACCAGATATAAAGCTAACATATCATATCAATATATAAAAATCTAAATTTTTTACCAAAAAAGTTTGGTTCTATTTATAAGTCACTTTTAACCAAATAAATGAACTTATAACAATTTTACCCATATTTGTATCAATAAAAATAGGTAAAGAAGAAAAAGTTGAAAGGTACCCAATCATAAATGAGGGTAAAGTTGAAAATGTACCCCATAATCATTGAGTTACTTACCTCTCCTTGGTATATCTGATTTGGTCAAAAAGGGCTTATAAATAGGACCAGAGTAGAGTGGTGTGTGTGTATATATATCTTCTCTATTCTTTAATATATTTTTTAGGGTTAAGGAGCACCCAGCACAATGAACTATTAGTCCAGGATCATCCACCACAATAAACTTTTATCTAGACCTTAAATGCCAACAAACTTTTTCAAAAGTTAAATCAGCACAAAACAGTTAGTTCATGAGTTAACTCCGTTAGTCATCTTTCCTTGCCATCTTCTTCCTTTTCTTCACCGTCTGCATCTCTCTCCCTCTCTCATTCATTCTTTTTCTTCCTTCTTTTATTTTGGGGTTGCAGAGGAAGATGGACCGATTGAGCTTCAGGAGCCATCTAGGCTAAGAGATCGAGGGAGTAGGAAAAAGGATTGAGATCGTGAAAGGGATCGAGACAGAGATAGGGAATGCGACAGGGATCAATTGAGTCGCAGTCCTTATCCAATCATCGGAAGAGCTTTCCTTCGGCGAAAGACGTGGAAGGCCGCTGACGAGATGATTGGGGTGTCGGTTCTGAGAAAGGCACGGTCAGGTAGAGTGCTTCGAATTTGGAGTAATCAAATTGTCTATATTGAAATTGATTATCAAAATTTGGGATTTCGACATGTTCCTTCTCCGTTTGTTGCTCTTCTCAGAGTCCACGAAGAGATTGCATGAATGCTGGGCTTTGAATGAGAGCAATTTCATCGACAAGCTTCAACTTCCCCGGTGAGAACAAGCGCAGTAGCTATGGTGATGGGGCCTTCTCCGTCTCCGGCTTCGCCATCTTCATCTAATGCTTCAGGATTCTTGCCTTTCTTCACTTTCTCCCGTTGCTCTGCGATTTCTCGGTCTTGCGATTGCTCTACTAACTAATTCTTACGCTGATGCAGAAGCCCAGTGGACCTAAGCTTTGACCCCCTAAAGTCGTCATCTAAATCTTCTTCAGCTCAAGATGCCATTGAAATAGAGATAGCTGAGGGGTTGTACGGCATGATGAGATAGCCTCAAGGGATTTCCAAGCAAGAAACAACGGCCAACGATTTATTGAAGTCCGATTCCAAAGAGATGAATAAATCTCACAATGATGCCAAGTCCTGGGTATCTTCACCGATCTCAAACTCACAATCCGAGATGAATGAATGAAAGAGGGAGAGAGATGCAAACAGCCCGTTAGCTTAACTTAACGTCATTGTGCTGATTTAATCTTTGAAAAAGTTTGTTAGCATTTAAGATCCAGATAAAAATTTATTGTGGTGGATGATCCTGGACCAATAGTTCATTGTGCTGGGTGCTCCTTATCCCTATTTTTTACATATTAGATGGTTTTGAAACTCTTACTTTTCCTTTCTATTCGCTATCATAATCCGGAAAACATGTCTAATTGTTAAAAAAAAATATGTGATACTATCAACTCAAAAATATATTTAGCTTGAATATCTAGTTATGTTAGAAAACAGAACTAAATTATTTTCCTTACTAACGTTATATTAATGGTACGAGCCATTATGAACTCTTCAAAAGCAAATAAGTTATTTTATCATAATTCAACGGTAATTTTTTAGAATTCATTGATACAATTTCATCAAAATATTTTTAATTAATAAAACAACTAAAGAAACCAATAACGATATCATAATCCAAGGATTCATGCAAAATTAAAAAACTGGGGTGACTTTGTCTTCCCTACAACAACAACAACACAGCATCATCACACACATCAAATACAAGATTTCAACTTTTTTACACACATATTTTGTAATAACATCAGAACCTTGCCCCAGATACGAAGTAGATGTAGTATAGAGTAGAGACTAAGCTGGCCAATAGTTCATATTAGCGTCCAATATTGTTGCAACTTCATTTTGAAAGCAGCAATGTTGCTGCAGAGGTATGTGTGTCAAATTCTGCACAGAACCCACAGAAGAAGAAGATGACGCGTTTTGTTGCAGAGGAGGAAACTGTTCATTGTTGGGAAATGAAAGGTAGTCATCGTCAACAGAGTTAATCATGGTTTGGTGAAGCCAAATCTGAGTTTTCAGAAACTTCACGTAATGAATAGCTTCCTCCAACATCGACACTGTGTCCATCTTACTCCCACCAGGGACCATGCTCTGCAAGATCTTGAACCGATCACTAATTCGATGCCTTCGTTCTCGAGCTGCCACGCTCTGTGGATCAGTCGAAAGCTTCACGCCTCCATTGCTCTTCTTATTCCCGCTCTTTTTCTTCGCCTTCGAAGATATCGCTCTTGATGAGGTAAGGTTGCTGGAAGGAGGAATGCTGTACTCCATGCGTTTGACAAATTGTCTGTGAGAGAAAATTGGGAGAGAACTTTACTTTAGTCTAGTTAGGAAAATGTGGTTGGAGGTCTGGTTTATATAGGGAGAAGAATGTGATGTTTGGGACATTGATTTGAGTGAATCGATGAAAGAGATGTTATCATCATGTGAATCAGCCAATCTTTGGCGCAGGATACGGGTGTTTTTGGGTAGGGGCCCGAAGTTTGGGTCCCGCCTGAAAAATAAATCAGCTCTCTGTTCATTTTCCTCTCCTTTTAGTTTGAATTGAATCTTAATGCTTTTTTGTTTTATTTGAGTGTTCAATGAGTGAATTTTGGGGTGCGAGTAGATTTTTTTCAGTCTTTTTAGTAAATTAAAATCTAATCATGACACATCTATAGTTCGATAACTACTTAAAGGTTACACATCAATTTTATTCCATATGATATTTGCTTATTTTGCGTAAGCGAATAGAGTCCCAAACCATCTCTTTATCACAGAACTCGACAAGCTTAGAATAATGCGAATTTGAAGTAAGACATTATATGACCCTTTTTTTAGGTAGTGTCCCTACAACTTAACCTTGTTGCGGTCCTATGTCACAAACTCGAAGCCCAACCGTGGTTGATTTTAAGTGTTTAATGGTTGGTGCTTGTTTTGAATAACGCTTATACATTCACTGCTCTTGCTTGTGTGTCACTGTGTTGGATTTGTCCAGTTTCGAGCTTCTTATTTCCTTACTCATGTTGTTTAACGCTCACTCGCAGCGCGACATTATGACCCACCAGGAAGAAGTGCAGAAACAGTAGTAACTGTGAGAGCTGTGAGAAAGATTAGGCCCTTCGTCTGCCTTGGGGTTCCAAAGGTCAGAGCCTCTGAGGTGTAGAGAAAAAAGAAAGCTAGTGTGTGGGGGTCCTTCCCTGAAATCGAAGCAAATAATGAAGTTAATATGCTACTGTCAGGTATGTCTAAATCCAAGGGCAAGATAGACCATTAGTTGGCTGCCTTTATTATGTACGGTTTTTTGTTTTGCTTTTGTTTCCACTTCGTTTCACACTGATTCATGTTTTACAATTGGATGCTGATCGTTTGAAGGAGTAAAAGAAAAGGGCTTATGGTGGAACCAAACTATCAGCTCTTCTTTTGAAGAAAGTAAAATTTAATCCAAAGTTTGCTGGAACCACTAGTGTATTAAAGCCTCATTTTCAAATCCCCACCCATCCCAAAGAAACCAAAGTTTTGTTTTTTCTTGTCTTTGTTTGGGGTATATTCCCAAAAAGCAATATGTTTTAGGTCCTGCATCTCTTTACTTTAGAGCCTTTTGTGATCTCAAAGGGACTAATATGCATGGTGTGCTTGAACTTTTAAACGCAGAAAATCTAAAATTCCTCTTTTCTCTCCCAACTGGACTGAAAATCCTCTGTTTGGTCACACGGGCAGGACTGTATCTGTCTGTAACTTTATTTTTAAATTGGTCTGAATCGTAGTTTGTTACCCTGCAAAATATACTGCAGGAGCAGTATTTGCTCTGCCACATAAATGATGACATAGAAATTTCCTAGAAACACAAATGTAAAAGCTGATTGCAGTCGCAGTAACTTCTTGGAGGCGAGAAAAAATTGTGTAGTCAAAGGGGACAGTGAGAGATAGACAAGAGGAGACCACAAGCACATGTGGCTCCGGCTTTCCCGATCTGAGAGGGTCGGAGGGAGTGGGTAGAAACTCTAATTATTCTTTCTTGTTCTGCATATGAAAATCGCCAGCTTTATTATTATTTGTCCACTCAAGATCTATTGCTTCTCTTGGTCAAAGGCACATCAATCTCTGCCCAGAATTATAGAATGGTAAAATACTCTAAAACATGTAATGCTCTGTGACTTTGTATAACAATGCCTCTTCGCCTTAATATATAATTTAAGAGTGGATCATGGTGTTTGAAGAATAATTTATTGGATAAGTATGTAAGAAAAATTGTCTCAGCTTGCGATAAAAAACTTTTGAAACCATGGTTTTAGAGTTATCCAAACACTTACTAAGAGGATTAAGGAAGATGATTGGGTCTTTTAAAAAAAATATCATATTAACTGACTTCCTTAATATAATTAATAAGGTAAATAGATTACCCCTCATCCTTGAGTTCAACTAGTAAAAAAGTTGAACACTTTCACCAAAGGAAAGGGGTTCAATTTTGGTGTTTGTCAAAGCCCTAAATGAGGCATCATAACTCCTAGGTGCTTAGGTAAATACCTAAAGATAATAGACATCTCACCCTGCTTAATATTGATATCACTTAGAAGGAAAGAAGGTTTTGCTCTGCCTTTAAATCGTGTGTGAGCCCAACCCCTTTCCTAAATTACTATACCAAAAAAAATGGTAAATAGATATTATATTAACGATGAAAGGAGTAGTAAATTCTTTATAAGAAAAATGACAACAAAATACCATTTGAATCACAAAAACTCAAAATGTCTACTAAATTAGGAAAATGACAAATAAGTAATCTAGTATATAAATCTAGAATTTTAAAGTTTGGGTGTTGACAATTTAAATACAAGAATTAACAACCTGAATATAGAAATTAATAACTTGAGTTCCTCAAGTTGTCTTTATGTATACTCAAATTATTAATTGTTATTTTTATATTGTTATTGTTTATACTCAAGTTGTCAATACCTAAACTTTAAAATCTCATATTCTTATCAAATTACCTATTTTTATTTTCTTAATTTAATAGACATTTTTTAGCTTATGTAATTCACTTGTCATTTTCCTTATTTATATGTATTCCTTTGTGCATCTGATAACAAAAATTGGGAGAAAGGCTATATTGAAACGCCCACATCGGTCACCCTTTCTCTGTCTATGCTGATGTCAGTGAGTGATGGTAAGGATCATTGAAATGAACCAATTTTAGTGTGAAGTTGGTGAAAAATGAATAGTGAATCCATTAGCTGGGGTAACTAGCTCCTTCTCCTAGCTAGTGATTGGACCTAATAACAACAAAACCATGGCTGGCAGAAGGCAGAGAAAGAGTGTGATGGGAGTTGGTGAGCCTTTGGATTAGCGATTTGATGGTGAAGCTTGAGTTTGAGTTGGATGGGGTCCTACAGTGAATGAGGGTGGAGAAGAGTGGTGCTGTTTTTTATTTGAAAAAAGAAAGAAATGGTTCTGGTTGCTACTTGCTAGTTACTATTAATGGCTAAAAATGCTCTAAGAACGTCTTGTTTTAGTTACCAGAGAAAGTGCTACTATTTGTTTGGAACAGCTAGGTCATAGATATGATTTTTGTTACTTGGGGGATTGGCACAGATACAAAGGCTCAAGGAAGAAAATTAACGATACCTAGGGCTAGACTTTGAAGTTTTAGTTAGTTTTCGAAACCTAGAAGGGCTAATGGATTGACTGAACAGATTGGGGAATTGAGTTACAAGTTAAGAGTTACTAGGTCATTTTTGGAATCAACTGGGATCTAATCCAGTGAGATATAAAAAATTAAAAAAATAATTTAATTTATCATCATGTCATCTAAAATTTTAAATATTATATATCATTTCAATACCTTGAATTTTAGTAAAATAATCATATACTCAAATACTTGTCACATTTCTTTATATACCACCTAATAACACCTAAATATATAATTAGTAATCACAAAATATTAATCGTAGCAAAATATCAAAAACAAGAATATGATCTACATGATAACAAAATATTATCACCTACATTATAACAAAATATTCCCACCTTTAATCATTAAACTAATCATCATCATCATCGTTGCAATCCCCATTACATCTTTCAACTCTTTTGGTATTGAGATATGAGGTGGAGCGGTTGGAGTAAAAGTAAAGGTACTAGAAGCTACATGATCATCATTTAAATATGGAGCCTTGTACGAATATCAACATCACCTATATATAAAATGAATAAAATTATTAATATTTATGTAAAAAATATAGTTATATTCTTTTGTCTAAGAATATAATCTTAAATACTCCCTCAAATGCTAAATAAGGAAGCTAAATAAGTTGTTAATCATAACATATATTGTGTATTCTTAGATTATATATCAATTTATTAGTTAAACTAATTAATTTAGAGAAATAAATATAAATACTCTAAAGTAATTTAATTAGCTTCCTTAATTTCTCCAAAAAAATTAACTTCGTTCTTTATTTAAAAGCGAAGAGAGTAATAGAAGAGCTAGTTAAAAACCTCCAAAATCTCTTGTTATTTGTTCAAGTTGAAGATTTTTTGCTTTATATAATCAAATTCAAGAATTGGATCTTTTTCAAGCATCCAAATGTCTATTTTATCAATTGATTCATAATTAATGGATCATGATTATCTTTCTTCTTTTTCAATTAATTTCTATAATGCCAACATGACGGAGGACCAACATTGATGAAATGTATATTACTATATGTAATAGAACTATAAAATAAGCAATGAAGTCATGAAGAAGAAGAAAATTACCTAAAGTTTGACCTTAGATTGTAGTTAGTGAAAACCAAGTCATTAAGCCATAAATGCTTCAATCTATTTCTACTTTTAGTATGGTGACATCAAACAAGCTCCAATTTCTTTCACGGCTAGAAGAAGAAGCTTGATTAAGAAAACGTTTAGCAATTTTTTGCAATTCTAGTATTGAACCCCCATAATACAATCACTACTCATCTGCAAAATAAAATAAAAGATATTTAGTATGTATTAATATCTCAAGATGTGCTTTAAAATATATACTTACGAGGGACTAGTTTATGAGCTATTTTTTTTCACCTGAAAATTTAACAAATGATTCTTTACATTTACGTTATACACCAATTTGCTTCATCATTATAACATAATAATCAGCGTTTCTGGTCAAGTTTGCCTCAAACAAATTGATCATAGCTACCAAACAACGAGACTTTCTAACAAAGTCAGGACTATACAAGAATGTAAGATTTAACAAATATGTCGCTACATGAAGTTTATTTGTTAAATGCTTATCTGAAGACTTTGAATGATATTTGTGTAAGGCGTGTATTGTTCTTTTTTCCTCTTAAACATGTCCTTGATTACATTTTAGCCCTCTACATGTCTTCATAGATATGAGGCATTAAAGACTCTCATCCAAATCAATAATATGGTCAACGGAGACACAAGTCTCACAACTTGAAAGCAATCGTTTCAGAACCGATTATCTAAAATGATTGCACTGAAAGTTTTCTCAGCTTCAATAGTTGCTAACTTGTGCTACAAAAAATGCTCATTAATAACAAAAGCCTATAAGTCATGTTTGTGTGAATATATATTATGAATGGTGATGAATGTAATGGCAAATCTTGTTACACTAAGACACACAATTTCCTTCTAACTAGGTCTTTTTCTTAACCCTGACAAGAAGACCAAATAGTTATATGAAAATATAATGATTTTGGACTCCTTCTTTGTAAGGTCTGACACATGAGGCATAGGTGCAGTATCTTCAAAATCATATTCAAATAGTGAATTACACAAGGTGACCAATAAATGGCTTTATATTTGCCTTTTATCAATCTACCACATGCTACATAGTTAGTAGCATTTTCAATCATAACATGGACTATATTTTCAAGACCAACCCACTCAATAAGTACTCAGAACAATGAGAATAATGTAGTGGCATCCTTAACTAAATCTGAAACATCAACGGATTTCACAAAAACATGCCATGTATTGAATAGACTTAGAAATTAATCAAAGTGCACTCTATAACATCTGTCCAACAATCAACCATGAGTATGCAACTATTTTCTTTCTAATTAGCTCGATGACTATTAATTACAGGTTGACATTCTTTTCTACAATCCCTTGATATGCTCTATACTCATGATAACTAGGGACCTTTAACCCAGACCCAATTGCACTAGCAGCATCAATTGCTTTTTGAAATAAAGAATAAGTTAATGCATTAAATGGAACACAATTCACATAAGCCCATTGACCAAAAACTATTTTTGCATTATATTATGCTTCTTGACTTGCCTATGTACTCTTCATGCTTGGTTGGGCATCAGGAGTTGTCATAGATGCAAGATTGAATTTCAACCCGTACAACTCTAGAAACTTTCCTCTTTAAAACAATTTGTTCTTCACTTTTGCTAGCTGTATTGGCTTTATCTATAGTATCATCATGAACAAGATTTTTCTTTGAACCTTCTACTAAAGATTCTTTCATTCTAACACGTACATCATGGGAAGACATCACTATTTCTTACATTATGGGAAGTTATACTTGTACCTATTTCTTAGATCTAAAGCCATGCTTTTATAGGAGCGAAAATAAAAAATATTATATCATATGAATAAACATGACGGCAGTTAAATCATATAATGGCAGCAAGGAGAAATCAAGTATGACTTCCAATTAAACCCAAATAATGAAAGGCAATCTATAAGTGAAGTAGAAAACAAACTATATAAAAAGGGGACATCAGCAGTTAGTGAACAACAAACTCTAATCCAATTTTTTAATAAAATAAAACAAAACGCCCACTCTCACGCTTTACACAGTATCGTGTAAACGATCACCAATGAAGGCTAGAATCGAAATTAAGCAGACCTAAAGCTAGCTAGAACAAGAAAATAATCGAAATTGACACTCAGCCGAAGGGCATTATTTGAGCATGTTCAGTTAAGGAAAATATAATCCTCACCCAAACACAGACGAAAACACAAAGAAGAATTCATTTTATTTTATATATATATTTTTCTTTAAAAAATTTAGGGGGCCGCTTCTAGCCACCCCTTAGGTCCACCCCTACTTTTATCACATATTTACCTTGTACATCTAAACCACATCAAAAAAAAATAGCTTCTACTGCCAATCTAAATAGGTTGTTATTTAGCTTACGTTGTTAGACCTTCAGTGGGATTATTTTCCTCAGCTTGACATGAATAGTTTCCTCTGGTAAGGAAGTTCATGTTCCGTTTGTGAACTCTCTTAACATTTATCTGTGACTTACAACAGGAGAGTTTGGAGTAGAAGCAGTCACGTGAACCAACCATGTGACCTGCTGTGATTATATTAACCCATGAGTTTGGTCTAATGTTTCAAAAAGAATATAAAAGAGGTATTGTATTTTGATCATTTGATCATACATGTTTCCACTTATTTTGTTTTCTACCGTATGAATTATATGGTATATGTTATAGTCCTCTGCCGGCTCATATAACTAGCTAACATGACTTGTGAATTAGTTTTTGGCTACTAAGATATATATACACACACTGACACACTCCATTGGTTAACATTTTGTAGGCGAAAGTTCTAGTGGTACCAAGGTAAGGTTGAGAAGCGAGACTTGATAATTATTATAGGATTAAGGTAAGGTGCATCTAGCATTACTCCAGAACTGCAACAAGACCAGAGATAGCAGTGTCGAGACGGCAACCTTGATAGACTTGGTCATGGTGGCTATGGAGTGAGGGAGAAGAGTTGTTCTGTTGGAAACATTTTTTTTTTAATGGTTGTTATGGACTCATAGAAGGCCCATTGGTTATGCAGCCCAACAAGGATAATCCGTACCAGAATGCCTCCATAATCAGTTAATATACAAATTGACCTATAATCAAGGCTATAATCACGGAATGTGTAGGTAGTGCGGCTGAAACATAAGCCTGGAGGTGCACAAAGCCCAAGAATCGAAACCCTAAAGGTAATTTCTATAAATAAGAGGTCAACCTAAAAGGTATACTTTTTCTATTCACTCTATTTACTATTCGGCCTTACTGTGCATACACCCCACCCATTTTTAGCTAAACGTCATACTTGTGTTGCACAGTGATCCGTTGCTCTCTTTAATATATTTCATATAGATATCTTGAAGAGTCATCTGACATGCCTTTCGTTGTCTTCCTCAAAGACATCCTCAGAATCCTTTGATCTAATATCAATACTCTAGTCTAGTAAAGTTAGACATCTGTATTCTACACGAGAACAATTGTGAAAAGGACAAAATAGAGGTTTGAGTAGGGGTTAGTTGAGGGATGAGATCGATCTATTTTTAATATGTTAGGGGCAGAATTGAACCTAAAATATATTAGGGTGCTGTTTACATCTCAAAATATATTTCACCAACTCATTATTTAAAGAGTTTGTGTATCGCCATGTTGTAGGAATTTTTTGCCATTTTATACAAATTTAACATTATTAAACTCATTTAAGTAGCTACTTTTTTCTTTTGTGTGAATAATATTGGAATTAGAATCTCAAGAGACATTACATCAACTTTAGTAAAGATTCATAATCTTCATTAACCTCCGTTGCTAAGCTACTTATTTTTAAACAAAATGTTTACATGAATGTTTGACTTTTGAATATATATACTTGAGGTTGAATAAATATATTGATATGATTAGAATACTTAATGCTCCCTACAAAGTAACGTAACATGTACAATTTCTTGAAAGAAGCATACCACAAGAGCTAGTCCACTTAATGAAGAGGACGTCTCTCAATAAAAAGATCATTGTAATTCACATAAGCCTTTATGAGAATCACACCTTAAAGGCTAAATGATAGAGTAAGAGAACTCAAAACCTTAAAAAACTTTTATTTGAAGGAAATACACCTGACTTTACAAATAGTTTGAGATTAAAAGGCCATTTAATCATTAGTTATAGTATTTTTATTAGGTATAAATATTTGTAATCATAGTTTCATACTTTTTTTTTTGGTTGCCCACTTGGTTTATCAGGGCTTCGCCCCAACTAATCCGGATCCGATCCGCGTCACACACCTGGTTTTGGTGGGAGAGTCTTCCAGCGAGGGTTTTTTGTATCCACAAGACTCGAACCCGAGACCTTTGTTTAAGTAACACAAACTGCTTACTATTTATGCTAACTCCTGTTGGTATCATAGTTTCATACTATTTTTTTTTTTTTTGATAAGATAGTTTCATACTAAATGATAACATAAAGGATAGTCTAACAAATACAGTACTAAGTTTCATTAACATCATATAAAAGCCCAGCCCAACAAATTAGTACAAGTCTATAACAATTTTGTACTCCAAAAAGTCGAACCAATTGAATTTTCTGAACCTCATCAGGCTACATCAGATGCACACGAAATGTGAATGCAGACTGAGGATCCTGATGATCCTGACTTGCGAGACAGAGAATGGAAAGATATATGGCACGTGGGGTTTTGAAACAGATGCCAACCGATTGGTAATAAAAAAATTTATTAATTTGTATTTGTTTTAATAAATTCAATTTACTTGTAGTTAAAAACTTATTATAAAATGTGATGGTTCAACCAGGTGCTTTCTTCCACATAAACACGTTCACGTGACATTTGACCCAATTTGGTTGGGGTGGTGAGCTGTCTTAATCTCTCCTAAACAGAAAAAGACACTGAAACAATAGTTCGATATGCGAAAGTAGTAGTAACGTATCTATACACACATATAAATTTAAGGTTAATATGTAAATTTGTTTTAGAAGATTTTGTTAAGAGAATGTTATTCTAAAAGTGTCTTAAATTTAATGTTGCCCAAAAAATGTTAAAATATAGCAATATTACCCCGTATTATTAAAAATTAACCGTGAACGTCAATTTTTTTTAATAATCAACAATTTTAGTTTTAAAATGATAAAGGACAATATTATTACATTTTGAAACTTTCAAGACGATATTGAACTTAAAATTTTTTTTGGATAACGTCACTCTTTAGCGAAAACTTTATGAGCAAATTTACATATTAATCTCATAAATATATTAATTCATGAACTAAGGTTTAATTTTGTCCTGAAAGTAATTATTTAAGAGTATTAGGTGTTTAGAAGTTTTTCGAGGAGTAAGTTTGCTCTCAAAAGTGTTACAAACATGAGCAAGTTCGCTTTAATCGTTAAAAAATTGATGTTAACTATTAACTTATTTAACAAAATTGGACAGAATTGTTATGTTAGTTGCTCCTGAGACAAATTATTCTTTCAAAAACTTTTAGATACCCAATGCTTTTGAGTAGTTACTTTTTGACCAAATTTACATCTTAATGTTTAATTTATTGGTGGAAAATAGATCTGATTCATGATTGTAACTTGAAAATTTTTCACTTGAGTTACTACATTATGAAAATTCTAGTTGGTCAAATGAAAAACGCAGTCTCATTCAAAACCAAGAATTGCCCGAGTTTATTGCCGTTTGAACCCTTCTTGTATTACTGTTACTTTTCACTTCAAGGACTATGTTGCTGTAAATGTGGGGAACATTTGCATGTGCCTTAGCCTTTTCTTTTATTAACTTTTCTTATTTATTCTTTAGTTGTATAATAATATGATTGTACAAAATGTAATATTCCACAGCATTCTGTTACTGAGCAGCTATATTGATCTCATATTGTTTTTCTCAGATCAACATTCTTCTCTATTGCTTCCCCTGCTTCTTCATCTCATTTCAGACCCTACAACTTCAGCTTCTGATTCCTAACAACATGTTTTGGTTTCAGAATCATGATAATTCATTATTTGACCAACTAACACAAGAACAAGCACCAGGACAAAGAAAATAATGCTTCAAGAACCCAAAAAAAAAAAACCTATTCAGACATATACTGTTCATGTCTTTACCCTAAAGTAACACAGACTCAATAAAAGGCTCTGCAGAATGCTTGAGTGATTCAGGCTACACTAGGCCTTTGTAACATCCTGAATTTTGAATCTAATATATTGAACATAAACCTATTTTGGGAAGACTAGTAGGCTCTATTTTTGGAAAGTGATAAATTTGAAATCAGTATTTTGTGGGCCCCGTGAATAGTATTTACTATTCACGTATACGTTTTTACTATTTACAAATACGTATTTAAAATATATATATATATGTTATTCGCAAATACGTATTTAATACTTGAAATTTGTGAAATATGAATAGTGTTCACTATTCACAAATACGTATTTACTATTTAAAAATACGGTATTTACTATTCCTAAATACGTATTTACTATTCATGTGGGACCCACAACCAAAATAATTCTTCCCCGACAGAAACTCTCGTGGAGTTTGAAAAAAATTTCACGCGGGACCCACGTAATAGTAATTTATAATATTATATTATTATTATATTAAAAATATTATTAAAAATTTTAAGAATCATTCACGGGGGCGGCTGAAGGAGTCACGGGCATTTTCTTTTTATAATTTTGGGAAAATTACGTATAATGACCCAGAGATAAAAATTACGCTTAAGGACCCATTTTCCAACACTATAAATAGAGGCTTCATTTCTTCATTTTCTTCACACCAAACTCAGAGTACAACGATTGAGTTTAAGAGAAGAGTGAGATTTCTTAGAGTTAGAGAGAGAGTTTAGAGTAAAGTTCTTGGAGTTGAAGAGAAGGAGCAAGAACTTCAAGGGTAAGTTCTTTAGTTCTTAAGTTTTGGTAATTTGTACCTGAAATGCCAGATAGAGTTTTTCTGAGTATGCTCTGTGGCTGCAGCTTAGTCTGATCTGTCACATCAGAAAAGAATTATCCTTGGACAGTAAATATTATTTACTGGCACAGTAAAAAATATTTACCGGCACGGTAAAAATATTTTTACTGGTACTATTCACATGAATAGTGAATATCCAACATAGTTTCCGCAAATGCTGAAAATTAATGGTCACTGATAAAAATGATATTATAGGATATCCGAGGATTCCGGAGTCAGATTCAAAGGAAGTTTGGGGATACGTGAATAGTGCCGTATACATGAATAGTGCCGTATACATGAATAGTGCCGTATACATGAATAGTAATTTACTATTCACGTGGAAGGAAGGTACGGACGCGTATTGTAACACTAACTCTGATGCTTATGGTATGCTTATATGTGATAGATAGTCTAAGATATTGTTTTGAAAATTGATCATACAGAGGTACTATTTATATGTACGTTACTATTCACATATACCGTATTTACTATTTATTTTACTTTTCACGTATACCGTATTTACTATTCATTTTACTATTCACGTATACTGTATTTACTATTCATAATACTATTCACGTATACATACCGTGTTTTACTATTCACATATACACATAGTATTTTACTATTCACAGATACGCATAGTATTTACTATTCATAAATACGCATATTGATGTATAAAACTTTATGGTATAATAATGCATTATTTTGAGTGAACATATTCATCATGGCGGTTGTATTATGATGGGTGGAGTAAGGAGGGATTTAAATGATAAGAATGATTTATGCCACCACTCGGTGCACAGTGGATGGTACTTGTTTCAGGGCCCCATCTTCCATGTTTTCCTCTGGCCGGGATTTCATTGGAGTTGTGGGACATGTGACACCTCCATAGTTGTTATTTTAAAGGAGGGGAGCCATAGTCCAGATTTAAGCTCTATACCTTTGGCCGGGTGTATCTTAAGTTTTGGTGAGCTTGAAACCATCCAGTCAAATGAATGAGTTTCTATTGGACTATATGTTAGCCTATGGTTCCAGTCAGCGGTATAAGGGAGGTGGTGATATAAGGGAGGCTGCATACTGCATAGTGCATTTTTGAATAATTCAATATTTGAAAATTGATCATACACATACATCTTAATACGGGTTATAGTCGTGATAATGCCGTTATGTTTTCCTAGCGCTGAGGACACGGATGTACACCGTGGCACTGGAAGATAGTGCAGATTGTAATAACATACATGTTGCAGTGGCCGTGTAATGTTATTATGTGAATATATGAATATTGTATGTGAATAAATGCTGTTTTACCATGGATATCTGTCATACATATTTGATACATAAGCATGAGGTTAACCGTTACCTGAGGTTCAATGGGTATTGTGTAACATCCTGATTTTTGAGTCTACAGACTAGAAAATTAGCCTATTTTTGGAGGACTATTAGACCCTATTTTTGAAAATGAATTTAGAATCAGTATTTTATTGGACATGAATAGTGTTTACTATTCACAAATACGTACATGAATAGTATTCACTATTCACAAATACGTATTCACTTTTTATAAATACGGTATTTAATCGATATTTTGAGAAATATGAAAAGTATTTACTATTTACAAATACGTATTTACTATTTAAAAATACGGTATTTACTATTCCAAAATACGTATTTACTATTCATGTGGGACCCACGTCAAATTATTTCTCCTCTGCCGACAGAAACTCTCGTGAGTTTTGAAAATTTTGGCCGCGGGACCCACTCAATAATAATTTATTATTTAAATAATAATATATATTATATTATTAAAATATTATTAAAATTTTTTAAAAACTTCACGGGGCGGCTGGGTAGTCACGGGAAAGTTTTCTTTTTAATATTTGGTAAAATTACATAAAACGACCCAGAGACGAAAATTACACTTAAAGACCCATTTTCCAACTATAAATAGACGTTCCATTTCATTTCATTCTTCACAATTCCTAGAGCTACTTAGAGAGAGGAAGAGAGAGAGAGAGAAGGAAGGAATGAAGAATGATGGTATGATCTGAGGTTGAATTATTTGGTGATGGTAAATTGAGAGTATTGAAGTATTGGTAAAATAAGCTTGGAATTGATGAGGTAACCTTGGTTATTCTTTTATATACTTGTCAAATATTTACATGTGTATATTTATTTACTGTTTTGGGATTTATTGTGCCTATAGAAGGCTTGATTTGGAATCTGATAATGTTGTTTTGATGAGAGTGGATATTCTTGGAGCCCTTGGTATCACTTTTCTTTTAACCGGGTCAAATATGACACCTCCTTGGTTGTGATTTTACCAGGAGGGGAGCCATGTTGAAGTTATGAGTATTGGATATGTTATGATGAGAGATGAGTTATGTGTTAGATTGCTCCAGTCAACGGTTATAAGAGGTGGTCAGGGTAATAAGGGTGATCTATTCATCATTGACATATTTTATATTGTGAGATCTCTTGTGGATTATTGGAAAATAAATTATGATGTTTTTTGAACCCTTTTTGGGAGGGAGTTTTGGTAACCGAGTCGAGAACTATTTTGTGAAAGGTTTTTATATAAAGGCATATATTTTAATTATTGTGAATTTATAAATATGTTCTCGTTCTTGGTTAGCATGTATATTTCTGAATAACCAATGGTTACGGGGATCTTTGGATCTTACGGTTACTTTGTTCATTTTTTTCAGGTAAATGATTTAGTAGGGAAATCAGGGAAGGCACATATGGAAAGCTCATGCTATGTTATTTTATTTGCCATGACCATAAGACTTCCGCATTTTGAAAACTCTGATATTATTTTGGATTTATTTTGGCCCTGTATAAATGAATTTGTATCTTTGGCCAAGTTTTTGGGTGTTAAAATTGAGGCGTTACATTTTTGGTATCAGAGCAATGGTTCTGGCCAATTTGTTGATTTCCTAACAGTTTTCTAAAAAAAGAGGTCGTGGCAAATTAAATATCATAACATTTGCACTTCCCTGTTAGATTTAGAATTTATTTAGCTATTTTCTTATTTAGTGTCCTTGTGATATCTATAATTGTTATTGAGGATTTATAGTTTGAGATTATGATTAAGGTTAGATTGTGAATAAGGTTTGATATTTTATCAGAGTGGCGCAGCGGAAGATGATGAATTTTGAGGACAAAATTTTTTTTTAGGAGGGGAGAAATGTAACATCCTGATTTTTGAGTCTACAGACTAGAAAATTAGCCTATTTTTGGAGGACTATTAGACCCTATTTTTGAAAATGAATTTAGAATCAGTATTTTATTGGACATGAATAGTGTTTACTATTCACAAATACGTACATGAATAGTATTCACTATTCACAAATACGTATTCACTTTTTATAAATACGGTATTTAATCGATATTTTGAGAAATATGAAAAGTATTTACTATTTACAAATACGTATTTACTATTTAAAAATACGGTATTTACTATTCCAAAATACGTATTTACTATTCATGTGGGACCCACGTCAAATTATTTCTCCTCTGCCGACAGAAACTCTCGTGAGTTTTGAAAATTTTGGCCGCGGGACCCACTCAATAATAATTTATTATTTAAATAATAATATATATTATATTATTAAAATATTATTAAAATTTTTTAAAAACTTCACGGGGCGGCTGGGTAGTCACGGGAAAGTTTTCTTTTTAATATTTGGTAAAATTACATAAAACGACCCAGAGACGAAAATTACACTTAAAGACCCATTTTCCAACTATAAATAGACGTTCCATTTCATTTCATTCTTCACAATTCCTAGAGCTACTTAGAGAGAGGAAGAGAGAGAGAGAGAAGGAAGGAATGAAGAATGATGGTATGATCTGAGGTTGAATTATTTGGTGATGGTAAATTGAGAGTATTGAAGTATTGGTAAAATAAGCTTGGAATTGATGAGGTAACCTTGGTTATTCTTTTATATACTTGTCAAATATTTACATGTGTATATTTATTTACTGTTTTGGGATTTATTGTGCCTATAGAAGGCTTGATTTGGAATCTGATAATGTTGTTTTGATGAGAGTGGATATTCTTGGAGCCCTTGGTATCACTTTTCTTTTAACCGGGTCAAATATGACACCTCCTTGGTTGTGATTTTACCAGGAGGGGAGCCATGTTGAAGTTATGAGTATTGGATATGTTATGATGAGAGATGAGTTATGTGTTAGATTGCTCCAGTCAACGGTTATAAGAGGTGGTCAGGGTAATAAGGGTGATCTATTCATCATTGACATATTTTATATTGTGAGATCTCTTGTGGATTATTGGAAAATAAATTATGATGTTTTTTGAACCCTTTTTGGGAGGGAGTTTTGGTAACCGAGTCGAGAACTATTTTGTGAAAGGTTTTTATATAAAGGCATATATTTTAATTATTGTGAATTTATAAATATGTTCTCGTTCTTGGTTAGCATGTATATTTCTGAATAACCAATGGTTACGGGGATCTTTGGATCTTACGGTTACTTTGTTCATTTTTTTCAGGTAAATGATTTAGTAGGGAAATCAGGGAAGGCACATATGGAAAGCTCATGCTATGTTATTTTATTTGCCATGACCATAAGACTTCCGCATTTTGAAAACTCTGATATTATTTTGGATTTATTTTGGCCCTGTATAAATGAATTTGTATCTTTGGCCAAGTTTTTGGGTGTTAAAATTGAGGCGTTACATATTGAACCTCAGCTCTTACTGTAGCTTCAGGATTTTCGGAGTGAACAGAAACAGAAACAAGGGTAAGCAGCAGGCAGAAGGACTAGCTGGAGAAAGTCCTGTAGATATGTATAGTCTTTCGAACTCTTTGTATCAACAAACCAGTACACTACAGTGGTTGAATATCAGTTACTTTGTATTTAAAATCATTTCGTTGCTCAACTCTGGTTAAATTATTTTGAACTCTGATCAAATAATTTCGAAAATGCTTTAGAAAAGTTGGGGTGTTACAGCCTTCACCTGCAGGACCTTCCAAAGTCCTAATAAACCATTCTCAGGATCCAACTATAAAGCTCACTCCTGGAAATGATTTTGCTTGAATCCTTTTATACTCTTTCCACATTGATTCCACTTTGGTCTATCAAGCTCTATCTTATTTACCACCACACAACATCAACCAACCCAAATCGAATTTTCACCTATGTGACGCCTTTTTGTATCAAAAATGTAGAGTCAGGAAATCGAACAGACTTGTTTAAACCCTGGCCGTTCAAGGGCCGAGTTTATAAAATGGAGTCTCCAAATGAAGTCGGGTCTAAAAAGGCCAGCTTTGTAAGATCGAGGGCTTAAAAAAGCTAGTTAGGCCTATTAATTTTTTTTCAACTTGCTCATTTATGATGTTCTCTCATTGTCTCGGCCTCTCACCTCATTTCTGTCACGAATTCACAAAACGTTGTTTTTATAGTTAGTCTTACTTATTTCTCTCATTCACTCAATCACTCACGAGTTCACGCCTCTCGCCTTCTCGGCTTGGCCCCTAGCTTCAGTCTGATTGTCTCAGACTCACTCCATTCTTTCATATAATGTTCAAGTTCTTATTTATACTCGTAAATGGATACATGAATTTACATATGATAGTAATTTACTAATTTATATGTATTTTATATTTGTTATAGAATTATTTATCCATTTAATTTCAAATATATAATAACTACACTTAGATTTTATAATTTAATTTATTATTTATTGCAGATAAATATTATGGATGTATATATTCATGATTTTGGAGAAGAAATTCTTAATATTTTAAAGAAAAAAATCAACTAACCAATGAAATATTTTGAAACAAAAGAGATAAATATAAATATCTTAATTTGATTAGTTCGCTTAATATCTAAATAAAAATTAATAGCAGTAATTAGATATATGAGTTGTTGGCCAAAAAAATTAGATATATGAGTTCGACTTTGAAACCGATCGATCCGGGCACTCCATTTCCGTCCCTCCGTCCGAACCCCTTTTCTTCTAATTACACTGGCTGCTTCACGCTCTGCGTCTAGTCCAACTCAGTCGACTTCATTGGCATACACAAAATTTCTCCTCCGTCTTAATCTCGGAAACTTCTCGTTTCCCGTAATTTTGGAATTGAGCGGAGTTTGGTGAACAAGATGTCGCTCCCGGGGCTAAAAGACGAGCCTTTAAGATCAAACATGAGGCCCGGCGGAGCATTCATCCAGGGACCCAACGTGGCTGTTGAAGGAGATGGTAGTATAGCTTCTTTTCCTTCTTCTCCTCCTGGTGGGGCCATGATCAAGATCAATGTCTCTCACGGTTCCTCTCTGCACGAGGTCCAGCTGCCAGCTCAATCTACTTTCCGTAAGTTCTTCATGTCTTCCTTTTAGGTATTTCTTCAATTACGCTTGAATTTGAAGCATCGATTTTCATTTCATTCTATGTTTTGATTCGGCTTGAACATGTTGAGCTATATATGAGTCCTCGGCTAGGAAATAGCAGCATTTTTTGAAAAAAAAGGTGTTGTGTGTCAGTGTAAGCATGATGCCCTGTAACCCTGCTTGTTCAGTTCTTAGCCGACCTGGAGTTTTGGGATTCTGCATGATAACATAGTGTTTCATATTGGTCATGTATGATTTATCCAACAGTTAAAGGTGGGAGATTCTTGGAATTGGGATTGCTGTTTTGTTGGGTGTAGTGTTATAAATCATATATTATAAATTAATACATGGGTGAAGAACTTTAATTGATAATTCATTATGGACTTTGATTTTCCTTGTGTAAAGTATGGAAGATGCTATCATTCTTTGATGATTTCATTTATATGAGTTTAATAGCATATTCGGTTATAGATGCTGAAATTTTCTGTCCAATTGTCCATTGACAGAGCTAGAAGGGTGGATATTCCCTTCTTTTCTAGGAGATATAAATCGGAATTCTAATCTTAAGGTGAGTGGAGAATCAGTTTAGAAAATGTATGTTTACGATGCCCCTTGATAAAATTTTAAATGTTATGGTAAACTGCACAAATTTTTACATGTGGCTAATAAAAATTACTGAGAACGTGAAGATGATGTAAGTTCTCTGAAGAAAATTATAGACTAACATAAATAATAAGCCTCTCTAAAAGTAGCTATAAAATTTGAGTTTACTTCCCTTTTAACATGCTTGAGATCCCAAGCTCTACCATATTTGCTGAAAAGTTCCTATGGTGTTGTCTTTAGGATATAGACCACAAGATACCTTAAATCGGCAAAATTTCTGTATTTATCATATTTCAGTTTATCCAGGGGAAAAATTTAAGAAGTATGCTAGCCCAATAATTTCTAAAAATTTTAAATAGGAGCTGATAGATGGACTGTTTTGAGAAAATACAACTGCTCATATGTGTAGAGAGCAGATTGATGTTGTTGCCAATAATTATGATTTGGTCATATTCATCTGAAATCTGTGTGGGAAACAGGTGCTTGCCTTAAAAGAAGTATATGCAAAGAGCTAATATATTGCGTTCTCATTAATTGTGCTTACCTCCTTTGGGTAACTCGATAACAGGGGATGTCAAAAAATTGCTTATGCCCAGAACTGGTTTAGATCCACAAGAGCAACAACTTTTCTTCAGGGGAAAGGAAAAAGATGACGAAGAACACTTGCACATTGAAGGTGTGAAGGACAAGTCAAAGATTTTGCTCTTGGTTGATGCTAATAGCGGAGAGAAGAAACATGAGGAAATTAGACAAGAGGAAATTAAAAATGAAGAAGAGATTTCAAAAGGTTCTGAAGCTGTTGCTGGAGTCAGAGCAGAGGTGGATAAGCTCTCACAGAGGGTGAGCCTTTGTCTCCAATGTAAGTGTTTTCGAAACGCTTTAGCTGGAGCATCATCTAAATTGTTGTATTTTTTTTCAGGTTATTGCCACAAAGATGGCTGTGGATGGGGGGCACAAAGTTTCTGAACAAGAGTTTCTTGTCTTGACTGAGTTACTTATGAGGCAACTGCTAAAACTGGATGGTATTGAGGCTGAGGGTGAAGCAAAGATGCAGAGAAAAGCTGAGGTAGAAATGTGGTTTTATTGTTTTTGGATTGTAATTTCAACTTTTGTCTTTGATTGATGCATCTTCCTTGTTCATGTGATCCGCTCTTTTGGTAAGTCACGGATGATTCCCTACATTAATATAAAATACTTTCTCTGGTCCTAAATATAAGACTCAGTTGACTTCTTTAGAAATGTTAAGAAAACTAAATAAGTTAGTTAATCATATTATATGTTATATGTGATTACATTATATATTGCACAATATTGTGCCATCATGTGAAAGAAAATTGTCTGTGAGCTAATCATTATATGTTTATGTGAAACTGTTTAACTTCTTTCTGTTTTAACTCAAAGCTTATGTTACAGGAGCGTCGTGAGTTGGATTGTCTCTTTTTCCTTCCCATCTCAATTTATTAGTATGATTCAATAAATTGAAGATATAAAAAATTCTGAATATGGAAAAGAAGAATTAAAGCAATATAGCCAGATAGTTTCAGATGCAACACACACACACACACACACCATTTGTAACAGAGCAACATTAGGCCACAATGAGAATGTTTAAATGGTATGCATTTAACGGAGGTTCATGTTACCTCCATATCCTTCCGCTGCTATGCATTGTGCCTTATTAAGCGATGGATCTCTAACATTTGAGGTAGAGTAAGATCTTTTAAATTAATACTTCTTGTCCTTATTCATGTATTGCTTTTGTCTTCTCAACAAAGTCGCTGTTTTGTCTGTATTAATAATTTCTTTATTAGATTATCGGATGTTTCCTCATTATTGAACTATACTGTCACAGTTGGAACCTTCACATTTCTGTGTTGCTATATGTACATGATTAGTGCATTATTGGTTATTTTGATATGAAAGGATGATAAACTTGGCAACCCTTCAACAACAGGTGAGCCGCGTGCAAAATTATGTGGACACATTAGATTCTCTAAAGGCAAGGAATGCCAATCCGTTTGAATCTGTGTCGGTAACAACCGAATGGGCGACCTTTGACTCTGAAGAGGAAAATGTGAATGCCTCATCGTCTTCAACTTCAACTAAGGTAACTCAAGATTGGGTGCAGTTCGATTAATGGTTGCTCTGCTCGTGTTGGAATTTGTATGAAACCGAAACGCCCACCATATTATTGTTGGGCCTTGGCCTTCGAATTTTTAGCTTCTTATGATATGAGCTAAACCTTTCAAAGATACATTGTTGCTCTTTGAGTTTATAGTAGTTTCACTTTTTTAGTTATTGTATTGTCTATCATTTTTCTCATTATTTAGTTTCAATTCACCACCCTGTTTCATGACGGCCATTACCAATATCAACTCTAATATGCTCTTGGGATGCACCCCATAATTGTACAATCTCTTTCCATATTCTGGAATCACCTGGCTTGGTGGTAGATCGCCTTTTTTCAATAATCTACTAGAAAGTAAACCAATTTTTTATTTGTTTATTTATTTATTTTTTTGTGGTTTTTTTTCCCGGGGGGGGTGTTTGGTTCGTGTGTCTCTGTCGTGATCCAATAAATAACATTGAAGTTTGGGATATCGCATGTCATCCGAAGAGGCTGCGCCGTAACTCAAGACTTTTCATCAGTCTAGGCCTAGGGAGACTGCCAATGAGAGACAAATCGCACGTATGGCTCATTCGACGCTGTTTGGACTTGGGATGATGTCGTTTTCGTTGCATTGGTGTTTAAAACGCAACTTTTAAAAAAAAAAAACAAAAAAAAATTGAATACTACATTTATTATCCTAACTATTTTGGACTGATATGTAATAGAGAAGCTTTATGGGTGAAAATGTTTAGAGTTAAATATAAATATGGTGCTAATGAGATTTTAGATGTGAAGAAGTAAATGAACTAGTCCCTAATATGGAGGGGCATTGACATTGGTGAAGGTTTTGAAATGGTTTTAGGAGGAAAATTGAGAATAGTCGGTCTTTGTCTTTTTGGCTTGACAATTGGTCTTACATGAACATGCCTCTCATCAATTTTGTTCAGGGTTATGAACATATTATTGATTGGAATGAGAGCATGGCTGAGTATGTGTTTGAAAGGGGTGAGTGGAATAGAAGGAAGATGTAGTACTAGTTTTCTTCTCATGTAATTAATCGAATTGTCGGTGGGCATCCCCATGTGAGGAGAGAGGAGAGGACAAAATATTCTAAAAATAATCCATTGATGGTTGCTTTTCTGTTAGATTGGCATTTCATTCTCTTTTTCTAGGTACTGGACGGGTTGAAGATTACATATGGAAGATTCTATGGAGATAGTCTGTTTCGAAGAAGACTAAAGCCTTCATATGGTTAATTGCTCATGGAAGAACTTATACATTGAAGCTGATGATTCAGAGAGGATTGGAGACATCTGTTGCTTGTCCTTTTAGATGTGAGATGAATGAAGACTTGATGCATATGTTGCGGGACTGTGCTATTGTCAGAGAGTGATAAAAATCAATGGTTAAATAGAAAAAATGGAATACATTTTCTTCTTTATAGGGGGGAAGTTGGATCAGATAGAATCTGACTCATGAGATTAACAAAGATTTTACAAAAAAGGTTCCATGACTAACCTTGTTTGGGTATCTTTGATGGGATGCTTGGGTATCACGATGTAAAAAGTTGTTTGATTGTGAGGTGACTGATGTGAGACTGAATGCACAATATAATTTTTTTAGAGCATCTTCGGATAAGGATATTCTCATAATAGATGATATGGAGAAGAGAAGTAATAGTTCTCATACAAATCTAAATCATCATGAAGAGGACTTCATCAAAATAGCAGTCGAAGGCTCTGTCTTGGAGGATGGAAGGAGTGGGTGCGAAGGTTATCTTCAGGATCAGATGGCTTGTAGGTTTTAGCTGCAAACTAGTTAATGTTCCACTAGTTTTTGCAGAAATTATTGGTTGTATTCAAGGCCTACAATTGTGTTGGTCTAAAGGATATAAAAAGATTAATTTAGTTATTGATTGTATAGAGACTATGAATTATATGTTGAGAGAATGTGATTAACATCATCATTTCAAGGACAATGGGATTAGAATGCTTCTTTATAGAGATTGGCAAGTTGTGGTCTAGTCACTCACAGTTATAGAAAGACCATAACTATTACTAATCATTTAGCTAGATATTTTCATAGCATAGATTGGAATTTTAGTCTATTTAATGAACCTCGTCCTCTTATTCAAAAGGAGGACGTTGATGAAGAGTATGAGTCTTTACTGAAGATGTTGTAATGTCTTTGATGATAATCTGATTCCAGTATTATTGAAAAAAAAACAAAAAAAGAATTAGATAAATAATTTATAGATCTTAAAAAAATTAGTTTAGCCTAATAAATAGGTATTGACTTGCCCAAAATACTTTATTTAATCATATTTATTATGCATTAGATCTACCTTCTGAAGGGAAACCGTTACTTGTGCAATTAATATGGATATATATTTTGAAATAAAAATTATAAATTTGAGAGATATATAGTGAATTAAAATTTTATATTTGAAAGGAAAATAAACTCGTTATCTATATCTTATTCTTCTACTATTAGAGAAGGTGTGGAAAATTTTAATTTGAAAGTATGTTTATTTATTGATTTTCTTTAAAAAAAAGAATATTTTGTTCTTTTGATTTCTTCATCGATATGTTATATTTATGTATATAAACAATCACTTATATATACGTCTGAAATTTCGTGTGTGTGTGTGTGAATTGTTACTTGTCTTTTTTTTTTTTTTTGAAATCTCACATAACTTTTACATAAATTCATTGAAGATAAAAAATCCTCCAAATTAATATACATTAATTCTGAGACAAAAACACAAGTGTGACTATAAATTTATGGTGACGCCTCTTGCTCCAGTCACATAAGGTGAAACTGCCGAAGCATGATTGTCAGAGGAACCATGCTTGTTAGGTTCATATCTCTCTCCGTCGCCCCAGAGTGCATAGGCCTCCTCACCGTGCACGGCGTCATCACCGATCTCTAGCTGCTCGTCCGGCATCCTCAACCGTATGAACAAACGAATGGTTAGAAGAATGAGAGTGGTGGACACCAAGTTCCATCCGGCCACGAATAGGGCGGCCACAATCTGCTTCAAGAACTGAATGCCGCCGTTGCCGCCATAGAAGGCGCCCCTTGAGTTAGTCACCGGCAAGACCAACCGGCAAAGCTCAGGCTCCGCCAACAGACCAGTGAGGAGGCCACCCAAAAGCCCCGCCACCGCGTGTGTGTGAAATACTCCGAGGGTGTCATCTACCTGCGTGCATGACGACATATGCATTTATGTTTATACGAAATATTTTTGAAACTGTAATTATTTAAATATAAAAAAAAAAACAGGAAAAAAGAGAACAGTTGGTGGACTAGACTTTGGATATTGTTGCTTGGGATACATGTTAATGTAAATGGGATTAGTATATGAATGACGTGACATTATGGTACTTTGTTCTCCCTCCTATTCTAAATATAAGATAATATAAGATGGAGTTGACTTTTTTTTTTTGTTGAAGAAATTAAGAAAGCTAAATAAGTTACGTAATCATATCATATGGTTTTATAAATTAGGTAAAATAATTTGAGAAAAAATGATAAATATCAATATTTTAAAGTAATTTAATTAACTTCCTTAATCTTTTAAAAAAATGAATTGAACTTTGTCTTATATTTAAGATCGAATGGAGTATCTGTTAGTCATGTTAATTATGGGATTATTAACTTTGGGGATGAAAATGAAAGGAGATTATTAATAAATAAGGAGAGGATGGCGAGGATGGACCGTGGTTTTGGCGGCTGGCTGGCTGGCGTATTGAATGAAAGTATGAAACACAGACACGGATTAATTAAGCATGTGGTAATTAATGAAGAAAGGCAAAAGCTACTGAAATTGAAAATTAAGTATGTTTATTTTAGGCAATAATAAAAAAGGATAATTCGCCAACGTCTCTTGTCAGAAAACTAATTGACCAAAAGTACCAGATCTTTTCTTCATTAGCTGTGTGTAATATTTTTTCAACTATGTATAAAAATATCTAAAATAGAAGATATTTACCCATAGTTAAATATAATTAAGTTACATACATTTGAATAAGAGTTACTTAAGGCATTTTGGCCAATTAATTTTTCAATCAGAGAGTTTTGGGCAATTTTCTCTAATTTAAAAGCATGGAATGAAAATGATAAGTGATAATAAAAGACAGGATTAAGGTACAAACATATCCGGAAGTTTTCATTGAGGAGAAATATTACACTGGAAACTTTTTCCATGTTCAATATTACCTTCCAACTTTCAAAACGTAACAATGTTGTCCTATTTCGTCAGAAAATTAATGTTGATCGTTAACTTTTTAATAATAATTCACAATATTACTCTATTTTAACACTTTTGGGATAATATTGAATTTTACAAAACTTTAAAGATAACATTATTTTTGAGTGAATACCTTTTTTGGTCACTGAAAAAAAAACACGGACTCCATTTTCGTCCCTCACTCAAAGAAAAACCGTTTTTAGTTCCTGAAAAGGATAAATAAGGGTTTATTGATGAACATTTTGATCCTCGAAAATTTTCAAAAACCCCTTTTTAGTCCAAAAAAATGTCATATTTTTAATTCTTGAGAACGATAATAAGGTCTGTGTTTTTTTTTTTCAGCGACCAAAAAAGATATTTACTCTTTTATTTTTTAGCGAAAACTTCCAGATCAAATTTATAACTTAACCCTAAAAGAAAAGGGAGATGAACCTTTTGAAGGAGAGAAGACTTTTTGTGAAGGATCATCATGGTGAACCATGGAATGCTTCCCGAGAGGATTCCCATTACTATCGCCGCCCACGATTGCACCAACCCTGCATTATTTTCAATATTCACTATTCATTATTGACAAGGCGTTGACTGAAAAAAACAAACAAAAATAAATAAATTGTAAAATTATAAATCATAAATCAAGTATTTTTTTTATAAAATAAGTTGTAATTAAATTACTTATCAAATCTTATAATTATTTTATCAATTTTTATAACAAACCAAACCTAATTTTAAATTTTACAATGTCAAATTTTTATTCTTCTGTGATTTTCTCTTATTAATGTGTACCATCACACTCACTAGATATATACTACTACGTATACAATTAAACGTGCCTTTCTTTATTTTAATATATATTTATATCCAAAGTCACAATAGTCAACTTGCACCCCTCCTTATTTCTCCCAGCTACCCCTCACTCGTCTCCATTATATTATTCCATTCCACAATATAATGGCTTCTTTACTTGTCATTAGTAAGGCATACGAGTTTTCTAATATTATTATTTTTTAATTGAGATATAAATCAAAAGTCTCTACTCTTAATACAAGTTGCAGTTGAAAACTCGATCAACTTGTACTTATCCAAACCAAAAACAAGGTACTAATATTCAGCTTCTAACAAAACAAGTTGAGCTAAACCGACAAGTTCACTTATTAATTAATAAAAGAGGCGTGATCAAGGATTTTATTTTTTTCCCCATAATTTATAGCACTTAAATACAAAATATATTACTCAAACTAATGATAATCAAAGCTTTTCTCTCGTCGTAGGCTCTTAGCCATAACTCATCATTCAAATACTTGTTCAGTTTTCAAGTATAAACAATAGATAATTAAAGCTTTTCTCGTCTTACGTACTTATAACTCAAATAGTTATAAAACCATAAATAATATTTTTCAAATATCATACTAAATATTTATGTGGTTTCTCTGATTTTATTACAGGGATAATTAATATTTTTGATGTGATTGAAAATTATGTGGTACATCTTATTAGCAAGTCGATATCAATAAATTTACAGTGAAAAGAACTGAATAGGATAATACCTGCCCCGGGGGTGATGCAAACAAGTCCGGTCATCATGCCCTGAACGGCTCCGATCACCGAAGGCTTCCCGAAGAAGACGACATCCAGTGACGTCCACACCAGAAGGCTCGTCGCCGCGCATATGTTGGTGTTCAGCACTGCTATTGACGAGTCAATGCTCGCCGCGTACGGTGCTCCGCCATTGAACCCCGACCACCCCATCCATAGAAGTCCCGCCCCTGCAAGCATCAGCAGCACATTGTTCGGTGGAAACCTCTCCCTGTCGCTCTTCAGCCTCGGTCCCACCTAAAGTTATTAAATTGTTCGTTCACATTCTCAATCGTGATTCCGGAGGGGATTAATACGAAATGCAAGCAAAGGGATTGGAATTGAATTTAGTTTAAAGGAGAGAGACTGGATCCTTACCCAATACGCGGCAGTGAAGCCGGCGGTTCCAGAGGAGAGGTGGATAACGTAGCCGCCGGAGTAATCGATGACGCCCCACTGGTAGAGGAAGCCACCGCCCCATAAGCTGAATGCCCCAACGGTGTATGAGAAAATGAGCCAAAGAGGGACAAAAGCCATCCAGGCCCTAATGTTCATGCGACCAAGAACCGAACCAGCTAACAAGATCATTGTGATGGCAGCAAAAGTGAATTGAAAATACACAAGTGTAGCCATGGGAAAAAGTGGCTGTGCGGCTGGGGCTTCTAAAGTTCCATTTTTGTGATAATGAGCAGTTTCAGGGACCTTAGCTTGCTTTAAGAGGAAATTTTGACCCAAAGCTGGGGCACCCTTACCCCAAAAGGGAAGGAGTTCATCTCCAAAGGCCATTCTGAAACAAACAAGGACCCAACAAATGAGTACAGCAGCGAAGGCATAAAGAGCCATGAAAGCTGAATTTACAGCCCATTTCTTCTTGACGATGCTTGCGTACAGAATCACAAGCCCTGGCATGCTTTGGATGGCTACTAGTGTAGCTGCCGTCATTTGCCATCCATTATCTCCTTTGTTTAGCCAATAAGGAGAAGCAGGGAGGTGCTCTTGGTATGCCAACGGAATAGTATCCATGGCTGCCGCCAAAATTCTGATCCAGATACTTCAAGCAAAATTTGAGGTATGGATGGTCTCTAAATAATCTCTGTAATCTGGTGGACTTGTTATAGAACACGGCTATATGAAAGTCTTAGCTATAAACCTGGTAAGCTGCCTTGAATCCGATGAATCTGTGGAATCTGAAATTTCAGGGGTGTGAAATAAGTGCGTCTCTGTTCTCTTGGGTGCCTTTGGCGGTGGTGGGTTGGTGTAGATAACTTTATGGCCATGTGTTGAAGAGGATGTTGAAATTTTGGGGTACCTGGTTTGAATGTTATGATTAGGCAACTTTCGTGTGAACGAACTGGAGTTGAATTTTCGTCTAGGGACTAAAGTGTGGCATTAAGTTTATCAGTGAAGACTTTGACTTTTAGTTGAAAAGAACAGAGGAGAGGGAAGGGAATGTCTCACGGGCTGCTTGTTTACCGTGTGAAAGTGTGGAGGAAGCTGCTCTGCTCTTATATGACGTGAGGAAGCCTATAGAATATCCGTGATATTAGAATTATTATATGATAAATTTCTTGTTTGCTGATAATTTGTTAAATGGGATTTTTCCGTACAGAAGTGGATGAAAATGAGAGCTTAATTATTTAAATTGACTTTATTTTTTTCCCCTCATTTGAATTTGATGGTATTAATATTACTCCCTCCGATCCTAATTATAAGACATAATTACCAGAATTAAGAGATATTAAGAAGAGAAATTAAATTAATTAATTTTATTGATTTCCCCAAAATACTCTCAACTAAAATTTAAAATTACATCAACGCAAAGTTTGATAAAAGAACAGCCCCGGACACGTCGGTTTTGTTGGACAAGGGCCCCACTGTGTATGGTGCGTTTCACTGTCTGGACTGGATGCCAGGATGAAATCATAAAACTTTGTAGTTAATTTTATGAATTTTAAATGTATAGAAATATTTGTTATATATGAGAACATCTACTTAATTGGGCATAATAAAAATGCAAGGTTATTTTTTCTAGCCATGCAAAAAAAGATAATGAAATTAATATTTTATTAGGTTATTTGTAGGGAAAAATCAATCACTTTGCATGGATAGTTACAAAAAAATATTTTTAAAGAAATCTTTTAAAAAATTATTTAAAAAATAAAAAAAAAGAAACTAGAATCTCTCACTTGATAGAATATAAGTGCATTATTAAATTAATTATTGTGGAGGGAGTATTAGTAGAGGTGGTATGAGAAAAATATGACAAAAATTACTCAAAATTATTTTATCAAAAAGTAATAGAATTAAGGTGTATGTAATATTAATGAGATGTAAATATTACTTATTTTATAGAGTACATAAGTGCATTATTAAAATTATTATTGTGTTTAATTATCATTGAAAAAGTATCAATGAGGGTATTTTAGGAAAAAAATGATAAAAATCAAAATGATGTCTTATAATTAGGACCAAAATGAACACTCAAATGTTGTCCTATAATTAGGACCGGAGGGAGTATTATGGTCCTATTTATAAATCTTTTTTTATCAACGGTTTTGCTCATATTTATAAGTACAGTTTCAAGATAGTAAATGAGATTATGACAATTTTATTTATATTAATTGTACCAATAAAAATATAGAGAAGCAAGAGTTAAAAAATACCTTTTATAAATGAGGACAAAGTTGAAAATTTATCCCATAATCATTAAGCTAACTATCTCTCATTAGTATATGTGATTTAATTAAAAGAGACTTATAAATAAAATCAGATTGTTAATTATAAATGCTTAATACTAGAAAACGTAAGCTAATTTAGTTAGAAGCTTTGAATACACAAGCAGGCATATTTTTTCCGTTAACGAAATTGCATGGAAAATGTTTGAGAAATTTTTAATAAGAGCATCCAAAGTGAAGATTTTTTTTTTTTTGGGGGGGGGGGGGGTGTTTAAGGTCTTGTGACTCCAAAAAATTGTTATTACATCGTTTTGTACAGTAATTGTCCTAGTTATGCTATTGTAATTCTTTCTTTGACATGTATAGCTTCGTGAATCGTGGTGACAAGAGAGAAATAGATTGTGTTGTGGGATTGGCTAGTTAGAGTCGATAGTTTTTTTTTTTTTTTAAATAAAAAAAAATCTTAATTAGAGCTGAAAGTTGAGATAGTGGGGCCACTAGTAGCATGTAGGGATGGAAATAGGTTAGACCCCTATTAGGCGACCTACAGCCTAGCCTGTTTGTTAAAAAGGCCAGGTCAAGGCCTATATGTATAAATAGGTCATGCCTATTTTATTAAGGTTTGACCTGTTTACACATTAAATATATATATTTATATTTATATCATATAATAATAAAATATTTATTTTTCATTTTTATATTTATATAGATTTTGATAGGCTCAAAGTATTTGAAGCTTACTTATGACTTTCAAGGTCTACAATATGAGATATTTTTAAAGGCATACATTGCAAGTAGGCCTTCTTCAGGCCTAACTAGGCCTTATGAAGGCTCAGGCCTGACTAAAAAAAAAAATCTGCATTTAGGTTCAGGTATAGGCTCAGGCCTTTTAACCTCGTTACAAGTTCAGGCCTATTTAGTCAAAGTCTAACTTGACCTGACCTATTTCTATCCCTAGTAGCATGTAAGTCAAATGTACTTTTTGACCGTCCATCACATGGAGCTCTTTTATAGCCAACCGTACAATTAATGTCTTCCCTCCATTGCAGTACCTTTTTTTTTTTTTTTTTGGCTCAGACTCCATTGCAGTACCTAGCTCCCAAATAAATTTGGATGTTCAGATTCAATGAGTTACTCCTTAGGAAAGTTGTTATTAAAATTAAAAAGTTATTTCAAACTAATTAATAAATGGAGGAGTGAAAAAGACGTTTATAAGAAACAGTTATTGTGAAGAAGAAACCAAACTGAACTGCTTTAAAGAGACTTGTGTAAGTGTGAAATATCTTATTTAAGTGTGTTTCACGCGTTTAGATGTCTCATACAAGGTTTTTAAAAATGAGTTTTTACCTAAAAATAGAAGGAGAATGAAAAATCGTAAAACGTAAAATCGTAAAAACTTAAAAGTGTTTGAAAAATTAGTAAAATCATTTTAATAAAAAAAATTATAAAAATATAAAATCACAGTGATAAAACAAGTTTTTAAGAACCATGGTCTCATGTATCTCGAATCTATCTTTGTTTAAAATTAACTTTTTTTTTTTTAAAAAAAAAGGGAGGACAAAATGGAAGATTCCAACCTATTGAGAGGGAAGTTGCAAGTTGCGACTATTAAGGGACCAGCAAGGATAAGAATGAAGTAAACGTATCCGTACATACATGTTGGAATATTTATGTTTAATTATTTGGAATAATAATTGGAGCTTTTTAAAAATAACTTTTTAATTATAATTTACGGAATACGAGATAAGTACATGAGAGAAGTTAAAGTTATATATCAAATTACATGAATAAACAATTTTAAGAACCCTAAATATGATCTCAAACAAGTATATGGTATCTACATAGAAGAATCAAACATGCACCAACGGATGGACGTGACCAAAACATTGTGGAATCCCATTTTTTAAAAAGTTATATGACGATGAAACCAGTTATAATGTATTTAAAAGATAGGCACCATCTGCTTATCTTATCTGAACCATTCAGATTTAATATGTTCTGCTTTTTATTTTCTTAAAAAAATTATTTTACTAAGTAAAAAATTTAAAATAAAGATAATCTCTTAATTAATATTTTTTTTATTTAAAAAATATTGAATCAGATGATATCTATCTTTTAGAGACCATAATTGGTTCCATATGACAATAGCCTTAATTAAACATGAGAGAGGAAAATTGTACGTATTAAATCATTATCACAAATTACAGCCTGCCAATTTTGGTTTTCCTAATTAATAATCTAGCTATCTCTGAAAGCAACTCCAAGTATTTCAATTTCTTCTACTAAATCGTCATCCAATTAATTGCACCAGCTATCACACTCTGTCCAATAATTTTAGCAGTTTTCATAATCATGCATGACTGGAATTAATTAATGGACAATAACAGCTAACGTTAAGTACAATGAGCAACGTAACACCAGCTATCACATGCAGACTCAGACAACAAACTCTGGACCCATAGCTTCAGGTCCTAGACTGCCCTCTCTTTTGCGCTTTTTTTTTTGTTTTGTTTTGTTTTGTTTTGTGTGTGTGTGGTCAGAGGATGTATATATTAATACTGGTACATTACATAAAGATAAATACAAACAAAGCTAAACCAAATATAATAAAATAAATTGGATACAATACTAACCAAACACCATACATTAAAAATATAAGAGAAAAGGTAGAACATAGACGATAATGGTCTCCTCAATACCTAAGGTTAGAAGTAATAAGTAAGAAAGTGTTGGTTGAAAAACTCACCTAACGAACACACAATATTATAAGCAATAGTTGCAAAGGCAGCTAAATGGGTACCCCATCTTAGGGTAAAGAGCACAGAAAGCCCAACCTTAGAAGAACAAAGACCCTTAAAATCCTGAAGAACGCTTTTCCTCTCAAGCAGATCCGGTGGCCACGACCATATACCGATCAAATTTTGGCTAGCACTAAAGCTTTGGATTTGCCACCATCGAACAAACCTCACAATGGTCCGCTCATAGATAAGGTGCAAAACAATATCAACCATTGATACAACTCCTCCCCCAAAATCGCAGATCCAAATCACAATAGAAAACACTACCATAAAATCCCCATTCCACAACAACAACAGAAAAAACACAAAAACATAAAAACAATAAAAATAAGAGAAAAAGGCAGGCTCCCCCTTCGCCGGAGACCACCGTCGCGTCGGAGACCACCACCACGCCAGAGACCACCGCCACGCCGGAGACCACTGTTGAGGGAGGCGTCCAGTCAAAAGCTCCCACCGCCAGAGACGAGGGAGGACCACAGCTGCAACCAAAAGACAGAGGGACGCCGGAGCTGGAGAAACAATGAGGTCGGAGACCAGAGGAAAGCCGGCACCAGAGAAGAAGGAAGGCCGCCGCTTTGTGTCCCTGTTCCGAGCTAAAACTCGCTGCTACCGGCTCATCGAAGACCGATCTACTCTTTTGCTGCAGATGAGAGGCAAGAGGAGGATCGCCAGTGAGACAGAAACCTAGGTGGATGAAGAAAACGAGCGGACGGAACCTTAGCAGAGACGGGGAAGGGAAAAGACGTGCGAGATGTTTTACAACTCTATCCCCTCTCTTTTGCTTTTCAGTTTCAATTAATACGACTATTATTATGTTGTTTTAAAAAACTCTATATACCCTCAACTTTTGCTTATGTTCCGTCTTCATGATCTTCATCGATCAATGCCTCCGTCATCAGCTTCCTTAGTCCCAAGCGAGTCTGGTTATCCATTTTTCACATTCTAGCTCTTAAGACATCATTTGTGAGAAGCACCAAATTAAAGAGTCGCTTTTGGATACACAAACAGGGTCTTAATTTTGTAAGAAAGCGTACATATACAGAATTTGATATATATACTCAAAGATTATAATATGTCTTTTGAGTTGTGAAGCCATCTTAGCTAGGCATGGTGGGTTAATTCTTTTTGGTAAATGCAGGCACAAAAATGGCCTTCCTCTTCACAACTTCATACAAATCATCACACTTTCTTACTCCCTAGTCAGACAGGGCATTATGGACAAAACGGGGTCCAAATTATATGCTCAACTCATGAATGAGCTTAGCATGTAACGGATTATTCCCCATTTAACATCATGCTCATAAGAAATCATGCAATAACAGTTCTTCACGCAATTCCATTCACTCTTCCTCCTCATCATCCCAATAACATATATATGCTCCCATTTCCTAGGGGAAAGCGCACAAGGAAATAGTGCAAGAATTAAAAGAAATGTATTTGAGAAAGTAACATGGGTGGATCAATATCAATTCTTTCCAATAATTGATACCGAATCAAACTGTATGTGTTAGGTAAAGAAAGACAACTAATATAATAGGAATTCAGACACTACACAAGTCGTACATATACCCTCAAGTATCTCCATATTTTCTCTATGGAGGCAATCTACATACTCTCAAACATTATCCCCTTAGCCATGTTCACTTGATTTCCTCAATTATTGGATGGGAATTGGGTTGATTTGAGGACTAGCTGTTGCAAACCTTAAAGTGGAAAAGCCTTTTCTTTTGTGAATGAGTACCAATATTAAAAGCGTAACTAGGGTAGATGATTACAGTACTTTAGAAAACATGTTTGTTTTTAATATATGCTCTTCTCTTCGTTAGTCTTACGACTTCTCTCCTCTTCCTCCGTCAAGTGCGACACTACAACACACCCTTTTCTCTGTTTTTTCTTTAGCTGCCTTCAAGACTTTCAATTTGAAAAGCACCATAACGGGAAGTGGGCATGCATATCTGGGAAGAGTGTGGGGAGATTATGAGACGAAGCCACAACGCGACTTTTGAGTTCCTTCATCAAGTAATAGATTGTATACCTTCTTTTATAGCAGCCTCAATGACCCACTCTGACCAAAAATCACCAAAATCTGACGCACCTCAACACCGACTTTGGGTGAAGTATCGAAAAATTTTGGTGACAAGTTGTCCGTCAAAGGGAGTACATCGAGGTAGTGAAGGAAGTCTAGCACCTGAGTACTGCCACATAGGACCAAGGGCACCGGCAGCCTCTAGTTCCTGAGGTTCTGGCAGAATGTGTTTTAGTCCCTCCTCTTCTAGTTCTCGTAGAGGCTGGGCGACGCAGTGACACGACCCTCATTGTCACGGCTGGGGTTTGATAATTATGAAACCAAATCCATGTCCTCTCAATCTCACTCACCCAGAATCCTTAGAGGCTTAGATCCTCTCAATCCTCACCAGCGCCTGTTCAACATCGCCTTGCCAGGTTCCTCCATGACGGCAAATCGGATATGCTAATCTTAGCTTCAGGCTCGATTTCTCTATACACCTTTTGTTTCTCTTACTCTCTCAGAACCCCAATCCTTTATTGACTGTACATCTTGCAAAAAACCATATCGATCAAAACAAGATGCCAAGGCCTAAAGATGAAGAAGAATCTCTTTGACTTGCGATGGACTCACAAAAGATCCAGATCCAAATGCTCGTGCGATCGAGATGAGCAAGCCGTTACCGACATTACTACAAAATATGGATATAATTACTCAAAAAAGGCATCTCTTTTTAAAAAAGGGAAGTAAAAAGTGGAGGTGATAGCATTGTCGTAATTATTTACTTGACTTTGAGATTTTAGATAACTTTTTTTTTTTGTACAAGGCGAGGGGAGGGGGAATTCGAACACGGGACCTGAGGAGAGATATAAGACATCTCAATACCATCAGCTGTGCCACTGCACTGCTGTCCTCAGTGGTTTTTAGATAACTTAAATATTAATTTAGGACACTAATTTTTTTTTTTGACATCCTAAATAGATTTTAGGAAGCTTAACATTTAATATTTGGTGCAATTTAAGATTTTTTTGGCACAGGGAAGTTTTTTGGCGTCTTAAATTAGTTTTAGGATGTCAAAAGTAGAATTTTTGGGTTTTTTTTTTTTTGGAAAAAAGCCTTACAGGGTCCCTTTTTTAAAAGCGATGTCGTAAGTTCAGACTTTACTATATCACTTACATAGGCATCCCCAGGAAAAGAGATTGTGAGACTTTAATTGGGACACCTAAAGTTTTAACCTTCCAATTTTGAATTGATGAGGCTAAATATTCACTTTGAGCGTCCCAATTCTAAAAATAATGCAAAAAGTATACTTTTGGTGTTTATTTTATTAAAAGAACACCTAACAAAATTGTCACCGTCTTTATTTTTTCTTCCTTTTTGGAAAAACAAACCTATTTTAGGAAATTAAAATCTATATTTTGTGGTAGTATTACTTGATCCTTTTTTTTTTAAAATAAGAAACAAGCTCTCTTATAGGGTGGTCCTTAATATAAGGAACAAATATAATTTTTCTGAAATTATTAACTTATCTTTTCATTTTTATCCCACTATTAAAATTGTGCAACTCATTATCTCTATAATGAGTTTTCACCCATTATCTCTCATGCACTATCTTTATAAACAAAAGTTCAATTGGAAAAAGAAGTACATATTTTATATATTTGATGAAGACCTTCGTCATTAGCCTTGGGGTCCACAATTAACAATTAACCAAGGATTACGTATAGGCAAATTTAGGATCGTTCTCTCTTTTCGAGGAGTTTTTTATTGAATCTTAAGTAATCTAAATGTCATGCAAATGCAATGAAAACAAGGGGGGTTGGGTTTTGGATTTTTAAATTAATAAACTAAAATAAAAATGCAATTTAAATGAAGCAAAAATAAAATAGAATATAAGAAAACGAGAAGAAACAGATTAAAATCGATCAACCCAACATTCAGATTCCAGAGACTTCCATCATTGAACGAAATATAAATAACCCACGTTTGGCTTTGGACGAACCGAGATCTCTGCATTCGCCCAGAAAATCCCTCGACAAGACGATCGCCTAGAATATGTCCGAACAGCGGCGTCCCACCGTACGATCGCACAGCAAAACTTAAAACCTAGTTCGAACTCAGTCCTTGGGATGAACCAAACCGAATATTAAATCTAATATTCGAACTATTTTTAGAAATCGGATCCGATAAGATGAAAATAGAAACGAGTTAAATCACCGATAAAGCACAAGTTCTCTGGACAAATCATGGAATCCTCAACATTGGGTCAATCAAAGAAGCTTAGCCAAGCATGGCTAGGAAAAACGCAGAAGAAAAGATGAAGAAGAGCATGAAGAACAACTCAAAGAAAATAAAAAGTTTCTAATTTAATCTGAAAAACCCATAAAGGGTAATTGAGAATATGTTTGTAGCCACCATCTAATTTTCCTTCTATAGGAAAGATGACTAAAAATAGGAAACCTCTAATAAATAGAAAATCTCTAAAAAAATAGAAAACCTCTAATAAATAGGAAAACCCTAATCAATAGGAAATCCCTATAAAAAAGGAAACCTCTAAAAATTGGTCTTTTATTACAAAATTCGAGCAAAATAAAAATCCAGAAAAATGCGTCTGTCTTTAGCTCCAATTTCGTCCATCTTCTTGTCTGAATCAGCCTTCTGAGTCTTCATAACAATTGTAGTTCTCTCAATCATCTAAAAAAGGAAAGAAGAATTAGGCCAATTGGATATCTAGATCAAAAGTTATGGCGAAAATATTAAATCACTGTAAATCTGGAATTTAATCATAAAAATGATTTAAATCCAATTAAAACCTCAAATCTCAATTAAGTAATAAAATCCATTATTTATTAACTAAACAATTCTAAATTTATTCACCAAGAGATACAAATAAGTGTAATAATATTCAATTATCAATATTCATTGTTTTTAATTGATATTTTGAACCTCCTAATTTTCATAGTTTTTTCTTATATAAAAGACTAGAGGAAGTAATTAACAAGATTGGAAATTGAAAAAAAAAATTTAATACTCTTTCAAAATTGAAAATTTTCTTTGATCGTTGGTGTTACGGACATGCACAAGGGCCAATACTGGAAGGGCCCAACAGAGAATACCGTGTCTCAACAGATATGTCGGGATCTACTAAACAACTGATAAATATCCTAACTTCCCTAGAATACAGGGGTATCTTCATATATGATATAATGTTTGCACCAGAGGATCACACAGGGTCCGATATATCTTACCTAAGGTAAACTTTATAAATACCGGGTCAAGCTTTAAGGTACATATGTTCTAACTCTTAGCTATTTACATTCCGTCATACTGTGCACACATACCACCCCTTGACGAATAGCCTCATTTGTGCACAGTGATCTCACGCTCTCCTGGATATCTCCTCCATAGATATCCCGGCAGAGCCTATTGATCCAATATCAAAGCACCAGCCCAAGGCTGAACATCTGTGTTTTATACTAGAACATTGGCACCATCTGTGGGGTTGTTAAATTTTGATCCCTGTGACTATCGATGGCTAATACTAGAAGTAGCAGTCAGAACCCTCAGCCTGCAAATCCACCATAGGCTGAGGCAAGTCAATAGCAACAAGCTCAAAAACCACCGCAACCCGAGGATATCCCAGAAGGAAACTGATGAGTATATATTTTATGATTAAATAGGTGTATATTTTATGAGATTTAATTGGAATTATTGATATTATATACCTATTTAATTATCTTTTATGAATGTTTTCATAATTAAATCAAACTTGGGATCAAAGAATAAATCGACATAAAATCTACTCATATCCTATTTTTATTGTGCAGGAAATATTAGCTGATTTGGAATGAAGTAGAAAAAGGCAATAAGAGGATATGCAATCAGTCAAATTCAGTGGTCTCACGCAAGAAAAATAGAAACAAAATCAATTGTGTGATCTGATGGAGTAAATTACAAGATATGAGATATCTTTGTAATAAGTGAAAGAGAATCAATGGCCCAAGATCTAAATTATTATAAATAAAGAAGCAGAGACAAGCAAAAGAGAGGACGGAGTAGAAAGATCGGGAGACACAGAACGAGAAGGAAGGGACAAAGAAGCATAGGAGTAGAGGCTGAGCGTTTCGATTCTCTTCATCATTTCCACGGAAGGACGAAAGGACTGTGGAGGCGACGGAGAAATTTTCTTTCCTCTCCTTCTTCTTTGAACCTAAATTCTTTTCTTTTTGTTTATGGATTTGAATAAAGCCATGTGTGGCTAGTTTGTTTTGCAACCTAGAAAATCTATGAACTTGTTTGGGTTTTAGAGATTATTCCCACTTATTATTTTTGCTTAATTTATTTCAGTTTATTTAATCCTGTGTTCATTGTTATTGCTTATTGACTGATCACCATTGAGCATGTTTTGGGGATTTAGGGTTGGACTTAAAAGAGGGAATCCTAAATTGACCTTGGGATTAAATAATGTGGAATTAGGTTTAAATCTAATAGAGAAATTAGGTTTTAATCTAATTTGCGTCTAGGATAGACATATACCTAGAAGCTCCGCATAGTCAAATTAGAGTGAGCCCGATTTGAATTGCACCTTAATTAATTGTGTGAGACATTACATAATTATTTGAGGTAGGTGTATAAGTGGACCGACAGGCACTTATAAACATTAATACTCTAGATTAGCTGATTAAATTTAGTCAAAGTTAATTTAGTGGGGATAAAATCTAAGAATCAAATAAGGGATTAGTGACTCTAGGTTGCTCGTTTGATTATTGTGGTAATTTTCTTATTTTTATTTTAGTTTTAATTTCTTTTTCTTAATTAAATTCAATTTTTGTTTTCCTCAACTTAAACGAAATTGTGAGATTAATGCTTAACTAAAGTTGTGATACTAAGTCCTCGTGGGAACGATACTTTTCTTATCACTTTATTACTTGATATGGCCCGTGCACTTGCGGAGTTTTTTAGGCTTTAAATTTTGCCCTATCAGAAACACCACAAATCAAGGGAATGACGTTTCCGACACGGCATCTTCCCCGCCTGTAATCATCAAACCTCAAGACTCGGCGGCTCAAGGAATCCCAGTTCCGAACCTAGACTTTCTTCTCTTACAGAGAACGCAGGAATCAATGCTGAGGCGATTGGAGAACATGGAAAAGTGCAGTAACCTCCAATGCCAAGAAGATCTCAGAGTAATCCAGCGGATGATGGAGGACCAATTCAAACCGTTTGAAGCATTAATAGGAGGGGAAGGTCATGATGATGCACATGGAAGGAAGGAAATGATGACACACGATGTCAACAATCCTTCTTGCAGCAAAGAACCGAGGTCATCAAGATGGGGCGCCGACCGAACTGCATAGGGCACGAGTTCGGGACGAGAGCGAACTCAGAACCGACGCTCGACCTTGAAAAAGCTGCGCTTGGAACGGATCTCGGATGATGAAGATCGAGATGAGGAGAGAATAGCCCGTTCTCGAAGCTCCCCCAGAGAGTATAAAATGAAGTACCAACGGAACTCAACAGAAGCCCTTTCTCCGAGGAAATCACCAGTGCGCCATATCCAAAGAATTTTGATCTGGAAGACCTACCGAAGTACGATGGGACCTAGGACCTGCGCAATCACCTTGATATGTTTGAGCTGCTCATGTTTGTTCGGCTAATTAAGGGCTCGGTCATCTCACTGCTTTTTGCAGCAACGCTGACTGGACCTGCTAAAAAATGGCTCAAACCCTACCGACGGATGATGTACATAACTTTGAAGACCTAAGACAAAAGTTTGAGTTGAATTTCGCAACTAGCAAGAAGCATCCGAAGTCCTAGTTCACTCTGAGTAAGATCAAACAGAAAAAAGGAGAGACACTCCAAAAATATTTAGACCGATTCAAGGAAGTAGCCCTACAAGTATGCTCACTCTTGGAGGATGTCCATGTGCACTGTCTCATTGATGGGTTGGATCCCTTGTCTTGATTGGCAAAGAATATTTTCAAGAACCGAGTCTACACTCTCACTAAATTTCATACCCGAGCGAAGCAGTATTTGGACGTAGAACAAATGGAGATTGCCAACGCTGTCGGAGGTGAGAGGCAAAGAAACACGTCACCGGATGATATATCGGCCTAGATACTCGCACCAGAGGATTACGCAGGGTCCGATGTCCGATATGTCCTACCTAAGGTAAATTCTATAAATACCGGGTCAAGCCTTAAGGTACATACATTCTAACTCTTAGCTATTTACATTCCGCCACACTGTGCACACACACCACCCTCCTTGGCGAATAGCCTCATTTGTACACAGTGATCCCACGCTCTCCTGGATATCTCCTACATAGATATCCCGACAGAGCCCATTGATCCAATATCAAAGCACCAACTCAAGGCTGGACATCTGTGTTCTACATCAGAACAGTTGGTAATTTATTTTCATTAATTAAAACTAACGTTTTAATAAAATTATATAAAAAAAGGCTTTGGGGTCTTTTCTGTGATTTTCAGAATCTTTAAATCTTTTTTAGATTTTTTCTGTTAAAAGGGCTCTTATATAAATTTTTTCTTGCTTATATTTTCCCCACTTTTTGTGAGCTCGACTACTTAGCTTGTACGATGAGTTAAGGAAATATATAGAACTATAACCCTATATATCTAGAAGTTGAGGTTCATGATTCTTGGCCTTGGATCGGCAGGTGAAAGGAACAAAATTGTACCCTGACTATGATTAATAGCGTCACCAATCCTCCAAAGAAGAGATGCGTCACATAGCCAATTGTAAGTGACAAGATGACCATAGGCAAACAACTAAAAAAACATGCGTACCTCGTGCAAGATTCTCGTTAACTAGACGACACATGCAGACACACGTACACAACAAACTCTGGACCTATAACTTCATGTCCTAGCTAGCTTTACCTCTCTTTCCCTTTTCAATTTCAATATATACCACCATTATTATGTTGTTTTAAACACTCCAAACACCTTAAACTAACGTGCTTTTTCTCTTTCTTCTTCACCTTCAATTCATCTTCTCAACAAGCACCATCAATTAATTAATGTCTCCGTCGTCGTCATCAGCTTCCATAGTCCCAGAAGGAGGGAATGATGAGGCCAAGTTGTGGAGGAGTGACCCCAAATTTGCTCATGATGGTGAGATTTGGCTTCTGGTTCTGCTTCTTTCTTTCACCCTCTTTATTCTCTTTATTGCTCTGCTTTTCATTATGCGACTTCGACGTGCCCGTACCTCTCACGAAGGGAAGGCTTAGATTCATTTCTCTGAAGCCTTATTCCTCTTTATTATTGCCATCTTCTGCTCTGATTGATTTGTTCATGATGAATTAAGATCATCTTCTTTTGTTTCATGCATGGATTCTGCTTGTAGAATAGATATGTACGCCAAAACTTGAAGCATCTATTTGGAAATTTCTTTTAGTCCGCTTGATGTTAGTTGTTACTATTAGTCTGAATGATACCTTGTCTGTTACTATTCTGGGGAAAAAATATCAGCTTCAGATTCATTATTGACCTTTGGTTCTTGAAGAATATGGATATGAATTTTCTACATTCAAAAAATAAATGCATACAGTACATCTAAAGAAAGTTTCAAAAGCATCTACTTGCTCAATTATTTTTTTGATCAATAAAAGTGGGATGGGGCCATGGGGGTGAGGACTTTGCAAATAAAATAAAGATATATCAAGAACTCAAAGTCTCATAATATATAACAAAAAATTGGATGGGGGCTATCAGCTAAGGGTCTGTTTGGGTTTGCGGTAGAAGCGATAACTTATTTTCTATCTGACTTTTTAAGAAGCTCGATAAGAAAAAAGTCAAGTTGTAAATGTGATTTATATTTAAATTAACGTTAGGAGAAGTGGTTCCCCCCCCCCCCCCAAAAAAAAGGAGACATGTCTAGGTTAGCAATTGAAAAGTGAATTGAGATAGAAAATGACTAAAAAGAGCGTAAATTTTGTTAAATACTTAATTATAATAAATATTAAATAATCAATATATTGTAAATGTAGGCATAAAAAATATATATTATAAAGCATAAAAATATTAAATTTTAACTAAATAATATTCCTATATAAATTGAAATTAAAAATCATTTTTGAAATTTTAGAAATCAAGAACTTTTTGGGTGACATAGGATAATATTAGGGATGTTTGTGGGACCCATGGGAATTTTTTCCCCACTACTAGACGCTTGGTATAGTATTATTGGATGCTTAAATTTGTAGTTTTTGATTAAAAAAAAATCACTTTTTGGTAGAAGTCAGATTGAAAAAGAAGCTAAACCTAAATAAGAAAAAAATGAGCTGCCTTTTAGATTGAACTTTTTCTTAAAGTTATTGGTTAAGACGCTTTCAAATAGGGACTCCAAACAGGCCTAAGTCATCATCTTATGTGTTTTTTTTACATGACGAATAACATGTGAATATAAAAAATCTCACATAAAATTGAAACTATAAGCTTGTAACATTTTAAATGCCACTATTGCACAACACGCTAGAAGAAACTAACATATTGCAATTCTCTTCCATATTTATTTTTGGATTGACGACTCTCTTCCAAATTTGAAGAGTGAGATAGAAGAAACTAACACATATTGAACAAAATGCCATTACATGAAAGAGAAAAAGATTCAACAAAAACAAAATTGCATAACTATGATACATGAAGATATTGTGTTTGTTATTATTATCTTTTTTTTTTATATAAAAAAAATTTTAGGAAAGGGGTTGGGCTCACCCACAGTCCAAGGATGGGGTGCTTGGAACTCAGTCCACAAGGCATACTGGGTCGGAGAATACACATGCCTCTACTTTCACCCAGAATTTCCACTGCTTCATAGACTCTTAAGATGTCTCATCCAGCGCTTTGACCAAGTCCTAGATCAAACCCCCTCCTTTTGAGTGAAGAAACCCGACCCTTTTGTCAGTTAAACCTAAGGATGAAAGCTATTGTGTTTGTTATTTTGATTTTTCCTTTAGGCTGGCATTGGTGGTCACTAAAATGATGGACTTTAATGAGCCCTAATAATGAGTATATGGGCCTACTTGCTCCTGTTTTAGCTCCTCTTTACTTTTGGGCCTAGCCTAGTTGTTTGCACCCCATGACGAAGTAAAGTCTAGATTCATGATTTAAATGGCCCCCACACACCCCTCCCCTCATCCGTAGGTTCAACGGTTAGGGATTTGGAAACTCTCACAAATAGAGAGGGTTCAAATCTTGACATCGACTCGTATTGGGGGAGGCATCCCAGAGCTTGGAAAGTAGGGGTGACCCAAGTTGAAGTAGAAACATATGTACTCTCAATCCTGCATCTTCCTAAAGAACAGGTTCAGACACTCTATCTTTGAATTATGGATGAGCCCAACCCTTTTTCTACAATATATATATATATATATATATATAAGAGATAGGATATTGTTAGTACCATTTTTTATTACTACCAATGTTATTACCACTTTTTCATCGTTAGATCAGAATAGGAGGAAGAAATTATAGAGGTAGATAAGATAAGATTCTGATCTAACAGTGGAAAAGTGTTAGTAACTTTGATAGTAACAAAAAATGGTACTAACAATATCATATCCCATGTATATAAAAGACCTCCCACACATTCAAATAACATCATCATTAAAGTGGGTTACAAAGTGGATATTTATGCATGGACTAATATTTAATAGTACATTGAGTGCGAAAATGACATAAGAAGTCTGGTAAAAGAAAAAAAAAGGAAAAAAGAAAACGGGATGAGAATATGAGAGGATAAGATTGTATATGAAATCTATAATTTTTTTATTTTAAAATTTTTTGTACAGATATTTTTGCTGTGACGGAAATTTTTTTTGATTTACTTGTATATGGATTCATATGTTTTTTTCATCTATTTGTCCAAAATCAAATAAAGTGACAGAAATTAAGAGTTGTCAGCTACTAATGACACACTTCTCAATCAATGAGGTTGGAAGGAATGGAAACTTCGCAGAGAAGAGGAGTTTCGGCAATTGTTGGGGCTAAAATAGTAAACTCTTAAAGACCAATGAATACAAGAAGGGACAATGGAAAGTCATTATTAATTGAGCTGGCAAGATAAGAACTAAGAAGAAGCAGAAAATACAAACCTGATTTCATTTTTTCCCCATTAAAATAAAAAACCTAAAAATGAATTATTGGGACAAAATGTGATGAATATAGAGTATAAGAGTAGTATATAACTATATATATTGGGACGTACGGTCCGTGCTCATAATAGATAGACACGTAAATTGGGAAAATTCTTTTAAGATTATAAAGGATTAAGAAAATTTTAAAAAAGTCTTAAAGAATATTCTAAATAATAAAAGGTCTCAAAAAGTTGTTAAAACTTGCCGATAAAATTATTGATGCCATACATCTTTTTTATATTAGAATTTTTTTTTGACTTCTTTTTACATTATTCTAGTCTTTTAAGACCTTAAAAGAATTTTCCCATGTAAATTCTTGTGTTTTGTTTGTTTGTTTTTTTTAAAAAATAATTTAGGTAAAAAACCCAAAATTGAATTTCGTGCTCAATTATGCTGATTTTTTTCCCCAATAATGTAAGGTGCTATGTTCCTTTCTGAGATGTCGATCTTAATTGGTTATTAATATGATCAAATGGTAGAATGTGATATTGTCTCTGAAATTGAGGTATTGCCACCTGGATATGCCTTCTATCTCCCAACATTCTAATAATTTTGCTCATTTTTTCCCCTAAAAAATGATTATCTCCTGTCGAAGGCACCAAGAAGCTGCCCTCCTTTTCTGACTATAATTTTGAACCCAAAATTGCAAGAAATTTGACTTCTCAATAAGAAGAAATAATAAGGTCAAGTAGAGCTGAGAATTAGGGCCAGTCTGGCCCTACAGGATCAGGGCCCAACAGAACCTGGAGTAAGGAAAACATCTGTTTTTTAAAGCCCGGCCTGATAGTACCAGGGCCAGGGCCGACCCTACAGAGCTTGAAAATTACTATTCTAAATTTTAACTATTTTTTCTTCGATTTTTTTTTTCAAAGAAATATAATTAGTAAATTGCAACCATTAAAGTTTTAATCTATCAAATAAATGTTATCAACATTAATATCTAAACAATATAAATCATTCAATAAATAAACACATTCATTAATTCATAATAAAAAACAAATAAACACAAAGAATATGTTTTTCCTTTTTTTTTTCCAAAAAATATTAAATAAAGGAATTGCTTTATGTATGCCCACGAATTTTGTGTGATATAGATTCCTTCGGTTCATGCATAATTTTACTGACAAGTAAAATTAATTATACTTATTTTATACAAAATGTACTTATAATTTATTACTTATATAATATTGTAATACCAAAGTATGTGTTTATTTAATATGAAAACATCCATTCTTTAAATTTATAATAACTAATTATGTGTTTTAATATAAAATAATAATAAACATAACAAAAGGGTTATAGTTTAAACTAAAATAATCTAAGTAATTACAAATAAACACATTCATTAAGTGGAAGTCTAAGTAATTAATTTTTTTTAAAAAAAAGCTATTAAAAAAACGGGCCTAACGGGCCGGCTTGAGGCCCTACAGGGCAGGCCTGATTAAGCCCGAGATCCTACAGGGTCGGCCCTGCAGAGCCAATTTTAAATTTCTGACCTATTTTTCAAGCCTGAGCCCTGTAGGGCTAGGGTTTAAACGGGCCGGTCCGATGGGCTTGGCCTAATTTCCCGACTCTAAGGCCAAGTAATACCTCGAGGCTAGATCCATTACATCAAATGCTTATAAACTTTGATTTATTTAAATTTTTTTAATCAATTCTTAATCTTATAAATACTCCTTTCGATATTTAATAAAAGATCTAGTTACATTTTTTTAGAGACATTATTAAAGTAAAATAAGCAACTTAATCACATCATATATTATTATATTATATATTAGTTTAAAAGTCAGGCAAATGAGTATGGTATAAAAATAATAAATATAAATACTTTAAGGTAATTTATTCAGCTTCATTAATCTTTTTTTTTAAAAAAAAAGTCGATTGAACCTTATATTAAAAACCATGAGTAGTATCTTAAAAAATTAATTATTAATTACTAGGTTTACCTCAATTCCTCAAATGACTCTTCTGTCCTTTTTTTTTTTTAAATTACAAAGAAAAGCAGAATTTTGAGTTTTCTTAAAAACTTATAACATAGTCATGAAACACGTACACAATATCACTTAGTAAAACATTTCTTATCTTTTAGAAACGTTCCTAAACATTCATTGGGTAGCATCAATAGCAGTATGGTTTCATGGAGCCTCTACGAGCCAAATGGTAAGCAGATCGAGTAATATCCTTAGAAGTGTGATGACGGGTTTCAACCGTCGGTTTAGATTACAATCCCTGAGATCAACGACATCTAATGAGTCAGCATACGTCATCATGATGTAAAATTCTACTGCCATACAAACAAACAACTCATCTTTTCTTTGTGAAAGTAGATCCTCTAATTAGTTCTTTTTCTTATCGTCTACTATAAGTTTATCTAGATTGTTGATTGAGAAGAAGATAAAAAAATTAAAATAATATTATAATTTTTTAGATTAACTAAATGAATATAATTTAAAAATTATAAAAGATGATAAGAAAATGATTATGAGATAGACCGAATTTTTCCGTGAAGTCAGAAAATGTTTGTCCTCTCTCAATGTAATGAAAGCTTGGAGGGGGGAGGGAGTCGGCCGATGGTGTTGCATGCTTTTTTTTTTTTTTTATATATAGGCGATAGGGAGTAGTCTCTCCACCCCCTTGTACTGAGTGTTGCATGCTTTTTTTGTTTTTTGATATCAAAAAGTTTTGGAGGGTTCGGCATCAGTCCCCTTACCAAGGCTAGGACACGGCTCCGGGCTCTATGAGCACTTACTGGAGACTTACGAGATCGTTTATCAATGGAGTCCCAGCGACGGGAGAGGTGATCGAACCCACGACCCAAGGACCTAGTCCTGGATCCCTTACCATCTATGCCAACTCACATTGGCCGTTGCATGCTTGATTGAATGTGCAATTAAATAATGGTATTGGGCCATTGGGCCTAAAGGGCAAAAAGTAGTGGGGGCCCACTTGGAAGTATGATTAGGAGGGAGAGGGGGCCCACCAAGTAATCCGTTTTGATGTGATCCATTCTCATTCATTCTCTTCTCTCTCACACTACTGTGTGATACAAGCTGCGTGCACGTCGTTAAGTACTGTGTCCGTGTCATTTTCATTTCAACGCCCCCACCTCTGCCCTCCCACGCGCTCCCCCAGCGTCTGCCTTTCACCCTATAACATCCACTTAAATTTCTTTTAAGAAAATAAAGAAAGTGGATAACTAAATTATTTCAAATTATTTATATTTATCATTTACATACCATATTAATTTATTTGATTTGTAAATTATAATATAATCTAATAATATACATTATATATTATAATTAAGTTACTTATTCAACTCCTTTAACATTTCTTGCGGTGGGGCTATTTTATCGTAAAAGGGTAATTTCACCCGAATTTACATATCCTTCATAGGTCCTTGGTATCTCTTAGTCTTTTTATAAATTCGGGAAACTTTTAGGGGTTTTGTAAATTCAAATGATATTTAATTGAAATTTTCCCTAAATTATTTCAAATTATTTATATTTATCATTTACATACCAAATTAATTTATTTGACTTGTAAATTATAATATAATTTAATAACATACATTATATATTATAATTAAGTTACTTATTCAGCTTCCTTAACATTTCTTAAAAATATCAACTGAGTGTTCGGATTTATATATATAATATAAAGTTGACTTTTAAAAAAATTAAGAAAATTAAATAAATTATTTAATAATATCATATATTATGTATATTTAAATTATATATATATATATATTAATCAAACAGATTGGTTTGAGGAAAAATAAGAATATAAATATATTAAATTAAATTAAATTAATTTTTTAATTTCTAAAAATAATTAATTTTAGCTTATATTTAACATTTTTTTAAAAAAAGAGAATGGATATCGTTATTTGACTTGGGAATCATATCCACTTTATCAATTATCATACATGTCCTTTTTTACTCATGACACTACCCTCCATTTGTCATTATTACTCGAATTCAGTAGATTTGTCTTCAAAATTAATGATATTAAGGGTTTTCGACATTTAATTTGTCTCAATTTTTTTGACAATTTGTACACTAATAATTTTAGCTGTCTTCTGAATTTTCCCGGCTTTTTCACTAAAATACTAATTTTTTTTAAAACAAATATACCCAAGTAAAGCAATTTAAAAATATTTTACCAAAGTAATATAGTTAGTGTCGTAAAAGGGGTTAATGTGACTAGTGGCGTAAAAGGAGTTTACGCCACTGACAGAAAAGTCTACTTTTACGTCAGAAAAGTGTACTTTTTGTGTCAGTAGAGTGAACTTTTTTCACGCCACTAGTGACGTGAACCTTCTTTACGCCACTGACTATTCTGTTAGTGGCGTGAACTCCTTTTACGCCACTAACTACATTATTTTGGTAAAATATTTGTAATTTGCTTTAATTAAGTATTTTTTTAAAAAAAGAAATAGTATTTTAGTGAAAAAGCCCGAATTTTCCCATTTCAATTATCCTAAATGTCTAAAGAATTTTCGGATGATCTTGATCGCCAATCCAAGCCGCCTTCTTTTGGAGCAACACCCTTGTTGGCTTTTATATAGCAAATATTCCCAATATACTATAATCAACCATATAAATTCATTAATTAGAGGGACTGCATCTATTAATGAAAGGAACAATTAAGGCCAATAAAATTAAGACAGTGATAAAGTCTCTATTCTTAAAAGTTTTGGATTTTTTTTAAATTTTCTTCTCAAAATTTTAGGATTAAACGTTGCTTAACACTTTATTGACAAATGAAGTTATTGAAGATATTTAAACTAGGTGCGATAATAAGAATTAAGAGAGTATTTCTGGTTAATTCAAAATGATAAAAATATTTAAAATATGAAGTCTTTTAAAATCATATTTAGATTTTTGTTGGCATTTTTTCTAAAATAAAATAAGTTGACGTACAAAAATTGTAGATAAATGTTAAATTTCATATTTTATAATAATATAATTACATAAGCATAAACTGTGTTATACTACCTCCAGTCTTAATTATAAGAGCTAGTTGACTTTTTTTTGGAGAGATTAAGGAAGCTAAATAAGTTACTTAATCATTTCATATGTTAAATATTTTTGGATTATATATTAGTTTATTAATCAAATTAATAAGTTTAAAGAAAAATATAAAAATAAAAATATTTTAAAGTAATTTAATTAACTTTCTTAATCTCTCTAAAAAATCAACTAGCTTTTATAATTAGGAGTGGAGGGAGTATATAATACTACCTTACCTTATGTCCTAATTATAAAATACCTTTGTGATCACACGCGCTTGCTTTCATCTTCTTCCATAGGTCAGCAAATTGGTGAGAGATTGAAAGAAGAGAACCGACTGCAAATTATTAATAATAATGGCTTTACTGTTAGTTTGGAGGAACATGGCGTGAACACCCAAACCCTGCTTCTGGACACGCACCTCACTGACACATACGGAGCAAGAAGACGAACCCAATGTCAACCGTATTAGCCAGAAGTATTATTAATAGTATTAATTATTAAACACTTATTAATTACAGTAAAATAGGAGTAATAATAATATGCTTCTTCTTCGCTCTCGTCTTTGTCCTTATTCCTTAACTTCATACATAGAAATAGAGAATCGTGAAAACTATACGAAGACGCGTAAAATTTAGCAAAACCTCGTAAAGGTGAGAAATTTATATATATATATATATAAAATCATCGTGCTTGCATAGTTGAAGAGAGAGGAAAAAAAAAATTGAGAGAGAAAACGCGAGCGGCCGTTTCAGTTTCAACGGCCATCTCCATCTCCACCTCAACATCTGGTTGGCGATTCTCCTTTCATTCCTATTTCGTCTTTGCATCCATAATTTTCAACTTTCTCTTTCCGTCCATTTTTATCGGAAACTCAAATCGAGAGAAAGGGAAAAACAGGTGAACGGGGGGAATCTGAGTTACCCAACATATATCTGGGACAATTCCACCATTTTTGTCCGTGTAGTCCGATTTCAATTGGCTTGTGTTGCCGTGGAATCGGCTGAATTGAAATGATATGTGAGTTGGGTTTAAAATTTTGTTTTCAATGTCTCAATCTTAATTGAAGTTTGAAATTATTCAAGGGTTGGGCTATTGAACTTGACTATTTTCCAGAAGGGAAGAAGATGCAGCATAATATCTTCGCTACAATGCGAAGTTTGAAGATAATGGATGGGTGTAAGGGCACTCAGATCTACGCTGTGAGTGATGCTCCGACCACCACAGCCAGCGGCGACAAGCTTATTCAACAACTTCAAGGCCACCTCAGAGCCCAATCCATTCGGTCCAAATCCATTAGGAATCTGAACACGACAACAATTGCTGACGTTGTTGGCGAGGGTCTTCTGCCTTATGGGTTACCCATGACCGATCTTCTAGAACCCCAGATTGAAACGTGTCTCAAGCCCGTTGATTTTCTCGAAACTCTTGCCGACTTATATCGAAGAATCGAGACTTGCCCTCAATTCGAGAAATCCAAGGTCTACTTGGAGCAATGCGCAGTATTTCGTGGGTTGTCGGATCCGAAGTTGTTCCGACGGAGCCTTCGGTCAGCAAGACAGCACGCGGTTGATGTGCATTCTAAGGTTGTATTGGCTTCTTGGTTAAGGTATGAAAGAAGAGAGGATGAGCTTATTGGATCATCTGCTATGAATTGTCGAGGACGAAATGTTGAGTGTCCCAAGGCGACCTTGCAGCCTGGGTATGAACCAGAACCTGTATTTGATCTTTGTATGTGTACTTCTCGGATGCCTCGTGCTCCTCGAGAGGAGGTCGATAATGAAACTTCAATGGATGATGAGGAATGTTCAACTTCTGAGGAAGATGATAGTGACATGTCATTTATCATCGGAGATACTGAAATTAGGTGTAGAAGGTACAATATATCATCCCTCTCTAGGCCATTCAAGACATTGTTGTTTGGAGGCTTTATAGAGTCAAGAAGAGAGAGGATAATTTTTTCACAGAATGGGATTTCTGCAGAGGCAATGAAGGCTGCTGAGATATTCAGTAGAACAAAAAGGTTAAGTCAATTCCCCCCAAACATTGTTCTCGAGCTTCTCTCTTTCGCTAACAAGTTTTGTTGCGAGGAGATGAAGTCTGCTTGTGATGCTCATTTAGCATCTCTGGTTTGTGATATGGATGATGCGTTGTTACTGATTGAATATGGATTAGAGGAGATTTCGTATCTTCTAGTTGCAGCTTGCTTGCAGGTGTTTCTTAGAGAGCTTCCTAGTTCGATCCATAGTCCACATTTTATGACAATTTTTGGTAGCCCAGAGGGTAGAGATAGATTAGCTATGGCAGGGCATGCATCTTTTATGTTGTATTATTTCTTAAGTCAAGTTGCAATGGAGGAAGAGATGAAGTCAAACATGACAGTGATGCTCCTAGAGAGATTAGGTGAATGTGCGGTACAACGCTGGGAGAAGCAACTTGCATTTCATCAATTAGGTATTGTTATGCTCCAGAGAAAGGAATACAAAGATGCTAAGCATTGGTTTCAAAAGGCAGCTGAGGCAGGGCATGTTTATTCAACAGTGGGTGTTGCGAGGGCCAAATTTAAGCGTGGTCACAAATATTCAGCGTATAAGATGATGAACTCTCTCATTTCAGATCATAAACCTGTTGGCTGGATGTATCAGGAAAGATCTTTGTATTGTCTTGGTAAGGAGAAAATGGCGGACTTGACATCTGCAATTGAATTAGATCCGACTCTTTCATTTCCATACAAATACCGGGCGGTTTCTTTGTTGGAGGAGAACAAGATTAGAGCTGCCATTTCAGAAATCAACAAGATAATTGGTTTCAAGGTTTTGCCTGATTGTCTTGAATTGCGAGCTTGGTTCTTGATTGCCACGGGGGATTATGAAGGAGCCCTTAGGGATATCCGAGCACTTTTGACATTGGATCCAGACTATATGATGTTCTATGGGAATTTGCATGGTGACCACTTGGTAGAACTCCTCAACCCTATTGTTCAGCAGTGTAATCAGGCTGATTGCTGGATGCAACTATATGAACGATGGTCCTGTGTTGATGACATTGGTTCTCTGGCTGTCGTACACCATATGTTATCAAATGACCCAGGAAAAAGTCTTTTGCGCTTTAGGCAATCTCTCCTCCTGTTACGGTGAGTCAAGCCCTTCATTTGTTAGATCATAAATTTCTGCTGTGTTATATGAGTGAATTTTGATATTATTTTTAGTTTGACTTATCTAAACTTCTCCTAGGAAAGTATGCTCTGTCAATGGAAATGTTTTCATTGGACTGCTTTTCTGTATTAACTGTTGGGATGCGTGATCTAAATATGGCTACATGAGCTTTTAATTTCTTTTCTGCTCAACTGATCATATTTTTTGACAGTACTCATCCCAACGAATTGTCACAGTATACTTGGTCATAACTTAAGGAAATTGAAGCATGTCACTCAATCCATCATTGAAAAAGTTAAGTTACTGGCACAGTTGAACATTTTAATTGTTCCTTGAATGTGTAAGTTGAGGTCAATATCCCTTGCCCAGATTATCTCTCCTCTTTCTCGATAGGGTGCATGCACAGAAGAAGAATGGAAACTTATATTGGAAAATTAGAATAACAGAATTTAGGCATGATGAAGTGTGTTTGGTTTTTATCAGTATGAAGTAGGAGAGAGGTTTTCTAGTTACTAGGCAGAGCTTTTCCTTCCAAGAGCAAATTACATAAAAAATTGTGAAACTTTTGGGCATGGAAAGTCATGGTATTTTAAATTTTATTTCATGCTAGGGTCTTCATCTTCTTAGGATCTGACAATTTTCTCTGGCCAAAAGATTTTCTAGAACATAACCAGCACGTCACTATTTAATGTTTCCTGAACTGAACATCTTTTATTCTAAGATCTGTCTAATTCATTAGTTACTTCCTAGTAGAATGTGTGTATCAATTGCTAAGCACAAGTTATATCTTATTGATAGGGACTTGGGAGTTTTGATTATCTGTTTTTCCTTAGTTTTTGTATTAATCTTTTGGTCCTTTATAGTCGCAATGCATGGTCCTCTCTATGGTGGGTTTTGATATGTTTGAATCTTTCAGGCTAAATTGCCAAAAGGCAGCCATGCGTAGCTTGCGACTGGCGAGAAATTATTCTACTTCTGAGCATGAAAGGCTTGTCTATGAAGGATGGATATTGTATGACACTGGTCATCGGGAAGAAGCATTAGCAAAGGCTGAAGAGTCCATTTCTATCCAAAGATCATTTGAAGCTTTCTTTCTTAAAGCTTATGCATTAGCAGATACAAATCTTGATCCAGAGTCTTCAAAGAATGTCATCAATCTTTTGGAGGAAGCTCTTAGATGCCCTTCTGATGGTCTTCGAAAAGGACAAGTGAGTGTCATTGAGATTTTTGGGATTAAATATATTTAACCTGATCTTAGTGCTGAAACAGTGTTTTTGTCCTTTGCCTTTCTTTTGCTTTGTAGGCACTGAATAATCTTGGAAGTGTCTATGTAGATTGTAATAAGCTTGACCTTGCTGCTGACTGCTACATGAATGCTCTAAACATCAAGCATACACGAGCACATCAAGGTCTAGCCCGGGTATATTATCTTAAAAATCAGCGCAAAGCTGCACATGATGAGATGACAAAGCTAATAGAAAAAGCAAGGAACAATGCATCAGCCTATGAGAAACGGTCAGAATATTGTGACCGTGACATGGCAAAGAGTGATCTTAGTATGGCGACACAGTTGGATCCCTTAAGGACATATCCGTACAGATACAGGGCAGCAGGTAAATTCTGTATTACTGATGTTTTGTTTATTTAATATCTCATTCCTTTTGTGATGGGATTGAGAAGGGAGAAAATTTGGTCGTGACTAGAAGCTCTTCTGTTGATTTCTTCTCCGTCTGTTGTGGCTATGATGGTTTTGTTATTATTTGAGTCCCAGATTTTACATGATCTCACAACTAGAGGATTTCCTGTTCACTGTTTCGGAAAACCACATGATCAGTTGGAGCAACGTGATTGATTGAAGATATTATATTTCTCTAATGAATCAGATACACTTGATAGGAGTTCTTCACTCTCCGTTTATTCCCCCTTGTTTCAACACACATTTTATTCCTGTGCCATTTGCCTGTGGCCTTTACCTTGCAACTTCTTTCTTCCCAAGTGCCCGTTTATTGGATTCTCCATTGTTTCTTCCCGAGGATTGTAGTCCTGCCGCCCTGATTGTTTGTTGCCTAGGATAAGTGGTCTTTGTTGCGCAGTGTGTAAATTGCAAATCTTGTAAAGTGAAAAGCTTGTGCCGGTATGTTAGGCTTTTGCATTGCACGTGATTGCATTACAGACCTGGCCAGTTAAATTCCTGGATCCCAGTTTCATAAGATATGAATTTTACGTAACTAGAATACCATTATAGGTGAACTTATCTCTTCCCTTGTTACAATGTTGGCGCATCTCCTTTTTCTTTTTAATAATATTGAAATTAATTGCATTGTGATGCACCAAGGGTTATTTAAGGGGATAGTTTATAATAATCACAACAGAGCATTGCAGTCGTGGTAGTGTGTGTCTCGTTGTCTTTGTAATGTTTCATGTTCTAACATGAGAACTGTGTCTGCCAGTTTTGATGGATGATCACAAGGAAGCTGAAGCAATAGAAGAGCTTAGTAGGGCCATTGCTTTTAAGCCAGACCTGCAACTATTACATCTTCGAGCAGCTTTTTATGAATCAATGGGTGATTATGTTTCCACAGTGCGAGACTGTGAAGCAGCCCTTTGCCTCGATCCTGGCCATGCTGAGACGCATGAACTTCGCAAGAAAGCACAGGAGCAGATCAAAGAACAGACATGAGAGAATGAGGGATCGTTAATCATGTTTGCTCCGTTCTATGTGGGGATACGTCTGTTATTGCCATGCTGTGTTGTCAACACAAGAAAGGCACCTGGTAATCAATCATCTGTATGGTTTTATCCACTGGGTTTTGTTTCCTGAGAAATGATAGGTCTATATCTCTTAGGCCTGCCCTCTGGAAGCAGAAATGGAAGGGAAAAGAAAAGGTTGAGACTTGAGATTGTCAATGAATTTAAAACAGAAGGGGAAGTAGAGGAACTAGATTGTAAATACATTTAATGGGGCTGTGGTTTTGAGAGCTCATGGTTTTCAAGTAGTGCAGAGAACTGTTACTGCTTTGCTCTTTTATGTATACCACACCAGCAAGAATGGTGATAAGTTACCTCAGTCGAAGGTTGTACATGAAATGATGATTTATTATTGAGTCTTCGATTTAGTTGTTTTTTCTTGCCATGTTTTTGAAAGAGCAAACTCAATGTTGTAACCTTTTTTCCATACACTCCTCTCTCTGATGTATAAAACGCAATTTTCTTATTGTCGGACTCTTTTTATAGGTGACATAAATGTGATATACTGATTAGGAAACTAGTTTTCTTTTTTTAAATAAATATTTAGTCAATAGTTAAATAAAAGTAATTAAACTCCAAACATTTTATTCCTTTGAGATCAACAGGTCAAAAAGTTTTTAATATGAAACAATAGCATAATTTGATTTTCTTAGCATCCTTGAACAGGAATTCATTGGGGGGGGGGGGGGGGGGAACAGGACTTTATATGAACAGATATTTTTTTAAAAAATTATATAACGGTGCAATCATAATTTTTTTTTGCCAAGACCAAACATGGGGATGATGTGATATGCTTGATTTCGATTTGGAAATTAATGGCCTTTGAGAAGACTGTCTTGCTTGATCTCAATGGCGGTGGCTGCTTTTTTCCCCGTGTGAAATTGAGGGGAAAGATATTTTATGTTCAAATGAGATTTTAAGACCAATTCCAAGATCCAATTGAGAGAAAAGAGATGATAAGATCTGACTGATTCAACAAATGAATCCTACTGGTTTTGGTTTGTACTTTATTTTGTCCAATCTTAAAAAAGGTCACAATCAATTCCCTCGTTTGTGTAAGAACATTGAATTTAACTCCTTAAAAAGTTGAGCTAAATTGGGTTTATCGAATTTGCACAACTATGTGAGATGTGAGATCCTACATTTTAGTGATGCAACTTTCTAGCTCCTTGTTTTTTCTAGAATCTGTTCGTACATTGAAGGGACTTTTCAACCCACCTGTGATCATTAAAAAGCACAATCACTTTTTCTTAAAGACTTTCACGAGATACCCATATATCCCAACGAACTTCACTATATGTGAAGTCACTTTTTGTCAGGAAATTATCTCTGACACTTCCTCTTCCATGGGAAGTATACAAGCTCGAGCTGATTAAACTAAATCTGGAGAGAAAGAGCATATCATCAAGGAGGCCATGGATGTGAAGCGTCCTAGAAAGTTAGACTTGAACAAACCGCTCATGTCTACAAAGCGTCTTAGTATAATTGTTGCAGACACATCTTGTTCATCAACCTCACTACGCAAAAAAACTGTACAGAACAACACAAGTGTAGAAGAAGAAAGAGTTCCATTTTCATGGGAAAAAGCTGCAGGGAAACCAAAAGATGTTGGTGATGATCACAATGAGGAAGAAACCCCTCGGTTAAGACCACCTCCTTGCCTTTGGTATCCTCCTAATCAAGAAACAGAAGCAGAAAATGAATCAGATAAAGCTTGTGTTGCTGCTGCTGATGATGATGAAGATGATGAAAAGTTTGACAGTGATGTTTTAACAGATGCTATGGAAGTTTTTTCTCTGTCAGAGGCATTAGATATTGTCCAGAAATCCGAGAGAGCTCGAAGGAGAAGCGCGAATGAAGGCTTAATTTTGAAGCTTGAAGAAGATTCTAATAATAATAATGGGAATGAGTCTCCAAATTATCTGATGAAAAGATTTCTTCCAGATGCTACAGCCTTGGCTGCATCATCAACTTTACATTTCTCAAAGAGTATTACGGACAACAAGATTTGTGATAGTTCTGGCAGCTATTTGGAGGCTTCTGTGGATTCACCAAAGGGTTGTGGCTTGGAAGTTTTATTCCCATGGAGGTTGAAACATAAGCTTTGTGCTATGAAAAGCCCTGTTTTGCCATGCTCAAGTATAAGTATGCAGAAGCAGCATCAGAACAGGACAAAAAACAGGGGATCAGCCCACAACCACTGGAATGCACATTACATGCACAGAATTATGTGCTTCTTAGGTGCTCATACCTCTAATTAGAGGTATGAGCATATTTTTTTTTGATTTTTTTTAATTTTTATATATATTGTATTTATGTAGATTTAAATTATATACTACTTTATGAGATTTTTATTTTTATTTTGCACCCAGTATCTTAAATTAATTAATTTCCATAATACTGGTGTTAAAGAACTGGAAATTAATTAATTTGACATACTAGGTACAAAAAAAATCTCAGAAAGTAATATATAATTTAAATCTAAATAAATACAATACATAAAAAAATTAAAAAAAATTAAAAAAAATATGCTCATACCTCTAATTAGAGGTATGAGTACTTAAGAAGCACATAATTATGTGCATGGAATGAGAACCCACAAGGACTGTACAAAGTGTGAAGATAATTGATGAATATTCATCTTTGATTTGGTATACTGTATTTATTACTTTTACCTAATTGTTGTTCTTTTCTATCATTTTTCTTGTATATATATTTTGCGATCCTTTACCTGTTTGCAATTTCTGTTATCAGAAAATCAACCCTGCTGTGGCAATGTTTTTTCTGCTATTTCAAAATACTTGGGTTGCTTTTTGGTATTTAATGGGGGTGATTACACTGTACCATGCAACATAGCATAATCCATCTTAATTGTTTTGTCCATAATAATGTGCGAATTATATATTGTAACTAACATGTTTTGAATGACATTATGTTATGCTAAAATCATATTTAATTGAAAATATTTTAAGCACATTACATTACAAAACTACGTTAAGTCATGTCGAAACTATATTATGCAGCTCTCAACTATGATTCTTTCTTTTGATTGTTGTATAAAAGGTAGAGTGATTTAATTCGATTGATTTGTTCTGAGCAAAAAAAAACAAAAAAATCAATTGATTTGCTATAAACTAGAATAGTTTCAATAATACTTTTAGCCCCTCCCTTTTCTCTCTTGAATATTTGCTTATAAACTCCTTATATTTTTTAATGGAAAACATATTTGTTTAATATGATTAAATTAAGAAAGTTAATTAAGTTGGTTAATATGATATGATTTTTCTAAAGTATCCTAATTATTTTCCTTAATTTCCTTTATCTTTTTTTTTTAAATTTGATTTGTTAAGAGAGCATAAATGAAGGTAAATTAGGAAAAGATTGACAAATATAAGAAATTAGTTTTATATTTAGAATCAAAATTAATTCTCAAATTAGATCTTACATTAAGAACTAAGGAAGTACATATATATTCTTAATATACAAAGGACAACATGGATGTTAACAAAAAAAAGAAAGAATAGCAATGGTTGTGTATTATATGAAAACAAAAATATGAGAGGAACACCCTACCATCCTGGTGGAAGAGAATGAGCTACAACTATGGGGATATTACAAATTAATAAAAGGGGGAATGGAAGAAAATTACAGATTCTAGCAAGATTTCGTATATGCTGAACTACCTGCTTCTATAGACATGCTATTCATGCTATGAATGGAGGATGAATTAAGAGAAGTTGAGATTGCCCTATGACTCTCACCTTCAAAGAAATCCAAGCTGTTTGTGCCGCTCAGTGAATACTTGTGACTGATACCAGCAATATTAGGAAGAGGGTCATCAAAGTTTAGGTACCTTGTCACCTGCCTCATGGTGGGTCTTGATTCATCATTATATTGAGAACAGAGAAGACCCAGTTTTACAACCAATTCCACCTCTTCTGCATAAACTGAGTTCAAGTTTGGATCAATGACTTCAAGAATCTGACCCAAGCGATGATTCTCAATGACCCAATCTACCAAAATGAATTGTCCTGAGCCAATGGGTCTTCTGCCACTAACCACTTCAAGGAGCAAAATCCCGAAAGCATACACATCAGAACTTGTAGAAGCCTTCCCTATGCAAGTCAATTCTGGTGCGATATACCCAATTGTCCCAACCACATTGGTTGTATGTGATAGCTCACCATGATCATATAGCCTAGCGAGTCCAAAATCGCCCAAACGAGCATTTAAATCTAAATCTATGAGGATATTGCTGGTTTTGATGTCCCTATGGACCACCACTTGTTCCCACTCTTCATGAAGATACAATAGTCCATTAGCTATGCCTTTGATGATATTGAACCTTTGGTCCCAATTCAAAACAAGGCTTTGGTTATATAGGAGTAAGTCAAGACTTCCATTGGGGATATAGTCATAGATTAGGAGGAGGTTATTTTTTTGCTTACACCATCCTTGAAGATTGACTAAATTTTTGTGTCTTAATCTTCCTAAGCTTTCAATCTCAGCTGCGAATTCCCTCATTCCTTGGACCGAGCTTCGAACAATCCTCTTCACAGCAACTTCAGTTCCAGTGGAAGGTAAGACACCTTTGTACACAGCACCAAAGCCTCCAACTCCAATTAGCTCACTCTCTTTGAACCCTTTGGTTGCTATGTGAAGATCTCTGTATCTGAATCTGTGAGGACAATCTAGCTCCCAATCTTCAAGAGCTTCAAAATTGGTGTACCTCTTGTACATTGTTACAGAACAGAAAGAAAACAACAATATTAAGATTAAAGCAGACAAAACTCCTATGGCAAAGTTGGCCCAAGGAAAAGAGGAAGGATCTTTCACTTTTGGTGGTGGAACTGGAAGCTTGGAAATGTCAAGCAAAGGAGCAGGTGCGTTGACTGCAAAGCTCCACCCCAGAATGTAATGAGAGCTTGCTTTGTTCCTCCCTGTTGATGCTGAGAAACCAACATACACGATTTCTGTTAAATTACCAGCAAGGTTGATGGGATGATTGAATATTAGTGGTTTGGAGGGTTTAGGTTCTGGTATTGGAGCTATGGTCACATTCACAATTTGCTCATCACCATCAAAATCTATCCAAGCTTGTACAGCACCAACTTGCTCCAAACTGATGTTTTCCTTCTTTGGAGCATCTGGGCCTTGTTCAACAATGTAAGCAGCTGATTCCTTAACTATTGAGGTCATGCCATTGAGATTGACCCCAACATCGTTACCTTGGGTATCAGACTCACCTTTATCGAAGCCATTAACCTGTACACACAACTGTGTCAGAAGTAAAGGAAATATTCGATGAACAAAATTAAATCTTTCACTGGTAAACCTTATCTCAATTCAACCCCCAAAATTTAAAAAATTACCGTATCAAATTCAACTGCATATAGGTGATTTGAAGTGCTCCCTTCATTGCTTCCATTAAAAAGACCAGGATAGTGTTCAGCTTCCGCCTCTGGGAAATGGGCTTTTGGTGCTATGGCGAAAGCAAGGCCAAAACCTCCTGGTTCAGAGGTTGAAGAGACAATGGAGAAAACAAAGGATGTGCTGAAGGAAAAAGCTTTTTGGAGTGAGGTTGAATTAGAACGCATTCGAATAGGTTGGGAGCAGAAAGCGCGGCCTGCAATATTGTTTGTTTTGTCAGTGAGCCTAAGCAATCCACTGGGTCTGACAATGGTAGCTCCTTCTCGTATAAGTTTAGTTTCATCAAGATCACTGAATCCATGGTACGTAAAACTGGCCTCTTCTTGAACAAAAAAGAAGTTAAAAATTTTGGCTTCTCTATTCCAGAACAAAAAATCAAAATTTATTTTTCCTTCAAAATTTTGGCTTCTCTATTCCAGAACAAAAAATCAGAATTTATTTTTCCCTCAATAAGAATTTATTTTTACCTTCGTTCACCACCACCACCACCGCCGTTGCCACCCCCAACACCACCGCTGCCCCATCGCCATCGCCTCGCAATCGTCGCCACCGCCGCCGCCACCACCATCACTACCGCCACCACCACCACCACCATTGTCACAATCATCACCCCACCACCGCCACCGCCACCGCCACCGCCACCGCACCACCACCACCGCCACCGCCCCACCACCGTTGCCCCACCGCCACCACCCCACCACCGTCGCCACCACCGCCGCCACCACCACCACCGTCGCCACCACCACCACCATAGCCACCACCACCACCACCCCACCACCACCGTCACCGCCACCACGGTTGCCACCACCGCCCCCACCGCCTTACCGCCACCGCCACCGCCACCGCCACCGCCTTACCGCCACCGCCACCGCCTTACCGCCACCACCACCACCACCCCCCGCCACCGCCACCACCACCACCACTGCCATCGCCACATAAATAATTTTTTGAATATAAAAATTACATAAATAATTTTTTTAGGAAATTTAAATTTAAGTTTATTTGTAAAGTATAATAATTATATTAATTATTAAAGAAAATGACAAAATGTTAAAAATAACTCATTAATCCTTTATCTTCCTCCCTTACTATTTTTTTAACTCCCAAACAAGAGGAGAAAAAATGTGTTACCAAACGTAATTCTGATTCTTGGAGTAAAAATAAAATGGGTTAACAAACGTAATTCTGATTCTCAGAACTCTTCCAAAGCACAGAATCAGAAAAAACTGTTTCATTTCAGAAACAGTGCTGGACAACAGAATGGTTGCCATGCACATCCTAATGGGCAAGGACCAGTTAAGGGTTGAGTTTATAGTGGCCTCGGACCACCACTTCAATTTAAATGTTCAATTAACTTTCTTAATTAATATCTCAAAAAAAAAATCAGTGTTTTTTGGGACCATGCAAGGCACAAGTTGATGGAATGAATACGAGTTTGAATTTTCTCAATAACTTTGCATGACAGTCTGGGAGGTCGCTTGAGACTGCCAAGCTGCGGTATGGAAGGGATGTTCTTTTTCTTCTTCAATGTTTATGCTTGAGACGTAGAGATGAGATGTATTAATTGAACGAGCATTCACTCTACACGTGGAATGCATATAATCAATATATAAATTAGTATGCTAACTACAAGTACGTCACAATTTTTTTTAGGAAAAAATCCTGTCTAGTTTGAATATAACATTAAGAAATACTCTCTCCGGTCCTAATTATAAGAGTTAGTTGACTTTTTTGGAGAGATCAAGGAAACTAACTAAATTACTTTAAAGCATTTTTATTTTTATTTTTTTCTTCAAACTTATTAATTTGACTAATAAACTAATATATAATCTAAGAATATTTAACATATGAAATGATTAAGTAACTTATTTAGCTTCCTTAATTTCTCCAAAGAAAGTCAACTAGCTCTTATAATTAGGACCGGAGGTAGTATATTTTTATCTCAATATCTTCTAACGTAGCTTTCTATTCAAAATGTCGGGGGTATATTTTCCAATGAATATTATACATATATACGTACCTTGCCCTTAAATTGTGGGTGAACCCAACCCCTTTCTTAAAATTTTTCTAGCAATAAAAAAAAAAAAACTTCTTCACACGACCCTTTTTGTTTTGCATCAAATTATTAATAGTGCCAATTTTGTTGTACTTCGTCATTTGCTTTTTACATATTATACCAAAATTTAAACTGACTTAGTCTTTTTATAAAAGCTCGATAAGAGTTGTCTAAATATTTAATGGGTCATTTTCATTTTTGCTCCTAATTAATTATATATATTTTACATTAATTAAAATGTTAATGATACTCATATTTTCTTTATTTCTCTCTCTTAATTTCCCTTCACAAATATGGGTGTGTACTTGGAAAATAAAGTTTATTTTAGACATATTTCCTTTAATCTTAAATATAAGATAAAATTGATTTTTTTTGAGATACTAATTAGAATGTTAATTAAATTATTTAAAATATTCATATTTATCATTTTTTCTTCAAACTATTTTGCCTAACATATAAATTTATATATAACCTAATGATACATATAATATATGATATGATTAAGTAAATTATTTAGTAGTCTTAACCTATTAAAAAAATATATTATATCTTATATTTAGAACAAAAAAAATATTTATTATTTTTAACTAGATTTAACCGATTTTTTAAACCCATAATTGAGTTATTAAGTTATTATAAATAGGAGCGGAGGAATTATAACATACTCAAAATGTAAATGAAAAATCTGTCAATTGGCACTATTACCAACCCTAATGAATCCACCAAAAACGTGTATCTTAGAGAAGGGGGCTGCCATTATTGAAAAATTGTGGGGTGGACAATGAGAGTCCAAATTCGTGGGAAGGATTTATGGCTACGAGGAGGCGACCAGGTGAGTGGAGGGATGCGTGTCTCAGCTCGAAAAGTGATATAGGGGATTGGGGAACGAACCCAGTATAAGGGGATGGGGAGACTACTCCCAATACCACTGCACTACTAGTAGTGCCGGTTGAGGGTTCTCATTCCTTGTTTTTAAGGTGCTTGTTAATGGCTTATTCTCTAATTTGGGGTGTGGGTATTTTTAAAGGTACTGTAACACTAGTATTCTAAAAACTAATTAATTTAAGATATTGAGTGTAAAAAAAAAAAATCAGGATGTATCATATAATTTAATCTAAATAAATAAAATATAAACACCTAACAAGCACTTAAGAGAGCACTGAGAAGCATGGAATGTGCGAACTCGTTTTGTGATCAATTGTATCTGTGCTTTTTTTTTTTTTAAAAAAAGGGAATTACTCCCTCCTCCTCTCGTATTTAATATAAGACCTGGTTGATTTTTAAGAAGAGATTAAGAAAATTAAATAAATTTGTTAATCATAATGTATGTTGTGTATTACTACGTATTTGATTATTCAATAAGTTTGATAGATTAATTTGAAAAAATAACAATAAATATCGATACTTTAAAATAATTTATTTAGCTTTAATATCCTCCTCAAAAAAGTCAATTCAATCTTATATTAATTATTAAGGATCAAAAGAAGTACTATCTTTAATATAAGACTTCGATAACTCACTTGTGGATATATAAAAATTATAGTTATGTTAATTATTTATAATAAATTTTTCTTAGTTTTTTCTAAAACACCTTTTTTTTAATTTTAACATATACATTGGAACTACGGTTGATAGATATAAATTTGAGGCATATTGGATTAATTAAAACCAAAATAAATCTTTTGCTAATTCTTATATTTAAGGTTGGCGAGATTACATATTGTTAAAATTTTATATACTGGTGGACCTATTATTTTTTACAAATTATTTTAGTCTATGTATTTTTCTGTTGAACTAGGTTTTACTATTACGTGTGATGCACGTGAAAAGTTAAATTATCATGTGCCAAAATTAAGAACGACGCAATCTAATCCACTCAATGATGTCATCAACTTTCTTCATAAAACCGAATTGTGGGGTGCCATTATTAAAAAATTGTGGGCTGGCCAATGACGGGAGGATCCTCTCATTTTTTCTCTCTCTCATTTTTTTTACAGTCCGATCTGGAACGTCTAAATCTTGATCTAACGGTTCAAATATAAAAAAAAAAAATTTACCCGCAAAACGACAAATGTTTTTTTAGATCTAAACCGTTGGATTAAAATTTAGACGATCCAAATCGGATTATAAAGAAAAATGAGAGAGAGGGAAGATGAGAGCAACAGTACTCGTGGGAAATAAGAGTCCAAGTTTGTGGGAAGGATTTATGGGTACGAGGTCGCGACTAGGTGAGTGGAGAATACGCGTCTCTGCCCGAGAAGAGACATCGGTTTTGTGATCAATTGTACTATCACCTTCTTTCTTTCTTTCTTTCTTTTTTTTTTTTGTTTTTGATAGAATCATTCCTTCGTCTCCTCTACTACTTAATATAAAGGGAAAATTACTCACAGGTCTCAAGAAAGCAACATATTTACATTGAGGTCCCATGAAATCGTAAAATTACACACAAGTCCCTAGGGACTTCTGTGTAATTATTTCAGAATGGTAAATTACCCTTTTGCCCATTTAGCATATAAAATCCATGTTGAAAAAACTTGTTGTTAAAACAACAATTGTGTGTTGCAAATATATAATTTTTTGTTGTGAATCGTCTCTAGAACTCAGATTTGAAAAAATCCATGTTGAAAAAACTTGTTAAAATAACAATTGTGTGTTGTAAATATATAATTTTTTTGTTGTGAATCGCCTCTGAAACTCAGATTTGAAAAAATCCATGTTGAAAAAACTTGTTGTTAAAACAAAAATTGTGTGTTGTAAATATATAATTTTTTGTTGTGAATCATCTCTACAACTCAAATTTGAAAAAATCCATGTTGGAAAAACTTGTTGTTAAAACAACAATTGTGTGTTGTAAATATATAAATTTTTTGTTGTGAATCGCCTCGGCAACTCAGATTTGAAAAAATCCATGTTGAAAAAACTTCTTGTTAAAACAACAATTGCGTGTTGTAAATATATAACTTTTTGTTGTGAATCGCCCCTGCAACTCAGAAAATAATTTAATGCTGAATGGGCAAAAAAGTAATTTGATGTTTACAAATAATTACACAGAAGTCCCTAGGGACTTCTGTGTAATTTTGCGATTTCATGGGACCTTAATGTAAATATGTTGCTTCCTTAGGACCTGTGAGTAATTTTCCCTAATATAAAACCTACTTAATTTTTATAAAAAAATTAAACAAATTTTTTTAATCATAATGTATGTGTATTAGTGTATTACTAAGTATTTGATTATACAATAAGATAAGTTAGTTTGAAAAAATAACAATAAATAAAAATATATATTTTAAAATAATTTATTTAGCCTTTTAATTTTCTTAAAAAAAATCAACTTATTCTTATATTAAATATTAAAGAGCCAAAAAAGTACTATCTTTAATATAAGAGTTCAATAACTCATTTGTGGATATAGAAAAAATAGTTAGGTTAATTATTGTAATAAATTTTTGTTAGTTTATCTAAAACACCCTTTTTTAATATAAGGTTAAGATTAAAAATACACCTGTGGTTTTTCCAAAAGTGTACCCAATGCCAAATGCTTTTTTTAGATGCCAAAGGAACTATGTGATTACAAAAATGGAACAATCCCCATTAACAATTAGTTTGACTTTTTTGTATTTTTAAGACTGATATGGACAATGACTTAGTTTAATTTCATATTAGCTGGTTGTGGAGAATAGAAAAATACAAAAAGGGGTTTTAAAAAAAACCGTTATTTCGATTTGGTAAAGATAAAAACATTTTAACCATTGGAATCAATTTTTTTAGAGGGATCAAGATCAAATGCTTTCTTTAGGTTTTTACCACTCTTCATCCTAGCCCCTGATTATGGTAAAATAAAAATAAAAAATCCTAGCCCCTACTTATATTGGGACCCAGTTCCGTCTGTATAGACGAGCTTTAGATCGTCTAGATCTGATTATTTTTTTTTACCTTTTTTTATATAAAAAAATAATTTTAATAGGTAGAGAATGTAAAATAAAGATAATCTTTGAAGTAACATTTAAAAAAAATGATTTTTTTCATTTAAAAATAATAATAAAAAAAGATTTGGACGGTTTAGAGCTCGTTCATACTTGCTCGTCCTAAACTAGTTCTGCTTATATTGGACCTACTTTTTTTTTTTTGGTTGGTTTAAAATAGAGGCCTTGGATATAATGAATGCAACCAACAGAGGTCTAATGGAGGATGTTAGTTCCTTACAACTTGACAAATCAATGTTCAAATCCTCGTTGAGAGAGGTGTCTACATTTAATGTCCGATAGTATCTCGACGAAAATTGCTTCCAATAAGAAGTTGAATATTCTTAGGGGGAAAAAAGACATATTGGATGTTAATAATAATAATGGCCTTGTATAAAGTGTAGGTCTTTGTATGCTAATAATAATAGAGGCCTTGTATAAAGTGAAGTCTAAGATATCTGCCTAATTTGACTTTCTAAACTGTTTGTATCTTCCATTAAGCATCTTACCATAATATTTTCAAGCAAACCAGAGAACTTGAAAAATAAATGTAAGACGTTAATGAAAACAAATATGAGAACATTAACATGTACATGGCTGCCTACCAGCTTCTACAAGCCTACTACTCATACTATTAATGGAAGATAAGTTATAGGAAGCTGATATAGTACTTGCAGACACAACTTCCAGGAAACCTGAGCTCATTCTGCTACTTTCAGCCCCAGTAACTGGAATAGGATCATCAAAGTTCAGATATCTTATAACTTGTCTCATGGTGGGTCTTAAATCTGCTCTGTGTTGAGCACAGAGAAGACCCAGTTTCAGAACCAATTCCACCTCTTCTTCATCATAGTTTAAATTCAACTTTGGGTCAACAACGTCATGAATCTGACCCAAGCTTTGATTCTCCACAACCCAGTCTAACAAGACAAACTGTCCTGACTCATCAATAGGTCTCCTCTCACTAACAACTTCAAGAAGCAAAACCCCATAAGCATACACATCAGAGCTTGTGGATGCCTTTCCCGTACGAGTCAATTCTGGTGCTATATACCCAATTGTACCAACAACATTAGTTGTGTGAGATACTTGACCATGATCATACAGCCTGGCTAGGCCAAAATCACCCACACGAGCATTTAAATCTTCATCTATGAGAATATTTCCTGTTTTGATGTCTCTGTGGATCACCACTTGCTCCCACTCTTCATGAAGATACAATAGTCCATTAGCTATGCCTTTGATGATATTGAATCTTTGGTCCCAACTCAGAACAACGCTTGGATTGACGAGGAGTGAGTCAAGGCTTCCATTGGAGATATAATCATAGACCAGAAGAAGATCATTTTTTCGCTTACACCATCCTTGAAGATTGACCAAGTTTTTGTGTCTTAATCTCCCTAAGCTTTCAATCTCAGCTGCAAATTCCCTCATTCCTTGGATTGAACCTCGTACAATCCTCTTCACAGCAACTTCAGTTCCTGTGGAAGCCAAGACACCTTTGTACACTACACCAAAACCTCCAATTCCTATTAGCTCACTCTCTTTGAATCCTTTTGTTGCCACATGAAGATCTCTGTATCTGAATCTGTGAGGACAATCTAGTTCCCAATCCTCAAGATTCTCAAAGTTGTTGTACCTCCTGTACAAAGTTAACGAACACAAGGAAAAAATTAATAGTAGGATCAGAGCAGATAGCACTGCAACAGCAAGTTTGATCCAAGGGAAAGAAGTTGAACTTGGATCATTCTCCTTTGTTGGTGGCTCTGGAAGCCTGGAACTGTTGAGTTCAGCAGAAGGACCATTCAATGAAAAGCTCCATCCAAGAATGTAATGAGAGCTTGCTTTACTTTCCCCAGTTGAAGCTGAGAAACCAACAAACATGGATTCCTTCAGAACCTCATGAAGGTCAATAGGATGAGATATGAGTGGTTTGGAGGGTTTAGTAGGCAATGATATAGGAGCTATAGTCACATTCACAATTTTCTTTTCACCATCATAATCTATCCAAGCTTGTACAGCATCAGATTCCTCCATGCTAAATTCTTCCTTCTGAGCTTCTGTGCCTTCTATAAAAAAAGCAGCCGGTTCGTTAACGGTTGAGTTCATGCCATTTATATTGACCCCAACATGGTTTCCTTTACTGTCAGCCTGACTTCTGTAGCCATTTACCTGCAACACATAAACTTAGTGTTTAAAAGAGGAAAAAAATCTGACAGTACCAAACATATACAGTATGGCAAGTATATATAATCATGTTAATTACCGTATCAAATTCGACTACGAAAAGGTGATTTGAAGGACTGCCATCATTGGAGGAGTTAACTAGACCAAGAAGATGGCCAGGGCTTGACCATGGAAATTGAGTTGAGGGAGCTATGACAAAAGCAAGGCCAAAGCCTTCAGGGCCAGAGGAAGAAGGAACAATGGAGAAAACAAAGGATGTGCTAAAGGAAGAAACTTTTAGTATTTTGGTTGTGTTGGTTGTGTTAACAAGCATCTGAAAGGGTTTGTAATAGAAAGCATGGCCTACAATATTGTATGATCTGTTGGTGAGTTTAAGGGAACCACTGGGTTTCACAACTGTAGCTCCTTCAAGGTTTAGATGATTTTCACTGTTATTGAATCCCTCAAATAAAAAGTTGGAATCTTGTTGAGGCTTGGATGCAACTAGAAGAGAAAGAAAGAGAAGGAGAAAAACAAAACCAAGCTCTGATGATGATGAAGCCATCAGATTCTGGATATGCACAGAAGGACTAAATTGTGTGATAGTTTTATTGCTTTAAATAAGACATAGGTGTATTTATTATATACTCTTTTTGCTTTTAAATATAAGACTCAATTGACGGTTCTTGGAGAGATTAAAAAAGTTAAATAAGTTATTTAATTATGTCATATGTTGTGTATCATTAGATTATATATAAATTTATAAGTCAATCAAACTAGTTTGGAAAAAAAAAAGATAAATATAAATACTTTAAGGTAATTTAATTAGTTTTTCAAACAAAAGTCAACTAGGTCTTATCTTTAAAACCGGAAGTAGTATTTATTATTTTATATTAACAGATGATGACAATCCAACTTAAAAACACATGATCATTTCAAATTAAGGGTTCATGCATGTCAACTCAAAAAGTCTACAAATAATGAACGTAACGAATCTCTCTCAAGTGTCATTATCTTTTGGAGTCCAAGACACAAGTTGAGACGGCAAGTTGAGAGATATGTACACTGCATCAATGTAGACGGCACTTTCTGACCGCCGTGATGAAAAATTGGCTTTAAATTTCTAAGCTTTTAATGTATTTATTTCACACGAAAATGTGATGAAACTTAATTTCAGAAGAGATCACAAGAGCCATAATGATTTGGTAACAAGAAACGCAAGTAATTATTCATTCAACACCGTTAATTAGGATGCCGCTTGCAAGGGATTTTATTGATCTGTTTGATCTGTTTGTTATATGGGTTTGAATTTTGGAGTGTATGGTAATGAAGAAATATATCATTTTCAATAGTTCACATTCACATCCAATTATCACTTAATCAAAGATAAGAACAAACTAACAAAATATATCTGCGTATCAAGATTCAAACTTTGGATGTATACAAGGATCCAGTTCTGTACGCGAATGATGACTCTATTAATCAATATGTCTACAAAAAAGATAATCCATAATATCGATGACAATTATACTTCACAGCCGCGGCTATTCTTTAAATTCATCAAATTTTGATTTAATTTTAAAACTGGCCGTTGATGTTAAAATTCTCTACTCTATATATTGTATGAGTGAGATAAAAAGGAAACATAAAATGAGCATAAAGAATAAATAAATCGCACAATGATATAAACTAATTGATGAGAAGAATATCGTTAAGGTTCAAGTAAGGGAAATAATATATTGATAAGTTTTATAATTTGTCAATCGTAGCTCTTTCAATTGTCAATGAAAACTTTTCTGATATTATTTTCTATGGTTGGGACCTAAATTATACTTTCCCCTAATTTTTTTTATGCATTTGGAACCCTAAAGTATTTTTTTTTTAGTAGTATCTAATATCCAAAATAACTTTTTTGTGGGCATCCATCACTCTAGATTATTTTTCTAATAGCACTTAGCATCTTAAGTTTAGGGTATTCATTGCTACTGAGAAAAACACTTTAAAAGTAAAATTGCACAAAAAATCATGTTAGGATACCAGTTGCTAAAATATTTAAGATGCCGAGTGCAATAAAAATTACTGCATAGTTTAGTTTACTAATTACTAGAGGAAAAATACTTCAAGCTAGGTAAATTTCAGACATCCTTCCCGTATGTCTTACAGATAGGACCGTGCTCAATGGCGATGGGGAAAAAAAGGAGAATATCATTTTAGTCCCAACCAAAAATAATGATATCATAAAAATCCTCATTTATAAGTAAAGAACTATCATTAACAAAGTTACGAGACTTGCCAATATAATTTTTTTCTTGGTTGATGGTATCTAAATGATATTCTAGGATAGTGCTTACATGAACAGTATCATTTATATACGTGTATATAGAGTAATGGAGGGAGTAGTAGATATGTTAGAAGTTCTGATGCAAGCAAGGATGATTAGAGAGAGAGAGATAGAGAGAGAGAGCAAGAGGATTAATAGGTTGAATTACATGTTCTCCTCAATTTGCAACTCGGGTGATAAATGATATTACAACATATCACTCTGATCTTATTTATAAGTATTTTTTAATTAAAAAATTTGGTTCTATTTATAAGTTCAGTTTCAAGATAATAAATTAATTAGATTGTGACAATTTTATCTATATTAATTGTACCAATGAAAATAGAGAAAGAAGAAAGAGTTAAAAATACTTATTCATAAATGAGAATAAAGTTGAAAATTTTACCAGAAACCAGGATTAAACAGAAAATAGAGAAAACGAAAATAGACGATTCTCGATCGTTAAGCTTTATTCAATCAGTGTGAACACATATATAGATCGAGCATATGGGTCTACTCAGCAAGTTTACAGATGTAAACACGTGTACGGTGATCGGTGTTTTCCTAACTAGTCAAGCTGAGGTGTAACAAACACAAACTGAAACTAAACAGAACAGAGAACTGAATTGCCAGCTGTACAACTACTAAGACTAACTCGTGAGTGTATTTTGTACAGTCTAATACTCCTTATACTACTTGTTTTTCCTGAAGACAAGTGACATTGAGACGATCTCAAAAAGGTAGAAACATTGACTTGCTGAGTGGCTTGGTGAGTACATCAGCCACTTGATCACATGAGGGAACATAGCCTATTTTTAGTTGACTTGCAGCAACCTTTTCCCGAAGGAAGTGTAGATCGATTTCTACATGCTTTGTTTTTGAGTGATAAACCGGATTCGATGCAAGTGCAATAGCACCTAAGTTGTCACACCACACAACTGGAATCTCAAGAATAGGAACATGCATCTCATGCAGCAACTTCATGATCCAAACAACATCGGATGAAGCATCAGACAGGCTTCTAAATTCTGCTTCTGTTGCAAACCTGGAAACAACAGGTTGACATTTAGACACCCAGATAACAGGATTCGTGCCCAGATAAGTGCAATAACCGCTGACTGAACAACGGTCCTCCTTATTGGTTGTCCAATCTGAATCTGCAAAACCTTGAACATGAAGTCTAGGCAGTCTACAAATTAACAAACCATATTGAACAGTGCCAGCAAGATATCGTAAGATACGCTTTACGCCTACCCAATGTGGTTCACGAGGACTCTATAAGAATCTATTGAGACTATTAACAGAAAAAGAAATTTCTGGACGAGTGTAGCACAAGTATTGAAGCTTACCCAGAATGCTCCTATATAATGTGGCATTTGAAAAATAATTTCCTTCAGCAGAAGAAAACTGAGCATTTGTTACTATGGGTGTAACACACGGCTTGGCATTGAGGAAGTGAGCATCTTTTAATAAAGACAAGATAAATTTCCGCTGAGAGAGTAGCATACCATGCTTAGTAGGGTAAAACTCTATACCCAAAAAATAAGATAAAGAGCCAAGATCTTTTAAAGAAAACAGATCACTCATTGTTGTAATTAAACTTTGAACTTCATCCTGATTAGAGCCAGTGATAACAATATCATCTACATAAAGAACTAAATAAACAACATCAAGTTGACTTTTCTTAATGAACAAACAGGGATCAGACCTGGATGCAATGAAACCCAGAGAATTAAGAGCTGCATGTGATAACTTCCTATTTTTAATTAATTTGTGATGTAATTTGATATATTTAAAAAGTCATCAATGCTAAATTAAAGAGATTTTATTGAGATTTTAAGAAAAATCAATCTGGATACATCATTTGTAGGATTTCAATTTAAAATAGAAGTTTTTGAGTTTAGGAAATAAATAAGAGAATAGGAAATTTTCTAAAAATAAAAAAAAAATAAATAAGAATTCAGTTCTTTTTATATAGTTTCCTTTTCTTGTGCACAATCAGGGTAGCAAAAGGAGTAATTATTTGATTTGGTTCCAATTCATTGTTTTGGATGGGAGATTGATACGTGGGGACCATACGAAGGAAGAATGAAGCATATCAATTTCAGGGAATTAAGCACGAGATGATTATTTGATTGATCCATTGTTTTGGCATCTTTGGGGAATTAAATAGATAGCTGGACCCACGTGGAAAAGTCAAAGAAAATTGCATTGTTGTGAATTAGTGATCAGTGGAGGCTTGCAGACAATTGGGCCCACGAATTGAATGAGATTTGTAACCTCAAATCTCTATATTAAAGGCAGCACGCTAGGGATCAAAAGAAAAGAAGAGGAAGACGCATCAGAGAGAGAGCAGAGACGCACGGCCAGGGAGGAAAAAAATTGAAGCGCGAGATTTTGCTGGAGAGGAAAAGAAGAAGAACGTGATATCAATTCAAGAAGCAGAGTATTCTGAGATCTTTTTCTTCTTCTTCTACTTCTTCTTCTTCTTGTTATGCTTGAGTCTGAACTCCTTATTTTTGTAATGGATTTTCTTATAGCCATGTGTGGCTAATTTTCTTTTCAACCTAGAGTGCTATGAACTTGTTTGAGACTTAGAAATTATTCCCACACATTGGTTTTGCTTAATTTTAATCAGTTTATTTAATCCTGTTTTTATTATTTATTACTCATTGACTGATCACCATTGAGCATGTTTTGAGGATTTAGGATTGAACTTGGAAGAGAGAATCTTAAATTGACCTTGGGATTGAATAATGTGGAATTAGGTTTAAATCTAATATGAAATTAGGTTTTAATCTAATTTGCGTCTAGGATAGACATATACCTAAAAGCTCCGCATAGTCAAATTAGAGTGAGCCCGGTTTGAATTGCACCTTAATTAATTGTGTGAGACATTGTATAATTATTTGAGGTAGGTGTATAAGTGGACCGACAGGCACTTATAAACACTAATACTCTAGATTAGCTGATGAAATTTGGTTAGAATTAATGTGGTGGGAATAAAATATAAGAAACAAACAAGGGATTAGTATCTCTAGGTTGTCCTCTTTAATATTTGAATCTCTCTCTTTGAAAGTGCTTGTTTTTATTAAATTCTTTTGTTTTATTACTATTGAAAACACTTCTTATTTGCTCAACTTAAATGAAAAAAAGGAAATTTGACACCTAATCACCATTTGATTGAGTCTCTGTGGGATGACCTTGATTTGCCACTTACTATTTTCATGACCCGTACACTTGCGGTGCTTAGTTAAATTTTTGGTAGCATCAAGTTTTTGACGCCGTTGCCGGGGACTCAAGGCAATTGGTGATTAGTGTTAGAAATCTTTTAGTAGTCTTAGTTTGAGTGTTAAAAAAAATCAATTTTATTTTATTATTATTTTTACTATTTTTATTTTTATATTTTCTGGTTAGTTTGATACTTTGATATTTGCTTGGTTTTTCAGGTACTCTGGTACATGACTGGTAGATCCAAAGCTACTAAAACACCACATAAGACAAGGAAGATCCAAGAGCTTTTGGAAGCTACAACATCTCAAAACCAAGAGGAGGCAGCAGTACAATCTGACACTGAAGACATGGCTCAGGATGAAAATGATCGTTTGTGTATCAATGACTTTCTGGGAAGACAATCTCAAGGGTATCAATCAGGAATTAGAGTGCCTGAGTTTCAAGCTGCCAATTTTGAAATCAAGCAGACTATGCTTAAGATGCTTGAACTCCAGGGTCAGTATGCAGGGAACGATTCAGAAGATCCTAATCAACATCTGCTGCAATTTCTTGATGTTTGCAGCTCATTCAAGCAAAATGGAGTACCTAATGATGTGATTCGCCTTCGGCTTTTTCCTTACTCTCTACAAGGGAAAGCTAAAGAATGGCTCAACAACTTGGTAGAGGGTAGCATAACGTCATGGGAGACATTGGAAGAAAAGTTCAAATCAAGATTTTTTCCTCACAACAAGATTGTTGATGCACGAGCCACCCTTACTAATTTCTGTCAACAATTTGGTGAACATCTGTATGAGGCCTGGGAGAGGTTCAAGTTACTTGTCAGGCAGAGCCCTGGTCACAATCTAGAGAGATGGGTCTTGCTTCAAATATTCAGTACTCAGTTGACTCCTGAATCCAAATCAGAATTGAATGCTATCACTAATGGGGAAATTACAGAGCAGCCGGTAAATCATGTCTGGAAATGCCTAGATGACTTATCCACTGACTTTTTACATAATAATAATGACAGAAGGCTAGTGAAGTCAGTTGATAAAGTTATTGAAGATCCTTCTTCACAGCTAATGGCAATGTTACATACAATCAACAAGAAGGTTGATCACTTAGAAGCTTAAGCCAATCGATCTAATAATAGACAAGTGGGGTAAATGCTGTTCATGCCCCTTGTGATTACTGTGGAGATGGCCATGATAATAGACAATGCCTGATATCTCAACAAATGGAACCAGTGAACTATGCAGGTAACTACTGCGGCAACAACCAGAACAATCCCTACTCAAACACCTACAATTCTGGGTGGCGAAAAAATCCTAACCTCTTGTGGAAATATGGGGCGACTCTGAATGAAGCATCAGGTTCTGATACGAAATAAGTGTCACCTCCTGGCTTCCATCAATTGGAAAGGGAAGTCATTTCTACCCAAGAACCTAAGTCTGAGCTACAAGCAGTGCTATCTCAGCTTGCAAGTTTTCAACTAAAGAGCGCTTAAGACCAAGCTGCTACTAATGCTAATGTTGCAGGATTGACCTCATCTATCAAGGATCTTCAGATGCAAATGGGACAACTTGCAAATGTGGTGAATGTTTTACAACAGAGAGAATTGCCAAGTAATACGGTACCTAATCCTCGTAGAGATGGGAAAGAGGAATGCAAAGCTCTTACATTGAGAAGTGGAAAGGAATTACCTGAGATTCCTCAACCAAAGAAGACACCTTCAGCTGCTACTGATCAAACCAATCCTACAGTCACTATAGAGGATGATGAAGAGGTTTTACAGAAGGTGAATGAAAAAGTCAATGAAGAGAAAGTTGAGGCTGAGTCTAAACATGGTGAAGTGAAAAGGAAGGCAAACCAGGATAATCTTAAATGGGTACCGCCTTTACCATTCTCTCAAAGATTTCAGAAGAAAGCTTTAGATGAGCAATATAAGAGGGATTTTCAAGCAACTACACATTAACATCCCTATTCTTGAGGCGTTAGAGCAGATGCCTCAATATGTGAAGTTTCTAAAGGAGATGTTGAGTAAGAAGAGGAGGTTTGGTGACTATGAAACTGTAGCCTTGATCGAAGAATGTAGTGCTATTCTTCTCAACAAACTACCTCTTAAACAAAAAGATCCAGGCAGTTTTTCCATACCTTGCATAATTGGAGAAAAGTTTCAAGGAAGAGCATTATGTGATCTAGGATCAAGTGTTAACTTGATGCCACTATCTGTGTTTAGAAAATTGCAACTGGGTGAAGCTCAACCAACTTCTGTGACACTTCAGCTAGCTGATCGAAGTTTGTCTTTTCCAAAGGGTATCATCGAAGATGTTCTGGTTAAGGTTGACAAGTTTATTTTCCCTGCTGACTTTATTGTTTTGGACTGTGATGAAGATAGAGATCTACCGCTCATTGTAGGAAGACCTTTCCTTGCTACATCTCGAACACTGATTGATGTTGAAAAGGGAGAGATCAAGTTGAGGGTGAATGATGAAGAAGTTGTATTCAACATGAGCAAGGCATTGAAGTATCCTAGGGATGTTACAGATTGCTTCAGAGTTGACATGGTTGACGAGGTTATTCAAGAGACTTTAGAGTCTTTTTCTATAAAATAACTGTTAGCTGCTGTTTTACTTGGGACAGATGAGATTGAAGAAGGGAATATAGTTGAATGTAAGAAGTTACTTGAAGCCTCCCCTCATTACAGGAAACCATCACAACAGTTTGAGTCGTTAGAGATGGAATCAAAGCAAACTACGTCTTTGAAGCCTTCCATTGAACATGCACCAGTCCTAGAGCTTAAACCCCTACCACCACATCTTCAATATGCATATTTGGGTGAATCTGAGACACTACCCATTATCATTTCTTCCTCCTTATCTGAAGATCAAAAAGAACGGTTGCTGAAAGTGATCAGGGGCCACAGAGGCGCTTTAGGTTGGACAATTGCAGACATAAAAGGTATAAGCCCATCAATTGTAATGCACAAGATACTCTTGGAGGATGATCATAAGAAATCTGTTCAGAATCAGAGAAGGTTAAATCCTATGATGAAAGAAGTGGTCAAGAAGGAAATTATTAAATGGTTAGATGCTGGGATCATTTACCCTATTTCTGATAGCACGTGGGTCAGCCCAGTACAATGTGTTCCTAAAAAAGGGGGCATGACAGTGATTACTAATGAGCAAGATGAGCTTATCCCTACTCGCACAGTGACTGGTTGGCGTATCTGCATGGATTACAGGAAGCTGAATGATGCTACAAGGAAAGATCATTTCCCACTTCCTTTTATTGACCAGATGTTAGACCGCTTGGCTGGTAAAGAATTCTTTTGTTTCTTGGATGGATATTCAGGGTACAATCAAATTGTGGTAGCTCCCGAAGATCAAGAGAAGACAACATTCACCTGTCCTTATGGCACTTTTGCATTTAGAAGAATGCCATTTGGTTTATGTAATGCTCTTGCCACTTTCTAAAGATGTATGATGAGTATATTCTCTGATATGATAGAAGAGATAATGGAAGTGTTCATGGATGATTTCTCGGTATTTGGTGAATCATTTGAGGAGTGCTTGATCAATCTGGAGAAGGTGTTGAGGCGATGTGAAGAGACAAACTTAGTGCTGAACTGGGAAAAATGTCATTTCATGGTAACTGAAGGCATAGTTTTGGGTCATAAAGTTTCTAAAAATGGTTTAGAGGTTGACAGAGCCAAGATTTCTATGATTGAGCAGCTTCCTCCTCCTTCTAATGTCAAAGCTGTTAGAAGCTTCTTGGGCCATGTTGGTTTCTATCGTCGATTCATTCAAGATTTTTCCAAGGTTTCAAAGCCCCTTTCACAGTTGCTGGAGAAAGATACTCCTTTTCAGTTTAATGAGGAGTGTATGAAGGCTTTTGTAGAACTGAAGAGAAGATTAACGTCAGCTCCTATCATTGTAGCTCCTGATTGGTTACTACCTTTTGAAGTAATGTGTGATGCGAGTGACTTTGCTGTTGGAGCTGTGTTGGGACAAAGGCATGTGAAGATTTTCCATCCTATCTACTACGCGAGCAGGACCTTAGTAGCAGCTCAGGTAAATTACTCTACCACTGAAAAAGAAATGCTTGCTGTAGTGTTTGCTTTTGAAAAGTTTAGGGTATATTTGATGGGTGCTAAGGTCATAGTTCACATTGATCATGCTGCCATTAAATACTTGTTAGGGAAGAAAGAGTCTAAACCTAGATTGATTAGATGGGTCTTATTGCTACAAGAATTTGATGTGCATATAGTTGATAGGAAAGGAATTAAAAATCAAGTTGCTGATCATTTATCTAGAATTGTGAACTCTTCTGATCATGTGAGTGACTTGTTGGTGAATGGATGTTTTCCTGATGAGCAATTGTTTGTTGTAAGTAGTTGTGATTTGCCATGGTATGCTGATATTGTGAATTATCTTGTGTGTGAAGTATTACCTCCTGATTTGAATTTTTATCAAAGAAAGAAGTTTTTGCATGATGTTGTCTATTATATGTGGGAAGAACCATTTCTTTTTAGGAGATGTGCTGATTTAATTATTAGAAAATGTGTGCCTGAGGTAGAACAAGAGGAAATTTTGAATGCATGTCATGCATCTGCATATGGGGGGCAAAGAACTGCATTAAAGGTCCTTGAATCTGGTTTTTATTGGCCTACTGTGTTTAAAGATGCTCACCACTTTGTTACCAAGTGTGATAGATGTCAAATAACAGGTAATATTTCTAAGAGACATGAGATGCCACAATCTGGAATCCTTGAGGTGGAGTTATTCGATGTTTGGGGGATGGATTTCATGGGTCCTTTCCCATCTTCCAGAGGAAACAAGTACATCCTTGTCGCTGTGGAATATGTGAGTAAATGGGCTGAAGCTATGGCTTGCCAAGCTAATGATGCTAATACAGTGATTCGATTCTTGAAGAAGTACATCTTGACAAGATTTGGCACCCCCAGAGCAATCATTACCGATGAAGGGACCCACTTCAACAACAAGAATTTCAAAGCTCTCTTAGAGAAATATAAAGTGCACCACCGAATGTCACTTGCATACCATCCACAAACTAATGGTTTGTGTGAGCTGACTAATAGGGAAATTAAGAGGATCCTAGAGAAGACTGTGGGCCCAACTAGAAAGGATTGGTCTGACAAGCTTGATGATGCTTTATGGGCTTACAGGACAACTTTTCGTACTCCAATTGGTATGTCACCATATCGTTTGGTTTTCAGAAAGGCGTGTCACTTACCACTTGAATTGGAGTATAAAGCATGGTGGGCAATTAAGAAGGTAAATATGGATCACAGGCAAGCGGGATCAAAAAGGCTGATAGAATTGAATGAGTTGGAAGAGTTTAGACGTCAAGCATATGATAGTGTACGATTGTACAAAGAAAGAACAAAGAAATGGCATGACAATCATATCTTGAGGCGATCTTTTGAGCCAGGGCAATTGGTGCTTCTCTTCAATTCAAGATTGCATTTATTTCCTGGGAAGTTGAAATCAAGGTGGTCTGGTCCTTTCAGAGTGGTTTCAGTGTCATCAAAAGGTGCAATTGAAGTTAAAGATGAGAGAACAGGAGATTGCTTTAAAGTGAATGGGCAAAGACTGAAGCATTACCATGGTGGTGAAGTGAACCGGCGAACAATGGTTTACCGCTTGTCATCACCTACTTAGATTGTTGGGCGAGTCAGGCTGAAGACTATAAACCAAGCGCTTCTTGGGAGGCAACCCAAGATGTGATTTGATGCTTTATTTGATTTTGTAGGATTGTAGATAGCCCCTGATGATGTGTTCTACTTTGGTGGCAAGGATTGAAAGCGCAAGTCACGGACAAATAGGGGAGTTTCCTTCTACTTTTCTTTCATTTGTTTTATCTGATTGATTGTTGATGATATATTGCTTGGGAATGAGTGCTCCTCTTAGTTATATATGCATGTGATGATTATTTGTGATAACTATTGAGTGACTGCTAGTACTTAAGCTGTTCCACTGGTGGAAATCTAAAATCTCTAAGATTGGTGTTACCCTTACATAGATATGGTTGCTCTTCACGTCCACTACTTGTTGTTACTTGTTCACATTGAGGACAATGTGGCATTTAAGTGTGGGGGTGAGGGTATCCTTGATTTTAACTTGCTATGTCCTCAATTTTTTTTCCCTGGGTTAATTTGAACATGAAAAGAAGTGAATTTGATTGGGAATTGATTCTATATTCTTTGAATGTTAGTAAAGAGGTAAAGATTTGGTTTCGGTAATTTACTTTAGGATGTCAAAGAACCTATGAGGAATTTGAGCCCAGATATTCATCCTTTTTAAGAGAGAGTACACTTATTGTGGTTTTATCTCTAGAACTTGTTTTGAATCTCTCTAGAAAAAAGAAAAGAAAAATCCTTTACATACATAAAGATGGGTGGACATTTTTTTTTATTGGTTACTCTAGTGAGTGCTAAGTGAGAAAAAAAAAAGAGAAGAATATTGAAGGGCTTGAAAAAAAAAAAAGGCACACACACACACACACACAAAACTCCAATGACTTCTCTAGACCTTACTTAGTAACCGGGGGCACTTCATCACCAATGTTGGCACTCGCGTCAAACGGTAAAGTCAAAGAGAGTTATGAGTTAGGCTAAAAGCCTCTTAAGGTGCCTGTTGGAATAACTGAGTAACCGGTGCTGCATCACCCATGTGCAGGGTCGCATCAAAAGGGGACTTGCAACGGCTCAAGGAAAAAAAAAGAAAAAATAAAAAATAAAAAAGCCCTTCATTCTTCATATTATGTATTGAGCTACTTGGCACTAACTAAAGTATTTATCTATTGTTAAAGTCCTTTTGAATTGTGTATGTAAGGGAATAATTTAGTGGAGAATGAGATGAGGAACAAGCTTATGGTAGATAAATTGCAAAAGGTGGAAATGAGTGAAACACAAGCCCTTGAATATTTTGAGAGATGAGTGTATACACTCCACTTGTGAGGGACATTCTATTGTGATTTATCTTTGCCAAATTAATCACCTTGATACTTGCATTTTTGGAAGATGGAAAAAATTTCTGAGAAAGTTTGTTTTGCTTTTCATGAATTGGTTGTTTTAGAATTTAAAAATCTTGAGGACAAGATTTGATGCAAGTGTGGGGGTGTGATGAATTCCTATTTTTAATTGATTTGTGATGTAATTTGATATATTTAGGAAGTCATCAATGCTAAATTAAAGAGATTTTATTGAGATTTTAAGAAAAATCAATCTGGATACATCATTTGTGGGATTTCAATTTAAAATAGAAGTTTTTGAGTTTAGGAAATAAATAAGAGAATAGGAAATTTTCTAAGAATAAAAAAAAATAAAAAAAAATAAATAAGAATTCAATTCTTTTTATATAATTTCCTTTTCTTGTGCACAATCAGGGCAGCAAAAGGAGTAATTATTTGATTTGGTTCCAATTCATTGTTTTGGATGGGAGATTGATACGTGGGGACCACACGAAGGAAGAATGAAGCATATCACAATCAGGGAATTAAGCACGAGATGATTATTTGATTGATCCATTGTTTTGACATCTTTGGGGAATTGAATAGATAGCTGGACCCACGTGGAAAAGTCAAAGAAAATTGCATTGTTGTGAATTAGTGATCAGTGGAGGCGTGCAGACAATTGGGCCCACGAATTGAATGAGATTTGTAACCTCAAATCTCTATATTAAAGGCAGCACGCTAGGGATCAAAAGAAAAGAAGAGGAAGACGCATCAGAGAGAGAGCAGAGACGCACGGCCAGGGAGGAAAAAAATTGAAGCGCGAGATTTTGCTGGAGAGGAAAAGAAGAAGAACGTGATATCAATTCAAGAAGCAGAGTATTCTGAGATCTTTTTCTTCTTCTTCTACTTCTTCTTCTTCTTGTTATGCTTGAGTCTGAACTCCTTATTTTTGTAATGGATTTTCTTATAGCCATGTGTGGCTAATTTTCTTTTCAACCTAGAGTGCTATGAACTTGTTTGAGACTTAGAAATTATTCCCACACATTGGTTTTGCTTAATTTTAATCAGTTTATTTAATCCTGTTTTTATTATTTATTACTCATTGACTGATCACCATTGAGCATGTTTTGGGGATTTAGGATTGAACTTGGAAGAGAGAATCTTAAATTGACCTTGGGATTGAATAATGTGGAATTAGGTTTAAATCTAATATGAAATTAGGTTTTAATCTAATTTGCGTCTAGGATAGACATATACCTAAAAGCTCCGCATAGTCAAATTAGAGTGAGCCCGGTTTGAATTGTACCTTAATTAATTGTGTGAGACATTGTATAATTATTTGAGGTAGGTGTATAAGTGGACCGACAGACACTTATAAACACTAATACTCTAGATTAGCTGATGAAATTTGGTTAGAATTAATGTGGTGGGAATAAAATATAAGAAACAAACAAGGGATTAGTATCTCTAGGTTGTCCTCTTTGATATTTGAATCTCTCTCTTTGAAAGTGCTTGTTTTTATTAAATTCTTTTGTTTTACTACTATTGAAAACACTTCTTATTTGCTCAACTTAAATGAAAAAAGGAAATTTGACACCTAATCACCATTTGATTGAGTCTTTGTGGGATGACCTTGATTTGGCACTTACTATTTTCATGACCCGTACACTTGCGGTGCTTAGTTAAATTTTTGGTAGCATCAAGTTTTTGCCCTATTTTCATGACTCGTTGCCGGGGACTCAAGGCAATTGGTGAGAATTAAGAGCTGCATGCAACTTTTGAAACCAAGCCCGAGGTGCTTGTTTGAGGCCATAGATAGCTTTACGTAACCGACAAACTAGAGGCTTACCATCAGATGAAGTGCCAAGATAGAAACCTAATGGAGGTGACATATATAACTCTTCTGATAGTTCACCGTTGAGAAATGCATTATTGAAGTCCAGTTGTCTTAAGGGCCAGCGAAAAGTGACAACCACAGTCAAGAGAACCCGAATAGTAGCTGATTTTACAACCGGACTAAATGTTTCAACATAATCAATACCAGCAGCTTGGGAAAAACCTTTAGCAACTAACCTTGACTTTCGTTTGGCTAGAGAACCATCAGCATTAGTTTTTGTTTTCCAGATCCACTTGCAGCTAATGAGTTGATGATGAGGAGGTAGCGGCACAACATCCCAAGTATGAAACTTGAGTAAGGCAATATACTCATCAAAGGTTGCTTGCATCCAATCTGGATCTGCTAGAGCTTCAGCTATTGTGGTGGGGGGAAGGGGAGTTGTCGGAGATGGAGAAGTAGACACAGAGTATATTTTAGGTTTGTAAATGCTAGCTTTGCTTCTAGTCGTCATTGGATGATTATTAGAGGGTGGAGATGGGAGAGATTGAGGTGGGGTGGATTGTGACTGGGATAAGGTGGATTATGACAATTGATGAGTATGTTTGGGCAAGGAACCTGAAGGAGAAGAGGACAAGACAGGCGGAGAAGGGATAATAGGAGATGGTATAGGTGAGGGTGTGGGGAGAGAAGGCTGTGCTTGTGACTGAGAGTATGGAATAAGAGTTGGCTGAAGTGAGGAGAATGTTTTAGGTGCTGAGGAAGTTTGATTTATAGCTGCATTTTTTACAGAGAACTGAGAACCTGTGACATGAAATCGTGTTTCATCAAATATAACATGCCTAGATATGTATCTCCTCCCTGTTTGCAAATCTACACATTTGTAACCTTGATGTTGAGAACTATAACCCAAGAAAACACACACAGCAGATCTGTACTCTAGTTTGTGATTATTGAAAGGTCTAGTATGAGGATAACAGATACATCCAAATACTCTTAAAATAGAATAGTCAAGCTTAACCCCATGGAGCTTTTCATAAGGTGTCATGTGCATTGGTAAAGATTTAGATGGTAATCTGTTTAGTAGGAAGACAGGAGTTGCAAAAGTATCAATCCAGTAGAACTTAGATAAAGAAGCATGAGCAAGAAGTGTCAAACCTGTTTCCACTATTAACCGATGACTTCTCTCTACTAACCCATTTTGTTCCGATGTATGTGGACAGGAGAAACGATGCTCAATGCCACAAGAAGCTAAATGTGACTTGAAAGCTACAAATTCACCACCATTATCAGATTGGACTTGAAGTATTTTAGAGTGATATTTGTTCTCAACAAATTTCTGAAACTCTTTAAACTTGGTTAATGCATCAGATTTCTTGTGCAGAAAGTAAACCCATGTAAAACGGCTATAGGCATCAACAAGAGCAAGATAAAAAACTGAGCTATAAGACTGAACGGGAGTTGGTCCCCAGATATCCATTACGATTAATTCCAATGGTTTATGGTATACAGTGGTAGAAGACTGAAAAGAGAGTTTATGGCTTTTGCCAAATTGACATGCAGTGCAAACGCTTTTATTTGCTAAAGAAGTAAATGCTATGGAATTACATGTAAGGACACTTTTAGTGGTGTCAAAAGAGGGATGCCCTAAGTGCTGGTGCCAGAGAGACAACGAGTGAGTTGAGACAGTACATACTTGTGACAAATTGAGAACAGAAGACGCAGCAGAACTTCTGACAGGTGAACCAGAATTGATAGTATGGGACTTCACTTGTGCCAGCAACGGGTACATGCCATTGCACTCAACTCCAGACATCAAGGGTCTTCCAGTCCTTAGATCCTTGATAACACATTGGTGAGGGAAAAATTCAACAAAGACATTATTCTAACGAGTGAATTGAGCAACTGATAGTAAATTTTTCTTCATATTTGGTACATATAGTACTTTGCTCAATTAAAACTGAGAGCTAGGATTTGTAAGAAAAGTTTTGCCAATCATTTTAACTAGAGATAACTCACCTGTACCAACCTGAACCGGGCCTTTGCCAACGTGAGCAGACATTGGATCAAGACATGAAGCATCATGTGTAATGTGAGCGGTTGCACCAGAGTCAGGATACCACTCAGTGTCATTAACAGTAGCTGGTGTCACCAGAAATGCTTGAGCAGTAGGTACAGTAGCAACAGGCTCAGATTTAGCAACCGAATCAACAGAAGGAGGCAGATGCGTAGTGTTATTTGCCACAACAGGACCAGATGTTTTGGAGGATGCATCAGACACAGATGAATCAGTGGGCAATGAATAATATTCAAATGGAGAATAGAATTCAGGCATACCATAGTCAGTGGCATAGTGAGCCTGAGCAGCTGTTGGTGATTCATATGAAGTTGGATACGCATACCGATAATAACACCTATCTGCAAGATGTCCAGATTTGTGACAGATTTGACATTGCACCCTCGAAGTAGTAAATCAACCATGACCATGACCAAATCCCTGACCTCCTCTGAAAAATTATTAGGCAGTCTGTATCCTCTGTTGCCTTCACCATTACTAGGCGCTTGAGTGTTGCAAATGACATCAAAAGAGTCTTCATCATTGTGATCGTAATATTGATCAGCAACGGGAGTCTGTGTATTAGTTTTGACAAGGTTAACAGGATGCGTGGATGAATTAGACAAGAACGCCTTATGCCTAGTCTTTGAATCAAGAAGCATAGTGGTCACCACATCTAGACCAAATCGAGGTCTAGAAGCATTAATTACAGCTATCACTGGTTCATATTCAGCTGTAAGTCCGTTGAGAATGTGTGACACGTGTGTGGATTCATCCACTTTCTCGCCAAGCATAGCCAGATGATCACAGATGGATTTCAGATTTGCTAGATAATCTCTCATGGACAACTCACCTTTTCGTTGATTTGCAAGTTGATTCTGGTATGACAGAATCTTAGCATTAGATTTGTTTGAATACAGCTGATTCAACTTCGCCCAAATCTGTGCAGCAGAGGTTAACCCAACCAGATCCGGAAAGACATTTGGAGCCACCGAAGCAAGGAGCCAAGAGGCCAAAGTAGAATCAAGAGAATCAAGTCCATCAAACTCAGGATTGCGAACTTCACGACCGCTATCATCACAAATTTTCTCAGGCGGTAGAACAATCGTACCGTCGAGTAAGGAGTGAGCTTGGTGTTGTTTAACCATAAAGTATACCTGTTGTTTCCACAACAGGAAGTTAGTGTCGTCAAGTTTCACTATGATCTTCTTGTTAGAGAAGCCACGAGTTGACGAAATCGCCAAAGTTGAAGCAGCAACAGATGTGGTTGATCCAGACATAGCTGACGTTTGAACAGTGGTAAACAATCGAGTAGAAACACGAGAACACTGCACAATAACGTCTTGACTGGTTATTATCCGGTCACCGGGATCTTGAGCCGACGGTGGTCGCTATGGCTCTGATACCATACCAGAAACCAGGATTGAACAGAAAACAGAGAAAACGAAAATAAATGATTCTGGATCGTTAAGCTTTATTCAATCAGTGTGAACACATATATAGACCGAGCATATGGGTCTACTCAGCAAGTTTACAGACCGACACGTGTACGGTGATCGGTGTTTTCCTAACTAGTCAAGCTGAGGTGTAACAAACACAAACTAAAACTAAACAGAACAGAGAACTGAATTGCTAGCTGTACAACTACTAAGACTAACTTGTGAGTGTATTTTGTACAGTCTAATAAATTTAACATATAATCATTGAGTTAACTACCTTCATTAGCATGTGTGATTTAGTTAAAAAGAATTTATAAGTAGGATCAGAGTGATATATAGCCAATTCTTCCAAAACCGACTGAGTAACTAAACTTGCATGCAAGTCAGTATAACTAGTCAATTGATCATCGATGCTTTTTAACATTTAACGACTCTATCGTTCCAAAAACGAAAAGATCATAGAGGACCAACATACTAGTCCAATTAGAGCACGAACTATAACTCTATAGTGAGCAATACACATTCAAAATTAAGGGAAAATTGAAAGAAAGACGGTATAAAAGAACATATTATTGGGATTGATTATATACATGCATGCTATCTACAAGCTTGACTAGGCCTACTATTTATATCGCTACTATTAGAGGTTAAGTTGTATGAAGTTGAGGAAGTACTCGTAGATACAATTTCTAAGAAACCCAGGCTCATTCTTCCACTATCTGAATCTGTCTGTCTCCTCCAATCCCCAATATCTGGAAGAGGGTCATCAAAATTTAGGTATCTCATCACTTGTCTCATGGTGGGTCTTGAATCTGCTTTATGCTGAGCACACAGAAGACCTAGTTTCAGAACCAATTCCACCTCTTCCTCAACATATAATGACTCCAACTTAGGATCAACCACTTCAAGAATCTGACCGAAATTGTGATTCTCCACAACCCAATCCACTAAAAAGAATTGCTCTGACCCAATTGGTCTCTTCCCACTCACAACTTCAAGAAGCAAAACACCATAAGCATACACATCAGAGCTTGGGGATGCCTTTCCTGTGCGCGTCAATTCTGGTGCTATATACCCAATCGTCCCCACCACATTGGTTGTATGTGATTGCTCACCATGACGATATAGCCTAGCTAGGCCAAAATCACCCAAACGAGCATTTAAATCTGAATCTATAAGGATATTGCCGGTTTTGATGTCTCTGTGGACCACCACTTGCTCCCACTCTTTATGAAGATACAGTAGTCCATTAGCTATGCCTTTAATGATATTGAACCTTTGTTCCCAGTTCAAAACAAGGTTTGGCTTGAAGAGGAGTGAGTCAAGGCTTCCTTTAGGGATGTAGTCATTGATGAGAAGAAGATCGTTTTTCTTCTTACACCATCCTTGAAGATTGACTAAATTCTTGTGTCTTAATCTTCCTAAGCTTTCAATTTCTGCTGCAAATTCTCTCATTCCTTGGATTGAGCTCCGTACAATCCTCTTCACAGCAACCTCAGTTGCAGTGGAAGGTAAGACACCTTTGTACACAGCACCAAAGCCACCAACTCCAATTAGCTCACTCTCCTTGAAACCTTTGGTTGCTATGTGAAGATCTCTGTATCTGAATCTGTGAGGACAATCCAGCTCCCAATCCTCAATAGGTTCAAAATAAGTGTACCTCTTGTACAATGTTACAGAACACAACGAAAGCAACAATATTAAGGTTAAAGCAGATAAAACTCCAATGGCAATCTTGACCCATGGAAAAGAGGAACGATCTTTCACTTTTGGTGGTGGATTTGGAAGCTTGGAAAGGTCAAGAGGACGAGCAGGTTCATTGACTGCAAAACTCCATCCCAGAATGTAATGAGAGCTTGCTTTACCTTCCCCTGTTGATGCAGAGAAACCGACATACATGTATTCGGTTAGAACAGTGGTAAGATTAACCCGATGCTTTAATATAAGTGGTGTGGAAGGTTTAGGCTCTGTTGGAGCCACGGTCACGTTCACGGTTTTGTTGTCGCCGTCATAATCTATCCAAGCTTGCACGGCTTCAGATTGCTCCATACTTAAATTAACCCATTTAGAATCTGTCCCAATGTAAGCAGATCGTTCAGAGATATCTGACTCTGTTCCATTAACATTGATCCCAACGTCGTTCGCTTCTGTGTCTGACTCAACTTGGTCCGAGCCATTCACCTGCACAGGCAATGTCATGTTAGATGAGTCAGTCACTTCTCTCTAAATTCAATTAATTGCGCCATATATATACACACACTATACTAAAGGCCCTAGTGGTATGAGAGCTCCCTTAACTGGGAGGTAGCGGGTTTGATGCTGCTTATAATCTCACGTGTCAATGATTGCTCCTTTAATTCAATATATATATGTATGTATGTATGTATGTATATAAACAATACCGTATCAAATTCCATTGCGAACATGTGAGTGACATTCACACCATTGGAACCGCTATAAATACCAAGGAAGTGCCCAGCTTGAGCGTCTCGAAACTTGTCGATACTTGATGCTAGGACGAAAGCAAGGCCAAAGCCGCCGGGAGCAGAGGTTGAGGAAGGGACGATGGAGAAAACAAAGTGTGTGCTAAAGGAAGAAGCTTTTTGACGTCGTGGGTCTGAGCTATTGTTTAACATTGGAATCCTTTCGTTATAGAAAGCACGGCCCACAATGTCGTTGGATGTGTTGGTGAGCCCAAGCATACAGTCTAACTTCCGCAGCTACCTCAAGGGAAAATGGGTCACTTGTATCGAATCCGTCATAATAAAACAGTGGCATTTCTTGAGCCTTATTGATTGGCTGAAACTAGAAGGGAAAGGAGAGTTAGATGGAGGAGAAAACCAAGTTTTAACGATGGTGCAGCTATGACATACACAGATTGAATTCTGCAATTTAAACACAAAAGGCTTATACAATGCGCTGAGATCTAATGCAAGCTAAGATTTATATTGAAGAAGGGTGTGAGCGGGTCGAGGAAGAAACCTCACTGGGTCAAAGTGTCGAACACGTAGTGGGGGTCGTACATGTCAAAAGGCAAGAAAAATGATTGGAAGTACAAGTCAAAGAGAAACAACTAATGTAGTGATCTTAGCAGGTCAATCATTCGGGTATATATATATATATATATATATATAAACGAAAAATCTGAAACAGGGAAATTAAAGTCGAAGAATATTTAAAGAGAAGACAAGAGTGTGAAGAATCAGTGTGTAGGTAGGAGGAGGTTAAGGAACAAGTTGAAATGGCAAGGGAGAGTAAATAGAGGCAGATGCATGGCGCTATCTAAGTGCCGTGATGAATGTGGGGGCTTTGAATTTTCCAGGCTTCTAGTTACCTTATGAAAAGTCAGTCTCACTAGAAATGAAAGGTCGTGCAATTACAGACAGATGGGGGATAATATTTTGCTTCCAGGTGCATGGCTGCTGTTTGATAATCATAAGCAAGTGCACTGATATTTCCAGGAACATAACATAAGATTGACTTAATTTAATATCAGTTTGAAAATACTAAAGTAACATCTCAAGATCTTTTTGATTATTTTTATTTACAATTTTTGTAATTATTATAAAAAGAGAGAGACATTTTACTTGTCAAAGTTGTTATAACTTGAATTTGAAGAGGCTTCCCGTTTCTTTAGGATTTGGATTTGAAGTGGTGTGATGATAGGACAAAACTTTATAGTCTATAATTCTGTAAGTATAGGGGTTGTATTAAGTAATAAAGTGATAAGAAAAGTATCATTCCCGACTTAGTATCACCAACTTTAATTAAACATTAATTTTACACTTTCATTTAAATTGAGCAAAACAAATTGAATTTAATTAAGAAAAAAGAAATTAAAACTAAAATTAAAATAACTAAACTACCAAAATAATCAAACGAGCAGCTCAGAGTAACTAATCTCTTATTAGCTTCATGAACCTTGTTTTCACTAATTTAATTAGCCTTAATATCAATTTTGTTAATCTTGAGTATAAATAGCTATAAATGCCTGCTGGTCCACTTACAACCCTCTCTTAATTGTATTTTGTTATATCTAACATAATTACTTAAAAGGAAATAAAACTTGAACACACTCTTCAACAATCATATGAGACTATTAGGTATATGCCTATCCTAATCGTAAATTAAATCGTAATCTAATTAAAATTTCCTTTACCAAGGTAAATCCTAATGCTCAAATTCATACTTAATGATGGCTAATCACTAAATAGATAAATCTAAACAAGATTAAGTAATCAAAATTAATATTAATTATAACTAAACAATGAAAATAAAATCTAATCCACAAATAAATTCATAACTCCTCTAGATTGCAAAGAAATTAGCCACACATGGCTAGATTAAAATCCATCAAAGCAACACAAGGTTCAAAACCATACTGAAAATCAAAAGAAAAGGGAATAGGAACAGAGTATTGAAATTAAGAATAAAAATGCTCCATCTAATTCAGTTGATGGTGAGCCATGGACGAAGAAGACGAAGCTACCGACTATGTTCTCTGTTGCCTCCATGGTCCTTCCGTTGATGAAGTTGCTGACTATATCCTCCGTCGCCTCCACGGTCCTTTCGTCCTTCCGTGGAGATGATGAAGAGAACTAAAACGCTCAGCCACTACTCTTCTACTTCTTCGTTGATCCGCCCTTGCGTCTTTTTTTACTTCATATATATAACCTAAATATAACTTAGGCCATGGGTCACTTATTCTCCTTTTCATTTTAAAAAGATATCTTATATCTTGTAATCTCCTCCACCAGATCACACAATTGATTTTATTTTTATTTTTATTTTTTGCGTGGGATCACCGAGTTTGGCTGATTACATATCCTCTTAATTGACTTCTTTCTAAATCAACTAATATTTCCTGTAAAATATAATAAGAAATAAGTAGATTTTATATCGAAACATCTTTTTATCCCATAATGATAATAAAGTATATAAAAGATAATTAAATAGGTATATAATATTAATAAATCTAACTAATTATATTATAAAATATACACCTATTTAATTATAAAATATATACTTATCATGTAACATGACTTCTACTTGCCTTCTTCGTCGACAAGCATGCTCACTATGCATTTTTTTCCCTCACGAATTTAGAGTATCAATTTTGATATTAATTACCAAATATTAATAATACCCTTTTGACCATGAAATATTTATAATGTTAACACTGATTCATATAAAAATAAGCAATGACATGTTGTCTTGATCACATAACATCCTATCAAATTAATGAAGGAAGGAAATATTGTGAATTCATGGTGCGTGACTATGAATTAGTGAATGAGTGTGTACGTACAATTAAAAAAACACATATCCACACGTGAAATATTTACTATTGTTCATACAGACGTATAGATGTTACAAATTTCATTAGATATTTTGTAATACCTGGCAAAAAAAGATATTTCTTGATACCATTTATTCTTTTTATTTTGCAAAAAATAAGATACAAAATAAATATAATCTTTAACTTGTATTAAATAATTAATTCTATATAGTTTTAAATTAAAATAAATAGTAACAGTATTAATATTTTTATTTAAATTACGAACTACGAAATTAAGAGATGCGAAATATCCAAATTTATTACTCCAATTAAGCATCAAGATATATTGTCTAAGGGGAACGATAGGATTCATGTGTATAACGAGCCGATCAATTTGAATATAAACCATTAAAAATTAGCTTAATAAGCCAGAAAAGAAAAATATGGGTCTGAAAAGAAAAGTTAATATTTTTATGCATGTAAGATTTAAATTTAAGAATCACGTATTAGAATCCAATATTGACTTTAATTAATTTAGCATAAATATGAAAAGTCTTAAAAGAAGAGGAAGACTTGTTACGTTCCTTTGTGTACATTAAATCAGGAGAAATTTGTGTGGTGGGTACGTTGAGATGAGAGATGAGGATATTTGCATTGTGTGGAGGAAAATCAATTAAAGTGCCAATAATTTGGAAGGATTGGTGTTAACGACGAATTTCTTGCCTTGTTGAATATTATATATAACATGAGAAAATTCACAATAATATATACTTTGAACATTGTATAGCGACTGCTTGGCATAATTTCCATTGAATTCTTTGACTTTTGAGGTTTATATGCAGTGGTGGAATCACTTGCTAGTTAGTTGGGGCTTTGACCCGAACTGATATTCTAAAATATGTTAGTATATATATGTATTTATTATATGATATTTTATTTTGACTAATAATTTGACCAGGTAACCTTTTATCACTACAAAAAAATTGACTTTCAGCGGCGACAAAAGTCGCCACTGAAAGTCTTTCAGTGGCGACAAAAATGTCGTTGTTGAAAGTGTCGTCAAAAATACTTTCAGTGGCGACATTTTAATGTCGCCGCTAAAAGTAGACAATCAGTGGTGACTTTTTGTCGCCGCTGAAAGTTCATCAGAAGCCACGAAAGTAAGTGTCGCCACTGAAAGTAGGGTTTCGGCGGCGACAACTGTCGCTACAGATAACATTTTTGGTGGCGACAATTTTGTCGCTGCCAATACTTGTTTCAACGGCGACAAAAAGTCGCCGCTGATACATGTTTCTGCGGTGACAATTTGTCGCCGTTGATATGGTTTTCAGCGACGATACAATTGTCGCCGCTGATGGTCTTTTCTGTGGCGACAAAAGTCGCCATTGAAAGTCACAAATTTTTTTTTAAAAAACTTTCAGTGGTGACAAAAGTCGCCATTGAAATTCACAATTTTTTTTTAAAAAAATTAAATAGCAATTTTTTTATATACTCTTGTAGCTAATCTAGAAACTCCATAATAAATCAGAATGTATGCAAATGATCTCTCCCAAACAGACAGTTGCAAGTGAAATTTCAGCAAGATATCACAAATACAAGTACTTTTAAAACTTGAATTTCAAGGAATAGAAGAGAATTTTAGAACAAGTAGATGTATGCAACAGTAACCTCTAATACATACTATTAAATGGCAGGGAATAAGTCCAGGTTATCTTTAGGTTTTAATTACCTTGAGTTTTTTTGGGGGTCAAAATTACCATGAGTTATTAACTTAGTGCAATGAATGCATGAAGCAAATATCATCAAGAAAACATAACAGGTTCAAAGAGGAAGTCCACATGAAAAGTGCAAAGGGAACTTCAACAAGATGGTCATCAAGTGCTAACAGATAATTCAGGACTTACATGTCGAGCAAGCATGTAACAAAATTGCTTCTTTCGCAGAAGATCATCACAAGAAGTAAAAGGAAAAATAAATGATGTAGCAAATTGTTAGCTTTACAATAATGTCAATGATGCAGCAAATTGTTAGTTTTAAATTGTAAAACATTTGAAAACAAAGGGATAAAAATTATTTGTCCTATACTGCAAGATTTAATTCATTTGAACTAGTCTATCACAGAATTTGCAATTAAAAAAAGTACAATCACTAATCTCAGAATTAGAAGACTTCAAAAAGGAAAAATAAATCATTTAACAACGAAGTTACACCTGAAGATTATCCAGATACAGTGCAATCTGAAGTGCATTTGGATATTTGATAGGGCAAAATTTAACGCCTATGGACTCCGCAAGTATACGGGTCGTATCAAGTAATAAAATGATGAATAGAGTATCGTTCCCACGAGGACTTAATCCAACTAGCGAGTAGATATTAAATTTCCTTATTTCGTTTAAGTTGAGTGAGTCAGATTTATTTTGAATAATTAAAAAGAAATTAAATAAGAAACTAATAAAAGCAGAACTTCGCACAAAAGAATAAATTCCAATATTGAGACGGACAACCTAGAGTCACTAATCCCTTGTTGGCTTCTTTGATTTTATCCCTACTAAATAAATTTTGATTTAACTAACTCAGTTAATCTAGAGTATTAATATTTATAAATGCCTTCCAGTCCATTTATAAACCTATCTTAATTAATTATGTAATGCCTCACACAATTAACTAAAATGCGTTTTAGATCGAACTCACTCTAATTTGATTATGTGGAGCTTCTAGGTATATTCCTATCCTAGACGCAAATTAGATTAAACCTAATTCCTTATTAAATTTAAACCTAATTCCACATTATTTAATCCCAAGGTCAATTTAGGATTCCCTCTTCCAAGTTCAATCCTAAATCCCCAGAACATGCTTACTAGTGGCCAATTAATTAATAAGCAATATCAAGAAAAACAAGATTAAATAAACTGAATAAAATTAATCAAAAATAATCATGGGAATAATATCTAGAACCCAAACAAGTTCATAGATTCTCTAGGTTAAAAAAGGAAACTAGCCACACATGGCTAAAATCAAATCCATGAAAAGATGAAAATCAAATTCAAAGAAATAAAAGAAAGCATGAAACAAGATAGGAGAAATCAAGACTCTCAAAGAATCACTCAATGTTCCTCGCTGCTGTTTGCGCTTCTTGAATTCCTTAGAATCACGCTCCTCTGCTTCTTGAATTTTGGTTCACGGCATCTGCACTGCTCTGCGTCTTTCTCTTTTGTGCGTTGTTCCTTGCGTGCTCAGATGCGTCCGAATTGTCCACTCCTCTGAATTGCGATGATTGTTTTCTGCTTGGTATCCTCCTCTGCGTGTTGCTCCCCTTTTAAATAGATGTAACTTTTTTTTGCTTTTTTTGTTGTTGCGGGTCCCACCGCTACTTTTTATTATCTTCTTCTAAGGGATATATCATAACTTCCGAATGATCTTCCATGCTCTCCTGAGTTTCATCCTTTTAGCATATTATATAATAATATAATATACTATATCCCTTTTTTTAATTGAATTTCTTGCCCAATAATATTGCACCCTATATTTTCTCCTCTCTTAGATCAGATCATATCTCCTGCAAAATAAATTAGGATATCAATAGATTTTCTGTTATAATATTCTGTTATCTTATATTTAATTAAAAGATAGATAAATACATAAAAGATAATTAAATAAGTATAAGATATTATAAATTTAATCAAATATATTTCAGAATCTATACTTATTTAATTATAAAATATCTACTTATCAATATTCTTCAAATTTTAGATAGATCATATATGTGATATCCAGCATTAAAAAATCATCTGGCCCAGGAAGATATCTGAAAATGCAACAATTATAACTTTTTTACTTGAGTGCATGAGAGAAAAGGAACAAAAAGTCAATTTATTAACCTTAACCCTGAACACAAAACTTAAGCATGAGACACCTTCCCCAAATAAAACACTACAATTTTCTCCTTCCAATTTAACCTAGTTGCACATCAAACTCTACCTAGTAAAACTAATCCTCTGTAAAATACAAACTTGTAGCTCCAGTAGTGTAGCCCAAACTAAGAGTGGAATCTCAGAAATTATAACAGCCATAAACACATTATGAATCACTCTATTATGTCACTTGAGCAAATAACTCACAATCCAAAATTTCATTGACCATAATTGTGGTATGAGGTTCAAATATAGGTGATAATGTCGAGCTTAAAAAAGAAAATAACTTCCAATCCAAAATGCAGATCAAATGCTAAGCTCAAAAACCTGCATAAGATATGGACCATATTGCCCTTACCTTGCTGAACTAGTCAAATACAAGCAAGAAAAAAAATCACCATACTTGAACAACGAAATCAGATACAAAGGCAGAGGTAACTTAGAGTATAGCACTAGTCTTTCAGAAGACAGAAAATTGGCACATACATAAATTTGTTGGGCTTTTAGACATACAGCATACAAGACGATTGTAGCTAAGGAAGCAAATCAGAAAACATAAATTAGATATTCTTAAAGAAATAGAGTGTTGTCTGTGAATTCCAGGAACAACATACCGGGGAGCAAGATTTCTGGCATGAGTAGAGAAGGAAATAGGGGGCTCGGTCGCCATTGATGAAGCAGAACAATCTCGAAGATGAAACGACGATTGTAGCAGCGGAAGGCTAGGGTTCACCGTTACTGGAAGAGTAGAATCAGATGGAAGGCGATTCAAATCCCCGCCATTATTACCGGAGAGAGAAGATGACGAGGTCGTGTGTGTAGGTTCCATGGCAGATATACCAGAAATCAACAAAACAGGTGACCAAGAATAGATCCGTCAAAAACTGTTAGTATATAGGTTGTTAGGATTGTTGTTAGGATTATATCTTGTTTCTTTATCATGCTTACAGGGCCTATATATATGGTCCAATAGTCCTTGTAATTCACTTACTCTGATTATTCAATAATACAGCCCATGAGTTTAACATGGTATCAGAGCCAGGTATTTTGTTTGGGTTCAATAATTTGAGTCCGGTTTCTTGAACCGGTGACCTCTTGACCCGGTTACTTCTCCCTTCTTCAACTGGTTTCGACGATGCCTTCCCCCTTCTTGAACACATTCTGACGGTGGTTCAAGGTTCCTTGGTGTTGAAATCCGCGGTGGTTTGGTTCCTTGGTGTTGAAAGCCGTGGTGGTTTCGCGGTGGTTCACGGATTCAAGGACGACTTCTTTGATTGTCTTGGTTTTCCTTCTGTTCTTGGTCAATCATTGTTGTGGCTATCATCGACGGATTCAGTCCAAACGATTGAGGTTACACTGCCTTCTCTGGTTAAGTTCCGACTGTGAGTTGTCATGATCTCTAGTTCCACGGACTCCATTTCTTTAATATGTTGTTCGATTGGTGCTTCGGTGCTCCTTTGAAGATTCTCCGAAATTTTATTGTTATGTTTTTTCTGCTACGAATTCTTGGTAATGGCGGGAAATATTACAAAGTTCTCCATTAAGGGTTTCGTTTGGGTTTACATTTGGATCTGCTCCTCGATAGCTCAAGATCTATGAAATTTCAAGAGTTGCTTTGGAGGAGGAGAAGAAGAAGAAGAAAAAAAACAGCTGCCACTCACAGAGGATGGTAAAGGTGGCGTTCTTTAAAAGGTTTTGAGGAAGAAATGGTCACAAGTGCTACAGAACTCCTCTCTTTTGGAAAGGGGCTCTGCCAAACCACGTACTGCAAAAGCTGTATTATACAAGCAGTCAAAGTAACTTTTGCCTTTTGTTTCTTGCGTAGACAGATTACAAAGTTCAATCTTTCATTGGGATTTAATTCTCCTGCTTCAATCGGTAACATTCCTTGTTTACTATAACAATTCACATAAAGGTTTAAACAGGCGATCGGTTTACTTCGGGGAGGAAAACTCTCAGCAGGCATTGCTTGACTCTAAGGAAAGACCTAACAAAAACAAAGCGGGAAGGGCTAAAGGAAATACGTAATGGCAGCAGAGTTGATGATGCTTGCCAAAATGGGAGCACGAAAACGGTTAAAATTGGTAATGAAGTTCCATTTGAGGAAACAAAAAAAACGCAAGTGATGATATCATTCAAGCAACGAAGAAACAAAAGAAAAATGCAGCAGAAAATGAAGGTTTCCAGGACTTCAAATGGCATCTCCTTAAATTTTGATAAAGAGAAGAAAGGAAAAGGCTTGGGGACAAGCCAATAAAGTAGGAATGGTGCTAAGGAATGCACCTTCACAATCTATTTTGTCTTGATGACGTTATTCCATCGAGAGTTGTCTTGATGACGTTATTCCATCGAGAGTTGTATTTTGTTTTGATGACGTTATTCCATCAAGGGGTTGTTGTCTCGGTGATGTTATTCCATCGAGGTCTGGTATTTCATCTCGGTGATGTTATTTCATTGAAGGTTTCTCGGTGATGTTATTCCATCGAGGGTTTCAGAGTTTCTATGATTATGTGGTCAATCCATTCTCAGTTGTCTCAGTGACGTTATTCCATCGAGGTCCTATCAGAGCGAGAACATAGCGGATGCGCGATGGAGGTATGCGGTTCAATTTGAGGTTTCGAGAACATAGCGGTGCTCCAATGGTAAACTTGGAGGTTTCAAGGATCGACGGTTGTCGCGGTTCTTATGTTGATTGTGGGTTACACGATTGTTCTTGGTGACTGTGTTCTCGGTGACTCTGAGGTTCGAGTTTCCACGATATATTGTACAATTTCAATGATGATAGAAAGAATTTGATTGTTTACGTTGGGAACTCGGTAGGTGATTTGCAATGTCTACTTCAAGCCGATATTGGAATTGTGATTGGTTTGAGTTCTAGCCATAGGAGAGAGTTGGGACACATTTTGGTATTTCATTTGTCCCATTGTTTCTTTGCTTGGTTAAGAAGAAGCAGAAGGAGTACATTGGTTTTCAGAAGAAGTGAATGGGAGAAGATTGTTTTGAAGAAATCATTGTATCATTGTATTCTCTTTTTAGTTTTGAAGAGATCATTGTTAATTACCCCTTATTTTGTGTTGTTCAAGTTGAACACATTTAAAATTAATAGTGTTCAACTTGAGGGGGTGTGTTAGTATATAGGTTGTTAGGATTGTTGTTAGGATTATATTTTGTTTCTTTATCATGCTTACAGGGCCTATATATATGGTCCAATAGTCCTTGTAATTCACTTACTCTGATTATTCAATAATACAGCCCATGAGTTTAACAAAAACGAATCGGAGAAAGGAACAAACAAAGGGAAATGTTCGGTTGAAATGAGAAAAACTCTCGAAGAAACAGGAAGAAGGTGATCTGATCGGAAAAGTCGAAAGAACTAGGTGAAGCACGACTAGGGCTCGACTGAGAGAAAAAATCGGAGGGCTCGCGAATGGAAGAAACACAGAAGCGTGGAAAAAATGTGTATAAAGAAAGGAAAGGGTATAAGGAATTAAACCACGGGCACGAGAATGAAAAAGTGGCGCTGGAATTGGTTTCAGGGCCTTAGGTGGCGACAAACGTATTTTCGGTGGCGACAAAAAATTGTCGCCACTGAAAATAGAACTTTCAGTGGCGACAAATTTTTGTCGCCACCGAAAGTAAAATTTTGAAAACATTTTATTTTTGAAATAACTTAAATTAGTTTTTTGTCAATAAAAAAAAATCAATTTTCATTAATCAAAGAATTTTACTTATATGATAATAGGTTGTTTTTTTCAAGTTAATAAATATCTTTTTTTTTAAAAAATTATTAATAAAAATCTTTGAAATGCACTTTGCTATATCAAACAATTTATTTTTTATATTAACTTTTTTTGTTTTCATGAAACAAAAAATCAAGTAAAAAATAATTTTTACCAACAACCTTTATGTGACGATACAAGGTTAGTAAATATATCTTTATTTTACGAACAAACATACATGATAAAAAAAGGAATTCTTTGACTTTTTACTTAATACTTTCACATGCACATTTTCTTCTATAAACTTCTTTTTATGTACATTTTGATTTCAAACATAGTTAAAAAGAAAATAAAATGTATTGGAATATTATCAATTTCTAAAAATTAGCAATACTATATCACTCTCTTCCCACTTTTTTTTATTTTAGGAAAGGTAAAAGAATAAGAGGATAAAAATTAAAAGGATAAATCTTTATCAAATTATGAAATCAGAATCTAATATCATAATATGATAAAGAATAAAATAAATCTTTAATAGAAAGATGAGTCAGAATTTGTAACCCGGACTATTAAAGCCCAAGGAGAATCTCCCATAATTAGAGAAGTAATTCTCTAATAATTTTCTATATCTATTCCATACTTTTACTTGAATTGATACTCTATATTTATAGATAAAAATATAACAATCACTCCCTAAAAATACTCTTAAAGTTATCCCATTAATCCACGATGTAGATAATGGAAGTAAATACCTAAATAAATATTATTTTAATTTGCAACTAACCGACCCACCAATCCTACATTTAAGGACCACTAAAAAATAAGAAAATATTATAAATAAAATAAGCAATATCTAAAATTATATTAATAAATATTGATTCCTAAAATCTCTAACTAATCTGTTACTCTATCACAAACTCTCTTTATCTCACAATAATCCAAAAAATTAATTTATTTTTTTACAAGAAATTACACCAATAAACATATTTACTGTATAAATATTATAAGTAAAAAAAAAACTAAAATTTTAAAAAATTTAAGAGTCGCCGCTGAAACACTCTTTCGGCGGCGACATATAAGAGTCACCGCTGAAAAATATCACTTTCAGCGGCAGCGGCGACAAAAGTTGTCGCCACTGAAAGTCAATACTTTCAGTGGCGACATTTAACGTCGCCACGGAAAGTCCCTTTTTTTGTAGTGTATCTTTTCTATAAGGACAATGTTTGGTTCATTACTCATTGAACTATAAGAGAAAAATAAAATTCCTTTTTGAGATACCTATTGAAAAGGTAGTACGTATTTTGATTTATAATTATCAGTTATTATTTATTTATATTTTCAATGTTATATGATACTATTTAGTATTTAGTAAATAGTTCAACATATTTATTTTTTGGCTCAGACTAAAAATATTTTCTGTTCTATCATTGTTTATATTTATAGGTGTTTTATGAAGCTTTGTCATGATGAGATGATGACCTAACATCAGTTTAGCTCGTTATATTTTGAATAACGCCTTACCCCTGTCCCGTACGGATATCAAGTATGTTAAATTTCTTTAAGTTATTTTACTGAAAAGATTAAATGATTAAAAGCCTCCTTTCACAGCATATATATATGAAGCTCAGTTCGATTATATGACAATGGAATAATAAAATCAGGATATAAAAGGTGAGGTTCAATATCTCTCATAATATATAAATAAAAAAGTATTTTCTATGTAAAATAAAGTTATTTTGACGTAATGTGTATGTGTGGTTGCTTGAATTTCATTTTGTCTTTTTATCATATATATATATATATATATATATATATATATATATATATATATATATGGTAAGACCCTTACATTACTTTAGAGGAATCAAGTTCACTCACTAGCTTGGAGACTAGGATATTTTTATCATTGTAACAAACTAACAATTTTATTAAGTATATATCGATACCGAAATTCAGTCTTTGTTAACTGCAAGTTGTTAAGGCACACAAAATGTATACTACTTTAAATTTTATTAGGATTTAATTATTTTTAGTTTTTTCTATTAGTTATAATTAACTGTATTTTAAAATTTGGTCCAAAAATGATGATGAGAGTCCAACGATATACAGTATATACTCAAATATCTTCATTTGTTTTCACGGATTTCGTTTTCTTCTCTTCAAGTCTCTTTTCACAGCCATTAATCCTACAGAGAAAATCCAAATATCAGCATCTTATTACCTCGTTTCTTTTTAAAATTGGGAATTATTACATCACATCAGGAGGTTAAAAATAAAAAAAAAATTCATTTCCAACCAAAAAATATATCACAAGTTGGTATTAAAAAAAAAAAAAAAGCCAATTGTTATCAGCCATTTTATAGAAAACATGATCTTCAAACTCTTATTTTGCTACGTACTACACTTAGAATAATGAATAGTACAATCAAACTCTGCAACTTTAATTTTATTGTTCTCATAAATGGAGTCTTGAAGAATACTGTTAAGTTACAGTACGCACGCAAGCACACATTATATATAACTGTGCAAGCAAGTCATAAATTCGTGTCAAATTCCATAGGGCTGCAATTAATGATTCTCCATGCGTAGACTTATCAACTTGATAAATATACATTGTCTGCTCGCAATTGTGATTCAGTTAATTATGCTCAAGGAAGCCAGGTTGGGCCTGAAATTTCGCAAATCATATAATAAAAATAATGATAAAGCCTAATATTTAATCCCCATAAAACAGGTACACGCCCTCCAGTCATCACTAGTAGCATTAAATTAATGGGATAGGTTATTCTACCTACTCCTACTTTACCTACCTCTGCCTACCCCTTTTAGAACCATTAGATTATGAGATGATCTAACGACAGAGATTTAGGTCATAAAACCCTATTGTTTTCCCCTTTCCCCTCCCTCCCACGGCTTTGCAGCAGTTGCTTTCGCCAGATTAGAACGGAAGTTGAGTATATTTATTTATTTAAGAACTGATGCTCTTTGACCAAAAAAAAAAAGAACTGATGCTCTGATCTCATCTTCACTAAAATCAAACGGCAATTTCTTTTCTCCATAGCCATAGGTAATATTAGCACCGTACTAATTTGTTTTTGACCATCTTAGTCAAATTATTATTTGCTGCTATCACTAAGTTTGTTTATTTATTTGGAATGTTCACCTGTAGGGTTCCGCAACTTAACGAAGATCGAAAAACTAAAGTTTCATGGGTAACTCGGAAGGAGAATTGAAGGTTTGTTGTGCAGAGACTTAAGAAAATAATAATTCCATCAAACTGAACACCAGTGAAATAATCTTCTAACATTACAAGTAGACATATTTACAATCACATATATAGATGCGAGTAGCCTTGGAATGAATATAAAGCTGCGGCTATGGTGTTCATCACTGAAAAATGACAGATATGGGGATTATAATTAACAGTGTGTTGTTTTGAAACCCACGAGAGGGAATCATGTGCTACAGAATGATTGCCTCTGTTTTCTTTCATTTGTGGGATGAACTCAATCGAGAAAGTAGCCTTCTGGTTTACCTTTGAGAAGCTTATCTGATTAGGGTTTACAATGATCAAAATGCCTAGGGTCGATACGGCATCGATCCAGCCCCTTTCTTTGAAATTGGTTTGCTGAAAAAAAAAATCGAAGGATGACGAGAGGGACGCCGTCGTAGGGTTGTACCACCAGCGGAGGGTTATATAGAAACGCTCCGGTCCCTTTCTTTGAACTGATTCTGGGGTGCCGCAGTCGATCGGCTTTCTTTGATCTGATTCTGGGTGCCGTAGTCGAGAGGTAGAGAGAGAAAGAGGGTGGGAGGGAGAAGGGGTAAAACTCTTATTTTATGTGTCAAATCTCTGTCGTTGGATCATCTCATAATCTAACGGTTCTAAGGGAGGTAGGCAGAGGTAGGTAAAGTAGGAGTAGGCAGAATAACCTATCCCTAAATTAATATTTTTAACATAGCATTACACTCTCTCCCTGAAAAATATCCCCATAGTTAGGTAATCTTATTCGAAGCCACTCTTTTACGTGAATTTTCAAGGAAGCTAATTTAGTAGCCGACTGGGTTGCTAAAACTTCGTTGAAGGGTCATGTCCTTTAGATTGGGCGTGGAGATCTCCAGAGCAATTGTGCAGGCTGATGGATAATGATGCTGCAGTTTTAGTCGAAGACTATGGATAATTACTTTGTTCTTGTACTTCTGCTTTTAGGTTTTTCAAACTGTTTTTTTTTTTTTTTTTTTTCTGTTTCCGGACTCGATCTAGTACCTTGGTTTTTATTAGTAATTAATGGAAGTTCTTTTTTGGGCCAAAAAAAATTAATGATGTTTTCTTAATTTTATCCCCTATTTAATTTCTATTGGAAAGAGAGAAATATGAGAGAGAAGTGTGAAAATTATTCGTAAAGTAAGATGGAAACCAAAAAATTTAATAAAGGCAAATGTAATTTTTTTTTTATCAATTTAATATATTTCCTAGTATGCAAAAATAGGGTATAAGTGACTTGTCTTTAGGCACAAAACAGTAAGTTCAAAAGGGCAAGCTAATTAAACTATTCATTCTTTTTGGATTTATAGTCATAGAATTTACAAATATGATGTTTGATTACCACTCAAGAACTGATCCCAAAACTTGTAAACTTGTAAGTATGATATTAATGCGAGCAAAAAAAAAGTAAGTATGATATTAAAATTTAGAGTAAAATACTCTAATATCTCTTGATAAATATACATTGTCTGCTCGCAATTGTGATTCAGTTAATTATGCTCAAGGAAGCCAGGTTGAGCCTGAAATTTGGCAAATCATATATAATAAAAATAATGATAAAGACTAATATTTAATCCCCATAAAACAAGTACTCCCTCCAGTTATACTCTCCCTGAAAAACATCCCCATATTTAGTTAAACTTATTCGAAACCACTCTTTTACGTGGATTTTTAAGGAAGCTAATTTAGTAGTTGATTGGGTTGCTAAAGCTTCGATGAAGAGTCATGTCCTTTAGATTGGGCGTGGAGATCTCCAAAGCAACTGTGCAGCAGGCTGATGGATAATGATGCTGCAGTTTTAGTAGAAGACTATGGATAATCACTTTGTTCTTGTACTTCTGTCTTTAGGATTTCCAAACTGTTTTGTTTTCTTGTATTTTTGTTTCTGTTTCCAGACTCTAGTACCCTGGTTTTTAATAGTAATGGAAGTTCCTTTTCGGGCCAAAAGATTAATGATGTTTTGTCAATTTTACCCCTATTCGATTTTTATTGGAAAGAGAGAAATATGAGGGAGAAGTGTGAAAATTATTTGTAAAGTAAGATGGAGGCAAAAAAATTTAATAAAGGCAAATGATTTTTTTTTTAAAAAAATCAATTTAGTATATTTACTAGTATGCGAAAAATAGGATATAAGCTAAGGGACTTATATTTAGGCACAAAACAATAATTCAAAAGGGCAAGCTAATTAAACTATTCTTGGGTTATTCCGATTCAATCCCAATTGAACTACTGATTCTTGATTCACTTCTTCGACTGGTTGAATAACTGGTCTAGTTTTTCACTGCTTGTGAGCATTAATTGATGATCTTGTGTATATTTTAAGGGAATAACCTCCACAAAGAGTCATGATCATGCATGATATGATTATGTACTAATTCTCGTTCTTAATGTAATAGTTAAACAAATAATTTGTAATATCAAAAAAATTAGTTATATATGTTAGTTATTTCTAAAGAATATGTGTTTGTTTTTTTAAAATACCTTCTTTAAACATATGTATTTAAACTAGCCTTTAATAAAAATTATCTTAATATATGTGCAATAAATAAGAATAGTTTGAGGAAAATTATAAATTAAATTTAGAAAATAAATTAGATTGAAGTATTGCATTTAAAATCAAAGTAAACCCTCTAACTAATTCCTACATTTATGATAAGAGGAAGTATATCTTTTAAGATTATTCAATTAGAATTGTTAAACTAATTATAATAATCCTTTGGCTGTTTGCCTGTTTCTGCTATAACGCGCTATTATCTTAATTCACGTACCAACGAGCTAGATTGAACTTAATATAATCCAGGTAATTAGTAAATTAATCATTATTGAGAATACTAATAGTATCCCCATGCATGTATAGAGTAATCAACAATTAACACATAGGATGTGTTGCAGCAAATATTAATCTATTAGCGCTTCCTTCATACCTGAAATAATCCAGAATTTGAAGTTCCAATTACGGAGGGTTAACGCAACAAAATTATATTGAAACGAATTACCGATCCACACACACACACAATTTGTGTACTTAATGTAATATATATTTATTTCTTCCGGTTCTAAATATAAAACCTTTTAATTTTCTTGGAAATATTTGGAAAGCCAAATAAGCCATTTAATTATTAGTTTATATATAATTCAGATGAATTTGTTTGAAGAAAAATGATAACTATAACTATTTTAAAGTGACTTATTTAGTTTTCTTAATCTCTAGATCAATTGGTTCTTATATATAATTAGGACCAAAGGTGGTACCTAATTTTTATCATATTACTAGACTAGGGAAGTTAGTTAACAAGATAGTTAATGTAACATGTTTTTTTTTCCAATAAACTCCCTAATTATCTTTTTAAATTCTTTTTATCTCTCGCTTACTTGATTATTGCTGAGGGAATATCTATAAGAATAAATTAGAAAAAGATTGACAAATATGAGAAATAGATATTACATTTAGGATCAATACCAACTTTCCAATTAAGTACTAGATTAGTAGTTGACAGTTAATTAGAATAAAATCAGTCCTTAAGCTCAAAAGAAGGGACCGTTAAGCAAGTCAAACAACATGCATGCTGAAATCCCAACCCCACAAAACCCAAACAAACAAAACAAAGACCAGGTCATACTTAATTAAGTACTACTATGAAATAATAAACCCTATAATTCTTAATCTTGAGAGAGAAAATAGTTGATCTTATCCATATAACAAAAAGCCATGCATTACAACAACACTTGAAGACAAAATCACAATTTTATAATTATGGAATCGATTCACTCACCCCGTACGTCGCTCTTTCCATAGTTTTGATTTACTGCCATATTATAAATTTAATAAAGTAATTAATTAGTTAAACTTGTTTAACTAAAGATTTCTTCCAAAAGCATCGTGAAATTAAAATAGTTTCAGTGACCGAGGGTTAACGCAACTTTGATATTATATTAGAATTCAGATGAATTAATTAATCTTATTTTGGTAAAATACATGCTTCTGGTTCATGCATATTCCTCAATAAGTTAGGCGTTAGATTATTTTTTAATCCCTTGAGCCTTTTTTAATTATTTATTTATTTTCAGCTTAACATCATTCCGACTCATACAATTATTCCGACTCATGCACGTTCTTGACAATTATACATAAAAAGAGAGAATAATTGTATTGATTCTAAAACTAATGAGTCGGAATGATGTTAAGCTGAAAATAAAATGCGCGCGCACACGGAGAATGAGAATTGTTTTTTTTTTTTTTAATTGGCAGAATCTCTTTAAAAGATAGTTAAATTACTCAAATTTTAAATAAATTTAACAAATTCCAAATTAAATCAAATGTCTTAAAATAGGATTTCAAAATCTGAGAATTTTATTTTACTATCCCTTTTTTATTCTCTCTCCTGATCTCTACCTCCCTCTTTTCCCAGACAATTAATGCAGTAAATTGCTATCATAGAAAATACTAAATAAGTAGAAATTGAACAAATATAAGAATCAGTATAATTAACATTGCATATATAGTAAACATACAATAATTCTGTATGGTATGAAAAACAGAAATAAAACTCATAAGACTGTAGAAATATGATAATGAACTTTGATGAAATCCGAGTCCAACGTACATTGTCTCTTTAAGATAATTTGCTCCCTCTATATAGATGCCTAAGGTTGATGAACAATTGTCTCCTAGGATATAACAGATTTACGTCTTTAGAATGATGACACTCTTAATCAGAAGCCCGAATGAACACAACGAGTCTGCTTTAGGAATCGCACAGAATATGATTGCAGAATGCAGTATACTGTATATGAGAAAGGAGTGTTTGAGATTGATTTTTCGATATCTTTCCTATCACTAGCATGTTCTATTTATAGACGACGGAAATTGATTATGATGGACACTTGATGGCGAACCAAAGCGACTGTGATGAATCAACGCAACCGGTACGTGGTGGCAAACCAGTGAGACTTCTTATTGATAACCTATAGGATTTAGGCATAAAAATCCAACAATTGCTACCCTATCAACATAACAAAAACCAATTTGTTCCCTACAACATCAACATTACATCTCCATATTACAAAATTAAAAATTCAATTGATAAAATTTGTTAGTGTATATATGTATTTACTATATAATATTTTATTTGGCCACAAATTTGACCCTAGCTAACTTCTTATCTTCTTTGTAAGGATAATGTTTGTTTCATTACTCATTGGGCTGTGAGAGGAAAGCAAAATTCTCGTTTGAGATACCAAAAATGTTAGTATCATCTTATATATTGTTTTGATTTATAATTATTGATTATTATTTATTTGTATTTTCAAGGTTATTTGATACTATTTAGTAAATACTCTCTCTGGTCCTTATTTAAGGAATCAACTAACATTTCTCATAAGTCAATAAAAATAATTAAAGTAATTAAATTTGTCCTAAAATTTAAGTAATTTTCAATATTATCCCTATTAATTACACTAAACGTTAATATCATATTAATTATTACTATTTTTTGCTAAAATAAATATTAATTTATTTTATTAATTATTATTCTCATTCACTACCTTTTTAATTATGGGTATACATATTATTTGTATTTTCAGGGCTATTTGATACTATTTAGTAAATACTCCCTCTAGTCCTTATTTAAGGAATCAACTAACAATTCTCATAAGTCAATAAAAATAATTAAAGTAATTAAATTTTTCCTAAAATTTAAGTAATTTTCAATATTATCCATATTAATTACACTAAACGTTAATATCATATTATTTCTTATTATTTTTTGCTAAAAAAATAATAATTAATTTTATTAATTATTACTCTCATTCACTACCTTTTTAATTATGGGTATAAATAGGAAAAATATTTAATGTTATTTGGAAACAAACAAATGCTTTATAAAAAGGACCAAATATACTTGTTAGTTGGTGTTTTATAATAAAAACTAAAGGGAGTATTTCAATATGTTTATTTTTTAGCCTGGGCTAAATTATTTTCTGGTTCGCCACTGATCATATTCATATAACCAAACGCCATGCATTACAACACTTGAAGACAAACTCACAATGTTATAATTATGGAATCGATTCACTCACCCCCTACGTCGCTGTTTCCATAGTTTTACTTCCAATTTAATATAGTAATTAATTAGTTAAAGTTGTTTACATCCACAAACACATCTTCCAAAAGCATCGTGAAATTAAAATAGTTTCAGTGACAGAGGGTTAACGCAACTTTGATATATTATATTAGAATTCAGATGAATTAATTAATCTTATTTTGGTATATCTCATGCTTCTGGTTCCATAGTTTTAATCCCCTGACCCTTTTTTAATTATTTATTTAATTTCAGCTTAACATTATATTGCGACTCATTAGTTATAAAATCAATACAATTATTCTCTCTTTTTATGTATAATTGTCAAGAACGTGCGCCCGCATTTCGTTTTCTAAAAAGAACTACCATGCAGTCGTATGGAATTTGACGTGCAAATCTATACGACAATTTTTCAAAACCAATAATTGAGTTTATAAAAACTTACAATCAGCTATATGTACTGCCTTTATTTAACTCTTATGTTGATTCTTATATATAGAGAGGATACGTAGCCGGATGGAGGCATGCATGAGTGGATGATGCATAATCCAAGTTTGAAAATTAATATTTTATTAGAAACAGCATAAGAGTTAAATAAAGGCACTGCATATAGCTGACGGTAAGTTTTTATGAACTCAATTATTCGTTTTGAAAAATTACCTTATAGATTTGCGCGTCAAATTCCATACGATTGCATGGTAGTTCTTTCTAGAAAACGTAATTCGGGCACGTTCTTGACAATTATATATACATAAAAGGAGAGAATAATTGTATTGATACCAAAACTAATGAGTCGCAATGTTAAACTGAAAATAAAACGCACACGCGCACACGGAGAATGAGATTTTTTTTTTTCTTGGCAGAATCTCTTTAAAAGACAGCTAAATTACCTAAATTTTAAATAAATTCAACACATTCTAAATTAATGACTCAATTTAAAATTTGGGTAATTCACTTATATTTTAGAAGGATTTTCTTTTTCTTTTTTCTTTTTTGTGCAGATTTAGAAGGGATTATATCCCCACTTGTTAGGAAGGACACAGTGGATATTAAATCTTTATAATGAAAAAGATCATATGGAATTAATAAAAGTAGAAAATAAAATGAGTAACAAAATGGAGATACGTAAGAATTTAACATGGAAAAATCTGCCCATCAATATGAGTGACTGAGTGATTGCAAACGACCTCGGGCTAAAGCAAAAAATTTCTCTATCTCCAAAAAAGATACAATGTTTGATTCTCTAATACAAATTAAAGCCCAATTATAGGATGACAATAAATTTACCTCAATTACAAAAATCACCAAAAGATTATATTAATAAAATAGAATAGCAAATAGAACAATAAAATACGTATCTTTTAGGTGAAGATACAATATGGGTATGCCGGAAATCAACCAAACGCAAAAGCTGTAGCCACAAAATTTATAACAACACTCACGCCAAATATGGGGATGTATATTATTTCTCAACCTCAATATACTTTCCTCGTATATATGACTAATTAACCTTCGGTTAAATTTCCACTTATGAATGGATCGCTAATTAAGTACAAGTTAAATTATAAAGGGGTTTAGACTGACTAATAATTTGATTATCTTATTAATGATGAAAAAAAAATATACATCTCAATATCTCAATTGCACTTAATTTTTCTTCAGTCTATTGACCATTTTTCAGAACTAAAAGATTTTCAATGTTGAAAAAATTATTTATGATCTCTGGAGCACAAAGAAAATTGGAATGATGATTTCATGAGAATAAATCCTGGACTGCTCTTGATACCCAGGAATATAATGTGATTCTTATCCAAATAACTAATATTGTATTAGAAGAAAGTGAAGGCAAAATGATGGACAATATTATATGTTATTAATATACATAAGAAATCAAATCACACGTAGGTAGTTAGTTATCATAGAAATATTCACTTCTTGGCGTATGTGCGTAGTAAGTCTACTCTCAAATACTTCAATACAGAAATTAAGGACAAACTAACGTTCAAGGCAAATTAACGCGACCAAAAGAATAAAAATAGAACACTCGATTATATTCAATTGAAAGAATCCTATATAAAGACGGCTGAGTTAACTAAATTTTAAGAAGAAGAGGAAGGAGTTCATTTCTCTACCCACGATGGCCCTCCCAAAATCCTTCCCTCTTATTGTTTCTTATTTTGACATTAGAGGCCACTTCGACCACCGTATCCAGTGGCTCTCTGATATCCTCCTAGTATCACGCACCAATACCTCCGTCCTCTGTCGCTTCCTCAACTACCAAACTGTCTTCACTGCAATCCGCCATGGTCCAGTACATTCTCAAGATCTGTTTCCTAGTTTACCAAAAAGGACAATCCTCTTGTGAAATACCCTCATTGAATTTCTCAGAAACGGAATCTTCAACACCAACGGTGACACCTATAAATTCTAAAGGCAAGTCACAAGCCATATATTTAACTCCAGGTCTCTACATAAAATCATTGAATAGGTTGAGGAAGAGAGCCATGATGGTGATGAGTGCTAGCATATAGAGACATCCGACTTACTATTTTTTTCTTTCCTCATTTCTTTAGACCTCGGGTATTATTAGAAAATAACCAATATTTAAATATTCTATATTAATGGGTTATTGACCCAATTTAACATTTGTTGAATTTACCAACCTTATATATAATTTTTTTATTTTAACTGTCTTTATATACTACCTTCCCTATTCAATTTGTACTAGCTCAAAATTATTACCCGATCTTCAATGTTAAACAGTGACATACATGCATACGTCTGATCTTAGTAGTATTCTGCATTTCTATTCCTTATCAAAAAGTTACAATCAAAGGTCACATACCCACACCCACACATACAGAAATCTTATGTATATACGCGTTTACAAGAATAATTGATTAAACATTATAAAAATATGGATCTACATCATTTGATGTACTTCCCTAAAAAGGTACACCGTATGCGTTTCTTGTTTTTATTATTGCATATCGAACACAGTATACTTATATTTTAATTCCTACTTTTTGAAAATAAAATTACTACGTATGGTATTTAATATAAGAACTAATTGACTAATTTAGATAGATTATAAGAAAACTAGTTGTATTATTTATTTTTATAACAAATATAAGTTGGTTTTCCTAAAATGCCATCTTTCACACATGACTATCCTTACATCAGATTTCGTTAATATGGGCAATCAATATAGATATATTAGAAAAAAATTAGCTCTTAGACAAAATTGATTGAGGTTTTATATTTATGATCAAATCAAATCATTAATTACAGTGATGTAACCACACCTTGGTAGCATAGACATAGTATTCTAGCTGACATTCTAAAATTTGTTAGTGTGTATATATATATATATATATATATATATATATATATATATATATATATATATATATATTATATAATATTTTATTTTGTCCAATAATTTGGTTTTGGCTAATCTCTTATCTTCTCTATAATTATACTATCTTTTTTTTTTTTTTTCATTTCCCCTTCCTTTCCACCATCTTTTTCTTTTGTAACATCCCAATTTTTTTTATAATAATTAAGTGCTATTAGAATATATATTTATTAAGTAAAATTAGGTTTATATAAGGTCTAGAAGTATAAAATTAGGAGTTTTGTCTATATTATAAAAGATAAATTAATTTAAATATGTGTGTGTATAAAGTGGGACCCACACATTTTTATAAATCCTCCTATGACTCTTCCCCCATTCTTTTTCTTTGTCTCTTTCGTTTGGCAAAGGGAAAAATTATATATGTATATAAAATAATAAATTGGTGGGCCCACACCCTTTAATACATTCTCACATCTACTTTTTTTCATTTTCTAGTAGCCCACTTTGTCTTCTTTCTCTTATTCGTCCGGCTTTTCTGTTTTAGAGCTTAGATAAACTTTAAAAATTGATAAGGTATTCAAAATCATTTCTTTTAACAAAATTTCTATCATAAAAAGTAATTCTATGTGATTTTATCTTTCTAATAATATTACTTTTCTTCTAAATAGAGAATATTTTAGAGTTAAGATTTTGAACAAGTTTTGAGTTTTGTTAATACATGATAATAGGAATGTACAAGATGATTAATAGTTAATTTTCATTTGTTTACTTTTGTTATTTAGTTTATAGAAGATTTTATAATGAATTTTCTATATAATTAGTCTATAAATAATTCTATATTGGAATCTCTAACCAATTAAATTAGGGTTAATTAAATAATTTATTTAGATTATTGAAGGTTATCTTAAAGTTTTGATCAATTTACTATTTTTATATTACATTATTTAAGAGATTTAGAGTTCTAGTTTGAATATTAGAAAAATGTTATGATTGAATATAATAGTTTTACTAATTAAATTTGAATTTAATGATTGATTTATGTTTATTAGAGGTAGAATTGATAAACATAAATCAATCATTAAATTCAAATTTAATTAGTAAAACTATTATATTCAATCATAAAAAATTATATTTAGCGTTCAATTGCCAAGCGTCTCATAGTGTGATGGCACTAGGGAATTGATGTTCAATTTTTGGTTCACGCAAAAAATATTTTCTAATTCCGCTATTAATTAATTAGCTCTTATATTAAAAATTAGATGCAATATTTGATAGTAAAAATCATATTTAAGTACTTGGAGGAAGGGGAATAATTACCTTTGTGTTAAAAGATTGTTACAATTGTTTAAGACTATTGGCTTAGTGACTTATTTTTATAAGACATTAAACTTAAATAAGATTTGATGATATGATCTAAGTGTGGTGGTTTATTGCTCTCTGTTTAGGAACTTCATGAGCAATGTTCTATTGAAATAATGAATTCTATTTCCTTTGCTTGAGGACAAGTAAATGTTTAAGTGTGGGGGAGTTTGATAAGTAGATATTATATAATTAAATAAGTATAGATTGTGGGATATATTGATTGATTTTATTAATATCTTATGCTTATTTAATTATCTTTTATATACTTATCCATCTTTTAGTTAAATATAGGATAAAATGATATTATAACAAAAAATCTATTGATATCCTATTTTATTATACAGAAGATATTATTGCAAGAAAGAGATAAAAAGAAATCAACCAAATATATATATATATATATATATATATATATTGAAGGGAAGGAGCATCAGGAAATATTGAAAAAAGGATATATTATTTTGTATCATATCCAATGAATCACGTGGCGCAGTGCAACAATTAATCCAAGCCAAATATATATATATATATATATATATATATATATATATATATATGATGACCACGCACAAAGACAAGAAAGGAGAGGGAGAATTGGACGCACAAAAAGAACGACGCATTGGACGGACGCAGGGAAGCAAGACGGAGAGCATAGGATCAACGCAGAGAGGAACGATTAAAGAGAAAGAGATAGCAAGGAGCATTAAGGGGTTCTTTGAGTCTTGATTTCTCGTCTCTTTTCTTTTCCTGTCTTACTTGAATCTGAATATTATTTTGCTTTTATGGATTTTAGTATAGCCATGTGTGGCTAATTTCCTTTTCAACCTAGAGTAGCTATGAACTTATAGGTGGATTAAACTTGGTTTTCATTGTTTAGTTAAATTTAATATTAATCTTGGTTGCTTAATCTTGTTTAAATTTATCTATTTTGTGACTGGCCATCATTTAATATGAATTTGAGCATTAGGATTTACCTTGACGAAGGGAATTTTAATTAGGCTCTGAGATTAAGTGATATGGGATTAAATTACGATTTAATTTGCAATTAGGATAGACATATACCTAATAGCCCCATATAATTGTTGAAGAGTGTGCCCAAGTTATGTTGCCTCTTTTGATAATTATGTTAGACATAACAAAATTTGCTTAAGAGATGGTTGTAAGTGGACCGACAGGCACTTATAACTATTTATACTCGAGATTAATAAGATTGATATTAAAGCTAATTAAATTAATGAAAACCAGGTTTATGAAACTATTAAGGGATTAGTGACTCTAGGTTGTACGTCTCAGTATTAGAATTTATTCTTTTGTGCGAAGTTCTGCTATTATTAGTTTATTATTTAATTTCTTTTTAATTATTCAAAATATATCTGACTCACTCAACTTAAACAAAGTAAGGAAATTTAATATCTACTCGCTAGTTGGATTAATTCTTCGTGGGAACGATACTTTACTCATCATTTTATTACTTGATACGACCCGTATACTTGCGGAGTCCATAGGCGTTGAAAAACTTGATAGGGCAAAATTTAAAGCCTATGGACTCCGCAAGTATACGGGTCGTATCAAGTAATAAAATGATGAGTAGAGTATCGTTCCCACGAAGACTTAATCTAATTAGTGAGTAGATATTAAATTTCCTTACTTCGTTTAAGTTGAGTGAGTCAGGTTTATTTTGAATAATTAAAAAGAAATTAAATAATAAACTAATAATAGCAGAACTTCGCACGAAAGAATAAATTCCAATATTGAGACGGACAACCTAGAGTCACTAATCCCTTGTTGGCTTCTTTGATTTTATCCCCACTAAATCAATTTTGATTTAACTAACTCAGTTAATCTAGAGTATTAATATTTATAAATGCCTTTCAGTCCATTTATAAACCTATCTTAATTAATTATGTAATGCCTCACACAATTAACTAAAATGCGTTTTAGATCGAACTCACTCTAATTTGATTATGCGGAGCTTCTAGGTATATTTATATCCTAGACGCAAATTAGATTAAACCTAATTCCTTATTAAATTTAAACCTAATTCCACATTATTTAATCCCAAGGTCAATTTAAGATTCCCTCTTCCAAGTTCAATCCTAAATCCCCAGAACATGCTTACTAGTGGCCAATTAATAAGCAATATCAAGAAAAACAAGATTAAATAAACTGAATAAATTAATCAAAATTAATCGTGGGAATAATATCTAGAACCCAAACAAGTTCATAGGTTCTCTAAGTTGAAAAAAGAAAACTAGCCACACATGGCTAAAATCAAATCCATGAAAAGATGAAAATCAGATTCAGAGAAATAAAAGAAAACATAAAACAAGATAGGAGAAATCAAGACACTCAAAGAATCCCTCAATACTCCTCGCTGCTGATTCGTGCGTGTTTCTTCAATTTCTCAGCGTTTCTATTCTGTGCGTCTTTCTTTTCCTTGAATTGCGATGCGTCTCGTCCTGCGTCTTTCTTTTTGTGTGTCTGTTCCTTTTTGCGTCTTCTGTGCGTCCAATTCTCCTCCCTTTATCCAGGTGTGTGTCTTCAATATATAAACTTGTGGTTGCCTATTTTTCTGCGGGTCCCACACATTTTGTCCACATCTAAAATCTCCCCCAAATCTTTCCTACGGATATGATAAACAGATAAAGCATAATATCATAACAATCTATCATTAACATCCAGCTCACTTTTTTTGTTGTCCCGCCTTATGCTCATATATATATATATATATATATATATTGAATTGATTCCTTTTGAGTTGATGTTTTCTTTTTGAAAAGATTACATAATATTTCTAGCACAATAAAGATAGAATATAAATAGATTTTCTGTTGTAATATTCTTTATCCTACTTTTAATTAAAAGATAGATAGATAGATAGATAAAAGATAATTAAATAAGCATAATGTCAATAAATTTAATCCAATATATCTCAAAATCTATACTTATTTAATTATAAAATATCTACTTATCAAACTCCCCCACACTTAAACATTTGCTTGTCCTCAAGCAAAAGAAAGAGAATTCATTATTTGAAAAGAACATTGCTCATGAAATTCCTAAACAGAAAGCAATAAACACTACAAAAAAATCAGTTTTTTGCGGCGGAATTTTTCCCTCGCAAAAGAGCAAATTTCCGTCGCAAAAACGGTTTGCGGCGGAAAAAGTTCCCTCGCAAAAATAGCCATCGCAAAAAAAATTTCCGTCCCAAAAATGCACATTTCCGTCGCAAAAATTGGATTTAGCGGCGGAACTATTTTCCCTCGCAAATTTCAAGATTTGCGAGGGAAAAACTATTCCGTCGCAAAATTTCGGATTTTGCGAGGGAATTTATTCCCTCGCAAAACCTCGATATTTTGCGAGGGAAAGAATCCCTCGCAAAATTTGAATTTTTTGCAAGGGAATTTATTCCCTCGCAAAATTTGAAATTTTTGCGAGGGAATTGCAAAAGTCAATAGTATTGAAATTTGCGACGGAGTAGTATTCCCTCGCAAATTTCATATCTTATGAGGGATCTTTAGCCCTCGCAAAATTTTTATATTTGCGAGGGAATTTCATTCCCTCGCAAAATTCAATATTGAATTTTGCGAGGGAATGAAATTCCCTCGCAAAATACAATACTATTGAATTTTGCGAGGGAATCCTATTCCCTCGCAAAAATCCCAATTAAATTTTAAAAAAAATAAAATGATTTTAAAAATGTAATTAATTTCATAAAAAATATTAAAAATTAGAAATTAAAAAGACTTATATATGATAAAAAGATATTGTAACAAGCATCAAAGTTTACATAAAAATAACAAAATATTACAAAGTATAATGTTTCAACAAAAATAAACTAAAAAAAAGTCTAAACTGCAGCAGTCTGGGCAGGATCACCATCGGTATCGCCATCACCATCAGGAGGCGGCCCCGTACCCTTGTCCTTCATAAGGGAGTTGAGAAGTTCCTGCATCTCTAAAATCATCTTTCCTTGCTCCTTCATCTGCGCTTCTTGCTCCTTCACCTTCGCCTTCCATGCTTCCTCAACCCAACCCTACACAAACTAATTCAACTACAAGACCTACGTGGCAAATACAAGTAGCTGCTTATACCAGTTAATTGGCACTTAATCAAAAAAGTGGCAAACAAACACATGCAGTGAACAAAAAACAGATCTCAGCAAGCAACCAGAGAATGAGGATAGTACACTAGAAGATGGGGACATGCATGTGGACGGGGCATGAATACAAATATATGTTAAATACAACGAAGGAGCAAAGGAGCATAACAAATGCAGCTTATCTAAATAATTTTGGCAAAGTTCATAGCAAAAGAAATACCAAGTATAGATTATGTACCTTATCTAAATAAATTTCACATTTCCAATAAAGTAAAATTTTCCAAGAAATAAAGCATCACTTACAGTTCTTGCAATTGTGTAAGATCACCAAATTGACTTGGTATAACTCCAGACAAATTAAGACCCTACAGCTGGCTGTCATTAAGAAATTGTAAATCAAAAATCTTTGCATAAGCATTTTAAATTTTAAGACTTTGATTTGTGTAAACCGCTAATTATGAATATATATATATATATTAAATTGTTGTTCACGCAAGAGAAGTGAAAGCACGCACACACACGTTTGTAGCTTTAAGCCTTAAACAAATCTATTAACATCAAAATGCTTAATTAGAATGCAAGACGATGTGAAGTATATGACATGAGGAATTCTAAATAATGCAGCAATAATATCAAAGGAAGACTAGCCTTGAGATAGAGAATTATATTCAAAAAGGGTTAGAAAACAGAGAGATCAACAATGGGATATATTTTGGTTTGGTAGCTTGATGTACCAAATTCGAAAAGTGGAAGGCGAAGATTATATGAAAAATTCTAAGTGTTCTTGGTTCACTTGAATGGGCCTAGCTTTAGTTGGGATCTTGGTTTCCTAAAAAATACCCTAGCTTTAGTAGGGCCTAGCTTTAGCTTTTAGCTACGAGTTAAGCAAGTAGGGCTATCACACTGTAATTACAAGATTTCCTTCTCTACTGATAAAACGTGCTCATGAGAAAATCTATCAGTTATATATCGTATATATTTGGTTTAATTATGTTCCTTTCCCTATATGCTCTCTTATCTTATCTCTAACCATAACGGTGATCGATTGATCGATGCAAGCTCGAGGAATCCAATGATAAAACGCTTTATTAGGGCCAAAATCGTTTTTTGGTTGAAGGAATATAATGTTTCAGTTGTTGATCAGTGTTAAAAGGGAAAGGGAAAGGAAAAGTCGATATTGTCATCTTGCGGTTATTAGCAGAGTTAATAAATAAACTATTCAAGGAATATCATAATTGGATTTTGTAAACCGCTGTATTCAATTCTTCAGCAGCACTAATCATATTGTTTGAAGGCTGTCACTTTCATGGGCAAAAGGTACATTCGGGTAGAATTAAAACTTGATTCCTATAAACCACTACATTACAATCTCGTCGTCTAAAAAAAAAAATAATCATCAAAGCTAGTTTCTAATACACAGAAGACTTTTAGGCTATATTCTACTCACGACATCCTTGTGGATTGCAAACATGTACAAGAATCCATAGGATAATGCCCCTGATTGCAGTGAGACTAGCCTAACTCTGTAGTCTCATTTTCCCATTTTTGAATGGCCAATTTCTCACGATCACTTGATTTAAAAGAATTATATAATTCATTATGCTACTTATTGATCTCAACTGTTTCCTGAGATGATTTTGGTTTGGAGTTTCTAATGTCACCTTAAATGGATTTCCATAGGGACTATTATCTAATGGAGCTACTACCCAACCAAAAGACAGACTCTAAGATACAGGATATCAAGGGTGAGATCAACATTCAGAGATCATTATTGTTATGATTTTATTCTGTTTTACGCTAATCAACCTCTGAATATGTATCTTGTAGATAAACCAATTTTATATTATCTGCCCTTTGGTTTAAGGGAATGAACAGCCAGCTTTGAGCATATATTCTCACTATTCTAAGTCCTGTTACAATCAAAGAACATCAAAATTAATTACAGACTATATATATTGAACCATTTTCATCAACATAATTACTTGCTCACTTCAACTACAATGGTGAGTTATCAGTGACCATAACTCCCATAAACTAATTGAAAGGTTAAAAAGGTTACAGATGTTATAAGTGATGACGAATACCTCACTCAGTACTTCAAGTTGTTCGAGGGTCGGAATTAACTTTACACATAAAATTGCCCTTTTTTTGAATATTTTGAATTTCAGATGTTACATATTTTGAATTTCAGCTAATCAACAACAATGGGAACATGAATTCAGAGAATAGCAAGCTCACCCTTTTTTTCCCCTTTTGTGTCAAAAGTCTAGAAACAAAGAGGAGCAGCATGAAATTGATAGATGGGATTTGGGATCGTCGGCTTCCTTCTACCGCCAGGAACCACGGTTCTGTATCGTCGGCAGAAGATCTTAAATATGGGATGAAGAAAACCCGACATAAGGAAAGGAAAGGTGAATTAAGAAAATATACCTTCAACCTCTGGATCGATGAGCAGACCAGATCCACAGTCCACAGCTCCCGAAGCTCGATTAAATGCAGATATTCGCCACACAGACCACCGGCGGGAGAGAGAGAGAGAGAGAGAGAGAGAAATGATGTTGTAGGAAGGAGAGTGATGGAGGTGGGTGTTCGGCTTGGAGGAGAAAGGAGCTTGAAGGCGAAGACGATGGAATCCACGGGTCAAAGAGTGAGCTCGCGGTGCTGGTTTTTCTCTAATTCAGTCCGTTCCAAGTGGAGGTCGACGGTGATGGAGGGTTTAAGGAGGTGGATCTGGATCGGACTGGGTGTTGGTGAAGAGAGCCAAAGTAGGGTGACGGTGATGGAGGTGGGTTTTCTCTGATTCAGTCCGTTCCAACTCTCTGAATGATCTCTCTCGCGGTGCCCCTAATTCCAATTGCCAAACCCTTTTTTTTTTTATCGGAAATTGCCAAACCCTCAATCAAACAAAAGAAATGATTACATACATACACATATACATATATATTTAAAAAATAAATCTTATATTCAATAATAATTAAAAAATAATACCCTCTTTAAAAAATTCAAGTCCACCACTTTCTAAATTAATTTCATTCATAGATTATTTAGAGTAAAATACTTTGACCACCTATACGTTTTGTTTTAACTACACAGATATCCCCTATTTTTTAAAAAACATATACTTAAGATCAAACTGTTAACCTCGTCAAGAATATTTTAAAAAGATCTTTAAAATATATTTTTTAAAATTAAAATTTATATTATAATAATTTTTATTGATTAGTTTACCTTTATCATATCCAATCCTTAATTTACTTTTTACAGTTCAAGAGCTCCAGGAAAAAAACAAACAATGGAGAGAAGTGCAGCAATGGAGAATCTCTATAGCAAAATGGCATGAAGCTTGTTGTTTTTATCTTCTAGAGTCACTAACTAATGCTTCGCATATCAACAATATTGCCCTGAAAACAGTATTAAAGAATGTTCAGAAACTTTAATCCTGGTAATGGTATGCAAATCATTTACGAAAGTTCATGCTTTCATCGAAAATCGAAGTCAAGTCGTATTTTCGAATGCTAGTTTTTTTTAGTCTTATGCGAAACTCTAATGCTAGTAATGTATGCTTTCCTCACATTTACTTGGTGTAGTCAATGGTAGTTTTTAAGTCGTTTTCACATCATTTACTTCTGATTTTGTTAACTATATGACGTTCAGATTATATCATTTTTACAATTTATCATGTTTGGCCTGCAATTGGCTCGTTTAAATTATTTATGTAATGTCTCATTCTTATATCATTTATACTATGTGATAGAAAATGTGTTTGAAACACAGTTTTATCCACCAATAGATATGATGAAAAATTAAAGTTATAAAATTTTATATAACAAGAAATTGTAAATTTTTATAATATAAAAAAATTAATAAATGTTATATATTATAAATTTTGAAAAAATATATTAGAATTATTTCTTGATTGTATAGTATTATTTTTAGTAAATATAAATGTTTAAATAATTCTTATGTTAAATAGGGGTATTTTAGTCCCAAAAAAAAATGTTTATAAGTCAACCTTAACAAGTGTGTGCTCACTTAACGGTTTAAAAAATCCTCATTTCCAACCTTTGCCTTTTGCATTTATCAGTAAAACTTCATCGTCCTCGATCACGTTTTACCTATAAATTAATTCATGACAACATCGCAAGTTGAGATAACTATAAATCAGAGATAAGATTACAATGGTCATATAGTTCATGATTTCAATGGCTTTTATTCTACCATTTACTAGCAATAATTATTCGCTTATTTAAACAATTTTGATCATGTCATTTATAATTTTTTGATATATTTCTTATGAAGGTTTTTATTAATTTACATTTTTTAAAAAATATGTCATATGTTCTATTATATTTATTTGATTAAATGGTAAAAGGGAAGATATATAGAAATAATATATATTAATTATAAGACAAATGTTTATCAATATATTTTAAAATTAATCATGTCAAATTAATGAATCCGAAATTGATAATCAAATTAAACCTAAAAGCAAAAAACGCACGGACTTGATGATGTCGAAATGATACTTGTTTTTTTTTTTTGTCAAAAGAAATGATACTTGTCATATACTAGTAATACTCTCATCAAAAGTTTATCTTCAAAACAAAATTGAAAAACAGAGAGTAATTATCGGATGTTGATCGATCATTTTTATGGGATTTGTTTAAGGGGAAATGATAGTGAGCTCTTTTTTTAATGAGAGATATATAGTAGCATTTAAGGATTCAAATATTTGAAATATATGGTCAATTTACTATTATGAGAAGGACAAAAATGATTTTTTATGACTTATCTAGATTAAAATATCATTAAAAAATTCATATTATTCTTACTCAAAGTTTTTCTCTTAATTTTCTTTTAATTATCGATTCAATTCATAAACTTTAGTTTTAAACAATTTAGTTGTTATGATTTATTGAATTATAAATTATACTGAGTGAATCATGCTCCAAGTCAAGGAATAATAGGGACCGGATTTTTTTAAGAATCCAGACGATATCCTCAAACTAATAGCTAGAGACTAATCTTATCAATCGGGGCATATAGATCATATGAGTTTTGCCTCTCCTAACTAAGCATTTTCCATGTATATGGCTTGGTTCAAACCAGAAAATCATGTTTAAGAGACTCAACAATCTATCGACTGAGCCAGGCTTTTGTTCGTGCCATTGTTTAAAAGTTGATACCTTGTCAAAAAGTGTATATTGCATTTAGGTAGGTGGAAAAGATATAGTAGCATTATATTTGACTTTGCTGAAGATTCAAATCATTTCAATCTAAATAAATAAATATTTGCACTTGAGATGGGATAAATCGCAGCACATTATTTATTAATTTTGATTTCGTATAATTAAATATCAAGAAGTTAGAACCATGTTAGAACATTTGTTAGTTCATAATTTTGTAGGAATATTTAAGAAAGTATTTGATGTCGATTATTTAATTTTTGCAAGATTTTTTCTCATAATCAAACTAATTAAAACTTATTGATAGTTCAATTGTGACCAAATACTAATTCCTAAACGGATATTCATGCTAATTTGATTAGTGGAATTAAAACTTATTGATAGTTGAATTGTGACCAAATACAAGTAAGTAGTGTCTTCAATCATAAATATAGGATCTAATTGAAGAATTGATATTGATCTCATATATAATATTATCTCTGATTTTAAATATAAGATAAAGTTTGCAGTATGATTTATTCTAAAAGCTTTGTCTTATCTTTGAAATAGGAGGGAGTAGTTTTTTTTCATGTTGGTAAATTTTTTTTCTTTATCCCTATTGATACACAATCAACTGTTATCAGGTATGAGAGGGAATAAGAAATAAAGAAAGATGTATGAGTGTTTTAGAAAAAAAAAAATATATATAGTATATCATGTTAACTAATTGAACTAAAATTTTGTAATATAATCAAATTAAATAAATGCGTTTAATAGAAAAAACAGAAACGAGTAATAAAAAAAGGAAGAGTGGTTGGTAAGATCAAAATGGATAGAGTGCATTGGAAAAGGTAATGTGGCAGGCTCCAAATACTTATGTCGCAGTGTGAGGAGTTAGGCTCACATACATGTTAAAGGTAACTAAAAAGGAAGATATATAGAAATAATATACTCCCTCCGGTCCTAATTATAAGAGCTAGTTGACTTTTCTGGAGAGATTAAGGAAGCTAACTAAATTACTTTAAAGTATTTTTATTTTTATTTTTTTCTTCGAATTTATTAGTTTGACTAATAAACTAATATATAATCTAAGAATATTTAACATATAAGATGATTAAGTAACTTATTTAGCTTCCTTAATCTTTCCAAAGAAAGTCAACTAGCTCTTATAATTAGGACCGGAGGAAGTATATGTTAATTATAAGACAAATGTTTATTAATATATTTTAAAATACTATTCTTTAGAGGAAAATTGTCTTGATTTTAAATATGCTACTTAGTTGAACAGAGGCAGAAATGAGTGGGAGACTTAAATTTATTTGTTTTAATTGCTTTGGGTTTACTTTGGAGAGATATTTAACAAAAAAAAAATATATATTAATATACTATTTTGCGAGGGAATGTAGATTCCGTCGCAAAATGTAAGAATTTTTGCGAGTGAACGAAAATTCCCTCGCAAAATGTAAGGATTTTTGCGAGGGAACAAAAATTCCCTCGCAAAATGGCTACAATTTTGCGAGGGAATATGTAATCCTTCGCAAAATGCACAAAATTTTGCGAGGGAATGTAGATTCCGTCGCAAAATGTAAGGGTTTTGCGAGGGAACGAAAATTCCCTCGCAAAATGTAAGGATTTTTGCGAGGGAACAAAAATTCCCTCGCAAAATGTCTACAATTTTGCGAGGGAATATGTAATCTCTCGCAAAATGCACAAAATTTTGCGAGGGATAAACTATTCCCTCGCAAAGTCTGTCCTTTACAAAAAAATTGGGGGGAAATTTCCCCCCAAATTTTTCGCAATTTTGCGAGGGAAGAAGGTTCCCTCGCAAAATGGGCAAATTTTGCGAGGGAACATTGGATCCCTCGCAAAATAGCCCAATTTTGTGAGGGAGTTTTCTTCCATCGCAAAATTGCGAAAAATTTGGGGGGAAATTTTCCCCCAATTTTTTGCTATTTTGCGACGGAACTAATGTTCCCTCGCAAATTCACCATTTTGCGAGGGATTCTTTGTTCCCTCGCAAAATAGCGAAAAAATTGGGGGGAAATTTCCCCCCCAATTTTTCGCAATGTGCGCAAATTTGCGAGGGAACGACGATTCCCTCGCAAAATGTCTACAATTTTGCGAGGGAATAATTTATCCCTCGCAAAATGGCAGATTTTGCGAGGGAATTAAATTTTGGGCATTTTGCGAGGGAATGTCTCGTCCCTCGCAAAATTTCGTTCTTTTTGCGAGGGAATATTATTTCCCTCGCAAAAATCACCTTTCTGCGAGGGAAATCAATTTCCCTCGCAAATTTCCTAAAATTTGCGACGGAATTTTTTCCCTCGCAAAATTCCGTCGCAAATTTCACATTTTCTTGTAGTGAAACCACCACACTTAGATCATATCATCAAATTTGATTTAAGTTAATGTCTTATAAAAATAAATCACTAAGCCAATAGTCTTAAACAATTGTAACAATCTTTTAACATCTCATGATCAAAAGATCGGTACGCTATAAGTTCAACAATAAGATTAGTAAAAAAATATTATGCTACTCAATTTCTCCAGAAAAATTCAAATTCCCTTGCTAACCAAGTTTTTCATTTAATTTAATTTAATAAGGATCCTCAGGTAGGAAATAACTTAATTCATTGTTTTCCCTTTTTTTTTTCCTTTTTTTTTCTCCTTGAGCCGTTGTAGGTCCCCTTTTTACGCGACACTGCACATGAGTGATGCAGCACCGGTTACTCAGTTACTTCAACAGGCACCTCAAGAGGCTTTTAGCCTAACTCATAACTCTCTTTAACTTTACTGTTTGACGCGAGTGCCAACATTGGTGATGAAGTGCCCCCGGTTACTAAGTAAGGTCTAAAGAAGTCATTGGAGTTGTGTGCATGTGTGTGTTTGATTTTTTTTTTTCACTACCTGAGGCATTTCCTCAAACAACGGTTTAACTTAGTTAGCAAGGTCATCATCTAATTTTCTAAAAAAATCATGTAGCAAAAATATTCATAAACTAATAATCTGTTGATCATATTACAACTAATCTCTATTCTCATAGTCAATATCAAGATTGAAAAAAATGTAAGACTTTAAAGGCTTAATTGAAACTTTTTTTTCTTTTTTTTTGATTTGATAATATTTTCTAAGATGGGGAAGGCTCAAAGTTAAGGTCAATCTTAAACAATGCAAAAATCTCAAATAATAAAAAAAATATTTTCAATTGCATAAGGACAAGCATAACCAAAGAAATTATATCCCTCCCCCACACTTAAATCAAACATTGTCCTCAATGTTGCAAAAATCAATAAAGAGGGAAAGGAACTAGTACTCCCCTGGTTTAGGCTTCAAATTCTGATGTGGAGTGTTTCCTTTGGTACCATCCATGATCTTTCAAATTTTGAGAGAAAGAGTGCGCACGCAAGACTTTGCAGCAACAAGAGGAGCGATCGTCTTTAAACCTAAATAAAACTGAAAGAAAAAAAAACAAAAAAAAAAGAAAAAAAGAAAAAAACAATAATAATAATAATAAATAATGCACGTAAAACCCTTGGGTTGCCTCCCAAGAAGCGCTTGGTTTATAGTCTTCAGCCCGACTACGTCAAAATGTCAAGGAGGTTGAGACAAGCGGCGCCAATATTTCCTAGAAGAGGATGCAGAAGTCTTCGCAATTTGTTCATTGCACCGGCAAGTATTCTCCATATTATTTTTCTCCATGAAGATTGTTTTAAGGGGCTCCTTACTAGCGAATGAATCCAATTTAGCTTGATTAAGGTCATGTATCACAGCAACTCTTGCACATTGCTTGAATTCATATTGAGACTCAATTGCTTTGTCCCTCTTAAACTTGACTTGCTCATCACCAAGTCGTAGAATTATTTCTCCTTGTTCGACATCTACCAATGCTCTCGCAGTAGCCAGGAATGGTCTCCCGACAATTAGCGGAATGTCTCGATCTTCATCCATGTCAAGAACAATGAAGTCAGCAGGATAGATAAAAGAGCCAACTTTTACTAAGACATCCCTAATGATACCATATGGATAAGAGAGACTTCGATCAGCTAACTTGAGTGTAACAGTTGTATGACTAGCCTCCCCTAGTTGCAGCTTCTTAAAGAGAGATAGAGGCATAAGATTTACAGCAGACCCCAAATTACACAGTGCACCACCTTCAAATTGGTCACCAATCACACATGGAATAGTGAAGGAACCAGGATCTTTACACTTTAAAGGAACATTAGGTTTAATGACACTAGTGATCTCCTTGGTCAGCGCTACAGTTGCAAACTCAGTAAAATGCTTCTTCTTACTCAACATCTCTTTCAGGTACTTAGCATACTTAGACATCTGCTCCAAAGCTTCTATCAATGGGATGTTAATGTGTAATTGCTTGAAAATCTCCAAGAATTTCTTGTATTGCTGCTCATCGAATGCCTTCTTTTGGAATCTTTGAGGAAATGGTAGAGGCGGTCTCCATTTAGGAATCTCAGTATCTGCTTCCCTTTTCTTTGCTTCCTTCTTTGGGATTCATCATCCTTGTCTACTCCCTTAACCTTTTGCGTAGACTCTTTATCATTTCCTCCGAGGCTCTCGGGAATTTCTTCACTATTAGAACTTGAAGGCTTCCTTGTTGGTTGTTGTACCTCAGGTAATTCTTCACAACTTCTAAGGGAAATGGCCTTACAATCTGCTCTTTCATCTCTACCAGGATTAGGCACAGTATTACTTGGCAATTCTCTCTGTTGTAAAACGTTCACAGCATTTGCAAGTTGTCCCATTTGTATCTGAAGATCCTTGATTGATGAGGCCATCCCTGCAACAGTGGCATTAGTAGTAGCTAGATCCTGAGCGCTCTTTAGTTGACAACTTACGAGCTGAGACATCATTGCTTGTAGGTCAGATTTAGGCTCTTGGGCAGGAATGTCTTCCTTTTCTGATTGTTGAAATCCAGGAGGTGGCACTTGTCTTTTACTAGAGGTTGATGCTTCATTAAGAGTTGCACCATATTTCCAAGAGAGGTTAGGATTGTTACGCCACCCAGAATTATAGGTGTTTGAGCATGGATTGTTCTGGTTATTACCCCGATAGTTTCCTGCATAGTTCACTGGCTCTATTTGTTGAGATATGAGGCATTGTCCATTTTCATGATCATCTCCACAGTAATCACAAGGAGCACGAATAGCATTTACTCTCATGTGTCCGCCATTTGATCGATTTACTTGAGCTTCTAAGTGATCAATCTTCTTGTTGATTGTACTTAATATTGCCATCAGATGTGAAGAAGGGGCTTCATTGATTTTATCAACTGACTTCATTGACCTTCTTTCATTGTTGTTCTGTAGAAAGTCAGTGGATAAGTCATCCAAGCATTTCCAAACATAATTTACCGGTTGCTTTGTAATTCCTCCATTACTGACAGCATTTAATTCTGATTTAGATTCAGGAGTCAACCGAGTACTGAATATTTGAAGCAAGACCCACTTCTCTAGATTGTGACCAGGGCTCTGCCTGACAAGCAACTTGAACCTTTCCCAAGCCTCATAAAGATGTTCACCACAGTGTTGACAGAAATTTGTAAGAGCGGCTCGTGCGTCCACAATCTTATTGTGTGGAAAGAATCTCGATCTGAACTTTTCTTCCAGTGTCTCCCAAGAGGTTATGCTGCCCTCTTCTAAGTTGTTGAGCCATTCTTTAGCTTTACTTTGTAGAGAGTAAGGAAAAAGCCGAAGGCGAATCACATCATCAGGAACTCCATTCATCTTGAATGAGTCGCAAACGTCAAGAAATTGTATCAGATGCCGATTTGGGTCTTCTGAATTGTTCCCGGCATACTGACCCTGTAGTTCAAGCATCTTGAGCATAGTCTGCTTGATTTCGAAATTGTTGGCTTGGAACGCAGGCACCTTGATTCCTGACTGATATCCTCGCGATTGTCTTCCCAGAAAATCATTGATACACAAACGATCATTTTCATCTGCAGCCATTTCTTCGGTGTCAGTCTGTATCAATTCCTCCTCTTCGTGCTGAGGTGTTGTAGCTTCCAAAAGCTCTTGGATATTCCTTGATTTATGTGGTGTTTTAGTAGATTTGGTTCTACGAGTCATATACCGAGGTACCTGCAAAACCAAATAAATTTCAAAGTACCAGCTAACACCAAGAATTGGAAAGAAAAGAAAAATAAAGAAGATTTTTTTTTAAAAAAAAGAAAAAAACAGAAAGAAAAGGAAATACTCAAACTAAAACTACTAAAGGATTTCTAATACTAGTCACCAATTGCCTTAAGTCCCCGGCAACGGCGCCAAAAACTTGATAGGGCAAAATTTAAAGCCTATGGACTCCGCAAGTATACGGGTCGTATCAAGTAATAAAATGATGAGTAGAGTATCGTTCCCACGAAGACTTAATCTAATTAGTGAGTAGATATTAAATTTCCTTACTTCGTTTAAGTTGAGTGAGTCAGGTTTATTTTGAATAATTAAAAAGAAATTAAATAATAAACTAATAATAGCAGAACTTCGCACAAAAGAATAAATTCTAATACTGAGACGTACAACCTAGAGTCACTAATCCCTTAATAGTTTCATAAACCCGATTTTCATTAATTTAATTAGCTTTAATATCAATCTTGTTAATCTCGAGTATAAATAGTTATAAGTGCCTGTCGGTCCACTTACAACCCTCTCTTAAGCAAATTTTGTTATGTCTAACATAATTATCAAAAGAGGCAATATAACTTGGGCACACTCTTCAACAATTATATGGGGCTATTAGGTATATGTATATCCTAATTGCAAATTAAATCGTAATTTAATCCCATATCACTTAATCTCAGAGCCTAATTAAAATTCCCTTCGTCAAGGTAAATCCTAATGCTCAAATTTATATTAAATGATGGCCAGTCACAAAATAGATAAATTTAAACAAGATTAAGCAACCAAGATTAATATTAAATTTAACTAAACAATGAAAACCAAGTTTAATCCACCTATAAGTTCATAGCTACTCTAGGTTGAAAAGGAAATTAGCCACACATGGCTATACTAAAATCCATAAAAGCAAAATAATATTCAGATTCAAGTAAGACAGGAAAAGAAAAGAGATGAGAAATCAAGACTCAAAGAACCCCTTAATGCTCCTTGCTATCTCTTTCTCTTTAATCGTTCCTCTCTGCGTTGATCCTATGCTCTCCGTCTTGCTTCCCTGCGTCCGTCCAATGCGTCGTTCTTTTTGTGCGTCCAATTCTCCCTCTCCTTTCTTGTCTTTGTGCGTGGTCATCATATATATATATATATATATATATATATATATATATATATATATATATATATATATTTGGCTTGGATTAATTGTTGCACTGCGCCACGTGATTCATTGGATATGATACAAAATAATATATCCTTTTTTCAATATTTCCTGATGCTCCTTCCCTTCAATATATATATATATATATATATACGGGAGTGACCCCGAAAGGATCGGAAAGAGGAAAGGGAGAATCGGAAACAGAGAAGCAGAGAATAAAAAAAAAATATTAAAGCATAAAGTAAAGATTGAAATTAAACGTGCAGAAAGAAAGTAAAAGAAGATGAGATAAGAATGGGTGTAGGCACTCAACTAGACTTATCTCATCAGAAGAGAAGAAGAGAAATGCAGATGCTCAACATTATAAAGGAAACACAAGTTTATTCAAAAGAACTTACAAAGGCAGAAAGTAAAAGAAAGCAGCGGAAAGATAAAGAGACTAGAGAGAAGGCAGAGAGAATGGTTAGAGAGAGAGAGAGGGTTCTTCCGAGTGTGTCCACTACAGACTGGGACGTCTGCTTAAATAGACAGGCTCGGGTTACTGTTTAAACAGTTCCGGTTGATGACCGGTACTGCCAGTTTTGATACAGTTCCGGTAAGTGACCGTTACTGTTTATTCCTTTTGTAATTAGCTACAGTATTTCGAATCTAATCGTACATACCGTATCTAACTACAGTGCCCTACATATTACAGTGTTTAGTGTTACAGGTGGATTTCTAACACTATCTGCAATACAAAGAGGGGTTTTACAGAAATTGTTTACAACTTTATACATGGAAACATTGTTTGTTTGAAGTCTCCGTCAAAAGTTGTAAAATCTTCAGTCTTCTGTAAGGTTGACAATGAATTCTTCTTCTTCATCATCATCACTTGAATCAGACTTTGAGGTCCCAGCTTCATCTTGCTTTAATTGTTTGAGCAAAATGCTGAGTTGTTTGATACAATCTTGTTTATTTGATGCAGCTGCTAGAGTATGCTGAACAAAATTCTTCTGGTTTAGAAACCGACTTTGTTCTCTGGCACAAAGAAATTCTGGATTATCCTTGAACCATTGGTTCACAGCCTTGCAGTCTGCATTTGTTTGCCTGTATTTGGCCCACCAGCGTACATAGAGTTGTCTTTGTAATACTGGTAGAACTGGGGATTTTCTATCCATATGAGACAGTCTGTATTGCCAAGAAAAGATCCAGGATACAGATAATTTTGAAAAATAATGGAGATCGATAGGAAAAGGATCTCCTTCTGCTTGAAATTTGTTTTTGAAATGATCAAATGCTCTCTGGATCTCTGGTGGAAAGATCTGTGGTATTGGTCCAAAGACATGCCACCATTTCAAAAACAATTGAGGAAAGTTATACTTGGTTGTTTGTTTGAAATAAATGAACCAAGTATGTTTAAAAATCTTGTTTTGATCCCAAAAAATATTATACCAGGCTTCACAGTAATCCCAGTAAGTGTATCCTTCAAGATCATATGGTTTTGAAAATAATTTTTGTTTATGCAAACTTTGTCCCCACTGTGTTGGTGTGAGAACTTGTAAAATTTGGAGAGTTGAATGGGTGATTAATGATTGGTCTTCTTTAGAAACATATCGAGTTAACTCGATAGACTTAGAGTCAACCAGTATCACTTCATAAAACTCTCTTGTCTTTTTGAGGTTGGTAGGTATGAAATGAAATCCAGAAGGGAAAACATTCAAAGCTACCTGATTTGGGGTTTCCAGGAAAAACTCAGGTTCAACCTGTAGGATCCTCAATACAATATTTGGTTTTTCAATGTAAGGAGTTTCCATAGGATTGACTGCTGAGGTGACCACTAAGGATTTTGATACCTGAGGTGGCTTTTTCTGGGCTAATTCAAGAGCAAATTCTTTGTTTGACGAATCATACTCTTTTTTACTAATTGCCTGTGAGGAGGAGGCAATTAATGACAGAGCAAGTTTATCATATTCAAGAGCCTGGGTTTTAGGATCCTTTTTTGCTAATACTTCTCCCCAAGTTTGTGTTGGGGGTTTCTTAACATAAGAATCAATTGTTTTTCTTCCAGGCTTGACAGGAATGAGACTTTGGGTTTAAGTCTCTTTTGGAGTAGATGACTCCATTTTGTGGGTAGGTGACCCAGATTTTGTTTGTGAACGTGTCAGTCTGGCTCCTTGTGTTTGGGGAACCGACTGGCTGGTTGATGCTCCTTGTGTTTGGGGAGCTGATTGGCTAGAGGATGCTCCTTGTGTTTGGGGAGCAGCTTGTTGTTGTAACAATTGTTTAATTATCTCTGCCAAATCTGCTTCGAAGATAGGGCTTTGTGCATCTTGAAAGATGCTTTGCTTATCGTCTTCTTGGATGATTTGTTTATTTCTGGAATCTTCACCGGGTTTTTTCTTTCTTGTCATTATCTGTCGTTTAATTTGTCTGACGACTTCGGTATGAACTTCAGTCCAGGGACAAGGACTTTTGTTGAGTCGTTGATGAAGAGGTTTAACAAAATTGCTAAGTTGAGGGATAAACTCAGCAACATAGTTTAAACACCCCAAAAATCTCTGAAGTTGAGTTTTATCAAGAATTTGATCAGGAAATTTATCAGCAAACTGAATTGCTCGTTCGATTGGAGTTATTGTTCCCTGACAAATCCAGTGTCCAAGGAAACGAACTTTGGTTTGGAACAGGCTAATTTTTGGTTTTGAAACCACTAAACCATTTGTTTCTGCAGTTCGAAGAAACTTTGAGACGTGTTTAAAATGTTCATCCAAAGAATTTGAAAAGATTAGAACATCGTCAATATAGACTATGATATATTGACTTTGATCATTAAAAATCTCATTCATAATCCTCTGAAATTCAGAAGGAGCATTTTTCAAACCAAAAGGCATAACATTCCACTCATACTGTCCGACAGGAACAGTAAAAGCAGTTTTATACCTATCCTTTTCTGAAATTTGAATTTGCCAAAATCCGGATTTCATATCAAATTTTGAAAAGATCTTTGCAGAATGCAAATGTTTTAGTAGATCAGCCTTATTCGGTATAGGATACCGAATCCATTGCAAAGCTTCATTTAGAGGCTTGTAATTGATAACAAGCCTTGGAGTTCCTCGTTCAATTTCTGCATTTTTATTGACATAGAAAGCAGCACAAGACCATGGACTACGACTCGGACGAATGAGCTTTTTGTCAAGAAGATCTTGGATTTCTTTTTTACAAGTTTGAAGAAGTTCTTGAGACATTTGAATAGGTCTTGCTTTTGTAGGAATCTGTTTTTCAGAAAAATTGGGCTCATATGGAAGATCAACAGAATGTTGTTTTCTATTCCAAAAAGCGTTGGGCAAATCAGCACAAACTGTTTGATGGATCTTATCTAACCAAGACTGGATTTTTTGCTGAACAACCGGTTGTTGGAGTTGCTCTTCAATTCTTTTGAAAGAGATTTCATCCTGGAGATAATTGATCTGTTTTTGTTTAAAGAAAAGAGGATTTAATTCCCTGAATTTCGGTGTTTCAGTAAAAGGAAAGAAAATAGTTTTTCCCAGATGTTGTTTTGAAATGCCATCATATTCTAGTTTGCAAGGAATTAATTGTGTTGCAAATGGTGCCCCAAGAATGATTTGTGTTCCCATGTCTTTCATAAGAATGAATGGGGTTTTTATTTGAAATCCTTCATTTTGCACAATGACATCAGAAAGTTTGTACTGAACAGAACATAGAGATCTATTAACAGAACTATATCTTTCTGTTGTCTTTGTGAAATATTTAGTAGGTACCAAACCTTCTAGAATACAATTGGCTTGGGCTCCGGTATCAAATAATACGGATTGTTCTATAACAAAATCATTATTGATAATGATTTTTGCTTATATATAGAACTTCTGAAGAAAAAACCTTGAAATCACATTTAAAAAAGGTATTTCTTGTTTAGGGTTCATCTCCTCATTGTCATTTTGTAAAACTTGATCAATATTCTCATCAGGAGGATTTTGAGTCGAGGAAAGAAGTTCCTGAATTTGAAGTAAAACTGATTCATGTGTATCCCGACTAGATTTGAGAGCTTGAACTTCAACCTTAAGCTTGCATATCTCAGATTGAAGATCTTGGATTGTGACAGGTTTGACAGAATGTTTGAATCTTTCCAAAGTTTTAGTCAAATCATATTTATTATGAAAGACTGAAAGTTTGGAAGAAGATGGAGATGGAGATTGGGTAATAATATCTTTGAATTTTGAAAGATACAAACCTCTATCAGATTCAGGAAGTTTGCTTATAACATCCAGAAGCAAATCTTGTTCTTTGGTAATGACATTTATTTGTGGAAGAGAAGAATCATCAGAAGATGTCGAATAAAGATCGTCATCCTGGATTTGGTTTATTTCGCCAGAAGTGGAATGATCTTCATCAGACTCAGATGAGGATTCAATCAGAAGATTGTTTATTTGCTGAAGAAGGGGTTCCTCAATCTGGATATTTCTGATCTTTCGAGAAAGTCGACAGTATTTAGAAATATGACCAGGCTTGCCACATCTGAAACAAGTTACTTGACCAGGTTTTGGAGGACCTTTTGAAAAGTCATTCTTTGGTTTAGAACGAAAATTCTTTTTGTATTTTCTTGGAGGAGTTTGGAAATCATCCTTTGTGTAAAAACGCTTGTTAGTATGATGTTTGTTTTTGGAGAAAGATGGATTAAAACGAGAAGTTTTGTGAGATCTTGATCTAGGCTTCTTACAAGCTGGAAGACCAAATTGTTCACAAAATGACCCCAACTCTTTTCTGTTTATACTCTTTTCTTTGGCAAGTTGATGTTTTATTCCATCATCTTGACAGATTTTCAAAGCTGTTTTCTGAACATGAGAGATTAACTCTCCATATGTCAGGTTCTCATAAGGTATGCTGCCTTCATAGTGATGTCTGAGTTTGTCTCTAACTTTATCACCAAAAGATTTTGGTAATCCAGCTAGAAACTTTTCTTTCCAAAAACCTTGATTGGCATCATCTCTTTGGAGTACCCGGGATAGGAAAGTATCTTTATACCATCTGAAATCAGACAAAGTCCGACATCTGATGTTAGAAAGAAGTTCAGAGGAACGATCTCTCCAAATGTTTGGATCTCCAACAAAGTGTTTGATAATTGAAAAAGTAAGAGTATTAACAGAATCTGGTATGGGTTCACCATTATGAAGAATGGGAGTTCCATCAGGTTCAGTTTTTACTGAAGAAATAATGTTTGATTTTTCATCAGATGACAGATAATAATCCCACCATCCTTTAAGTTGTCCAGTAAACCCGGAAACTAAAAGGTTAGTTATCTCTGTATCTGAATAATCACTTGTTGTTTGATAAGCAGTGCTTACCATGGTCATTTGTTGAAGAATTTGAAGGATATTTGACTCACTTTGTCCATCTATGTTCCATTCATAAATGTTGTTTGAATTGAAAGATTTGAAAGTTTGGTCTTGGCGTTCTTCAGTTAAAATATCTAAGGGACTGGCCCTTGGATAGTATAACTTTGAAGATTTTTGAAAAATAGGAGAAGAAGATTTTTTCCAATGTTGATGGTTGATTTTAAAACCAGATTTTGAAGATTCAGTATCAGAAAGTTTTTCAAAATTCATAACTTGTTTATCAGAAGAAGAAGCAGAAGGTGTATCAGGAACAATTTTTTGTTTTAACTGAGAAAGAGGAGTTTGAAGATCAGTAGTGACTTGATTTCGGTGTTGCAAACCTTGGCCAATTTGCTTCATAAGATTTGCAGCATTATTTTTCTTTTGCAGACTTGCCTTAATCCTTGGATCGAGTTGGAAAGGTTTGAACAAAGGTTTGATTATGGATGGAGATTGATTCGTAGAAGTAGAAGGAATTTGTTGGGAAGGGGTTTTGGTAATATGATCTCCAATAATTTGAAGATACTGATTGGTATAATTGTTTTGCTCCATAAGACTTTTGATATCTTTTGGACAAATAGGGTCTTCAGGGTTTCTAGTTTTGAAAGGAGAGGCGAAAAGAGGATTTTGTTTACTATCCACAATGCCAGGAATTTGGTATGACCTTCTTGGAGGAACTTCTGAAGAAATGATTTGTCCTTCAGATGTTTTCCATTCTCTTTTGGTCATATTTATTGTTTGATCAAATGGATATTCTATTCCTTCTTGTGAAGCATAAGCCTCAAACCAAGCAAAAAATGGAATATTTATTTCATACTTTTCAAGGAAACTGTAGAACTTTTCTTGGATCTGCTTTCACATTAATCCTTTAAAATGTTCTAAAAACCAGTTTCTTTGCAAAGTATTTGATTCTGAATAAAATTCCTGTTGCAAACTTTCTTTATCTATTTGAAATTGTTGTTCAAGAAAACCCATCATTGGAGGTTCACCTAATTCCATATATGACAAAGAGTCCATAGAATTTTGGTCATCCTCTCTTTGATAGTTTGCATGAGGAATTGTTCCCGAATTATTTATTCCTTGCATTGAGATGTTAGAAGGTAGATTAGAGGATTGTTGTTCATCCGTTGGTGGTGGTGGAGGAATCTGTTGTTGTGGTAAAGGAGGATTATTAGTTTGTGGTGGAGGCAAATGAATAACTGAAGGAGGGGACCGTTCTGAAGGAAGAGATCGATCAGAGAAACTGGAATTTCTTGGTAATTCAGAATTTGCAGATCTGAAATCGTCATATCGGGAAGGTATGGATGAAGTAGAACTTCTGGGTCTGTCAAAAGCTATTCTAACAGATCCTGATTGTGTTTGAGAAATTCTACTGATTTGGGCTACAGATCTTGGAGTAGCCTTTTCCATAACCCAGTCTTCTGGAAGGGTAACTTCGTTCCACATGATGGTTTTTGGAACGGTGATGTTTGTATTTGAATAATCAGTAAGGAAAACAACAGTCTGACCGTTGTTAGGAAGATTTTTGACATTTGAAACAGAAGAGTTTGAGACCTTATACTGTACTCTATATATTAGAGTAACAGGTATAGATCCAGATTTCATGTTAAAACCATGAAGTTTAAGGTTGAGTTTAAGGACATCAAGAATGTTTATATCCCTTAAATCAACTGTTTGATTTTGGTAACAGTTGAAATAGAGAGGTCCATTATGAAGTCCAAATTCGGCAGCAGCAAGAAGGGAATCAGCAAAACCAAAATGTCTTGCATCCCTGAGACAGACCAGACCAGAAGCATTTAGGCCTCGTCTAACAAGGGGTTTCAGAGCAACCTGTACACAGCCTATGTGTAAAAACTTGTACTCTGTTTTGTGTTGATGCATGGATCGAGGAGAGAAAAGGAAAAATTCCTCCTTCTTAGGTTGGATGGCAATGGACTCTTCGACAGTCTTGATCACATAATCAGACTTTTTTAACCATTGCTTTCTGTCAATGAAAACATCTCTGTTATCAATGACTGGAAGAGTCCAATCATCAACAGTTTGATTTATATTTTTGAAATAAATTTCTTCATCAAAGATATTGTTTGTGGAAGAATATGCTTCATCATTGTTTATGGAGGGATTTGAAGAAGAGAAAGAAGATGAGGAAGAAGAAGGTCTTCGAGAAAAAGAATGGAAAATAGAAGACATCCAGCAAAATATAAAATACAAGAAAAATGCAAGAGAAACAGCAAAAATATCAGCGAAAGACAGCAGAAATATCAGCGAAAGAAACAATAATCGTAAATCTCCCTTCAATTAGTATCATTACCACTAGGTTCCATAAAGGTATATTAATTAAAAATTTACTGAGATTTACCGATCTAAATATTTAGTTGGATATTTAATAGATTCCTTAGATCTGATGCTCCTTAAAGTGATATAACATGTTAAAGACCCTAAGCCAGCCATAAGGCGGCACTATGTGATAAATCTAGGTTTCAATGAAAATCTTATGTTCAAGATCTACACATATGAGAGCCTACAGCGTGGGGCAAATCGCCTGCCACCAATAGGACTTATGGCCTGGACATCCCACCAAGAGAACTCAGCCATCATATGTAAGAAATCAAGCATAAAATTTTCTCTTGAAATTCCAGACTCTTTTTTTTTTTTTTTTTTGAGCACAGATCTAAAGCATATCAACGAATATAGCAACAAAATATTAAGATAAGGTACATCTCAGTCCAGATCTAATCAATACATCTCTACTTCCCCTCTGGCTCTTTATATATATATATATATATATATATATATATATATATATATATATATATATATATATTTGGTTGATTTCTTTTTATCTCTTTCTTGCAATAATATCTTCTGCATAATAAAATAGGATATCAATAGATTTTCTGTTATAATATCATTTTATCCTATATTTAACTAAAAGATGGATAAGTATATAAAAGATAATTAAATAAGCATAAGATATTAATAAAATCAATCAATATATCCCACAATATATACTTATTTAATTATAAAATATCTACTTATCACTTTGATATATTTTGAAATTTTTAACGTCGGTTATCATAATTTTATTTTGTACGTACGTACGTACACACGCATGCATTATTTATATCAAGCCATCGAGATATGGAATATAATCACTGTAATAATAATAAACAGTCATATATTTTTGGACATTTCATGCATCTTTATTTAATTTATCAGGTTACATAAATCCCGTTGGCCTGAAAAATAAAATATGTTGCATGAATATACACTAGTGCAAAAAAGGCTTTTAAGACCGGACAAAACAAGCTCGTAAGAGTAGACGGACGGCCGGTCTTGTTCCAACCGATATTAAAAGTCTACATATAAGACCGGACAATGATCCGGTCTTAAAAGTCTACATATTTTAGACCGGACATTTCAAACATTCGGTCTTAAAATTTGTACTAAATGAACATGAAATAGTTTGATTTGGTCGGTCCAAAAACTCAACTTTTAAGACCGGCCTAAAATTAGTCCGCTCTTAAAAATATCGGACTTTTAAGACCGGACAAAAATAAATACGGTCTTAAAGTTAGCGACTTCTAAGACCGATTAATCATACGCGGTCTTAAAAGACTTACTTTTAAGACCGGATGATAATTACGTCCGGTCTTAAAAATTTTCCTTTAAGACCGGACGTCTAAATATAACATAACGGTCTTAAAAAGGCCAACTTTTAAGACCGGCTTAATATGACCTTTAAGACTTGTCATATAATTACATCCGGTCTTAAAAGTCAAACGCATAAGACCGGCTTATTTATTTCCAATCTAAATTTTCCCGAAATTTTTCCCTACTATTGTTCCTGCTACTATATATATACACAAATCCACTACCCAATCCAGCACATAAAAGTCGATACTTTAAGCTACAAGCTATGAACAATTATTTGAATAAATTGAATTGGAAAAATGATACAAATATTATTGACCATGAGTTATTTGGCCTCTTAATTAATCTACAACACCAAAGTTAATTCATACATCCAATAAGATAACTTACTTACAAATACAATAAGTTACAAATATAACATAGATGCACCCAAAATAATATTCACCATGCCTTCATCATCTGATTCCCATGCCACCCAACAACGTAACATCCTCTTTTATAACATGATCGGATCCTGCCACAAAAATAAAACAAGGAACAAACTTCATAGTCAAAGACATTTTATGAACATAGAAGGAATAAATGTTATAGTTAAAGCCTTAAAGTAGTCAAATAAATCTGCATATATATGAATATTACCTTATGAATTGACTCTTTTATAAAGTGATATCTTCCCATATCCCTTCTTGATGATCACTTCTTATGCCGGGTTCATTATCCGCTTCATCTTCTTCGTTCATGTCCGGTAGACCCCTTGAAAAAGGTTTACTCTCAGGAATACCATAATTTGAATTTTCCTCATCAATATCAATGACCCTCTTTCCTTGGAGAGCTACAAACCACATTTTATTTTCTTGATCGGTGATAAAGAACACTTGTTGCGCCTGATCTGCCATAATAAAAGGTTCATCTCCAAAACTTCTACCATTGACATCGACTAATGTAAATCCTAGCCGATCGATCCGAACACCATTATTGACATCAACCCACTTGCATTTGAAAATGGGAAATCTAATTTTCACATAGTCCACCTCCCATATCTCTTCAATAACCCCATAATATGGCATGACTGCCAATAAAGGGCTTTTGTCTTTCGAACTGGAGAAGTGCATAGATTCAACCTCTAACATAACACCACTGTTCTGGACTGTGCTCCTATCATCTAGGGACTTCGTGTAAAATGTATAACCATTGATCACATACGAATTCCAACTTATGACATGAACCTCAGGACCACGTGCTAACCATTTGAGGATATCATAAACACATTCCTCCCCCTCGACCTTTCGTTTGAACCAGTGTGCAAAAGTTCTGTTATGCTCCATAATCAACCTTTGTTCAGTCATTCGAGGATTTTCTTTCCTCACAGCTTCTTTATGTGCAGCTATGCTGGCTTGAACTTCATCAACATTATTCAAGATGTATAAGTGGACTTGTGATAATTCATCAGGATCCACAGTCTTTACTGAAGCCCCTCGCCTACCCCCTATAGCATGATGACCTTTTGGAAGCCCAATATGTCTTACTTTGGCCAAATAATTTTGACAAAATTCCATGGCTTCTTCAGAAACATATTTCTGAACAATCGATGCTTCTGGACGGTATGCATTCTTCATGTACCCTTTAAGGAATTTCATAGATCTTTCAATTGGGTACATCCACCGTAAATGGATAGGGCCGCACAACTTTATCTCCCTCACTAGATGAACAATTAGATGAACCATGATGTCAAAAAATGCAGGAACAAAAAGCTTCTCAAGGTGGCACAAGATAAGATGTCCTTCATTCTCCAATTCATCCAACTTTTCAATGTCGAAAACTTTAGAACAAACTGCATTGAGAAGAATCGGCTGGATGACGAAGCTTTCCATCAGAAATCCTCTCATCTGCATGCCACTGCAAATGTTTTGCATCATTTTCATTCGCAAACAACCTCTTGAACCTTGGTATGATTGGAAGATACCACAACACTTTTGCAGGCCCCTTATTTGACTTGTACCTTGGGGTTTCACATATCGGACAATTCTGCTTCTCTTCAAACTCTTTTCTATACAATACGCAGTCATTCGGGCATGCATGGATCTTTTTGTACTCCATCCCCAGTGGACAAAGTATTTTCTTAGCATCATAGTATCGATGCGGCAACACATTATCATCCGGAAGTATGTCCTTAAAAGCCTCAAGAATTTCAGAAAAACTCTTGTCGCTCCATCCATGACGTGCCTTCAAGCTTACCAATTTCAATATAGCGTTCAACAATTGGTATTTTTGACACCTGGGTATAGCGGGGTCTCCGCATCACTGCACATATTACCATATGCATGTGATTGTTGAAAGGCCTCTTCTCCTACATTACGAATAATGTCCTCTATGCGATCGTCCATATCCGTGTCATTATCATCAAAGGCCACTTCCCCATGTTGAGACCCACTTGGTATTTTTTCACCATGCCATACCCATACTGTATAGGTCTTACAAAATCCCTGACAGATTAAATGTGTCCGTATAACTTCAGGACTTAGTCGCCTCTCATTCAAATATTTTACACAAGGGCAATAAAACTTCCCACTATCATCATTGACATTTTGTTTAGCAAATTCAATAAAGTCCCTCACCCCATTCTGATATTCAACGCTCGTCCGTAAAGCATTTATCCAACTGTGATCCATAGTAAAATTCCTATGGACGGAAAGATTTAACATACGTATAATAAGGCAAAATAAATGCATAACGAAGAATCACTTTTGGTCATGAATATCACAGTGAAGCCAAACTAAAATACTCTCGAAGCAAAATAAATGCACGACGAGGAAATTTAAATGCTTCGCATGAAGGTCTTGTGGACTCACCTGTAGCATATAAATTCAAATGCCAAATAAGAGTCTTTCTTCTCCCGCCACGAACGTTGATGTTGGAGACAGCAAGAGTACCCTAAAAACATTTGTTGGTCAGTTGGGTAGGTCTCAAGTGCAAATATAATCTTCAGAATAGAATATTCATTAACAACAGAGAAGCACACAAGAGCATTTCATCGATTTCGTTCAACTCAAGAAAAACCCAGAACGATAAGTAGGCAAACCATGAGGTTATATAACCGAAACACCTCTTACAGCTTGGTCTAAGTTTAGCTGAGGAACAAGGAAGTGATTGTCGAGAGAGCAACGCGAAGCACCGACGGAGCAACACACAATCACGGGAGACAGAACCTCCTCAGTAATCACTTTCGGCGCAACAAGAGAAATTCAGAGAGGGAAATTTAATTTTCCGCGCGACAGAGACTTGGTTTTATGTTTGGATTTTTTAAGACCGACTAATTATAAATTATCCGGTCCTAAATATTTTATATTAAATTTTTAAGTGTTTCTTTTAAGACCGAATTCTTATCCTGTCCGGTCCTATATATTTAAGACCGCAGTTTTATAATACTCCGGACCTAAGTTAATTTTCCAGAGAAAAGAGTATTGACTTTGGGCCTTTGGCGAGCGCAGAAAATTATCAATGCTATTAATTAATGCTACTATTAATTACTTGAAGAAAAAATTAAAAAGAGACAAGGTTATAGTTCTTAATTAATGCTATTCTTAATTAATGCTACTATTAATTACATTAACAAAAAATTAAAAAGAGACAAGCTTATGGTTCTTAATTAATGATATTCTTAAATAATGCTATTATTAATTACTTGAACAAAAAATTAAAAAGAGACAAGCTTATGGTTCTTAATTAATGCTATTATTAATTACTTGAATATTGCCGTACACATTGCCAAAAAAAAAAAATACAGAAAATTATCAAAGCTTGTTATCCTTCAAAGCCCAGGTAATATCGGCTTGAGCAGCATTAATCTCCCGCTGGATATCAGCAAGTTCCCGTCTTATTCGTATCAGGTCGTTAGAGGAAAGAGGACGAGGGTCAGCGGTTGGCGTGTTGGGGCCAACTGGTTGGAGAGGTGGAGCAGGAACCTCTTCATGGTCGGAAGGCTATAGGGGGTGCGGCAATGTCTTCATCATCGGAAATAACAATGGGTCCAACGATCCGAGACTCTTCTGTTTCAATCGAACGCACTCTCGATGGAGGAAGCGCACCATATAACGATCGACGGAAGGCACGAGCATCACGAGTAAGAGCACCCCTACGAGTAGTTATCTTGTATCTAACCATGGTTTGAGCAGTACGTTGGCGCAAAGAGGTATGAGGCGTTTATTAATAAAGGCAGAGCTAGAGGTAGTTTGGAGTTACGAGGTAGTGCGGAGTTAATAAGGAGTGTTAAGGACAGAGAGGTAAATAGCAGACGAATGGTCTACACTTTACGAGCGAGTTTTATAAATATTATTAAATTTTTAAGATGAATTAATATTAAGACCGACCTTTTATAATTTCTCCGGTCCTAAAAGTATATTATTTATTTTTTTAACTGAATTAATTTTAAGACCGACCTTTTATCACTTCTCCGGTCCTATAAGTATATTATTTATTTTTTTAGTCAATTAAATTACTTTTAAGACCGATCTTTTATCAGTTTTCCAGTCCTAAAATTCATTTATTCAAGATTTAAATTTCCTAAAAAAAGTTCATCGTTTCAAATTCCAATAGTAGAGTCGTATCCTTACACTCTATCAGATCTCTTCGGCTTCCAGATAAACTTCCCAACGTAACTAGGTGTCTCCTCGTATTCTGATGAACTATGCGTCTGCTCATTAAAGGTTCTGACGTTTCACTCCGGATGGGTTCTCTATTTAAAGCCGTTATTACTTTACTTTCTTCACATTCTTCATCATCACTTCCACAATGGCTGCTCCACCGCCCCAAGGTCCTCCACCACCACCAGGTCCTCCTTTTCCTCTTCCCACTAGGCATAACAATCCTTACCCTCCTCCTCTGCCTCCGAACCCGACCACCAAACAGCTGCTGCGCCACCTCTTGGCCCGCGTCGATCATATAGATCGACGACAGGGCCAGCTTTTTCAGGTCTACCACACCGTCAACAACATGATCAACGCGATACTCGACGCCCATGACGTTGAGTACAATCCGTTAGATGACGACGTCACTGACCCCTCCGATGACTCCCTCCCCTCCGACAACGATGGGGAGGAGTAAATATTTTTCTGTTTTTTTTTAAATCATGTACTCTGCTGCCCCCCATGGGGCAGCATTAAAAAATATATAATAAATTTGTTACTTTCCTATTTCAATCGCCTTTATCCTTCTGATTAGTACATTCTTTCATTTTCCGACAAGGAGGAAAAAAAACAAAACATTGTCCTCGTGTGTATGATCAACATTAAAAACTCGCACATTAAAATATCCAACAATATACAGTTAAGATCAGACCAACAAAACAAAAAGAACATTTACCTTATTCGAATAAAAACAAACAGTGACAATTCTTCTCAAGGTTGGACTATCAGTGTCGTCGGTTTTACCTCGCCTGATTAGAAACAAAGTGTCCTTTTCAATATCTCTCATCTTTTTCCGACAAAAAGAAAAGGGACAAAGAAAAGGAAAACCGATAATCTAAATCTGGAGAGGTAAAAACGACGACATTGAGGGTCCTAGCTTGAGCAGAACGCCAGAACCTCGGTTGCCTTTAATTACCCTAATTAATTTGTCCGAAAAGCGAATCAACTCTAAGACTTTTAGGAGCGGACGGAAAAAGGAGATATGGTCCTAAAAGTGTCGAATACTTTTAGGATCGTCATTTTAAAACATACGGTCCTAAAATGAACGCCAGAACTTTCTAATTAATTTGTTCGAAAAGCAAATCAACTCTATTTAAAGGAAGACTATTAGGAGCGGACGGAAAAAGGAGATAAGGTCCTAAAAGTGTCGAACACTTTTAGGACCGTCATTTTAAAACATACGATCCTAAATGAAGCCAGAACTTTCTAATTAATTTGTCCGAAAAGCGAATCAACTCTATTTAAAGGAAGACTATTAGAAGTGGACGGAAAAAGGAGATACGGTCCTAAAAGTGTCAAATACTTTTAGGACTGTCATTTTAAAATATACGGTCCTAAATGTTTCACCAATATTTTGTCAATACTTTTAGGACCGGAAGTATACAACATGTGGTCCTAAAAGTCTCATATTATTTAACTGAAAACTTTTAGGACCGGAAGTTTACCCATATTCGGTCCTAAAGTCGCGAACTCGCTACATCATCCTGAACCTCAAATTTCAAGCGCACTAAATAGCTATATCCACCATCCAATTTCATATACCCCAAAATGGAAACAAGAAAATTGTTCGAAAAATTAAACAAATTTATCTATTGAATTTTACATTGCCTGTGTATTATTTACAAATTGATCGAAAAAATAATCAAATTTTACAGAATATTTACAAATGAATAACATCATTAATTATTGTCCTGATCACTACTTAAGATCAGGTCATACAGATATTGAAAAAACAATTCGCGTGTGTGCTCGAGTTCAGCATCCGAGAAGGGGGCAGGGCATTGAAACATCTGTAACATCAAAGACACAAACTGAATTAATAACTTGCGCCCATATTTCAGATGTAATTCATTAAGCCCCAGAAACTGAATTAACTTGCGTGCATAATATGTAACATCAAATATTTACCTTTGCAAATAATTTAGTTTCTCTTTTAGTGACAATATCATACATGTGTTTCATGATGTATTGGCCACATAGGTTGGACTCATGTGGTTGTCGACGAGTCTAAAAAGAAAAAGAAATATATAAGTAATATATATATTATGACTAAGTTCACAAGGCAGTTGACAAGTACCAATATTATATTGTACCAACCTCTGGTCTGAGCCATTTAGGCTCTTTGGCCTTTGAAGGACGCTTTTGGAGTGCATCGATTTGGAAGGTCCTCATGGCACTATCATAAAAAATGCATACTTATCAATTCACTGAAAATTCACAGCAGAGATTTCTGACAAGAGAATCAAAATGACATGCTTACTCGTTGATGGTCTGGACCAACGTGTGCACTGGCAGGCTATGAGTGGAGCATAAGAAGATAACTTTAATTTCTTCAATGCACATGATGACCAACTGCTAGTGGCGGTTGAAAATTCACAGCAGTAAAGTATACTCAGTGATATATGTAGGCATGTAGCAGAATTAAGTGACTTGTAGCCAAGATTTGTGATATGTACCTGTGGAAGAATGGCAACAAGTACACCTTTCCTCTCACATTACACAACCTCCTTGATATGTACTCTTGTCTTTGCACCATGGTTGTTTGACTCATATACTGTGGGCACAAGAATCCAAAATCGTCCAACCTGCCCTCATTCTCCAATTCTTGATGCAAAAACCTACAATGATTACATCGATCAGGGAATTAGTATATATATGTATGTGTGTCTAAACGATGCATTTAAATTATATGTACCATAGAAGAACATACTTACTTCATCCAAATTTGAATAATTGCATCAGTAGGCTCCTGTCGAGGAAGCAGCAGGGAGTCAATATCAACGGAGTCAACTTGGACTGGTAGGGGAATTGCGTCGCCTACTACTTCATTGACAGACCACGATTTAGTTTTAAAACATCCACTTTTCACCATATCGGTTATTTTTTTTGCGGCCAGTCAACTTAGCAGTAGGGGATTGAGCCTAAGGAGGAGGGGATGGTACTAGAAAGGGAATTATAGATGAATGGTGGAAGAGCTCAGAGAGTATTCGAGAGAAATGGATCTGAATCTTATTCACAAATGTACAGTAGAGTAAGTAATATATAGAGTGAGTACAGATAGTATATGTGTGTGGTGTTGTAAGTGTCACGTGTACATGTGTGATGGTACAGCTGTTGAGCTTATAACAGATTGCTAACCACTTGTCTATTGCTAACCACTTAATTCTACTTTATCAGTTCAACGCATCTGGACTCTAACACTTAAGCCAAAGCCACCATTCTAGAATACTCTAATATTCCTCATGGAACTTGTTTTTGACTTGAACGACCTGCATCAACAACGTTCAATCGATCCCGAAAGTTGAGAAACATGGTCTTGCCCAAGGGCTCTGTTAGGACATCAGCAACCTGTTCACTTGATGGGACATAACCAATTTGAATTTGTCCCGCAGCTACCTTTTCTCTAAGAAAATGGATGTCAATCTCGACGTGCTTAGTTTTGGAATGTAAAACAGGATTAGAAGCTAAGGCAATAGCACCAGAATTGTCACACCAGATAAGGGGAATTTCAACAATGGGAATATGCATTTCTTGTAATAGCTTTGTAACCCAAACTACATCAGAGGAAGCATCTGCAAGGCTTCGGTATTCGGCCTCTGTTGCTGATCTGGAAACAACAAGCTGACATTTAGAAACCCAAGTAACAGGGTTGCTACCTAAGTATGTACAGTAGCCACTGACTGACCGGCGATCTTCCTTGTTAGTGGCCCAATCAGAATCAGCAAAGGCCTGAATGTGAAGTCGTGGTTGTGGACGTATAAGTAAACCATAATGAGCAGTGCCAACTAGATAGCGAAGGATGCGCTTAATACCAATCCAATGGGGCTCACGAGGAGCTTGAAGAAATCTGCTTAGCCTATTAACAGCGAATGATATCTCTGGCCTTGTGTAGCACAAATATTGCAACTTGCCTAAAACACTACGATAGAGTGTTGGGTTATGAAAAAATTGTCCACCTGAGGAGTGAAGTTGAATATTGGTTGCCATTGGAGTGAACTGTGGCTTGGCATTCAGAAAATTAACTTCATTGAGCAGAGAAAGAATATATTTCTTTTAAGATAACAAGAGACCAAGTTTGGTATGATGAAACTCAATGCCAAGAAAATAAGAGAGTGGTCCTAAATCTTTTAAAGAAAATAGGTCACTCATAGCACCAATCAGTTTTTGGACTTCATCATCACTTGAACCAGTGATGACAATGTCATCCACATAGAGAACCAGATAAATGATGTGTTGCTGAGTTTTCTTGATAAAAAGACATGAATCAGATTTTGATGCAAGAAATCCTAAAGAGTGAAGTGCAGAATGAAGTTTCTGAAACCATGCTCTTGGGGCCTGTTTGAGGCCATAGATAGATTTACGTAATCTGCATACAAGCGGTTTGCCATCTGCAGAGTGACCAAGAGGGAAACCTGGAGGTGGATCCATATATACTTCTTCAGAAAGGTCTCCGTTAAGAAAAGCATTGTTGAAATCCAACTGTCTCAACTTCCAACGAGAGGTAATAGCAACTGACAGTAAAATTCTAATTGTAGCAGCCTTGACAACTGGACTGAAAGTATCCACATAATCTATACCTGCAGCTTGAGAGAACCCTTTAGCTACGAGTCTGGCCTTTCGTTTTGCTAGAGAACCATCTGCATTAGTTTTAGCTTTCCAAATCCATTTGCATCCAATGGATTTTCTGTGACAAGGCAGAGGCACCACATCCCAAGTTTTAAACTTTTGAAGAGCATTGTATTCTTCAAGAGTAGCTTGCTGCCATCCAGGATCAGCGAGAGCTGCAGTAATTGTAGTAGGAGGAATAATATCAGGAGAAGAGACCATAAAAACCTTTGGTTTGGAAATTCCAGCTTTGCTACGGGTAATCATTTTGTGAGTGTTATGAGGAGTAGGGTCAGGTGGTTTTGAGGGTGTAGATATATGGGAAGACAAAGTTGGAGATGATGTGGGCATAGTAGTCAGTGAGGGTGAAGAACAAGGGACAGGATCAGAGGAGGATGAGGACTGAGGTAAAGAAATGGAAGTGGAGGATAAATGGTGAGGAGTGGAATCTGATATAGAATGATAGGTAAGGGATGAAGTAATTGAAGGAGAATGATGCGTGGCTGCTGTTGCTGCTATTTTGACAGAGAACTGGGTACCCATATGGTGAAATTTGGTCTCATCAAAGTTTACATGTCGTGAGATATAAAGCTTTCCTGTAACCATGTCTTTACATTTATACCCCTGATGTTGCGAGCTGTAGCCTAAGAAAATACAGGCAGTGGATCTGAATGCTAACTTATGAGCCTTGTAGGGTCTTATGTAAGGGTAGCACACACATCCAAAAACACGTAGGATAGAGTAATTAGGTTTTACACCATGTAACATCTCATATGGCGTCTTGTTTTTCAGTAGTGCCTTCGAAGGAAGCCTGTTTAGGAGAAATACAGCAGTGTGAAAAGCATCCTGCCAATAGAACATAGAAAGAGAAGCATGTGCTAGTAAAGTTAGGCCAGTCTCAACAATTGTACGATGTCTCCTTTCAACCAATCCATTTTGTTCTGATGTATGAGGGCAAGTAAATCGATGTTCAATGCCACACTCAGCAAGATAGGATTTAAAAGCTAGAAATTCTCCTCCATTATCATATTGTACTTGCTGGATTTTATGATGGTATTTATTTTCAACAAACAATTTGAACTCCTTAAATTTTGTCAATGCATCTGACTTCTTATGAAGAAAGTACAGCCAAGTAAATCTACTATAAGCATCAACAAGAGCTAGATAATAGACAGAACCATACGACTGAACAGGAGCAGGGCTCCAAACATCCATGACAATCAATTGTAATGGTTTGGAATACACAGTAGGAGAAGTTGAAAAAGGTAGTTTATGAATTTTTCCAAACTGACATGCAGAGCACAAACTGTTATTTTGTAATATAGTGAAAGGAATTGAGTTACAATTGAGAATATCTTTCACAGTAATGAAGGATGGATGTCCAAGTCTTTGATGCTAGAGAGCCACAGAGTCAGTAGTAACAGCACAAGCATAAGAGTTCTTGTTGAGTTGTGTCTTGTTATTGATAGTTGAAGTAGAACCTTGAGAACATGGAGTTGTAGAGAATGAAGTAGTTGGAGAGGACATCACAAATGCCATTAATGGGTACAAGCCGCGGCACTCAACCCCAGACATCAAGTGGCGGCCATTCCTCAGGTCCTTAATAATGCATTTATGTGGAAAAAATTCAACAGATACATTATTTTCTCGTGTAAACTTAGCAATGGATAATAAATTTTTCCGCATATTTGGAACATACAGAACATTGCTTAAAGTAAACTGAGAGGTAGAGTTGGAGAGAAATGTTTTACCAATGGTCTTGATTGAGGATAACTCACCAGTACCAACTTGAACTGAACCTGCCATTGCGAACAGAGTCTGGAGCAAAACAAGATTCATCTTGAGTAATATGCTCTGTTGCGCCAGAATTAGGATACCAAGCCGAGTCGGTGACAGCATGTGGTGTTACAATAAACACCTGAGCTAGAGGAGTGGTAGGATTGGCAACATTAGCATTAGAGACAAAATTGACCACTGGAGTAGGAGGTGAGGATGCTTGAGTGACAGTATTAACGGCAGCAGCAGAGCCAGAAGAAGGTAGTAATGTAGAAGATGCATCAGACACTGAAGATTCAGAAGGCACAGGATAGTATTCAAAAGGAGAATAAAATTCAGGAACACCATATTCAGATGCATAATGAACTTGAGCTTCGTCAGGAACTCCATATCCAGCCGTGTAATGAACCTGAGCCTCTGAGGACAATCCATGAGAGGTTGGATACTCATAGCGATAGTAGCAGCGATCAGCAAGATGTCCAGACTTATGGCATATTTGACAAAGAACACGTGAGCTATTGAACCTGCCACGACCACGATAATTTCCGTGACCTCCACCTCGAGGAAAGAATGGAGGATGCCCTCCTCTGTTGGCTTGACTATTACTTGGTCCTTGAGTTTGACACACCACAGTGAAAGAGTCATCACTTGGATCATCCGAAATCATGTTGGTAGACAGAGTAGGAGAAGAAGTTGCAACAGTGTGACCGTTGACAGCAGGAGAAGAAGTGTGAGTCACAACGTTGATCGGATGAGTATGACTGTTGGTAATAAAGATCTTGTGTCTGGATTCGGAATCCAGGAGCATGTTTAACACCGTATCGAGGCCAAAGCGAGGTGATGAAGCATTAATAACAGCAATCACCGGTTCATACTCAGCTGTAAGACCGTTGAGAATATGTGAAACATGTGTGGATTCGTCAACACGTTCCCCAAGCATTGCTAAGTGATCTCATATGGACTTAAGATTTGCCAAATAGTCTCTCATGGAAAGATCACCTTTCCTCTGATTAGCCAATTGATTTCGATATGACAAGATCTAGGAATCAGACTTGTTGGAGAAAAGTTGATTCAATTTGGACCGGATTTGAGCAGCAGAGGTAAGTCCAACGAGATCGGGAAGGATATTAGATGCAACCGAAGCCAACAGCCAAGATGCAAGAGCTGAATCAACAGATTCAAAATCTTCGAACTCTGGATTGACGATTTCATGACCATCAGAGTTTCTGATTTTTGCCGGTGGAGTGATCACAGTGCCATCAAGGAACGGATAAACTTTATGCTGTTTAACCATAAAGTAAACTTGCTGTTTCCACAGCAGAAAATTAGTATCGTCGAGCTTGATAGTAATCTTCTTGTTCGAGAAAACACGACTCGCAGAATTTGCCTGAGTCATCGTAGCGACTGATTCAGTAGATCCAGAGATGTTTGACATATTTGCTCAGCAATCAATCTATAACCAGAGATCTCCAAGCAGTGCGTCGATGAAGCTCTAGTCACCGGGATCAAAACTATGATGGTGGTCGTCACAGCTCTGATACCATACTAGAAAGGGAATTATAGATGAATGGTGGAAGAGCTCAGAGAGTATTCGAGAGAAATGGATCTGAATCTTATTCACAAATGTATAGTAGAGGAAGTAATATATAGAGTGAGTACAGATAGTATATGTGTGTGGTTTTGTAAGTGTCACGTGTACATGTGTGATGGTACAGCTGTTGAGCTTATAACAGATTGCTAACCACTTGTCTATTGCTAACCACTTAATTCTACTTTATCAGTTCAACGCATCTGGACTCTAACACTTAAGCCAAAGCCACCATTCTAGAATACTCTAATAGATGGAGCTCTACGAGGGGATGGAACTTGAGGAAGAGGGGTTGAAGCTTGGGGAGGAGTACAGACATGTACAAGCTTCACTGGCCAAGAGATGAAGGTTCCCTTAACATCACTCACAATCTTCATCTCATCAGTTGGGAGAGGGAGAGGTGCATCAATGATCACCTTTTCAACTGACACTCCGACTTCATCATCAGACATTTGTTGGTGGTGTACAGTTGATCCCAAAAAGTTGTGGACAGTCCCTTTTACAACCACTAGTAGTCTATCATGATCCTCCACATAAAGGTCACAAGGTTGCTCTGACTGTCCAACAATGCAGCTCCCTCGAGTGCTCTGCTGCACAGTTGCAGGTGAGTGTGTGAAGGGAACACTGGTCTCTAGACGAGAGCTCAAAAGCAGCTTCACCTGATTCAGTTCCTCCCTCAACTTGCTCATATCAGATTGATGCCTTGCTTCTTTAGCCGCTGCCTCCTCATTTAATTTGGCCACTGTCTGATCCATCTCCTCGCGGGTAACCACCTCTTTCCTATGGCGTTTGGCGGATGAACCAAAGAATACCTTCAGGCCTACTCGTCCTCCAACCCCCCTTACACGCCCACCGTAGTCCGGTTTTCCGGTGGCAGCCGTGAGAACATCACTCCTACCGAACGACACGAAAGATCCCTCTGCCTCTTTCTTCTTAAGATCTTCCTGTAAGGTACAGATAATGAGAAGCTTAGTAATGAATCATGTTAACTAAAAAATAACAACAATAACAATACTTACAATTTTTTCAGCAACTACACGAGTTTGTTCACTCGTGTAGGAGCCGCTTGGCTTTTTCCGAATGTGCAACCACAAATCCTCGCGACATATTGGAGATGGCGGACCATGCACCACCTCAAGATTGGATTCTGCTTCATCTTCCAATCTCTTCCGCTTAGCCGCCATCAATTCCTTTTCAGCCCTTTCATATCCGCCGCGAGAAGCCGTATGCGGGCAAACATTCTTTCTCCCTATCTCCTGTGCTTTTGCCCTTCTTTGCTGTGAATCAGAATTGAAAACAACTATTAATTATGAATTCCAGCCATCTCACTAACAGAAATTAGAGAACTTCTGCTTGATATGAACCTCAAACACTAGTCAAATTCACTTGATTAAGTTTCAACATTTTATTATTTAAGGAAGATGTAGATAGGTTAAGAAACAAAAGAGAATTATGCTTACAAAAGAGCTATGTTTTGTACTGCTAGGTAGATAGAACAAGAAAAAATAGAGGATTATGCTTGCAGAATAATACAAACTTGATCCTTTTTAAGGCATCCAGTGGGATCATCAGTACGTCCACATTAGATAGTAACAATTGGGTATATAAAGTTTTCCCCTTTTAAGACTATTCATTTCCTCCTTTGCAAGACAAACCATTACACAATTACCTCCTTAGTATTTTACCTTTTCAGGGTTTACATATCAGACTTGCATAGACAAAGGTAGGAAATGTATACTTCTATTCACACACCAAACAATATAATTTAACTAACAGGATTAGATGAACAAATATAAGCTCACAGGTTACATAAGCAAACAAAACTAAATATAGACTCACCAGAGCTTCAGGAGTGGTCCGCAGCCGAACAAATTGTTGCCAAATTCGTTCATCAATAAATGTGTATTGTTCCCAAGGCTGTTTGGCAGGCGCAACCTCGTAAAAAATATATGTGTTAGCGAGAGAGGTCTTAAACTTCCTCCACCGATCAGCACAATAGGATAATGTCTTGACTTTTAACTCCTCAGAGTCAAGGACAGTGTATGTAAGCCGGATAGTGTCCCAAATAGGTTGCTTTACTTTTTCAAAGTTAACACTTTTCCACTCATCTTCCAAGATGCTAACCTTGCTGCGTGCAAGATAGCCGACAAAACTATTATATTTGTTTTTATTAGGACCGTAAGGCCGCAACTTTTCATCGAACTGAATCTCGAGCCTTGACCCAGAAGTCCGACTTAGAGATACATCCATCATTCGTGTGCCTCTTCTACCACGGCGTGCAGGGCGACTAGGAGGCACATTGTCAGTGGAGGAGGGTTCGTTCTGACCCACACCATTAACTGGCGATCCCGGAACACGAATGGAATCGTCTTCACCGTTCATTTTTGAGACAGTAAGAGAGGAATGCCTGAGCAACTGATTGAGTAAGAGAGGCTACTGGTACGTGGGTGAGGAAGAGTGGTAATGCAACAGGAAGAGTGGCTTCACAACAACAAAAGGGGTTTCAGAGGTACAACGTAAGTCTTATGGGTTTCGCGCGAAGATATAGGGGTTTCAGAGTTTAGAGATACAACGTAAGTCTTAAGGCAACGTTTCGCGTGAAGATATATTTGGCGGTTTATTTTTAAGACCGGATGAACAAAAACGACGGTCTTAAAGGTTACGTTTTAAGACCGTCCTCTTTTAAACTCCGGTCTTAAAAGTATTACTACCGGGCGCGATTTGTGTCCGGCTAAAAAGTATAATCTTTAAGACCTCCTGTTATATATATCCGGTCTTAAAAGTTTAATTTAATTTTTTCCTTATTACTTTGGACCGTAGAAAAAATAAGTCGGCCTGTTCGAGATTTCTCTATAAAGAATTTTTATATTTCAATTTTTTTAATAACATTTTTAAGAACGGTCGTTTTTTTAAGCGGTCTAAATAATATATTTAAGACCCATTGCTAAACGATTCGGTCCAAGAAGTTCTTTATATTTACAAAACTGTCACCGGTCATAACTTTAAAGTTCTTTATATTTACAAAACTGCCACCGGTCATACCTTTAAGACCGGGCCGTCGATAGTCTGCTCTAAATGAGGCGGTCTTAAAAGCTTTTTTTGTACTAGTGATATCTCAGCGTATATGTGTGTGTGAACTTGATCTCTTTGAAAATCAATATGCTAGTGACCATTGGAATGAATAGCTATCTGTAATGTGAGTCATATTTTTAGGTCGATGAAAAATAATAATCCTTAACTACCTATTATTGAAAAAATTTATAATTTTCATTCCTATTTTTTAATTTTTTTTTTTGATACAGCTAGTGGGGGGAGGGGGAGACAGGGCTCAAACCCTGAACAAGGGAGAAGGCCAGATCCTAAGGCTAGCCCTAGTGCCATCGCGCTACGAGGCGCTTGGCTATTTTTTAATGTTTATTATCAAGCTTATAATTTTTATTGACGTACCAATTTAATCTAATTAGGATTAAGGATTAAATTTTAGCATTGATAGTTTTGTAAACTTATTATTATGTGAGGATAAAATTAATATGGTTCCTTGTGAGACACAAACCGCGACTATTCTAATGTAACCTTTTTGTTAAGCCAACATTCTGCTGTAACCTCGTCTATCTAAACACTGACCCATCTAAATATTCCACATTATCCATAGTTTTTATATAATTAATTTATTTGGTGCATAAATTATAATAAATAGAATAATGAAAAATTCTATAAATCTCAACCCCAAAATAAAGGGAAATAAAACAGACACACATGCACGTACACGCCAAAGCAGCGGTCATTAGTCAATGGTTATTCTTTCAGGAAATAGATTTAATCATAAATCCTTTGTCTTTTTTATGCATGATGTGAAAACATAATTTTAGGAAAAAAATGTTATTGTATTCTATATATGATAAAAAAAATATTTTTAAACAAAAACATCTCATATTTGTAAAAGAAAGATTTCCCATTACTTTCGCTTTCATTTGGTACAAAACTAATTATATAAGAAAAGAGTTAAGGTGCAAAATAAATATGTGGTTTTTCTCAAAAAGTACATTTAACACAAAGTTCTTTTTTTTGCGGTATAAAAGTGTAGGAAAAATACTCATTCATCGTTAGTTTGAAATTTTTATATTTTTAAGGCTGACATAGACGATAACTTAGTAAAATTTCATTTCATCTAGCAATAAAGAACTGGAGAAAATTATAGAAAATGACATATATTTGAAAATTACAGTTCATCCCTTGTCTCTCCAATTCCCCTTGTCTCTCCCAATCTCAATCTTACTGATCAGGCCGCCGTTGCCGTCTTTTGTAATTTTTAAAACTATCTAAGCCATTTTCTGTAATTTTCTCTAGTTCTCCATTGTAAGCTGGATAAATTTAGCTGAGTCGTCGTCTATATCAACTTTAAAAATATAAAAAAAGTCAAACTAATGATGAATGAGTATTTTTGCTCCACTTTTATAACCACAGTCACTTTTACATTAAAAAAATACTTAATGTTGAATACACTTTTAAGAAAACTATATGTGTACTTCTACATTTTAACCTTATAAGAAAACCGTAAGAATGTATAGCGTCATAATATGAAGACTTTGAAATTTTTTAATTGTAAAATATGTTTGTATAATCACACACACACTTTATAAATTTGCTGTGTATCAAAACATATTCTAAAAAAAATCAAAACTCATCGAAATACAAGCATCCCATTATAATACTCCTTTATCTGGTTCTAAATATAAGACATAGTTGATTTTTTTAAACATATTGAGAAAACTAATTAAATTACTTTAAAATATTTATTTTTATCTTTTTTTCTTCAAACCATTTTATTTAACTTATAAACTGATATATAATCTAAAAACATATAATATATGATAAAATATTAAAATTAAGTAATTTATTTAACTTTCTTCATCTATAAAAAAAAAAAATCAACTTTAGATTATATTTAGGACAAAAGAATATTTTAAATTGAAATTAGAGCACGACAAGAAGCGGTTCATCATAACGGTGTTTTATGATTTGGATTGAGACGCAATTGTGCTGAAAAGACAGGAACTATTAAGAAAGGTAAATTTGGGATTATTATAATGAATTAATAATAATTACATTGAAGCACAGTAAAAAGACAAAAGCACCGATGAAGCCATGAAGGAGACCTGGGGTGGCAAACCCTATGCAGGTGTCTGAAAGTGATTTGTACGTAGCTTTGGAGTTCTATCCTGCCCCTACCTTCTTCACATTGTTTATTTTATAGTAAAATATATTATTCATACATAGGTTGCGTAAAAATATGTTAATTAAATTACCACATCATTTCATCTCAATTTTAAATTCATTTGACAATGATCACAAAGAATTAGAGAAACTCATGAATTCCAAATAAGTTTAATACTACATTTTTATTATTTCTGTTGGAATTAAAAATCATCAATATTGAATCAATTTAAAATATTTTTCAGCTTTCTGATTTTTTTTTTCTTTTTGGCCAACTCGAAAGTATACATGTGTATATGCGAAATTCATTATACATATATCAATATTTTTATTTCTAAAAATAGAACAACAATTCTTTATTTATTATTTAAACTATATGAATTTTTTTTCAGTTTACTATTACTGCGTAACTTTGTATTTTTAAAACTTATTCAAATATCTTGTAAAAAAGTGTGCATATGTAATTAAGCTTTTTGTTGAAATCACAAAAAATTTTATTTTGTTAAAAGAAATGTTCATATCTATTTTTTTAAAAAAAAAAACAGAAGAAAGTCTGTTTGGTTTTCTCTAAAAGAAAACAAAAATTGTACAATATACTCTTATTTTAGATAAATCCTATTCAATTAGAAGTAGATGCAGAATCCGTGTAAATTTATCAAGATTAATGTGGATATATATTATAAAATTGGCTCCAAATTTAGCCATGAGCACGTATTTGTACGAGAAAGATCATATATATGTTTGATATGCCTTATCTCAATTATGAAGTAATATAAAACCAAAATGATGTTACTAAACGGTGTTACTTAAAAACAAAAAGGGTGTTATTACGAGTATTATAGAATATATGGATTACAAGATTTACATGTTAAATAAAGGCTATCCGGTTAGTTTTACTTGAACGTTAGTCTTAATGAAAGGGGTTTAGATCATTTAATTATAAAGTTTGGTATTCAAACATATGTAAATGTAAATAAGAGTTAATGTGCAAATTTACTACAGAAATTTTCGATGAGAAGCGTTGTTAATTAGGAAGTATTTTTAAGTTTAATATTGTCTTGGAATTGTTGAAATAAAGCAATGATAATATTTTTTCTTAAAAAGTTAACGGTCAACATCAAATTTTTTAATAGTTAACGTTAGTTTTTTAATGGTATTGAGCAATATTATTATATTTCGAAGTTTTTGGGGTGATATTGAACTTGAAAAAATTCTCATATTACATTACTCCTCAACACAAAAGTTTCGAGACTAATTTACATCTTAATCCATTAAAAAATATCCAAAATATCTTTGGAAGAATTAGCCATAATTGATTTTGACAATACTTGAACCCGACCCACGCTAACGAAACTGCCCCATAATTTCTCCATTATATCCTAATCCTCTTGTAGCTTGATTTGTCTTCACATTGTTCCTGCGCTCCAACTATAAATTCAGATGGGATCATCAACAGAACCACTCATCACAAACCAACTACTTAACCAAAGACCTTCCCTTAAAAGAAGAAGATGATGCATCGTCCCACTCTTCTCCAGCCCTCCACCTGGTCATTCCCCATTGACTTAACCTCGATTTTTGATACTTTCAATCCTTCCTCCCCCTTCTTCTTTGAAGATGATCATTTCCAATTCCCAGTTGAAATGATGGGATCAGAAGCATCCAAATCCATAGAGAATTCTTCCTTCAATGAACTTGAAGTTTCTTATGTCTTCTCTCAAGACAATTGCCTGTACCCAGCTAATGAAGAAGATATTCTGGGAATGGATTTGGGTGCTCTTGACCCTGATTGGAGTACCCAGTTTCTGAATATCCATGGAAGCCCAGAAGAAAGTGAAGAAAGTTTTCATCTTTCCCAGAATCTATCTTGTGAAGCAGAAGATTCCTGGGGTTCTAGTCCATGCATGAAATCATCAGAATATTCCTCTCTTCAACCAACATCACTTAACTTTCCTCAAGAAGACATGGAAATGGATACCCAAGTGATTCTTCCCCATCTCCTAGAAGCCCATGTTGAAGCAAAAGATCAGAACCAGAACGCACTTGTAGAAGAAACCTTGAGATGCATAAACCAGAAAACAAGCCCACTGGCAGAGGATCCTACGGAACGCCTAGCATTTCACTATTCTTCCCAAAACATTACTGGAAATCCACAGGGGCATCTTCTCAAACAGGAGGCGTGCAAAAGTTTTGATACCGCATTCAAGGTACTTTACCAAAGCACGCCCCATGGAAGACTCGCTCATTTTGTAGCGAATTCAGCAATTCTAGAAGCCATACCAGAGGATTCAGAAGCTGTACACATAATAGAATTTGATTTTGGAGAAGGGGTTCAGTGGGCCCCTGTGATAGAGGCCATTTCTCAACAGAACAAAGCAGTGAAGTTCACAATAATCAAATGGGAAAAAGAGCAAGAAAACTCTGAGGAACCCGGAAGGAACCTTATTGAGTACACAAGATCATGTGGTCTCGAGATGAAGGTAGAAGAAAAGAGTTTTGAGGAATTAGTTACAGAGTTCAAGAAATTGAACAAAAGAGGAGGAAATTTAAAAAGAGATTTCTTAATCTTTAACTGCATGGTGGGTCTTGCTCACATGGGGAGAGTAAGAAGCAGAAGATCAGTCATGGAATTTCTGAATTTAGGCAAGAACATGATCAACAAGAACACCTTCAACAGGGGGATTATCACTTTTGGGGATGGAGAAGCCGACGAAAAACTGAGAAACAGTCTGAATTTCAGGTCATTCTTTGACGGTAATATGATGCATTACAAGGCATTAACTCAATCAATTGAATCAAATTTCCCAGCTTGTTTCTTACAAGCAAGAACAGCAATAGAGTTCTTATTTGTGGGACCCTACGTGTCTTCCGGTGTTTGGATGAAGAAGTGGGAAGAATTGAGAGGAAATAACCATTTTATGGCAACGAATGGATTTGGTATAGAAGGAAGAAGATTAAAAGAAGAGATTTTAATGGAAGCGAGGGAAATATTGAGAGGAAGCAGGGAGGAGGTATCGTATGAGGCAAGGATTGAAGGGCAAAATGGGAATGAAATGGTTCTCTTATGGAAAGGGACCCAGTTAGTCAAACTGTCAACGTGGGGAAGTCAAAAGGCCTAAAAAGAGATGGGATATGTATTTCCGATCCGATGTGTCTGTATTATGTTCCCAATAAATTTGCACATGGCTGTGATTTGATTTGGACGTCTTCGTATTATGCTTATTTGTATATAGAAAAAAAATGGTGTTCATATAAAGTACGTGTATACAAGAATCAATGTAAGAGAGTGAGAAATCTTGAACCTCTATCCATTCACTCTTGATCTAAAATAGCCCCTTCGAGCAAAAAAAAAAAAAAAAAAATCTAAAATAGCCCCAAGCTGAGGTTCGATTATGTACTTTGTAAACAAAGAATGGAATCAGTATTCCAATGGCTAATATGCTTGATTTAATCCCAAAAAAAAAAAACATTTCATTCATGAGTAATGAAAATTCCTCAAGGAAATTGACAAAAATAATAATATAAAAAAAAATTACCGGATTAATGCATTTTGGAAACTATTTTCCAAAGTAATGCCGGTGCCTCTGGAGGTGTGAGAGGGCCCACGCCACTGGTAGTGGCGTGAGGCTCTGTCACGCTTCCAGAGGCGTGAGACAGTCTCACGCCATTAATAAAATATTAATTAATTAATTAAAATATTTTAATTAAATATATAATTAGTTATAAATAATAAGAAAAATTAATAATAATTTAAATTAATAATTAAGAAAATTAAAATATCTAAAATTTATTATAAACTTTAGGAGCAAGATTAATTAGTAAATTAATTAATTAATTATTATAAACCTCAAGATAGATAACTAATTATTTAATATTTTGTTCATTAACAATTTGATATATAAAGTATCCATCTTAGATAAGATAAGTTTAAATAGAGAATAATAATTAGTCAAATAATTAATTCACTAATTAAAAATTTACGATAACACAATAGATGATCCACGCTCTACGCTTTGTTATAAATTATACCGCGTAATCTTTTAACTAAATTATACAACGTAATTTTCTTTTAACTAAATTATACCGAGTAATTTTCTAAATTATACCACGTAATCTTTATACCGTACCGCGTAATCTTTTAACTAAATTATACTACGTAATCTTCTAATTATTTATAACAAAATGTAAAGCGTGGATCATCCATTGTGTTATTGTAAATTTTTAATTAGTGAATTAATTATTTGACTAATTATTATTCTCTATTTAAACTTATCTTATCTAAGATGGATAATAATTAATTAATTAATCTTAAGGTTTATAATAATTAATTAATTAATTTACTAATTAATCTTATTCCTAAAGTTTATAATAAATTTTAGATATTTTAATTTTCTTAATTATTAATTTAAATTATTATTAATTTTTTTATTATTTATAATTAATTATATATTTAATTAAAATACTCACGCCTTTGGAGGCGTGAGACAGTCTCACGCTTCTGGAAGCGTGACAGAGCCTCACGCCACTACCAGTGGCGTGGGCCCTCTCACGCCTCGAGAGGCGCCAGCATTACTTTGGAAAATAGTTTCTAAAGTGCATTAATCCGGTAATTTTTTATTTTTTTTTTATTATTTCGGTCAATTTCCCAAATTCCTCATGCCACCCTATTTGAACTCTGCTCACCAAAAATTAATTTTACAAGATAAATAAGAAAATTTAAGGAGTCGTATTGTAGCAATAATTAATTTAGTACAACTTGATCATTTAGTCTTTCAACTTTTCACTTGATTTGGGATAGTGATGATAGAAGTGACTTTTAGTTCCGATGGATTTTTTTTTCTCCCTAATAGACTTTTTTTTAAGGTGATTTATGTTTAGAATAACGGTGACAAAAGTGGCTTTGGTTTCTGATGAGCACTTGTTTGACAGATGTATGAGATAGAAAATGACTGAAAAGGGCATGAATCAAATTCACACACACATATATATAATGTGATAATTTGGGATACAAAATTAAAAATAAATATTTAATGGTAATATGTAAATTTTTACCCATTAAATTATATTGTTTTTATGTTGGCAAAAAAAATTGTAAATTGACACCAATTAAATTTTATTGTTTTTATTAGTGCAGCAAGAAAAAAAATACCAATAAACCAACTCGGATGAAGAAAAAATCATTTCATTGAAGGCCGGTGATTCAGTGAACCAGTAAAGAAACAAATCAAATTTACCCATAAAGCAAAATCGGATGAAGTATCAAATTCGATGAAGGCTGAAAAAAAAAAAAAAAAAACTGAATGAAGGCCGAAATCAAACTGAATGTAGGTCGAATGAATTATCAAAGTCTAGATTACCAGTAAACCAGTAATAAAGCAAAAAAAAAAAAATGAAGATGGAGAAATCAAGCATGTCTTTTTCAGTTTTTTTTTTTTTTAGGGGATGGTCCTTTCTCAAACGGGCTCACAGGAGCAATTGATGGAATCAGAAGCTTGGTGGTGTGGCTTCCAAAAAAAAAAAAAATAGATTCAAACCTTGAAGTTCATCAAGCAATTAAGAAGCTATCTCAAACACTCAATAATTAAGCTTTCACTTTTGATGGGCTATCACTAAACTTATTTTCGCTTCTGAAGCTATGTCAAATAGACCTTATAACTATCCAAGCTTTCACTTTTGATGACCTGTCATTGGACTTATTTTAGCTTCTAAACCTACGGATTTTCTTTTTCCTCATGAATTTGGAGTATCAATTTTGATATTAATTACCAAATATTAATAATACCTTTTGACCATGAAATATTTATAATGTTAACACTGATTCATATAAAAATAAGCAATGACATGTTGTCATGATGACGTGACATCCTATCAAATAAATGAAGGAAGGAAATATTGTGAATTCATGGTGCGTGTGTATGAATTAGTGAATGAGTGTGTACGTAAAATTAAAAAAAAGGAAAAATGTCACTTGGATATCAAGAAAGTTTCTAAGGACTTATTTGATATTAGTTGTATTAACAATAAGAAGTGCTGTATTGATAATAAAATTTAAAAACCTAATTATTCACAACAGAAAAAAAATAGATTCACAACAGGAAATGCTATATTCGCAACAAAATTTAAAAATCTGGATTTTGTTTCAAACTCCGGTTTCTAAGCGTACAAAGGTCATTCACAAAAACAAAAGTTATATTGACAATAGTGGTGTTATATTGACAACAACATATAAAAACTTGGAGCCGTTTTGAAACTCAAGTCAATATAACACTTCCTGTTGTGAATATAACTTTTTCTGTTGCAAATAACCTCTATACGCTTAAAAACCTGAGTTTGAAACACAATCCAGGTTTTTAAATTTTGTTGTGAATATAGCATTTCCTGTTTTGAATATAACTTTTTCTGTTGTGAATAGTTGTTATACGCTTCGGAACCTGAGTTTAAAACAAAATTCAAATTTTAAAATTTTGTTCTCAATATAGCATTTTCTATTGTCAATATAACACTTTTTGTTGTCAATACAACTAATATAAAAAAAGTTCATGGGGACTTTTTTGATATGTGATTTTGCGTTGAGACTTTTTATATATTTTTTATGTTCCTTTGAATCTAAGTGATATTTTCCTTAAAAAAAAAAACACACATATTCACACGTGAGATATTTACTATTGTTCATACAGACGTATAGATATTACAAATTTCATTAGATATTTGTATTACCTGGCAAAAAAAAGATATTTCTTGATACTATTTTTTTCAAAAAATAAAATAAAATAAATAAATATAATCTTTAAATTGCATTAAATAATTAATTCTACATAGTTTTAAATTAAAATAAATAGTAACAGTATTAATATTTTAAATTAAATTATGAACTACGAAATTAAGAGATGCGAAATATCCAAATTTATTACTCCACTTAACATCAAGATATATCGTCTAAGGGGAACGATAGGATTAATTCATGTGTATAACGGGCAGATCAATTTGAATATAAACCATCAAAAATTAGGTGAATAAGTCAGAAAAGAAAAATATGGGTGTGACATTAAAAGTTAATATTTTTATGCACGTGAGTTTTAAATTTAAATTTAAGAATCACGTATTAGAATCCAATATTGACTTTAATTAATTAAGCATAAAGACGAAAAGTCTTAAAAGAAGAGGAAAACTTGTTAGTTCCTTTGTGTATAATCAAGAGAAATTTGTGTGGTGGGTACGTTGAGATGAGAGATGAGGATATTTGCATTGCGTGGAGGAAAATCAATTAAAGTGCCAATAATTTGGAAGGGTTGGTGTTAACGACGAATCTCTTGCCTTGTTGAATATTATATATAACATGCGAAAATTCACAATATTATATACTTTGAACATTGTATAACGACTGCTTGTCATTTCCGTTGAATTATTTGACTTTTGAGGTTTATATGCAGGTGTGGAACCACTTGTTGGCCAGCTAATAAGGCATTGACCCCAGTTGAGCTTTTAAAATTTATTAGTATATATATATATATGTACTTATTGTATAATATTTTATTTTGGCATATAATTTGGGTCCAACTAATCTCTTATGTTCTTTATAAGGATAATGTTTGGCTCATTACTCATTGGGCTATAAGAAGAAAGTAAAATTTTTGTTTGAGATACCTGTTGAAAAGGTAGTATCACCTTATATCTTGTTTTGATTTATAATTGTCAGTTATTGCTTATTTGTATTTTCAATATTATGTGATATTATTTAGTAAATAGTTCGATATATTTATTTTTTGACCCGATCTAAAAATATTTTCTGATTCTGCCAGTGTCTATATGTATAGGCATTTTATGAAGCTTTTTCATGATGACCTCAGATTAGTTTAGGTAGTTATATTTTGAATAACGCTTTACCCCTGTCCCGTGCGGATATCAAGTAATTGTTAAATTTCTTTGAGTTATTTTGCCGAAAAGATTAAATAATTAAAAGCCTCCTTTCACAGCATATATATATATATATATATATATATATATATATATATATATATATATATATATATATGAAGCTAAGCTCGATTATATGACAATGGAATAATAAAATCAGGATATATAAGGTGAGGTTCAATCTCTCATAATATATAAATAAAAAAGTATTTTCTATGTAAAATAAAGTTATTTCAAGTTTTCAACATTATGTTTGTGTGGTTGCTTGAATTTCATTTTGTCTTTTTATCTCATATATATATATATATATATATATATATATATATATATATATATATATATTATCTACAATGGTTAGACCCTTAGGTTACTTGAAAGGAATCAAGTTGACTCACTTGGCGTTGGCTAGGAGACTAGGATATTTTCATCATTGTAACAAATTAATTAAGTATATATCGATACCGAAATTCACTATTTGTTGACTGCAAGTTTTTAAGGCACACAAAATATATACCACTTTAAAGTTTATTAGGATTTAATTATTTTTAGTTTTTTCTATTATTATAATTAATTATATTTTAAAGTTTGGTCCAAAAATGATGATGAGAGTCCAATGATATGTATACTCAAATATCTTCATTTGTTTTTACGGATTTCGTTTTCTTATCTTCAGGTCTCTTTTCACAGCCATTAATCCTACAGAGAAAATCCAAATATCAGCATCTTATTACCTCGTTTCTTTTTAAAATTGGGAATTATTACATCACATCAGGAGGTTAAAAAAAAAAATTTCATTTCCAACCAAAAAATATATCACAAGTTGGTATAATTTTTTTTTAAAAAAAAGCCAGTTGTTAATCATCAGCCATTCTATAGAAAAACTTGATCTTCAAACTCTTATTGCTACGTACGTACTACACTTAGAATAATGAATAGTAATAAAATTCCTATCAAACTCTACAAATTTAATTTTATTGTTCTCATAAATGGAGTCTTGAAGAATACTGGCAAGTTACACAACGCACGCAAGCACACATTATATATAACTGTGCGACCAAGTCATAAATTCGTGTCAAATTCCATAGACTTGTCAACTTGATAAATATACATTGTCTGCTCGCAATTGTGATTCAGTTAATTATGCTCAAGGAAGCCAGGTTGAGCCTGAAATTTGGCAAATCATATAATAAAAATAATGATAAAGCCTAATATTTAATCCCCATAAAACCAGTACACGCCCTCCAGTCGTCACTAGCTAGGAGCATTAAATTTATATTTTTAACACAGCATTATACTCTCTCCCTGAAAAATATCCCCATAGTTAGGTAATCTTATTCGAAACCAGTCTTTTACGTGGATTTTCAAGGAAGCTAATTTAGTAGCCGACTGGGTTGCTAAAACTTCGTTGAAGGCTCATGTCCTTTAGTGTAATACCCTAAAATTCATAATCATTATAGATGTTATATTTTGGTAAATAATGTCTATAAAAAAAAATAGGTGAATATGTGGTCTCAAAATTGAGTATCATATTTATGTAAATTTAGGAAATTTTCTCTGAGGATAAAGGTAATCAAAAACCAAATTCTCTAATTTTATTTTGAGATCATAAAATACCACAAAATTACCATATTAAAGCCTAGTCTTATATAATCATAAGGGCAATAAAATGCTATGGAGATACTAAAATTAATTAAGAGAGATTGATTAAAGTTGAAGGGCCAATTTTAAGAGTATGATTAAGGAACAAAAATATGATAAAATTATTATGATAAAACATGGTTTTTATGTAAGCACAATTAGGAAGCAATTAAATTTGCACTAATTAAAATAATGGTATAATACCCCAAAATTCATATATCTCTTAAATATTATAGTTTGGCAAAATAATACCTATTAAGAATATGAGAGTATGTTGTCTCCAAATTTTATAAATTTGTTACCAAAGACTTAATTAAGGCGACATTTAAAGATCATAAAAATACAAGGTAATTATTATATTAAATTATGGTTCTTGAAAAATCAAAAAGAGCAAGATGAGGTTACTAAAATACCCAAACAAATTAAAGGAAATTGTCAATAATTATTAAGCACCTAAATTAATATTATTTGGATTCACATTTATAATTAATCTATGGCAAATATTAATAAGCAATTTGGAATATTTGGCTTAATCAAATATTAAAGCCTAACAAGGATTCAATATTTGTATTAAATGAATTTTGAAAGATCATAATTGATTTGGTAATCAATTAAACAATTACAACTAAACCCAATTAAGCTAAACCTAATAGCAAATAAAAGAACCTAATTAGGAGTATTTTACTTTAACTAATAATCCAAGAACCAAGTATTTAAGAAGAAATTAGAGTTGAAAAGTCAATGTTCCAACTAACCAATAAGAAGCCATAAAATAATCAATATTTCGTTAATTCAAAATTTCATTTAATGGCTATTAGCAAGGAGCATTTCGGCTAGCACATGGGGTGGATTGAATTATTTATTTAAATAATCAAAGATAACCTGCTGAAATGAAAACGCATGAAACAAAACACATGTTGATGGCTAATGAATAAATACAATAAATGGCTGAAAAAAAAAAAAAGGGAAGCCACGGTTTTGTAGAGCCTTGGAGTACAAGATTTTTTTATTCAACACATGGTCAATTGAGTCAAAACTTAGTCAAGAAGATTGGCACTATTCATTGCTTGAGATGCAAGTTCTTTAGCTTCTTATAGAAGGATGAAAAAGGTGAAGGAAGAGGCTTGTTAGAGAAGATGCTTGTAGCCTATAAATAGGAAGCAAATCTCTCTTCATTCTTCACACCAAACTCAGATGAGTTTTAGAGAGAAAGAGAGTAGAGAGAAGGAAGCAAGAAGGATGGGAGGTAGCAATGGTCTTCAAGAGGCTATCCGGAAGAACGCAGACCGGTCGACTACGTACCGAGATCACCGACTCAAGTACGGACGCGTACTGTAACACTAACTCTGATGCTTATTGTATGCTTATATGTGATAGATAGTCTAAAACTCTGTTTTGAAAATTGATCATACACATACAACTTGATACGGGTTATGGTTTTGATAATGCCGTTATGTTTTCCTAAGCGCTGAGGACACGGATGTACACCGTGGCACTGGAGATAGTGCAGACTGTAATAACATACATGTTGCAGTGGCCGTGTAATGTTATTATGTGAATATATGAATATTGTATGTGATTAAATGCTGTTTTGCCATAGATATCTGTCATACATATTTGTTACATAAGCATGAGGTTAACCGTTACCTGAGGTTCAATGGTAATTGAACCTCAGCTCTTAACATAGCGTCAGGGTCCGGAGGAACCAGGGCCAAGGACAAGGATAAGGAGCCAGCGCGAGGACGAAGACGGAGAAATTTTTATTTCAATGTTATTTTGTTGAACTATTTTCAGACTACTGTACCGCTATGTAAGCAGCCAGATGCTACATCAGTAAATGTTTATCAGATACTCAAAATTTTGAAATTATTCCAATGCTCTACTCTGATCAATTATTTCAAAAACGCTTCTACTCTGGTTTAAATATTGTGAAAACGGATCCCAAAAATGAGGATGTTACATTTAGATTGGGCGTGGAGATCTCCAGAGCAATTGTGCAGGCTGATGGATAATGATGCTGCAGTTTTAGTCGAAGACTATGGATAATTACTTTGTTCTTGTACTTCTGCTTTTAGGTTTTTCAAACTGTTTTGTTTTCTTGTTTTTTTTTTTTTTTGGTTTCTGTTTCCAGACTCTGGTACCTTTGTTTTTATTAGTAATTAATGGAAGTTCTTTTTCGGGCCAAAAAAAAATTAATGATGTTTTCTTAATTTTATCCCCTATTTAATTTCTATTGGAAAGAGAGAAAATATGAGAGAGAAGTGTGAAAATTATTTGTAAAGTAAGATGGAGACCAAAAAATTTAATAAAGGAAAATGTAATTTTTTTTTATCAATTTAATATATTTCCTAGTATGCAAAAATAGGGTATAAGTGACTTGTATTTAGGCACAAAACAGTAAGTTCAAAAGGGCAAGCTAATTAAACTATTCATTCTTTTTGGATTTATAGTCATAGAATTTACAAATATGATGTTTGATTACCACTCATGAACTGATCCCAAAACTTGTAAACTTGTAATATGTATTAAAATTTAGAGTAAAATACTCTAATATCTCTTACAAATACTTGTCGTTTTGAATTAAAAATAACCCCCTTCAATTTTGTACTTTCATAACTTTCTTTTGTTGACTTATATGTGGTTTATACATAAATGTTCCATTTATTTATAGATTAATATCTTTTCTATTTAAATTACACGTTAGGGTTATATATGAATATTTTTATACGTTAATTAAATTATATTATTTTAATCATATAATTGGGTTATTCCAATTCAATCACGATTGAACTACTGACTCTTGATTCACTTCTTCGAGCGGTTCAATAACCAGTCTAGTTTTTAGTAGCTTGTGACTCTTAAATGATGAGCTTGTGTATATTTTGGGGAAATATATAACCTCCACAAAAAGACGGATCAGAGTGATAATCATGCATGATTATGTATTGCTTCTCGTTCTTAATATAAGAGTTAAACAAATAATTTGTAGATATCAATAAAATTAGTTATATATGTTAGTTATTTCTAAAGAATATGTGCTTTTTTCCCCTAAAATACCTAAACATATGTATTTAAACTAGCCTTTGATAAAAACTCTCTTAATATATGTGCAATCAATATACGTGTGATAGGCTGTAACTGTAGGTATTTTCTGAGTGCTTTATTTGGTTTCGGCTATTGGTGTCTGTAGCTCTTATTTTGATATTAATAAAATTGATCTTTTTGGGCAAAAATAAAAAATAAAAATAGTTTGATGAAAATTATAAATTAAATTTGGGAAATAAATTTAATTGAAGTCTTACATTTAGAATAAAAAATAAACCCTCTAATTAACTCCTACATTTATGACAAGAGGAAGTATATCTTTTAAGACTATTCACGCAGAATTGTTAAACTAATTAAAATAATGCTTTGAATGTTTGCCTGTTTTTGCTATATAACCAAGGTTGTCAAACTCACGAGTTTAAGCAAACTCGTGACAGTGATGTAAACTCGTATCGCGAACTCAAATCGTAAACTCGTAAGAGTTTATTTTTATTATTATATAGGTACTACTAGTGTATAATTAAATAATTAAAATATAAAAATGACAACAAGTTGATTTACATATCTTTTAAATTCAAATAATTGAAATTAAATCCAGCATTCATCATTTATCATATTTAATAAAGAAATTTTTATAACATTTCTATATAAAGCCATTGAGCATGATCAAATCAAAAAAGCTAACACGAGTTTAAGAATAAGTTAACACGATTTTATAAGTTAGAAACGTAAAAACGGTAAACTCGGTGTATAAACTCGTGAGTTTAACTGAGTTTACAACTAGTACGAGTTTACCACTGACTTGACTCGTTTTTTAAGCTAGAAGCGTAAAAACGGTAAACTCGTAGAGTTAACTCACGAGTTTGACAACAATGTATATAACGCGCTATTATCTTAATTCACGTACCAACGAACTAGCTAGAACTTAAAATAATCCAGGTGATTAGTAAATTAATCATTGTTGAGAATACTAATAGTATCCCCATGAATGTATAATATAATCAACAATTAACACAAAGTACGAGTTGCTGCAATTATTAATCTATATGTTAGCGCTTCCTTCATACCTTTTCGAAAAAGTCATGAAATAATCCAGAATTTGAAGTTCCAATTACGGAGGGTTAACGCAACAATATTATATTGAAACGAATTAATCTAATCTAGATCTCTTAACCCCCAATGTATCCTCATGTTAAACGTCGAGTTTCAATTAATAATAATTAAAAAGGAACTAATTTTGACTTTCATATGCTTACTGTTTTGATGTCCCCTTATGATGTTCTTCATTCATGATCCGATCCACAGATGATACGACACACAAACAAAAATAATATATCATATTTCCTTAATGTAATACCTATTTATTTCCTCTGGTCCTAAATATAAAACCTCTTGAATTTTTTTGGAAATATTAGGAAGCCAAATATTTAATTATCAATTTATAAGTTTAATGAATTAGTTTGAAGAAAAACGATAATTATAACTACTTTAAAGTGACTTATTTAGCTTTTTTAATATCTACAAAAATGTCAATTGAGTCTTATATTTAGTACCGGAGGTGGTACCTAGCTAATTTTATCATATTACTAAATTAGGGAAGTTAGTTAATAAGCTAGTTAATATGACATGTTTTTTCTAAGGAAAAGCACCAAAATAAGTTTTTTTTTTCCCAAAATGGAACCGATGAGTAGAACGAGTGGAAAGAGAGCGAGCACGGGTCGACAGTGGCCTGCAAGCGGCGGTATGGAGGGACAGGTAGAAGGTGACGGGGATGGGGACGAGGGAAGCGACAAGGGAAAGGGTGGTCCGGGATTTGTCTTTAGTCAGTAGGCTAATCAAACACAGGTTGGCAAGGATCTACTTAATGAACCCACTGTCAAGATGCGACATGGTGCTACTCAATTCTCGTATAAAGATAAACACTTATTTCCTGGATGTGCTGGATTTCTGGTGAAGCACTCTGAGGATGATGATATTCTCCAGGGGTGGAAAGCCTATTTCCATCGTATGAATGAGAAGGAAGCTAGTGGTACTCCGGAGGAATCAGAAGAGGATGATAATCAGGAAACACGACGTTTGGAAGGAAGACCAGGGGTCTTGAAGTTTATTGCTAATGAGTATTCGGCTTGGTGTCTACCATGGATGAAATCTCTCATCATCAAAGTTATGGGGGCCAGCTTCCCCACGTACCTCATTTGAGATCGAATTAATCGAATGTGGCGGCCCAAGGATCCTTTGAAATTGACCCCACTGAGTAATGGTTACTATATTGTATCTTTGTCGAATAAAGAAGATAGGGACTATGCTTTAGGAAGGGCCCTAGATGATTGATGATCACTATCTGATTGTGCAAAGGTGGCGTCTAAATTTCAACCCATGGAAGGTTGACCTCCAGTGGCGTATTGCAGCGTGGGTTAGGCTACCGGATATTCCTTTCGAGTCCTATAACATCGAATCATTGCGTAGAATTGGCAACATGATTGGCAAAATGATTAAAGTGGATCGGTGTACATCTATTTATGATAAAGGTGGATTTGCACGGATTTGTGTAGAGCTTGATCTACAACAGCCACTCTTGCCATCGTACACGGTTTTTGGGGAGGAAAGATCAATCATCTATGAAGGCCTCCACCAGGTGCGTTTCACATGTGGGAAATATGGCCATCTGAAGATCTCATGTCCAACGGTACAGAAGGAGGATGGAGCCCACCAGGATGAAGGAAAGCACGAGATGGAGGTTAATACTGGAGGTAAGGACGGTGTAAAAATTGTGAAACCAGCAGAGTCAGGTGCTGGCACCACCATCATCACTAAAGACGCGGCCTCCGACACATGCCCATTTGGGAAACTAAAGGTATTACGGCGGGAGTTCAGTGGAGCGACAAGGAAGGCGGGATTGAGGAAAGGTATGAATGGCAATTTAATTTCCATAGTTGACTAGAATCAGCTAGAGGATAGCAGCGAATCTCGTCAGTTGAACATGCAAAAGGAAATAAAATTAAAGAAATTGGCTAATCAAAGAGAATTAAATAAGGAGAAGGATATTCCTAAATCAGAGTGGGTCCTGGTGGGAGGCAAAAGGAAAAGTGTGAGTAAAGGTAAATTGAAGGGGAAAGAATTAAAGGTCCCTGCACGTGATTCTTCAATGAGTACATCGTCTGTGGGCCCAAGTGATTTGATTATTAAAGGAAATTCCTTTAGTGTGCTACAAACCAAGGAGCCCATTCAATGTCAGGTCGAGGTTGCACCAGGTGTTGTGGAGGGATCTTCTTATTCTAATGTGCATGGTGGGAAGGTGATTATTCCCCATGCAACATCGCTAGGCACATTGTCGCTAACTCCGGCTAGCTCTACAGACATTGCACTGGTACAAACCGTTAGTGTATTGGCTCAGGATAATAGAGATGAACTTATGGTCGAACAGGATAAAACCGAGGGGGAGGCTACCCGAACCCCACCCACATCTACTGTATCCCAATGAATTACATGGTATGGAACTCATGTGGCACCGGAGTGCGTAGCTTCCCGGGCCTAGTACGTGACCTAAAAAACCATTACCAACTGAATTTTTTCGCTCTTCTGGAAACACGTGTACAGCAGATGGCTATATCAAGGGCCCAAATTCTGGGGTTCCCAAATATGGAGTTAATGGATTGTGAGGGGTATAGTGGCGGTCTTTGGTGTCTATGGGATGATAGTATTGTGGCAGTTTCCTTGCTGGAATGCAATCATCAATTCTTGCACTTTCTGCTTACTAGCTCCGTCGGCGTTACTTGGCATCTTACCATGATTTATGCTAGCCCTCATTGTGCTACCCGTCGGGCTTTGTGGGACAATCTTTCACAGCTATCATCAGTAATTCCGGGGGCCTGGTTAATAGGGGGATCTCAATGGAACTCTACTTCATCATGAAAGGAGATCAACTGCCACGTTTTGGAGCTCCTACGATCGTGACTTTCAACTGTGGGTTGAGATGCAGGGTATGATTGATTTAGGATTTATTGGTCCGGAGTTCACATGGAAATGAGGAACCACAGAAGCGCGACTTGATCGAATGCTTGCTAATGAAAATTGGGTTACCACGTTCCCTAATGCCTCGATAACTCACTTGCCTTTTTTCAAATCTGATCATAAGCCTTTGCTCCTCCGTCTAAATCCTGATCTGGTCCCAAGCAGGCCTAATCGATCTTTTAAATTTATTGTGGCCTAGGTCTTCCATGAGAAGTTTGATGAGTTTGTTCAACACTCTTGGCACCAAGACTCTGATTGGACTCAAAATATCTCTCAATTTACATATGCTTGTGCTACTTGGAACAAAGAAGTGTTCAGGCATATAGAGGCAAGGAAGAAACGCCTTCTCCGAAGACTTGATGGGGTTAATCGGGTGGTTGCTTGGTTTGGTATGGTGCCTAAATATGCCGACCTACAACTTTCTCTCTGGAAAGAGTTGGAGAAGGTTTTGTTGCAAGAGTCTCTCCTTTGGGCACAAAAAGCTCAAGCGGAGTGGACAGTTTATAGGGATCAGAAAACTCGTTTTTTTTCATGCTCATGCCAATCAACGAAGAAAAGCCAAAAGAATAGATGCCATTAAAGATGTTGAGGGCACATGGACGTATGATACCACCCAAATAAAAGGTATGGCTACTATTTTTGCCCACCTATTAACTGAAGATGTCCTGTGTCGGCCAGTCATAGATTGCCCTGTGTCTTACGTCGTGTTGAGAAGGACCTGTTGAGTTGGTGCAATAGAGATATCTCCGAGCGTGAAATAAAAGAAGCTATTTTTAGTATGGGTGCTCTCAAATCCTCGGGGCCCGATGGTTTCAATGTTCTTTTCTATCAAAATCAATGGAATACGGTATGTACATATGTAGTGAACTATGTGAAATTTTTGTTTGCTAATCCACAGGCTATTCGTGAGATCAATGGCACATTGATTGTCCTCATTCCTAAAAAGGATCATCCAAAAACTATGGGGGATTTGAGACCAATTAGCATTTGCAACATTATTTACAAAACAATCACGAAGCTAATTGTTATTAGGCTGAAGACTATTCTCCCTCAGGTGATAGCCCCAAACCAGTGCAGCTTTATTCCGGGGAGGCATAATAGTGATAATATAATTGTGGCTCAGGAGGTAATTCACACCATGCGAAACATGAAGAAAAAGAAGGGATTCATGACCATTAAAATTAATCTTGAGAAAGCTTATGATCGGGTTAATTGGCAATTCTTGCCTTCTTGGCAAATTGTTTGCAGGAGCTCCACATACCATCTTCACTTTGTGAGGTAATTGCCCAATGTGTCTCTACACCCAGTATGCAATTACTATGGAATGGGGATAAAGCTGAGGAGTTTCAGCCTTCCAGGGGCGTGCGCTAAGGGGACCCTCTATCTCCTTATTTGTTTGTTATTTGTATGGAAAAACTGGCTCATTTTATTCAAGCAGCTATTGACGAAGGAAATTGGGAGCCAATCCGACTCACCAAGACTGGCCTGCCTATTTCACACTTATTCTTTGCTGCTGATATTATTCTGGTCACGGAATCGTCAATGGATCAAGTGCTTACGATTAATAGCTACCTTTAGAATTTTTGCGCTAACTCTGGTTTAAAGGTAAATCACCAGAAAACAAGAGTATTTTTTTCGAAGAATGTTAATCACATTCGAAGAAGCGAGCTTTGTTCTTCCCTAGGATTTTCCATCACAAGCAACTTAGGTAAATATCTTGGTGTTCCCTTTCATCATAAAAGGGTAACTAAAGAGTCTTACCAATACGTGGTGGACAAGGTGAAAACAAGATTATCAATGTGGAAAGCTAAGTCATTATCTGCAGCAGGTCGAACTACACTCATTTCATCAGTAACCTCATCAATCCCAGGGTATGTAATGCAAACTTCTTCCCTCCCAATTAGCACATGTGAATCTTTGGATAGTTGTAATCAGAAGTTCCTATGGGGCAATACTGAGGATCAACAGAAAGTGTCGTTATTCGCATGGGATACTATTTGTAAGCCTAAGATGCAAGGTGGTTTGGGGCTTTGTCATACCAAATTTCAAAACAACGCGTACCTAATGAAACTTGGTTGGAGACTTTCCTCTCAAAGAAATGACTTGTGGGTTAAAGTTATTTGAGATAAATATAAGTGTGGTACTGATTTGCTCCCAAAGATTGATATGACTAAGCCAAGTTCAAATCTTTGGTGTGGAATTAAAAGAACGTAGGAGAAGGTGCAAATTGGGACTAAGAGATTGGCATCCAGATAGGTACGCTGGAAATGGACAAAGAGTGTTAGCTTATGACTCCCTAAAGAATGATATTTTGCCCTTTGACTCTATGTGGGGTAAAATCTGGAAAATTAAGGTACCAGAAAGGTGTAAATTCTTCACATGGCTTGTGGTGCATAAACGTCTGCTCACCAATTCTGCAAGATATAAGAGAGGGCTATGTAGTGACGGCCATTGTCCAGTATGTATGGCGGAGTTGGAGACTGTCTAGCACGTCTTACGGGATTGCCCAAATACTACTACCCTTTGGAAAAATCTAGTTCCCCAGTGTCTTTGGCAGAAATTCAAGTCTTTGGCTTTTGACCATTGGTTCCGTTGGAATATTACTTGTACAGACAGGAGCGCGCCATCAGAGGATTGGAAACAAACATTCATCCTCATCTGTTGGTGGCTTTGGAGGCGGCGGAACTCCTTTGTTTTTGAAGGGAAGAGGATCTCAAACTTCTCCTTGCAAACTAGTGTCAACACCACCATGAGTAGCTTGCAAGAAGCCCATGTCCGCTTTCACACAAGGAACGGCAGAAACTACCATCCAGTTGAGCAAGGGAATTTGTGGAAGCCACCACTAGCAGGGTGGGTGAAACTCAACACAGATGGGGCCTTTTCGCTTCTCACCTTCGGTGTAGCTAGTGGGGGAGTCATTCGCAACGAACACAGCAACTTCCTGCAAGGATTTATGTTTAAAGGAGTGGAAGGTGACTGTCTCTCGGTTGAGTTATGGGGATGCCTACATGGACTGAAGATGGCGTGGGGCGTGGGATCTAGGTTGTAGACAAGTTGTCTTGGAAGCCGACTCTGCAGATGCTGTAGAACTAATAAAGACGGAGCTAAACGACACTCACTCTGACCGAGTCCTTATTGAGGAAGTTCATTGGCTGATGGAAAGGAATTGGATTGTTGAAGTTTGTCTCATCAGACGCAAGGCAAATAATGTTGCGGACCACTTGGCAAAATCCAGTCTCTCGGTTATGCCAGGAGTTCACATTCTCTGCTCTGCTGATATGGAGTTAGAGAGTTTACTTTTACAAGATAAGGGTTAGTTTATTTTTTTGGATGCTTTTTGTATAAAAAAAATTCAAAAAATTTACCTAATTAAAACAAATTGGAAATATTTTACCAAAGAAATGCAGTTGATGACGTAAGGGCAGTTCATACCACTAGTGGTGTAAATGGGGCAACAGTGAACAATCAATCAGACCCACTCAATTGTAGTGGGTCTCATTCCATATAAAAAAAATAAATTAATATTAAATACAATAATAATAATAATAATAATAATAATAATAATAAATAATGATAAAAAAAAGTGGAATAATTTAAAGCTCTACATCATTTAATTTGAAGTCAAAAGAAAAAAAAGCATGTAGCTGAAATAACTCATTAAGAACTCCTTTAAAAAGATTACGCGGTACAATTTGGTTATAACAACAGATCCCTATACAGGGGATCTATATATTTGTTATACACCAAATATTTGTGTAACAACAGTATTGATTTTGGAATCTGTATAAAAAAGTGTACCGCGTAAAAGTGTTTTTAATAAGTTCTACAAATCCCAGAAGCACTTTTACCCAACACACTTTTTTATACAGATCCCAAAAGCAATACTGTTGTTATACAAATATTTGGTGTATAACAAATATATAAATCCCCCTGTATTGAGATTTGTTGTTATAACTAAATTGTACCAGTAATCTTTTAAAAGACGTTCTTAATGAGTTATTTCAGTTTCATACTTTCTTTCTTTTGACTTCAAATTAAATGAAGTAAAGTTTTAAATTATTCCACTTTTTTATCATTATTATTATTATTATTATATTTAATATTAATTTAATTTTTTTATATGGAATCAGACCCACTACAATTGAGTGGGTTTGATTAATTGTTCACGCCACTTTGTTGTTCAAGCCACTAGTGGAGTGAAAAAGGTTCACTCACGTCACTGACACTTTTGTGTTAGTGGTGTGAACCCCTTTTACGCCACTAGTGACGTGAGCATTACTCTGGTAAAAAGTTTCCAATGTGCTTTTCCCGTTTTTTTCTAAAACTCCCTAATCATCTTCTTTAATTCTCTTCATCTCTCTCTTGTTATTATCGCTGAGGGAAAACCTATAAAAATAAATTATAAAAAGATTGATATATATGAGAAATAGATATACTATATTTAGAATCAATATTAACTTCTCAATTAGTTGACGGTTAATTAGAATAAATTCAGTTCTGAAGCTCAAAAGAAGGGATGGTTAAGCAAGTCAAACAACAGGCTGAAATCCCAACCCCACAAAACCCAGAAAAACAAAAAAAAGACCAGGTCATACTTAAGTGCTTCTATGAAATAATAAACCCTATAATTCTTAATTTTGAGAGAGAAAATAGTCGATCTTATCCATATAACCAAAAGCCATGCATTACAACACTTGAAGACAAAATCACAATGTTATAATTATGGAATCGATTCACTCACCCCTACGTCGCTGTTTCCATAGTTTTACTGCCATATTATAAATTTAATATAGTAATTAATTAGTTAAACTTGTTTACACACACACATCTTCCAAAGTCGTGAAATTAAATTAAAATGGTTTCAGTGACAGAGGGTTAACGCAACTTTGATATTATATTAGAATTCAGATGAATTAATTAATCTTATTTTGGTATATCTCATGCTTCTGGTTCATGCACATTCCTCAATAAGTTAGGCATTAGATTATTTTTTAATCCCCTGACCCTTTTTTAATTATTTATTTATTGTCAGCTTAACATTCCGAGTCATTAGTTTTAGAATCAATACAATTATTCTCTCTTTTTATGTATATAATTGTCAAGAACGTGCGCCCGAATTACGTTTTCTAAAAAGAACTACCATGCAGTCGTATGGAATTTGACGTGCAAACCTAGACGGCAATTTTTCAAAACCAATAATTGAGTTTATAAAAACTTACAATCAGCTATATGCACTGCCTTTATTTAACTCTTATGTTGATTCTTATATATATAGAGGATACGTAGCCGGATGGAGGCATGCATGAGTATTATATTGCATAATCCAAGTCTGAAATTTAATCCCATATCAACATAACAAAAGCCAATTTGTTCCCTACAACATCAACATTACATCTCAATGTTACAAAAGTAAAAATTCAATTGATATTACAATGGAGAAACTTACAAAGACTAATTCAGTTAATTAATACTCCATTTGATCCTAATTATAGAAACACATTTTGGAGTTGGTTTTAGCCCTAATTATAAAACTAAGTCTTAACTTTTTGTCAATTTTTTTTCCTAAAACAGCCCTATTGATATTTTCTCAATAATAATTAAATATAATAATAACTTAATAATACACCTATATGTTGTATAAAGTAAATAATGTTTGCAACTCATTATGTCATCACATATACACTTCAATTATACTGTTTTTTAATATAAAATAATTTTGAGCAATTTTTGTCATATTTTTCCTATATCACCCCTACTAATTCTTTATCCATAATAATTAATTTAACAACACACTTATATCCAATCAAGTGAAAATTTATTAATGATCACAAACAGAAAGAAGATAAACGTCTTTCATTCTATCCGTTCAATTATTCACGGAGAGTCAGATTACCATTTCCAAGGGCTAACAATTCAATTAATTTTGCCTTGATGTAATTTTTAATTTTAAGTTGGGGTATTTTTGGAAAATAATTGTAATTAACTAATTTAACTTCTCTCCTTAATCTCTCCAAATTCTGGTAAATAGTTCTTAAAATTAGGACCGAAAAGAGTATTACTTATTTGCTCTTATATATTCTTATCCTCACCATAGCTAGGCTAGCTGATATTGTATGTCTGTGTTAATGCTAGACGTTTTGAATAAATTTTCCTTATGCTTCACCTGAGGTTTTATTCATAAGTCTTGATCGATTAATTCTCCCAAGATTCTAAATCAAATTTGATATGCAACTAGTAGAGGTCAAAAAATGGTGGATGTGGGAGCGAGGCAATGATCAAAAAAGAATTAAATTAAATCAGGGTTTAAATCAAGGAAGTAAGTAAAATTATCAAATTCTAAAAAAAATAATAATCATATTTTAGGACATCTAATTAACTTGCTTGATTTAGGATTATTTAAATTTAATGACTCAATTTAAAATTTGGGTAATTCAATTATTTTTTTAAAGGGATTTTCCCTTTTTGTGTGTGCAGATTTAGCAAGGATTATATTCTCACTTGTTAGGAAGGGCATAACGGATATTAAATCTTCATAATGAAAAAGATCGTATAGAGTTAATAAAAATAGAAAATAAAATAAGTAACAAAGTGGAGAGATATAAGAATTTAACATGGAAAAATCTTCGATCCCCATCAATCTGAGTGAGAGAAACAACCTCGGCCCAAAGCAAAAAATTCAACTATCTCCGAAAAAGATACAATGTTTGATTCTCTAATACAAATTAAAGCTCAATTACAAGATGACAACAAATTCACCTCATCTACAAAAATCATCAAAGGATTATATTAATAAAATAGAATAGCAAATAGAACAACAAAATACGTATCTTTTAGGTGAAGATACAATCTGCATATGCCGGAAATCACCAAACACAAAAGCTATAGCCACATAATTTATAACAACACTCACGCAAAAGCTTCAATCAACGATATATTATTTCTTAACATGAATATACTTTCCTCGTATATATGACTAATTAACCTTCGGTTAAATTTCCACTTATGAAGGGATTGCTAATTAAGTACAAGTTAAATTATCAAGGGTTTTAGACTGACTAATAATTTGATTATCTTATTAATGATTATATATATATATATACACACACATCTCAATATCTCAATTGCCCTTAATTTTTCTTCAGTCAATTGACCATTTTTCAGAACTAATAAAAGATTTTCAATGTTGAAAAAAATTATTTTTGATCTCTGGAGCACAAAGAAAATTGGAGTGATGATTTCCTGAGAATAAATCCTGGACTGCTCTTGATACCAAGGAATATAATGTGATTCTTATCCACATAACTAACATTGTATTAGAAGAAAGTGAAGACAAAATGATCGACAATATTATATGTTATTAATATAATAAGAAATCAAAATCACTCGTAGGTAGTTTTCATAGAAATATTCACTTCTTGGCGTATATGTATGTTGTAATTAGGCATTAATTAACGTTCAAGGCATATTAACGCGACCAAAAGAATAAAAATAGAAAACTGGATTATATACAAATGGAAGAATCCTATATAAAAACGGTTGAATTACCTAAATTTTAACTTAGGTTACTAAACATAACAAATTATTAATGAGGTTATGTAACACAATTTAGAATTTAGGCTAAAGTACCCCTATATCCAACTTTTGCCTTTCTTCTTTCTCCTCTCTTCCTGCGATTTTCTTCTTCCTCTTCAACGCTCTATCTCGAATTTAAAATCTGTTGAATTTACCAACCTTATATATAATTTTTCTGTTTTAACTGTCTTTATAAAGGATTCTTCCTGTCCAATTTGTACTTGCCCAAAATAATTACCCGATCTTCCATGTTAAACAGTGACATACATGCATACTGTATTTCTATTGTTCATCAAAAAGTTACAACCAAAGGTCACACCACACCCACACATACAGAAATATATGTGTATACGCGTTTACAAGAATTATTGATTGAACATTATAAAAAGGGAAAATTCATATCAGAGCTTTTAACAGGAAAAAAAAGTTCAAAAAAGGCCCTAAGGTTATGAAAATCCTAGAAAAGGCCCCAGGGCCTTTTTTGGTATAATTTCATTTAAAAAAAACGTTAATTGTTAACGAGGCTGATATAATTGTTAACAGATACTGATATAGTTGTTAACAGGGCTGACATAGTTTTTAGGATATAGTTATTAACGGAGCTAATATAATTGTTAATAACCTACCCGTTAACAACTATATCAGCCCGGTTAACAACTAAAATTGTAATGAAATTATACCAGAAAAATTCTGAGATTTTCAGAATCTATGGGCCTTTTTTTAGATTTTTTTCTATTAAAAGGACCCCTATATAGATTTTCCCTTATAAAAATATGGATCTACATCATTTGATGTACTTCCCTAACGAGGTGCACCGTATCCGTTTCTTGTCTTTATTATTACATATCGAACATAGTATACCGCTCTAGTCCTATTTATAAGTCCAGTTTAACCAAATCTCACATACCAAGAAGAGGTATTGACTCAATGATTATAGGGGTGAATTTTCAACTTTGCCATTATTTATGATTGGATATTTTTCAATTATTTCTTCTCTCTCTTACTTTATGAGTACAATCAATATGGATAAAATTGTCATAATCTCATTTATTATATGAAACTGGACTTATAAATATGACCAAATTTTTTTGGTCAAAGTGGACTTATAAATAGGATCAGAGTGGTACTTATTTTGGGATAAGATATTGTCACTACCAAATTTTATGTCACTATCACTTTTTCACCGTTAAATCAGAATCTTAAAAAGATAGAGAAATGATAAAGGTATACAAGATTCTAATCTAACGGTGAAAAATTGGTAGTGACTTGGTAGTGACATAAAATTGGTAGTGACAATATCCTATCCCATCTTACAATTCCTACTTTTTAAAAATAAAATTACTAATTATGGTATTTAATATAAAAACTAATTGACTAATTTAGGTAGATCATATGAAAACTAGTTGTATTAGTTATTATTATAACAAACATAAGTTAGTTTTCCTAAAATGTCATCTTTCATACATGACTACCCTTAGATAAGATTTCTTAATATGTGCAATCAATATGTATACATTAGGGAAAAAAATTAGCTCTTAGACAAAGTTGATTGAGATATTATATTTAATATCAAATCAAATCATTAATTAGAGTGGCGGAACCACATCTTGACTAGCTGACTTTCTAAAATTTGTTAGTATATATATGTATTTATTATATAATATTTTATTTTAGCCAATAATTTGGTCCCAACTAATCTCTTATCTTCTCTATATAATTACACTCCTTTTGTACACTTTTCCCTTTCTTTCCATCGTTTTTTCATTTTGTAACATCCCAATTTATTTATTTTTTATGGTTAAGGTGCAAAAATACATATGTACTTTGGTCAAAGGAGTGCCTAATAGCAAATGCTTTTTTTAGGGGCAAAAGTAACTACGTGGTTACAAATTAGGTGCAAAAATATCGTTTGACCGTTAAATTTGACTAAGTGCTTTTTTTTTAAAAAAAAATATTTTGTTTTCTTATTAACTTATTAATATTAATTAAATACAAAATTTAAATATTTATTAAATAAAAAATTCATCATTATTTTTTAATAATAATAATGATAATAATAATAATATAAACTTAAAATATAAACTGAATCTTAATATTTAATCTTAATAGTATTAACTTAATTTGATTTTTTAAAATTGAATTCACAAAAAGAAAAAATAATATTATCTTAAAGAACAAAATGTTTGTTATGCTTAATATCTTTAGTTTGGTTTGTGTTTGTATTAACTCTAATCTGCTCATTATTCAAGTAGTTTTTTCTTCACAAAATTATCTGAAGCCTATGCTTTTTTAATCCAATTGTAGATATTATGCTGGTAATACTTGTACTCTTTTTTCACTTAGCTTTTGTTTGGCAAGCTGCTATAAGTTTTCAATGAGATCCTTAATTTGAATACTAATACTATCCTATAAAAATTCAGAATTTATTCAAAGATTTGAACATTTTAATAATCTTGATTTATAAGTTCAGATAAGTTTAACAATTTGACTTCTCTCATGTGTACTTTTTGTTTATACGGTAGTAATATTCTTTGTTTCTATTTCATCTTCAGATCCTATCTAACAGTCCAGGACGTAATCCGACGTTATTCTTTTGTTTTCTGTGTTTTCCTTGCTTGTGTTTGATTTTAAAATATTCTTATTATCCATTTTTCATCTTTCAATTTTAACTTTTATAAATTAGAAATTCTAAATATAAATCATAGATATATTTTATAAATATATTTCTAAATTTATTAAATCCAATAGAGAAATTATAAATATAAATGAAATATAAATAAATTAGAAATCAATATTTATATTCTATTTTCAATACTTCAAAATTGAAAAATAAATAAAAATAATTATATAATTATATTCTATTTATATTAATTATATTATAATTATAATAATAAATATTGTTAATAAAAAAATTCAAACAAAGAAAAGAAACAAAAGAAAGAAAGCTACGTCATTCTCCAGTCAGCAAAAACAATCAAACTAACGGTCAAATAATATTTTTATACCTAAAACAATTACTTGGTGTTGGCCACTCTTTTGACCAAATCACATGTGTATTTTGCACATTTTAAAGCCACGTCATCATTCAGTCAGTAAATAAAAAGTTAAATGTAACGTTCAACCGGCATTTTTGCACCAAATTTATAATCACGAAGTCACTTTTGCACCTCAAAAAATCACTTGCTGCTAAGCGCTCATTTGACTAAAGTATATGTGTATTTTTACATCTTAACCTTTTTTTATAGTAATTAAGTGCTATTAGAATGTAATTTATTAAGTAAAATTATGTTTAAAGAAGGTCTAGAAGTATAAAACTAAAATTTTTGTCCATATTATAAAAGATAAAGGGAAAAAAGACAAATAAATACCGTTTAAATTTGCAAAACCCCCATAAGCTCACCGAATTTGTAAAAAAACTGAGAGGTGACAATGACTTTTAAGGGTTATGCAAATTCATGCAAAATGACCACTTTATCCTTTCTTCCTTCGCCTTCACCTTCACCTTCACCTTCACAGCAGAGAAAGAGAGAGGGAGAGAGAGAGAGAGGTGAACAGGCTCCTTCGCTCGTTGTCGTCTTGACCCTCCGCCGTTGACGTCGGTGCCGCACTCACTCACCGTGGACAACGCCGCACCGATGACAGTGAAAAAGAAAAACTGAACAGTAATTTTTTCCGAAGAAGAAGAAGAGATTTAGATTTAGAGTCAGTGGTGATGGCACTGGAAGGAAGAAGAAGAGAAGAAGAAGGAAGAAAAGGAGGAGGCGAGAAAAAAAAAACCTAACAATTTTTTTTTCCCTTGCGCGCATAGAAAGGTGAGAGGAGTGTGCATCTGTGCACACTCGAGTGTGCATCTGTGCACACTCGAGTGTGCACACTGAGTGTCGAGTCTGCACAAAACATGCACACTATGAGTGCATTTAAAAAATAAAATTCATACTTTTTTTTAAAAAAAATACATTATTACAAAACTTTCATCCTATTATTTACAAATGTTATTTATAAATATATACTATCGCGATTTACAAATATACCATCGTCATTTATTTGTAAATGGTGATGGTTTATTTGTAAATGGCGATGGTTATTTTGTAAAAATGCATTTTCTTTGTGTTTTGTAATTCAGATGAAAGGATGGAAAAGCCCCAAAACAATTTGTAATAATGCATTAGAAATCCTTCATTCAACTTTACATTTCATTCAACTTTACATCCTGATTTACGGAGGCAAAAAAGGTAAACCTAACCAACAAACTCACAAACTCGTAATAAAATCCCATTGGTAAATGCCAATACAAACTTTGGAACATCATCAAGTTTTTGTTAATCCCATATCCGTCACTCAACTTTACATCCCTATTTACAAACATCTAGCACAACAAAATTGATGACTAGCCATACATTAATGTAGAGCAATACAGAGATTGGGTTCTATCCTAAGTGTCAAACATATTACAAAATTATCCTTCAACAATAATAATGCTCATGTCTTTCTTCTCTTCCTTCTCTTCTGGGGAGTTGTTGGAGGAGTCAGGAGTCCTAATGCAGCATCTGTGGCAGGACAACAATTAAGATAGTTCATGAACTACATATAAGCTAGTTCCAAAGACAATAACAAGTAAACTCAATACACTCTCAAAGATAGCAAAACTAGTTCCAAAAATTTGCATCAGTAATAACAAGTAAACTCAATACAATCTACTCTCAAAGACAAATAATCCTTTAATGAATGTGACCACAGCAACACTTAAACCACAATCCAAGAATTTTGTTTCCAAGCAATTCAATACAATGCTAATGTTAGCAACAACAAGAAATTCAATAGAAAACATTGAGCCAAACCAACAAATGATGAGTACCTACACAAACTTGTTTCGAATTGAATCTGATGATCACTGCTTACAATATTCTAGAATTGTTGATTGAAACCACAAGTGAAAACACAATACCAGGGAGCATCACAATTCAAGAATGTGTTCAAACCAGGATATAGTTTTGGCTGACAACAAACCTCTGTTGCTTAAAGTAAAATTCTGTGAATTATAGTTCAGCAACAACAATTATGCAGAAAAAAACAACAGCAATTATGCAGAAAAACAATGTTGTACAAAAAGAATAGTTCACCCAACACTAACAATTGTAGGATGCTCCCAACACAGCAAATGACAGACCAAAAATTAAGAGAGTTCATGAACCACATATTTAACATTTAATAGTAAATGACAAATCAAAAACGCAGTTATATTATGAGCTCTGATGTGTACCCCATCCTAAAGCCCTTCAGGTTTGAAGTACAGACAAAGCCCAAGCCTATCATGCCAAACCCTGAAACTTAATGGCCATAACATAATCTCTTACCACTAAGTATTGTAGCACCCACTCCCCACCAGCCAAAAAATTGAAGCATTAGAAAGCTTACCTGATGCTGAACATTAATTGAGCCACCAAAGAGCAAAATAGAGTAAGGAGAATTGATTGAAGTATTGCACAGAAATACACTCTTTGTTCGTCTCAACCAAATAATTTCATTTGTTAGACCAGCATCCTAAACAAATTGAATTGCAGGAATCAATTTTACAAATAACAAAACATGCAGAATCATGTGAATGATAACCCAATGGTAGTTACACATTTTTGAAATTTCCATTAACGGTCATTCATGGCGACGCACGGCAAAAATGAAAGAATAAAATCTAAGGTCATTAGGTGGATTCCAAAGTAAGGCAACACAATAGAAACTAAAGCCAGAGAGAAGCCAAAAAGAGCCCCAAATTTTCTGGAGTCTACAAATCAAAATGGCGACGCCGGAGAAAACGCACCACAGCAAAAACAGAGAGGAAGAATTAGTGCTCAAAACTAATAAGATGAGGAAGATACCTGAAGGTAGTGGCGAGCACGACGTACACGGTGACGGCAGCGACGGCGACGACAATGGTTCAGAAGGCAATGACGCTAACGCTAAGGCAAGAACGAATCAGAGAATGAAGAAAGAATGAAGTGTAGATTGTGTTAATGTGAATGAGAATAAAGAGAAGGGCAATCTGGTCATTTTATATGAATTGGTATATCCCTCAAAAGTCCCTGTGATGGGACAAAACTTTAAGCCTAAAAACTCCGCAAGTGCACGAGCCGTATCAAGTAATAAAGTGATAAGAAAAGTATCGTTCCCACGAGGACTTGGTATCACAAACTTTAGTTAAGCATTGATTTCACAATTTCATTTAAGTTGAGAAAACCAAATTAAATTTAATTAAGATAAAAGAAATTAAAACTAAAATAAAAAAAATAAGAAAACTACCACAATAATCAAATGAGCAATCGAGAGTCACTAATCCCTTATTTGATTCTTAGATTTTATCCCCACTAAATTAACTTTGACTTAATCTAATCAGCTAATCTAGAGTATTAATGTTTATAAGTGCCTGTCGGTCCACTTATACACCTACCTCAAATAATTATGCAATGCCTCACATAATTAATTAAGATGCAATTCAAATCGGGCTCACTCTAACTTGATTATGCAATGCCTCACTCTATATGTCTATCCTAGACGCAAATTAGATTAAAACCTAACTTCACATTAAATTCTAATTCCACATTATTTAATCCCAAGGTCAATTTAAGATTCCCTTCGTCAAGTTCAATCCTAAATCCCCAAAACATGCTTAACGGTGGCCAATCACTAAGTAATAAATAATAAAAACAAGATTAAATAAACTGATTAAAATTAAACAAAACTAATGAGTGGGAACAATTTCTAAAACCCAAACAAGTTCATAGATTCTCTAGGTTGCAAAACCAACTAGCCACACATGGCTTTATTCAAATCCAAAACAAAAAGATAAAACTCAGGTTCAAAGAAGAAGGAGATAGAGGAAAGAAAATTTCTTCGTCGCCTCCACAGTCCTTCCGTGGGGATGATGAAGAGAACTGAAATGCTCAGCCTCTACTCCTCTGCTTCTTTGTTCCTTCTCGTTCTGTGCCTCCCGATCTTTCTGCTCCTCTTTTGCTTCCTCTTCCTCCTTATTTATAATTTAGGTCTTGGGTCACTGATTCTCTTTTTCTTATTACAAAGATATCTCATATCTTGTAATTTACTCCAGCAGATCACACAATTGATTTTATTTCTATTTTTCTTGCGGGGACCATCAAGTTTGACTTATTGCATATCCTCTTATTGCCTTTTCTACTTCATTCCAAATCAGCTAATATTTCCTACACAATAAAAATAGGATATGAGTAGATTTTATGTCGATTTATTCTTTGATCCCAAGTTTCATTCAATTATGGAAACGTTCATAAAAGATAATTAAATAGGTAAATAATATTAATAATTCCAATTAAATCTCATAAAATATATACTCATCACCTTGTCACCTCTCAATCTTTTTACAAATTCGCTAGGCTTCTGAGTGTTTTACAAATTTATATGGTATTTTAATAGAATTTTTCCGAAAATAAATGAATTTAAATATGTGTGTATAATGTATAAGCATATATACATAATAATATAAAGTGAGGCCCACACATTTTTATAAATCCTCGTGTGACTTCTTCCCCATTCTTTTCCTTTGTTTATTTCATCTGGCAAAATGAAAAAAAAAATGTATATAAAACAATAAATTGGTGGGCCACACCCTTTAAAATATTCTCACCTTCACTTTTCAACATTTTCCCGCAACCTAACTTTGTCATCTTTCTCTTGTTCGTCCGGCTTTCTCTTTTTTAAAGCTTATACAAACTTTGAGAATTGATAAGGTACTCAAAATCACTTCTTTTTATTAAATTTCCTTTATTAAAGTTATTCTTTGTGATTTTATCTGTCTAATGATACTACTTTTATACTGAACAAAGAATATTTTAGAGTTAGAATTTTGGACAAGTTTTGAGTTTTGTTAATAGATTATTATAGTTATGTAGAGGATAATTAATAGTTAATTTTGATTGGTTTACTTTTGTTATTTGGTTTATAGAAGATTTTATAATAATTTTTCTATATAATTAGCTTACGAATAATTCTATACTGGAATTTATGATCAATTAAATTGGGGTTAAATAATTTATTAGGATTATTGAAGGTAATCTTAAGGTTTTAATTTTATATTGCATTATTTGAGAGATTTAGAGTTATAGTTTGAATATTAGGAAAATGTTATGACTAAATATAATAGTTTTATCGATTAAATTTGAATTTAATGATTGATTTATGTTTATCAAAGGTAGAATTGATGTTCAATTTTTAGTATGGGCTAAAAATATTTTCTGATTCCACCAATAATTAATTAATTAGCTCTTATATTAAAAAACGGATATAATATTTGATAGTAAAAATCATATTTAAGTACTTGGGGAAGGGGAATTATTGCCTTTGATATTGAAATTTTTAACGTTGGTTCTCATAATTTTATTTCGTAGGTACGTACGTTAAGTATGCATGCATGCATTATTTATATGAAGCCATTTAGTAAAGTTGAGAATTAGGGCTAGCCATATAGGACCTAAGGTGAAAAAAATATATGTTTTTCAAAGTACGGCCCGAGAGTACTAAGGTGAGGGCTGGCCCTACAACGTTCGGAATTTACTATTTCAAATTTTAACTATTTTTCTCTGTTTTTTTAAATATAATTAGTAAATCACAACAATTAAAGTTCTAACTTATCAAATACATATTGCCAATATTAATATCCAAACAACACCAATCATCCAACAAATAAACACTTTCACTAATTCGTAATCAAAAGCAAACTATCGTTCATTAATAACTCACATAAAACATAAGAAGTATACCACTAAGCAACATTAGTACAATGAGTATATCTATGAGTGTGAGTGAGATTTTTCACTTATTAACTCTCAAGTCTAAGCAGCCTAAATAATTTTTAAAAAAAAAATTTAAAGGGCCTAACTGGCCGCCCAAGACCCTACAAAGCCGGCTCTTTTAAGCCTTAGGCCCTATAGGACCAATTTCATTTAACTCTTCTAATTTTCAAACCTAGCCCTTAAAAAGTCAAGGCTTAAATGGACCAACCTGACATACTAGGCCCAATTTCCCGCTCGACCATCAAGATGTGGAATATAATCACTGCAATAATAAACAGTCATACCAAAAAATAATAATAATAATAAACAGTCATATTTTTGGACATTTCATGCATATGTATTTAATTTATCAGGTTACATAGATCCCGTTGGCCTGAAAATAAAATCTATTGCATGTATATATCTCAGCGTATGTGTGTGCGTGAACTTGATCTCTTGAAAATCAATATGCTAGTGACCAATGGAATGAATAGCTATCGATCTGTAATGTGAATCATATTTTTAAGTTGATGAAAAATAATAACTACATGTTACGGACCGGCCCAATAGGCCCAAGGCTGGACCTCGGCCCAGTAAGCCTATAAGGGAATCCGCGCTATATTGGGAGGGGATCCGAGATCCCCTATATTTAGGAACTCATTAATGGAGATCCTCACGCAATCATGGCACCAGCCAATCAGCCCTTGACGGCTCAATCATAGATATCCCTCTTTAATAGGGCGATACGGGCACCAAGCTCCTCTATAAATAGAAGGAAACCCTAAACAGGTGCACACGTTCTATCTTATGCTCTCGTTACTTTCTGCCACACAGAGCACACACCCCACTCCCCTGGCTATGTGCCTTCAAGTTTGTTGCGAACTACGTGGACTTTGATCCCTTCGAGGGTACGTAGGCTCTAGGCTTGACACCCTAGTCAAGTCCAATCTCTGTGTTCTTCATACAGAACATTGGCGCCGACCGTGGGGACCGTAAACTTCAATCCCCGTGACTACTAATGGTGAGCACTAGAAGCCACAGCAGAAATCCCCAACCGGTGGGAGGAGACCCACAAGCCAGCCGCCCGCCGCCAGACCAGCCGCCGGCACCACCTCGGAGAGGAAACACCCCAGAAGGACATGTTACTGATACGGTGACTTCCTCCCCGGACAGGGAGCAACCGCTCCATGACGAGCAGCCGCGGCATGAAGACCGGCATCCAGAAGAAGCACTCGCGCCATCTCCAACGCGTGATGTCCGAGCAGTTGATGCCGACGTCCGCATGATGAGGAGGACTCAGGAATCGTTCATGCGACGCCTGGAGAACAAGGAAAAACACGACGACCTGCAGAGGCGGGCTGACTTCGAAGCTATCGGAAAGATGATCCAAGAACCGCTCGAGAATGACCGCCGCGTAAGAGGCCGCCACAGGGGTCGCGGTCATACAAGGAGAGCCTCGGCAGGCGACAGCAGCTCCTCGAGCAACTCTGAGCCGAGGAACCCACGCCGCGACGACGGCGAACCGAGGCGGCGCCCGATTGCAGACCACGGCGGACCACGGTCCCCGGGAGACAGAGGAAACCACGGTGCCGGTCCTAACCGCACCAATCGGCATGAAAGGGAATACCGTGATCGAGAAGAAACCCGCGCTGAGGAAAGAACTCCCCGGCCTCGCCACGGATCGCCTCGGGAATATCGGGTGACGTACCTATCAGAGACGGGAAGATCCCCGTTCTCGAGGGAGGCGGCAACAGCCTGTTTCCCAAAACGCTTTGATTTAAGCAGCCTGCCGAAATACGATGGGAGCCAAGACCCCCGGAACCACTTGGTTACCTTTGAGAAGCTCATGTGGGTCCGACAGATCAGCGATCCGGTCATTCAGCGCCTGTTTGCGGCTACTCTGGACGGGCCGGCACACAAGTGGCTGACATCTCTTCCGGACAACTCTATCCGAGACTATGAAGACCTCGGACGAAAATTCGAGCTGCACTTCGCCACCAGCAAAAAGCAGCCGAAGACTACGTTCACCTTGAGCAAAGTACGTCAAAAGAAAGGTGAGGCCTTGCAGAAGTATCTGGATCAGTTCCGAGACGTGGCCATGCAAGTACGGTCATTGCCCGAGGATGTCCACGTACACTGCCTGGTCAATGGACTGGATCCAGCATCCCGGCTGGCTCGTCACCTATGCAAGAACCCAGCGTACACCTTGACCGAATTCTATACCGAGGCGAATAAGTACCTGGAAATGGAGCAGATGGAGGCGGCCAATGCCGATGAACCTGAGCGAACTAGGAAGAGCCCGCCTAGCGACGAGGAACGCCCAAGAAGGACGAAGACGGACCCGAGACAGCGCAGCCGGGACGGCCGAACAAAGTCTGACCGGGCCGACCAGAAGACCAAGTACGACAGTTACACCCCGCTGAACGTCCCTCGGTCCCAGGTATGGAAGGAGGTAGCCCAGACCGAGATGAAGCGGGTGGACAGGCCAAAGCCGATCAGAGGACGCTCCAACACGGACCGTTCCAAGTTCTGCAAGTTCCACGACTGCAACGGCCACACCACCGACGAGTGCTATGACCTCCGCGACGCAATCGAGAAGTTCGTAAGGGATGGGAAACTGCGTCAGTACGTAATCAAGACTCAGGGAAGGACGAACGGGAAACGCAACGACCGCGCCCGCTCCAGAAGTCCGCCCAAGGAATCCCGAACTCCAGGAAAAAAGCAGAAGGCGGCCTCGGACGATGAATTTCCCGACGTTGATTTCCAGTGCAACGTCGTCAGCGGAGGATTTGGGGGAGGAGGAGACACAATAAGCCAGCGAAAGAAGTATCTCCGCGAAGTATTGACCGTCCGAGACCCCCCTAAATTCAAGGAAGACCCAAAGAAGCCTCGGCCGCCTGCCCTAACCTTCACCGAGAAAGAGTTGGAAGACGTCATACCCGGACATCTGGACGGGCTGGTAATCACCGGGACCCTGATAAACTGTCGTGTTAAAAGAATTTTTGTGGATGCAGGAAGTTCAGCGGACATCATAAGCTGGGATGCCTACAAAAGGATGCACCTCGACAAAGAGGACCTTAAGCCTTGCAAAACCACCTTGGTGGGCTTCAATGGCGAGCAATCCTTCCCAAAAGGCTACATCGACCTCCGGTTAACTCTGGGCACCAAAGAAGCCTTCAAATCGGAGCGGGTACGATTCGTAGTCGCTGATTTCCGGTCCCCTTACAACATCATCCTGGGCCGGCCAACGATCCACAACTGGGATATACTAGTATCCACCAAGCACCAGAAGCTAAAGATGGTCAATAGTAAAAACCAGATAGTCGTGGTCTCTGGAGACCAGAAAGAGTCGAGACAGTGCTACTACGAAGCTCTCCGGGTCGAGGAAGGAGGAGAATCGTCTCCACCCCGGCTCGGATCTAATGAGCAAGTAGCCGAAGCCGCCTCAGGTGGACGCCCGCGGCAGCAAGTCAACATGGTCGAGTTGGACCTCCGGGAGCCAGACAATCCGAGGCCCGAACCAGAGGGAGAGCTGGAGGAGATAATGCTAGGCGAGGACCCATCCAAAACTGCCAAAATTGACCGTAATATGGACCACGGCCTGAGAGACCTCATGATACGCTTTTTAAGGCAGAACCGTGACGTCTTCGCATGGACCTCGGCCGAGGTGCCCAGCATTGACCCCCACTTCTGCTGTCACAAGCTCGGCATATGGCCGGGGTCTAGACCCATGGCACAGAAGAAGAGGAACATCGCGGACAATAGGCAGAAGGCCCTGGAGGACCACATTGAGGAACTCCTAGCGGCCGGCTTCATTCGGGAGGTACAATACACCACTTGGCTCTCCAACGTAGTCATGGTCCTGAAGCCCAGCGGCAAATGGAGAGTATGCGTCGATTACTCCAACCTCAACAAAGCCTGTCCCAAGGATTCCTACCCGATGCCCAACATTGATAAGCTCGTGGACAACTCGGCCGGGTACCAACTCCTCTCCTTCATGGATGCCTACTCCGGCTATAACCAGATCGCCATGCATCCCGAGGACCAAGAAAAGACTGCCTTTATAACTGATAAGGCGAATTATTGCTACAACGTCATGCCCTTTGGACTGAAGAATGCCGGGGCCACCTACCAAAGGATGATGAACCGAGTTTTCGAGGATCAGATCGAGCGTAACATAGAAGTCTACATAGACGACATGATCATCAAGTCAAAACTCCCAGAAGATCACATCCGGGACCTAGAACAGACGTTTGAGAAGTTAAGAAGACATCGAATCAGGTTGAACCCGGCCAAGTGTGCCTTCGGGGTCCCAGCAGGGAAATTCCTAGGCTTCATGTTAACAAACCGAGGGATAGAGGCCAACCCGGACAAATGCAAAGCCGTGCTCGACATGCGGCCCCCGGGGTCTAAAAAGGAGGTACAGCAGCTCACGGGCCGACTAGCCGCATTGACGCGCTTCTTGCCGAAGTCGGCCGAGAAAGCCCTACCTCTTTTCAAGCTGCTAAAGAAAGAAACCAGGGGCGGATGGAGCCCGGACTGTGACGCAGCATTCGAAGAAATTAAGAGATGTTTGGCATCCCCTCCGATGCTCACGAAGCCGGACCCAGGAGAGACCTTATTCCTCTACCTATCAATCGGCAATGAAGCCGTGAGCGCCGCCCTAGTAAGGGAGTCCGAGGCAGGACAGACACCAATATACTTCACCAGCAGGGCCTTGCAAAGCTCTGAAATCAGGTACCAGAAGCTGGAGAAGGTAGCTTTCGCTCTACTCACAGCCTCAAGAAGACTCCGGTCGTATTTCCAGGGACACCGAATTGTCGTACGAACCAGCCAGCCGATCCGGCAAATTCTGCATAAACCGGACCTGGCAGGGAGGATGACCAATTGGGCCATAGAGTTATCAGAGTTTGACATCGCTTTCGAAGCCCGGCAGGCGATCAAGTCCCAGGCATTCGCAGACTTCATTAGGGAACTCACCCCGGCCATAGTCAGTGACGGGACGTGGAAGGTCTATGTGGATGGATCATCCAACGCAAAGGGCAGCGGTGCAGGAGTCATCGTGGAAAGCCCACAGGGAGTAGCCACCGAACACTCCCTTCAGTTAGAATTCCAGACCTCTAATAACCAGGCCGAATATGAGGCCCTACTGGCCGGACTACTCCAGGCAAAGGATAATGGCGCCCAGCGAGTAAAGGTCTTAACCGACTCGCAGCTCGTCGCGGCTCAGATAAACGGCACCTACCAGGCGAAGGGCCCGCTCATGGCAAAGTACCTAAATAAAGCCAAAGAGCTGATGGCCGAATTCGAGGAGGTCACAGTGTCCCATATCCCGAGAGAGGAGAACGCAAGAGCCGACATCCTCTCTAAGCTGGCAAGCACTAAGGGTCCGAACAACCACAGGACCGTGATACAACAGAACCTGGCCGAGCCCAGCTGCATCATGGCCATTTTTGGAGGGGCCGATTGGAGAAAGCCTATTGAAGACTACCTCGAGAGGGGAATTATCCCCACCGACCCGACAGACGCAAAAAAGTTGATCAGAGAAGCCGCCCTCTATGCTATGGTCGATGACCAACTATACAGGAAGGGACTCCATTGCCCAATGATGCGATGCCTTGGAGATTTCGAAGCCAAATATGTGCTGGCCGAGCTACACGAAGGCACTAACGGCCACCACATGGGGGGCAAGGCATTAGCCCGGAAAGCGTTGCGCGCCGGCTACTACTGGCCCACTATGAGTCAGGACGCCATGGAGAAGGCCAAGACATGCGACAGTTGCCAGAAGCACGCCAGGGTCATATGGCCACCACCCTCTGAACTTAAAGGAATGCCAGCCCCATGGCCCTTCTACAAGTGGGGCATGGACATCCTCGGACCCTTCAGGCCGGCGCAAGGGCAGTGTAGATGGCTCATCGTCGCAGTCGACTACTTCACCAAATGGATCGAAGCAGAGCCACTCGCCACAATAACGTCGGCCAGAGTGATGAAATTCTTCAGGCACAACATCGTCTCTCGTTTCGGCATACCAGCCGAGGTCGTCACGGACAATGGGACCCAATTCATGGACCGTCGTTTCCAGGCACTAATGTCCAACTTGGACATTAAGCAGCACTTCTCGTCCGTCGAACACCCCCAGACCAATGGCCAGGCTGAAGCCGCCAACAAAATCGTCCTGGACGGACTAAAGAGGCGAATGTTGCAAGCCGAGACCAACTGGACCGAACAGCTCCACAGTGTCCTCTGGGGGTACCGCACGAGCGTACAGTCTTCGACTCAAGAAACCCCGTACAGGCTGACCTATGGATGTGAGGCAATGATCCCGGTTGAAATCGGACAGCCATCCTGGAGGAAGGTGAGAGCCGGGCAAGAGGGGCAGGGATCGAATGATGACGCCTTGAAGACTAACTTGGACCTCATTGATGAAATCCGGGTTACCGCGCACTGCCGGGAACTAGCCGCCAAGCAGCTACTCGCGGCGAAGTACAACAGAAAGGTCAGACCCCGGTCTTTCAACCGAGGAAACCTAGTACTCCGACGGGCCGACATAGGCAACAAGAATGCCAAGGACGGGAAACTGGCGGCAAACTGGGAAGGGCCCTACCGGATTAAGGAAAAGCTCGACGGAGGAGCATATATCCTCGAGACTTTGGCACGAAAGCCAATCAAAAGGACATGGAATGCCGACAAGCTGAAGATCTACTATAGCTAGACCCTCTCTCGGCAGCGTTTGTTAGCTTTTACGATTATTCCTTTCCTCGCATTTGTTTTCCTTTCGTCTTGAGTCCGAGTTATGTCATTTCTGATGCTTTGTAAGGCCCCGTAGGGCTATTTCTTTTCATCAATAAAGGATCCCACTGGGGATATTTACCAATACGTACAAAGCTTAAGCATAAAGCCTGAGCCGCTTAGCTCGGCCAAAGGCAACAAGGCCGAGGCAATGAAGCCCGGCTAAGAAACCAAAAGCCGGGGTTACTAACCCCGGCACCGGTAGATGGCCCCGAGGTCACCAACCCGGCCAGAACCAAAAACATCTAGATGTACAAAAACCGGCCGTCGTACTCCGACAGGCATTGGTTAGAGCTCGGCAAAGGAATCGAACACGGCCCTTTGCGAAATTGACGCGTCAACGCTCGCCCGGCTAAGCAAGCAGCCTGCCATGCCGACCCTGATCAGGTCAAAATGTCCGACTCCAGGCAGACGAAGCCTCGGTTTGACACGTGGTAGTCCCGCCCTTACGCCGGTACAACTTGATCCAACTAAAAGAAAGTTGGAGCTCGGTTACTTGAAAGCCGGGCCGAGGCAGTATGGTTAGTTATGCCTGACGAGGCTGAAACAAGACAACCTTGCCCCAACCTCCCACACACTAAGTGTGGTAGAGAAACAACGGCCTGTACATATGCAGCCGACAAACACTAAAGCTTGGGCAAAAGAACGATAAAATTATCCATTGCCTAAGTTATCTACACGGCCCGTACCCACCAGGCCGACCGACTCTTAAGCTCAGACAAAAGGATTGCAAAATCCATTGTCTAGAGCATCCAGACGGCCTGCAACCATACAGCCGAAAGAACACCCAAACTTAGACAAAAGAGAGATAAGCTCACCCATTGTCTAAGTTATCTAAACGCCCACACGGCCGACTGACGAAAAAGGATGATACGAAGTTAAATCGTTCATTGTCGAATCCAGACAAAAGTGAAGGTAAAAATTAAAACAAGTACAGATCGCGGCACAAGGCAAGAAAAATATTGTCATTAATTGTTCAAGTCTGTACAAGAATGGCACCAAGGCCAGAATACTTCAAAGTTACAAGGGCACCAACGCCCCAAAAGGAACAACAACAACAAAAACAAAGCTAGAGCTGGGGGTCAGGTCCGACGTCGGCATTCTTCGCTTCGAGGCCCACAGTATCGGCGGCGTCTTCCACCTCATCCTCGGCAAGATCCTCGGCAGCTGGCGGCTCAAATGGAAGGAAGGACCCGTCTTCCAGCACAAAGGCGCGATGGTCGTACCCATCTACCTTGAGCTCGGCCCCAGGATTGAAATGCCGGATTTGGAGAAGAGCCTGCTTAAAGCACGCCTCGGCGGTCTGTACCAGGGCATCAGAAAGCTCCTAGGAAGTCTCCTTCTCTGCCGCGACGGCCTTCTCGAGCGCCTCCTTCTCGGCGGCCAGAGTAGCGAGCTGCTCCTCCAAAGCCTTGGCCGCAGCCAGGCTCTCAGACATCTCTTGTCGCGCCCGAGCACACTCCTCGGCCACCGAGTCAGCACGCTCCCGAGACAGCTGAAGCTCTCGGTCAGCCTTCACCGCCGAGGTCTTGGCGGCATCCCGTTCCGCCCTGGCCGCATCCCGCTCAGCCTGAGCCTCAGTCAGCTCGGCCTTCGCCGCCCCCAGCCCGGCCCGAGCCTCATCACGCTCCGCCCAGGCCGCAATTAGCTCGTCCTCAGAGGAACTGGCCCTCGCTCTGACTTCGGCCAGTTCCTTCTTCAGTTCCGCAGCAGCCACAGCCTGGGGCTTCAGTTCGGCCTCCACTTTCTTCAGCCTAACAACCTCGCCCTCCGCCCGAGTATAAAGGTTCCGGACCATCCTCAAAGCCTGAAGATAGCCCACTGACCTAATAAGCTCCTTCTGGGCCACCTGTAGACGGTCCTCGGCATCGGGGGATAAAGCGCGGCCGCCCTCCAGAAAGTGCCGGGGTGGTAGGAAAGCCACGTCAACCTCCGGGACCACCCCGTTGTCCCACAAAAAGCTGCGGGGCAGAACCGAGGAAGGCCCGGTTGGCAGAGGTGGAGGAGGGGGAAGGTGCACTGGAGAAGACGATGGTGACGGCAAGCCAGCAGGAGAAAACAGACGGTCAATCTCCTCATCAGTTATGACAAGGTCCTTCCCCTTGGGACTCGGAGATACGGCGACAACTTCTCCCCGCTCAGAAGCTGAGGCTTCAACGACCGAGAAGGGACCAGCAGCAACAGTGACCTCTTGACTCCCCAGAGCTGGAATCTCCACCACAGGGGCCGACTTGGGAGCCGCGGCCAAAGAAGGAACCTCGGCAACAGGACCCTTCGTCTTCTTCGAAGCCGGTGCAGCAGAAGTACCGGCGTCAGCTGAAGCCGCCCTCTTCTTCTGGCGACTGGAAGGAGCAGCGGCGGCACGCGACAGCCGGGCATACAGCGGCAGGGCGTCCATAGCTCTAGCTGCAAACAAAGGCAAACAGAGTAGGTCAAAACCACTAAATTCAACAGACCAATACTGAAACAAAAACAATACACTGCTAAAAACCCTACAGGCAGGAGGCAGCGGCTCGACAGATACCCTCGGACCGACCAGCACATACAGGCTCCTCAGGCCCCGGACGCCTAAGGACGCATCCGGGCACGGCTGGGACCTCCAGCCGTGCTATGTATACCTCCGACATCAGCGACGTTGTGGCCAGCACGTCGTGTGATACCCAGCCGTATCGGTGAATCAGGGCTTCGGACGGACTGGGTGAGTCCGAACCACCAGCCTCCAAACGCTTTTTTGAAGATCCCGACTTGGGAGCCATAAATAAGCCTATATGAAAATAAACAAAGCCGGTGTTAGCAAAGAAGCAGAAATACCTGGCACAGGCATAACAGCAGGTACTAAAGAAGGCCGACTAGAACGAATAGGGACACGAGAGGGAACAGCCGGAACAGACCAATGCCGGCAGGAGCCCAGGATAGATGAGGCCTCGGCATCTCCATCACCCGCCATCAATACGGAAGCCTCCGCCAGGCAGTCCCAGCAGGGGCCGGCATAACCCTCTGGGGCGGACGTCTGGCGTGCAGCAGAAGGACCCTCGTAAAAATTTAGGGGTCGAGCCATCACCACCGGAGCCTCGGTGTTGGAAGAGGAACCAGCCCAGGCCCCACCAGGCAATTCAAGGGGAAAAGCCCGGGCAAGCGGACGGAAGGGATGACGAGGAAGGGGAATAGAAACCCTTCCCGAAGACGGGCGAGCCCCACCTCGCCCCGGACGCACGGCGCCACCTCGGCGTGAAAGATCCAGGATCCCCGAAGCAGGTGGCTCACCCCCAAGAACCCAGTAAGTAGCCCGCGGGAGACGCGCCCGAAGGAGCATTTCCTCCTCCGGCGTCAGTGAACCCTCTGAACCGGGAATACTTCTGCCCCTCACCATGGTCAGAAACCTAAAAGCGCTAAGAACAGTGTTTAAGGTAATGATGGGACGAATTTCGGGTATACTGATCCTAAAGAAACCCAGGAAACCCGGAAGAAGGGAAGAGCAATGATGCAAACATCGATCAACGAAGAATAAACGGTAAAAGAAAAGGAAATACCAGACAAAATGACAGAAAAGTGGCACGATACCTGTTCTGTGAAAAAGGAAGGAACTAGAACGCTGGAAGACGGCGAAAGTTCCGGGCACAAAGAATCCCCTCTGAAGCTCTAGAGAAACCAGAGAGTAATCTGAGCAAGAGAATGAATTAGCGCGAAAAGTGGAAAAGAAGCACAGGGCAGGTTATTTAAACCGAAATCCTAACACAAGAAGGATACAACGGTATTTTCCCGTACCAACGTGACGGGATTGGCGCAGCACAACGCCAGCGCAATAAATGCGCATTAGCCTCGAGAAGCGAAAAGGCGTGACGGTTGCAGACTCTCTCCACTAAGGATCTGACAGCTGTAAAACCACAATGATGGCTCACGAAGGGGGAAAACCGAAGCATATGGAGAATCCCAAAAGGCAAGAGAAAGCGTGGGGACCCGGGCAGGATAAAAACCGCCCGGACATAAACAAACCCGACGTTCTAGGCAGGACGAGAACCTATTGAGCCGACCACAGTCCCAAGCCGAGCTAAGGGCCACGGCATCCGAAAGCCGACCCAGTCCGCACAAGGGGACCTCGGCCACAACGGGACCAGGTCACTAAGCATCTCGGCCATCCAGAAGCCTGAACGACCAAGCTGGGGGGCAACTGTTACGGACCGGCCCAATAGGCCCAAGGCCGGACCTCGGCCCAGTAAGCTTATAAGGGAATCCGCGCTATATTGGGAGGGGATCCGAGATCCCCTATATTTAGGAACTCATTAATGGAGATCCTCATGCAATCATGGCACCAGCCAATCAGCCCTTGACGGCTCAATCATAGATATCCCTCTTTAATAGGGCGATACGGGCACCAAGCTCCTCTATAAATAGAAGGAAACCCTAAACAGGTGCACACGTTCTATCTTATGCTCTCGTTACTTTCTGCCACACAGAGCACACACCCCACTCCCCTGGCTACGTGCCTTCAAGTTTGTTGCGAACTACGTGGACTTTGATCCCTTCGAGGGTACGTAGGCTCTAGGCTTGACACCCTAGTCAAGTCCAATCTCTGTGTTCTTCATACAGAACACTACATATTATTGAAAAAAGCTATAATTTTTATTCATAATTTTTAATGTTTATTATCAATCTTATAAATTAAAAAAATTTATATTCGCATCGAGACCAATTGCAAAAAAAATTACTTTAATTTATCCTTCTTTTGTATCAACGATTATTGATTTTAGTATTAAATTTTTAGCATTTATAGTTTTGTAAAGTTATTATTATTTATTATGTGAGGATATAATTAATATGGTTCCTTGTGAGACGCAAACCGCGACTATTCTGCTGCAACCCTTTTTAAAAAAATAATAATAATAAAGGGAAATAAAACTCACACACGCACATATACACGCCAAAGCAGCGGTCATTAGTCAATGGTTATTCTTTCAGCAAATAGACTTAATCATAAATCCTTTGTCTCTTTTATGCATGATGTGAAAACAGAATTTGAGGGGGAAAAAAGGTGTACCCAATTGATAAGTAGATATTTTATAATTAAATAAGTATAGATTGTGGGATATATTGATTGATTTTATTAATATCTTATGCTTATTTAATTATCTTTTATATACTTATCCATCTTTTAGTTAAATATAGGATAAAATGATATTATAACAGAAAATCTATTGATATCCTATTTTATTATGCAGAAGATATTATTGCAAGAAAGAGATAAAAAGAAATCAACCATATATATATATATATATATATATATATATATATATATATATATATGGAAGGGAAGGAGCATCAGGAAATATTGAAAAAAGGATATATTATTTTGTATCATATCGAATGAATCACGTGGCGCAGTGCAACAATTAATCCAAGCCAAATATATATATATATATATATATATATATATATATGATGACCACGCATAAAGACAAGAAAGGAGAGGAAGAATTGGACGCACAAAAAGAACGACGCATTGGACGGACGCAGGGAAGCAAGACGGAGAGCATAGGATCAACGCAGAGAGGAACGATTAAAGAGAAAGAGATAGCAAGGAGCATTAGGGGTTCTTTGAGTCTTGATTTCTCGTCTCTTTTCTTTTCCTGTCTTACTTGAATCTGAATATTATTTTGCTTTTATGGATTTTAGTATAGCCATGTGTGGCTAATTTCCTTTTCAACCTAGAGTAGCTATGAACTTATAGGTGGATTAAACTTGGTTTTCATTGTTTAGTTAAATTTAATATTAATCTTGGTTGCTTAATCTTATTTAAATTTATCTATTTTGTGACTGGCCATCATTTAATATGAATTTGAGCATTAGGATTTACCTTGACGAAGGGAATTTTAATTAGGCTCTGAGATTAAGTGATATGGGATTAAATTACGATTTAATTTGCAATTAGGATAGACATATACCTAATAGCCCCATATAATTGTTGAAGAGTGTGCCCAAGTTATGTTGCCTCTTTTGATAATTATGTTAGACATAACAAAATTTGCTTAAGAGAGGGTTGTAAGTGGACCGACAGGCACTTATAACTATTTATACTCGAGATTAACAAGATTGATATTAAAGCTAATTAAATTAATGAAAACCAGGTTTATGAAACTATTAAGGGATTAGTGACCTCTAGGTTGTACGTCTCAGTATTAGAATTTATTCTTTTGTGCGAAGTTCTGCTATTATTAGTTTATTATTTAATTTCTTTTTAATTATTCAAAATAAACCTGACTCACTCAACTTAAACGAAGTAAAGAAATTTAATATCTACTCACTAATTAGATTAAGTCTTCGTGGGAACGATACTCTACTCATCATTTTATTACTTGATACGACCCGTATACTTGCGGAGTCCATAGGCTTTAAATTTTGCCCTATCAAGTTTTTGGCGCCCAATGCAAAGTGTTTTTTTGGGATGTTACGTTAAAGTGGAGCAAAAATATATATTAATTGTTAGTTTGACTTTTTTGTATTTTTACAATATACGATGACTCATCTAAATTTCAATCCAACTAGCAATAAACAACGGGAAAAAATTACAGTTCAGCCCTTCTCTCTCCAATTCCCTTTCTCTCTTCCAATCCCAATCTTACCCATCGGGCCGCTCATCTCCGCCTCCTTGTCGTCATTGCCACTTTTATGTAATTTTCAAAACTATCTGCGCCCCTTTCTATAATTTTCTCCAATTTTCTACTGTTAGTTGAGATGAAACTTAACTGAGTCATTGTCTATGTCAGACTTAAAAAGACCCCAAAAAAAATCAAACTAACGGTCAATAAGTATATTTACTCTACTTTTATAACCACGTAATCACTTTTGTATTAAAAAACACTTAGTATTAGATACATTTTTTTAAAAACTATATGTATATATATATTTCTACACCTTGACCGTATAGGAAAATGTAAGACTGTATAGCGTCATAAATCAAGACTTTGAAATTTGTTTATAGTAAAATATGTTTGTATAATCACACACACACTTTACAAATTTATTGGATATCAAAACATATTTAAAATAATTCAAAACTCATTGAAATGCATGCATCCCATTATAATAGTCCTTCTCTCCGGTTCTAAATATAAAATAGAATTGATATTTTTAAAGATATTGAGAAAATTAATTAAATTACTTTAAAATATTTATATTTATTATTTTTCTCTAAATTATTTTGTTTAACCTATAAACTGATATATAATATCAAAATAGATAATATATTGAATAATTAAGTAACTTGTTTAGTTTCTTTAATCTCTTTTTTTTAAAAAGGAGTAAATTTTATCGTATATTTACGATCAAAGTAGTATTTGGAAGTGTCCGGATCTTCTTGTCATCAATTCTTTACCATCTCTCATCATCAGCAAATCCTGACTGTCGAAATCCTGATCCAAGGACCCAGAATAATTGTAAAAAAAATTGCACGCGGTTTTTTAAAAAATTATTCCGAACCCTTGGATCAATATTTCGATAGTCAGAATTAGCATGTGAGAGATAATGAAGAATCTGCTCGTGAAAGAAGGCTTCCGTATTTGGAATTGAAATTAGAGAACGACAAGAAGTGGTTCATCATAACGGTGTTTTGTGATCTGAATTTTTTTTGGGAAAATTACTCACAGGTCCCAAGGAATAGGATTATTTACACTCAGGTCCCTTCAATTTTCACATGAGTAAAAGACCTTATTGCCCTTCTACTTCTTCCTTCTCCTCTCTCTCTCTCATCTCCAACCTTCTCTTTCCACTCTCTGCGCCATTTGAACCTTTTTTCTTTGGTACTCAGGTTCTTCTTTTTCTTTCCACTGACCAAGCTCACCGGCAAGAGGTGGATGGAGATGGAAGGAAGGAAGATCCCAGCTCTATCTCCCCCGCGGTGCCCTACGGTGGTGAACGGTGGTTGAGAGAGAAGGCTTGGTCACCGGCGACGGTGGATGAAGAGTGGAAAGTCGCTGGCGACAGAGAAAGGTAGAGGTTCAGATCGAAGGAAAGAAGAAGATCTTCGGGGCGCCGCGAGGAGAGTCAGCACAGATCTAAAACTAGGCTTCACTGCCGGCAAGCTTCGGCACCATCCATCACCGTCAACCTCCCTCTGATTTTCCAATGAACACCGAGAGCGCCGGGAGCTTCAGCATCAAAACCACCGGAGACCCTCTTTGTTCTTCAAGAGCACCTTCATTGGCCTTCTCTTGGAACTTCTGGCGAGTTCCTTTGCTGTTAGGAAATAGAGGTTGGGAAATCTGCAAAAGTATATAAAAGTTGTTGTAAATATATTCATTTTCTGTTGTTATTACATGCATTTGTTATTGTAAATAGCATCTGGAAGTGATAGACGAATTGTGGTTAATTTATGCATTTTGTGTTATTAATTTATGCATTTTGTGTTGTTATTCGTCTCTGGAACTCAAAAATCACAAATTCAAGGTTTTCAGAAGTTGTGGTTAATTTATGCATTTGGTGTTGTTATTCGCCTCTAGAACTCAGAAATCACAAATTCAAGGTTTTCAGAAGTTGTGGTTAATTTATGCATTTTGTGTTGTTAATTTATGCATTTTGTGTTGTTAATCGCCTCTACAACTCAGAAATCACAAATTCAAGGTTTCCAGAAGTTGTGGTTAATTTATGCATTTTGTGTTGTTAATTTATGCATTTTGTGTTGTTATTCACCTCTGGAACTCAGAAATCACAAATTCAAGTAAAAGGACAATAAGGTCTTTTACTCCTATGAAATAATTACATAGAAGTCCCTTGGGACTTCTTTGTAATTTCATGAATTGAAGGAATCTGAGTGTAAATAATCCTGTTCCTTGAGACCTGTAAGTAATTTTCCCATTTTTTTTGCTCCAGACTTTTATGATCTGAATTGAGACGCAATTGTGCTGAAAAGACAGGAACTACTAAGAAAGGTAAATTTGGGATTATTATAATGAATTAATAATAATTACAATGAAGAACAATAAAAAGACAAAAGCACCGAGGAAGCCACGAAGGAGACCTGGGGTGGCAACCCCGATGCAGGTGTCTGTCTGAAAGGGATTTGTACGTAGCTTTGGAGTTCTATCCTGCCCCTATCTTCTTCACATTGTTTATTTTATAGTAAAATATATTATACATACATAGTTTGCGTAAAAATGTTGATTAAATTACCACATCATTTCACCTCAACTTAATTTTAAATTCATTTGACCATGATCGCAAACAATTAGAGAAACTCATGAATCCCAAATAAGTTTAACACCACATTTTTATTATTTCTATTGGAATTAATACCAAATTATCAAAAAATCATCAATATATCAATCAATTCAAGATATTTTTCAGCTTTCTGAAAGTGTTTTTTTTTTTTGGCCAACACGAACGTATATATAATATATGTGTATATGCGAAAACTCATTATAAGTATATCAATATTTTTATTTCTAAAAATAGCACAACAATTTATTATTTAAACTATATGAATTTTTTCAGTTTACTATTACTGCGTAACTCTGTATTTTTAAAACTTATTCAAATATCCTGTAAAAAAGTGTGCATTTATAATTAAGCTTTTTGTTGAAATCACACAAATTTTTATTTTGTTAAAAGAAATGTTCCTATCTATTTTTAAAAAGAACAGAAAAGAAAGTCTGTTTGGTTTTCACTAAAAGTAAACAAAAATTGTACAATTTACTCTTATTTTAGATAAATCCTATTCAATTAGAAGTAAATGCAGAATCCGTGTAAATTTATCAAGATTAATGTTATAATATATATATATATATATATATATATATATATATATATATATATATATTATAACATTGACTCCAACTTTAGCCATGAACATGTATTTTTACGAGAAAGTTCATATCTATGTTTGATATGTGATATCTCAATTATGAAGTAATATACAAACAAAATGATGTTACTAAACGGTGTTACTTAAAAATAAAAAGGGTGTTATTATGAATATTATAGAATATGGGATAGGTTATTCTGCCTACTCTTATTTTTTCATATTTTTGCTTACCGCTCTCAATACCATTAGATTATAATCTATCCAACAACAGAAATTTGATGAATAAAATAAACCATTTTTACTCTTTCCTCTCTCTAACTGCCTCCTCCCTTTCGATCGTGCATTAATACCAAGTGAGAACCAAACGAAGGATGGTGGTTCTGGTGTGAAATTTAAAACATTAAAAGAAATTCCTAAGGATGTACATCAAAGAAGCCGAACTCACGTTGCTCAATAAAGTGTATATTTGATAATTAATTTCTAATAACTTAACATTCAAGAGTTCTGTGTATTTATGTATTAACTTTTAACCTTAGATTTGCTCCAAGGTGGGTGGCTGTAATTGGTGGTTGTTCTGCAACTTTCAGTTTTCTAAACATTTGTATAGTTACGGCATTCAACACTAAAGCATTATTTTCATGGTATTCAAATGAATTTACGGTCTCCAAGATTATCATGGAAGGTTTATAGTTTTTAGGTATATATTGTAAACTATAGATCATTGAGCAATGCGAGTTCGGCTTCTTTGATGTACATCCTTGGGAATTTCTTTTAAAGTTGTTAGATTTCACACCAAAACCACCCATCTGGTATTAACGCACGATCGAAAGGGAGGAGGCAGTTAGAGAGAAGAAAGGGTAAAAGGGTTTACTTTATCCCTCAAATCTCTATTGTTGGAGGAGATTATAATATAACGGTATTGAAAGCGGCAGGCAAAGGTAGGCAAAATAAAAATAAGCAAAATAACCTATCCCATAGAATATATAGATTACAATGATTTACATGTTAATCAAAGGCTATCCTGTTAGTTTTACTTGAATGTTAGTCTTAATGAAAGGGGTCTAGATCATTTAATCATAAAGTTTGGATTTCAAACATAAGCAAATATAGTAAGAGTTAATGTGTAAATTTGTTCCAAATATTTTTTATGAGAAGCGATGTTAACCGGGAAGTATTTTTAAGTTTAATATTGTCTCAGAATTGTTGAAATAGAGTAATGATGTCATTTTCCGTTAAAAATAAGTTTTTAATTATTAACATTACTTTTTTAATGATATTGAGAAACATTATTACATTTTAAAATTTCTAGAGTGACATTGCATATGAAAAAACTCTCATATTACATTGCTCCTCAACGCAAAACTTTCAAGATAAAGTTATATCTTAAGCCAATAAAAAATATCAAAATATCTTTGGAAGAATTAGCATAATTGATTTTGACAATACTTGAACCCAACCCACTCATATAGCGGGTTAGAAAACAATGAGCTGCCGTGGTAAAATAAGCTAACGAAACCGCCACATAATTTCTCCATTATATCCTAATCCTCTTGTAGCTTGATTTGTCTTCACATTGTTCCTACGCTCCAACTATAAATTCAGATGGGCTCATCAACAGAACCACTCATCACAAACCAACTACTTAACCAAAGACCTTCCCTTCAAAGAAGAAGATGATGCATCGTCGCACTCTTCTTCAGCCCTCCACCTGGTCATTCCCCAATGACTTAACCTCTATTTTTTATCCCTTCGATCTTTCCTCCCCCTTCTTCTTTGAAGATGATCATTTCCAATTCCCAGTTGAAATGATGGGATCAGAAGCATCCAAATCCATAGAGAATTCTTACTTCAATGAACTTGAAGCTTCTTTTGTCTTCTCTCAAGACAATTTCCTGTACCCAGCTACTGAAGAAGATATTCTGGGAATGGATTTGGGTGCTCTTGACCCTGATTGGAGTACCCAGTTTCTGAATATCCATGGAAGCCCAGAAGAAAGTGAAGAAAGTTTTCATCTTTCCCAGAATCTATCTTGTGAAGCAGAAGATTCCTGGGGTTCTAGTCCATGCATGAAATCATCAGAATATTCCTCTCTTCAACCAACATCACTGAACTTGCCTCAAGAAGACATGGAAATGGATACCCAAGTGATTCTTCCCCATCTCCTAGAAGCCCATGTTGAAGCAAAAGATCAGAACCAGAACGCACTTGTAGAAGAAACCTTGAGATGCATAAACCAGAAAACAAGCCCACTGGCAGAGGATCCTACGGAACGCCTAGCATTTCACTATTCTTCCCAAAACATTACTGGAAATCCACAGGGGCATTTTCTCAAACAGGAGGCGTGCAAAAATTTTGATACCGCATTCAAGGTACTTTACCAAAGCACACCCCATGGAATATTTGCTCATTCTGTAGCGAATTCAGCAATGTTAGAAGCCATACCAGAGGATTCAGAAGCTGTACACATAATAGACTTTGATTTGGGAGAAGGGGTTCAGTGGGCCCCTGTGATAGAGGCCATTTCTCAACAGAAAAAAGCAGTGAAGTTCACATTAATCAAATGGGAAAAAGAGCAAGAAAACTCTGAGGAACCCAGAAGGAACCTTATTGAGTACGCAAGATCATGTGGTCTCGAGATGAAGGTAGAAGAAAAAAGTTTTGAGGAATTAGTTACAGAGCTCAAGAAATTGAACAAAAGAGGAGGGAATTTAAAAAGAGATTTCTTAATCTTTAACTGCATGGTGGGTCTTGCTCACATGGGGAGAGGAAGAAGCAGAAGATCAGTCATGGAGTTTCTGAATTTAGGCAAGAACATGATCAACAAGAACACCTTCAACAGGGGGATTATCAGTTTTGGGGATGGAGAAGCCGACGAAAAACTGAGAAACAGTCTGAATTTCAGGTCATTCTTCGACGGTAACATGATGCATTACAAGGCATTAATGGAATCAATTGAATCAAACTTCCCGGCTTGTTTCTTACAAGCAAGAACAGCAATAGAGTTCTTATTTGTGGGACCCTTCGTGTCTTCCGGTGTTTGGATGAAGAAGTGGGAAGAATTGAGAGGAAATCACCATTTTCTGGCAAGGAATGGATTTGGTATAGAAGGAAGAAGATTAAGCGAAGAGATTTTAATGGAAGCGAGGGAAATATTGAGAGGAAGCAGGGGGGGATCGTATGAGGCAAGGATTGAAGGGCAAAATGGGAATGAAATGGTTCTTTTATGGAAGGGGACCCAGTTAGTCAAAGTGTCAACGTGGGGAAGTCAAAAGGCCTGAAAAGAGTTCGGATATGTATTTCCGATCCGATGTGTCTTTATTATGTTCCCACTAAATTTGCACGTGGGTGTGATTTGATTTGGACATCTTCGTATTATGCTTATTTGTATAGAGGAAAAAGAAAATGATGCTCATATGAAGTACGTGTATACAAGAATCAATGTAACGCAAATCCATTGTCCAGTTAATGATCACTTTCGTTTTTTTTTTAAAAAAAAAAACTTTTTAATCAAGTTAAGAGAGTGAGAAACGTTGAACCTCTATTCATTCACTCTTGATCTAAGATAGCCCCATGCTGAGGTTTGATTATGTACTTTGTAAACAGAGAATGGAATCAGTATTCCAATGGCTAATATGCTTGCTAAAAAAAAAACATTTCATTCATGAGTAATGAAAATTCCTCATGCCACCCTATCCGAACTCTGCCCACCCAAAAAATTAATTTTACATTTCAAATAAGAAAATTTAAGGAGTCGTATTGTAGCAATAATTAATTTAGGAAAACTTGATCATTTAGTCTTTCAACTTTTCACTTGATTTGTGTCTTTATTATGTTCCCACTAAATTTGCACGTGGCTGTGATTTGATTTGGACATCTTCGTATTATGCTTATTTGTATAGAGGAAAAAGAAAATGATGCTCATATGATGTACGTGTATTCAAGAATCAATGTAACACAAATCCATTGTCCAGTTAATGATCACACAAATCCATTGTCCAGTTAATTATATACCCTTGGACATTTTCGTCATGTTCATTGAATCATTTTGCTCTTGGTCTTCTTCCCAGGTACGCATATGCCAAATCTCAAATATAAACAAAGATTTTGGTGGACATATATAAAAGGCTTCTAATGAGCTTAATTGCATTATTTTGGTTGCCTCTACAAATGAACTTGTTTTTCTTGCTATCTTAAATGCATTGGTACACTTAATCAATATAATATCGTGATAGTAATGGTTCCTAGACATTAGCTTTAACATTTGATCTTATATTGGTGGTATAGTGGTAGCAGCAGAAGTTAAATATACTGAGGTAGCCCTTTTAAGTTCTATATTGCTATATAGTAAAGCTAGAGGCCTTAAAGAATTAGGGATGACAAAAACAACAGAAGCATTATATATAATCTTTCTTGTTAAATTTTGGAAGTGATCTTTATATTCTCTACCCCCATGGCCACATACGGCACAAGCAGCCTTTAATTCATGTCATCATTTAAGAGACTGTGTTTACCCAATTTATTCCTTTTTAAATCTGTAAGATTTCTTTTATTGATATCTGTCAACTACAGCATATGTTCTAATTACTTTATTCATTTATTAGTTGCATGATATTGCTGCCTCAGCTTAGTTTTGACAGCTTTGATAATACTATTTACTTTTATAAGCATATATGATCAGATGTCTGAATGACATGATACCCTTACCATGATTAGGAGATGTTGTCATAGATATTATTTTGGTATTTTCTCAGCATAAATGACTGAATATGTTTAAAATTGCAAATAATAATTGGGTGAGAAGAATAATTGGATAAGGGAAAACTAACATAGAATATCATTATATACAACAAAAACACATTAATATATATTACTCAATTGAACTTATAAAAACTAAGCATCCAAACAGTTGTCAACTTAATTGTAGGCTGAAGAAGGAGTAACGTATCTCTTTCCTTTGATTAGTTTGTGAAACTAATAAATAAATGCCATTATCTGCATTGGAAGGAATGACACGAGTGGTTTAGGCAAATTAATCTTCGTGGCTTTTGGCGATGAAATCGTAACAGTTTATAGATACATCGCTATATATTGTGGTTTAACCGTGAATTGTCAGTTACTGCATTATGAGTATTATGTTCTAACGTTAAAGCTGTCAATTACTGCATTATGAGTATTATGTTCTAACGTTAAATAAAGCTATGGGCATGAGGACGTTCAAAGTAGGTATTTTATGATGCTGGGAATATTTTAATAGGTATTATTACATTATTTATGTCATCATTACCATAATTCATTTCCTATCCGTCGGGGAATGCAATTCCTATTATCAGTTGGATGTTTTATTGTTTTGGTTAATGACCATTTCATACAGATTTAATAGGTTGTGATCTCCTAGTTATAATCTCTCTATTTATGAACTTTAATGCTTGTTAACTTCATGCGGTCGGTTCATGGTTTTCCTTCTGTTTGTGCGCGTTAAATAACAAGTATATTCATTTGCCTTGATAGCATTTTTAGGCTGATAAATATATAAATGGCATTATCTGTTTGGGCGCTGCGTTTGGAGATTTATTGCATGAGAAGAGTTTCAGTGGTAATGTACCCTTCTTATGACGTATAATAAATATGACGCTAGCAAAATAATTTTTTAAAAAAATAAAAATAAAAAATCATCATTAGAGTTGGCTAGTTTTAAAATGGAGCCGTGTGATTACCTAAGAAAGGTTATATGGCGATTTTATCAAATTTGGTTGCATAAATTATATATATTTATTATGAGCTTAAATGATATGATGAACTTTATTAAAGATTATCATCTAAAATATATAGTGCTGCAATATACTTTTGAGTTTTCTTGTACATTATCATGTAAATTACATTAAACCAACATTAGAATAAATGATGATAATAACAATAGCTACATGATTACCAACATTATCTTATGGTTTGTACTGTATACTATACACCTGAATAAATTATGATAATCTCAACGTTGGGTTTTCACCCCTAATAATGGTGATCATGTAGCTATTGTTAAATGGATTTCACAAATGTGATATATTTGGTGTGTGTGCATGCATTGATCTGAAAATAGAATATATTATTAGGGGTTGAAACGTTGTATCATTGACATGCATATAGTCATACTTGTGATTATTTATAATTTGTGTTGTGGATATCTTAATTTTGAGAAATTCTATTTTGATTAGAATGGAAGGTGATTATACGATTATTGTATTGAAATGTAATAACATATTATAGATAATCATGAAAATTTACGACCCATACCTAGATTTACATTAGAATTTTGACTCATTAAAGGGTTTGAAAATGATAGCCCAATTGAATAGAAATATGATTATATGTGAACTACAAAGAATTTGGGTTTTCTAAGTGCAAGATATGTCATTGACCTACAATATATAGATCTCCGTTTTTGAAATATAAGAATAAGGGATGTATATTTAATTATATGACCCACACTTAAAAGGGAGATGGTTAGAACACAAGTGTGAGTTAATATCAAAAAGATGTACTCATATACTTACCTACAAAGCCTAATTGATGTCATATCTCCCAAAAACGGATGTCGGATTAAGTTTTTGAATCAATATGTTATAGAAATTAAAAAGTATATTGCCGGTTAAGTAAACTTCTAGTTTACTAATCCAAACAAATTTATTATTAGCATGACTTGTTTGACCATTCGAGTCACAAATATGATGTAACAAATTATTGAAGATTACGTATTGACATGCATTGAAGACCCTAAAGATTCTTCATGAATAGTCAATATATAATATAACTCAACAATTATTATGTGCTACTTATTCTCAAAGAAAATTGAATACAAGAGTATCATTAATTATGTTCAAAATGAACCTATCTTGACATTTCTGGAAATATATTAAACTCATATATATGGGCCCATAACATATGTAAACTACATAAGTATTCAATAAATTTGATAGAGGCATCCATAAGATGGTTACATGTGTGATTATTATTAGTTTGTAACTTGAAGTTTACATTACAGTTTGATCATGTTGAGAATGCAATTTCCAGATTATGTGATCTAGAAATCATTTATTAAGGCCTTTATAAATAGTTAGATCACTAATACTTATGAGAACAAAATGTCTATTTCAGTATTGGTATATTTAATCTTATATATTGCAGCACTTATACTAGCCAACCAAAGTCTCTTGATAAAATTGGCTTTTGGTCAGAAGGAAGGTATATTCCATCTTAAAAGTTTTGAATGTGCATTCATATTGATCTACCACATTGCAAATAGATGAATATTTAAAGGAAATGACGATAAATGTTAGATAAGAACCTCATTCTTTTTGTTCGTTTCTAAATGAAACAAAAGGATGTTAATCGATTGTCAGTTGACAAAGTTTTCCTAATATAAAGGGAAGAAATTGAATAACTGGAAAAGAGAATAAAAGGAATGTATTATTACTATCAAGTATAGATCCTTGAATAAAGAAACATGAACTAGAAGTTCATTAGGTTTTGCATTCATGAAATATTGCATAAAATTGCTCGATGCAATCACTAACATAAATGTGAATTACGAAGTCTCATATTCCAGCTGAGCTTGCTCTAATTAGTATAAATGACAGTGAGACATGCCTGAAGTATGAGAAATCAATCAGTTCCAAAAATAAATATTTTGAATAAAGAAGAGTATACAATATTAAGATGATCATGTTGGAGAGGAAGGTTCTCTAAAAGAGTACCAAGATATAACTAATTGTAAAAATCTCAAAAGAGATTTAGGTACCTGAAAGCAGTAAAGAGATCTCAATAAGTTATGTCATAGAATAAAGAAACCGAAAAATAAGTTGTCGACAATAGTTTTGATAATAATATCACGTGATCAAACGAGGATCTTATATAAAAATATGTCACTAGGCAAAATGGTGATTGGCCAAAAAGATAAAATGGAATAGACGAAATAAAAATAGAATTATGTTCTTCCAATATTTCAAAATTATGGATATGCAATCCAAACACTTCAAATATAAATATGTTTGTGATATATGAATATTTAAGTGAAATTAAAGATTTTCACAAAGGTTTGATGGTTATTATTTTGAGATATATTAATTTTTGGTGGGGGACGTAATAATTTTTGCTTTATGTTAAAAATCTGGCAGTATACAAAAATAAAATATGCGTCTATTAGTTATAGCCTATGCATATGGCTCGGTAAATTGTGAAGTTTACATTATAATCCTTGAAAGATTCAAAAATGTTAGAATAATGTCCTAGAAAAATATTCAATATACAAAATGTTATGCGGATTAAAATCATTTGAGTATATATAATCTACCAGATAAAATATTAGAAATGAATAATTTTATACTTTACTTAATTAGTATATCGAGTTATTGAATTCTTCAATGATTTAAAAGTCATGAATTTTGCTATGATGATTTTGCCTAAAAAAAAAAGTCATGAATTTTGCTATGATGATTTTGCCTACAAAAATATATTGAATTTAACTAGAGGTCCTATATATTTATTCTCTCATAATATTTACATATGTTGTTGATATTTCATGTCATGAATAAGTTCTTGTAAGTATACAAGTGGACAATAAAATTGAGATTTGAAGTGATAATTCTATGAAATAGTTACATGATATTATTTTCTTTACAATAAATTGATCATATAGGTGCAAAATATATCTTAGTGATTTTCAAATATATCCAGAAGATATGCTTGAAAAGATGTTGGAGACAATCAACATGAGGAATCAGAACACAATTGAAATAAAATGACAAAGGATGATGTTGCCGTCAAGTGGAATAAAAATGATGTTGTCGTCAAAGGGAGTAAAAACATATTGTACTTTAGAGAAGTAAACTTGATATTATCACCATATAAGGGGGAGTATATATCATGCTGTACTCTTTTCCTTGATCAAAGTTTTATTCCATAGGGTTTTCGTGATAAGGTTTTTAATAAGGGAATTTTAGTATGTATTGTGTACTCTTTTTCTTTCATTAGATTTTTGTCCTAATGAGTTTTTCCTAGTGAGGTTTTAATGAGGTACAATATTTACTTATAAAGATTTAAGGGAGAGTGTTATGAATGTTATGATTATATGACATCCAAGAATAAGGCTCTTTACTTTTGTCCATGTTGAATGGCATCATAATTTGTAACCCCCAAATTGAAGAGTTTCTAACCTCTCGTCTTTGTAACATCGAATGGTACAATTATATTGCTGAATTGTCCTCTTTATGTACTGTAATTCATAGGGTTAGTCTTCAACGTTGAAGCCCTATAAATAGAGGCACATACACATGAATGTAAGAAGCAATAGAATAAGAATCACTCCTTCTTTGTTCTCTCAATTCTCTCTTGTCTTACTCACCCTTCTCATTGTCTCTTGTATTTTTCTCATTTTCATAACAATATATTAATTTTCTAACATATCCTCTTTAATCATCATTTATTGCAACTAACTTTTTACTATTTGTGCTCACTACAGATAATTTAAAGAAAAAGTTACAAATTTAAGAAATAAAGTAAACTGAGATCTTATATTTAAAACAAATTAAAATTTGCTAATCCAGAACCTATATTTAGAATGTGAGGTAATTAGGGAGTTAGACATGTAATATTAAATTAAAAGCGTTAACTGCAGGATAGCCACATATAAAGTTTGACTATAAAACCCACATCACTCTGCCCATAGAAAAATAAATTACAGAGGATTATAGTGATTTATTATTAGTGTTTCAATGAAGAAATTAGTGAAATATGATGAGGATTATAGTGATTTATTATTATTGTTTTTGTAACTTATATTAAGAAATTAGTGATAATAATGTAGTAGAAGTGGAGCTACATATTGATTTTTTTTTTTTTATTTTGGGTGACAAAGATGCATTATCAGGTTACCCATTCAAATTCACACAAGTTTTGTCCAGCCCATTTGACATGGGCTTTAATGGACATTTTATGGGCAGAACTAGCTCATGCCCATTAAGAAATAAAATGGTGGGTTGTGGGCTAAGAATTGGATGGCCCATTTAGCTCATTGCAAAGCCTTAGTTATATGAACTTGATGACTAATTCATACCAAAAAAAAAAAAAAGATGACTAATTTGTAGATATTAACAAAATTGATTAAGCTAGTTATTTATAACAAATGTATGTTAAATTGTTAGTTTTCCTAAAATACCCTTGTTAATTTTGTACATTGGAATGCCCTTAATGAAAATACTCTTAACATGTGTAATTAAAGTGAATTGAGGTTTTATATCTAAAACCAAAGCAAATCTCATATCTAACTTCTATATTTATTATCGGAGAAACTACTTATTATAGCAAGAAAAAAAAAAATCCGAAATAACACAGAATATGGCCATTTCATTCAGGATGGTGGCGGGGCTATCCGTGTTATTTTGTTCAATAATGATCAGTACCGTGATGAGATTTTCCATTTAAGTGTACAAATTATTCATCATATATTAGTAATATTTAGACCAAAGTAATGTTTCACACTTATTAGCTAATAATTGCAGCGAGGTAGCATTGCAGAGAAGCACCTCTTTTTAGTTGTTTCCTTAATCACAAGTCCTTCATAGCAGCAAAACATATATATAGATAACAAGTTGTCTTCTGTACTAGGAGCTCAGAACAGAGAAATCATATAAAAGCACAGCAATACAACATTACTTTTTACTGATTATAGAACGTAGCTTCAAAGCGCCCAGCTCTTGACTCTTTCACTTTCACAGCTCCAGGACTAGGTCTGCATTTCACCACAATTAACTTGAGTTAGTGTAGTTAATGGATTTAGAATAAAAGGGGACAAAATATTGGGCAAGTTAGATAAATACCCTAGATCTCTTAAAAGTAGAGTTTTGTAAAGTGTCATGCTTACTGGTTACTTTATATATTTAGGGAGTTAATCTTTGTCCTACATAGATATATTTTTTATATTTGTCAATCTTTAATTTACTCCTATGATGCTCCCTCAACAAAAATTAAGGAGGAGAGGAAATGAGACAATTAAGAAAGATGACTAAGATGTTTTAAAAAATATATATGTCATGTTAACTAATTCAATTAACTTTTTCAATCTAATCAAATTAGATAAATATATTATATATTAATGATGGGAGTGAGTATGCTAGCCAGGTCTTGAATCATAAATGGGAGGCTTACAATCTGCATCTGTCTTGATCCAGTGCTCTCTGTTACCAGATGAATCTCCACTCACAAGTGCCAACTGGTGTGGATTTATTTGGCCTCTATAATTTTTCATTATATCCTTTGGGTTTGGAAAAGATCTTTTAGGCAGTCCCATGTTATCTTCATCTGGATACACCAAGTCTCCTCTGTTTTGGTTTCCATCATTCATCATTTTCTTCTTGATCTCATGCTGCTTCTGGTTTTTACCAGATTTATCAATGGTTGTTGAACTTTCAGGATGAACTTTCCTGTGAAACATGTGGAGAATCTACAGGCTACAAAGTTAATATGGTCCAACAAAACCTGAACCAAAACTTAAGGCTATGACAATATATAAATAAATCATATTTGAAATAGGGTAAAGAGTTTTTAGAAGAAAGACAACAAAGGGACAGAAAAGGACCAAACTTTGTAGTCAATCTGTACAATATTGCATACTGATTTACAACATTGTCATGGGAATAAAGGAGATACTTCCTTCTCTCCTTGATATAAGATATATTTGAGGAATTAATTTTGATCCTAAATATAAAATATAATTTTTATGTTTGTCAATATTTTCTTAATTTACCCTATTATTGATGTTCCCTCAATAATAATCAAAGAGAAGGGGGAATGAGGAAATTAAAGAAAATTACTAGGGTGTTTTAGAAAATACATATCATATTAACTAACTTAATTAACTTCTTTAATATAATCAAATTAGATAAATATGTCTTATATTAAGGATCAGTGTGAGTAGTATTTAAAGAAAATCCCTTTAAAAAACTTTTAAAATGTGAAAAGACAAAAAGATATTTCGAATATTTATAATACTAAAGAGGTGTTAAGGCCTGATTTATCCTTTTCAGAATTTTTAAAAAAAAAAAAAGAAAGAAAGAAGTGTCCCTCTTAGTTTAAAATTAAGAATAGAGAGGAAAGTGCGATTTCATAACTTCTGATAAAAGTTTTTATAATTTTTCATAAGAATTTCACAAGTTGCAAATTAAAATTTACAAGATCTTATTAGGATTTCACAAGTTCGGATAAAGTTTTTACAATTTCTCAAAAAAAATTCACAACTTCCTTAGAGAATTTCAAAAGCTGCAAATTTGAATTCACAAAATCTAATATGGTTAAAGTTCTCAAAATAATTTCACAATTCCTTAAAGAATTTCACATGTTGCAAATTTTGATTCACAAAATTTTATAAAAGTTTTACAAGTTTTCAAAAGAATTTCACAAGTTGCAAATTTTAATTTACAAGATCTGATAAGAGTTTCACAGTTCGGGCAAGGTTTTCACAAGTTTTCAAATGAATTTCACAACTTCCTTAAAGAATTTTACGAGTTGTAAATAAAAATTCATAAAATTTGACGAGGGTTTCACAAATTCTGATAAATGTTTTAATAGTTTGGACAAGGTTTTCACAATTAATTATGTTAAAGTTAAAATTGAACTTTGAGGGACAATTTTTACATTTCCTTTTAATTTTGAAAAAGACGAATCAGGCCTTAATACTTCTTTGGCATTATGAATATGCAGAACAATTTTTGTCCTTCGAAACCTGTAAAGTTCTTTTTATGGAATTTTCTCAAGTGTTTAGTTGAGCGAAGTTTTAGGACATGGATATAAAGTTTTTTGAAGCAGAAAGACACTAAGGTTAAAATACAAATAAGTATAATGAAGATCAACTAGATCAAATTGTAGCGATTAAGTAGTAGGAAATGAATTGTGAAATACCTTGTGCAGTTTTGTCTCTGCTGAAGCAGGATCAACAGGTCCACCATTTATGGATGTAGAGTTTCGTGAAGAAGCAAGGAGCATTCTTTTCTTTAGTTTCTTCTTCATGAGGTTCATAGCTGATCTATCTGCTTCCCTTTTGTCCTCCTTTTCAAATTTAGCTCCAGAATTCTCCTCAGCTTTGCTTCTCTGAAACAGCTCTCCCAATGATGTCCTGTGTTCCTTCTTTGCCACTGTTGTTGTTTCTGATAATTCAATGGCTGATCCAAATAGATATCCCTGAAGTGGACACACAGCATTTCCTTGTCCATTAGACTCAATTCCTTCTAGTGGTTTTCCACTAAGTGTTATTATGCTTCCATGGCTGCTTCGCCCAGCACTGACATGGCTATTTCTTCCTGAAGAATCATTGCAGTAATCATCTTTGGTTTCAGCTCCCAACACTTTCTCTAGCTCGTCGTTGATCAGCTTCAGCTCATTCTCAGTGACTTCATCTTCTTTCTCAGTTATGTTCTCAACAGAAATGGCAAATGTTGGTGTGGATGGATCTGTCGCAACTTGCACAGAACCAAGAGTTCCAATTGCAAGAAATCCATGGAAGAGATCAGATGTAGCATCTGATGATTCTTCATCATAGTCATCATCTCCTACCTTGGCTGCTTCAAGACCAGCAAATGATTTTCTAAGGTTTTGGTCACGCTGTGCTTGCCTAAAATGTTTGGTCCCATGGTTTTGTTTCTGGTAGTTTTGTTGATCATCATGTGCTGACTGCCCTGAAAGACAATTACAAGAATGCCCTGATACAAAAACAAATATAGCTAGGCGGACCTCGAGTATATAGCACAAGGCAAACCGTGACATGCTATTCTAGAATACGATAATTCTTGCTCAAATTATGAGTTTAAATTACTTTCCTTAATTATGTACAATGTTATATAATGCACGCATTGGGAAGAACAACGTGTGACTAACTTACCAATGATCAAATCTTTCAAGGGTTCACTACTATTCTGGCGAAATTTCCTATGCATCCAACCTAATAACTGCAGCAGCAAAACAATAAACAAGGAAATTCAGTTTACAGGGTAAGCTGCAATAATTCAGGTTTTGCATTGCTATGGCGAACTGATCTTAATCTTACCTTCATCTTTTGATCGTTTTCTGAAAAGCCTTCAGCTTTGGTTGCCCAGCTAGCTTGTGAATATCGGGGTGAAGGGAATAACTTTTTTTTCTTCTTACTTAATGAATGATTGCTTATAAGGAGAACATACAAGGTCTTGCTCATAGCTTCTCCTTATTACGTGTTTGAAGAGTTCAAAAGAGAAAAAACCAGAGGGATACATACAAATTTTGTTTGCTATTCTATGTCAATATGGAATCAAGTTGGCTAATGGTTAGTGGGTCCTAATCAATACTAATATGATCATGTACTAGGTCCACTATTACTGTAATCGCTTCACTAGTTATTTGTTGAATTGAATCTAGTAGTAATATGTCATTCGTCGAGAGGATCCATATTATTATGTTTGATGTTTATCCTAAATACATGAGAATACATCTCTTTCGTGGATCGATCATGGAATTTTCGCATGTTGTCCTCAAGCATTTCAGAAGGGAATAATGATAAGCTATTTATTGCAGTGACAAGATGTAACCCAACTGGCTGAATAGAATTTTTCTGTCAAATATATGTTTAATGGGGTCCGAAATAATGTACGTGAAGATTTTCTTCCTTGAGACACACCAAGTTGGACCATTCTTTGCTTGGGTAGGTTCACGATCCATTGCAGAATATGAGGCAAGTTGTTTGTAACAGTAGTTTAACTTTATAGATTAATTTTTTTTTAGGTGCATAACATGTAACTCGAAGATCTTTTATCGATACGTTTTAATCGCATGTCTGAGTTAATCAATTTATGAAATGAGAAGTGCAAATAGAAGCTCCCAATGCTTTCATTCTCCCCCTTCACTCTGTTTTGTATTTTTATTGAAGAAAAAGAAGATTGAAAAAGGAATATTACTGAAATTAAAATGATTGAGGACATTTTGGTTTGGTAATAACATCGCAATCCTGTGATATACTGATGCATGTTAACATGTTGGAGGATTGTATGCAGAAAATTTGTGGGTGTGACATATGCCAGATTGTGAAATTTTGAGCCTAAGAATAAGCTCCCTTTTCTATACTTGTGCTCAATCATTACACATTCTTTGGGCCGAATGCTGGATGATGCCATTCAAAGACTTGATTTTTACTCATTATTGGGAATTATTTTGACAATGCTACTTACTTTTTTCTTTTTCTTTTTTTAATAACCCTTTGAGCCACCCGGTGTCTAACGTTTTCCCTAAATTATATAAACAGGTATCCTAGAAATTGACTAATCTGGATCGAAGCTTTGTCATTAAGATATATTTTCATGTCTTTTTAAACAACGTAAGATTAGAACTCAGTTCGCCTACTTTATAGTCTAGCTAGTCCATCATTAGACCAAGTACCGTTAACGTTGGTTCTACTTTTTTCATTTTTCTAAAGAATTTATTCATTTTTTTTAATCATAATATTAAACATATATCAGCTATCAACTTGAAAATCTTGGTCAGTTCCCAACATGGTATATAAATCTTGCTTCTTGATTGATGAATGATAAATAATGTAAGGACATGATCAAACTCATACTATATTATGTATGACTATAAATCTGAGGCCATGGACTAAATTTGCTATTTATACGAGACTCATATTCGATAATAATAAGTGAGGCTTGTCTTGATCTTGATAAATCGTCAAGGCTAACTCACTTAAATTGTTTGTGGCAAAAAAAAGGGATTGAATAGAATAATCATTATTGTATTATTTAGTAGCACCATGTTTGGACGACTGAGCAAAAGTGCAAGTGAGAGTGTGTGTGAACGGTCTGGCCCAAGTTAGCCTCGACAGTACAAAGATACGAGGGTGATTGTCGTTTGTAAGGGACAAGATGGGGATATCAAAGGAGAATTAGGTGTGTATGTTGGGGACAATGAGAAGGCAGATTCATCCCCATAGTCCCTTTTTCATCATTATTTTCAGAGCCAGCAGGACCTTCAACTCCTGTATTTCTACACTGTTGTATTCTGTATCATTCTTTGTCCCTTTGCCTCACAAAAGCTACGTTTTTCAACCAAGTGGTCACATGCCAAGCCATACATCGCCCACCTTCCTGTTCGTCTTCTGGTACAAGCTTAATCTTTTACTGTTTTGCTTAATTAACTTGAAACTTTCTTTCATCACACGCTTTGATCCAGCAGAACATAAGATCTTGAAATAGAGGAAAATGTGGGATATTTGTGTTGAATTGGTCATGTAAACGAGTACCATAATTAATAATGAGCTGTTGATTAAGTGCAGCTAACAACGTAGATGGGAAAGGAGCCACATTTGACTTCGATCAGAGAGACCATGGTGGTGAGGATTGTTCATAAGGGAGAGGTTAATAGAATGCCACGCAGGTGGAAGGCCAGAGAGAAGGAGGTCAAAAGAAAGAGGACGAAGGAAGTGAGATAAAGGAGAAGTAACAAATTAATTAAGGGAGTGGTGGGAACAGACGGAAGGTGGAGACTGAGAACGTGGGAAATGTTACAGTGTAAAAACATAACACATATTCGTCCATTGTGTTTGTGTTTGTGCTTGCGGCTAACAACTAATGCAAAATCACCATCTTGTCACTGACCTACCACTACGTCTAGTCACTTCTCCTCTTCTCACATTCCGGCCACTTCATACCATCCTCACCACTCACTTTTCTTTTCTTTTTTATAGGAGGTGGTTTACACCCAGAAATCTTTTTTCTTTTTTTTCTTTTTTTGATATAAAAAGGTTTAGGTGAGTTAGATCTTGAAACTTATTAGAGTTAATGCTTGCCCTTAGATTTAAGTAGTGCTTTTAGATCATCAACCGACAAAACATTTATATTGGAATTTAAACTCATGACCTTGTAAGTTATGAATCAGTTCCTTAACAAGTAGACCAGCTTTTGTTGATTTGGTTTACACTAAAATTGATGGTTTTTACATTATATTATTGCATGGCAGTTATGGGATAACGCAAATCAGTGGGCATGTATAAATCATGTAAATTAAAATGATATGCAAAAATCTTTATCCATAATTTTGATGGAAACCCCCTTGGCCAAAAAAAAAAAGAAAAAAAAAACTGTCAGGTCACTAAATTTTATTATTATTTTTTTTAAAGTTTTAAACAGTTTTTAAGTTTTACTTACATCCATTGCTTATATTTTGATTCCTTAATCTAAGGGATATTAATTAAGTCTTTAGTTCTATTTAATTTTTATTCTTGTTCAGTTTTCTTTCGTTGGACTAATTATTAATTTAATTTCAGCAACAAACTACACAGCAAGTCTTTATTAGATATCTTAACTTATTAATATTAAAGAAATATTACTTTGAAATTAGTAGTTGGATATTAATTGAATGAAATTTAAAAAAAAAAAAAGATTTGACGGTATAAAGTAAAAATTTTCTTATATGGTAGAGTTAACATATCAGATTGATACCAAATGAAATTAGGAGATAAAAATAAAATTTAGAGATAAGTGGGATGAAAATCATATCAAATAATGCACAAAACCCAGCATTCTAACTCATTCACCACCACCACCATCTTTCTCCCTTGAATTTCTTAGAATTTTAGATCTGCTGATTCGTCTTTCTTCTTTTTTGTTTTGGTTCATTATTTCAACTTTGTTGTTGGAGAAATTAAGGTAATGATTAGTTGAGCTCTGTTACAAATGTTCAGAAAAAGTCTCGCTCTCATCATGATATTTGGGCAAAACCATGAAAAGGGCAAGTTTGTAACAGCGAAATGGCACAATCATGGTGGGGGATTATCCTCCTCATCCCCATTTTTATGCTTATTAAGGGGCCCTCCAACAAACAGAAAAGGCAATGAAACTTAAAGCAATGATGTAATCTAGAATGAGTAAATATCCTTTCTGCTCTTTGAAAAAAACACGGACCCTATTATCGTTCCTTATACAAAGAAAACCCCTTTTTAGTCCCTAAAAATGATGAATAAGGGTTGATTGGTGAACATTTTGATCCCTCAAAAATTTCCAAAAATCCTTTTTTAGTTCATAAAAATGTCCTATTTTAGTTCTTGGGAAAATGGGGTCCGTGTTTTTTTTCAGGAACCAGAAAGAATATTTACTCATCTAGAAAAGATATTTCATGATATGTTATTTTTCATAACTTGTGAGTTTAACCCACTGTTGATATAATATAAGAATCTTCTTAGTATGTGATTTATAAATACATTAATGAGAGTTTTGAGCTTGAAAGTATGTCCCAGTGAGCTCTTAATCTAACTCACAGTTTTTTTTTAATAAAAAAAAAAGTAATGGAAGAAGGGGAAAAAAATGAAACTGTACAAAATTCCTTTTAGTACTAAAATCGTTATAGCCTGATGGTTTAAAAAAGGGTAAATGAGCAAAAATACACATAGGCTTTTCCACCATGAGCGTCCAGCATCACGTGCTTTTTTCTGGACCAAAAATACACATGTAGTTACTAAATGGGTGCAAAAGTCACACACGCCGTTAGTTGACCAAACAATCAACTCAACTACAGTTAACCACCATTATCTTATTCCTTTTTCCACTTGGAGATTAAATGGATTGAGAGACGCGTTATCACAGGTGCGCCGCGAACAGAGAGCTTCGACCCTCCCCAATCACCTTCGCCTTCTTCTTCCTCTCTTGCCGGCAACATCATTCACCGCCACACGCCGCCGACAAGCATCATTGCCAATCACAGCCACGAGTCTCGCTTCAGAATAGAGCATCGCGTCACAGATCGAGAACGAGGGGGAGGCAATTTTGGAGTGAGAGACGGAGAGGAGATTCGACATTCATCTTCCTTCTTGCATCTTCCTTCCCTCTTAACCTCACTGTCAGCCTTACCATCGCGACCTCAGCAAACACCATTTTCACCTCCATTCTCCATTCTCCATTTTTCCAGTTATGCAGTTTATGTGGGTTATTTCAATGAACATGTGTAGCTGACCCCTGACATTCTCTCCAACTTCATAGAATATAGCTAGTTCAACTCCTTCCTCTCCCAAACTAAGCTCGCCGACGAAATCAACAGCCGCCAAACCATCACCGTCCTTGTCCTCAACAATGGCGCTTTATCTTCCCTCACAGCCAAACACCCCCTCTCCGTCATCAATCAGCCAGTCTATGTTGATTCGTTGAGAATCTCTGATACGGTTTTGGACTCTACTCTGCTTGCAATATTCATCGTGGACAATGTGCTTCTTCCAACAGATTTGTTCTATAATTCTTCGTCTACGTCGCCGGCTCTGGAGCCAGTGAGTGTTCCTTCTCTCTTCATTATTCTCTCTCACCCTCTTGTTACTTAACTCGTCTCTCTCCCATCCCTCTAGCCATTAATGGTCTGGTTTAGTTGTTCAGTATTTGTTATCTATCGCTCTAGTTAGTAAAATTCATGGCTCTTTTGTATTTGCTTCTTTCTTTTTCATCCTTATAAGCATTTTTTTCTTGATGTTTTTCTTGCAGCTTCTATCTAGCTGAAGGAGGAGTTTGTTGCTCTGTTTCAAGCTGTTATTAGTTTGTTACTGTAATGGAGATTGAGGATGCGAGCGGAGGCGGCGAGAGTAATAAAGGACAGAGCAGATATAATGAGAACAAATTAGGTACGTCCACGGCGGGGGCGGGGGCGGCTTACGGTGGACTTAACAGAGGAAGTTGTTTGGTGTGGGAGGATCTGACGGTGGTGATTCCAAACTTCGGCAAGGGACCGACCAAGAGGTTGCTTAATGGCCTTCATGGCTTCACCGAGCCTGGTAGAATCATGGCTATTATGGGTCCTTTTGGTTCTGGGAAATCCACCTTGCTCGATTCACTTGCAGGAACAGAGAAAAGAGTGAGAGTAAAAGATGAGAAGGAAGAAGCCAATTTATAACAGAGGGAAGAAGAAGAAGGAGAAGAGGAAGAGTGAGAGTGAGAGACACAAGGGCTGTGGGGGACGTGCATCTTCTCCATCTGACACAAAGAAAACGGTGCAATAGCAGAGAGAAAACGAACGTTTTTTGATTTAACTGTGAAGTGTGACTTTTGCTCCTATAAGATAACCACGTGTATATTTTTGGTCCAGAAAAAAGCACGTGGTGCTAGGCGCTTCTGGGGAAAAACCTATGTGTATTTTTGCTCCTTCACCCTTTAAAGAAAATGCTGGAGATGAATGAAAAATATTTTACCATATAAGTGTTTGGTTCAATAGAAAAAAATGGATTGATCGAAAAAAATTTGTATAGTTGGAAAAAATTAGATAGAAAAATGAACCAAAAGACAATTTTGCCCTTGTATTAAAAATAATATATAAATGCCCATGAAAAGGAAGGAAAAGGAAATTGTCATATAGAGTGATTGAGAGAATGAGGGAATAAATTTTATATATTATTTTTAATATATAAAATAAATAACCAATTTTGCACCTAATATCAATATATTCTTCAATTTTCATGGGCATTTATATATTATTTTTAATACAGGGGCAAAATTTATTAGATCTCTTAACTTATTAAAGAAATATTATTTTGAAATTAGTAGTTGAATAGTAATTGAATGAAACCAAAAACAAATTTGATGGTCTAAAGTGAAAACTTTCTTATATGGTAGAGTTAACACATCAGATTGATATCAAATGAAATTAGGAGATGAAAATAAAATTTATTTATAAGAGGGATGAAAATCATGTCAAATAATGCACAAAACCCAGCATTCTAACTCATTCACCACCACCATCACCATCACCATCTTTCTCCCTTGAATTTCCTAGAATTTAGATCTGCTGATTCGTCTTTCTTCTTTTTTGTTTTGGTTCATTATTTCAACTTTGTTGTTGGAGAAATTAAGGTAATGATTAGTTGAGCTCTGTTACAAATGTTCAGAAAAAGTCTCGCTCTCATCATGATATTTGGGCAAAACCATGAAAAGGGCAAGTTTGTAATAGCGAAATGGCACAATCATGGTGGGGGATTATCCTCCTCATCCCCATTTTTATGCTTATTAAGGGGCCCTTCAACAATAACAGAAAAGGCAATGAAACTTAAAGCAATGATGTAATCTAGAAAAGATATTTCATGATATGTTCTTTTTCATAACTTGTGAGTTTAACCCACTGCTGATATAATATAAGAATCTTCTTGAGCTATAAAGATATAATATAAGAATCTTCTTAGTATGTGATTTATAAATGCATTAATGGGAGTTTTTTGAGCTTGAAAGTATGTCCCAGTGAGCTCCTAATCTAACTGACAGTTTTTTTTTTAATTAAAAAAAAGTAATGGAAGAAGGGGGGAAAAAAAAAGAAACTGTACAAAATTCCTTTTAGTACTAAAATCGTTACAGCCCAATGGTTTAAAGAAAATGCTAGAGATGAATGAAAAATATTTTACCATATAGGTGTTTGGTTCAATAGAAAAGAAAATGGATTGATTGTAAAAAATTTATATAGTTGCAAAAAATTAGATAGAAAAATGAACTAAAAGACAATTTTGCCCCTGTATTAAAAATAATATATAAATGCCCATGAAAAGGAAGGAAAAGGAAATTGTCATATAGGGTGATTGAGAGAATGAGGGAATAAATTTTATATATTATTTTTAATATATAAATTAAATATCCAATTTTGCACCTAATATCAATATATTCTTCAATTTTCCTGGACATTTATATATTATTTTTAATACAGGGGCAAAATTTATTCATTAAATTAAAAAAAAAAAAGGGAAATATCCAATTTATTCTCATTAAAATCATAAAATTTATTCCCTCATTCTCTCAATCACCCTATTTTTTCAGATCAGGAATGTTGTTTGCCTAGTTGGGTGTTGAAGAAGGGCGTTCGCGTCTCCTCCTCGGACTTGGCTTATATCCTGTGCTTTCCACGTCCGCTAGCTGCTATCCGATACTTTAAACAGTGCCGTTTTTTGCCCAAATCACAAACACTTGGTCCTTTTATATATATATATATATATATATATATATATATATATATATATATATATATATATTTCAGAGTACTGTCAAGTAGTAAAAAGATAATATGATATTGAATGGTACAAAAAAAATTATGATCTTAAAAATTATTTCAAGATCTTGAAAAAATATTTCAGCTACTAATTACTACTAAAAATATAATTTAGAATATTTTTTCAAGATCTCTAAATAATTTTTTAAGATCATGAAAAATTCTATCATTAACCTGAAATATTTTTTCAAGATCTTAAAATAATTTTTTAAAATCATGAAGAATTTTGTTAGTATCACTCAGTATCTTGAATTATTTTTTTACTATTTGACAGTATCCTAAAATATTTTTTTAAAAAAAAAAAAAAAAAAAGGAACAAGTGTGTGTGATTTGGGCCAAAAACGGCACCGTTTAAAGTATCGCACAGCAGCGGACGTGGAAAGGACAGGATGTAAGCCAAGTCCCTCCTCCTCACCTACAAATTGAAGCCGTCGCTTTTGAAACTGAATGAAAAGGGAGAAAAAATCGCAGAACACCACCTTCGTCGAAGAGTGTTCACCACCATCCTCACCGCCAGCTTCTTCTCTGTCTTTTTCCTTCCCCACCGTCATGTCATCTTCTCTCTCTATCATCATCACCACTGTCGACTTCTTCTTCCTTCTCCATCACTAATGGATCTGCAGCAATGGATAACGAAAGCAGGAGGAGGAGGGAGGAAGCAGCGGTAAAAAGGCGGCTTCTTTTTCCTCCGTCATTGCTGACGGATCTACAGCAATGGAAATACGAGAGGAAGTGACAGCCATTGGAGAGGGAAAAAAAAAAAAGGAGTTATTTGGGAATTCACCACTCTTGAAAAAATTGGTTCCTAGCAATAATAAAAGGAGTTATATGGGAATTAACCCCCTTAATATTTAAATTTTTGACATTAAGCCCCTGCCGTTAATTTTTTTTCATTAAGTAGTTATTGACGAAAACTACCACGTTAGATTAATGAGGTTGACATAACATCCTAATTTCAAGATACAAAAAGTAAAGCACAAATGTTTCCTAATTACCTAATTAGATATTCTTTTTCCTTATACATAAAACTAGGATTTCAACCCTCCAATAGCTTTCCGCCCAACTTTTCCCTGTTTCACAACTGTCCTAGACCAAGTTTGTGCATGTACTGATAATTTTATCATGATTCTTCTTTATTCGAAGATATTCAAACTTGTAGGCTATAGCCCAATGCAGTTGAGTTTTTATTTTCTACCTACCCTTTTATGCTGTGCCCCTTTACTAATTCCATTTAAATGTATGTTTGGATTAGTTTTTGAATAATAGTTTTGATGATTTACGAGGCAAGTACTACTTCCTATTTATAAGTTATTTTTAACTAAATCACACATATCAATGAGAGGTAGTTAGCTCAATGATTATGAAGGTAAATTTTTAACTTTACCTTCATTTATGAATAAGTATTTTTTAACTTTTTATTCTCCTTCTATTTTCTTTGTTATTTCCCCAATATGCTCCAAGAGACCAATTTCATAAGAACTTTCAAAAGTCTATTATCCTTCAAAGTGTTCACCGGCTTACAAGTTACTCTCCCGGTTTTAAATTTAGGATATAGTTTATAGTACAAATTACACTATAAAATATATTTAAAACTGAATTTAATACAATAGATGACTTGTACGTCCTTTCTGACTTGAGGGCATTTTTGTATTTTTAGCCGAAAATGTCTCTCCCTAAACAAGAAGCGGACTTCTCTTTATTCAGGATCAGGCCCAGCCAAACTGGCCTTATTTCAATTCCAACCCCATAGTTTGCTTTCAATTGTTATGCTTTCTTGGTTACTTGCTTTCAATAGAGCCAATGCCACTAATATCAACAAGTGGTAAGGAACTTACTCTCATTTAATCACGTCTTTAATTCGAGGTGTGACAATAGAGAAAATTGTGTTGGGAGCTTTTACCCCACGATCGTGGGTTTGACTCGGAACAAATCCAGATTAGTCGGAATCACTAATGCCTTTAGCCTAGTGGACTAGATAATGGTTGTGAGTGAGAGGTTGCTAATTTGATCTACATGCCTACACACCGTTAATGCATGCCCTTAAAATTTTTTTTTTTTAAAGAAAAAAGTAATGGCCGAAAGAAAAAGAAGTCCGTCTATGAGTTCACATAAATTTAATCAATAATAGTTTTTCTTTGTGTCCCCTGATAATCAAGAATAGTTTGTTTTGTGCAAGTAAAAATGGTAAAAAAGGGAAAAAGACTACATGGAAGAAATTAAGGACAAAATTATTAGTTTATTGGTTGAAGAAAATCATCCGAGTTAAAACTGAATCATTTCCCATTAGGATTCAAAACATTGGATCAAACAGAAAAGAAAAGAAACGCATTACTCAAGCTAGATTCGAAATTGCGACAACATAGTGTTCTTAATCTTACATTATTACGCCGTGGTGTCAAAAATGGTCCAACCTCCCGGGGCAAAAAAATATTGCATTATTACATTGTCTAGCTTTGTCGGTTTGATACCTTGATTTGTCCTCAGTCCTCCATTTTCATATAAATTGTGATGCCATTACCAACACAACCACTCATCCAAACGAAGAAGAAGAAGCCTAATCACTTTGTATGAGGTTCAAGACTCTGATGATCATTTGCAATACTCAGTTGAAATGGAGATCAGAAGAATCCAAGTCCATAGAGAAATTTCCGTCAAGGAATCTGAAGACAATTGTACAACTTCCATCATTGACTGAGGATTTCTCTATGGATTTGGATGCTTTTGATCCCATTTTGAATGCCCACCAGGTTCCAGGTGCTATCTCAAAGCTTTCTCGCATCACTCAAGGATTGTGGGGACTCCAATTTGGCTTCAGGCGGATCACAAAGTGAAGGAGTTTGTGGAACTGAGATAGTGCTTTTGCAAGCACTGGGCTTGGATTTTCCTCTGTAGGCATCACATATATACTTTATCACATTATTATAGTCCTAAACAATCAAATACAGATTCTTCTCACACAGACACAAACAAAAATTAAATCTTAGAGGGAATGTGTGTGTGTGTGTGTTTGTAGTGTGTTACTGACCCGGAAGATCGGTTCGTTATTCACAGTAGTCACCCGAGGTAGATACTTAGGAGGAGGATTCAGTTTCAAAGTTTCCTCAGCATTCTGCAGAATCAGCTGCATTTCATTGTTTTTCATGGATCAGTCGGTGAGAGCTCTGAATATATCCAAGTTCAAAGAGGTAATTCTCTCTCTCTTTTTTTTTGGAGATTAATTAGTTCCAGTCCTTAAAATCAAGACAAATTCGATCCGCTTAGTTGAAGCTAAGGCCTCTTTTATTGAAAGAATAAAGAGTAAAGATTACACGAATGTCTTTTTGAAAAAGGAAAGGAAAAAAAAATAAGGTAGCCAAACTTTTCATGTCTGAATAGTAACAACAAATTACAGACCTTATTTCCAAGTCCAGAAGTGTAACAGTTAAGAATGGATTGAGGGTTCAATTTGAGGTTGTTAGCACAAAGTTGCCACATAGATGTATCCTTTTGTTTCTGCTGCAAATGATTCTCAACACCGTGGATGAATGGCAAATTGGTTGTCTGCAGTATCATTGCAAAAGGGGAAAAAAAAAAAAAGTCCTAATTATACTTTTTTAGAGAAATTAAAAAAGCTAATTAAATTATTTTATAGTATTTTTAATTTTATTTGTTGCTCAAAACTAATTAATTTGATTAATAAACTAATATATAATCTAAGGATATACAATATATGAAATGATTAAGTAACTTATTTAGCTTCCTTAATCTATCCAAAAAAAAGTCAACTAAGTCTTATAATTAGGACCGGAGGTAGTATAATTATGGTTTCAATAAGATTTTTATTTTTTAGAAAGAACTGGGGAGTGGATGAGACTCACCAATGGACAAACATGAAGAGCACATGCTTCTATGGTGTTGTAGTAGCACTCGAGGACCATGCTACAGATATTCATATCAAACCCAAATGCATATTACCGGTAATTACCAAATAATTATTTTTCACTCAAGAAACCTACTTTTGTTCTTATTTTAGCTCTTCTAATACCAATTTGGTTATCTTGATAGTTCTTTGGTTATCTTTTAATACTAATTATCACTAACTTTCCTTCTACTCTCTCAAGGAAGGCTTGTGAATTTTTCAAAATGGTAAATAAAGGTCAATGGGATTTCATTGCAAATTAGAGAATTATGTATCATTTAATTTGCTTTTTTATTAATGCTTTTTTTGGAGGAAAAAAAATTAAAATATACTTGCGTGATTTAAATAAGGTTCAAGAAAAGTTTTCATGAATATTGAAAAAGGAAAATTTATTTCATTAATTACAAGATACTACATTAATCTCAGATAAAAGTAAAGAATGAAGAAGATGGAACCTGGCAATTAATGGTTTTGTTATTTTTGAAAATGCGAGCATTGCCAAATGGAACCAAGTGAAGGTTAACAATAAATTTGAGATCTGAATCAAAAACTCGCACAAGATGATCTACGATGAAGGACGACTGAGCATCTGAACAGAGGGTTTCGTAGTACAAGGTAAGGTTGACTTTCTGAGGTTGAAGATTTTGATAAAGCTCATTATCTGAGAATGAAATTATCAGAATGACATGTACTGACCATAGTCAAAATCATCACAGAAATCAGGATATAGAAGCAGCCAATTAAATTTGTGTTTGGAGCCATTTCTCTTTAATTTGAATAAGCTCTCTCCTTAGGCTTTGAGTATATTTGTACAGCATCCGAGATATACCAAAATGCCTTCTCTTTACGTCAACAAGCCAATTGTGTGAATATTGTCACTTACGTGCATGTATCTATTTCTGTTTCATGCATATCTGGTGCCTTCCCTTTACGTAGTTTTGGATCAAAAAAGGCCACGACAGTTTCAGGTAAATTGGCGTATTTCAAATAATTAAACATGATGTATTATTTTATATTTCCTCAACTATAGTATCTTATAATTCGTATCTGTTCACATCATCATATATCCAAGTTGCTCTTTTTAATTCATTTTCTGGGTACAGATCAAGTTGGTTTAAACTAATGAGTTCTTTGCACTGATTATATGCTCATAATAGTAAGAGTCTCGATGAAAAAGAAGAGTTGATCTTTTCTTTTCTTTTTTAATTTGATCAGCTGCTTTCTAGTTTATTGCAGGTTGCTGGCAAAGTAGGGCCATTAGAAGCAGCCTCAACTTCAAAAATTAGAAAGCAAAGGGCAAATGCTATCATAATTTTGATGGCTAGTTTAAAAGAAGCCATTTTTGAGATCTCTATTCAGTTGTTGGTTATGTCAATTCGGAGTTATTTTTTGGAAACTAAAAGAAAAAATCTCTTCTTTCAACCCAATGAATATTCTTTCTGTCATTGTTGTTATGACTCCAATTCAAGATACAGAATTTCATTTCAGACTTCAAAATCTACATTCTCATGAGTTATAAAAGTACATGATGTCCAAGTCCAAATACAAATTTTACAGTAAGTCAGAGCAAAATGAAGAAAACCTTAGAGTCTATAAATACAAAACAAAAGGATTCATTGTAATGTACACTTGTACATTAACAGACAAGTTTTGGAACCTTCATGTAACTGCCAAATGGATGTAGAATGGGCACAAGAATTATATATACTCCCTCTAGTCCTAGAGTATAAGACCCACTTTGTAGTTCAAATGTAGGAGTATTATTTAAGGAAGGGTAAGATTTTGAGGGAGAGAGGCATGGCAAACAGGAAGAAAGGAATTGTTATAGTGATTAGAATCAGTAGTGAGACTTGAAAGTGAGAGACAAGCATCTGGTTTGGGATTTCCCTTGTAAGCAGAGCAGATATAGTTGACAAAATTTGGATAGTCCTGCAGCCACAATTAAATAGAAAAAAACAGGGTAAGACCAAAATGTTGCCTTTCACAGAGATTGAAGAGATCTTTATTATTTTGTACTTTAAGTTTGGTTAACCTCTTGAAGTGAGTGGTTGTCCACAACCACCCAGGGAACAAATCTGAGGGGTGGATCAAGCTGAGCTGTTTGGTTGGCGTATGCTTGCTCAATCTGCTTTGTTTTCATATTACAACAAAATTAAGGGAGATTGAAAAATGAAGTAGCCAATAAATAAAAGCAAAAATTACAGAAAAGCTCCAAATAAAAGAAAAAATTAAATACAATGAAAAGTCCTTATTTCAAAGTTTTATCAACAAGAAGAACTTGATATGTTTTTATACACAAATCAATAAAAGTCTTTCTAATCAGTAAAATTTTTAAATAAGGACTTTTTACCGATTCTCTCTCAATCCGTAAAATGTGACATGTATTAATAATTTAATTAGTGGAAAATGGGAAGGAGAAAGAGGGAAAGACCAAAGAGCCAGTGCCATTAGAGAAGCAATCAATGGGAGAGGAATCTAAGCCACTCATTTGGAAGCAGTTCACCCATTGGTTTTGCATCTTCTCTAACTCCACCCTCTCCACGCAGTGTATCAGTCTAAAATGCTCCATCTGAACATACATAATCACTCCTTTTCATTAATTACACAACATACACCTTGGTATTTATATTTATAAAAGAAACAAAGGGAGAAAAACACTACGATAATTACAATAGTTCCTCATTAAGATTGTGGTCTGCAAAACGGGGCCAGTGGATTGAGTTTGAAAACAGAACAGCATGGTATTGGTACTTGTGAGCATCAAGGGCTAAGTGAGATTATAAATCGAAGGTTCATGCTTAATAGCACATTATTAAAACATATATATCACTATTATAACAATAATTAAGAAATAAATACATAACAAAATTAAGAAGCATGAGCAGATGAAAATGTAAGTACCACATCAGGATAGATTTTGATAGTGCAGGCCTCGACTGTGTTGAGCAAGCATTCCTCCTCTCCATGCTGCACTTTATAACAAAACCATTATATTTCTGGTTAACATAACAAGAAAATATTATTAATTTGTTGTATCATAATGATATGATCTATCAAATCCTTGCAGGTGTTAAATTAGTAAAAAAACAGAAAGTAAATTGGCGGTTGTTGAAAAATACCGATGGCTAATAAATAAGTAACACACATTCAAACATGAAATAAATACAGAGTACCTTTGGCAGAAGTGATAATGATCCCAGAAAAGGACCCCTATCTGTTGTAAATTTCGTTTCATCACCACAAAATTCAGCTCACTATGAAGAAATTCATTGGCAAATAATGATACTCCTTCGATACTCGAGCAGGTAGATTAAAGAAGTTGTTATATTACTTAATTTAATTATAATAAATATGACATCATCTTTCTAGAATACTTCCTATGGGACATTAATCAATTTATAAGTTAAGTAAATTATTTAAGAAAAAATGATAAATATTAGAGATAAACTGAATGGATGCCTTATATATTTAACATATTTAACGCTAAAATTAACCTCCTAACTAACTACTATAATAAGCTATAATAAGCAAGCCAAATGGCGTGTTAATGGGTTAAAGTGATGTAATATGACATGAAAATCCTAATTTGGCCCCTCAATAAAGAGAAGATTTTTATTTGGATCCTCACGAAACCAATTATTGAAGCGAGATGATGTTTCCAATTCAATTCCGAAGGATCAGTTAGACATTGAGACAATAATAAAATGAGAAGGAAGGAAGGAAGGTAACCTGACAAACAAAGGAACCATCAGGCTTGAGAAAGGCATTGCCCCATGGGATCATTCTGAGATCGACAATGGAGATGAGACCCGTTTGGAAGATGGTCACAACATGATTCACTATGAACTCTTCACAGTACGGACACAGAGTCTCATAGTAAACAGACATCGTCACCTTCTCTGCTTCAAGGTGATCTCCTCCATGTGATGATGATGATGACGAAGATGAAGAAGAATAAGAAGAAGAAGAGTGGGCTACCAGTAGCAGCAGCAAGAGCAACAGAGAAAGGAGGAGGAAGAAGAAGATGATGAAGAAGAAAGAGCGAGGAGAACAAGATGATGAAGAAGAAGGATTTTGCATTTTCATTTTGTATGGCGTAGCAGAAGCTGATGAGGATGTTGCTTCTTTGTGTAATACACTTCCAGGGACTAGGCTTTTGATGGAGGTTAGGTATCTCTCTCCCTCTCTCGCTTTTTCCTTTGAGTGTGCATCTGAGTGTGGCCTTTAGGCCATGTTTGACTCATTATCTGCTAAGATAATTATTCAAAACACCATTTTCTGTCCACATAACATTCAAATTGCAGTCATGATATTTTTACCACTTTACTCTTAATGCCCAAAAAAATATTTTGTATCCACATAACTTCATCTAATTGACTTTCTTTATTTAACACAAGTGATAAATTATCAATCTATTAATGACTTTCAATCTTAATAAAACAAGTTTACAAGTTAGGAGATATTTTGAAGAAGAATAATGTTTTTCTTAAACAAATTCTTGTTTTGTGTGAAATAAGGTTCCTGATTTTTTATGTACTTATTATTTTTGTTTTAATTACAAACCAACGTTAATAAAAATAAAATAAAATAAAAAAACCCTAGAACACAGGGTCATATGTGATCTTGACATAATAGATATAAAAAACTTGACATAAGTATGATCCTATTGTAAAACTATTTTATATGAAATAAGGCATAACTTATTAGAATTTTTTGATATTGTCATCTGTTATCCGGTTTAGGGTTCGTAGCTACCCCGCGAAAACAAACATCTTCTATCTAACTCGAACTTGAGATCCAGAGCAATCTAGTGAAGCCTTTGTTAGAGCATAACATATTTTTTTGTTTAAATGTTTACACGGGTACAACTATTATTTCGTCTGTATTCTTGGCTTATGTGCATTCCATTGTAAAGCACTGTAGAGATGTGATTGTATTGATACTGCCATATCGGCATATAATATGATTGTATTGATACTTTGCCATATCAGCATATAATACACATAACCTGAGCTCAATTGTTAGGGCATTGAATAATCTCATCCTAATACATGGGGTACACAGCAAGACTTTTTGATACAAAAAAGTTTAGGTGGGGTAGACACCGGTAACCTACCAGGGCCAGGGCACACTTCTGGGCTCAAAGAGCGCTTACAAAGGTATTTACAGATTGCGCCCTTATATTAATTTTCCAATAATTTGAAATGTATATATGGATAAAAAATGTTTGGGTTTTATTATAAAAAAGGTCTGGGCTTTCTCACTTTAATCAACACAAAGCCCGTTCTTTACGGAATATTTCCTTTTGTATATAAATTCATCGGCCCAGAAGAAGGAAAACAGGAAGTCCAACTTCGTTTGGACTGGATTCTAATAAAAATTTCTAATAAACAAACCCACCCATAACCCGATTCATTTTAAACTCAGAATAAAAGCCCGAAAATCCTCCTCCATCCGGCCTCTCGGCATATATACTTCAACGCAGCTAGGGTTTTTCAGACCAGGGGCAGAGTGCAGAGGCTAGCGTATTCAGGGCATCACTCCTGAGCTCAAGATACCAAGATGGTTAGTCATTCTTTCGTCCATTCTATTTGATATCATCCCAGCGTGATATCATATAGAGAATGTCACGCTTTTGCTTCGCATTCACAGTTTCTGATCTGTAGCTTCAAAGTTCCCTCATTTTTTGTTATCCTTCGTTGGAGAACTATGCTTGTTACTGGCCTATTCAGCGTCTAAGAGAATGGAATAAGACCTTGATTTTGACGATGATGCCTATGTTTTCTGTTCTTTCCCTTTTTTATGCTTTGATCGATTGGTACGAGAGGGAGATAAATTTCCCTGTGCCATGTTATCGTAAATACGGTTGGTTATTTTACAGCGGTGCTCCTGTTTCCTGTGTGCCTTATTGTCTGATGTGTTTTTGAGTTGTAGAATGCATCTAGATTGAAAATATTAGTTTGACCTCTTATGGGGCTTAAAACACCTCTCAAACCTCTACATGCCTGATCCTGGAGAAGTAAATGTTTTCCTACTTCATATTTTGCTATTTGAATTATTAGTTCCTCTAGGCATTTTCTCCTTCGATTCAATGACTCGTGCTTCTTTCTATTTGCTGCATAGGTTCTACTAGATCCATCTTTACACAACCTATTGAATACTTTCTATTTGACATCTTTTTGTGATTAAAAGCTATTTGAACTTATTTGTCCTAATTTCTATGTTTATTTTTCTTTGAATTACTGATGTTTGTTGTAATACTGTGGATAATTATATGCTTATGATCTCAGTAGCTGTGGTACATCTTCTTGAATTTCAGGCTAGGGGGTTGAAGAAACACTTGAAGAGACTCAATGCACCCAAACATTGGATGCTGGATAAGCTTGGCGGTGCCTTTGTATGGTTCTTTTCCAGTTCCTGTTCTGGTTTTTTTACTTGGTTTTTGGAAACATCCATTCTGAAGCACCTAATCAACATTCTTGTTTGTGCAGGCACCAAAGCCATCATCTGGACCCCATAAGTCTAGGGAATGTTTGCCTCTTGTCCTTATACTGCGAAACAGATTGAAATATGCTCTCACATATAGAGAAGTCATTGCCATCTTGATGCAGCGCCATATTCTTGTTGATGGCAAGGTTAGGACAGACAAGACATACCCGGTTGGTTTCATGGGTATGTGAATTCAATCTGATTGCTGGATGATGTGGCTCAAAGTGTATTTTTATATTATTATTGATTATTGATGATTTGAGTTCTTGGACAATAGTGTCACTTTCCAATTATAATTTGCTTCTATGGTTGCGAGTGCGACATTGGAGTTCTAGAAAGCTTTATCGGTTACCATTTCCTTATCCAAGTCATTGTTCATTCCCAGGAATATCTTTCTCCATACACTACTTTTTGTATGGCCTGATAGTCTGCAATGAACTTAATTAGGTACTCTTGTTAATATTGCAACTGTTTCATATGGTTACCTTTTTCTTGTCCATTTTTTATCAGATGTTGTATCTATTCCAAAGACCAATGAAAACTTTCGGCTTCTCTATGACACAAAGGGCCGTTTCCGTCTCCAATCATTAAGGGATGAGGAGGCAAAGGTATGTCTGATCTGATTTTTCAACCTACGATGCCAAATCTGAACATTAATGTGCTTGTATTATGTTTGTGCTTCCCTTTCCAAGAAAAATTCTCTAGTACACTATAATACCCGTTCATTAGTGGCTGTTGCTAATTGGCATTGCAAGATGAAGCTTGGTTGGATGGACAAAGTTTGGACCTTATTTGTCGTGGATTTTCTGTCTTAATGATATCTGTATTTTATGTTTTGCAGTTTAAGCTTTGCAAGGTTCGATCTATTCAGTTTGGACTGAAGGGCATCCCATATCTGAACACCTATGATGGACGAACCATCAGATATCCTGATCCATTGATCAAGGCGAACGACACCATTAAGCTGGATCTGGAAACCAACAAGATCACCGACTTCATCAAATTTGATGTTGGGAATGTTGTTATGGTGACTGGAGGAAGGAACAGAGGCCGTGTCGGTGTCATCAAGAACAGAGAAAAGCACAAGGGAAGCTTTGAAACCATCCACGTCCAGGATGCTACTGGGCATGAGTTTGCCACCCGCTTGGGTAATGTCTTCATTATCGGTAAAGGGACAAAGCCTTGGGTGTCTCTTCCTAAAGGCCGTGGTATCAAGTTGTCCATCATTGAGGAGGCTAGGAAGAGACTCTCTGCTCAAAATGAGGCAGCTGCTGCTTAAGTCTGATTTGCATCATATTTGGACACTTATAGGTTGTTTCATCAGAGCTGGCCTTGCTTCTTTGCTTAGTTTGAGGATAGTCCTTTCTTTCATTTTGTTCACTTCAACAGTGAAATTTTGAAGCAACTCGTTATGTTATTTTAATTTTAATTTCTCTTGTTTTCGCCAAAGATTAATTTATGGGTAATGTTGACTGTTTCCATATTGAAATCGCATTTGTATTTAGATTAGTACAATTCCATCTCTGTTGTTATGCAGGCAACCGATTGAAGCGAAGCTTTACAAAAGGAAGAAGCATTATTGGAGGTGCCTAATGGAATTAGTGAAAGTTGATAATGTGCTCGATTGAATGGGTCATTCCCATTACCAACATAAGGCGATTAGATGAAACAAACATTTAATTAACTAATCACTTAGAAACAGAAATTTCAGCATACAGCAAACCAAACTAGAGTAATGCGATCGTCTTCGGATCACAGCCAAACTTGTCATCCTGAATTTTCAAAGGTTTTAAGATGCCGTACCGAACGGACTGAGCGCACTAGCGTCTTCCCTTACACATGGTGATGAAGTTTTTGATCGAAGTGCCACACGCCTACAGGCCAAGAACCAGTAATTACAATAACCATTTGGGAATTTAACTTTTTGACATTCTTCTGAATTATATGCCTATTTATGTTTGATTTGAGTCACATATTTTGAATTTTGTCACATTAATGTTTAAAGCAATACGTGAGGAACGATGGGGAATGAAATGTAACAAAAATGAACACATACCGTGACCCTTTCCAACCATTCTCAATTGTGCCACATAGTTTGCTATCTCCTTGATTGCTTCAACCTACATAAAGGAAAGCTTCTCATTTCCTTCTTCATCTTTTTTGAGTACTATTTTCGATATGACAGAATTGTCAAGAAATTAAAACGTGCCTGTCTATTGACTCTAGCTCCAGAATGCATGTGAAATAAGAAGGGCATAAAATACTTCAAAAAATGCACAAGGTCATAAAATGAATGTTCGTTACCTGGTCACGGAGAAACTCGCTCTGAATGAAGTGAGCCAACTCATGATCATTGTTGTGATTCGCAACCTATTATTCATCCATCATTAGTCAACAATGGAGGAAAACCTTGTGTTGATTGGCCTTAAACACAAGGGCATAACAATTTGCGGTTTGCTCGTCATGAAAAAAAAAGTTTCAACAAAAGCGCAAGTAAAGAGACATTACGCTGTACACATTCAGTAGTTTCTGGTTCGTTAACTTCTCCAAAGACAGAGCTAATTCCATAGCTGCATAAATAATCATAAATGGAGGTATGTACAAGAGAATATATAAACATATGCACAAAAATGAGGTAAGTCGCGATGAAATTTCAGAAGTCATTAATTGTGTGAATAATGCAATCATCAGATGACTCACCATACAAAGCATCTCCCTTTTCAAAATGCTCAAAATCCGAGGGAGGATTCTTGATAGGGTGAAGTAACACTCGTCCACCTCGATTGTTCTATAAAAATCTCACTCAAAAATTATTCTACTTGTCTCAAGAGAGAATCATAAGAAAGGTTTTGATTCAGAGATATTATGAGGAGGCAAAACCTGATATTTCATTAGTTTCTCAGCATGCTCTCTTTCTTCTTCACTTGATTCCTTGAAAAACCTATTCCCACCAGGAAATCAGAGCATGCAAATTCATTAGATAAATCGTTGGATGAATATCAATATGAAGGAAGCTTAATCATGGGATTTCCGAATGTCACTTGGCAAAGCCCTTGAGAGCAATGTTGTCTCTGTCGAAGTAGGCAAACATGGAGTGGTACACATAGGAAACGTTGTATTCCACACTGTCATAGACAAGTTCAATCATAGTTACCAATAGTTTAACGAAAATAAAAATATATTATACAAAGAACATATTACACTCACTTGATCTGCTCGTTAATCGCAGCTTCACTCTCATCTTGGTAGTTCTGACGAGCCAGAGGAACTTTAGGAGCTATGGGAACAGTAAGTACATCCTTCTTGATCTCCTCAAATGGTTCGAAAATAACGGATGTGGCTGCAGAATTCGTCTGAGGTGACGCATTGACCACGAAATTTCTTCTCCTGCTTCCTCTGATGTTCGCCAGACTCAGTGAAGAAGAAGGAGGAGGAGGAAGTAAAGGAGTGTTGTTTCTTCTGACAGCATAAGGAGAAAAGAAAGAAAATTTGAAGCATGCAAGAGCCATTTTTGACACAAATCTGTGTAATTCTGGAAAATGGGTACTAGAAAAGAGAAGAGATTTGAGAAGTTGGTAGTTAGTACATTTATATCTCGAATAAAATTGGGGAAATTTATCTGGAGCATTTTTTTTTTATTATTATCATCTTATATCTTATATATATCTGGTCGGAGTTCATAGCCACCTTTCCACCACATGTGTCTTATATGATACTCGAATTTGAGACTAAAAAAAATTTAATGGAATCCTACACTATTAGACCAACCCTATATTAGTTAGAGCATATTATTTTATGTGCTCAAAGTGATAATAAAAGAATTCTGTAACTGAAATTTTAAAAATTGATTATTTTTTTTTTCAATTTTAATCATAAAGTTAAGTTAAAAGATTGAATTTTTAGTACATACTCCAATATGTTTCCAATCCATGGAATATATTGATTCAAGTCCTAAATATAAAATAAAGTTGATTTTTTTAAAAGATTAAAGATGCTAATTAAATTACTTTAAAATATTTATGTTTATCATTTTTTCTCCAAACTATTTCACCTAACTTATAAACTGATATATAATTTAAAGATATACAACAACATGTACAATTAAGTTCCTTAATCTTTTTAAAAAATAAACTATGTTTAACGTCAGTATTAGAGGTAGTAATACTCATAGAGATGGGACTGCCTCACAGAGCACCAATGAGAGATGTTTTGTAATGACACAGCATCATGGTGTTGATTCAGGAAGTTGCCACCTTCACCATTACTGCCACTCTTCCCCTCCAAGCTCCTCCACGTGTCACAACCCTCACACAAAATTGAAATGCCTCTTTCCTCTTCTCAAAAGTCAATGCCAGTTTCTTTATATATAAATATTTGGTATGAATTATGAAATTTACTAATTTTTCTAAACATTTCAGTGTGCGTCCTTCTTTTGAACGACCATTGCGATGAGTTAAATGACTATTGCAAGTCTTGATGAGAATATTATATATGGTAATTCCATCATGTTATGTAGCAATTTCCATATATTATTTTAGTTCAATTTTATCATCTTCAGCAGTAACAACTTTCAAGAACAGATAAAGAAGATGGGCTATCAAGCACGGCTCTTTCTTTTGTGCTGAGTCTTGTACACTAAAAAGGCTTAACTACAAATAAAAAGAACAAACAAAATTTCAAGCTACAACCATCGTCCGCTGGTAGTAAGGGAAAAGAGACATATCCTCCCTTAATCACTTCCTAGTTTAAAACATGAGAATGGAGAAAATAATGTTTGAAACTCTTCCTTTATGACTGTGGTCCCGATTCGAGATGATATCGGATTAGTCGAAATAGAAGGTTCCAATGAACTGGGTGAGCAACCAAAAAAATTTCAAGCTCTATTATAAAGGTTGATGCCACTCTTATTACAAAATAATAATAATAATAATAAAATAAAAAAAAGCTCTATCAAAAGTGATGGCTAGCAAAAAAGACAAGCCACATACAATATAATGAATTAAAATTTGAATTTTTGCTTGAAAATGTACTTATATTTAGTAGTTCCTGTCAATATCATAATTAAGATTACTTCTAATAAAAGGATACATGTACTTAACAATTATTGCTTGACAAAGAAAATCTCAAATGAAGGTGTTTTAACAAACACCTATTTGAAATAAAAACGTGTGTTGTTCATATTATGGGGATATTTTGTTAGATGCTTTTTGAGCATATGATGTTGAAAGTTGAGACTGGTGCTTTAGAATGGATACTCTTATAAAGGAGCTCGTGGACACCAACTGCGCGCCCTTCACCGCACAATGCTGAACGCAACAAGACAGGGCATCCTCAACTGCACATGATGTTACTTTCCAATATACTCATTCATGCATGTTCAAATCGTAAATTCCACATAAAAGTTGTCCTTCCAAAAATATAATAGCACAACCACACGTGTGACCTAACCCAGTCATCATGTCATGGTAGGTATGATGCGTATAATAATATAAGTATAATTTGGGATATTTGAGTATACAGATTTTACTCTGAAGTTGTAGTCTTTCCAAGGGGATACCATTTTATATGCATAGACATACAGAACAGATCCCGTGACAATTTCAAAAGGTACCCGCGACCTAATGTGAGAACTCATGAAAAGGTAGCCGGAAAATATCACCTTAGTTTACGAAAGTGAAGAAATAGACATACCCAGAAAGAAGAAACATCTTGGGATAAATCCTGAAATCCTCAATATCATGTTACAGAAGTCTTAAAATATCTTCTCAGAGGTTTACTTCGTCTTAAAATATATATCCTGCAAGCCATAACGGGTTTGGAGTTCGGAGAGCCCTCGGTTTCGAATCTTTGCTTCTCCTTCTCCCACTCTGAATTCTTTATGCTACTTACAGAACAAAGACATGTTTCTGAGCCTAAAGGTTGTGTTTATCCTTCACATTTGTCACCTGATAAGAGCAGTCTTCAGCTAATACAATTAAGCTGCAGTGACTGACATCCACCAGTTAGCATCATTATCCTAAGCTAAACCACATTATCGTTGATCGGTGGCTATATATAATCATGGTTAGTCCCCTCGCACGAAGTGTCCGAGTGCTGTCTTTGTACGTATATGCACATCTTTATGAACTGCCTTTGCATTTCTCAGAATGAAATGCATGACCTATACAAATGATTAATTTTTGTCCAAATCGTCAACATCAAGCACCAGTGGTCTAGTGGTAGAATAGTACCCTGCCACGGTACAGACCCGGGTTCGATTCCCGGCTGGTGCATTATTCTTTTCCTTTTTTGCAGTTCGCATGTCATGTTGAAAACTCACCGAATGAAACGCATTCTTTGAAATACAGATAATGTATCATTCTTTTTAATTACAATAAGCCAATCATTAATCAAGTTGGTAAGAAAAGAAGGATGAAATTAATGGGTGGCATTAGAATTTATCTACAACAACGCCATGTCTAGAAACTTCGTAAGCTTCCCGACTCCTAGTTTTCCTCAAACCGGCAGTGACGTGGAGCTTGGAAGGGCCTTCAGAAGCAATATTGGTGACTTTGATCCAAATCAACATTTTGGTCTTTATTCCTTCTATTTCAGCCAGCTTGCCTCTCTCCACCAGAACACTCCTCACTGTTTTGTCAAAACGTAATACTGAGGAATCCTTGTATTCCACCTCACATACCTCTGACATGTTAACCACAAGCTTCTTTGTCTGTTCATTATACTCATAGTTTGTGGCGCCTCTGGGAAACAATCCTATGGGTAGATCATTCTGCTTCAGAAACTCTGCTAATGGCCTTTGCACCTTTCCTGCACACACACCACATTCTCTCTTCTTAACCAATGTATATTTATCTCATCAAATCTTAAATATAATGGTCAGTTGACTTCTTTTTTAGAGGGGTTAAAAAAATTAAATAAATTTTTTAATTATTGTATATATTGTGTATCGTTAAATTATATATCAATTTATAAATCACACTAATTATTTGAGAGAAAAAAATGATAAATACAAATATTTTAAGATGATTTATTTAGTTTTCTTGATTTCTTTTTCTTAAAAAAAATCCACTGAATTTTATATTTAAAAGTATATACATGATATTGGCTGAAAATAAGAAACAATATTGCTGCCATGCATGTGTCAAACCTTTTACTTTGTTGACCAACCATTTTGTTCCTCCTTCGATACTGTTTGTCATTGACTAATCACCAATAACAAGAAAAAATTAATTAGTACAGAGATAGAAATTATTTCATAATTTAAATCTCAAACATTGAAAGAACTAGACATGCAAATATAATCTGGGGTTTCCGCCTATAATCTGAGCAAGCAAGCAAGCGCGCACAAGACATTATCACATTAATGGGGTTTCCGCCGCCTCAAGATATATAATCTGGTAAATAGGAATTAATCCACATCTAACATTGGGTCATCAGAAGAGAACATACTTGCAAAGATGTGATAAGAGGCGTATATAATTGAAGAACATAGGTGTTATATGTAACCCCATGATAACAAAAGGTCGGAATACAAGATTTCAATTCAAAATTTTGAGTCATCGATTTCAAGGGAAAATCGGTGAAAACTTTTTGTTTGAGGATTTTATCGGTCAGAAAGATCATTCTAATGATAAGATTTTAAAATAGGGACTTTTCATTGATTTTGTTTAATTTCTATAATATGATGACTTGTGAGCGTTAGTTTTTCTAGAACATGAACACCTCTTTCAAACTCTGATATCAACGAAAACTTAACGGGATAGCTTTCAGAGATAGGCGATTCTAGGGGCAATTAATTTTATGCACAATTTTTTCTTAAAAAAATGGAAGTGTGAGAACTAACAAAGGAAATGTATGGATATGGAGAAAATGAATGAGATATATACATTGATGTCATTGCCAACAGAAGTGAGTTCCTTGGTGGCCTTGTCTTTAAACCAGTAAGTTCCGACAACGTTGGCCACTCGATCCATTATCAAACCTTTGTCAATTCTCCTCACTCAGATCACAATAATTTTGAACCCTAATGTCACTTTCTCGATCTCTTTGTCGCCAAGAAAGAGAAGAAGAAAATGAACTTTTTCAGAACGGAGAAGGAGGAGAACCAGCCTGGTTCTTCGCTGCCCATTTTCTTTACACGATTTTTCACCTCTTTCTTTTATGCCCTTCATACCTCGTTACATTTCCTTAATTAGTCACCAATCAATTTTTATTGTTGGATAAAAATAAATACATTTGTCAATATTAAGGATTCGTTTTCACGTTTCAAATATCGATTCTTAACTTTAATTTCCTAAACAGAATTAACTTTTCAAAATCCAACAAGGTCCAAATTTAAAATTGTCTTAGTTAAAAGTATAAAAACATTATTATGGAGACTGTAAATATTGCTCTGTTTGTTTGTTTTACATTATTACAGTTTGACACATTACAAAACATTGTTACGTGTTTACATGCTTATTAACCATGAAGGATCAAATGTGAACTTTAATTGGAATATGTCTCTCTTAATATATCTTGTGTGTTTTGTTTTTTTATTCAGTAATATATCATTAAATTAACAATAACAGTAAATATATAACTCTAGGTTGATAAATAGCTCAAAAAATTATATATGTATTTATAATATTGTTAAAAAATTAAATGTTTTGGATGAACAAAAACATCACGGGATATTATATTTTGGGAGGATCAAGGTCAATTCAGTGTGTACTGTTTTATCTAATATATTTATACTTGTATATTTTTTGGTACAGATATGTGTATTTGTATATTTAAAAATTTTATTATATGTCACATTGTTGATTAACATAATTGATAAGTATATATTTTATCATTAAATATATCCTTCATTTATACCAAGTCCTCGTGGAAACGATACTTTTCTTATCACTTTATTACTTGATACGGCCCGTGCACTTGCGGAGTTTTTTTAGGCTTAAAGTTTTGCCCTATCAATAATCAAGCATATAATACGACTCATTCCTTTGGCTATTACTATAGTTTCTGTACCATGTTCATGACCCTGCATAGTGAAAGATATATGCTTTGAATAATTCATACTTTTAAAATAACAACTCAATTATTAGATAAACTTTAACAATAATAATCATAAAATTAGATTAACCCAGAAAATGATTTCTAATCGATCGGTTAGACGCAATAGAAAAGGATAAAGTTGAAGATGACAAAATTAAAGACAAATGGACTGAACTTTAAATGCAGGATATACGGCGGGCAGGTGATTTTGAGAGTGATGAATCAAAGTTTCAAAATAATGAAGCAAGTGGTTGATAAAGATAAAGGAGCAATCATGCATGTTGTGGAAAATTCTGGTGGATGCTTCTTGTTACTTAGTTAATTATGACTTGGTTTCGCAAAATTTGCAAGTAGCTAGTATATATGATCGATTCTCCGTGATTATTTTCGCCTTTTCTTTTTTCTTTTTTCTCTGGAAAGTGACATTTAATATAAGGAGTTCTACAAGTTGATGTCCACCAGATTCGTAGAAGAAGCCCCCTTCCATCACCTTTATAATATTTCATATCACTCTTCATAGCATGGTTGTGATCTATATATCAACTTCAATTCACATGTAAAAGCATTACGAAAGAGATCCTAATATGATCTTATTCTTATGAACTCCATCCACCTCTACTCATTTTGCTTTTATTTCTTTTTCCTTTGCCAATAAAAAATACTTGAGATTACTGAAAATTAAAGCTAGTTTTTTTTTAAAAAAAAAAAAATGGTTCCGATGCTAATAAATTTTTGTTGTTTATGAATTTTTTTTTCCTTTTTTAATCGAATTAAAGAGGCAGATACTAAAGGTTTGAGATACAAACTGATGATCTAATCTGCAACTTCCCAATTGTAGAAGAACTTTTTATTTCACTATTCTACAAGGTGGTTATATTTTTTCAGTCTAAAAAACCGGTGGTTATATTATTAGTATTATCTCCGGTTCATAATATAAGCCACTTTAACTAATTTATCAAAACTAAAAAAATGATACTTCACTCATTAAATTTGTCATAAATTTGGAAAAAAAAAATCTAGCTTTACCTATATTAAATAATGTATTAAATGAGAGAGAAAAATATAAAGAGTTATAGTTAAATATTGATTACATGGTAAAATGAACAACTAAACAATAATTATTTTACAAGTGATTTTTATCATGTACCAAAATTGTTTTTCTAAAAGTGATGTTGATAGGAGAAAGCAATAATTTTGATATTGAAACGAGGCTCTTCTTTGTGTGAGGACCAATAGGAATCGGTCATATTGCCATATGGGTCAATTGCAATTCGGCCATTGCCGTTATTAATGTTCTTCGATATTGCGGTTGGGAAGAAACAAGGAAAGAGAGAATATGAATATTTAATTTGAATTAGAGGCCACCAATTTAAAAGGATTAAAGAGTTATTTTGTCCAACAAGTTGCCATGGAGGAGCAATTAATTTTTTCAAAAGTGTTAAATAAAAGTGTTACATCTATAATAATTTTGTTATTCGTTATCTTAGTTAGATTTGACTGTTAATTAATTAAATATAATGAGTTAACAAACTATATGTCATCGTTATTATTTTTGTTTTGAGTTTAGTTGCAAATTTTCCTGAAAAGCTTTCATTAAGAAGTAATGTCGCTCTAAAAGTTTATAAGTCTTAGCAATTCCATTTTGGCTATTATTATAGTTAAGTTTACCTATTAATTTACTATATATGTTTATTTAGCAAGTCTATGTGTTATCTACTTCAACTTTTTTTTAAAGTTAAATTTAAAAATAAAAACCTTGTTTTTTTTTAAAAAAAAAAATGCATCTTATATGATGGATTGGAGATAATCAAAGAGGTAAAAGCATCTTGTGCAATGAAGAGGAAATCAAAAAGGTACTTGTTTATCTCAACGTCGTATTTTCAATATAAATTCTTCTTCTTATTTAATATTGTTCACAATGTTAGCTCAACATATTCAATAAATTAATAGTCAAATTTAACCTAGATAACTATCAGGGCGACATTGTTATGATTTAGAAACTTCCGGAGTAGCATTGCTCATAAATGAAAACTTTTTGAACAAATTTATAATTTAATAAAAATGAAGTGAATGACATATGAATTGTCAACTTAACATATTTGGTCAACTACTAATTAGACTAAACCAGAATATTGCCAAGGAAAAATTGCTCCAAATTTGACATTTTCGAGGCAATATTATCCCTTCGTTAAAACTTCCAGGACCTAATAGCTCTTTAACCCAATTTAAATTATAAATAAATACTCCATCCAACCCTAAGCCTATAAGTAATGTTGCATATATCTATCCCTTCTCAAAACCACCTGGTAGGAGCCTTGAGCATTTAACCACCCGTTCTATTTTATTTTTTTTACTGAAAATATGTGTTTGTCTCCTAAATTATTATTTTTAACAATATGCATAAGAAACTCCTCCTTGATAGAAATTCCTTCATACATGTAATTAATAGAAAAACTTCAATAAAAAAATTATAAATTTGATAAGTAAAATACATCGAACCTTACTTATGGAAGAACAACAAACTTTATATGTTAGCTCTTATATTTACTGCCGGATAGTGGAGACAGTATTTTTTCCACTCATATTCATTATTTAAAAAAAAAAAACAGGAAAAGAACTTAAAGAAGCACACACAATACTTGTAAATTGTGATGTGATGATCATGTACCGAGGTCAGAAACAAGAGCTCAACCCATATAAGCTGCAAATGAGTTAAGAAAGATGAGTCACATTAATTGCTTACTTTTATAATTTCGACCAATTTATGAAACAAAATTAAAAATGGAAGTGAAGGTGTGGGCGGAAGTAAGGTGATACTTTCATTGTCATCTTTTTTTTATTAGAATTTATTTATTTATTATATATTACAATCCTGAATGGTATAGATCAAAATTCAAAAGTTTAAATTCACTTATTTATGTTTATAGAAATGATTTTATAATAGATTAAATCTGAATTATATATTATTTTAATCTAATAAATAATAATAGATATGAGATTATGAGAAGAAAATAAAAGAAAGAAGACAATGAAAGAAACCTAACTAGATGAAAAATGGGGACGCCCCTTGACGAAGAGGTGAAAAGTCAAGAAATCATGTGGGGCCTACTTAAGGGGCGGAAGCGAAAGTGTGGGCTGAAGATGAGGATATGTTTGAGTTAGTGTTGAAGAAACACGTTCACATAAGTTCAGATAAAAATTCTCAAATATTTATCTCTCATACCATAAATTATGTAAAAAGAAAAAAAAAAAAGGCAATTTTTAAGGCGAATGTAAACAAGCACAGGGCGGCCCAAGAAAGTGGTCAAAAGTCAAGAACTAATGTGGGGCCCAGTTAAGTGACGGAAGGGTCCAATGGGCATGAATCAAAGGAAACACATGTTGCTATTAATTTCATGTCACTATCTCGCATGTGATCCCCTGTTTTTGCTATTCACATTTTTACGAGTATGAAGTATGAACCTTCCTTTTTTTTATTTAGTTTTAATTTTAACTCATAACCAAAAGCAACAAACAAGTGTGTCTATGTCCAATAACTATGTTTTCATCTTGTTTTAAATATAAATTCCAAATATCGTTGGCGCCCAAAATCAATTGAGTCACATTTAATTTATAGGCTTCAGTTGTTTTCATATTTTTTACCAATTAAAAAAAATAATAATAATAATTTTATATTTCATGTATCAAAAGAGATTAAAAAAAAAAAATTTGTTTTCAACTGTCACTCTCCATACTCTGCCATTCAATAAATTCCAATTTCCAGCAGCACACGTTTTAATAATTCTCAGATCGTCTCATATTTTCTTATCATTATGATTATTACTAGCTCGTAATATACATAATTAATGTGAAACTAAAAATAATGTATAAAAATCAAACTTTACACAGCTTCACATTGAAAATCAGGAGCAACTAATTATACAGTGAGGGCTTAATTAGTTTAATTCCAATTTCTCTGTCAAGTAAAGGTCCATTTTTTTGACAAATTATTTTGTAGCTTGGACGATGTTATAATATGGATTATGGTTAGATCAATATTATTAGGGATTAAGTTAGATCTATAATTGTAGAGTTTTCTGTTAACCTTTCTCTTGTATATATACCCATGTATTTATCTTCATTAATACGACTTTTAGATTCTCATATTACAGACTATTTTGTGATATTTGCTTATTAATTTTTTTTTAAAAATTTCCCCCATAGTAATATTGAAAAGTGTTAAGTTTTGTGATATTTGCTTTTTAAAAAAAAAAAAATTCCCTCAATAGTAATATTGAAAAGTGAAGCTAAGGCAATAACAAAAAATTAAAAAAAGAAGAAGAAATGAAGGATAGATGAGAAAATCCCTTTAAGGTCCGAAGGACCAACAAAATGTCATAAAAGGTTTAGAGAAAATTCTAACCTTAAAAAGGTCTCTTTAACAGATTTTAACAACTATTTAAAATTTTGATGATATTCGAATTTTCTGTGGAACTTTTTTGATTCTCAGGTCTTAAAAATAGATTTTCCCGAACTTAGATTATTTAGATGGGAATGGTGAAGATGTCATCATCGCTTGCGACCCCTCTTTGCAAGTTGATCCTTATTTTAATGCCTTCTAGGCTTTCTGTGCCCCCATATTTACCAAACTGCCATCCTCCTTCCGTTTCCCCTTTCATGCTTAATCCCAATAATACCCCCCCCCCCCTTTTTCCCTTTTTATTTTACAAATGGATTTATAATCAAATTCAGTCACTCATAAGTTGTTGTGAAGTTGCATGCGAGCTTTTCTTATCATTTCAATCTTTCTTTATCCATTGTTAGTATGTTTTGAGCAACTTTTAAGTTTATCCATTCTTTCAATTTTTTTGTACATGTTTTATAAGATTTAAAATGCAATATATAGCAATACAATCTTCAGTCACGGGCTCTTAACAATATAGCAAGTTGTTGTCAAGTTGCATGCGCTTTTCTTATCATTTCAATATTTCTTTATCCATTTTTAGTATGCACTCTTTCAATTTTTGTACATATCACATAAGATTTAAATGCTACATAGCAATACAATCTTCTAGATAAGTAACCATTTCTTATTATAGAATAAAATAAATTATTACTTATACCAACTCAAGTTTGTTTTGAATTATTACTCTCATTTATTTTTAAAAGTGGTTAGATATCTTTTTTTTTCCCCCTTTCCTCTATATATGGAATAAATTTAATTCCGTGAAGAAGTCTATATTTTAATTTGTATCCTCCATATTTTGATGGAGATGAATGTCCTGCATGTAATGGAAGAAAATATCCATAGATTCCAAAATTAAAAAAAGAAATCATTTTTATTTTGAAGTATTTGAGTATGTATAGAAAGAGGAAATTATGGAACAAAATTCAGTTGAATTTGGATGAATTATACTCTACATCACACCAATTTGAAAAAGGTTCTACTACCCCCTCCGTTCTGAATTATAAAATCAGGTTGATTTTTTTTTTTTAGAGATTAAGGAAACTAAATATTACTTAATCATATGATACATTATGTATCTTTAGATTATATATTAGTTTATTAGTCAAACTAATTAGCTTAAAGAAAAAATAAAAAAAAAATACTCTAAAGTAATTTATTAATTTCCTTAATTTATTCAAAATTCAACTTGGTTAAATAATTAGGATTAAAGGAGTATCACTTACCAATTGGAGAGATCCTGTCATTAAACAACTTGACGTTACCGGTTATTTGACAATTTGGCCCCTACAAAGAGCTTATTATTTACTGCATGCAAGAGATCCATGAAATTACAAAACCAGTTTCTCGCCTATCTAAAGATAGGTAGGGGAGCCTATCCCATTTAAACCGTTCAAAAAGAATCTGGACAGTCTAGCAGATTTAATTTTTTATTAGTTTTAAAAAATTATTTTAATGGATAAAAAATCTAAAATAAAAACAATCTCTTCACTAATATTTTATTAACAAATAGTTTTTTCATTTAAATAATAGAATTAAGAAAATTAAATTTAGACCGTCAACGGGTGGGAAAACCAATTCCCCCAAATTACAGGAATTTGAAGTGAAAGTTTTGTAGGGAGAGGCACGGGGAAGAGCGGGTAGGTGGTAGGGGCAAAGTGGTAAATGAAAATAGTCAAAAGAAGGCCATTTTAGTAAACTAAGGAGGAGCAAGTTGGCCCCTGATTGGATCATCCCATCACATGAACTTCGTTAAGCTTTCCATCTTTCCAAAAGTCCACCGCACAACCATCGCCACCTTCTGCCTCCTTTCTCATCTCACCATTTCTATATATATAACTCTCTCTCCATAACTACCTGAAACCCTCTCCCTCCAAATTCACACACGCTTCTTCATTCTCAAAAATGACTCCTAAATCTTCTGTTCTCCTTCACAGAATCAGCCACCCTCCTGCCGCCGCCGTCGACGTCGCCCACCTCCAACTCCGGGACGATCCTCCCGCCGCTTCTTCCACCACCACCATACCCGACCAGGTGGCTCGCTACCACACCCACGCCGTCGCTCCCAATCAGTGCTGCTCCGCCGTCTCACAGAACATCACCGCCCCGATTTCCACTGTCTGGTCCGTCGTTCGCCGCTTCGATAACCCCCAGGGCTACAAACACTTCGTCAAGAGCTGCCACGTCCTCGTCGGCGACGGCGATGTCGGCACCCTCCGAGAGGTTCACGTCATATCCGGCCTTCCCGCCTCCAACAGCACAGAGCGCCTCGAGATCCTCGACGACGAGCGCCACGTTCTAAGCTTCAGCGTTATCGGTGGTGAACACAGGCTCTCCAACTACCGCTCGGTAACGACGCTTCACCCCGCCGGAGACGGCGAGGGCACCGTGGTGGTGGAGTCGTATGTGGTGGATGTGCCGCAGGGGAACACGAAGGAAGACACGTGCGTGTTCGTGGACACCATCGTCCGGTGCAACCTGCAATCACTGGCGCAAAAGGCCGAGGATATAGCCAGACGAAGAAACGACATGGACGATTAGCAAATTGCTCTTCGTAATTTTTTTTTTCCCCTTTCTTCTTTTTCTTTTTACTGAAGATATTCTCTATATACGGTACTATTGAAGATTCAATACTAGTATTTTATTATCTTTCTGATGTATTCTTGAAAACCGGGACACCGCCTTGTTTTGCGATGACGAAGATTGCAACTTGCAAGTTCGCCATGGCTAGCTTAGCTGTCGAGTTTCTTTTTTCTTTTGTGGGTCAACTCTAGCTAGCTGGCTAGTTTCAAGTTTTTCTAGCCTGCATGAAATCACACTCCGTCCTGCAATGCATATGAAAATTAAATTTATATATATTTGGTTTTGGCTCCATCCTAATTAAACCCTAACTAGTTCAATTTTTTTTTTAAAGGGTTAATATAATGTCATCTCATCAATTACTCCTTATTTTGGTTTTGGCTGATATAGTTTAAATTTCTGTTTTTTGGTCTAAAATGTTAGTTCCTCTTCTAGTTTTAATAAGGAATTGGATCATTTTTTTGATAGACCAAAATCCTATGATTTGAAATTATATTGGCCATTTTGCATGTAATTAAATCTCTATATTGTTGCTAAATTCATTGCATAAGGCTGAAGCTTTGCTTTGAATGTTGATGTCGGTTTGAAAAGTATAATTTCTTGCGAAAATTAATATATATATATATATATATATATATATCGATCGATACTTGATTGATATATTAGGTTATATATCCTTTGTGGATTCAAGTTTTGAGGTATTAGTTCAATTGTTTGATGTAATATGAATGCCAACATGAACAAAAAAAATAATAGGAATATAATATGTTGTGGATATATTCTAATTAACTAAGAATTAAAGGTTGTGGGTTCATGAAACCAAGAGGAATAAGATAAAAAGAAGAAGAAAGGTAAAGTAAAAATTCGAGACTTTTGATGTTATTTTTCTGGTATATCGAGTGCTTTGTTTAGTTACATCCAACACCTTAATCTTTAGGGTTTTGGATGCGCACTATAAATAAAATTAGGATGCTGAATGTAACTAGAAATAATTGATCGAGCAAATAAAAAAAAAGGAAGGAGAAAGAGGAAGGAGATAGATGTGTTGGAGGGATGAACTATATAAGTTGAGGGGGAGGGAATATGCGGGGTAATAGCTAGCTGTGATAAGCTGGAAGGCGACATTTTTTGTGATGGATGCAAGTTGGAGTAATAAAAAATAATAAACAAGAGAGAGAGGGAGGATATATGATCGAAGAGACAGACAAGTGGGATGGATGGATGGATTTATAGAAAAGAAAAGAGAGGAAGAGGGGTGATTGGAGGGGCCGAGTGGGTGGGGGAGAAGATTGAATAGAAACGTCGTCAGGTAATGCAAGTTGGGCGTGCAAGTTGCAACATTCATAACTAGCTCTAATGTAAGAGACGTACAGGACAAAGACAGAGAGAAAAGAGATGCTCTTTTTCTTCTCTCTCTCTCTCTCTCTCTCTCTGTCTGATATGTAAAAATGAAACTGTGGGTGTATATATGTTTGTTGGCCTTGTGCCAGTTTTGATTTGATTAGTATGTCCTCCTTCGCCTTTCACGCTACCTTCTCTCTCTCTCTCTCTCTCTCTCTCTGATATGTTTGTAGCTGTGAATGAATGAAAAGAGACCGAGTCTGTCTCCATCGCTACTTCACTTTGACCATACCCATGCCATCTCCCTCTCCTCTCATCTTTCTAATTTAACTACCCTTGCACTCTTCCATATATATATATACCAGTACCTAGGCCTTAGCTTGTAGCTATTCTTCTGTTTATTCATCCGATAACTACTGGTTTTATTTATAAGTCTACTTTAAACAAAAAATTTGGTCCTATTTATAAGTCTAGTTTCATATAATAAATGAGATTGTGATGATTTTACCCATATTAATCATTCTCATAAAGTAAGAGAGAGAAGATAGAATTGAAAAATATATAATCATAAATGAGGGTAAAGTTGAAAATTTACCCCCATTGAGTTAACCACCTCATCTTAGTATATGAGATTTAGTCAAACTGGACTTATAAATAGGAACAGAGTGATAAGCGTGTGTTTGAGTATGTCACGTAAATCGAGATTAAACTTTTCTCACATATTTTCCTCGTACATCGTAAATATGATGTTAAAAAATCAGCCTCTACCACTAATTCAAACAAACACTAAATGTCTCTTTGAATTAGGGATTTAAGTTGATTTTCTAATATGATTTATGACTTATGATTATGAGGAAAGTACTACTCTGATCCTATTTATAAGTCTTTTTTAACTAAATCACGTATATTAAGGAGAGTAGTTAACTCAATGATAATGAGATAAATTTTCAGTTTTTCCTCATTTATGAATAGGTATTTTTCAACTCTTTCTTCTCTCTCTATTTTCATTTGCACAATTAATATGAGCAAAATTTTCATAATTTGATTTATTACCATGAAATTGGATTTATAAATAGGACTAAATTTTTTAGTCAAAAAAGACTTATAAATATCACCATAGTGGTATCTAACAGTGGCTTTTTCTCGATTTGCATGATTTGTTTGAGTTAGCATTATGTTATGTTCAGGAGGATATAAGTCACCTCCAATTTAATTAATACTCTTTTTCTTATTTTTCTCTAATGATCAATACTCACTTTTCAACTTTACTCGCTCAATACATCCACATCTCTTTAAGATGGCATTTTGAGGGTAATTAAACATATTTATCAAGAAGGGTAAAAGTGTATTTTTTGTGCATTTTAGGTCATATTAAATGACTTAACTGTCATTTCTTGTGTTCTCATGATATGGTTGAAATGCCCTATATTAGGAACATTATGAACTAGAGAGAATATATTATGAGTCAATCGTAGAGCTGAGAAATTGGGTTGAGCTTGTCGGGCCAACTTTTAAGCCCTGACCTTTTAAGGGTAAGGCTTATAAAATAGAGCCTCCAAATGAAGTCGGGCCTAAAAAGGTTAGATTTGTAGGTCCGCAGGCTTAAAAAGGCTAGTCCTGCAAGCAGGGACGGAGCTTTTTAATGACTAGTGGAGGCCATGGCCCCAAAAAAAAAAAATTTTGTAATAAATATTTAATGAAAATTAGATTATTTTTATAGATTTGACCCCAAAATTTATATATTTGTCCCAAAAATTTATACATTTAGCCCCCTCAAATATTTTTTCCTTTTAATTAGTTAATAAGTATACATTTGACCCCCTCTAATATTTATGTGAAGCTCCGCCACTGCTTGCAGGTAGGGATGGAAATAGGCCAGGGGCCTGTGCCCTGGCCTGTTGAAAGCCTGGTTAAGCATGGCCTGTCAGGCTAAAAGGCCAGGTCAAGGCCTATTTTAAGGCCTGTTTGTCTTAACAGGCCAGGCCTAGACCTCCAAATAGGCCTGACAGGCCGGCCTGTTAAAAATAATTAATTTTTTTTAATAAAAAGATTAATTAATATCCTTTCCCCCTCCCTCACTCAGACCTGTTTTTGTCTTGTTTACATTAGGCTCGTTTTCGGTCTGTTTATATTAGGCCTATTGTTGGCATGTACATTGTAGGCCTTGTTTCTGGCCGGTTTACATTTGGCTTGTTTTAGGCCTGTTTACATTTGGCCTGTTTTCGGCCTGTAAAAAATACAGGCCTCTTAACAGGCCACAGGCCAGGCTCAGGCCAAAATTTTAGCCTGTAACAGGCCACAAGCCAAGCTCAGGCCACTTCCTTGCATAACAGGCCTGGCCTGTTAAGGGTGAGGCTTGGCCTGTTTCCACCCTTACTAGCAGGAACGGCCAGCCTTGTTAGGCGTATTAATTTTTTCAACTTGCCCAGTTGGTAGTTGCCCACTTGCCCTGCCGACCAAGTCTTACGTGAAAAAGCTACTTGCCTTCCCTGTTGCTCAATATTCACTCACTCAATCACTTTCATAATCTCACTCATTTCTATCATTCATTTCACACTTCTCGCCTCAGTCTCGCTATCTCGACCGATAATAGTTTATTTGTTATTATGAATTAATAATTATGTTTGTTTGTTGCTTGATACGTATTGTTTAGACCTTAATGTTAATAACATTTATTTGATAAATTAGAAATTTAGTTGTTGTAACTTATTAATTATATTTCTTTTTAAAAAAACCAGGAAAAATAGTTAAAATTTATAAAAACGGCTTTCGGCCTTGGCCCACATGTTCTTAAGCCAGGCTATGGTAAACACATGTTTTTCTTATCCATGGCCTAAAAGAGTCAGCCTTTTTGGCTCTGACTCTTCAAGGGCCGACTATATAGGGCCATGTCATCCCTGATTTCCAACTCTAGTCGGTTGTCTAATTTAAAGGATAAAACTAAAAGTCAGGCTGATTCTAACTAAAATATATAAAATATTCATAATAAATTATGATTTCTACCATTTATGTGCAAATTCATTGACTTTCATGTCATCTTGCTTCTTTCATACTATCTGCTCTTTACTGTAAAAGCCAATTGACTTTTTTTTTAGGACACATTAAGGAAGTTAATTAAATTATATTAAAATATTTATATTTATACTTCTTTTTCAAACTAATATGCTTGATTTATAAATAGATATATAATTTAATGATGTACAACATATGCTAGTTATAAATAAATAATTTATTTGACTTTCTTATTTGTGTCAAAAACAAGTCAATTGGCTTTTATATTAAAGATTGGATGGAGTGCTATGCTAAAACTGCAATATATCAATGATCCATTGTAACTAATTTGAATTTGGATTAAGGTGTAATTTTGCTCTGAAAGTAATTACACATGAATGCTTTTCGAAGAGCAATTTTTCTTTAGAAGTAACTAAAGTGTAGCAATTTTGCCTAATTCCATTAAAAATGTTATAGGTCAATGTCATTTTTGTAATAGTCAATATTTTTTAACAGTTTAGGCAAATTTTACTCATTTTTAATATTTTCGATCGGGACGAAATTGCCGTCATTAAAAAACTATTTGATACCCAGTAGCCTTATGAGTGACTACTTCTAAAACAAAATTTCAGATTGACTTTTACATATCGGCTTGCAAGTTGCTCAAATTGTTCTAAATTGGGTTGATGATAAGTTTGTAAATGATGAAGTGAGAGAGATGCTGGACTTATACCAGTATAAGTGAGAGTTGATATTCAAAGTATGTTTAATTAATTTTATTCCTTCTTCCTCAAGTGAAGTTGACCCTTTGCTTACTTAATTGTGTGCCCACATTGTGCTTCTCTCCATCAATCTCTGCTTCAACATCTAATTAACATCAAATGCGACGAGATAAAATTGAAGCAATTAAATATCTAACAACACTTTCCCTGCTATTTGAAAAAACACTTTAATTCTCTGCCCAAAAAAATCTAACAACCCTCAGAACATAAATAGGATATGTAATGAATAAGGAGAAAAGATTATCAGATGTATCCATGGCCCTCTACATTATAATGGGATTCAGTAGGAAAGTAAACAACTCTCTAGACATATTACTCCTTCGGTCATTAATATAAGAAGTTAGTTAGCATGTATTACATTAATTAGTTACAATGGCGAACTTTGATCAGGAATTTTAATGATAGGGGATACTATGTCATAAAAAAAAGTATTTAAAAACAATATAGACCTAATATTTAAAAAAAAATTGAAAGAAATCTATTATAGAAATTAAGATCATTTCACTTGACTTTTACTCTACGTGTTTTCATATTGTTAAATTTATCTATAATTGAATCTGTACTAAAACTTAAAACAATTTCTATTTCAATGTATGTAATCAAAGAATCATCAAAAAATTGGTTTTTCATTCTATTTCAAAGTCTGTTATTGATTATCTTCATAACAGATAAAGATCTTTCGGTAGTTACTATAGAAACTGGAAGAGTAAGTGCAAGTCTAATCACTCTATCAATAAGACGGTAAATGATTGACTTTTCAGTTCTTACTAGTCACTGACTAATTTTTGTAATTTTCAATTGATACACACACACATATATACATACATGAATATATATATATATATATAGACACACATAGATATTGTAACTCCATATGAATATATACATACACACATGAACTTTTCTTTTTTATAATTTTTTTTTTTTGGGGACCCTAGCTCCCCATTGCGTCTATCCATGATTAGTCATCTTTCTTGATTGCTTCATTCCATATCCTCATTGATTATTGTTGAAGCGGCATAATAAAGGTAAATTAGGAAAAAATTGAAAAAAATGTTTTATATTTAGAACTAAGATCAACTCCTCAAATATATCTTATATTAGAAATAATCAGGAAATATGCATTGAGTGCGTTAGTACTAAATTATATATGTATACAATCCACACAGAAAATCCAACGAAGGGTAATAATCAGGTATCCTCAAATAATGAAGTAATATTAAAACCAATGAAAATAAAATACATATATTTATGGGGAAGAAGAGGGGAGTTGAGGAGGATGGATGTTGAGCTATCTTCAAGCAATGTACTCGGTTGCGGAAACGTCAACAACACAACCTAATGCTATACATTTATATATTTTCTTAGATGTCCCTTCTCAGTCATGTCAAACCAAAGCTTGAAACAATATATACACATTCAATGTTTCAAATACAAATATAGCAGTATGTGTGTGTGCAGTATTTCTTCGTCATGTATGTTTAACCAAAAGGTTTTAACAAATAAAACATATATACTGTTAAATAGGTGATGTTTAAACTATTGTGTTCAACATAAAAATAATAGAGTATGTGTATTTGAAACGCTGTATAATTCAAATCAGAAGTTGAATTATTATTGGTGGATTGGATATTTGTATGTGTGAAATACTTTCAAAGAAAATAAGACTGTCATTTGCAAGCAAGCAAGAGGAGGAAACTTGTAAATGCAGCATCAACTTGTACCTACTAAATGCGCAAGTGGCCGGGCTAATAAGGGTAATAAAAAGTCTCCTATTTTCTTTGTCACCACCAACCTTAGGACAAGAAGGTTGATATAATAAAGGAGGAGAAGTTGCAGAGAGAGAGAGAGAAGAATGAGAATCGAAATGGGAAAGACGGCGACAGCGGTGACGGCGGTGCCACAAGTACTGGTGGTGGGAAGTTCATGGGGAATCAGAAGCACCTTCCATTCTCTAATGGCCATTCTGACGATTGTTCTTGTTGTTAAAGCCATATCTCTGACTCATGAAGGAGGAATAACATGGGCAGTATCTAACACACCAGACACTGCCTTGTCATCATCGTCATCAAAGTGTGACTTGTTCTCTGGCAAGTGGGTTTTTGATAACGAATCTTACCCACTATACAAGGAGAAACAATGCACCTTCATGTCCGATCAGTTGGCCTGCTCCAAGTTTGGCAGAAAGGATTTGAGCTATCAAAATTGGAGATGGCAGCCCCACCAATGTGACCTTCCCAGGTCTGATCATAATTTGATGTGAAGAAACTAACACTCTATAGTTTAATTTAATGAATGCAAAGTCATCATTACAATTAATTAATTATGATTGTGATTCAAAACCAGTAACATGAAGAATAATCAAGGTGAAGTATTGATGATGTTTTTGAGGTTTGTGGAATGTTGTTGTTTCTATGTTAATAAGGTTCAATGCCACAGCATTGCTTGAGAGGCTAAGGAACAAGAGGCTTATGTTTGTGGGGGATTCCCTAAACAGAGGCCAATGGGTTTCCATGGTTTGCCTTGTTGACTCTTCAATCCCTCCCTCTCTCAAATCCATGCGCTCCATTGCCAATGGTTCACTCAGCATCTTCAAGGCCAAAGTAAGCCACCCTTTATTCTTATATATCATCACAATTATATTACCACTCAAGTGTGTGTGTGTGTGTATCTTGGTCATGTTTCTAATGAATGTCTACTTAATTGTGAAACACGTACGTACATATACAAGGAATACAATGCGACCATAGAGTTCTACTGGGCTCCCTTACTGGTGGAATCCAACTCGGATGATCCGGTGAACCACAGGGTACCGGATCGGATTGTGAGAGTGAAGGCCATTGAGAAGCATGCCAGGTACTGGACTGATGCAGACATTCTAGTTTTCAACACTTACCTCTGGTGGAAGAGACCTGTTATGAATGTCCTGTAAGTACAACGTTACATGCATTATTGTTCATATATTCATCTAAGTAGCTATCGTCACTTTCTTTGATGATCCATTATTTTCTGTATCTCTAACTCTGCAGGTGGGGCTCATTTGAAGACCCAGATGCGATTTACAAAGGAGTAGAGATGGTGAGGGTGTATGAAATGGCTCTGAGGACTTGGTCTGATTGGTTGGAGGTTCACGTCAATCGTAATAAGACCAAATTGTTTGTTGTCAGCATGTCCCCCACTCATCAAAAGTACTTCTCCTTTTCATATCCTACTTCATTTAGTTTAGTACTTTTGACACGGGCCCATTGGGCCTTTTCTAGACCAGCCCAATTTTGCCAACACATTCTCAACCCGGTTCCATTGGGAGAGCTTCTCATATTTAATGCCCGACAATGCTTTGAATTGGAAGATACTTATGCCTAGCAAAAGAAATTTCAACCTAGTTTAGCTAATCAGACTGATGACTAGTGAATCAGTCTAGTCTAGTTTAGTCCAGATTTTTTGACAGATTGATTGAGTTAAATTACTTTTTCCTTCCTAAATTTGAAACGACATTGTTTTGAGTCAAAAAAGCAGTCCATCATATTTATGCTTTAATTCTATGTTGTGTTAGATTATTTGTCATTTATACATGAATATTCTATTTACTCATAGCAGGTTAATGCCTTTTACATTTAAATATTACTCATTCCAAACTTAGATATATGAATATGTTTGTATATTTGAATTACCGATGCTATTTGAATCATGATTTGACCTTGAGTTGAACCATTAACCCTTAAACTACTTTCTCAACCGATTCACTGATACTTTGCTAAAATGTGATATCAGGGCAGAGGAATGGGGAGGAGAAGAGGATGGGAACTGTTACAAAGAAGAAAGAATGATAGAAAAAGAGGGATACAGTGGGAATGGGTCAGAGCCAAGAATGATGAGAGTTGTGGAGAAAGTGCTGCAAGATCTCACAACAAGAGGCATAAATGTTCAAATGTTGAACATAACACAGCTGTCAGAGTACAGAAAAGAAGGCCATCCTTCTATTTATAGGAAGCAGTGGGAGCCTTTAACTCCTCAGCAAATGGCCAATCCAAGCACTTATGCAGATTGCATTCACTGGTGTCTCCCTGGTGTTCCTGATGTCTGGAATCAGCTCCTCTATGCCTATATTTTTCAACTATGACACTCAAATACTTTCACGCCCATATATGATCACCTCCTAATTCGTTGTTACAATTTTGTGTCAATAAGTCAAGTGTCCCAGTTTTTCCTTTGGCTTTATTGTTTGCTTTTCTTTCATCTTGGTCTGGGGAGGGAGTTGAAGTGTAATTAAACCATATTGTAAGTCTCCTAATCCTCAAAATGTTATATATACCTTCTTTTTCTTTTTTGAATTGTGGTTTTTGGTTTTGAGAAGAGCCCAAGATTCCGGAGGTGCCTTGGGAAGTTAAGACATTACTTGCTGCAAAAAGATAAAAATCCTCAAGGTTTCTTTCTTATTATTTGTAGAAAAGTCATAATCATAATGCTTTGAAATTCCATGATATCCCCATGAATTGAAATTCAGAGGAAGAGGTTACGGTGTAACATCTAAAATGACACAATTGGGGAATGTTTAATCCAAGTTTAAGTCGGTGCCCATAAGAGGAAGTGAGACAATGACAGCTTTGAACAATGAGATCTTACCCAACGCTAACGGCTGACTTTGAACATTCTTCCATCGGCCTTCTTTTTTTTTACTTTTCCAATCTTCTGCTTGCCCAGAAAATCCTAACTTTGACAATTTCTTGATCTCGCTCCAACCAACTTTTGATACGCTACTACCTATCGTTTATTAAAAGACTAAAACAAGAAAACGACGACGACAACAATAATAATAGTAAGAAGAATAACTTCCCAATGTACAGTTTTTAATTATACACCAAAATCCCTATTTATTAATAAAAAAATAAACTCTTATAAACTTAAGATTTAAATTCACAATATATTACTATAACGAGTTTGTTTGAACTTGTAAGTCAGATAAAGTTATACATACAAAATAATGTAATAAATTGAGAAAATTTTCTACATTTGCCCTTATTAAATTTTCATCCCTCTCTACTTTACAAATGATTTCCATAATTCTCTCTCCTTTTTAATCAAATAGGGGTAAAATTTACAAAACATAATTAATTTCCATACAAATGACTTATATATATAACCAAGCTTTTTTCCTATATGTGAATTATATTCAGGCACCTTTTGGCAACATTCGTTAGGGACATTAAACCTTCTTGGTCCACAACACAGGTATTTTTTTGCTCAGAATGACAACAATGGTTTTGAACATATTAATAACTTTCCGCTAATGTTCTGTTTTCTGTAACTATGATGTTCATTTTGGTTCCGATGATTAGCAAGGCTCAAGTTATGTTTTCCCCCATTGAATCCAATTTAATATGTTTGAATAGAGCTACGATTACCAGACCACCAAAGTGTTCGTGCAACTACTGTATAAAAGTGTGTGTGTAATATTAATTCCAAAATAATTTGATTTAATATGAGACAACTTAATGTTCATGATATGATCAAAATTAATTATTCCCGACATAAGTGGTTAAGGAGGGAAACAAAATCAAAGAGCGAGGGTATTGGCACCTTTGTAATCGAGCGAGGGAAAGACTTTGCAATATTTGGGGTTTCCAACATCATTACTTTCAAAATGTGGGCTCATATATATAGTCATTACACCAATCGATCATACTCCGGACCCCAAATTTAGAAGCAAACCCAAAACTGGCTTATATTCCTTTCAGTGGTCTACTTGGTCAAACTTTAGCCTTCTTCACGACTCTGGCTCTTTTCTTTCCTTCTTTCTTTCGTGAGTGAATCACCATCGTCGTCAATCGGTCATCATGCAGAGGTGGAACAGAAAGAAGGCTCATTTTCCTTTGCTTGTGCTTTTCTTCCTCGTCTTCGTAGCCGTCACAACCTTCCTCCACAGTGAAAGTAGTATACATCAAATCCATGAAAACCCAGATCATGTTCATAATCATCAAGAAGCTTCTCCGGTCGTTTATGTCAAACCCAATCTTCCTGCTCACCTCAACCGTGCTTCAGGTATGCTTGTTCACTCAAGACTTCGAGATTATTTTCTTTTTTGTCTGTTTCCTTGGTTTTGTGCTTCTTTAGCTTGGATTTGAAGTGGCTGTGGTTGGATTTTAGGGATTTTGGATAGGTTCAGTGGATGCAACTCCACCAAAGAGTATAGTGGCCGGAAAATTTCGTGGGTAGACCGTTCCCAACAACCTGGCAAGCGGAGAGAGGGTCTCCAAGGCTGTGACATTTTCTCGGGTAAATGGGTTTATGACAATACTTCGCACCCACTATATATCGAATCGGATTGCCCTTACATGTCGGACCAACTGGCTTGTCACAAGCATGGACGGTCGGATTTGGGTTACCAATACTGGAGATGGCAACCACATAACTGTAATTTGAAGAGGTGCTTTCGTTTTCTTATCCTTTCCCCACATTATTTATGATTGGGAGATTATTTTTTTCTTTTGACTTTATCCGAGTTAAATTTGGCATTCCAAGGACAGACTGTTTGGGCATTAAGGATCTTGTTTCTCTCTTGCCGTTGTTTTCAATTTATGCATAATCTAAGCTATTGTTGATGTCACTAGGCTGAATGCTCAAAATAGAAACTTTTAAGTAAAGTTGCAATGTTTTTAAGTAGTTAAACTTAACTTAGTATAGTTTATAGCAGAACAAAATTTGTTCCTCAGGAATTGCAGTGGCTAAATTTAATTTCTGTCAGGGCTCACTGATTTCTTGTTTTAAACAGATGGACAGTTGCGGAGATGTGGGAGAAGTTAAGAAATAAAAGGCTAATGTTTGTTGGCGATTCTCTAAACAGAGGACAATGGATATCTATGGTGTGTTTGTTACAGTCAGTAATTCCTGCTGATAAAAGGTCAATGTCACCAAACGCTCCTTTGACAATTTTCCGAGCAGAGGTTAGCTAAAGAGTTATCTCAAGTATATTAATTTTGGTGTCCCACTATTTTCATAATGAACATTTTACTTCTCTGGCTTATCTTTATGCTATGTGGTGTTCTAAGAATTTGAGCTGATGGTTATGTCCACTGACTCCACTCATCACTTGAACTAATAGCTGAAAATCCTGTTAACATCATTTTCCTGTTATCTACATCTCATTTGCAGGAGTACAATGCAACTGTGGAATTCCTCTGGGCTCCATTGCTTGTTGAATCTAACTCTGATGATCCCGTAAAGCACAGCCTAAATGAGCGGATAATTCGTCCAGATTCTGTTCTTAAGCACTCGTCACAGTTTGAGCACGCTGATATACTTGTTTTCAACACTTACTTGTGGTGGAGACAAGGCCCAGTCAAGCTGTTGTCAGTAACAATTCAGCAATGTATCAATGGAATTATAATATATTTCCCCTGAATCTAATTGTATAATGTACTTGTGCAGATGGACTGATGCAGAAAACGGGGCCTGTGAAGAATTAGATGGGTTAGGAGCCATGGAGTTGGCCATGGGAGCCTGGGCAGACTGGGTATCATCTAAAGTTGACCCACTCAAGAAGCGAGTTTTCTTTGTGACCATGTCCCCTACACATCTTTGGTGAGCACTTATCCTTATACTAGTAGTATCTATTTGTATTTTGGGTTTTATCATCTTTTTTAGCAGGAACCATCTTTAGCGATTTACATCCTTTGACATGAATCTTTTTTCCACGTTCAGGCTGAGCTAATTGTTTGTCACATAACTAACTATTTCATTCATTAGGCTTTAGGCGTCTGTTAACTTTTATCATACCAAGTTCTATAATGAAATTGTAGTGTGTGAATGTTTTTTGTGCTCAACGCCATAATGCTGACCCGTCAATCAAGCTCCTCCACTACTGAAGAACTTTGTAGCTAAACACTTTAAAACTACACTTAAGTAAATGACCGTCAAGTTTGTTTCATTACGAATAGTCCAATACAGACTCTGTGTTATAGTTGGTCGACCATGGTTTTTGTGACTCTTCCCTCTACCCTGGCTGGCTCACTTCTGTGGCTGAATGAATCTCTAATCAAATTTTGCAGTGTCATCAACTCTTTCTACGTTTGTGGCAGTGATTTTTTTTTTTTTAAAAAAAAGATATCCTCTTTAGAGTTTTCAGGAACCAGATTTCTCATTGATGGGACTTAGGCCACTTGCCTATTTTCACTTAAGTGTAGATTATTGCAAGTTATTCCAATCAGCTTGTGCAATGGGCTTTTTGTTATTGTTTAGAATGATTCTCCGAAGTGGAATACTTAGTTTGTGGACTATTATTATATGGGTAAAGAGTTTAACTAAAGTGGTCAGCTCCATACAATTCTGCTATTCTAGCATGTGACAACTTGGTGAGTCAGGGGATGAGAGTTCAGTTATGATGCTTAGTGGGACCCAATTGGGTTAACTTAGGGCTTGTTTGAATTAATATTGGAAAAGCACGTTCATGCAAGTGGGGACAAAAATCTTCCCACATAGTTACCTCGTACACTGTAAATCTCGTTGGAAGAATAACTTCTACTGCTAATCCAAACAAGCACTAAGTTGGTGAAAAGAGAGAAATACCTTTCAAGTTTTGACGTTATTGGTAACAAAAACATTTTTTGCTCAATATGTTTAACTGAGTTGAGGTCTAAAATTCATATGCAGGAGCAGAGAGTGGAAGCCAGAAAGTGAGGGAAACTGTTATGGGGAGAAGGAGCCTATTGGTGTTGAGGGATACTGGGGAAGTGGTTCTGATTTGCCAACAATGCGCATGGTGGACAATATCCTGAGCAAGATGAGCTCTAAAGTTACTGTCATCAACATAACGCAGCTGTCAGAGTACCGAAAGGATGGCCACCCGTCGATCTACCGGAAGTTTTGGGAGCCCCTGCCCCCTGAAAAGTTGTCAAATCCTACATCGTACTCAGATTGCATACACTGGTGCCTACCGGGGGTTCCTGATGTTTGGAATGAGTTACTATTCCATCTCTTGTAGATCCCTTTTCAGGTATCAATATTCTTTATTCGTGGTGGCAGCTAATCTCGGCATTTAAAACAGAAGCAAAAGCTGCTTGCAACTTGGGAAGTGGGGGGAAAAAAAACACCTGAATGCTCAGTTGCCAACTTACCTTGTTAACCCTTGACAAGGTGAGGAAAGGAACTGTATAATTATTTGTCCATTCTCTTGTTTTTTGTCTTTTGCAAATTCATGTGGAGGGAATTGTTCATCGTGGCAAACAATACCAAGTTTGCATGAAACATGCTGTAATTTCTACCACAATCACTCTTAGCTGTACAGATTTTGCCCCAAGTTAATTGAACTAGTGCCTGGGGATTTTCGTGAGATACTAGTGCCTGCTAAGCTGGAATTTGGATTATTTTTTGGGAATTCAGGCCTAAGCATGTTCCCTTTGCTCCTCAAGTTTCAGCTATAAGGCTCCTCGATTATGGGATTTACTAGAAGGATCGGGGACTGTCAGTCTAATACTGCTGAAGAATGGGCCGTGGTTGAAGGTCTTCAGCTGGGTTGGGACTTGGGTTATAAGAAAATTATTTTAGAGTCTAATGCGGGTGATATCATTAATTTGATACTTGATTATGCTTGTATTCTTGTAGCAATCTGGTTTTGAAAGCTAGAGAGTTGTTGAATTTAGATTGGCAGGTTGATACGAGAGTTATCCTGAGAGATTTTAGTTGTATTGCTGATGCTTTAGCCAAAAGAGGCATTTCCTCTTCTGATATTTTGGTTGAGAGCCCTTCCAACTTAAGGATTTGGGTGGATCATGAACGTTTGGGAGTTAATTCCCCTTATGTGTAATCTCTTTATGTGTAATATTGGCTTTTAGCCATCCTTTTTATCCAAAAAAAAAAAAAAAACTATAAGTTTTAGCCTTCCAAGCATCATTTAGTTTAAAACATTGGTCCTTATAATTCAATATAAATTTTGACCATTTTACTCTTAGGGGGACGCGAACTTATGATTTAAAATTTGAGAAACTAAAGTCAAAATTCAAAACCAAGCAGACTTGAAAAATTAAAGATCTTCTTCTTTTTGTTTTTTTTTAAAGGTCGTCTTAACCCTACAATTAATATTGAAGTTGGAAATATGGGCTTGGGAAGAAGATGGACATACTAGAGACGTGGGCTTAGTCCACATGCAAGGAATTGCTGAAGATGTGAGGCTACATGCTGTTTAGATATTTTTTTTTTTTTTTAAAAAAAACGTGCTGTTTACTTTAGAGTTACCGTTATGGGCTGGGCCTCAAACATGCTTTTCGAAATTGAGAAACAATTGAAGGTGATCACTGATCAGTATATGATTAAGAATAGGATTTCAAAAACCAGTAAAGCTAAATGAATGTTGTTGCTGATCTGATCTCTCTGTCTCTCTGAGGAGAGTTGGGAGAGGCAGGATCTTGGATCTCCACATATCGCTGTGGAGTAGTGTCAGGGACCAGGGAGTTTTGTGGAATAGGTCAAAGAAAAGGTGGGGAGAAGTAAGAAATATAAATATAAAGAGGAGGGACTAAATTAAGAAAAAGAAAATGAATGGTGGGAAAGATTAAATATTGGGGAGGGGGTGAATAGAAAATGGGAGTAAGAGTGAGGAGTGAGGAGGGAAATTAAGAGAATGAAAAAGATGAAAGCAATGGGGAGAGAAGGAAGGAGGAGGGGGGAGGCTGAGATCCGGTAAAGGCGCGGCATGCAAGAGAGGGACGAAGACAGTATGGGAAATGAGGAATAGGGAAGAAAGATAATGTTGAATTATGGGGGGGCCACCCCTTGCATGAGGCATCACAATTCACACTCTTGTTCCCTATACTTTCAACACATTACTCGGTTTCAGGGTTTCGTGACTTTTCTCCTCAATACAGGTGTTTTCTTTAGGATTCGAACTCCAAATCCAGAAAGATCTTGTGAAATCTTATACCGCTAGACCAGGTTTATGTTGGTATCACAATTCACACATTTACATGCACTAATATTAATATGCTCAATCATGTTACACTTTGTCCATGTGATATCTCATCAAATTAAGGCTATTTTTGATTGACACCTTAACTTTTATTTGGATATGGGATACATTTTTTATTTATGTAAATATTTGTATTAACATTCTTTATCATAAATTAATGACTTTAAATAGGACTGATATTTTTTTAAAAAAATTAATTAATAACATATAGCATCAAGTGACTTGTGATAAGAGTCATTCATCTATTCATCTTTTCTAGAGAGTAACTTTAGTGTAATAAAAAAGAAAAGAAAAGAAGGGATAGTAGTATATACTATATCTTCAGTCCTCATTATAAAGCACTTTTAACTAATTCATACTAAGTAAAGAGTATTTGAAAAGTCATTAAATGTTTGAAATCAATAAAATGTTCCAACTTTTACTCCTATTAATGAAGTTTTGAAGGAGCAAGAAAACACAAAGAGTCACAAAACTGTAGAGGGTGCCAACAGTTTCATCTGTCCCCCTCCTCTCTGCAGAGTCTAAAATTCCCCCACTCAATGAGTCATTGCCAGCTGCCACCCCTCAGATTTGATAGATAGACATGTGTGTGTGTGTCACATTATGAATAAGGATTTTTCTAGAAAGGAATTTACTGATGGAGTGAATTAAACAGAATTTTGGGGGATGCAAATCCAGTAAGCAACCATCGAAACAAGTAAAAAAATGACAGTGTTTGGACTGTGACAAAGGTGACATTAGTTGTGTTGTACAACTACTATGTTCCTTGTAACATTTGAGAGGGACCATGAGTGTATGAGGGATTGAATTTATCTCATTATCCTTTTCTTATCATATCTCATAATCTCTAAATCATGTTTGTTTACAATACTATAACTTTTTTTATTTTTTTATCAATTAACAGTCCAGACGAACTGATTAGAAATAAAGAGAAAAAAAGATAAGAAGAGAATCTCCTTGAGAGGGGACACTAACTTTTGGTTTTGTGGAAACAAATAGCGAAAAGTTAGGGAAATGATTGTTTAGGCCAGAAAGGAATTCCACAATAATAATAATAAATGAGAAACAAGTAACTCATGAAACATGAGAATCAACAGATCCCATGTCCAACCCACGTCGCTTTTTTCATATTTTATGACATGGACCTTTTCTTTTTTATGATTCTGCTCTTTGAATCCGAAAGATGCTGAGGTTCACTCATTCTGCGAAAGAGATGTCAAATCCATCATTGTATATGTAAGTGTTGAAAGAGTACAGCAACAGTGGGAGCGGTGAAACCCAGAGGATGAGGAATCGGAATGGGAATGTGAGACCATAATTGCTTGTTTCCCACTCACCCTTTATGCCATTCTTCGACCCTTTTTTATATTTCTTCATCCCTATCACCTCATCATCCATCATGCTCTACAACTTTCTCACCATTGTTTCCACAGATTACCTAACCCATCTTTGATACTCCTTCCCTCCCTATATAAATTCTCGAGAGATTCTAAAAAAAAAAAAAAAGTTAAATATAATAATTATGTAGCAAATTTAATTTTTTTCCCTCTAAAAAATACCCCTATTTATGAATGGGTGAGAGAAAGAGTAATAATGAAAAAATGATAAAAGAATGTAAGTATAATAAGTAATTGAGGGCAAATGAGGGGGAAAAAATGTATTTATTATTGAGACAAACTCAAAAAAAAATCTTATATTTGGGGACAAACCCATTAAAAAAAAGACTCTCACGTGTAAGACCAAGGGAGTATAATTTCCAAGTAATTTACATATATCCATAAAAATGGCTAAAAATGCTATATTTATCATAAAATTTAAGTGATTTTTAATAATATCTTTATTGATTACACTAAATTCTAATATCATGTTACCCTCATTCTTAATTTAAGAGCTCACATGCACGTACGGAGGTAGTATTAGTTATAACTCTTTCACTACCTATACTACTTTGGTTCCTACTTTATGGCGCCTTGTGAAAGATTTTTTTAGTACTTTTAAATTTTTATCGGGGCTTGATAGTATTAAAAAATATTAAATATGCCTTTTGTCTTATTTATAGGAAGAGAGAAGCTTTTTTATCATATATATTTATAAGACACATCATCAAAAAAAAATTAGGTGAATGTACAATTTAATCTTTCATTTTTTTTAAAAAAAATTATTGTATTAACTTTGTTTTTACTTAGTGTTATGAATATTAAGTAGGGATAGAATTTAAAAATTGTTAAATTTTATAATAGAGTTAATGAGATTTAAGATTTTCCTTCACTTGTATAAAAAATGTCAAAAGTTTTTTATAAATATGATCAATAGGTTTTTTTTTTTAATGTATGTTTATATTTAATAAGAGCAGTAAGAAAATAACAATTACTACTTCCTTCGGTCTAAATTATATGAGTACTTTTATAATGGAAATTACACTATAAAAGTGTTTCTATAATTAAGACCGAGGATAATATTATGACAATAGAATTTAGTGTAGTCTTTCTGTTAAACATATAGTAGTAATTCATTTTATGAAAATTAATTAGGAAAATTGGGTTGGTTTTTTTTTTGGGAGGGGTGGCGGTAATTCCCAGGAAGAGGGGCACACCGCAGGGAGATGGGTAACGTGGGCCATTGGGGCCCGCCCCTCAATTGCTTTTTTCCTTCATTCTCCTACCTCCTTTTCCCCCTTTTCCTCTTATTTTTCTTTTTAAAAAAGAGGCACCCCTTTTTAATTCCTTTTTTTCCCATATACATTTTACATAACAATCAAATAGCACCAAGGCATTGTGTTCATTTATATAATACATAAACGAATGAAGAAGATTTTTGCTTCCATTTATCGATTATATTAAAAGTCTAAGATAATAATATAAATTGTTCTTATCTTCAATGATACTCTTATTCTGATTAACTTCAATTATAGAGCAAAAAATATTATACGACATAGAGAAAGACACAACAAATTAAGAGTATATTATAAATTCTCAAGAAAGACATAATAATTATGTGTACCTGAAATATTTTTCAAGATCATTAAATATTTTTTTAATATCAGTCAGCAGCTTAAAGTATCTTTCTAGTACCAGTCAGTACACTAAAATATTTTTTCAAGATTATAAAATAATTTATCAAGATCATGAAGTATTTTTTTAACATAAATCAACAGCCTAAAATATCTTTCTAGTACTAATCAGTACAATGAAATATTTATTCAAGATCATAAAATAATTTATCAAGATTATGAAATATTTTTTCAATACTAGTCAGTATCCTGAAAGGTCTTTTTAGTATCATTTAGCGCCCTGAAATATTTTTTCAAGATCCGTACCCTGAAATATTTTTTGAGGGTACTAACTGGTACTCAAAAAACATTTTATGATCTTGAAAATTTATTTTAAGATACTAACTAATTTTGAAAAAATATTTCAGGATATTGACTAAAACTAAAAAGATACTTCATGATCTTGATAAATTATTTTAGGATCTTGAAAAAATATTTCAGGTACTGACCGGTATTTAAAAGATACTTTAGATGGTGGATCCTATTTTCAAAAAAAAAAAAATGAAACAATGCATTTTACACCAAAACGTTTTTTTTTTTTTTTTGTATAAAAAAGTTTAGGTGGGGGTAGGCACTAATATCCCACCAGGATCAGGGCATACCTCCAGGCTCAAAGAATGCTTATAGAGGTACTTACAAATTGTTTACTAAAGAGACTCTCATATCAGCAGATATCAAATCTCCTCCCTTTTGGGGTGATACCAAAACCCTGTTGTTCAAGAGAAAAGAAAAGGATGACAACAAATAGTAAATGAAAAAGACCAAAGCCGGATCCTATGTTTACAAGGTTAAAAAAATGTATTGCAAATGCACGTGTAAACTTTGAAATTAAAAAAAAAATATATATATATATAAAATTGTAACTTGAAAATAGTATATAGTGGAGTGGTATTTAAAGAAAAAGGATGAGTGATGAAATCTTTGACATGATGATTATGTTGAATAGATTTTAGCAAAAATATAATGTTCGAATTAGCAATGATTAAGAGGGTACCTAATTTTAATTGATAACAAATGACTTAAAAAAAACTGGCATGATTCAAAGTATGGTGGGGAAGAATATAACGGAAATGAATATTTATATATATATATATAAAAAGAGGAGAATATAGAGCATTTAATTCATATGCATATATATATAGCCGAATGAAGAATCAGAATTCCCTATCAATGTCTCCTTACTGCGTCTAATAGTAATTCATGACTGTGTCTGTGTCCCACTTTAGCTTAATAAATCTTCCTCTGTATCACGTGAAATTTCATTTATACCAATCATATAACAACATTTGACCAAAAAAATTTAAAAAAAAAAATCATATAACAACTCTCCTATCATTTATTTATATATTGAAGGTTACCGTACAACACGAAAAGTATAAAAGGATGAAAAGGATAAATCATTGAACTTAATTAATTCCAACACAAAAAAGAATTGCCAACCACACAAGTGCCAGTTCGATAATAACCTAGTTCTAATTACATTCATAAAAACAATCTTCTTATTCCTCAATATATATATTGATATTTCATAATTAATGCGGGTATGCTATCCCCCCTTTTTTTATCAATATAAATTATCATTTCATTATTATATTAATTTATGGTTTTTATTTTAATAGAATAATTTTATAACATAGATTTAATGCCAATATTTGTGAGTCTCAATATTAATTTAAGGGGTTAATAATAAAGAAAATTACACCAAGGTTCCAATCAAGAAAATTAATATAAGAAAAGTTTCATAAATTGTTAATGACAAGTGAAAGAGTCATAATTAAAAAGTTATGAAACTTTTTGATACTAACTTATGTCTTAAATATAAGCCCCAATTTTTTTTTTTGAAATTAAAGAAGATGGTTATATTACTCTAAAATATTTATATTTATTGTTTTTTCTTTACATTAATTTGTTTGACTTATAAATTGATATATAATTTAAGGAAAAAATATTTCTTCAGTCACTGGAGATAAATTAAGTTATCTCCAGTGACCCCAAAACTATATCATTTTAGATTAATGAAGGGTGTGTTTGTAATTTTAGGTGAATTAATGAAAGGTGTTTCGGTAAAATTCATATGATAAAAAAATAAACAAAATTACGGAAACACCCTTCATTAATCCAAAACAACGTAGTTTTGGAGTTACTAGAGATAACTTTATCTCCAGTAACTGGAGAAATCTTTTACCCATAATTTAATTATACACAATATATGATATGGTTAAGTAGTTTAATTTACTTTCTTAATCTCTCCAAAAAAAAGTAACCTATATTTTATATTTAGGGTTAGAGGTAGTACTACGTACTTTCGGTTTGAAACCTATGATATAGTTTATAGTATAATTTATACTCCCAAGTATGTTTTATATTTAAGGCCGGAGGAGTATTATTTTCCTTAACTAGGGACATTGGTGCGATTTTCTCTTAATATTATTAGTAGCCCTTATATAAATTGATTGAATTCTAGTTTTGGTTCATGTAGTTTCTAATCGTTGATTTTTACCACTATAGTTTTATAAGAATATCATCTAAGTTTTAAAAGTTTTGATTTTAGTCTCTATAATTAAACTCAGATCAAGTTTTTATCAAATTATAGAGACCACACCAAACAATTTGAAACTACAAAAATCAAACTCCTATCAAACAGTAAGACTAACAATGATATAAACTCTTAATTTAATTATATAACTTTATGAAAAAAACTTGTAATTGGATCAATTTGAAATTTTTAAAAAGCTTGAGAGAGAGAGAGACATGACAGGTTTGTCTGAAAAAATTTCATCTCTACCTGGCCTGCAACCCATAGCCAGCCGGCATATTTGTTTGATGGACTGATTTATTTTCTTGTTCTAAAGCGATCGATTTCAACTAATACAGTCTTTGATCGCTTAAACATGATATCTTAAGTTGAAGTCTTTGTAAATGTTAGAAGCCTTATTTTGGAGAGCTACCCAACCCCGGTTAGGTCTTAAAAGTATTCAAATCACCTATTTAGAGAGTCAGTTCAAATAAATAAAAAATTGGTATAAGTTACAATTTTCTTAGTTATGGACTTATGGCTATAAAAACCTTTTGGACGAATACTTTGTAATTAAGCATATAAATATTATTGAAGTTTTGACTATAGTGGTTTCTTAGTTATAATTAAATAATAGAGAGAGAGGTGGAGAGGGTAGGATCATAGCAAGAGAAGGGAGTCGGCAGGAGGAAGAGAAGGACAAATTAGATGAATAATGAATTCGGCAATGGAGGACGGCCCACCCCCTCCCTCACCCAAACACTCCCTCTACTTTTCTTTTTTTCTATAAGCCGAAGTATTATCGGGTACTAAATATAAGCACCACTTCTAATAAAATTTAAACATTGGTTAATCATATTATGAAAGGTTAAGTAGAAAAGTCGCCCTAGAAATATACACCTAGAAATAATGTTGTCCTAAAAGTTTTTTCAGGTTCAATGTAACCGTATAAGTTTTAAAACATAGCAATTTGACCCGATATCGTAAAAAAAACAAACGTAGTTGACCATTAACCTTTTAACTGAAAATGACAACATTGCTATATTTTAAAATTTCTGAGATAACATTGAACTGAAAAAACTTTCAGGGTAACATTACTCTTAGACACATATTTCTGAAGCATATTTGCTACTTAAACCTATTATGAAGTACTTTGTCCTTTTTGTTAGACCCAACTCATGTCCCTTCTCTTCCTTTTGTTTCCTATATTATTTCTTGGGTTAATTCCATATTGGGTCAAGGTGCAGATTTGCCAACCAACTATTACCCGAGGAGCGTCTAAGCCAAATAACTATTGAGGGGACCAAAATTACCAATTAACAATTAAAAAGTGAAAAAAAAATGCAATTTGGAGCAGATTCGCCAACGAATTATTACCCCGTTACTGTTTTGGTGTCTCTGTCTTCCATTGACTATCACAAAGTCAGTGACATCGGCATTTCCAAAGCTTCTATTGTTGCTGGGTGTTCCACTCACCCTCTTGAACTCATCCAGTAGTCCACAGCATTCGATTGGCACGCACCTTGCACCGTAGTTCCATCCCTCTGATGCCATAAGCAGCAACCACTGCTACCGCAATGCCTGCTCCCATGGGTCCCATCTCTATTGATGTTTTCTTTTTCCAACAAGAAGGCTTAACCGCTCTTTTCTCCAGCGTTTCCGCCTCCGTCTTACGCCAGTGCCTCATATTTTAATTTAATTGTGATAGTTGTTTTTTTAAAAAAATAGTTATTTGGTGTTTTTTTTTTCACTTTTAATAGTTATTTGGTGTTTTTTTTCCACTTTTTAATCGTTGATTAGCAATTTTGGTCCCCTCAATAGTTATTTGGCTCAGACACTCCTTGGGTAATAGTTGGTTGGCAAATCTACACCTTCACTCTTCCATATTTAGTCCCTCAAGTTTCAAACTGTTGACTAAATACCAACGGGGGTTGGCTCAAGTGGTAAGCGGCTTGTGTCGCTTAAGCAATGGTCTCAGATTCAAGCCTTGTGAATGCAACCCCCCCCCCCCCGGCTGGGAGACTCTCTCACTATAGCCAGGTGTGCGATGCGAGTCGGATTCGGATTAGTCGGGGTGAAACTCCGGTGAACCGGGTGGTCAACCAAAAAAAAAATTGTTGATTAAATGATCCACATGTTTAATTGAGGAGAGCTAAAATTAAAATGATGACAAACCCTTGTTCCTTCCCTTTCCAACTCCTTTTCCTGGTTTCTCATTCTATTACAATTTTGAGCCACACCACCTCCATTCTTGTATTCTCACACTTGTATCTCCCACAAAGTATTTAAGCATCTCAATCAATTCAATGCCACTCTTGTTCTAAACAATTAAAATTTTTCCTTGGCATACAGACATACATGTTTGGTAACAATTTTAAAAGGTCAAATCATGTTTAGATTGTTCGTTAGTCGGCATTTGGCTGGCAGATCACATTATAGCAACCAAAGGTGTGGACTTATGAATATGAGTAGGCTTCATCCATTTTGACTTTACACCCACACCAATTCAATCATATGATTCATCAATATGACCATTATTTTCATAATTAGATTAAAATATTTATTTATTCATGATTCTTTTTAAATCTCAAAATTCTAAAAAATAATCCAAATTAAGATGATTTTAATAGATGGTTATAAATGTTTAAAAAAAAAAAAAGAATCTACCATCAGACGAACAATTGATGCAACTGTAAACGCTGTGTACGTACTTCTTTTATCAAGCAAGATTCCAAATTTTGCATAAGAACAATTAATGCGCGTGGTAAAATTGCATCCATTGTTAATTTTTCAAAGGTAAAAAGTTCGGGATATTGGGGGCATAAAAAGAAAGATCACTTCCAACCAAATTAATTTCATAATTCATCTACAAGAGTTGAGAAATGATAACCAAACACCCCCCCCCTTCCCCCCAACCACTTAATTGGTAAGAACTTGAGTAGATTGCAAATGGCCTTTGCAGCCTGAGCTTTTAATGAAACACCACGGTTTTGATACCACCTGTAATATAATAGTGTTTGTCCTTTAAAGAAAAAATTCCTTTAAGATCCTAAGGATTAAGAATATGTTAAAAAAATTTTAGAGAGAATTTTGATGTAAAAAAGATTTTAAGGAATTGTTAAAATTCACGGATAAAATTATTAATCCCCTAGTAAAGGAGTTGTCAATGAAATCTTTTAGCATCAGAATGTTCTTGAGAGTTTTTAAACATTTTTTTGGTGAACCGATTTTCCAAAAGAAAAGAGAGTAAAAAATTGTGAGAAGAGCACTGCTTTTTAAGGGAATGGAGGGTGAGGGGGGTATATGACTTTTGGGTGAATCGCACTGAAGCTGGGGAGGGGGCATATATGTCTACAAATAAGAGATTGGGGCATCATTCTCTCTCCTGCCAATCTGGCTGTATAAATACCACCCCAACGTTCCCTCTCACTTCACCATTAGTTATATTTCTTCCTTCTCCCTTCTTCTTCTTCCACCTATGGCTATATCTACCCTCTGATGTGCAGAAGAATCTGTAAAGCTCAGGAGGGATAGCGCCAGGCTGAACCTAACTAACCTCCCTCTGTGTTCTTCTCTTTGCGCTATCCATCCTGAGTTTCATGGCTTCTTCATGCTTTCTCTCTCTCTTCTTCTTCTTCTTCTTCTTCCTGAGATGGATCTTCAAGCTCTCAAGGTATGTCACCCTTCTCTCTTATCTTCAAGTTGCATTAATTAATTAATCCTCTCAGAAAACAGAGTTTGTTTAGTTGGTGCAGGATTGCATGGTGAGATCATCAGTGTATGTAAGATTTTTTTTGCGGAATGATATATATGTGGTGGAGAAGGAGAATTCAGAATTCATTTAATTTTGACTGTTCAGACTGGGCCTTCATTCATACACTGGTTGTACCTTTTAGCAGATCCTCTTTCTCTAGCCGTCGTCTACGTCTGCGTACGGTATCATATTCAATAAATAAATAAGAATATAAAATGAATGGATGGTTCATGGTCGTCAGTCGTCACGTGGGTTCATACATTTGTTGAATTTGTGTTTGTTGACTCATAGAATGCTTCTGCCAAAAGTTCCAACTTCGTGTACGTCACGCCATAACACTTCCTTTTCAATTCATTTATTTACACTTTTACAGTGCCTTACCCTTTAACCTACCCAATCCCCCAATTTATTTCATTATTTATTAATTACTATAACAGTATAATAAATAAGTGTACAGATCTTTATCAGATATTTTCTCCCCATAACGAAGCTAACCACTTAAATGTTTATGTGTATAAATAAAGGTGAAGGAAAAAAAGCTTGTGTATAAACGCACACATTGTAAGTAAAGAATAAAGATAACGATGTGTGCTAAAAAGGGATTGAACTAAATGAATGGCTTCTTCATAATGAAATGGGCGAATAGTCACCGGCTAATTATTCATTCGGTGTAAATCATCAAGTTTGGAGAAAAATGTGGAACCCCTTGACGAACATCACCATATATATATGCAAGATGCAAATGGCCATTTGAACTTTGAAAATAAGAAAATAAACACACAGGTGTAAATACGAACTTGAGCCCTTGGATTCAGTAGCAAAGTAAATACGTGTGTGTACCTGTAATAGAATATTTATAATGTATGAACCCTATGGATATTTCTGTATGTAATCAAGTACTTAATATCAGTATATTATGTTTTGCCCACTGAACTGTGTATTAATATTCTGATAAATGCCAACATATCAAGGGATTTCACAGTACCATTTCAATGAGGCAAGTTTATTTTCCTTTTGGAGTAACCAATGGCGACAAGCTTGCGATGGTTAATTTCACGAGCAGCTAAAAAGCATATCAAAAGTAGTAAACATAAATATAGAGCTTAGTGGAGAATCTGGAGATCTGCTCCTCCTAATTTTTAATAATATTAATTTTGGTTTGATATCGCATGCTAGCTACCACATATTTATAATTTTAAACAATACTAATGACCCGTACGTTCTATGGGTTTGTTTATTCTACATATGGAATAATTAATCCCATAAACTTAGGCGTAACACGTAATTCCCCAATTGAAGGCGTTGCCCAAAGTGTCTTTGCATAGCCAAACCAATTTTAATGTAGAATGTTATTGGATATTAAATACAAATTAAGTACAAATTAGATTAAAAACAATTTTTCATGACGACAATCTCATTGAATAATTAAGTCAGCCATACATTAGTGAAACTACACCATTTTAGTGAAACTACATCATTTTTTTTTAAAAAAAATATATATTGGTGATTGCTAAATGCTAAGTAAGAAAGTATGGTGCATAACAATCAACTTTTACATGGTAAGAAGAAATACTTCGCATAGCTTGGAAAAACAGTTTTGCTTTGATTTATGAATTGTAGTGTTGAATTTACCTTGCATAAATAGTGAATTCCGTCAAAATTAGATAAAAAGTACATGATATTGTAAGAGAGAAAACTTTTACATTAACTAGAAAATAACAATATGTATAAGTATAAACTTTTTTTAATAAATTTTCTTTTAGATATTTATTTTTTTCAATTATTAATTATGCAGACATTTCAAATTTTGGTTTTATTGTTTATACTTGTATTCCGTTCAGATTCTGAAAAAATTTTCAAACAGAAATGGAATAAATAGAAAAACGTCCTAGTGTCTTACTCTTATCTTCCATCACATTAGATGCAAACAACAACAACGTAGATTTGACAAATACTTCTTCCCTCTGTCTTTAAATATAAGCTTTAAACTTGAAAATATGTTCGATATAAAATATAAATTTCACTTTAGGTTTGTCAAAGCATTCTCTACTGTGATGATGAGGTTAATAGGCAGAAATTCATGACTTGTACATTGTTTTGACTGTAATTGGTCCTAATAGGATGATTACAAGAATCCATTATTGTAAACTTAGAAGCTTTAGTAGTATATATTTGATTGCCTCTACATATATCGTCTTTTGGAATCTTCATTTCCACCTAATTATTGCTCTACTAACTACTGCTTTGGTCAATATAATATCGCATCCTTCAAAAGATATCGCCCTAGCACACTATTAGCCTTTTCATTTTCTATCTAGTTGTTGCAAATATTCTATTTTATTCATGTTTCAGTCGTCATACAGTACGTTCAGTACTCCAAAATCACTATAATATCAATTTACTTGTTAAAAATTGTTTTATGGTAACTATATATAGTTTGAATTGGTCTTGGCCACATAAAATATACAAGGTTATGTAACTTTATAGGAGTAGCCTTTTTAGATTTGAAAGGAGCCAAGGCGTATCTTTGACTCTATTATATTAGGTTTATTCATCAGCGCTTCAATTCATCCATCAAATATATAATTCCTTCTTTTCCCCCCATTACATAATAGGATCCCTTTGGAATATGAATCAATATTTATTATTATTAATCCTTCTGATTTTTAATATAAGACATATTTTAAGAGTTAATTTTGACCCTAAATGTAAAACATACTTTTTATATTTGTTAATATTTTTCTAATTACCCATAGTGATGCTCATTTCACAATAATTAATAAGGAAAGGGAATAAATAAACATGATTATGATGTTTTAAAAAATATATGTCATGTTAACTAACTTAATTAACTTGCTTAATTTAATTTAATTAGAAAAATATATCACATATTAAAGATTGATAGGAGTACTATATGCTTGTTTAAATTAGCGGTAGAATCTATTTTTCGAATATTATTTACGATATACGAAGTAAATATATGAGATAAATTTTTTCTTTATTGGGATAAGTTTTTTCTTTATTGACGCGAACATATTTTTTGAATGCCAACACAAACACAAAGATACTCTTACCTATCATCAAAATCCTTTAACTATCACACACAAGAACATAGCCAACAAAAAAAAGAAAAAAAAAAAAAGAAGGCAAGCATCCACACAAATAAGTAGTTTATGGATACACGCATAAAGAGAAAACGTATCTAATTGAAAAACTAGTTTATTGATAGGGTGAAACCTCATTTCACTTGTGAAAGTACCTGATATCTGACTCATAATACACTGTAATTGCACTGTTTATTCCACAATTAAGTTAAAAGAGCAAAACTAGTGTGAGTTTTTAAAATCTGAACAAGTTCTGATGAAAAAGGAAAGTATACATGGCCATGGGAATATTTGAAAGCGATAATAATCGCTCGAAACCCACTAAAATATAAGAGGGGAGGAGAAGAGGGGACGAGACTTGAACAGTAAACAAGGACAAAACATTAATTATGGTTTTGGGACTTCATCATTGAATGTCACCATGGGTACTCTTTTGTCACAATAAACTAAAAGTAAGTATACCCCAAAATGGTACACCACATTACCTAAATCCATGTGATGATTTCAGAACATTAAATAAGGGGCGTTAATCAATTTTTGATCGCTATATACTTTGCTTCGTGTAAGACAGTTAGTCCATATACTTTGAAAAAGATTTGAAAGTAAGATTAACAATGTTAATTTTGTCAACATGGCGTTAACGCCGTTTAAAATGCTTATATGGTGGGAACAAATGACTCAGCCCATACACGTAAAGAAAAAAGAGGAGGACTGCAACGCTGATCCATCGAAGAAGAGGGGTTAGGTCAACACTCAAAGGGTGACCCACTTGTGTTGCCGGTGGAAATCTGAGGTGGCCATCACCAGAGCAGACGTTGCTGGTGATCGTCCGGCGAACTGGGAGCTGTGCAGAAAAAAACTTTCACAGGCTTGCACCTGAAGGAAGATCTTCATCAACAAAATTGAGATTAACAGGCATTTTAAATGGCGTCAATGCCACGTGGACAAAATTAACACCGTTAATTCCCACCGTATAGAGATTAATTGTTTTAGATGAAGCAAACTTCAAACACCAAAATCATGGGTTTCAAACATTAAGCACTAAAACTAAAATCAAAATGAAGCTAAAGTATAGAGTCTAAACATTATATTAATCATTAAATAAAATAAAAATTTTGTTTTTCCTCAACAAATTACAAATTATCTGACAAATTTTATGCAAATATTTGTTTGCAACCTGTGGTTTAAAATAATCAGAAGGTAACAAAAGTGGAGTAAGATTGTGCATGTTTGGATTAACGATAGAAACTCATTTTCCAATGTGATGTACGATATATGAAATAAATTTGTAAGAAGAATTTTGTCTCGACTTATTTAAATAGTTTTCCAACGCCAATTCAGATACAACATTCTATTACATTATAGAGTTGATTTGTTTTTCTTTCTCAGAAGGAGATGGCATTTTACTCTCATGTTCATTTTTCTTAATTTTTTTTTCTAAATGATTTTTTTGGGGAAATCTTCAAATATATTTTCTCGCCTTATAGTAAGAGCTTTACATTTTTTATAACAAAAAATGTTGACGAAAACTTGGAAAACTAATATTTATTCTTTTCACAATCTAAAGCCGTTTGAGCATTTATTTACTTTTGGGGGAAAAACAAAGAGAATTTTACCATATAATGCAAAATACTATAAGAAGCATCTCTATACCGAAATAGGGGTGGGGGAGCAGAAAGGTATGGACCACGGAGTGGAGCCCACAAAGGAGACATATTCACCTAAAAGTAGGCCCACATTTCATAAATAATGTGGGCCCAAATGATGAAATAGTAGACTGTTGAGTTCTCAGTGCAAGGACCTGCTAAAGAGTCAGACGGCCCATTGTTTCTGTTTTTGGTTCAATCTCGAAGAAAGCTCCAACTCCTGTGTCCTCCATTTCTTTCATTCACATGGAAACGGCCCAGACCCTGCATGGGCCCAATCGAACCGAAGAATTAATTGTAGTTATGGTGATTGGGTTATGTGATCCAATAATTCATCCCCCTTAACCAATCAGGGGTTGGGTCTAGCAGAAAGAGTCACTTCTTCTAGCGAACTACGGTTCAAATCCTTGCTAGTAGAAGAAGTGCTCACATTTAATGTTTGATAGCATTTTGAACATGTTTGTCTCCAATATAAATATACTTGTGCTAAGCAGAATAATAATGATGATGATGATGATTAATCCCTCTTACATAAACTCTCAAGTTTTTCTTTTTCTTTTTTTTAACCTCAATAAGAATCCCAAGTTGTGCCCTTGTCTATAGAAAACACTGCAGTGAAATAGCTTTATCGTTCAGATTGCACAACCAACAAACATATTGACCCATTTGAAGGCAAAATTTAGTTGTCCCGGACAATTTTTCTTTTTCAATTTATGTTTAGTGAGAAAGTTTAAAGATGTTGAATGTATTTCTTGGCATTTGTAAAGAAGTCATCAACACATCAACTGAAATGATATATAATATAAACTTTATATCAAACCACGCACTACTCATTGTTATTTAATACCGTGACTCATATTTCAAATATTGCATAATATACAAAAAATATATTTTATTTTTAAGTATCAATTGGTTTTCATAAGCTAGGCTGGGTCTCAATTAATGTTGGGAGGACATTTATACTGCTAGTTATGTGGTACAGCTACAAATATCCACTTGTTATGCTCTGACAAGAACATATGACAGCAAATACCTAAAAAATGAACCTAATCTTTGGCTAGATCTTCCCTCTTGCCTGTGTTGGTACTACAGCAATTGGTTATCAAGTTTTCCAATATGATAACATTATGAGATGTGCAAGAACTTTCCTTATGAGTCTAGAAAACCATCCATATATTATAGTGTTATTAAGAAAACTTGATAGGATTTGATTATTTGAAACTTTTGTGCATGCATACAATTATGGTTCTACTTTTCATTCCTAAGCTGGCATCTACGGATGGATGTGTTGCTCTGTTTAGGTACTTGCCTTTAAATTGATGCTGATTTTGCTGTAACTACTCTGCTCAAGGGAGTCATGATGTAAAGCAGAAATTTGATTTTGATGATTCAAATGCAAGAATGATTTTATTATATCAAAATTTTCAGGCATAAGCTGTGAAATGACTTTGATTGCAAACTTTAGTGTTTGTTCAACTCTTCAACTGGTCATTGATTGGGTTCCTCACTGATATATCCCATGGTTTATATCTAATGATGTGCCTAGTTTTACATAAGAAACCAAGCACACACTATTGCAGATTAATTTATAATATTTTTTCTTAAAATAGTTTGCTTGGGCAATTAGGGATATTTAATGTTTTAGTTCAGTTCCATTTGAACTAGAAGTAAATTGAATCAAATTAGTTGATTTTATAAAAAAGGATTTATTCCCAGAGAATTTGAACTAAGTTTTAAGTCATAGTTCATGTTTACTTATTTAATTCATGATTGTTTTACAAGCTACTGTTTTGATGTGGATTTCGTCATACTCACATCAAAGTTTCATCTAATTGGGCACCGGGATTGTGTTTTTACCTTGTTTTTCCATCATGCATATATTGCCCAAGGTTTCTGTTCAATTTATGGAACTGTGGGGTCATTTGTTATTTGCATTAGTTTCCCATTTTTCTTTGTTCCTTGCAACCCATGCAAAGCTTTGTGACATGGGTGGGTTTGCCAACATTTTCTGGTTGTTGAAGCTCTTTCATTTTTTCCCTGGTAAAAGGTTGTTGAAGCTCAAAAAGTCGTGATTTTGTGTTTCAATTAATTGGAAAAACCAAACAATGCGGGGCATGTCATGAATAAGCTTAACCTCAGAAGTTCAAGATAAGAAGTTTGCTCTTTATATGATGAGTACAATAGACTTTCGATAAGCTTCAGTTTGTGACATGTCCACAAATCAAAAGAGCAAATAGTGAATGGTTCATTAATCAGTCGCATAAATATTTTACCCACATGCATGCTCAATGTCCACGAATATCAGTTTGCTTTGTTCGATTGGGAAAGAAAGACAAGAAAAGAATAGATATCATGGTACGAACAAGAATTTCTGGGTTAGAACATTGTAATCAGATTCCTTGGAAGTTTGATTATAGATTTTGTTTTGGAACTCTACTGATATCATATTGCTCAGGAGGAGGCAGAGCATCATAAGCAATTGAAATACATGGGATACTTGAGCATTGTGAACAAGGATGATAAGTGATGCTGATTTTGTACCGTATCATTACAATACTCATCCCAAACAAGGATGATAAGTGATACTGATTTTGTACCGTATAATTACAATACTCATCCCAAGGGCTCATGTCAACTTGCGTTTCATCATTCAAATGCAACGATGATTGGACTTCTCTGTAGTTTTTCCTGTATTAACAGATTGTTCATGAATAATTATTCATTACTCACACCATTGTTTGTTTCGTTTAAGAGGAACATTTCATTTCCTTGGCTTCATGTTATAAAACAATCTCCCTCTAGGAAAAAAAATTGTGTCAGTCGGACCATGTGACAGCAAATTTTGAACCTAAACTTGACTCAAATTAAACATCATAACTTGAGCTGATTTAAAATCAATTGATATCTTGTTCAAGTTGCTTCATTTAATGATTGAATTGATTTAAAATCAAGATTTTAAACTAAGTTGTTTACTCAGAGCAATAGTCATTTCCACCATTCCAAGCTATACATGCGCATTAAATGATGTCTGAAGTCAGGTGAATCAGAACATTGTATATTTCAAACTGAATTGTAACTTGCAACAATTTAAAATACTGGCATGCATATTGATTGCATCTCTCTCCTATAAAGCAACCTTTCGAAGGAAGTACGGAAAATTCCAACTGCAAACGAAAAGATATTCATTTAACATCTCCAAAAGGAAACACAGGGAATACCGGCAAATACAAAATATGGATGACTGCGAATTACATGAACATAATTCGACTACCCTGCACAATTACAATTATCCACTTCGCCCTAAGGAATCACAAAAGATTTAAAATACAACATCATCAACAATGCCCGAACTGCATATACCATATACCACTTTTTCAGATGGATTCCAGAAGAAACACACCATAATCCGTGTCAAGCAAAGAGATCTGTTGTTCGTGTTTTGTCTTCCCTGCTCTGGACCACAAAAAATGCAAACTTGTTAACACAAATGATTGGCCATGCATGCACATACAAATTGAACATTCTATTTGATAATAAATCATCATTTTTGCAAGAGGTTCATGACAATATACAAGCACAATAGAAATTTATTGCGGAAATAATTGACATGCCTTCATATGATACATCATTACACCAGGTTCAAGCTCAACCACATTTATATTCAGTCAACAATTGTTCATGTCATGATTTTGACAGAGTCCTGTTAAAGCAAAAGCAACACAAAAATCTGTAATTTCAAGTGCTCAACACATGGAAGTTGACGATGATCTTCACAATGGTAAACTAAAAACATCAAAATACATATGCCTGAAAGAGAAAGCCTTCATGCTATTGTAAGCTAAGGAACAAAGCCACTATGGACCATGAACTTTCATTTGACATGTCAACACGTCAATAGTTCTTCTCTATAACATGCCTAATTGTTGCCTGACCACATCTCGTGTCAACCATAAACATGCCTCCTTGTCAAGAATGAGGCTGAGGTGTTATGAAGACAATTTAGGGTGGCAAGTTAGCAACTTATTCATTTATAAAGCTCTAATGAAGGGCATCAGTAACAACAATATAGCTTTGACCTTGTCAAGTTCAAGACAACCAGTTTGGAACACAGTTTAAAAAAAGCAAAAGAAAATGAAGGTAAAAAAGGGTCTGAATAAAATAGCATATTTAAATTAATAAAAGGCACACACTGCTGCACAATTTAACATTAATGTGCACATAATCCAGATACGATTATGGCTTATATAACCCCATAATAATTATAGGGATATAACAGATATTTCACATAAAGATTGTTATACACTGGAAAGGGATTATTTTTCTTGGTGCTAACCAAAAGGGGTCTTCGTGGTAGTCAATAAATTAAGAAATTACCACATACAAAATAAACATGATAATTATCCCAAATGCATAAAACGAAGGGCAATTTATCTGGGCGAAGTAAACAAGGGGAGACAAATGATTAACAAGACAACTATGTACCAAACAAGAAATTGAAGAAACTTTGCTAACAATTGTAAACTACTAAATATTGACCGAAAGGCATAGGTTAGAGAGAAGATTGACACAGTCATGGCAAAGGTGAAGTGTTTACATCAGTCTGGCAAAAGAAAATTGAGAAGAAAAGCACCGATAATAAGGAGAAAATAGAGATCAGACTTAAATCTGAGTATGCAGTGCTGTTGTTAGTATTCTTAATTAATAGTCGTCTAGAAATTATTGAGACCTTGGGTGTAAGCTTTTGCATATCGACTTCTTGTCAAGAGGATGTTGCACATGCCATGCACAAATTTCCATGAGTTGGCACATAAAGAACAGGATAACAACATTATCAACTGGATGAGAATATTGTTATCTATCATGTTCTTTGTTTTGTCAAAGTGAAAATTAGTTCTTTGTGTGATGTCAAGAAAAGGCAAAACCAAAATTTAGGGTGGTCCAGAATCCCTAATTGAACTGTCTCAGAAAATATTTCTCGTATAACTTGAACATTGGTCTGGTTAATGCATTACATCAACGCAATGGATAAAAGCTCACGAACTATAACAATGCTGACATGAACTAAATGGCTCCTTTCTATTCTTCAGTGGATGAATTGCTCAATCATCAAAGAAGATTGTTGAATTTTGAAAATTTTAAAACTCATACAAAGATATGAAGTTACCTGACACAAAAAGAAATGGCCGGCAGAAATGATATAGAGAGCTACTCTGGGACAGCAGACTTCAAAATTTTGTATCTCAACCTCCTATTGTGGTTTTCCTGTCAGATAATACAGAAAAACAATCACAAGTAAGTTATTGCATCGTGTTTTACGGCTTTTGATTTGACCCAACCAATATCAAGAAATGAAGATGTCTAAAACTTGATGCATTTAAATAAAGCAGCAAATGTAATCCGTGCTAAGAAATTGTTCGCTCTCCATAAGCGGGGTTCAAATTTTAGGATCCCACATTACAAAAATGTAATTAAATAGAGGTCACAATTGATTATATTCCTAGAACAATAAAACCCACAATTGAATGTATTAGGTCAGGTATTATAATGAGGAAACCCGCATGCAATTTGCATCAACTAAAACCCAGAGCATTTGGAACATCGCTGTATAGAATTGTCCTGCAGTTACAACAAAACTCACCTGCTCAAGAACCTTAGCAGAACTACTTTCAACTTGTCTGGCCAAATTTTCAATTTTAACAAGCATTTTCTCATACAAATCCTCCAAGCCAGAAGTATAATTCGTTGCATCTGACCCCACCAATCGATTCAATCTCCCAATATCAAATCCGTCCGCACAAGTATCCAGCTCTTTCTGATCCTTAGAAACCTTCTTCATTTGATTCAAAATCCTCTCATCCTGGTCCTCATTCATAGCTGAGTTCCGGAAATTGCAAGCCAATGATGGGAAGGGAGCATTAGGGCTAAAAGAACCATAATGCCCGCGGAACGCAGGCCCAAGGTTAACAATATCCATTGATTTAGGGTCGAAAGATTCGGTAACTCTACGAAATTGGTAAGCGCGGTACTCATGAGTATGGATGGATTGGTCCGCTAATGGTGATGCTAACAGTAAAAACAAACAAGGGTTAAAATTGGTGCACCCTGGAGCATTCCTGACAGGAAAAGCGAACTGCGTCAAGGAAGAAAGAGAGGCAGTAACAGCGAACTCTCGCATTGAAGGGCGGAGATGGGTTTTACGGCGACAGGAGAACCAACCGATGAGGGAGGGATGGTGATTGAGAACAGGGTCACTGAGAAGGCGGCAAAGTGAGTGAAGTTGGACGGCACCAGTAGAGTCATAGAAGCTATTGATGGTGCCGGAGCAGAGGAAACCGGTGATGGTGGCCACAAGGGTGGAGGATTCGGAGGCTGAGTCATCGGAGAGTGTGGAAGGAGTGACATAGGTGACGTGACCAAAGAGGAGGCCGTCGACGGCGCCGGGGGAGGTGGAGAAGCGTTGGATGATGGAGGCCAAGGTGGGGCCTGAGATTGCAATCTTGTGCAAAGGAAGCTCATCCATGTCGGCGGCGAGAGATGATCAGTGAGCCACACCTACAAATGTCTCTCGCGAATCAACGAAGTGTCGCACCGCATCCCTTCGCAGCCAAAATTTTGGGGAAAAGGACAATCAATTTTCAAAGAATTGATTGTTGAATTACAGGGGCTGCCTCTATCAACTTCTTCTTTCTCTCTTTCTTTAATTTTGGGAAAAATCCCACAAAAAGAAATTTAAAAATAAAAAAAAGGATAAAATAATGTTTTTGTTATAATTATTTCAATATTGGTGTGAATGTCCTTAACTTTTTTAAGAAGATTCTTTTGGGATTTCTACACTTAAAGGCATATAACTTATGACATGAATGATTTAGTGGGAGTTTTATATTATTAATATAAATAATTTACATTACTTCATAATATACCATTATGTAGATTTACTCTTTTGTATGTAACTCTTGTAATGGAAGTTAAGAATTTATTGTCTATATATAGTAGGCATGTATCAAAGGTTGGATGAGAATAATAGAAAGAAGAATCGCCCTCTCCTTACTCTCCATTTCTCTCTTGTATTTCTCCATCTTTCTCATCTTAAGCTCTCTTATATTTTAGCCACCCCTCCATAACACGTTATCAGCACGATAGCTCTAACGAAAGTATAATCGTTTCTTCAACGATTTAATCTTCATTATTTAGTTATATGCTTATTTTATATATCTGAAATAATCTTTGCCAATAATTTTGAATATTGATAACGAATAAGATCTTTTTATCTTTTTTTTCCCCTTTTATTCCCACTCTAGACAAGGATTTGATAATTTTGTATACGGTTTTAAAGTTTTGACAAAATTTTCACAAATAAAAAATGTTAAGTCGCCACTTACTATAAGGGTTATGTATTGATTCTCATTTTTCATAAAGGTTTATCAACTTCAGATAAGATTTTAACAAAACAACTCCATTTTACAACTTGACCCAATATTTTTATCTATTTTGTTACATGACCTGCAAAAAAACAAATCAGCAATGCTTCAATTCAACAACTTTTATATTTTATCACTTTCCAGAAGAAGAAGAAAAAAAAAAACGAGTTCACAAATTAGCATCAAAGTTTCACAACTTCAGATTAAAAAATACCTATAAAGTTCTCCCTTTATTTTATATTCACACTCAACTTCACGACTCAAGACCAATCTTCTCAGCTAGAATAACTTTAATGCTTAAAAATGTGAGCATAAAAATGTTTAGGGTTTAGGGAGCACGAAAGGGGAGCATGATTTTGGGTGGACGAAGTGGGAGCACGATACTGGGAAAATGATTCTCTCCTCATCATTTTTCTTATTTTCTCTCATTAGTTTATCTAGGCCATTGATTGAGAAGGTGAAAGAAAAGTTAAAGTGATATTGTGATTAATTAGATAGATAGGATTTAGAAATAATGAGAAATAATAAGAAAGTAATAATGAGAGAAACCTAACCCACGATACTGGCTATAAAAAAGTGTATCAAGCCCTAGAGGGGCATTTCTGTCATTTTAATTTATTTTCAAAAATGATAAATCCAATCCTCTCACTGATATTATAGATATTCATAATACCATTTTGTTCTTTAGCATTTTTAAAGTTTTTTTTTTCCTGAAATTTTCCCTTATTTCTTTTATCTCATTTTTCTTTGATAAAAAATAAAAAAAATGTCACTTCAAATTCAAAATTAGTTTTATCGTCTATATAAGTATAGGTATTTAACCATAGAGTATAGCAATTAACAACTTATTTTAATAGAAAATAACTAATTTAGGATTTTAAAATGTAAGTGGCATTTTCTTATTATTTTTTCTCTTTTTCTTTCACGAAATTTGCTGGAGTAATTTTATTCATGTTGAATTTTTAGTATTTTCTACAGTTAAGAATTTAATTGAGTGAAGTATAAAAATATATTTGGGTCCAGACATCGGTAATAAAGTTTACATCCATGTTCATGCTGGTGATAAATAATATGTAATAATAAATTTGCTCCGTGTAAGTCATGGGTGAAGGATTTTTTTAATTCATATTGTATTTATCACATCAGCATGTTAAATATTCATCATTGTTTAGAATTGATAATGATTTTCTTATTTTAGGTTTTATTATTAATTAACTCAATTTTTTTAAAAAAAAAGTTAAACAGTTTATAACTTATCCGTAGAAGAATATTGTACTATCAATTTTATATTATGGCACAGATTTTTCTACATCAAAAGAATTTTGAATAAAGCTGGGAAAAAAGTAATTTAAATAATAAATATATCATTTATGATTTAAAAATAATAAAGCATGTTGGGTATTCAAATAATAATAATAAAAAGATGTCCCGTACCTTTTACATTTGAGTATGGTTTCTCCTTTATAAATTTAGAGAGTAAATGATTTTTATCTTTTTAAATAAGTGTGTTTTTTGGGATTTAAAATTATCTTATCCTCCTTAATTAAGACTATTTACTTCCACAATCAACAACTTGTTAGTAAGTGCGTCCACTACCTTAAATGAGAAGATTAAATAATACTTCGTCTGATCCTTATAAAATCTAATTAATTAATTAATTTGGGTATATTAATAATGTTCTGACAAAAAAAAAGTATATTAATAATGTTAATTAAGTTAATTAGTTAATATCATATTTTTTTTAAAAAACATTATTTATCTTCCTTAATTTTTTTTATGAGAAAAGTATTTCTCCAGTCATTAAAGATAAAGTGACTTCAAAACTATGCCGTTTTGGATTAATAAAGGGCGTGTTTGTAATTTTAGGTGAATTAATGAAGGGTGTTTTGGTAAAATTCATATGATAAAAAAATAAACAAAATTACGGAAACACTCTTTATTAATCCAAAATGACATAGTTTTGAGCTTACTGGAGATAATTTTATGGGTTAAAGGTCATTTTTGCCATGGAAATATTGCTAAAGGAGCGCCCAGCACCCGGAAGTTTTTTGTGTATCAAATTTGTCCCGGAAGTATTCAAAAGGTATCAAATTTACCCAAAAGTGACGGAAGTCCACGTAGATCGTTAAAATGTGAGGTGGCATGCCACCTCACCACACATGGCGTGCCACCTCATCAATCAAAAGTATCATTTTTGTCCTGGAAGTTTTCATTAAGGAGCAATTTTGCCCCGGAAGTTTACAAAAGTAGCAATTTTGCCATTCTTTCTCCCAATATTAAATTTGACTATTAAATCAGTCAAAGATCACACATGTCATGCCTTGAAAATGTGGAACTTGGAGTCAGAGAATGAGATCCTTAACATGTTGAGCTTAAGGCGACCAAAATTTGTAAAGCCGAACTGGTCACAGGGACTAAAAGGTCTATTGCAAAACCCAGAGGAAGCATCACTTATGATCTAAGGAAATGAAACCTAAAATGAGAAATGAATTGTTCCAAAAATTGGTTCAGTAAAACAAATCAATAGTGATAATATTTACGTTTGTATAAACTGATTATTTGCTTAGATCATAAGTGATGCTTCCTGTGACCAGTTCGGCTTCACAAATTCTGGCTGCCTTGAGCTCAACATCTCAAGGATCTCCTTCTCTGACTCCAAGTTCGACCTTTTCAAGGCATGACATGTGTGGTCTTTGACTGATTTAGAAGGGCTAAACTGATACATTTTGTAAACTTCCAGGATAAAATTGCTCCTTAGTAAAAACTTCCGGAGCAAAATTGCTCTCATTAAAAACTTCCGAATAAAAAATGATACTTAAATTTTATTGGTTGATGAGGTGGCATGCCACGTGGACAATTAGTCAAACTTAACGGTTAAAATTAACGGATGGGTAAATTAGGTACCTTTTTCATACTTTCGGGGCAAATTTGGTACCTTTTTCATATTTACAGGGCAAATTTGGTATCCAAAAAACTTCCGAGTGCTAGGCGCTCCTTTAGCAATACTTCCGTGGCAAAAATGACCTTTAACCCTAATTTTATTTTCAATGACTGGAGAAATCATTTACCCTTTCTTTACTTATTATTGAAGCAATGTAATAGATAAAAATGTAAGAGGCTTCTTACATTGACGACAAAAGTATACTGCCCATCATACTTAAATAGGAGTAGGGAGGGATTATATCAGTTATTATCTGCATGCGGATAGAGAAGGTGGCACGTACAAATGCACTAGCTTATTATATCTGAACACTAAACACAAACACAAATTGGGTACGAAATGGAACAGATCAACGTTCAAGACTATAAAGAATATAGTGGCAAACTTATTTTACTGCGATTCCAACAATATTGCTAATATCGTTTTAATAAGCATGAAAGCTATTATCCCTCACAAGTCGCCCAATTTCATACGCCAGATGCTGGCAAGTGCTCTAACGCTAGAGGTCAGGCTATCAGCTAAATATTCAAGCATCAGAGATCTCATCTCTTCTCTGCTGCCAATTTTTCTTGCTCCAACTTCATCTTTTCAACCACGTTGGCTGTTCAGTTTGTAATTTGTTCCTTTTTTCTTCGATTAGACCAAAAAAACAAAAATAAAGGAAGGAAGGAAGATCGGGAGTATATATCAACGAAATACTCAAAATCATACTAGGTTTAACCATACCATGCTTCTTCCTCTGTTTCCCCTATGAAATACCGGGAGATTCTCCCTTCAATTTGTGCAGAATCAAACTGAAATGAACTCATAAACTCTTCCACTAATTCATTTGCAAATTCTGGCAACATTAGGGTCCCTTAAGTTTCAAAGCGAGTCTCTTTTGAAAAGATGAAATAGATTGAGCCCAGAGTCAATGAAGACAAGAAATTCTACATACTGTTGGTTTGTCTCAACCTTTTGAGACGTGTCATTCTTTAAACAATATCGAACATCTCCATTCAACCCGTTTAGTATTCTGTGTACAATACTTACAGCGAATTCTCAGAAACATTAAGTACAAACTATAAATCTTCCAGCAATCTGCATGTATATATTTGTATAAATCCTATAAGCAAGATATCAAATTCATTATTGCTTTTTTTGTTTTTTGTTTTGGTGTTGGATATCAAATCCATTGCTATTCCCCATCCTGCATGTATATATGTGTATAAAAGTGTTGATATTGTGAAAAAAAAAGATGAAGATTTCCCCCAAAAAAAATCAACTAAAACATCAAGTCAATGTTCCAGTAGTTCCCTCAATCTGTCGTGAAGGTGCCGGAGATGCGGTGGCGGCCGGCGGCGATAGCAGAGTTAACTGCAGTGGCGCGCACGCAGGATGGAGAATTGGGCTGCGATGAGTTGTGTTGTTGTGGTTCCACGAACATATCTTCCGGCATCCTCAAGGCGCCATGAACGCAAACAACGGCGACACCAATCATCAAGGAAAGCAAGATGGATCCAACGCTGGTCAGAAACACAACACAGAGGGACAAATCGAAGAGCAGGACCAATGTCTCAAAGTCGGTGAAGCTCCGACCGAAAAGAACCAGAGGTTGATCGGCGGGTCGTAAGACGTAGAGGAAGATCCAGGCGGCGAGAAGGTCGAGTAGAATGAGGAAAGAGAAAGGGTGTGTAAGGAGAGAGAGGGCGAGAGGGAGAGAGACAATGGCGTAGTAATTGAAGCGGAAGTAGGAAAAATTCTTGTGGATGCGGAAGGTGGCTTCCGATAAGGTCAAGGGTCTAGAGAATGCGGTCAAGCCTAGGAGTTCGGCCCATGGACGACGCTGGAAGAGGCCGTGGCGGAAGGAACCGGAGGCTTTTGAGATGAAGGCACGTAATGGGGGTTGAATTTTTCCCATAATCAGTATTCAAATTGAACTGTTACTCACTCACTCACTCTCGCTCTTGCTTCCTGGATTCACACAGAAGCTGCGTTTAAATAGAGAAGGGAGATGGGAGTTGTTGTCTCCCAGGTCATAAGTGCTGGGCTGGGCAACTGCCGCGTGCTGCCCACAAATTTATTTATTTTACTTAATTCTTTTTCTTAATATTATTATTATTCAGCTCTTATTATATTATTCTTTCTACTTTACACACCAATTTTTCAATTTGATCATTTCGTTATTTTTTTTTAATGTAAAATTAGTTTCTGCGCTCTGGTTTGGTTGATGTCAAGTTTGAGATAAGTCTACACATTTAAAATAGTGGAAGTTTTTGCATATTATCATTATTACCAATGTATCGATCAATATATAATACTAAGACCAAACCTAATACTTCCTCTAGACTTAATTATAGTGGAGGTTGATTAAACAATTTATTTAACTTTCTTAACCTTTCTAAAAAGAATTAACCTGGTCTTATAATTAGAACTAAAGGTAGCATAAAAGAGAGTCACTTTTTGTTAATCTTGCTCATCAGGTGTTCTCTAATATTAGTGCAGCATTGAGTTCCGTGGTTAATTTAGAACACACCAATGGGATCTGGAATTCAGGTATATGAAAGTAACATGATCGAGCATTGGCGTCTGTCTCTTTTTAGACCAAAATCAAATGTCTCTTGATGAAAATAATAATTATATAGTATAATTAATAGGAAGAATTGGGGGTTAAGTAGACAGTCTAACAGAAAAGTCCCATTAATTTATATCTTCAACACATTTGCCAAGCTGTAAGGCTAATTTGATCTTGGAGATGTTATATTTTAAATCCAACACGTTTAGTACATTTTGATTTATGGTCGTAGCTGCTATAAATTATAATTCCCTTAAAGATCGAAAGAGTCCACGACTAGTCCTTCATAATGTTACAACCATTTTTTCGCATGTTTTGCCTTTACAAGGACTCCACCACCATCGATCATACACCCCATTCAGTCCACAGTTGAGACACGTGATACATATTGTCGTTCTTTAACATGACTTAATTTAAGTGGATCAACGATGTTGACGAAGTTATTTAATATGCTATTTTTTTGAGTTAAGATGAAAAATTACGTGATTATTCCCTAAATACATCCACAACAAATATTTTTTAAGTACAAAAGTACCTAAGAGCTTTTTAAATTAGTGCAAAGGTCACATATTCTATTAAAATCAATATATTATTGATAGTTTTTTACTAATATTGATGACATGGCATGTGACTTTGATCTGAGATTAAAAAAAGAGTTGCCTTTGAAGCTTAAGTAGCTACCTAGAATATCTAATTGCTGATTGACAAATAGGACTTTAAAAAAATAAAATAAAATAGAAGGGCTAAATAACGAAGATATTTTCCTAGGGTTAATTAATTTACATGAACCAAAAGACAGAATCATTGGAAGGAGCACGATCGCGAAGGGACGATTCCAGATCGGAATCGGAGAAACGAGATGGCTATATATATTTTCCCCCCATTATATACTATTATAGTCGATGTATGTCAGGCATATATATCAGTCACAACCATCCTGTAGATACAGATCAACAGATAATGTAAAATTCTTAAAAAGTCACTTCCAACATCCATAATGCAATTCATGAAGAGCACACTGTTTACTTATTCCAAAGTAACATCCATATTATCTTCATTTTTTCCCACAAACCCTCCACTCAAATTATCATAAAGTCGGAGTACATATGACATGACAGTTAGAAGGGAGCAACTATGGTCCTCTGCGGAGGACCATTCACTGCCCCCCAAGGCAGTGAATCTGTAAGCCTCTTTCTTTTTTTTTTTTGCTATGGTCCTCTACAGATTCACTGCCTTGGGGGGCAGTGAATGGTCCTCCGCAGAGGATCATAGCTGCCCCCCAGTTAGAAACAGCAAATCTACGTCAGTACGGAATCCACCACAGCCAAAGTATAATGGAATTAGAATGTAGATCCATTCCACCCAAAGCAAGAACTTAAACACCAAATCTATTTGAAATAAAATAACAGTGGCAGAAATGATTTTTTTTTATATATATAAACTTTTATAAATAGAAGATAGAATAAAAATCAGATTGTATATGTGATTTTTGTTTGGAATAATAGTAGTAGAAGTGATTTTTTGCTAGATGAGCTCTTGTTTGAAATAGGGTTTAAAAAGTCGATCAGTTCATATGAATTTTAATATTGAATACTAGCATTCATGTATTTTTTAAAAAAATTTGATTAGCGTTTCTCCTCTCTATACTTAGAGGACAAATGATTTTTGTCTTTTTCAATAGGTGTGATTATTTGGATCTAAACTTATCTTATCCTTCTTGATTGGGGCCATTTACTCCTACAGTCATCAACTTGTTAGTATGTCCATCTCGTGCCTTAAATGAGATGATTAAATAGTACGAATTTGTATGACCCTTATAAGATCCAATTAACTAACTTAAGTATGTTAAGAATATTAATTCAGCTAGTTAATATCATATTTTTGTTAAAATAACCTTATTCAATTTCTTTAAGTTCTTTCCATCATTATTATTTGGGCAATATCAATAATAAGGTTAATTAGAAAGAAATAGAAAAAAAATGTAATATCCTTCTTACATTCATGACTAAAGGTAAACCCTCCATCATACTCCTTTTTATTTTTATTATAAGACACTAATTAGTAATTATATTTGATTCTTTTTATAAGTCACTTGCTTGTTTCTAAAGTGCATTAATTATTTTTTCTATGTATATCCATAATTAATAAGGGTAATGAGTTAGAGTAATAATTAATATAATATTAGAATTTAGTTCAATTAGATGGGATAATATTGAAAGTTATTTAAATTATAGGACAACTTCATTGACTTTAACTGTTTTATTATTTTGTGAGAATTGTTAGTTAATGTCTTATATTAGAACAATTGGAGCTACTTAAATAGGAGGAGGGAGGGAGTATATCAGTTATTATCTGCATGCGAAAAGAAAAGGTCGCACGTACAAATGCATGACCATTGAGCTTATTATCTGAACACTCAACACAAATTGGGTTCAAAATGGAACACAACAATCAGTGTTCATGAGTTGAAGACTATAAAGAATATAGTGGCAAACTTATTTTACTGCGATTCCAACAATACTGCTATTATCGTATTCGTGATAATGAGCATGACAACTATTATCTCTCACAAGTTGCTCGATTTCATACGCCAGATGCTGGCAAGTGCTCTAATGCTAGAGGTCAGGCTATCAGCTAAATTCAACCATCATAGATCTCATCTCTTCTCTGCTGCCAAATTTTCTTGTTCCAACTTCATATTTTCAACCACGTTGGCTCTTCAGTTTGTGATTTGTTATTGTTTCTTCGATTAGACCAAAAAATCAAAAATAAAGGAATGAAGTAAGATCGGGTGTATATATCAACGAAATACTCAAAATCATACTAGGTTTAACCATACCATTCTTCTTCCTCTGTTTCCCTTATGAAAAACAGAGGGTTTTTTTTTTTTTTTCATTTTGATTCAATAAAGTCGTTCTTTGTTTTCTTCATTGAAAATTGTTCGAAGTACAAGAGATTAATTGGTTAAGAAATTAGGGCCTATTCTATATATGAAGGATCTTAACTAGAGATAAGTGTGTTGGATAGTGAGATGTTTACCATGTTAAAAAAGAGGTTAATTTGAGTCTCTTTCTAGAGAGGAAAGTCCTCTTAAATCCAGAGTTAGGGCTTGGTTATCTTCCTCAAGTGAGAGGATAAATTAGATATAATTCAAATGGATTATAATTGTATAAGCATTTGCTCTTTGTTTGTTGTAAATACAATAAGATTCTTCATATTCTTTATATTTTGTTTCTCTAATTGCTTCTCAAATTATACTTGTTAACAAAAATACCGAGAGATTCTCCCTTCAATTTGTGCAGAATCAAACTGAAATGAACTCATCAACTCTTCCACTAATTCATTTGCAAATTCTGGCAACATTAGGGTCCTCTAAGTTTCAAAGCGAGTCTCTTTTGAAAACATGAAATAGATTGAGCCCAGAGTCCATGAAGAAAAGAATTTCTGCATATTGTTGGTTTGTCTCAACCTCTCGAGATGTATCATTCTTTAAACAATGTCGAACATCTCCATTCAACCCGTTTAGTATTCTGTGTACAATACTTAGAATGATGACGGGGGATAATAACAGCCAATTCTCAGAAACATTAAGTACAAACAATAAATCCTTTTCTTTAATACAATCCAGAATCTACAATGATAAATCAAGAAACCAAATGAATAAACCTATTGAAGAAACATCACAAATAAGAGATACAAATCCAATAAACAAGATATCAAATCCATTGCTATTCCCCATTGTGCATGTAGATATGTGTAAAAAAGAGTTGATATTGTGAAAAAAAGAAGAATTCTTCTGCACTAAGCCCTCTTCCAAAAAAAAAAAAAAAAATCAACTAAAACATCAAGTCAAAGTTCTAGTAGTACCCTCAATCTATCGTGAAGGGGCCGGAGATGTGGCGCCGGCGGTGGCGGCAATAGCAGAGTTAACTGCAGCGGCGCCACGCAGGATGGAGACATACCCATTATTATTGGACTGCGATGAGTTGTGTTGTTGTGGTTCCATGAACATATCTTCGGGCATCCTCAAGGCGCCATGAACGCAAACAACGGCGACTCCAATCATCACCGATGAAAACAAGATCGACCCAACGCTGGTCAGAAACACAACACAGAGGGACAAACCAGAGAGCAGGACCAATGTCTCAAAATCGGTGAAGATCCGACCGAAAAGAACCAGAGGCTGATCGGCGGGTCGGAAGACGTAGAGGAAGATCCAGGCGGCAAGAATGCCCAATAGAATGAGGAGAGAGAAAGGGTGTGTGAAAAGAGAGACAGCGAGAGCAAGAGCGCCAATAGCGTAGTAATTGACGCGAAAGTACGAAAAATTCTTGCGGATGCGGAAGGTGGCTTCCGATAAGGTCAAGGGTCTAGAGAATGCGGTCCGGTCTAGGAGTTCGGTCCATGGACGGCGCTGGGAGAGGCTGTGGCGGAGAGAATCGGAGGCTTTTGAGATGAAGGCACGTAATGGGGGTTGAATTTCAACGCCGGCGCCGGTGTATTGGATATTGGTAATGGGGAGGACGGGTGGGGCTGAACCGGCCATGGTGGATCGGAATGAATCGAGAGAATGAAATGGGAATGAAGAGGAGAAATTGAAGGTTTAACGTGAAAATTTCATGGTCGCTGTCTGCTATTCCCTCCTCCGTTTTCCGGTGAATCTACTTCTCCCCACTATATATTTATGGGTTTTCTAATTTCTTAATATAGTCGAATGAAATCTATATTCGTGATTCTATATTTTTAAATAAAATAATGGTTTATTATTCTTAAGCTCTTCTTATACTATTTTTTTTAGGGCTAAGCATCAATTTTGTTCCTGAAGTATACGCCAAAGAGCAAGGTTGTTTTGGAAGTTTTTTTAGGAGTAATGTAACCCGTAAATCTAAAAACGTAGTAATATTGCCCTTCCTTTAATAGTTCTAACGTTCAAACGTTAGTTGACTGCATTATATTAACGTAGATTGTCTTAATATTACCCTGGAAGTCTAAAAACATATGATATAGTTAAATAACATATTTAGCTTCCTTAATCTCTCCAAAAAAAATGTCAATCCGGTCTTATAATTAGAATCAGAAGTAGTATGATTAAGTAACTTATTTGGTTTTCTTAATTTCTATAAAAAAAAAGTCAACTTGCTCTTATAATTATAAATTTATAATCATGATAGGAGGGAGTAGGGGTGGCAATTATTTTTAATTTTTTTAAAAAAGTAAATATAGCCTATTCCTTCTTCTCTCATAGCATCCTCCATCACAGGCATTTCCCAATCAAACAATAATTACTCGCTTGCAGAATTTGTCCAGAAAAAAATGTTTCGAACAAAGCAAACAAAAAAATAAGAACGATTTTCTCTAAACAGAAGATCAAACGAGTACGTTGCAGACATTTCAAACGAATTTTTTCAAACAATAATCACTCGCTTGTGGAATTATCTACACGAATGATTAACGAACTTCTCGTGTATTGTAAGCAGAGATGACTGAGAGAATAAAGTTTACAAAAAGTGTCAAATACAATTAATTAGGGTTCTTAACAGAGGGGCAACATTGCTACGTTTTTAGACTTCCGAGGCAACATTGAGATTAAAAAAAAAAAATCTAGAGCAAAATTGCTCCTGGGTGTGTACGTTCAAGGCAAAATTGCTACTGAACCCAAAAAAAATGAGAAAGATGTCACGCAGAAATCCATGTCAGTATAATACGGTCAACTAACGTTTGACTGTTAGGGCTGCTGATGCAGGGGCAACATTACTACGTTTTTAGACTTTCGGGGTAACATTGCTCCCAAAAAAACTTCTGGAGCAATATTACTCTTGGCGTGTACTTCAGGGACAAAATTAATACTTAACCATTTTTTCTACTTTGCACATCAATTTTTCAATTTGATCCTTTCGTTATTATTTTTATTTAAAATTAGATTGCACGCTCTGTGGTTAATGCCAAGTTTAAAATAAATCTACACATTAAAAATAGTGGAAGTTTTTGCAAATTCTCATCATTGCCAATATATCATCAATATTGATCAATATATATTATTAAGACCAAATATAAAATAAAAGAGAGTCACTTTTTGTTAATATTGCTCATCAAGGGTTCTCTTATATTAGCACTGAGTTCCTTGGTTAAACTTTAGAACACATCACATGGGATGAAATCTGGAATTCAGGTATGAAAGTGACATGAGCATCGATGTGTGTCTTTTTTTGGACCAAAATCAAATCTCTTGATAAAAATAATAGTTCTGTAGTATAATTAATAGGAAGAATTGGGAATTAATTTATATCTTCAACACATTTGCCAAGCTGTAAGGCTTATTATGATGTTGGGGATGTTATATTTAAAATCCAACAACTTTAGTCATAGCTGCTATAAATTATAATTTCCTTGAAGGTCGAAAGAATCCACAACTAGTACTTTATAATGTGCATGACAACCATTTTTTCCTATGTTTTGCCTTCACATGTGATTATTCTCAAAGTGCGCCAACAACAAATATTTTTTTTCAAAGTAAAAGTAACTAAGAGCTTCCTAAATTGGTGCAAAGAACACAAATTCTGTTGGGAAGAAAAAAACTTTGACAGTTGAATAGATAGTTTTTTATTAATATTGATGACATGGAAGGTGACTTTGAATATTAAGTATTGATTTGTATTAGCAGTCGAAACTACATTTTCAATAGGACTTAAGCTTTACAAGGTAAATACATGAGAATGAGAATAGTTTTACCTTGACTTACGTAAATATATTTTTCAATGCTAGTTTAAAAGTAGCTATCTGGAATATTTAACTGTTGACTAAGAAATAAGACTTCAAAAAAATTAAAACAGAAGGGCTAAAGAAGATATTTTCCTAGGGTTAATTAATTTACATGAATCAAAAGACAATCATCAGAAGGAGCACGATCGCAAACTGAACGCGAAGGGACGATTCTGAATCGGAATCGGAGAAACGTGATGGCTATATATACTCTCTCTTTTTTCCCATTATATACTATTATACTGGCTGCATATCAAGAATATCAGTCACAGCCATCCTGTAGATACAGATCAACGGATAATATAGAATTTTTAAAAAAGTTACTTCCAACATCCATAATGCAATTCATGAAGAGCACACTGTTTACTTATTCCAAAGTAACATCCATATTATCCTCATTTTCCCTCACAAAGTCACAGCTCAAATTATCATAAAGTCGAAGTACATATGACATGACATTTAGAAACAGCAAAAGACATTCAGCACGGAATCCACCACAGCAAAAGTATAATGGAATTAGAATGTAGATCCATTCCACCCAAAGTCGGCACCCTGCATAGCAAAGACAGCACCACCAAGCAGCAAGAAACCAATGTACATTAAGTGAACAGAAATGCAGACATTATTAAGATGTATAATCAAATATTGAAAGGATATAAGTTGGATTATCAAGCACAAAAGACTTTTTTAGTTAATGAAGTTCATGATGAATTAATATGCGTGTCAGGGGACAATTCCCACAAAATATATATGACATACTTATATGTTTGTTTTTCTATTCATGATCGACTTAAGCTATCTCTTTAGAAGACACAACATTATGATTCAACCACTTTACAAGGTAATGGATTCAGCTTCACATCATAAGCATCAGACTTAAATATAGAGCTTACATGAATCATAGGTTCTCCAATCTCATAATTAACTTGTTGGCCGAAAACAAAAATCTCACAATCTAACTCTTGGAGAAGCGCTCTCCCAAAGTTTCTCTGTTATCAAAGCTTTTTGCATCCTTGATCCATCCAACCTTTCCTTCTCTCGTCTGTTTGGTATGGGACTGTGGATTCTAAATTGGAAGTATGGAATTATAATGGGGCTGCAACCTTGTTTGTTAATTTTTGAGACATGACTATCCCAAAAGAGTATATGCTATATAGCCGGGTCAACCTAAGACTTTTGTCACCGAGAACAGAAGAAAGGAGCTACACTATGTCTTGGCCTGTAAAGATTTAATTAAGTAATCTAAGAATGAAAACACAGCATATTCTTAACTCTGATTCACCAAAACAAAGAGGAACAATGAAACAAGGAAAGATCACAGAGCAATGCATCCTATATTTTCAGGACTTGAAGTCATAAGTAAACTTGCCTTCGAGTCGTAGAATTTCAAGAAAAACCGTGACTTGGGAACAGACAACTTGGTTTCAAGAATTGAGGAAATTGCAGCACTAAGCTTCTTGTTCACATCGGGGCCAAGACCACCAATGGACACCAGCTCTCCATAAGCAGCTGGCTGTTCATTCCCACCAAAAGATATGGGCACCGATCCTTTCAGGACAATCATTACATACTGCAAATATAAGAAAAGCAGAATACAAACGCTTTAGGACACTACAAAAAAAGAGAAAACAATATAGGCAAAATAGCAACATCATTCACCAAATTAGAAACAGTCATTTTATTTATCTAAAACATCATGTTTCTGGCATCCTTCTAACTGTACTCTTTAAACACATTAAAGAAATGATCGGTATGACAGAGTTCAAATTCGGTAGATCATCGTCGCTGGTAAACTGCACAGATAGAAGAACTAAATTTAAACTATAAGCGCGTCTCAAGAATTCAGAAGCATAGCTTGCAATTAAACAAATAAAATTACTTCAAAACCCCTTGTAGCTTGGATGCCTCCAGATGTAGGACTACTAACATGACACGTTTTGTAGTATTTTATCAAAGAATTTAAAGCTTCATAAAAAGCCTCGAGAAAATTTTCAGATGTGAAATTAATATGACCCTTCGAGAAATAATCATCAGATAACTACGTTAAATTACCAAGAGCCCTTGGAATACACTGAAGTTTGACAAAATACACGGCATACCTAAAATTCCCTAAAGCCTTATGAGAGTAACTGAAGAAAATCTCTGGTTTCAGATAACTGAATAATCTCTTGTAAAGGGGTAATTCCCATGAAACCAAACAAATAATTACCACATATTAAAAGATGAAAACAGACAGATAATGGGAATGAATAGAGGATGAGCATACGGCCTCAGGTTTGCCGATAAGCTTGGCGACGGACGAGGTGGCTTCAGAGAGAATGGAGGAGGCGTCGACGCCGTCAAGGCTGACGTTAGTTGAGAGGTTTAAGCACGGCATATTTCCCCACTCTTTCACCCTTTGCAACTTGCAGCCTCGTACGATTGACGATGGTGTAAAACCTACTCTACTGCAATCTGCTTTATCACGGATCAGAATCGCTCTTCCCCAAATAAAGGGAAAAATAGTAAAAAGTCTTATAGCAAATTCCCTTATCAAAAAGCTGAAAAAGCTCTATAGGTACTACAGTGATACTAATCCAAACATGAAATTTTTTTTTTGGGGGGGGGGGGGGGGGGGGTCAAACTATTGCACAAAGATCTTAAAGGGAAGTAAAAAGTCTTATAGCAAATTCCCTTATCAAAAAGCTGAAAAAGCTCTATAGGTACTACAGTGATACTAATCCAAACATGAAATTATCTTCTAACTAGAGATTTCTAGTTTCCCCAATAAGGTCCCTCAGCGGGTGATTTGTGGAGCAGTCTCTTATGTGTTGATTTTATGTCTAAGGAAGGCCACAGTGCTACGACTGGGGACGGGGTAGTTCTAGTCCATGAGATCCCTAGAGGATGCCTCGATATGATCAAGAGCGACCAGATGTCTTGCCAACACTAGTTTTATTTCCAGTTGTATGTTGTAAGGGCTAGATTACTAGTCTTATCTTGACTTTGTATATCAAGCTCCAGCTTACCTATTCTATTAAAAAAAAAAGAAAGAAATTATCTTCTTTTTTTTTTGAAAAGAAGCGGCAAGCCTAAGCTTGATAAAGTTTAAGGGACTAGCCCAAGATACAGTAGAAAATACAAAAAACTAAGACTGACAGACCACTTGGTCGTTCAAAAACTCCTCAAAGCAACCCTTTGGGACTGTTGGTACAAGGAATTAAACTAGGAAACTATTTGCTTTTGTTCCAAAGACGGATCAAGACGGTGCTGCTCCTTAGATTCCTTGTCCTGAATGACCGACTTATCTAGGCTTCCATGAACGATATTGTGAATGCGTTGGCCTTTAATTATTTTATTGGAAGATTTTTTATGCCCCACATGAAGGCACAGCTCATTACTAGTGGAAGGAGTGTCAACATTGCCTTGGCCCAACACCGTGGAGCTTTCTAACTGGCCCAACGCATTATTATGACCATCAATAGAATTAAGCCCAGCCTTGGAATAGAGCCCAGAGTTATTACCCATATTGTCTTCATTTATCACAGGTCCCAGCGAAACTTGAGCCCCAGCCAAAGTGTTTCCCTTCTTTGACTGTAGCCCAGACGTTGTTTGAGCCTCCACCGAAGAGCTGGGCCCAGCACGGCCCAATTTAGGCCTAAATAGCATTTTTTGTTTGTGAGCAAGATGACTCCCTTTGGCCAAAAACTTGCCAGCTGTTTCCTTTTTCTTTCCTTGCATCGACGGCTTCACCAGAGGATGGGTATCTTTTCTTACCTCAGCTTGATCTGCGCGATGTACGGCGTTCCTAGGGGAGTGGTTAGCCGAGATCTCTTCTTGATTCTCAAGATCCTCAATTGCAGCATAGCGAGATCCTTGGCTGTACGCCTCAGCCTTCGCCGCCGTCCTAGATGCTGAGCCTGAGACTTGTTTGTCAATTCTGAAATCAGACCGTTGTGGGTGTCCTCGATGGTTCCGTCGGTTTACCAGCATCCAAGGCCCGTAGGGATCATCGGCACTCGTCACCGGCGTGTTCACCGACACCTGATTCGGTGGCTGTTGCGGTGGTTGCTGTGCAACTTCATGAGATCCCGTTTCAAAGCATCTATGAGGACATTGCTCCCTTCTATGACCGAATCTCCCACAGTCAAAGCAAATTAGGGTGAGTCCCTCATATTCAACATTAAAAATAGATCCAGCTGCAATGACCTTAGGCACTAGCTTTTTCTGTAAATTTAATTCAACGCAAATTCGAACGAATTTTCCTCTCTGTATTTTTGGAGAAGCGTTCTGAAAGTCCTAGACCGTGTTCATATCCACCTTCAAAGTGCGCCCAATTCTGTCCCCTAATCTAGAGATGCAGTGCTTATTATATAGATGCATTGGAACATCAGGGATTCTAACCCAAGTTGCAACTCTACCCAAAGCATTCTGATATGGGTTGAAATAGGGTGTCCAACGCTGAACAATCACACAATGCTGCTTGATCACCCAAGGGCCTTCATAAAGCACTTTCCTGTAGTGAGCCCTCCATAGATCCTGATCCTGAAACCGAACAACAAAGTAGTTATTAGGTAAATCGATAAGTTCAAAGTTTGAGAACCCCCATAACCTTATCAAGTGATCCTTTAAGACATGTAGGTTGAACTTCATGCTAAGCACGATGAGAATCAGAGCATAATTCCATGGCTCACACCACTCATTATACTCCTCCTCAGTGCAAGGTGCCACAGGGTATGTTTCCATAAGTTTTTTCATCTCATCTGATGGCTCTGGAATTTTCCAACAAATTTCATTATCATTGGCAAATAAGTCATCATCCTCCATTGTGAGATTATTGTGTACCCTAAAGAAATTATCTTCTAACTCTTGGTAATTGATAAAGAGTATTGTGATTTCCCTCCAAAGTGTTTGGCATTTGAAAACTCAAAGCCCTAAAGCGTCAATTGACTCCTCCCTCTCTACCCTCAATAAGAATCACGAAGAACATTGAAGATCGACATCAAGAGAAGTTTGATGAAGCTTTGCTTTGGACTTGAGCCATTCTCGTGGGAGAACGAGAACTCAACTGGGCAGTAGAGTGACTGTGGGCATCGAGCTCGTTCAAGCTTATCATAATAATCAGGTACAGAAAGCTTTTATAAGGCTTCATCTGTTACATAATCGCACATATGATTGCAAGTAGGTTGATTCTGAGATAATTTGCTAACTTTTGATTTTGAATTCTAGGAAATGGGCTTATTGGTGTGGCATGCTTAAATTTTGTTAAATTTATTGCTAGAATTTTGAATTGGCTTGGTATTGTCTGATTATAACTTGTTTTTTGAAAATGTGTGCAATGGTTGGTAAGATAAATATCTTTAGTACCATAAAATAATTCCTTGGTGTTGTCTGATTCCCCCCCCCCCCCCAAATGTAATGCATGTCAACTAGTGCTTAAAGTAGTTATTTTTTTACAGGGCAAGAAGAATATGCTGAAGAATAGAAAAAGGATGGATAAAGAGGGATAAAGAAAGCCAAAAGTGTTCGGTTACACATTGTTCACAAAAGCTTATTAAAAGAAAAAGAATCAAGAGTTGAGGCCTTTTAAAGAGGAGAGTCAGCCATTTAAAAAGCTTAGAAAGCATTAAAAGATAAGGAGAATGACAAATATATGATGAGGACAAAGAAATTAAGAGCTCAATTGAAAAGACCAAGATATGTCATTCCATTCCATACTCGTTGCGCCCCTAATCAATTTATGAAAGTTTGCGAAAATTTGAAGAATAGATAAGATAAGATGGAAAGGCTGAAGAAAATAGGATTTGATAAGTTGGTTAATATATGCTCCCCACAAAGTCCCCAAGATTTATGTAGTGAGTGTATGGATGACCCTCCTACCAAGAATGTTTTCATTTGAGGGAATTCATTTGATATAGGCCCTGAAGATGTAAAAGAATTGATGGGCTTACCATGTGTTAGGGGGAGATTGAAAGAAATGTAAAGAATGAAGATGCATCATTTTAACCAGCACTACTAGTAGTGCAGTGGTATTGGGATTCATTTCCCCCTAGGTCCTGGGTTCGATCCCCCCTCCCCCTATCGCCTTGTATAAAAAAAAAAAAGATGCATCATTTAAGGAATCGAGGAGTGTATGAGATAGTCCCATACAAGAAAATGGCAACATGGCTAATTGAAAGAGAGGAGAATCCAGATTTCGAATTCCTCTTTGTTATGTATGCACTAGGAACCCTTTTGTGTCCTAGTGCGATTATTAAAATAAGTGACTATGTTTTAAAGGTGGTGGTAGCAACACAAGAAGCTTTTGAGGAATATGATTGGTGTACCTTTGTTTTCAATGAACTTTGCAATTCAACTGGAGAGTACAAGAAAAAGATGAAGAAAGGAAAGTTTATGGAAGAATGAATATAAGAGGTTAATTGTATATATTTTCTAATGGTAAGTACAACTTTTATTTAATTGTTTTCATTTTAGTTAAATTGTCATTGTATTATGAGTTGTAAATTGATGCACTGGATGTTTTCATTTGCTACTGATAAGTTGTTGTTGTCTTCTTATGCAGATTCATTGTTTGCAACATTTTCCCATGGAACAACTACAAGCCTCTACAATTGAGGATGCAATTGCATATTAGGCTGATAATAAGGTGAAGAGTAAAGCGCAGTTAGAGAGGAAAAAGCAATCAAGGGATTCTATATTGTGTGAGTAATGTGGTTGGGCCTTCATGTAGCAAATTTAATCCACAAACTATGATGGGATCAATTTCCATTTTGCAACTGTATCAAGATCAATTTCCATACCAGCGGAAGTTGGCTTGAGTGGAAGAGGCTCTGGTCGCTTAAGCAAGAGGTCTCGGTTTCGAACCCTTGTGAATGCAAAAAATTCCCTAGGAGAGGTCTCCGCTTCGGCGCCTGACAGAATCTCAGAGTGGTTGCGGATTTTGCCACCATTTTATTACCAAAAAAAAAAAAAATCAATTTCCATGAGTTTCTCAAATATCCAAGGAATTATCAAGTAAGAGTCTTCTACTCAATCATACAATTCCCTCAATGTTCTTTCTTTAGCCCTATATGCTTGACAATAGTTCACCCTCACAACATACTCTTTGTACAAGTCTCCTCGAATTTCATTAGCACTCTTATCAATATTACACCTTAAACCATCTATTACAATTGATGATGTCAAGCTTGACCTTGGAGGGTGAGAAACAATTAGGCTGTTCTACGCATGATGGATGTGTTGACTTATATATGTTCTTATGTTTAGAAACTCGGTATTTTGGTGTTCTCTTGATGAATATGCACCCATGTACCATAGGCAACCATTAACCTTGCATCTCACAATTATCTTTTGTTGATTGTTCTTTATAAATTGGTTTGAAAACTTGTGTAAAATGGTGTATTTGTATAACGTTTGACAAAGGGTCATAGCATTGGGAAAAATCTATCATTCTCCAATGATTAAATCCTTCCATTTGGTATGGTTCATTTCCAGTCTAGGTGTTGGCACAATTTGAGTATAACATGCCAGTGATGGCAACTCTTACTTTCATTTGACAAAGTAGATAGAGAGATAGACAATACACCTGTACCTCTAAACAATTGATCAATTCTCCATGAAACGACAAGTTAGAGTGCTGGAAATGACAATGTATGAGCCATCAATTACAACTTATATAACAACAAATTACATTTCTTCGAACAACGAAACTTACACTTTTTGCTCTTCCATTTGATCGTTCATTGCTGGTTGTTTATTGTCATTATTCTCATTCTCTTCAATGTAAGCATGACCATATGCTTCATTAAACTTTGTTAAATAAGCCACCCCTTCATCATCTCCAAGATCCACAAATGTAGCTATATCAAAGGTAACTATGAATTTCAAAAAAAAAAAAAAACCATTATCTTCTTTTCTAATTATAGATTATATGATTCTTCAAAACTCCTCAAGGTTGTGCCTTTCTTTATGCATTTCGTTCTTACTAAACATCAACATACTATGCATATTAAAATGCTCAAGAGAGTTCTCCTCGTGCACTCATGTGGGAACTATTTTCTCTCCGCCTAGCGTGAAAGTGGTAAGGGTCGGTGGTACAAAGGAAGGTTGGGGTTGGTGTTCGATGGACCGTCGAGGCTACGAGTGGTCCTATCTAGGGGACGGAGGAAGTGTAGCCAATCGTTTTCCATGAAGGAAGTGCACATCTCCAAACCGTTAGTCTGGCAGGAGGCGGAGGTAGGGCAGATCTTGATTGGCAAGATCCTGTCCAGTCGGTTGTACACTCAATCGACAATTGAAGCGATTCTTCAGAAGGCTTGGAACCTGCAATCTGGTTTCGACGTAATAAAAGTCTCCAGGAACACCTTCATGTTCAACTTTGCTGTCGAAGAGGAGCGTACCAGGATTCTTTAGGGGCGGCCATGGTCTATTAATGGCAGCTTGCTAAATCTAATGGTGAGATCTAAATACAAATCATGTGAGAGTATGATTTCAGTCGTGGCCCTATCTGGATTCAATTGCATAATGTTCCGATGGAGGCGCTATGTTTGGAAAATGCAATCCAAATTGGAGGCTATGTAGGAGAGGTGGTGGTGGCTGAGGATCCTTAGTTTAACGAGAGATATCTCCGTAATTTATTGCGTGTGAGAGTTGTGGTTGATCTACGACAACCCCTAGCTTGTGGTTTTTGGTTGCCTAATCCTGATGGCAGTAGGGTTTGGATATCGGTTCGTTATGAAAAGCTTCAGAGCCTTTGCTATAACTGTGGAAAAATTGGTCATGACAATCGTAACTGTAAGAGTGAAAGGCTTATGTCAGTGGTTGATAGCAAAATGCCGTGATTTGGTCCTTGGACTACTACTAACGCTTGTCGTAATTGGGAGGAGGTCCTAACGGTGGTGCGCGATGATTGGGAGGAGGCTGAGTACTTTAAGAGGAAAAAAGCAGAGGCTCTCATGAGAAATAAGGGAGAGGATAAACGAAAGAATGAGAACGCGGCTAAAGATGAAGAGGACGATCTGTTCTACATCAAGCTATATAAGACGGTGGGGAGTGATACGGCATGGGAGTCTACAAGGAGTGTGGATGGTCAGGATTTGTGTGAGGAAGAACGTGCAGCAGATGATAATTTGCAGTGGGATGTGACTGTTGAACATGCTCTAGAAGCCATAGGACCAGTGGTTTGTGAAGATCGGGGGAGGAGGTTGGGCGAGGCGAAGGGTCCGAGGGCTGATCGTAAGGAAATTTATACTGACGACCTTGTGGCAAGGACTATGCCATCAACGGTGGACCTAAAATGTACAAAGAGGTGTTCACTGGAGGTACAAGCAAAGAACCCCTTGGCAATGGTGTTATACGATAGGGGAATCTTGACTGAGGTTATTAATGGCATCAGTGGACTTGGCCTGAAAAGAAACGCAGAGGAGGAGTTGGAGCATCTGGACCCTAAAAAGAGGAAAGTTAGTTTAGAGGTATCCAATTCTCCTAATGCCGCTATTTCCAATTATGCTACTAAGTTGCGAAAAAACAAAGGGGAAAAAGAGGAGGGCCTCTAGGAGCAAATGCAGTCAGGGGAAGGAGAATGTAATTAAGGAGGTCTGGTTGGCTGATGAAGCTATGAAGGAACTAGAGCTCCTGGAGGTAGGGGAGGCTGATTTTGTGTTCACGGCTAAGGGAGCCAGAAGGGGGAAGAGGATGGCTGAAGGTGCTAGTAGCTGGCCTTTAACAGCCACCCAAGCATCATGACGCTCCTTTCTTGGAACTGTCAAGGTCTAGGAAGAGCCTTGATAGTTAGAAACTTGAGGGACATGGTGAAACGTTATAGGCCCTCAATTGTCTTCCTCATGGAAACAAAGTGTAACTCAGTTAAAGGTAGTAGAATCAGGATGAAGTGTGGCTTTTCTCATGAACTTTATGTGAATCCTATCGGGCTTGCAGGTGGATTGGTTGTATGGTGGCATAGTAGCATTACGTTAACAGTGCTTTACAAGTCCAAGAACTTAATTCATGTAGTAGTTGAGGTGGATGATGCGATGGTTCCAAAATTCATTACATTTGTGTATGGACCACCAAAAGAAGGGGAGAGAAGGTATATTTGGGATTGGATTAGGCGATTGGCAGTAGGTATTGATGAACCATGGCTAGTGCTTGGGGACTTCAATGATCTCATGTCTCAAAGCGAAAAGGAAGGAAGTAATCCTAGATCCTTGAGGAAAATCATTAATTTCCAAAGTATGCTATTTGATTGTAGTCTGATGGATTTAGAGTTTAAAGGGTTAAAATATACCTGGTGCAATAATAGAAGAGGGGCGATTGTAAGAGAGAGGCTTGACCGTGTTAGATATGATTAGTTTTGATGATGTCTAATATAGATGCCTTTATAAGAGCAAAAAGTTTTGATGATATATTTATCTCCTACATTGACTAACTACTATGTTTAATGTAGATTAGTTCAAGTTGAATTATAGATCAAGAAGGAGATAAGAGATTATAAAAAGAAGAAATTGGAGAAAATATCAAGTTCAAGAAGAAGAAGAAATATTAAAGAAAGAAGAACTTGCTGAGGTTGTCATGGAAGCAAGATGTCATTCTAAGTTAAATGATGAAGAATGATCAAGTTGGGAGATGGAAGAAGGAAGAACTTGCTGAATGAAATGAAGATATAATTATTCAAGTTCTTATGTTGAAGTTAGAAGCCTCCAAGATCATATGGAAGTTGGAATGACTTAATTCAGAGTTAAAACAAGCAAAAATAAGGTTCTGGATGAGCAAACTCGAGTCTCCAAGTATTAAACTCGAGTTTACCACCTTGCTGCAATATTTTGCCTCTCTAACATGAACAAACTCGAGTTCAGGACCCCAAACTCAAGTTTAGGACCTCAAACTCGAGAAAGGAATCACAAACTCGAGCCTATAAGTGTCTTCAGCATTTCCGGTGTCTCTGGACTAGGCAAACTCGAGCCTGTAAGTGCAAACTCGAGTTCATAGTGGTCATCAGCACTTTAGCTCCACTCTGTTTCACGTTCAGCTCGGGCGAGGTCTGGTAATTCGACAATATCTCCCAAACCAGAAATTGGATTGAGGTAAAACTAGTGGCATATGAAACTAGACTCCCAATGCGTCATTTTGATATAAAATTCAAACCAAAAAGAGTTCAGATCAAGGAGCTATGATTTTTACAATTTGCCACAAGAATCAACATCACAGTCCAGACCCACCTTCGGTATTTTGGGTGTATCTCACAAACGACAAATCCGATTGAGCTGAAATTAGTGGCATATGAAAGTAGACTCATAGAGATTTCCATAAAGCTTTGAACGGACCAAAACAGAGTTCAGACCAAGGAGATATGGCCTTTGAAAGTTGATAAAGTTGCAAACTCGAACCAGGCCAAGTCAGAAGCAACCAAGTCACAGTACAACTTACAAACTCGAGTTCATTAGTCACAAACTCGAGCTCGAGAGTTCCAGAGAAGAAATAAACATTTGGAAAAAGCCAAACTCAAGCCTATAAGTGAACAAACTCGAGTTTAGCTCAGACAGAGAGCAATGTGTCAATGAGTTGAGAACCTCAGGTTTAGATTGCAAACCTCAGGTTTAAATCAACCCAAGAGCATTGCAGTTTTTAAAATACTGAAAACCTCAGGTTTAGAATGAAAACCTCCGGTTTGATGCTTTGGACTTAAATCATCTTCTCACATACCAAAGTCTAAACTCGAGCCTAGATAAGCAAACCTCAGGTTTGCATTGCTGATTCAGAATTTCAAATTTGACGAATTTGCAATGCCTTCTTGTTTGATCTTAATACTTTCTATGATTAATCTCTGATGTTCCTAGATATGTTTAACTACTTTATTGGTGAGTTTCAGATGATTAAAATGAAGGATTAGAAGCAAATCTTCAAAATATCATATTTGTGTCAGAACATCAAAAGCTGTACAAAAGTTCTAACGGCTAGTTTCTAACGGCTATATTTCTTTATCCAACAGTCATTGAATCTTCTCAACGGTCATATATTGATCTCTACCTATAAATAGAAGACAGATTCAAGCAGAAAAACGTGGAGAAACAAGCTTACATCTTCAATATGCTGATACTCTGATTTTTACATCATTTACACTTTGTTTTTCATGTCTAGACAGCTTAGAGAGTGAGATGATCAATATTGTTCTTCAGTGTTCACTTATTCACTTCTGTAAGAGAAGATTTATTGTAATCATTCTATTCTTCTGAGAGTTACTCAAGATTGGGTGATCTTGAGTGGGAAACACATTGTGTTGATTATAACTTGTAAGGGGGAGTGAATCATAGTGAGAGGATTACTTCGAGTACAGAGTGTGTAATCAAGCGGTGTGTTGATTACAGTTTGTAAGGGGGAGTGAATCCTAGTGAGAGGGTTACTTCAATTACAGAACGTGTAATCAAGTTGAAAGAAGATAGTGAATTGAAAATCCCAAGTGAGGCTTGGGGACTGGACGTAGGTCAAGGATTGGACTGAACCAGTATAAATCAGTTTGCACATTCTCTTCCCTTATCTCTTATATTTCCAGCATATATATTTGAATGTGTATACATATTTAAATGTGTGCTTATTTCCTTATAAACTGATTTCAGTGAGTTACGAAAAGATTTTCAAAGTTCCTAAATTTTTATACTTCACCCAATTCACCCCCCTCTTGGGTTCAGCCGGTTCTTATAGACCGGGCTCTAGGTAATGTTGAGTTTAGAGAAGGCTTCAACTATGCAATGGTCTTTCACATGGATCCAGTCGGCTCAGATCATCATGCCTTGTATGTTGATTGTTGTTATAGCGAGGATAAAGCGCCAAAGTCCTTTAAGTTTGAAGCAAACTGGATTCACCATGTAGACTTTTTGCGCATTGTTGATGAAGGATGGAATGAGGTTACCGGATGTGCGGAAGATAAAGTGGAGGAATTAATTCGTAGGTTGAATGCTTGCAGGAGGAAATTAATGGGCTGGAGCCGTAAGGAATTTCCCAATTTTAGTAAGGAAATTGACCAGCTGCAAAGGAAGTTAAGCTGGTGTCATGCTAGCCGCTTAACAGAAGACCAACTGGAAGAAATTGAGCGGCTGGTTGGTCAGCTGGAGGAAGCATGGACTAAAGAGGAGACTTGTTGGTGGCAAAGGTCCAGAATTTCTTGGTTGAAATGTGGGGACAAGAATACTAAATTTTTCCACAATAGTGTGCTTCAACGTAAGCAACGAAACAAAATATTGAGGCCAAAAGACGAGAATGGGATCTGGCTAGAGGAGAGATCAGCTGTTAACAAATCTTTTAGTGATTTCTACAGGCAATTATTCAGGTCACAGGGTCCAAGGTCTATGGATCAGGCTATCTCTTATGTAAAGAAAGTGGTTCTTGACGATGATAATGCTGCCTTGGTGAGCCTAGTGACTGAGTTGGAGATTGAGGAGGTGGTTTTTCAGATTGGAGCTAATAAAGCTCCTGGACCTGATGGTTTTTCAGGCCTGTTTTATCAAACGGCCTGGAAGGAGGTGAATGGGGAAGTTTGTGATATGGTCCAGGGTTTCTTTGATGGTACTTCGGATCTGCAAGGAATTAATGGTACTAATATTGAGCTCATCCCAAAAGTTGATAAATCTGAAGGTATTCATCAGTTTAGGTCGATTGGGTTATGTAATGTTGCAGACAAGATTGTTGCGAAAATCCTGACTAATAGGATAAGAAGCTTAATGAGTAGGATAATCTCTCCCAATTAAAGGGCTTTCATAGAGGGGAGAATGATACAAGACAACATTTTTATCACTCATGAAGCCTTCCACTACCTAATGAGGAAAAAAGAAAGGAAAGAAGTGGAGTTTGCATTAAAGATTGACATGAATAAGGCGTATGATCATATAGAGTGAGATTTCCTTAAGGCGGTAACGTTGGAATGGGTTTTTGTGCTAAATGGGTTAGCTAGATTATGAAGTGCATTACTTCAGTGGCATTTAACTTGAAGGTGGACGGGCATAATGCAGATTCTTTCAAGCCGGGGAGAGGAGTGAGACAAGGGGACCCCTTATCGCCTTTCATGTCATTATAGTGTCTGAAGTCTTATCTCTCATGTTGCAGTATCATATGGATAGGAAGGAACTGACAAGGATTAAATTGGCTAATAGAGCACCAATGCTATCACATTGTTTCTTTGTCGATGATACCATCTTATTTCTCAGGGCCGATGAACTAAACTGCAAAGTCCTTAAATTGATTCTTGATGTATATTGTCGAGCCTCGGGCCAGCTTATCAATTTAGAAAAGTCAAACTTATTCTTTTCTCCTAACACTTTGCCATGGATCAAAGAGCGAGTTTCAAATTGCCTTGGTATTAGTCATTCAGACCTGACAGGGAAGTATTTGGGGCTTCCAATATCTTGGGGGCACTCGAAAGCTACTGCTTTGGCGTTTGTGAGGGATAAGATTGGGTTGAAGCTTCAAGGATGGAAACAGAAATTGCTCACCTTTGCCGGTAGAGAAATTCTAATAAAGGCTATAGCTAATTCTATTCCTACATATCCCTTGACCTATTTTTTGTTCTCTAAAAAGCTTGTAAAGAGATTGATGGCTTAATCTCTAAATTCTGGTGGGGGCAGAAAGGTGAGGAGGGTGTTATTCATTGAAAGAGTTGGAGCCATATGACCATAAGGAAGGGGGAGGGGGGAATGGGCTTCCTGGGAGCTTCTCTGTTTTAATAAGGCTCTATTAGCAAAAATGGCCTGGCAGTTGCTGATGCAGCCTAGTGATCCTTGGTGCAAAATTATAAAGGGAGTCTGTTTCCCTAAAATGGACTTCTTAAGGGCTAGGAAAGGTAGGCATGCTTCTTGGGGCTGGTCTAGCTTGTTGGAAGGCAGGGATTTGTTATTGAAGAGCTGTGTTGGAGGGTGGGGGATGGTCGGACTATTAATATTTGGAGGGATCCGTGGGTGTTGGGCCTGCCTAGATCTAAGCTTCAACGTGGGGAGGAGGCTGGAGAAGAAGACAGAAGTAAAGTGGCTAGTTTGATCAAAAATGGCCGATAGGATCTGAGTTCAATTGAATCTAGGATCAGTGCTGTGGAAAGGGAGAAGATCTTGGAGATACCCATCCTTACTTCTATCTGCTCTGATCGAGCTATCTGGTTGGCCAACAAAGATGGACAATATTCTGTCAAGATCGGGTATGCTGTGGCAAAGGACAATATGGAAGTTGCAAAAATCAAGGATCTAGGTATGTCGTTTTCTACTCCCAAGGTACTATGGAAGGGTATATGGAGGGTGACAGCTCCTCCTAAAGTTCAACACTTCTTGTGGAGACTTGGAGCTGGGGCTGTTGCAACAAGGGATAATCTGTTCAGATGCAAATGTGCGCCGGATCCTATCTGTCCTGTTTGTCTGAAGGAGCCTGAAACTATTGAGCACTTACTTTTCCTTTGTCCCTAGACCAAACATTGTTGGTTTGGAAGTGTCTTAGGGATTGAATTCAGTAAATGGGGTATGAAGAGATTTGAGATATGGCTTTGTGATATGCTTTATAGGAAGAAAGTTTTGGATGAATTTGGGAAATACTTATTTGTTGTGACTTGTTGGTGGATTTGGCATAAGAGATGCAATTGGGTTTTTAGGGGTGAAATGCCAAATGCCCAGGAGGTGGTCAGAATTGTTAATGGTCAGGTGGAGGAGTTCTGGAAATCAAAGGAGAGTAAGGAATGTAGCGTTAGACGATGTTTTGGGGCAGCAGAGATGAGGAAAACATCTTGGGAATTGCCAGCGCCTGGAATGATAAAAATAAATGTGGATGGGTCTTATATTGAATCCTCAGGTGAGGCAGGGATTGGGATTGTATGTAGAAATAATGAAGGTGTTTTTGTTGGTCAATTATGCAGAGCTGTGACTGCCATGTCCCCTTTCATGGCTGAATGTCTAGAGATGAAAGAAGGACTGCTATGTAGTTGCAAGTTTCAAAGCTATAAAGTGGTTATAGAGATAGATTGTGACACGTATAAATTGATTCGAAGAAATAGTGCTAATGGCTGTGAATGGAGATGTTGGGAGCTAATGAAGGAAATTTTGGGTTTATTCGACTCAAGGAAGGAGGTATCTATTTCCCTTGTAGCTAGGCAAGGTAACAAAGTTGTTGATAAACTTGCAACTAGTACGGCAAGAAAGATGCACCAGCACTTTTGGCTGGATAACGCTCCATCTTTCTTATGCAAGTTATTACTCCTTGACTCTGATTCATCCAGAAGGTCTAGAGGTTCCGCGAGCAGCGTTGCTGATAGGGATGGTATAGGCTGACTCTCTAATGAATACAAGGTAGGTAATTGGTAATAGTTTTGTATTCTTTGCTTGTTGGTACTTTGTTTTGTGAGGGTGAGTTAGGTGATATGTTAGTTGTTCTTGAGTGTTTGTTGGCCTCGGCTATTAGTGAATGTAATCATTGTTTGGTTATTAATGAAATAGACTTTCTTTGGGCCAAAAAAAAAACCATCAACATACTGCCTTTATCTTCTCCACAATTTAAAAACTCCCCCCACATGAAAGAAACATAATAGATTCTCCCATAACGTACTAACTATCTTTTATGACAATCTGCAACATACACGTATCAACATATGCAACATCCATATTAGCAATTATAACTGCATGTATTAACAACACTTTTTTTTTAATCTTATATTAGCAATTTTACACAAACAAACATTCATCACATTCCCACTTAAAAACAGAGCAACCTCCCTGTTACCATGCGCAAAAACAAAGCATAAGTTTACTAACCCTACCCAAACACAATGAAACCCCACGTTCAATGGCCAATACGATACCTTTAACAAAACATTTGCATTACATATCTGAGTCAAAGTAGATAGTCCACTAATGATCCCAAGCTCCAACCTTTGATCAACCCTTGAATCTGAATGTAGTGAACAAACACACCCTAAAAATATGAAATGAATGTTCAGCCTCTAAGAGAGTAGATGAAAATTGCAAACTTTAAGCTTTGTCCAGAAGATGAGAAGGAAAGCTTCTTGCCTTGAACGTTGGAGATGGAAAGATGATCATATACCACGTAGCTTTCTTCATTTCACTTTCTCATGAATCAGAAAATAATGTTGCGAACTCCCCCTGATTCTCTTTTCCTTTTTAATCAATGGGAGCAAGAAGGTAATTTCACATTTGGAATTAATATCATTGTAGTCCCTTTGTTGTTTTTTTTATGGGAGAATATGTTATGAGACTGTTTTCCTATTTTTTGGTCCTTAGGACTTAAATGCGATTTTTGCTTTTTTTTTTTCCCCAACAAAATGTTAATGAAATGATTATTGGGTCAAAATAAAAAGGGAAAACCATCCTTACTTCTATTGTTTGTTGGTTAAGAATACTTCATTTTATATGCTTATAACAAGAAAATCATTAGGTCCAGTGGAAAAGGTTAATTCCTTGCACTGGGACCAACAAATATTCAAATTTTTTATGGGAAATATCTTTATATTTAGTGTTCGATGCTACTTTAAATATGATTGTCTTTAATATAATAATACATGTGCTTAAAAAAGACCTAAGTCCCTATAATTTGTTTGTTTTGATATTTTGTTCTTATAGTTTTACTTAGGTGGAAGATTAGAAGTACAGTTTCCCGAAAATAAAATTAAACCAGTCACTCATAAAATGAACAATTTTGACGCATGATCTATAAAGATTATTTTTTCTATTTTTAACAATGAGCTGAACTTTAGGTAAAATGAAGTTTGAATTATTCCTTTTTTTTATTATAAAAGTTAGGCCTAAATTAGAATAAATCTTTGGTTGTTGTGAAGTATTAAAAAAAATTGTATAAATTCAATTTATAACTCTTTTTATTTTAAAATAAATAGAAATCAAAATAGTTTCTAATGTCGACTACAATTTATTTTAACAATATCAAAAAAAAAATATAAAGATTAAAATTGACCAACTCCGTGAAAAAACAAAAAATGGATGGGCCGATTAGGAAACCTCTATGGGCCCAAAAATGCAGCAAGTCCAGTTGAACCATAAAGGAATCCAAAGTAATAGAGATAGGTTTAAAACCGAGGGAGGGCGCGGGTTTGTTTGGACTGATCTTTTCTAAAAATATTCCAATTGATTTTTGTATATTGAAATGGTGTAAAAATGATTTAATGTAATATAATTTATGTAATGTGACTTATGTTTGGATTAACTGTAGTATAAGTAATTTTTCTGGAACAAAAACTTGTTTGGATAATTATTTTAAAAAACAAGCTTATATGCAAAATGACTGAAAAAGGTATGAATTATATAATATATGTGATATATAAATTTATTAATTTAAGAAAATATTAAAATTAAAATTATAAAAATAAAAGTTAGTGTATTATAAAAAAATGTAAATGCTAAAAAGCATTTAATTAAATGTATTCAATAAATATAAATAGATGTAAATATATAGACAAATAAGGACAAAATTGTAGGGAAGGAAGAATGAGGAGGAGTAATAATGCAATAGGAATTTGTGACCGTCCATCCCAAACATATGAATTATATATGGATCAATCTGGCTTAGTCCTTCAGTACGTTTTGGGCTCCCAAATTTAGTTTTTAAAAAAGTTCTTTTATGATTAACGATGTAATTATATAAAAAGAGTTTTATCTTGACTCATAGAAAATGGCTTCAGAAACTATAGTTTGAGAGTTTCCCACGTTTCAAAAAATTTAAATTTGAATGCTTATCCAAATATCAAAAAATTTGGCATCTAATTATCTTTTAAGCCCCAGTTTGGGTGTACACTATCCCAAACAAACATCAGTGATAACATTTGACAATGAGGTGATGGTTTGAGCACCTTTTTAGTTTTTTTGTTTGTTGATATTATCATTTGCTGATCCGAGATTTGTGGTTGTTCTTTTCAAAACAAGTGTTTCCTTTAGAACTCGGACTTGAAACCTGAGAGATCGTTAGACCAACTTTATAATTGATAGCATTTTTTAGTCTTCGTCGGCTTGGTCTGATTCATACATAATTCGATGACTATCCTGCAACTCATGTGATTCATAGTATATGGTCTGAGTTTTTACTAGAGTTATATGAACATTAATTTTGTCAATTTTTAAAATATATACCCTCTCTTCTTAAATTTAAAAAGTTTTTGTCTTCAAAATTAAAAGATTGGGACTCGTTTTTATTAATTAATCCCGAATTAGCACATTCTCGAGTATAGGCAGTAGCTTTACAAAGTTGATTCATATAGCATGTGCTGGGAAATTAATTAATTAAGCCAAAATATTATAGAAGATTTCGGATGAGAAAGTGGAGGAATAATATTGAAGATGAAGTTGCACATAATCAAAGAAATTGAAGTACAAAACATGAGTTGAAAGATAATGAATAAAAAGTAATTAATGATGATGATGAGAAGCCGCCATTTTGGTGATGATAATGTGAATGAATGATGATTAGAGTTTCGAGGCGTTGCGAAAGACGGTAGTATCGAAGACCTTAAGGAAGAAGCGAGTTCTGGGAACAGAAATCCTGTCCTGCAAAATGGTCCCAAGTGTGGCTATCAGCTTCTTCTTCACTTCACGGTTGATTCCTCCCATTGACACTATCTCTGCATATGCTGCTGCTTCTTTGTTCCCTTCAAATGATATTGGCACTGACCCCTTCAACACCACCATCACAAACTGCGCACTCTTCCATTATTAGCAGACACACACACACACATATATATATATATATATATTTTTATATAATGGGAAAGTGCATGATAAAGTAAGAAAAATTTTATCGTATTAATTATTACTCGACTAGCAATGCTTTAGTGAATATTAAGCGAGATGAAGGGGCTTCATAACCACAAAGTAGATATAGCTAAGATGAAGATGTTGAGATGGATGTGTAGTTATGTAAGAAAAGATAATATTCAAAATAAACTTATATGAGGAAGGTTGGAATGTCACTTATTAAAGAAAAAATGGTAAAAAATAGTCTGAGGTGGTTTAAACACGTTCAGAGAAGGCATTGGCTGGATGCGCCAAGAAGGAGGGTCGATCAAATTGTTTGAAGCCCAGTTAAGAGGGGCAAATCGAGGAACACTAAAGATAATACTCAATGAGGTTATCAAGTGTGATAATTAACAATTTATCCTGAGATTTAGCTTTTAATTGAGTTCAATGACATCATTTGATCCATGTATATAGCTAACTTCACATAGTGGGATAAGGTTTTTTTGTTGTTGTGTATGTATATATAATCACATCTCAAAAGCCTAATTAAATAATTAATTTATTAATTAATTATATATAGTGCTTTTAAAACAACTATAATAAAGTAATCGGAATTAATAACAATGGGGGAGGAAAAAAAAGGCATCAAGTGGTGCACTAGTTAGTGCTCCTGATTAAAGTGCAATTTTGCAGAAGCAGTACAGCAATCCATTTATTTATCATCCTGTGATGGAGAAAAAGAAAAGGTGATTTTTTTTTGGAAGGATAGACTGACCAGTGACCACTTGACACTAAACTTAATTAATTCCAAGTCGTACCTATAATAGTATCTATCACTTGCACTTGCTGTTTTCTTCTGCACGGTTCAATGGATCCACTTATTTTATTTTCTCCTTCTTCGCTATTTATTCACACAATTCACGACTTTATGTACATTAGTGCCCCTATCATTATCCCTTTATTTTATTGTCAATCTTAGACTAAAGCACGCGCCTGACATAGCTTCTTGACGACTTCCAGTTACTGGCTGCTGTCAGATTGGATGACCAGACGCATGAAGAATGAGGGTGCAATATAATATGTTTGGATATTTCTAACAGAAAATGAATAGTTAACTATATTATATGATTCGTTTCCTGATCTGATCCAAAGTTTCCAGAAAATAATCAAAAGGATTCATATCAGTGATCCAATAGTATATAATAACATATCATCAATTTGGTCAATGCAGATCTGTGCACCAGGTGCTAAGTTTAAAGAGAAAGTGATATTGTATTTCTAAATAGTCAAGTAATCTATTGCCAGACAAGCAAATCCATGTTTTCCAAAGAATAATCAAAGAATTCATATCTGTGGATAGGATATTCCTGGACAAGTCCCATGCAAATTAACTATATATATATGCATGTAAAAGAGATTACAGTGCATGAAAATAAACTTAAAATATATGACTGCCAACTTAATTAATTTTAGCCCCAATAAGAATTTCAAAGGAACAGAGCCGAAATCTGATAAGCTTGAAAAACACAAACACCTAAGAAGCATCAATTATATGTAGTTGAGAAATCAATTACGAATAGTAAGAAGAAAGAGAGGAGATAATGGAGGAAGATGAATATATAGAGAGAGAGAGACCTGTTTGGGTTTTCCGATGATGGAGGAGACAGCAGAAGTAGCTTCAGAAAAGATGGGATCGGTGTCGAGATGATCCAAGTTAACGTTGGTGGTGATGTAAAGGCAAGGCATGTTGTTGTTGCTGCTGCAAGATTTCTATTTGTTTTGATGAGGATAAAGAGAGAGATAAGTGTTTATAATATATGAGCCCATTAATTTCATTGCTATTTATAAGCGAACACTTCTTCCACTATTTGGTCAAGCTTTTGATGCCACACTACCTTATCCTTCCTCATCCCCACTGTTTCTTTGTTGTTTTTTCAACATATATGAATTATATATAATAATATATATCATCTTTATTATCATAGGTTTTTTTTAAAAAAATTATGGCTTATATGTGTAACTCTATGTATGTGCATTATTTTAAGCTAATGCACTTTTTTAATTTCTCATGATTAATTATATGTGGTCATACATATCTAAATTAAATATTTCTCTGTTTATAACACATATAAATCAACCTTAACAATTATTCATTTGGTTCCTATAATTTTGATTCATTTAAAATTTAGTTAATTAATTTTGACTTAATGCAATTCAGTTTTTATAGTATTAATTGTATATTTAATGTATTGGTTTTTACATTCAAGAATAAACTTTAGTCCTTAGGCCTTGTTTGGTACGCAACACTGGATTTCGATGATGGATTGAGATTAGGGTTGGTACTTTAAAAATATGTTTGGTATGAAGTAACATGTGGACGGAATGGTTTCATTAATCTTATTTAATAAACTGCCATTAATTATTAAAACTATTATTTCTTAAATTATTAATAGAATTCTAACTCAGCCATAATGAAAAGCAGCAATGGAACAAATGTAATAATAGACCAACTTGAATTGGAAATCATAGTCATGACCAAATTTAATTATTGCTTCCATTTTTTTGTGGAAGAAAACTTATTGCTCCGCTGGATGGTCCGGTGACGACGCTGGAGAAGAAGAGGAGCGAAGTGAACAAGCGAGTGAAAGCATAGGCGATTGGAAGCATATGATGAGAAAATGGAATTTTTAGTTCAGATGGTAGCTATAAAATATCAAAAAATTGTCATGAGTATTTTGGTCAAGATGAGATATAAAATTTCTCAACCATAGAAAAAACCCCAAATTTGGAAGGTTGAGAAAGGAGGGGAGGAAAACTGAAGAGGACAAAATTTTTTCCCACCCCCCACCTCCCCTCCTTCCAACCAAATAGGGTTTTTATATCTCCAACCCTCACCTCACCTCAAAAAACCTCCAACTAAACAGACCCGACCTAAATGCAGCCTCCGCCTTCATGATGATCTACTGTCCCGCCATGTCCGACATTTGATGATTCTTCTTCAAAGACGACGACGAGCATTTGTTTACATACATCAAAGTCCTCTGCGTCTGTGCCTTTTTCTCTCGGGTAATCCCTCGTTAATGTTTCATTAATTTATAGTCTAATTGGTGTGAGAAACCGATGCATCAAATTAAAATTTAGAAATTGAGATTATATAAGTGAGTCGAAATATGAGAGGAAAGCAAAGAGCTAAACATATATGACTTTAATTCCTTTGTTAGTTAGTTGGACTCGTGAAAACCATATAAATTTTGGAGTTTTCTCTTCATTATCCCCGTCTTGTATGAAAAAATGTATTTTTTTAGGCCAAGACTAGATTAATTATAAGACCTTGAAAATTGATGCCAAGGTATTCAATAGAACATTTATATAACTAATTAATCTCACATAATGAGATAATTCTGGTAGTTATCTTCTAGAAAAAAGAAGAACGAGTCAAGGCCACCAACTTCATGATTCTACCCATAATATGTTTAAAGTGGGGATAATGGTCAAAGTGGAAACTGTTCCTCAGAGACCGCATGGAGCAAAGCCTTAAGCACATAGGCCGCCTTCTATCAACTATCAAGTATATTATTTCCAATCCTTAATATGAGTACCAAATATTTTTAGTGGGAAAATTACATTGATGAAACGCAACACCCCCGAGGGCCTATTCATAAAATAACGTAAGAGAGGACAACATGACATCCCAAAGACTTTTTGAAAAATGGAATCTATGAGTCTATGACTGCACTAAAAAGAAATTCTCCTCGAATGAGGATCATATCTGATTTTGTATTAGATTGACATTTGAATTGGTTTTGTGTTTGAGACATTTGATGGAATTTTTGTTTGCAAACATTTAGATTGTTAATTAAATTATTGATTAAGTTTTTATTATTAATGTAATTGTTAATTTAGTTTATCCCCTTGATTGTCTAATTGTGTTGATTAATGTCTAATTGTTTAATTTGACAATTGTAAACAATATTCTTAAAAATTATTTTGAAATTAATTTTAATTGGTTTTTAATGAGTTTAATTAATCACTGCTTATTTTATTATGAGTTTTCTAGTAGAGTAAGTATTATTGAGGTTGAAGGTTTCTCATACTTCAATTAGGTGATTAAATTTATTAATTCCCCTCTCTTATAAATTTTCCTTTGAGTTAATTAATTAATTTAGGCTAAGAAAGCTAACTCTATGTAAATTCTAAATTGTTCGATTCACCACACATGAAATAAACATTTGTTACCTTTTCTTATTTGAATTTCTTAGCTATTTTATTTCTTTTCCTCAGGATTTAAATTTCCCCTTTCAAAAAGGACCCCCAACCCAAAAAATTACATTTGCATTCATTTAGATTAGTTTCATTCTCATATAGATTTAGAGTTATTTGCATTTTGCATATAAGTAATAGTGATGTCTTGCATTTTAGTTTAGGTCTATTCCACAGCATTTTTACCTAAATTCGATTATAAAGAAAAGCTCGTATCTTGTTCATTAGGAGAATAACCTAGGATTTCATTATATTGCATTAATAGTTGGTCCTAGTTTAATTGATTGTTTTAAAGACAAAAGCTACATCAAGCAAGTAGTCATTTCTAGCACATTTTAGTAATGTAGGAGTTGAGTTGTCAAGATTAGAGCAAGGGTTTGTTTGGATTGATGGTAAAATTGTTTCTAAATATGATTTACAATATACAAAGTAAGTAATGAGAAGAGTTTTGTTAAGACTTGTGAGAATAGCTTTTCAAACGCTAATCCAAATAGGTATAAGATTGTAAGTATTTTATAAAAGATTATTTCTTGGTCATTAATATAAAACACATTTACCTAATTTAATTAGATTAAAGAAATTAATTGAGTTAGTTAATATGACAAATATTTTCTAAAACACCCTAATCATCTTCCTTAATTTACTTCTTCCATCTCCTCTTTGATTATTATTGGAGGTATCAGTATAAGTAAATTAGAAAAAGGATGACAAATATAAAAAATATGTCATATATTTAGGGTTAAGATCTTAACTCTTCAAATATATCTGATACTATATTAAAGAGCAGAGGGAGTAGTAAGCTTTTAACTATACATTTAGATATGTAAATAATTCAAATGATATGATATATATTTTGTATATTTAAAAAAAGCATGCCACAGATCCAACACCAACATCCAAGGTAAGTAGTGGTATGCGCATGACTGCATGAGTTGTCTCTAATGCTATGTAAATATCTCCAAAAATACTTTTTGAGGGATTAATTAATTATGATAAAATCTTCAAAATAAACTTATTATAAGTAATTACGTATCTTAAAACGTGTACTCTCCAACAATGTTCAATTAATCTGATATTGAAAATAATCATAACAATGTATTAAAAAAATAATAATAATCATACACCATTCACGTGGGTGGCTGATGAATTTTATTTTTAATTTAGGCACCCACTTAATGTATAAAATATACTGACTGCCCTCGCGATTTATGGTTGCCAATTTTTTTAGTAAGAATAGTCTTCAAATTCTATTTTGCCAAATACTTTGATTATCTTCTCAAAAATTGACTAAAGAAAAATAAAGCTAGCTAGCCAGTTGACACCTTTCCAGGAAGATGACGTATATGTGACAAAATAAACAAGATTTTATTTTATATGTTAATATATATATATATATATATATATATATATATATATATGAAAATTCATTTCAGATCCCAAGGACCAAGACAATTTTAAAAATAATCCCAAGGGAAATTAAAATGTTAGAAAAGTCTCTTTAGCAACTCTTTCTGCGAGATTAACAACTTCATCTATGAAATTAACAACTTTTTGTGATTTTTTAGATATCTAAATTTCCCTTAGAACTTTTTTGATATTTTCTTAATCCCTTGGATATCTTAAAGGAATTTTCCCTATGAGTATTGGCAAAGAATGAATAACTTTCCGCTAGTTAGTTGACACCTTGCCAAATACATTAAAATTAGGGAAAAAAATTTTGTGGTCAATTATTTATCATTTATTTATTTATTTTTAAAAACGTTAGGAAGAGAGTACTCTGATAAATTTTCCTTTTAGTGGCACAAATTGTTGAGAATATATTTTTCATAAATAATTTTGTTGGGGAAAAAAGAGGAAATATAATGTGGGTGTTTGGTGGAAGACAATATGAATGTCAATTTAAGAGTAGACAAATTTAAATTGAAGCATGAAGAATGGTACACACATGGATAGATCCCACCATTATACATCGTTCATCATTCACAATCCTCAAATATTCTTCTCATTTCAACCTTCCATCATGTATATATATCCCACCATTCATTGTACTATCTCACTCCTTCTTTTTCTTGTCTTTTTCTTTAAAAAAAAAAAAGAAAAAAAGAAATTGCTGAATACTCAGAAGTCACATTAGACTCCGACTAATTTAAGTCAAGCTAGTTGAAACCACAAATATTAGAAAGCTTTTCTAATCCTTTTTTTTTTTTTCCATAAAAGTTTCAGTTGCCACTAATGAATGAAATATCACGACTATAACGATTCTCTTAAATATCTTTGGCCACAATATATACGCTGGATTGTGGGAAGACTATTTAAGACAAGAAATTAGAAATATAGGATTGTAGAAAATAGAAGATAAAATGCGATATGATGTTGGAGAATGGAATATGTGTGTGTTCATTCAAAATAGGAGTGGTGATGGTCTCGTTAATTATTGGTCATATAATTGAATATATGTGACATCATTTGGAAGAATCTATCCATTATTAATTAAACATAAAACTTAGTTTAAACCAAAATGGGAGTGTTGCATGTTTGCCAAATCCTCTCTCAGCTCAATGCATTTTTTTTTTGACATAAAAATATTAAGTACGTTTTTCTATTCAAATTATCAGTAACCTTTTATCAAGGTTATTAAAACCAGATCGGTCATTGAACTGGTCGGGATATTGGATTAAGTAAATATTTCAGGATTATTAATATGAAATTATAAAAAAATCATTTTTTTAAAAAAATAAATCGAGTTACTGCCCAGACTTGGCCGACTTACCATCTAGTTCACCGGTTTCCAGGCCGAACAGTCTGGCTTTAATTACACTGTTTTTTTACCCAATTTAGTAAAATTTAGAAAGAGTACTTAATTCATTAAGTTTCTCTTAAATCGAAAAGAAATTAAAATTAATTTATTACTAATTCAAAATTACTTATTTTTCTCCATATCTAATTTGAACCATCAATAAATAAAAAAAAAAAAGATAAATAACTCTTTAGGTGATCTATACTTTGAACCAATGAATTCTTCTAGAGTGTGAACAGAAAGAAAGGCATATAGTAAGAAATATTATATAAAATCCTGATAAGATCAGTGGAATTGGGAATTGCAATTTGAACGGTAGCAAGTAGCAACTGGCACTCACAATAAGATGAGTTCTCACTTTCAAAAAGTATTATGATTGCATGAATCATCCCAACGAATGAAAACGAGTCTCATGTATCCTTCCCCTTTAAATACATGGCTTGCGTTCTTCACAAATAAAATCTTTGATGCCAGGTTTTATGATTTAAATTCTGTTTAATAAATGAGTTTTTATATATTAAGCTTAATTTATTATGGGTAAAGGATTTCTCCTGTCACTAGGGATAGAGTTATCTCTAGTGACCCCAAAACTACGTCGTTTTGGATTAATGAAGGGTGTTTATGTAATTTTGTTTATTTTTTAATCATATACATTTTACCAAAACACCTTTCATTAATTCACCTAAAATTACTAACAAACCCTTCATTAATCCAAAACGATGTAGTTTTGGAGTTACTGGAGATAACTCTATCTCTAGTGACAGGAGAACTACTTTTCTCATTTATTATATAACTTATAATAGTACAGTCTTTTCAATATTTTATTTCTTGGCAACACACCCCATACTTAATTTTTTTATCTTGATATATGTTTGGGAAAATGATACCAATATCACAATTAACATAACTTATTAATGATAGTAATTTTACTTGTTAATTACGTTTTTTTTTTTATTTGTTATTAGCAAACTACGAGACTTTACTGATATTATTTTCTTTATTTGGAACCTTCCTATCATTTTTCCCCAATATGTTTATGATTGTTCTTGTAAAGTTAATGCTCTCGATTGCCTTTCTATAGATCCCATTAAAAAATTGATTGATCGTATCCTCTTATTGTGGGGAAAAGATGTAAGCACGTTATATTTAATGTAACATGCACATTTTTCACGTGTATCAATAGTTCGTGATTTTTCATATTTTCATCATTTCAGTCAATCAGTTCTACTAATACTGCATAATTAACTAATTACTAGTATAAACTAATTACTAGTATATCCCAATGCATTAAATGCGCATTTAGTCGTACACTTGCATTTTCAAACATGTCGTTCTCCAAGTCCACCATTAACTGATTACTTAGAAAATTTACTACTGCCTCCAGTCCTAATTACTCCCTCCGGTCCTAATTATAGGAACACTTTTTGGAGTTGGTTTTGGTCCTAATTATAAAAACAAATTTTAACTTTTGTCAATTTTTTCCTATAATACCCCTATTTATACTAAAATGGTAATTACTCTTAAATTTTGAGCATGGAGACTGATGCCTTAGGAGAAAGATATAAAACATTTGACCTAGGTCTATATGGAGGATATATTATGACTTATAAAAATATTCTATTTCTTCAAATTATTTTTTCCCAATGTAAAAAATAACAGATAAAAACTAAAATAATTGTTTTAGTAAATAAAAAGATAAAAATATATGTCCCGATTTTGTATAATAAATCATTCAATCCTTCTGTAAGACATCAGACATATTAAAGGAAGGCTCTAAGGAGTAAGAATAGGAAAATGAGATTTAAATAAGAAAATAATTATATTTTTTATTTTAAAAAAATTTAAAACATAATTTATACATATTGATTTAAAAAATTTAAAATTAAAAACATAAAATTAGAAATTAAAATTTATCTTCAAAATTTAAATGTCATATATAGAATTGAGGCTTTTGAATTCATGAAGCTTTTTTTAAATAAAAAAATAAAAACTGTTATTGGGAACCATATAACAGTGTAGTGTGAGCATTTTAATTATCGCGCCAATGCCAGACCATTTGATCTGTGTTCTCTCTCCCTTTCCCTTCTTTTTCATTGATGATGTGGCTTTCCTTATTATATTTCAAATATGAATATGAATATTCATTCATATGTGCCTAATAATTGGGTAAGGGTATTTTAGGAAAATACACATAATTAACTAATTCAACTTCATTCCTTAATTCCTCCAAATTCTGGTAATTTGTTCTTATAATTAGGACCGGAGGGAGTATAAGACATAGTTGACTTTCTCTGTAGATATTAAGGAAACTAAATAAGTTACTTAATCATTTTATATGTTGTGTATCTTTAGATTATATATTAGTTTATTAGTTAAACTAATTAGATTGAAGAAAAAAAATAAAAATAAAAATAATCTAAAGTAATTTAATTAGCTTCCATAATTTCTCCAAAAAAGTCAACTATGTCTTATAATTAGGACCGGAAGGAGTATTATGCATGACTAGAGACCTACTCAAATATCTAAACAAGCTCTTAGAAAGCAAAGCTTTCCATTGGTTTAGGAAACCAACTCGTGACATTCTTGTTTTCATCAAAAACCAGACCAATAACCAAAACAAATTATGTACAAATAGTGCATTACTAAATTAATACTTCCTCCAATTCTAAATATTGACCTTTTTTAGAGGAATTAAGAAAATTAAATAAGTAACTTAATCATATCATATATTGTGTATCCTTAGATTATATATCAGTTTATTAATCAAATTAATTAGTTTGGAGAAAAAAATATAAATATAAATATTCTAAAGTAATTTAATTAGCTTTTTTAATGTCTCCAAAAAAAAATCAATTTTATCTTATATTTAAAATCAAAAGGAGTATAAACTTGAAGATAACAAAATTGAAGGGAACCTGATTTGTTTTGTTCATTCCACCTGGGTTTCCTCACGTTTAAAAATATACTTTGCACAAATTGCCAGGCGTCAGTTTAGTAGGGAAATTTAAATAAATGTCAATTTAATATAAAATAATAAAGGATCTCTTGGTTAAAGTAATCCACGTTTTGACAAACCATTGGAAAGAGTTATGAAAGGTGATATGATATTTAGATCTATAACATTGGTCAGAAAAATAATTGGAAAAACAGGCATGGCGTGAGTGGAGGTAAAGATTGCCTATAATCTAACTTTTGTCATTTCTTGTCCCCTCACGTAACTACTTTATGAAAGGAGATATGATATTTAGATTTATATTATTTGATATTATTATTATTATTATGATTATATAACATAGGTGACTTTAAGCTAAATTCAGTAATCCAAATTCAGATTCATGGCTAGCTCAATATCACAAATTTATAATTGAAAAAACATTCAACAGAGTTCAGAAAGTAGTTCATAAGAAGTACAATTATTTATGTGGTTTTAATGGTTGATGCTATGCCAGAGTCTAGTTAAAATAGTGCAAGCACCACCGATCCTAAACTTTAGGTTCATTTCCAGACAACTTAAACACACTTGTTAAAAACCATAATACATATATTTGACCTAGGAATAGTTTTTATAGCGCTTAGCATTCCCAAGGGTGATTCTTCTTGTTGTAAACACAATTATTAGAATAAGTTCCCTCTGCCTGATGAGGAAAACTGCAAGCGACATTAACAGCATCAGATTCTGTTGACTTCAAATGACCAACTGAAACTTAGAACAACTACTAACAATGTTTATGCAAATATCAATGAACTTTGCTCTTTATATGAGGTTTCTTTGTAAGACCTCAAGGACACATTATGTTGAGTAAATGCAAAATATATACCCACCCACTAATCCAAAAACTTAGAACCAATATGTATACCAATCGCTCTGATGAATAAAGAAGAGCATCAAAAAGATCACGTTAGTAATATACTTTATCTATAGTCTGAACACCCTTGTGTAACTCATAACTACAGGGAAATAGCTGACAAGAAACACCTTTTGCCAACGACCGTTGTGCAAATTTCTTGCCATCCATGACCTTCCTTATAATTCTCAACCTGTCAATTGGGTTTTGAGATATATAAACGTGAGGTTATTCCTAATGTATCTCCATTGGGGAAAAATAAATAAATAAAAAATAACTGTTATACTTACATTATCTAAGATGTCCTCGTCATGTCTAACTCCCCCAATCACATAAATTGAGTCATTGACAACTGTGGCAGCAGAATACCCTCTAGGATAATTCATGGGCTCCCCCACCATCCATGTCTCAAGTCGGGGATCAAAAATCTCAACACTTGGAATCATTGCCTCTCCGTCAAAGCCCCCAAGAGCATACCTACACGTAAATGCAAGAATTTAAGTGAGGTATGCATCAGTTAGGCCTGCAAGTTTTGAAAAAGGAAAGTAAAATCTGCGGCCACAATAGCAATACTTTATATATCGTTTCAACCCTCTTAGTGTTCATTAAGTTTTTTGACAAAACCATTGGCAGGTATGTTGAAAGCTCACCAAACAATCACTAAATACTTGAGAAAACAATAAGTCTTTTGTTCTAAGGAAATTGCACCCTATTCCTCTCGCATGCTTCTCAAAATCATCCTTTGGATGTAGTCAATATAAATTGTACGGGAGGATAATATCTTAGCTGCTTTATGTCCAACTCATAATTTACAATGAAGGACACTTGCACAAGTCTGAGTATTGATAAGACAAAACGCGAAGAAAACCAGAGAAGGAAAAAGAGAAGTTGAACTCACAACTTGTCATTTAGGGAAATCAATGAGTGGCAGCCCCGCTTTGAATTCATGTTGGCTATTTTGGTCCAACAATGTTCCCTGGGGTCATATCTTTCAGCAGACCTGAAAAAAGTTTCAAGTGCCACTGCCATTAATTCAGATATAAATACAAAATTGATCATAATTACTCTTAGATAATCAAGATCAAACCATGTTCAGAAGGTGGAGCAGAATATTATAAATCCACAGAGATTCCAAAGGTACAAATCAACCCTATTTTATGCTGCCTTCTTGTAGAATTAAAGAAGATAACTATCTGTTGGAAATAAGGATGCTAGACCCACAATCAGAACAAAAACCCACTTAGGACATTATTATTCCATGCATCAAAAGAAAACATGGTTGAGAACTGTGAACTGCGAAAACATGATTGAATCAGGTGGATTCAATGAAAATTCTCTAGACAATGACTTGGCTGATAAGAAAACAGCATAGGCATATTATTCATATCATTTTGAACATTGTCTATCAATCTTAATTTAAATCAACCAAGCATATAAGATATAACTCTTGGCAGCAAGATTGTTATGAACAATAAACAGTAATACACCCACACACATACAAGTTCTCCAGAAAAACAGTAATACATATATATATTCCAGCAAAGCCCAACATGTGATAAGCGTGAAAAGATCATAAATATTCTAAACACAGGGCCAATAATGCATGTATTAGTAGGAGTTTCAAGCAGATATTATATTGGTACTGGGTACCTATATGGACAGAACCTGCTAGTGCTTATAAATATGGGTTCTTCATATCAATGAACGGATTAAGTTAAAGGAGATAAGATCATAGATCTTACTGCAAATAGTCGTTCCCATCAAATCCACCAGTAACGTAAATAACACCATTGGATTCCACTGCAGCGAGAGCAAACCTCTGAAAATATAAAACCATAATCCCGATTTCAATAATTTTGGATGCTTTTCTTAAACAAGTAAATCAAAAGAACTAATGTCTAAAAGACATGGCTCAATTATATTGCTTCATATTCTAAAGAGACTAGGTCACGCAGATCAGTGACTTCATATTCTGAAGTGATTAATGTATAAAAGAATTAAAAGAGCATAAGATCAACCATATCACTTCCATGTAACAGTTCTTGCCCACTTTCATAGCCATTTCCAGTAGAAAACAACTCATAAAAGTAAATCAATGTATAATCAAATGTTTGTTATAGACTGGCACGTTGAGAAGCTTGAACCTCACAAGTTGAGAGCAAACACTCGGTTCTTTCAAAGTAGTGCATTATTATGCACATCAGATTGTATATCGTGCATTACACATAAGGTTATATACTTTTACCTTCTCAAGCATTGAACGAATATAGATCCACTTTCCTATGTCTAAATCAAGCATCTCAACCTCTGAACAACTGTCAATTCCATTGCCTCCACCAATGGCAAATATTTTGTTCCTTAAACCAGCTCCAGCAAGGCTTCCTTTCTTTTGATTCAAAGATGGCCACAGAGTCCACTTATCACAAACTGGACTGTATGACTCGACTACATTGATAAAAGAAGACAATATCAAAAACTTCATTCCAGCTGAATGTTGTAATATGAATTGTAAATCCAGGAAGATATTGTACCTGTGTCATACCAAATACAACCATTTCCACCACCAAACACATAAATCTCCCCGTTCAACTGCACAGTTGAAGCATAAGAGCGAACTGAACTCATAGGCTTCAGAGATTTCTTCACGTTCAATGATGGACAATACAAATCCATAGATGCTAAGAATGATTCTCCATCATAGCCTCCTATTAAATACAATGACTCTTTAAGGTCTAAATGCTGCTGATCAGAAGACTGAATTGCTGCCTTTTCATCGTGCTCCTTAGAAAGATTACATGCAGATTCTAATATTGTACAGCGATCTTTTAGATGGTTAATTTCCAATTCTGCCTCCACCTAGAATGACATAAATAGATATTAACCAAGAATTCCATGACATGATGCACAAATATGAATGTCTAAGAATAGAGTACAATGATGGACAATTAAGACTATAAGTACATAATCTACAAATTTTAGGACTCACACAGTAGCAGAAGTCTATTTTCAAAAGAGTGATAACTTAACAAGAATAGATAAGTGAAACAGATTGAGGAGTTCCAAATATAGTCCAATCAGATGAATACCAAGGACATTTGAATATATGCAAGCAACATAAATTAAAGATGATGTGGACGGGAAAACAGTTAAGAGATGTGACCCAATTTAGCTAGCATAAACAACAAAATAAAGAGTACCAGCTTCTGCTCTAGATAACAGCACTTCTGAGTTTGCATTTCCCTGAAAGCTGTCAATTCTTTCACCTCTTGCATCAACTGAAATGCACTAGAAGTTACTTGCTAGAAGAAAAGAATTAAGGTAAGAGTTTAGATATTTCCATCCAAACATTCAACTACCTGGGCTATGATGGACTGATGCTCAAATGGAGGATTAGGACACTCTTCCTTCTCAAAACCAACCAGTTCCCCCGGACAACCCTTCTCAGCAGAGTTTATGCTATTCACATCAGGAGTGTCTTTCACATTGTCTGGCAAAGAAATGTTTGGACCTTTACGATTCAGAGCCAATTCTTTTAGTTTTATGAGTACAAGGGATTTTACATCCTGTTCTGCTTCCTTTGATACCGCATTAGAATCCAATTGCTGGATATCCCTATCAGCATCCATGGAAGAAGCAACTTCAGGAGAATGATATCTGCTAGTTGATTGAGTAGGATCCTCTACTTCTGATGTTAGTTTTTTAAATGCTTCATCTTCCACTGAAGTTTCATGTGATGGGAGAGATCGAGATACAGTTCTCCACTTCATTGTATTCTTTGGTATATAAGTACCCGGGCCAATTACTGAAGATGCCAGTAAGGAGGTAAGCCTTCTAGTTTGTCCATTGTCAAGCTCAAACCAGAAGTGAGTGGTATTGTAGTAATTGTCAGCAATTGCATTCCTGAATGCATCTTCAGACAGTGGCTGGCATTGAAGCCGAACACAAACTTGCACCTTAAACATCAACAGGAACTTCTATCATGACCAAGAGAACATACAATAGTAGAATTAATAAGAGTCTAGCAGGTATATAGTAACCTGTGCAGGATACTGTGTTCTCTCTGACCCATTAGCAGTCCATCCATAAGGGTCTATAGACATTTGCCCCTTGCTAGCCGCCTCAAAGATTCCATGAAGCTTCCTGTCACTATAGTTGAACAGAAAGAGAGGCAGCCCAGGTTCAATATTCTTGACATAGGAGAAGTGTTGAGCCGGTAAGCCTGAGAAAAAGTTAAAACCCATAGCATAAATTACTTAAGCACACGACAGTTTGTTTTTATTGTTTTGTTTAAGTTTATAGAAAGATATCTGTGTTGCATTTCATAAAGGATGGAGAATTGTATATTTGCACAAAAAAAAAGAAATCAAATGCAAAAGACTAACCAAATAGCTGTTTAGATAAACATTCTTTTATGGTAGCATTCTTGCAACCAAATATTACACCACCAAGTTGATCTTTTTCCAAATTTCTGCCACATGTAGAAGTGGCAATTGGACTTGGAAAGAAAGATGGATTCCCTTTGACATAGAATGTTTGTGTTTTCCTTCCTGTCCCCATCCTGATATAAGAGGAGATACCTCAATAGTGTTGGCAATCTATAGAGAGAAAGAAACCTTAGAGAAACATTATTTATCAATAACGTTGACAATATATCCTTCAAATGATAAAAAATTTCAAGCTGTGCCAAACTACTGGCCCAGCAGTAAATAGAAAATATAACAAGGGTATTCAAATGAACTAAGAAAATAGCATGCAAGCCTTTGATTCCCCCACCCCTCTTTGAACAAATAGCTGTTGCAACAGGTTTGTTTTTCCCCTATTGTAGTTATGAAAAAAGTCCTTTTCTGGATAAAAGATGAGGAAGTCATGGTATGAATGCAATTCACAAAGATGCCATTATAAAATTTGAATATTTTGAAGACTTCAATGAAAATGGATTGAGATAACTAACTAATGCATTAGCTCAAAAGTAATATTAAAATTTGAGATATATGAAACTTGATCGTTTTTGTAAGCACAAACTTTTAAGGCAAGAAGCATAAAGAAAGTATGCGATATGAACTTAAAAGTGAATCAAGCCAATCAATGTTAACGTCACATTTATGAGATTTTCGAATGCATAGAATAGGATCTCTAGACCAAAAATAAAAGGAAAAGAATGAGCAAGATAAACACACTAACTTTAAGCATTAACTTCAAGTCTGCAAGACATTATTGAGTCTAACACGTGTCCAAAAAAAACTAACAAATAGAAAAGTATATAATTCTGATTAGCAATCAAAAAATAACGTCAATGCCACAATGGAAATATAGGCTGGGAAGTTTATCCAGTACCACAACGTGATCCTGGAAAACATTTCAATTCACAGGACCTATAACTAAAAACTAAATCAAACATTTTCATTGATGGCCGAATAACAGCGATTTAGAAAGCTAGTTGTTCAAAATTAAATAAGAAAAATAGTTTTGGTATTCGGCAGAAAATTAACAATGCAGAACGCCAATCGGAAAATGAATTGAAAGAGAGGAGTCAGAGGACAACCGGAAGAAAATCAAACTCACAAATCCGTAACTGATCAAATGGGCTTAACCCTAAACTCATAAGCTCAGAAATCACCAGAAAATTCAAAAAACCAAGCGTTCATTGCGCTTAAAATAAATGCATAAAAAACTGTAACAAAGATTGTGCATTTAGCTTTCCCACAATACCTGGAATACAGAGATGATTAACAGCGCATGCAAAAGAAATCACAGAGAATGAGAGTTTCAAAAAGAGAAATGTCCTGTGCTACTGCTAACTCGTGAGACTGAGAGCTTCCCGAGAGAACCCAAACAAGCGCCAAATAATGCCAGTTTGCCGCAAACAGCCATATAGCAAATGCTTCCTTATTTATTTACTCGCCACAATTATTTTAAAAACAATGCGTTTTATTTATTTTAAAATTCACCAAAAAAAAAAATCCTTCCTCATGCAAAATTGGATCAAAATTCAACACAAATGTCGCATTGTTCAGTCAGCTGTTTTTCATAATCTTTGTATGAATAAAACTAAATTAAAGTTGAACAATATTATACTTTGACAATGATAGATATTTAAAAGCATTATTTAGTACTTTTAAAAAGTGGGATGTATTATATAATTTATGTTATATATCATTTCATGTTTAATTCGATTTTTTGCACAGAATGTAAAGCCGACAAACAATAGTGGAGTACCTTTTACATACATACGTATATATATCTCCTAAAAATATTACAGTACATATAAAATTCACGGAAGAATATAATAAATATAAAATATTCACTCTTTATTCTTGAAAAGAATATTAAACATAAAAAGTGTTAGGGGTCATATTATTTACAACTTATGACTAATGTTATTGATTACTGATTTTGGACTCTAATAAAATGCACAATTCGCATTCTTATTGAATGTAAAACATGTCTAATATAGTGTATTTAAAAATTATACCCAATTAATGTTAGTGAAATTATAAGTAATTGGGTACTATTAAAAAATTATACGCTCAAATTTCACTATGCTCTTCCATTATATTTATGGCTTTCTTTTTGGGTTGCCCCGTCCCGTTCTTGTGGTTAACATATAATATTTGATTTAATTTATACAACATATCATGCGAATGATAAGTTTTCCTTTTATTATGTTTATATTATTCAAATTTTATTTAAAAGAATAAAAACATTTTTATACTTGCAAGTTTGGTTTTTATTTTATTTTATTTCTTTTTCATCTAGAATTTTATTTTTATTTATTGATTTACTTATATTCTCTATATCAAACAGATCATCGACTATCAGGTATAAACATCATTAGAAATCAACAAGTGTTCATTCATCATGTTTATATGGTGCATTCATATTTTATTCATAACATATAGTTTTTATTAATTCAAAATTGAGTACTATTTTGTCATTAGGACAATGCACAAATGCATGATATATAGTTAAACACAAGTTTATTGTTTATTTCTCTCACATTCACTTCGTTTTCTGTATGTCATTTTGTTCAAGGACACCCTCCCTCCCAACACACAGAATAAGATGATTTGATTTTTTTTACAAAAAAAAAAAAACTAAAAAGAAAACAGAAAAATATACAGAAAAATGCTATTCATAAAACACATATATAGGATCTTATTATGGGCAAGGTTGTTGGTAATCATTAGTGCAGTTTTTATCGTGGGTAGACAAAGCAATGATAATATAATCATCACACAAGAAGTAATCAACTCAATGAAAAATAAAATGCGTTCTCCTAGTTGGTTAGCCATGAAGGTTGATTTGGAGAAAGCCTATGACATATAGGAATGATCATTTAGCAGTGACATTTTGAAAGCGGTTGATATCAAAGGAAAAATATATGAGCTTATATATTATGACATGTGTCTCCTCTTCTTCACTTCGGGTGCTTTGGAATGGTGAACCTACAGAGTCTTTTTGCCCATTTAGAAGGATTAGGTAGGATGACTCAATTTCCCCTGTATATTCACTATCTGCATGGAGTGACTTCATCATATCATACAAGATACAATTGATGAAGGGTTATGGACTCCTGTTAGGATTAATACAAGAGGGCCACCATTATCTCATCTATTCTTTACGATGACTTGATCCTCTTTGGAGAGGCATTTAGCTTTCACGTGGAGACTATGCTTGATTGTTTGGATCTCTTTTGTGGTGTATTGGGATAGAAAATGAATAGAGAAAAGACTAAGATATGTTTTTCTCAGAATGTTTATTCGTTGAAAACCATGGACTTAAGTAGGAAAATGGGGGTTGGCTTAATAGGAATTTTGGAAAATATTGGGTGTTCTAATCATCCATAAAAAAGCTTCTTATCTGACATTTGCACCAATTATTGAGAACACTTAGAAGAGATTGTTTGGGTGGAAGAAAGGATATACGAATCTTGCTGGTAGAACTACCCTTGTTAAGGTTGAGCTATCAGCGTTACCCACGTAATACATGTAGACCATATTGCTCCCTAAGCGTATAGTTAAGGAATTGGAACAAAGCAGCAGAGGTTTCCTATGGGGAATACTAAAGAAAGCTGTAAGTTATAGTCAATTTCATGGGATCAAGTACATCAAGAAAAGAATACAAGAGGGCTGGGAATTAGAAATTCACGGCAACATAATAAAGCCTTTATCATGAAACTGTGTTGGGGACTTATATATAATAGAGAGGCTTTATGGATGAAAGTACTTAGAGCTAAATATAACTGTGGTGATAATGAGATTCTAGATGTTAAGAAGAAAATGAGCTCGTTCTTAATATGGAGAGGAATCAACATTGTTTGGGGAAGTTTTGAATGGTATTATAAGGAAAATTGGAAATTGTCGGTCTTCATCTTTCTGGCTTAACAATTGGTCTGACACGAACAGGCCTCTCATTGATTTGGTTCAGGATTATGAACATCTCATTGATCGGAATGAGAGTGTGATAGAGTATGTGATGGAAGGGGGTGACTAGAAGAAAAGGAAGATGAAGTACTGGTTTCTTTCCCATGTAATTGATTGAATTGTTTGTGTGCACCCCCATGTAAGGAGAGGAGAGGACAAAATATACTAGAAATCATCCACTGATAGTTGTTTCTCAGTCGAATTGGCATATCATTCTCTTTTTTTAGGTACTCGATAGGTTACAAATAACATATGAAAGATTATATGGAGATGATCTGTTCCAAAGAAGATTAAAAGCCTTCATGTGGTTAACTGCTCATGAAAGAACTGATACATTGAAGCTGAGGATTCAAAGAGAATTGGAGATGTCTGTTGCTTGCTCTTTTAGATGCGAGATTAATGAAGATTTGATGCATATATTGCAGGATTGCTCTATTGTCAGGGAGTGCTAGAAATCAGTGGTCAAACAGGATAAATGAAATATATTCTCTTCTTTACAGGAAGTAGATTGGATCAAATGGAATCTGAGTCATGAGATTGGTAAAGAATATATGAAGAAGATTCTGTAGCCAACCTTGTTTGGGTATATTTGCTGGGATTCATGGGTATCACACTGTAAAAAGTTGTTTGATTATGAGGCGATTTATATGAATGCATAACATAGTTTTTTTAGAGCATGTTCGGCTAAGGATATTATCAGAACAGATGATATGAAGAAAATGATTAATAGTTCTCATATAAATCAGAACTAACATGAAGATGACTGCATCAAAGTAGCAGTCGATGACTTAGTCTTGGATGATGGAAGGAGTGTGTGGAGGTTACTATCGGGATCAAAATGACAGATGGCTTGTAGGCTTCAGTTGTAAGCTAGTTAATATTCCTCTGATTTTTCCAAAAATAATGGTTGCATTCAAGACCTACAATTGTGTTGGTCTAAAGAGTATATGAAGATTAATTTATTTACTGATTGTATAGAAGTCATGAATTATAAGTTGAGATGATGTGATCAGCATAATCCTTGCAAGGACATTGTGTATAATATTAGGATGTTTCTTTATAGATATTGATCAATTGTGGTCACTGACAAATATAAAGAGATTATAACCATTGTTGATAAATTAGTTAGATACTCTTATAGCATAGATATGAATTTTTGTCTCCTTGATCAACCTTCTCCTTTTATTCAAGAGGTGGACGTTGATGCAGATTAGAAGTTTTTGCTGAAGTTGATGTAATGTTTCTGTTGACATTTTGATTCAAATATTATTTAAAAAAAGAAAGAAAAAACAAATATATATTGCAACTCTGATTTGGCATGATAAACGGCCTCACATTTTCCACCAACTTCAACATATTAGTATATTACCACTCAAACATATTTTTAATGCTACTCATCCTTGGTTGGCAAGCACTTGTACCATTTTGTAAATTTATACCAAAAATGGATATATTACTTATATGTTTAAATTTAAAACCTTAAATGACATGCACACAAAAATGATATGGATGTTAATGGGTCTGTTTGGGTTGGCGGTAGGAAATGGTGGCTTAAAAGCCAGTTGATTTAAAAAAAGTTCGGTAGGAAAAAAGTCAGGTTATAGATAATGATTTGTGTTTGGATTGTCCATTTGGCTTTTATAGAAGTGGTTTTTTTCTAAACTGATGAGTGTTTGGATTATTATTTCAAAAATCATTTGAGATAAAAAATGACTAAACCCTGAACCCTAAAAAATGACTAAAAATATATGAATTTTATTAAATACTCTCACTCAACCTAAATATAAGATAGAATTAATATTAGGATAATAAAAATTTTAATTTCAATTTTAATTTGGAAAAAATTTAAATGATTATTAAAAAAATTAATTAATGGATAAAGGTTTTTTTTTTGGGTGAAAATGGATAAAGTTTTTTTTTTATTATTATTACAGACGAAAGCTAAAACAAAATTAAACAGAGTACAAAAGGGAATTTAATCTCAGGTTATCATGTGAAAGCATAGTGGCTCCGTTGGCAAGTCTGTCAGCTAACGTACTGGAGATCAAGCTCCAAATTGGAGTATCAAATAAGTCCAGTGCGTTGGGGGATTTTTAAATAAGCCACTGGGTATTCCAAACAAAACAAGTTGGGCTTTTTTTTCTACTGGTTCAGTGCCTTTTAAGCCACTAAAATATTTGCCCATGGATGCTAAAAAAAAAGATAACCCAAACATACCCAATATCTTTCCTTCCGAAGCAGCAGGTACGTTGTTCCCTCTAGTCTCCATTCTCGTTAATAGTCACATCATTTGGCTCCACTTTTTCCTCCGATTTGAACCACAATCCTTTTCTTTTTTATATGAACAAGTTTAAGTGGAGGTAAACACTAATACCCCACCAGGGCAAGGTATGCCTTTTTTAAAGAGTACTTATAGATCACCCACTAATGAGGCCCTCACATCGACCAGTAGGAATCGAACTTACTCTCTTTTAAGGTAAAGACCGATGCTTTAACCACTTATACCAATCCTCTCATTGGCTAATCTCTTTCATTTAATTAGTCTCTGCTCCCTCCTTTTCTTTAAAATTGAAAGTCGAAACCCCAGAAACCCACCCCAGACTAAAAGGAATGGAAATAAAGTAAGTGGGCCTTCTAGCCCATTATGGCGTGAGCTGGAGCCCACTGTTATTGCAAATGGGCCTTTGCAATCTTCTCTTTCTCAATTGGGATTGGGATCATGGGATTTTACAATCTAAGCACTCAAAATACCCCTTGTCTTGAGCTTAACTAGTAAAGGAGTCAGACATTTTCACCAAAAAAAGCGAGTTCAATCCTGGAGTTGGTCAAGGTACTAGAGAGGTATCCTAACTCCTAGGTGTCTAAGTTAATGCCTGAGAGTAATAAACGGCTCGCTCTGCTCAACGTCGATATCACCTAAGAGGAAGAGAGATTTCGTCTTGCTCTTGGATCATAAGTGAATCAAACCCCTTTCCTAAAATTTTTATATCAAAAAAAAAAAAAAAAACAGTTGAGCACTCAAAATGTGTCGACTATCTTGCAAGAGAGGCTCATGAAGCGAGTTGAGTTGTTCATTATTTGGAGGAGATCGTTTACCTCAGGTTCATGATCCCATTTTGTGATCTGTTTTCTACTTTGCTGTGACTTTTAAATTTAATGTTTGTCTTTCTATTTCAAAAAAAGAAAAAAAAATTTCATGAATAAGTTTATTTGTGGACGTTTCTCAAAGTCAATATTAAAGTGTCCAAACAAGAGCCACTATTCATTTAATGTAGCTGAAATTATAGTTGTTTGCTATTGATCCAAACAGTATTTAGACAAACCATGAAAGCTTTAATGATACATATATAGGTGCGTTTGAGATCACAACGGGAAGAGAAAAAGTCCACTTTTCCAACTTGAAAAGCCACTTTTAATAAGAACATGAATGTTTGGAATAATGAGATCACAACCTTGTCTTGAGCTCCACTGCACTTTTTTTGAGAAGTCGCAGTAGCTAAGAAGTAACTCTGTTTTGCTTTTCTTAACGATGTCACAAACATAAATGACATTAATTTTTTTTAAAAATTACATACATATTACTCCCTCCATCCTTAAATATAAAATTTAAATTTGAAAATATATCCGTTTCAATATATAAGCTTGTTTTATCTCAATATTTACTAAGTTTTTTTTTTTTAAATCTTTGTTGACTGCATATTTTTTTGATAGTGGCTGTGTGAATTGCATTGATTAAAAAGGTGGATATGATTTATATTTACGAGGGAGGGCATAGTTAAAAAAAATATAATATATTACTTACATATTTATTGATTTTATCTATTTTCTTAAAAAACAAAAAATGGTCATTTGAAATTTATATTTAGAGATTAAAGGAATATTTAATAAGATTCATGTTTTTTCCAATCATATCTATATAAATTTGCTTTTTAAATAATTATCTAAAAAAAAAATCATTTCTACCATCACCAATTCAAATATAAAATGTATTACATTGTCTCCTTTCTGAACTCACTTGAGTGTGTTTGGTTTGAGGGGACGGAAAAGGGAGGGAGAAAATTTTTTTATCTTATGTTGATCAAATTGCTCATAATTTTTTTTAAAAATATTCTAAAAATATACTTTCAACAAATTTTTTTTTAATTATTGACAATTTGATTCATATCCTTTTCCCCTACCCCTCCAAACCAAACATACTCTTAAAGTTTCAATAAAATCAGACCACAGGTGGGCTTTCTTCTCCAGCAGTTGTTTGTGCCTTTGTGGCACATGATGGATGATCCTACACAGAGCGTGCCTTCACTCTCTCCCACGAACTGTCTCCACATTGACTTCCTGCTTGTTTGCTTGCTTCTCAACTTCAAACCAAAATCGCGGCCTCAAATAATCCCTTCTCTTCCTTTTGCCTCCCCTGTCCCTTTCTTTTCTTGTTTCTTTCCCTTTTCCCCAGCAGCTTTCTCTTTCTCTCTGTCTCTGTCTTTGTAACACAAACGATAAAGTTCCCTTCTTTGCTCCATTTTTCAAAATCCCGCTTTCAAACACCCCCCCCCCCCCTACCGAGCAAAAAAACACCCCCCCCCCCCCCCCAAAAAAAAATCCCATTTATCACATAAACTCCATCTTGGTAAGCCTCTCACGCTTCTTCCTTCACAGTCCCCATTAATGGATTCCTTATCTTCTCCCATGTCTCTCCAAGCCATTCCAGAACCTTCCCCTAAACCGTACAAGAAAAGCTTTGTCACAGCTTTAATGGAGACTCCTTCCTTCAAAGAAGACACCTACTTCATTTCCCACTTGAAATCTTCCGAGAAGAAGGCTCTTCAAGAGCTCAAACACAAGCTCAGATCCTCTGTTTCCTCTGAGTGTTGTTCCATGTGGGGTGTTTCACTTCTTGGAGGTGACGATAAAGCTGATGTCATCCTCTTGAAATTTCTGAGAGCCAGAGATTTCAGAGTCGGAGATGCTCTCAACATGCTTCTGAAATGCTTGGCCTGGAGAAGAGAGTTTGGAGCTGACGACGTCGTTGAGGAGGACTTGGGGTTCAAAGAGCTTGAAGGGGTTATAGCTCATATGCAGGGGTATGACAGAGAGGGACACCCTGTGTGCTACAATGTTTATAGGGTTTTCAAAGATAAAGAAATGTACGAAAGAGTATTTGGTGATGAAGAGAAGCTTAAGAAATTTCTGAGATGGAGGGTTCAAGTTATGGAGAGGGGTATTAAGCTTCTTAATTTCAAGCCTGGTGGGGTCAATACTATTATTCAAGTTACGGACCTGAAGGACATGCCTAAGAGAGAGCTTAGGTTGGCTTCTAATCAGATCCTCAATCTGTTCCAAGACAATTACCCAGAAATGGTGGCTCGCAAGGTACATTGTTATTGGTTTGTCTTGTCTTTTGTTGTTTAACTCGAAAAATGAGACATTATGGTTCTCTTAATTTCAGATTTTCATTAATGTCCCGTGGTACTTCAGTCTGTTGTATTCAATGTTCAGTCCTTTTCTGACCCAACGAACTAAGAGCAAGTTTGTGATCTCTAAGGAAGGAAACACTGCGGAAACACTCTACAAGTGAGTTGTTTGTGTTGAAACTTACTATGCGCAAATGAAATGTTGGGCTACTCAAATTTGTCTTATTTTTGTTTTAATCCCTCAAATTTCAGAGGTGTTGGTTCTTTCACTCTGTTTAATAACAATATGGTCTATTTTTCCCTTTAGCGACCGGAACATTTAAAATTTAAGAGATCAAAACTAAAATGAAAACAAACTCGAGGACCAAAAATTATATTAACCTGTTAAATTTGGGATTGAGTTTTGTTGATTAATTGGTTTTCAATAATGAAACTGTTGTTCTGCATTCATTTATTTGTCTGTTGCATATATAATGCTCACATGCTGTGAGATGTTGTATTGTTTTTTGTTGTGGTCAGATTCATAAGGCCTGAGGATATTCCAGTTCAGTACGGAGGACTGTGCAGGCCCAGTGATTTGCAGAATGGTCCCCCAAAGCCGGCTTCTGAGTTCACTGTAAAAGGAGGGGAGAAAGTGAACATACAAATTGAAGGAATTGAGGTGATATTTCATATTTCTGATGTGGTGAAATGAAATGAATAGTTACATGAGGATAATGTTATGAAATGAATACAGGAAGGAGCAACAATAACATGGGAGATAGTGGTGGGTGGGTGGGAGATAGAGTACAGTGCAGAGTATGTAGCAAGTGCCGTAGGAAGCTACATACTACAAGTGGAGAAGGCCAGGAAGATGGGAGCATCAGAAGAAGCAATACAGAACTCATTCACAGCAAGAGAAGAAGGCAAGTTGGTACTGTGTGTGGATAACAGTAGCTCTCGCAGGAAAAGAGTTGCAGCCTATCGCTATATGGTTCGCAAATGCAGCAGCAACACCAACTGAAGAAGAAGATCTTGCTCATGTAGGCTCTTGTTGTAAAAAGAGAGAAGGTGGTGGTGGTGATGTTGGCATGGTATTACTTTTTTCTATGGGTAATACAAGAAAGGATGTTAGGTTTGGATTGTACTTTTGTTGCAGCCAAGCATGCTTTAGTTTCATTAAATTATGATTGAGTTTTGACGAATTCTTTTGAAAATTGGGATTGCTTCAGCCTTGAGAGAAAGGGAAAGGGCAGTGGGAATTGGATATACATATTCTGAGTTCCAAAGCCAACCCATTTTTAGGTTGGACTAAGTTTTTTTTTTTTAAAAAAAGGATTAATGACTTAAAAAATAAAGATTTTTTTTTAAAAAAAGAAAAAACTCCAAACAGCACGAGTAAAATATATTAATTCATGAGATGGATGTTCATGCCAAAAAAGGAAAAAGAAAAAAAGGGATTAGTAAACGTGGTAAAGATGTTGCCAAGAAAAGCAAAGAAGCCGAAGGGATTAGTAATAAGGGGAGGAAGCTCCTATTTGTTCGCAAGCATTATTGAAAGAGTCTCATGTTTTCTATAACAGCAACAAACAGACACTACAGCGCCATTTTTAAGATCTTAAAGATAAAAAAAAGATGGCACAAGCATCATTTCCCATACAAGAGGCTCTGCATCAGTCGTTTGATCTCCGCAGTGGCCATTCCATACCAGCCGTTGGATTGGGTACCTGGAAATCTGGTTCTGATGCCTCCTCTTCTGTGCACACGGCCATTGTTGAGGTACTTAATTAACAGCTGCAAATCTCATTCTTCCTTATAGGATTGGCTTCCTCCATTTTCACTTTTAACACTGCAATATTATATTGCTTTGCTTTCAGGCTGCTTATAGGCATATTGACACTGCTTGGCAGTATGAAATTCAACCACAGGTATTTTCCCTCCCTTCTACTTGTTATAAACTAACATATGTATATCGATTAAAGTGGACTTTTACGTTCAGATATTTATTTTTCGTCTTAACAAACTTTATCTTCATTGATTTGAATCCCCTTCCACTATATTGTCTATCTACAGGTGGGAGAGGCACTCCAATCTGCCATGCAAACAGGAATTGATAGGAAGGATCTCTTCATCACCTCTAAGCTCTGGTACATATTTCTAACCACATGGATAAATTATTGATATATATATATATTTATAAACACACACATATATGTATGCTTTTGAAACCTGGATATGTAGGTGCACTGAACTGGCCCCGGAAAGGGTAAGACCTGCATTGGACAATACCCTTCGAGAACTCCAGCTTGACTACCTTGATCTTTACTTGGTAATTCCACTAACCTTTCACATTTCTCTGCATGGGTGTTTTGGTACCCTTGCATATTAATTTGTCATCATGTTTGATGAAGTGATTAACATTCCTTAGATGACAAGAGTTCTAGATTTTTTTTTTGTTTTTTAAAAAAATCTTACCTTGATGAGTATATGAATGAAATGACAAAAAAATGGAGAGAAATTAAGGAGTATATAAATCAAATGATGAAGCAGATACATTGGCCGTTTCGTCTAAAAGGAGGAGCAAGCATACCACCAAAGGAAGGAGAAGTATTAGAGTTTGACATGGAAGGTGTGTGGAGAGAAATGGAGAACCTTCTGAAGGAGAAGCTTGTTAGAGACATTGGAGTCTGCAATTTCACTGTCACCAAGCTCAACAAACTCCTCAGCTTTGCTCATGTTTTACCCTCGGTCTGCCAGGTCAAATCATCATTCGCCTCTCCAAAATTTTCATACTTCATAAAACTCACTCTTTTGCATCACTTTCCCTTGAAATATATGATTACATAATAATCCCTCAGTACTTAATATAAAAGTTAATTGACTTTTTTTTTAGCCTATACATTATGGGGGTAAGGCTACGTATATCTATTCTTTCCTAGGTCCCACCTAGTGGAAGCCCTTACCCACTAGGTTGTCGCCCCCTTAATCTTTCTAAAAAAAATCAACTAGCTATTGTATTAAGTTAGGACGACATGTAGTAATGTACATGATTCGACTTGGTTGTTAATATTCTTTGATATCTGTAAGGAAGTGTATGTTCTAAAGCTGTTAATTAAGTTAATAGCATTATGAGTTGAAGTTATGAAGCCGATTGATGTTTTAGATGGAGATGCATCCAGGGTGGAGAAATGATAAGATGATTGAGGCTTGCAAGAAGAATGGCATTCAAGTCACTGTAAGGAATTATTACACTAAAACTTCTCCAAGGAATTAAAATGTGCTGATTTATGTGGCAGAAATTAACCTGAAAGTGAAACAGAGAATGTCGGTTATGATGATATGATAGGCATACTCACCGCTAGGATCATCAGGAGGAGGAGGGAGAGATCTGATCCATGATCAGACGGTAGATAGGATAGCAAAGAAGCTGAACAAGAGCCCAGGACAGGTGTTGGTGAGGTGGGCCATTCAGAGAGGGACAAATGTCATTCCTAAATCAACCAAACTAGCAAGGATGAGAGAAAATGTCAGTGTTTTCAACTGGACCATTCCTGAACAAGACTTCAAGGCCCTCAGCAGCATCCCTGATCAGGTAACACAATTATTTATTATTGGCAGGAACAAGTGAGAAAAGATGCGCTGTGTTCCAAATAATAATTTAATTAATTAATTAATGCTTGATGTGTTGTGAATGGTGGATGCAGAGACGAGTATTTGATGGTGAAGAGCTGTTTGTGAACAAAAGCGCAGGACCACTCAGAAGTGCTGCTGATGTTTGGGACCATGAAGATTAGCTCACACTTGCTTTTACTCTTCCCTGTTCTGTTTGTTGTTTTTTTTCTTTTTCTTTTTTCTCTACTGCACTGTCCGATTCAGGTGCAATCATTCGATGTACGTGCCCAGACTTTGTAATATGTGCTTTTTTTTTTTGTTCCCATCTCTTTTATCTCAACAAATTAATTTTGAGTTCGGGATTTTTCTAAAAAGCACAATTAGAATCTGCATGTTTTTTTTTTTTTTAAAGAATTCTTGTGCTTATGTCTGATGAAGTTGTTGGGGCTCAACTTTGGATTTCTACATTAACCTTTCGGAATTTCGCAGTTTCTCTTAATTATGCTACCAGTTTTGAAAGGAATTTGTTTCAACGGAGAGCAAGAAAGGAACTCAAAAGCACATTACTAGTACCAAAATACGGATGTCAAGCACGGCTTAAAACTAAAATCACTTATTTCAATAATCACCCAAAAATCAATTTCAGAAAAAATTGTAGATGTCACATGACTATCCATAACTCTTAAAACAAAGAACGTATATAATATTACATCTTATCTTTAATATAAGATCTCATCTGTAATGTACACTACAAATGAGAGTATTTTATATATCAAAATGACTACATTCAAGAAGTTTTATTATGTCATCATTAAAACCAATTTTCATTGATGCCATTACAAACCTGAATTGAACTCAATAATTAAAAACAGACTATGTGCAAAATATATAATCCCTTTGTTAGAATTGACAATGATTTTGCTTTTCATCTTTTCTCTCTTTCTTGTTTTATATCAACATGACACAAGTCTTACCATTGACAATTGTCATTATGTTATCGCACCAATATACAACTATCACAAAATGTTTTTCTTCATTTTGCCTTTCTTCCTTCCATTTTCAGGTTTGCCGTTATGGTGGCGTCTGGTTATATCTTTGTGCGGTTTTGGCTGATTAAATCCACTATTTCATGTTGGAATTATAAACTGAAGCCTCAATCTCCAAAGCCCAACTTGTTCTTTTTCCCCCTTGTAACACAGCTTAGTCTAATCTGCATCACTGAATTTGAAGAAAGGCATGGCCAAAGCTAACAAGCTTCAACCCCATCAACGTACTGAGAGGATCTTCTGCTCACAACCCTAGAGTGGCGTGGATATTTTGAATCTGTCACAGAGTTGGCTCTTGACAATCTTCCACGACCATCCAATTCTTGCCCTAATGTTATTACAGAACTCTTGCCATCATCTACCAAACTTTCGGTGCCTTCATTTCTGGTGGGTCTAGAGCCATGGGGACTCAGATGCTTCCTTTTATTTAGGTTGCTCCTAGCAGATGGAGAATCTGGCAAAGTAGGAGGTTCATGCAGGAACAAGCATATCACTGCACAATCATCGATCTTGGCATTAGGATACTTGTATCTCCATAAAGAAACAGCATGCCTCACTAACATTTTTGCTGCCATGGATCTCCTTGGCGCTGAAGCAACAATGCTTATCACTTCTGCGTTTGATAGCACATCCCAAATCTGGGGAAAAAAACATTTGGTGGATCCATGTATTTTGCGTGGAGTTTAGGAAGAATCACATTGTTCAAAGCTTATGAATGATAATTAAAGTTCTGAAGTTAGTATGCAAAGTATAGGATGTTGAGGTTCTGATACACTTACCCCATCTGTTGCCAACACTACAAATTCATCCTGCTTGGTTATTTTTCTATAGAAGACCTCAGGAACTGAGATGAGGCCATAATCTTTTAGGCAGAAATCTCCAAAGGCTCTTGACATAGCTAGTCCAGGACAGTCCTCATCAGGCATATATATTCTGTATACTTGTGATTCTTCTGCGGCAGTGAAAACTCTGCCGTCACAATTATGGATTCTCATGGCTTCGCCTGATCAGTGACACAAGAATAGTTAGTTAGACTCAGGCTTGAAAGCCTCATAAGAAATGAGAATTAACGTCATTAACAATCAACACCCACTTGGGATATCAGGCTTCAAGTCCATAGTGAGTTGAACAGGATTAAGCTCGTCATTATCTCCTCTCATGCCAAGAACTGCACGAGAATCTCCCAAATTTGCAATTATCAGAAGGTCTCCCTGAAATTTTAGGAATTGATGCACAGAAAAGTCACATTCTTATCTTCCATCCAAGCCAGATTGGGAAAAAAAAAAAAAACAGAAAACAAAGCAAGGATATGCCTGTCTTTCTATGTATCAACAAATATATAAATGGACAATGCTAACTTTCACACTAGTTATGAAGAGGCCAGGTTCCTTCAGACAAAAAGCCTCCACTGTTTTGTACAAGTCATTTAACTATTTTATTCCGGGAAAATATCCTAAACACTCCTGCATTTTACAGTGTGTTTATGATAAAACGTCTTAAATATCCCTAAACTCTGTTCCTTTAAGTAGGGACTTTTTTTGTCAGAACTTCTTATGCAGAGATTACCAACATCCACAAAGTTAATGTGGAGGCTAACATTTCCATATGCCTGTCGTGATTTGTGTATTTGTAAGTGTCAAACATAGTGCTGTGAAAATCGTCTCATGTTAGTGTCTGTCTTCTATAACGATTGTGATATTGTGAATGTAAATTCTAGTCATACCCGTTGAATTAGAGTTACAGCAGTGGTCCCACTGGAAAAGCTGTCGGTGTTGATGTCTCTAGCAATATGTTCATCCATCTCATTGAAAGATTTGACGAGGCTGCTCTCCCACGAAGCAAGGGACATGTTTTGGCCATTTCCACCAGACAAATTAACATGGCTGCGTCTTTCTCGAGGATAAGTATCCCAGAGTTGGCCGACCTTCTTCTGACGAGTCATTTTGATTGATTCAGAGATTTTTCCGGGAAGATTGTCCCGTATATATTGTGAAACCTTGTGTCCAAGAGGACCATGACCATCAAACACACCACAGAAGATCATGTCTTTTTCTCCAGTAAAGCCCTGATCATATATCTCCCATCAAACCTTAATCCAAACCGTATACGTTCATCAATTAAAAAGGGTTACACGTCAATATAACAACCAAAGATTATATCACCCTCATGGTATGTTTGAGAGCTGGATGGAGAACAAAGGGAAAGAGACCAAACAAAATATAAACATTCCTTTCATTTTTCTTCCTCTCCCTCATCAAAACATATCCTGAGAGAAAAGTGATCAAGCATTTAAAACATACTGAATGACCGATTAATAAGAATCCCGTGCGGCTTCCTTATCAAGAATGTATCATCACAATTTTTCTTTCAATAAAAAAGTAATCTAAATAGGAAGCCCTTAAAAAACGAATTGTTACCTCCCAAACTGTCAATGCATCTTGGTTAATCCCCTTACTTCCTTGTTGGCAGTACATTGATATAAACTTGGAGGAACCTCTTAATCTGATTCGAGCTCCGGAATCTCCATAAGCAATATCATCGCGATCTGGGCGACCATATTGTCGATCATCCATGTGAGTAATCATCTTGCCTCCACAAGAAATCTCACAACTGCAACATCCTCCCATTTCTAAAGGCCCAACGATGGCGATTCGAAAACCTAGGGGACGCCAGGAAATTGCAGTCGGAACCCTAAAAGATTCTGGAGGAAACAACCAGGGAGAAAATGGAGGAAGGTTCGAAACCGGAAAAGCTCGAATAGGTTAAGAGGAACAGAAGAAGTTGTCATTGGTGAGATAAAGTTCGAAATTGGGATATTGTGGATATCAGATTCCGCAGGGCTTTTGGTTGCGTCCTCTCTGAATTCGCGGTGGCCGTCCTAACAGGATTTCTTAAAAAAGAAAAAATAAAAATGCAAAATTAAGAGCCAAAGGACTCAAAATATCTAAAAATGGATTCTTTTGAATCGAAAGGTGTTGGGAATAAAAAATGGTAGGCGTCTGTGGTGTGTTTGGGATTTTTGGAATTGTAAGGAGGGAAATGGAATCATTCATTCGTCCCCATCACCGCCGATAACCCCATCCATTACCGGGGATGACCCCGTTTTATTGGATTCTGCAATTATTATTTCATTTGTGTTTTGAAGTGTCAGTAGTGTCACTTCATTGTTGATCTTTTGTTGAGCTATGAAATGTGCCTTCCATGGACAATATTAGGAAAATCGTTCAAGCACATTTTTTTCACTGGAATGAAGTTCTTTTATTTTTTTTAACATTACATTACACCAAGTCTTCTAATTTTTAGTTTGCGAACATGAGAAAGAGAATACTGAGAATATTATGAAATGTGACTTGAATTCATTGTTTTTCGCCCGGTAAGACCCTCAGATATTCTCTCCTCCAATGACCCACCAGCATAGGTTGGTTTGTTGTCATCATCGCTCATTATTTCTAAATCATATCCTTTTAATTAGTTCTCATGTCATTGTCCAGGGCAACCTAGACAACTTCTCTAAACAAGCTCACACTCCTGAAAATGCCACTTTTGTCCCTTCATCTGAGCCATACCGTGGTGCCCCAATGGATCAGATAAGCGAGCAGGTTCAACAAATCAGCTTGCAATCAACTGAGCAGTGGGATCCCAACGAGGATTTAGCGCCAGATTTCATGGATAATAGTGTGCTTACCATGCCGTAGATGCAGTCTGAGCAAAATCTACAAGGTGGGACTGAAAATTCCAAGTAAGTAGCTTCCTTCATTTCTTGTGTTTCTTGATTGCATTTTATCCATGATTATTGCTTCTTGGAACTGTAGGGGGGCCGGAAGCCGGACCTTCCATTTAACCATTAAAGATATTGTTAGTACCTATTGCATTGATATTCTATGTCTTATGGAACCCCGCGTTAGTGGTGATAGAGCGGATAAAATTTGTCGCAAACTTGGTTTCAATCACTGGATCCGGGTTGAATCTACGGGTTTCTCTGGAGGTATTTGGATTTTGTGGGATAGCGGTGTTTTTGATGTTACTCACCTTAGCTCCACCACTCAATTGCTCCACTGTCAAATTAAAGACCTTTCTACTAATAATATTAGTGTTATGACTATTGTCTATGGTGAGACCACTTTAGCTGGTAGAACCACCTTATGGAACTCTCTCCGATCCATTGACAATCCCAACACCCCTTGGTTAGTTTTGGGCGATTTTAATGCATATTTATCTCCAACTGACAAGCTGGGGGGGGCCAATCCACAGTGGGCTTCAATGCGTCAATTTAAGGAATGTATTGATGATTCGAATCTCATTGAGGCTAATATCCAAGGGGACAAATTCACTTGGGAATGGCATGGTTTGAAAGAAAGGCTTGATTGGGTTTTCACGAATGTCAGTTGGATATCCAATTTTCCCAATTTCTCTGTCCGTCACGGCCTTAAATTTAAATCTGATCATAGGGTCATTGTGGTAAATTCTAATTCTTCAGCCCAGAGAATAAACCGTCATAAATCTTTTTCCTACCAAGTTGCGTGGACCCTTGAAGATGACTTTAGTCGCATTACTGGTGAAGCTTGGCAGGGAAATGATTGGCTTCAAGGGTTGGAGAATTTTCAATCAACAGCTTTACATTGGAATGACAACCGTGTGGGTAATTTCAGTAAAAAGAAAAAAGAGCTCATTCGTCGCCTCGAGGGTATTGATAGAAGTAGAAGGACGAACCTGCAGACCGGGCTTTATAAGCTGGAAAAAAAGCTTTGGGATGAATATCATAAAGTGGCTACTCAAGAAGAAATCACATGGTTTCAAAAATCGAGATGTAAATGGCTTCAGGATGGTGATAGAAACACAAAATTTTTCCACGCGTCTACTGTTATTAAAAAGAAAAAGCAAAGAATTGACGCCATTATGAATGATGCCGGGGATTGGATTGAAGATCATAATGTTGCGAAATTGATGGCCCACGATTTCTTTCAAAATCTCTATACTCGCGATCATTCTGTCAAAGACCCTGGTGAATGGTGCTCGAATTTCCCCTCTATTGATCTTAACAGGTTGCATCTTCTTTCAAGGAAAGTTTCCAGGATTGAGATAAAAAATGCTACTTTTGCGATGGGTGCTTTCAAGGCGCCAGGGCCTGATGGCCTTCAAGCTCACTTTTTCCAAACCTAGTGGAATATTATTGGTGACAAAATTTGTGATTTTATAGAAGAGTGCTTTAGCAGGCCCCAGGCTATGACTAGTATAAATAAATCTCAGGTTGTTCTCATCCCTAAGGTTGATAACCCTACCATGTTGAGAGACTTTCGTCCCATTTCTCTATGCAATGTAAGTTTTAAGATTATTACTAAGATTCTGGCGAACAGATTTAAAGATGTTATGGATCATCTTATCAGCCCTGAGCAAAGCAGCTTCATTGCCGGAAGATCGACTTGTGAAACATTATTATAGCTCAGGAAATCATTCACTCTATGAGAATTAAGAGTAAGAGGAAAGGATTCGTAGCAGTTAAAATTGATATGGAGAAAGCATTTGACAGACTTGACTGGGGATTTATCAGAAACACCCTCATTTCCCTGAATCTGGACAACAGCCTTGTTGAACTCATTATGGCCTGTATCTCGACTAATTCCATGTCTATCCTTTGGAACGGAGATGAAGGCCCGTGTTTTACGCCATCTAGAGGAGTAAGGCAAGGCGATCCTCTAAGCCCGTACATCTCTGTCCTTTGTATGGAGCGTTTGGGACACCATATTAAGATGGAGTGTGAAGCTCGACGGTGGAAACCATTCTCCTTCAAACGTGGAGGGCCTCATATCTCCCATCTGTTTTTTGCTGATGACCTTGTTCTGTTTATGGAGGCTTCCTCTAGCCAAATGATTGAGGTCCGTAATGTTATGCAAAGCTTCTGCGAAGTCTCCGGTCACAAAATTAATCTTAACAAGTCCAGAATGTTCTGTTCTGCCAATGTAAACTTTAATAGAGCTCAAGAGCTTAGCCAATTGCTTGGAATTGGAATCACCCCAGATCTTGGGAAATATCTTGGGGTTCCATTTATCCATAAGAGGATTACAAAGGATACATATCATGTTATTGTGCAAAAGGCTCGCAAAAAGCTCTCCTTATGGAAAAGCAAACTTTTGACTATTGCTGGCCGATCGATCTTAATCAAAGCTGTGCTCTCCACATTGCCCAGTTATTACATGCAATCAACACTTATTCCAATTGCTACTATCAACGAAATTGACAAAATCTCAAAAAATTTCTTATGGTCTCAGAATGAAGATATGAGAAAGATGCATCTTGTCGCATGGGATAAAGTCACCCAGGCCAAAAAGCAGGGGGGCCTTGGGTTCAAAAATCTCCGCCGTCAAAATAAAGCATTTATTATGAAGCTCTGTTGGGGTCTTTTAACAAAGCGACATGCCTTGTGGGTTTAGTGCCTGTGGTCCAAATACAACTGTGGCGGGTTATCAGTGCCTAATGTTTTGAAAAAGAAAAACTCATCAACCACATGGAAAGCAATTGTCGAAGTTTGGAATTGCTTCCTTGGCGAGATTGGAAGGAAGATCAACAATGGGGTTGACACCAAGTTTTGGTCTGATCTTTGGCTGCCTTTTGATCGCCCTCTCACTACTTTCGCTTCCAATCTGTCATTAATTAATCAAGAGGAATCAGTGAAGGACCAACTTCTGCCAAACGGGAGATGGGATACAAACAGGTGGCATGGCATCCTACCTCGTGGGGTTATTAATTCAATATCTAAAGTTTATCCCCCTCATAATAATCTTCCTGATTTGTTCACCTGGAGGCCTGCTAAGGATAGAGGTTTCTCTGTTAAATCGGCTTATGACTATCTCTCTGACCAAAGAGGTGTTAATACCAACAAATTTTGGTCCCACATGTGGAAATGGGAGCTCCCTGAGAAAGTTAAACACTTCATGTGGCAAGTTGGTCATGAAAGACTTGTTACAAATTCTCTCAGGGCCAGAAGAGGCCTTACTAGTGACAGTCGCTGCCCATTCCATTGCAATACTGAGGAGAATGTGCTCCATGTGATCAGGGATTGCGAGAGAGCAAGAAACTTGTGGAAAGAGATCGTAAAACCTAACTATTTTTCCCAGTTTTTTGCAGGTTCATTGCAGGTTTGGCTCACCTGGAATACAACTCACAAGCCAGGGAGAGCAGGATTTCAGAACTACTCCTGGTCGCGAGTTTTCAGTTTGGGATGCTGGATCCTGTGGACATCTAGATGCAGATTCCTTTTTCAAGGAGAAAACAAGGATACCAGGGACATGCTTCATTGGTGCAAATACCTTCTTATGGAAAATATCACAAATAGAATTTTATCTCACCGAGTATTCCATTTCTGCAAGTCCGAGGAGAACTCGTGGACTCCACCTCCTGCTGATAGCGTCCGTATCGATGTTGATGGTTCTGTTCGGAGTCAACACCAAGCCGCATGTGGGGGTGTTATCCGGGATTCCAGAGGTCATTGGTTGATGGGGTTTTATAAACCCCTTGGCCTGCAGACTGTAGTTGAGGCAGAAATTTACGCCATTATGACAGGATTGTTACTGGGTCGGCGGATGGGTATGCAGAGAATCCTACTCTATTTTGATTCCCTTGATACCATTACTATCCTTATGAGAGATTCTTGCTATGCTGATCACCCCCTCAGAGATATCATTAAAGCAGTCAGAGACCTTCTCTTCAGTGACTGGAGTGTTGAGATCCATTATACTTCAAGAAACAACATCGCTTGCGCAGACTATATGGCAAAGGAGGGCCATCAGGCTCCCGCTGACGCTGATATGGTTCTTGTTCCAGATGTTCCTACAGGATGCCTCCATATGGTGCAGAGAGATCAGACGGCTTGTAATGGCTAGTGTTTTTTATATTCGCCTTGTGGATTAGGCTCCTTAGCTTAATCCTTTTCATCTTTTCAAGCTTCGGCTTGCCTCTTGTATCAAAAAAAAAAAAAGAAATCATAATACTATTTTGATTTTTTTCTCCTTTTCCGATTAATAGTCTAGATGAGTTTACGTTGGATGATGAGAAAAAAAGATAATGAAAGGATATGCATCCAGCAACCAACCAGTTCCCGACCTGTATGTCCAAATTCTGCCAATCATCAAACATATATATATATATATATCTGTGTGCATGTCAAAGCATGATTAAAGGATTTATGTAAATACAACACCCCGTCCTGTTAACAATAGAAATTTTTAAGCAAGGCCAAAATGACTTGCGTTGTTCTTCACCAAACATTATTATCATGGCATTAACAACAGCAACAAACAACAGCTTCTTTTGAAATCAGAAGAAATAATATTCCATCGTTTGCACTTACAGAAATGAAAGGAAACTGAAACGCATGTGACACTTCTCTTTGGGTTGGTGGGTTTAGAAGTGAGAAACTCTAAAGAAACATATGAAAGGTAAAAGGAAATAAAAATGTCGTGCAGATCATCTAAATGTGTGAAAGGATTTCATATTTTCACCACCATTGATGAACCAAAACTCCCCTTCGTCTGAGAGAATCGAACAGTGCCAAGCACTGTTCATATGTTCTCTCGTACTTGGAACTCCTCTGCCCAGGGCAACATCTCTGCCACCTATTATAATGGCATTCCAGAAATAACTCATCTACCAAACAAATAGCCCCAGTCTCATATAACCTAGGAATCAGATCAAACTCAGCGCCTTCGACATCCATTTTCATTACAACAAAATCATTCTTTAAAACTGTGTTCTTCAACCATTCCGCAAAATCAAATCCTTGGATCTTCTCCACTTCCCCATCATGGTCACCGGCAAATTGCAGAGGTTGAATCCTACCCATTCCTCTCCCTCTAGTTTCCACTAGATTACCAGGCTCTCAGTGGATTTCAAAGGTTAAGGTCTCATTCTTCACCCAAGATGCATATGGTAACAATGTGATTCCCTTTTTCAACCCATACTCTTGATGAAAAGTTTTATCAGCTTCAATTGCATACACATGGAAGGTCTTGTTCTGTTTTGGATACTGTTTCCTGAACCAGCTTCCTATACTAGAGCCATAACTTCTAGCTCCAACATCTACATACACATACCTGTTCTTAAAGCTGATATCAACTATTGATGGTAGGTACTTGACGTTCCTTATGTTCCTCTGCAATGTTATCCAAGGTTTCAGCGGCTCCTCAGCAATCAAAGGCTCAGCCTTTGCGACCAATTCTTGTTTATAACCTAAAATAGAGCAATTACCATTGGAATTATGCTTCTCATTTTCATCACCAATAACGCCATCACCCTCTTTCCTAAGAACAATTTCACGTATATAAGGCATTATTGAAGAATCAAACCCATCTATATCACGCAATTTTACTACTCTGCAACAAGTAAGCAAATCAAGGAATGCATTAAAACTGTAAGTATCGTTTGCCCTTACATGGAACACCACAAACCCTTTGGGTTTAAGCATCCGAGCAATCTCAGACGCAAACTCCGAGGGCCATGCCGATTTGTCAAGCCCACCTTCGCCGGAGAAAACAAAGTCAAACATGTTATCTCCTAGCAGTAAACGCTAAGCCTCCCCGTTTTTCTTCGAGATTCCAATGGAATCCAAAATGCCAATCTCCTTTAATGTGAAGACGTCAATTCCTGTAGACGTCTCCACGCACAACGATTTGGACTCCGAAGTAAGGTAGCCTTTGGAAATCAGATCTCGGAAAATGGAAGAGTAGAACTGAACTCCTTTGATCCATTCTTGGCTGTTATTATATAGCTCAGGCCGCAGCGAGGATCGAAGGGCTTTGTTGGACGGAACAGCCCGAGCACCGATGACACCGTAACCGGATCCGGAGAGCACAAAATGGACACTCTGGTTGGGCGAAAATAAACAGAAGGCAGCGACACCGTAAGACTCGCCAATGATCATGGCGATGAGGTAAGCGAATCTGAGAAGGAGGAGGTGTTGGAATCTCACCAGAAACGCAGAAGCGTATCGTACCACGCGATATAGAAAAAGTCAAAACCTTCATCGTTTTGATTACCTGAAAAGATGCAGCGATTTGAAAGCTTCTCCACGAACAGTCCTCGTATCTGAAGAGTGATCTGAAAGCCTCTCCACGAACCATCCACGAACCGTCCTCGTCCGCTCTATGATCGATCTTCCAGACTATCTCTCGAGGGGAATAAGATGGTTGGTTTGTTTCTGATGAGAGCCTCCTTATGCGTCTGTTACTCTCAAGCAGGTGAAAGTAGGTTTATATGCTACTACACCCAAGACCTAACCCTAAACCACATGGGCCATAGAGTTCTTGGGCTGTAATCTCAATTAAGCCTTATTGGGCTTAAGTGACTAAAGAGCACATTAACCCAACAATCTCCCACTTGCTCTTTAAGATACAAACTTGAGTTCGTAAACCCTAGACCATGTAGCCCATAAGCCATCATCATCTGATAATATACCCCATTCCTTGTCTCGAGCAAGCCTGGGGATCTACCATTTGTCATTCATCAAGCCTCATGATAATCTACAAAAGATTATCTAGTTCGGTGCTATTCCACTAAAAGCCCGAATGTGATCTCCAAAAATAATAACACTTATAACAAGAATATGCATTACCCCTTTATAGAATGTCTACAATTGATTGACTAGTTTTCTATAACCCAATCAATTATTTATTCCCTTGACTTTAACAGTTTCTCTAATGGATTACATGCACTAGCCAGTGTCTTAAATATCCAAGTACCGAAACATATCAAGGGGACATTTCCTATAAATTCCATGTTGTTGATCTCATAAACACCGATAACTAAATGGTCTCAATCCCAAAATATTGAGTTATTGGCCGTCATATAGATCAAACCTCACCCGTTGGTAAATCAAAGAATGAAAACTATTCGACTACCTATTTAAAATAAACTCAGGATTAAGAGCAACTACATGACTATAGTTATCTGGAGATTTGATTCCTTATGACAGAAAGAACAACCTTAATCAAATCTCTCCTTGATCCATTCAATGTAAGTATTAACTCACACCAATATTTTATAATGATTCGGACAAAACCATTTCATAAAATATTGCAACCTAAATAAAGTGCTCAACTTAATTTAATAGCTATGAACCAATTCATCAATTGTGAGAACCTATGACCATGTCCTCTATGAATGTTTCATATGATCATATACTCCACAATTGATCCGGACCTTAGAGTTTGTAAATAGTGTGTGAAATAAATGAAAAACACCTCATTTATTAACATTTAGGAAAAAAAATTGCAATGTCATATTGTCTTGCTTAAAAGGCACAAAATAACAAAGTGAAATAACAACTTCCTAAAACTATAGCAAATCTGGAATCCTCTTAAGACCCATCGATGAAACATGCATCTCGAACACACGTTCAGGCAAACTCTTAGTAAAAGGGTCAACAAGGTTCTCATCTGATGCTATCTTTGCTACCAATGTATCTCCTCTTTTAATTATTTCTCGGATCAAGTGGTACTTCCTCTTTATGTGTTTTACACTTCTCCAAAAAATGGCACCACCATTAAGGGTGTACATATATCCCGAGGTGGACTTACTTGAGTCAATATCTCCTTGGAAATCTGAGTCCGTATAACCAATGGTTTCAAGACTCCCACTCGAATAGACCAACATATAATCTCTCGTTCTCCGTAGGTACTTGAGTATATGTTTAACCGCTACCTAGTGTTCCTCTCCAGGATCAGATTGGTACCGGCTTACTACTACCACTGCATAATAGATATCTGGTCTGGTACATAGCATAGCATACATGAGACTACCTACTGCTGAAGCATAAGGTATCCTACTCATGCGTTCTCTCTACTCAGGAGTTTTAGGAGATTGCTTCTTAGAGAGATGAATCTCATGCCTGAAAGGTATAATTCCCCTCTTGGAATGCTCCATGCTAAACCTGCCAAGTATTTTGTCAACTTAGCCTGGGATAATGCCAAAACCCTATTCTTCCGGTCTCACAAGAGTTTAATACTAAGAATATAATTGGCTTCCCCCAAGTCCTTCATATCAAAATGCTTGCTCAGCCAGGTTTTTATGCCTAACAATACCTCTGTATCATTTCCGATAAGGAGTATATCATCTACATAAAGTACCAGAAAAGATGCCGCATTACCTTGGATCCTTTTATACACACACGGCTCATCAGGACTTTTCTCAAAGCCATAAGACTTAATGGCTTGATCAAATCTGATGTTCCATGATCTGGATGCTTGCTTAAGTCCATAAATGAACCTTTGCAACTTGCATACTATTTCTTCTTGCCCTTTGTCTATAAACCCTTTTGGTTGCTGCATATAGATTTCCTCTTCCAAATTTCCATTTAGAAAAGCAGTTTTGACATCCATTTGCCAAATCTCATAATCAAGATTTGCTGTAACAGCTAAGAGAATTCGGATGGACTTGAGCATGGCAACCGGCAAAAAAGTTTCATCATAATCCATACCTTCCTTTTGGGAGTACCATTTCGCCACCAATCTAGCTTTGAAGGTTTCAACCTTCCCGTCCATTCCTCTCTTTCTCTTGTAAATCCACTTACACCCAATGGGTCTTACCCTTTCAGGTGCATCTACAGGAGACCAAATTGAGTTGGAATACATAGAATCCATTTCACGATTCATAGCCTCAAGCCATTCCTGAGCATCAACATCTCCTAGTGCTTCGTCACAACTCGTGGGATCACCATCTTCATCAATGATGACATCCTGATTTGACTCACCCAACAAGAGATATCTTGCAGGTTTACGAATCAATCTCCCACTACGACTTTGTCGCACTTGATGTTGTGCATCTACAGGGGGTCCACATTTTGTGGGTTAACAGTTTCTAAATGAGGACCCTCATTAAGTGGATTAACCAATTCATGATTTTGTTCTTCATTAAGTTCATCATCATGTTGAACTTCATCATTATGCTGAACTTCTGGTTCTGTCTCTGGTTCCTGTGTATGTTTAGGTACATTTTCCCCTCTTTGAACAACCACAGGAACAAAAGCTGGAACCTCTTGAGGTTGTGGTGAAACTTGATCTGAGATTAGCAAATCATGAATAACCTTACTCCTTGGCTTATAATTTGTCATATAGTCCTCCTCTAAGAAAGTCGCGTGAGTGCTCACTATGTCCTTCTTTTCTTTTGGACTATAAAACAACCAACCTCTGGTTCCGTTAGGATAGCCTATAAATATGCATACTTCAGTACGCGAGTCCATCTTATCTGGTTTCTGTTGCCAGACATGTGTCGGAGCACACCAAATCCGAATATGGTTCATGGTGGGCATACACCCTTTCCACAATTCTATTGGTGTCTTTGAAACCGAATTGGACGGAGCTAAGTTCAATAGATACATAGCTGTTTCTAAGGCATATCCCCAGAATGAATTAGAAAGAGATGAATAACTGAGCATAGATCTTGTCATTTCTAAAAGGGTTCTATTTTTCCTTTCAGCAACTCCATTGTGCTGGGGTGTCCTTGAAGAAGATAATTGTGAAACTATCCCCTCTTTGGTCAGGTAAGACCTGAACTCTCCAGATAGGTATTCACCCCCTCGATCAGATCAAAGAGTCTTAATTTGAACACCTAGATGCTTTTCTACCTCAACCTTGAACTCTTGGAATTTTCCAAAAGCTTCAGACTTGTGACACATCAGATACATATGTCCAAAGCTAGAGTAATCATCAGTAAATGTGATGAAATACTGATACCCGCCTCTGGCTTGGACATTTATTGGTCCACATACATCAGTATGTACCAATTCCAGCTAAAGTGTGGCACGTTTTCCCTTGGCCTTGAAAGATCTCTTAGTCATTTTACCCTCTAAACAGGATTCAGATACTGGTATCGGTTTAAAGTTCAGGGATTTCAAAATCCCACTTTTGACCAAACCTTGTATCCTGTTAGAGTTAATATGACCCAATCTCAAATGTCAAAGATAAGTTTCATTGGAAACTTTTCTTTTCTTTGATGAATTAATATGCTCAACATCTTTTAATTCAACATGATTAACTTCACAGGGAACAGGACTAAGGAAATAAAGACCATTAAACTTTACACCAGAACAAATAAAAGAAGATGAACTTCTTATTGAAACTGAGGAATTAAACTAAACTATCAAACTATGTTTATCCAAACAACTAACAGAAATTAAATTCATCTTAAAATTTGGAATAAATAAACAGTCTTGTAAAACCAAAGTCTTGCAATTATCAAAAGATAAAATAACTTGTCCCACTGCTAGTGCAGACACAAGCTCTCCAGTTCCAAGCTTCAAATCTCTTTGTTATTTACTTACAGGCAAGCTATGTTTGAACCACTGCAAAGAGTAACAAACATGGTTAGTGGCTCCTGAATCATCGATCCATTTATCATCGTGATTCTCCACTAAACAAGCCTCAATCACATGTAAATTACCATGGTCATCAGCCTTCTTGAAGTTCGCTATCATTGTTAGACAATGATCCCGCACACTTCCTCCAGACATCACTGTCTTGGTGACTGAATTCAGCACATTTTGCCTAGCAGAGTTGCTAGCAAACATGCCATCAAGAGTCTGGAGCATTGTTGCTCCATTCTCAATCATGCTCACTTGCTCTTGAAGGTGATTAGCGAGACTGGCCAAAATGTAGCAGTAAACTGACACATTCGCCTTCTCCCATCTTTCCTTCTCCTGCTGAAATCGAGTCCGAATTGCATCAGATGCGTCTGCAGCAGACTGCGCTGGCATAGGGTAGTGAGAACAAAGTTGAGCTTTTCATATTGAAGAACAATATCCAAATTAGTTTTCCATTGTTTGTAGTTTGTACCATCCATAGGTTTTTGGCTCAAGATTATAGCTAAAGAATTGAATGAAGACATTTTTCTGAAAATAAGGAAAAGCACACTAATTACAAACTATAATTAACAACAAACAGATATAGCGCTAGTAGATTCTAATAACTACTATTCGTTTATTGTTTAACAATCCATTAGTTATCTTTACAAGGCTTACGATGGGCAAGATTCTTGTAAAACTAATATTGTTAATTTGGGCCTTCAGTTCCATTGCCAGAACCTCGATGGGAGGGTTAACAATTTTACCAAAGTTGAATGTATTTAACCATTGTTTACTTTCAAAATTATCTTTAGTGTCTAAGTATTGCCGACGATGGGCCGTACAAAACTTTACTAAAATTTTGAAAATATTAAGGTTTAATCTAGCGAAATCCGATTCTCCTTGTCTGATGGGGCTTCAGCGATAACCATTTCATTAATAAACCCACAATTGGGGCCATAGGTTTTAAAATTAAATACTTAATTTAAAACCTTTACCCATTCAATATTTTAAATTTAAAATTTTCAATTTCCAAGAATTTGTTCAATTTAGAGTAAATTATTAGGTATCTAAAAACTAGTCATGATCTGGCAGAGTGTGCGTCACATGACCATTTTAAATAACCCACAAATTACTCCAAAAGGTACAATTCTTTTAGGAAATTTCCTGGATTATTTGTCTAGATTTTAATTCCACAATTATTATTCTAGATTTTAATTTAAAATCATAATAATTGATAATTAATGTCTAGATTCTAATCCCACAATTAATTAATCCAATTATTATTCTAGATTTTAATTTAAAATCATAATAATTGATAATTAATGTGTAGATTTTAATTCCACAATCAATCAATCCAATTATTATTCTAGACTTTAAAACTTAAAATCATAATAATTGATAATTAATGTGTAGATTTTAATTCTACAATCAATTAATCCAATTATTATTCTAGATTTTAATTTAAAATCATAATAATTGATAATTAATGTAGTGGGCAATCTAAATAATCTCGTATAATAACTATCATACTAGTTGATTCAAGACATAATAGCTACTATGCAATTATGACATGTGATTATATAACAATATGACACCTTCCTATTCTATATGACATGTTATTTGCCAATATCATGTTAATCGCAAATATAATTCATACAATTTAACAAAGGCATTAAATAATTAAACAAATAACTTTAATCCATGGTTTTCCTAAAAAAATAAGAATAAAAAAATTACAACTTTGGAATTCCTCTTTTGTCCAGCCCATAGTATCTGTCTCTAGCCCCTTTAGGGTATCTTTGTGCCCAAAAACTCAAATACCCGTACTTTAGCTAGAAACCCTAGGACACACAAGAGGAACCCTAGCCGTCACTCTTGCCAACGCCTTCAGCTGAAGTCATCTCATCTTCTTCGCAGTTTCTTGATCTCCAACTTTTACAGAATTTCGAAAAATACATAGAAATTCTAAAATAAAATTAAAAACAGCAAGGAGGAAACCTAATCATTTGGGATTAGCCTCCTTGTTACAAATCAAGAAATACACGAGAAAATCTAACCATGGATTAAAGCGATTAACCGATTGAAATTAAAACTAATACCAAATATGAATTATAAACAAATAGCTACCATGAAATAAATAACAAATATAGAAAAAGATGCCATATTTTCGAAAAATAATTTTCGAAAAGAATCACATGAAATATAAATTAATATCAAAACTCGGTTCTTTTCCTCATCGCTCTTAGCTCTGATGCCAATTGTTGGAATCTCACCATAAACGCAGAAGCGTATCGTACCACGCGATATAGGAAAAGTCAAAACCTTCATCGTTTTGATTACCTGGAAAGATGCAGCGATCTGAAAGCTTCTCCACGAACAATCCTCGTATCTGAAGAGCAATCTGAAAGCCTCTCCACGAACAGTCCTCGTCCGCTCTATGATCGATCTTCCAGACTATCTCTCGAGAGGAATAGGATGGTTGGTTTGTTTCTGATGAGAGCCTCTTTATGCGTCTGTTACTCTCAAGCAGATGAAAGTAGGTTTATATGCTACTACACCCAAGACCTAACCCTAAACCACATGGGCCATAGAGTTCTTGGGCTGTAGTCTTAATTAAGCTTTATTGGGCTTAAGTGACTAAAGAGCACATTAACCCAACAGGAGGAAGAAGACACCAAAGAGAAGCCATCGGACAAGAACATTCCTCAGAGAACCTTGCTTGGCTACGGTGGGCTGCATGGCATTGGCAGTTGAGGTGTAGTTTTCAAGGGGGGGAAAAAAAAGAAACTCACTTAGAGATGAAGGAAAGGCGGAGCATGGGAAATGGGGGATTATCGATAGCAGAAACGAGTGGAGGTATGGTTGGCTCTGATGAGGGATGATGTGGTGGAAGAAGGAACTGTAAAGAGTAGGGAATTAGGCGGGAAGGGAGGGACAAAGCGGGAAGACATGGTTGAGAAGAGAAAAAGCAAAGAGAGGAGAGAGAGAGAGAGAGAGGATGAAAATGTATTTGAGTGGGTGAGTGGGGGAGAGGAAAGACGGCGATTAGGCGGGGAGAGCGGAAAAGGCGGTTACACGGAGACAGGAAGCGGAGCGCCAGATCCAGGATGATGCTGCTGCATGTTGTTTTAAGAGGGAGAAAGAGAGGAAAGAAGGAGATGCCATGTGAATACGAGGGAAGACCGTTATTTGTAATGGGTACACATTTTATGCTCATAACTGTAATGAGCAAAAAGGGATCCGGTTTCTCTCCTTGGTGGCTCTCTCTCCATCTCTTATTGGCGTAATCCTGGCTGTTTAAATCTGGATCCAACGGTCTAAATTGGTTTTTTTAATTAAAAAAAACCCGCATGCGGTGGCGGTACCGCATGCGGTTTTTTAAAAAATCATTCTGGGTCCTTGGATCAAGATTTGGACGACCAGGATTGCGTCGATGAGAGATGGGGAGAAAGTTTGCTAGGTAGAAAATCCTCTCCCAAAAGGTACTCATCACTGATTTTTTTTCATTAAATTGATTTTATAATTTTACACTATTCATTCATTCACCTAAAATTACAAACACACCCTTCATTAATTCAAAACGATTTACTGGAGATAACTTTTTTTTTTTTTATACATCATGGCAGGAGAAGGGAGCAGGGTTCGAACCCTGGACATGGGGGAGGGAGGCCAGTTAATACAGGCTTCCATGCCACTGCGCTACTAAGAGGGGGCAAGGTTCGAACCCTAGACATGGGGGAGGGAGGCCAGTTAATACAGGCTTCCATGCCACTGCGCTACTAAGGCGCTAGCTACTAGAGATAACTCTATCACCAGTGACTAGTACTTTTCCCATTTTATAATAACCTAGCATGTCGTATCGTGTTGGATGGTATTGAAAAGAGAGGGGCAGTAGAATTTCACAGGCAAAACATAATCTTTCAAGTTTGAAGTTGATTCCGTGAGTTGAGAGAGATATGAGAATCCTTGAGCAGTGGGAAAAGGAGTCATGTGAAATTGTGAACTGTGAGCGATAGGATTGGGATGGGCGGAATCAAATGCCTATCCTATTCCTATGATACCCCTCCCCTCGAAACCAGTTTCTCTCCCCATCTTAGGGACAACCCTTCTCCCATTAACTGTTTAGAAAAGATCTTAAAGATGAATAATTAATTTTTTTAACAGATGACTTTTAAACTAAAAATCATTTTTTTAAAAAATATTAATTAAAATATTATCTTTATATTAGATTCTCTACCCATTAATATATATATTTTTTAAAAAAATTAAATTAATCTAGATAATTCAAATCTTATCTAGACAATCTAAAAGGATGGATAGGAAAATTGGCTCCCTTCGTCTCTCCCAACATCTGCTCTTGAGCTTTCTCTCTCGATTGCTTGGTGCCCTGCCTGCTCCTGCCCACCAGCACAACAACTTGACGTACCTCTCCCGTCCTGTCCTTGCTATAGTGAATTTTCCTTTTTCATCTTTTTGATAGTAATGCTATTGTGATTTGAATGTATATGAAGCATGCACCCACATGCATGATGCACCAAGAGCTTATACTTTAAATAACACCTCACTTCTTCTCACAATCAAAGTTTTGTGTTTCATATTTACAATGATCAAGATTTCTGTGGTAAATCTGTCCATTAACAAAAATAATATGGATGATGTGTGGATTGTTAGTTCAACATGTTTGATCAACTAGTAATCAAAATTAACCAGGATAACAATGTAGCTATGACAAAATTCTTCACTTTTGACAATCCCTTGCACATTAGCCCAACAAATAAATAAGAACAGGAATTTGATATTTACATGGTTTTTCTATATCTAATCTAATTAATCACAATGTTACTTCTTTGCATAAATAAATAAGTGTGTGTAAATAACTGAAGAAGGATAAAATTAAGAAATTGAAAATGCTTCCACCTATAAAAGGGGGCAAATAATAAAATCATAAACTAGTGTTTAGTAGATGTTGGTCAAATGACGATTGATTCTCCTTTTTGTTCTTATTATGATACCATACGTAGGTCAAATCCTTGAAAATATGGTGGCCTTATTCTTTTATTAACTACTTTTCACATGCCTGGCGAAATGTTCCCATCCAAAAAAAAAAAAAAAACCAAAGGAACACACTTTTGACCAGCATGATGTACTTTAGCCAACAAAATTACTTAAGGAAAATTTCATTAAAGGGCCACAGGACCCCATTTATTTAAGTTAAGGACTAAAATATTTCAAAAATTTACTGCAGGACAAAGGATCAAAACAAAAATGAATCTTATGGGTAAAAAAACAATAATATCAATTACTTTAATCTTCTTTTAAACAAGGTTTGATTGTCGCTGGAGCTTCTGCAAATGATCACCGGCCTGCGATCGACTAGAGCAGCCACCATCGGCTGGTTATTAAAGCTCTAGTGCAAACTAGCCACAACTCTGACCATTGGAGATTAATACTTTGTTTATAAGAGAATTCCACTTTGTTTATGAAAAGTTGCACACGTACATTTGCAAATGAGACTTGTTGAATTTGTGTTGTTCATTTGCAAATATCAAACTCCTCATGAATATATGAAACAAACATATGAACAACATAATAAGTTTTGACCAGCATGATGTACTTTAGTAAACAAAATTACTTAGGGCAAGTTTCATTTAAAGGGCCACAGGACCCCATTTATTTAAGTTAAGATCAAAACATTCTAAAATTTTATTACAGGATAAAGTACCAAAATGAAAATAAGTTTTGTAAGTTAAAAGATAATAATGTTCATTACTTTAATTTTTTTTTAAAAAAGGTTTGATTGTTGTTAAAGATCTAGCAAATAGTCACGGGCCCACGCTCGACCGGAGAAGCCACCTTTGGCTGGCCATTGAAGCTCCATTATAGACTGGCAACAACTTTGACCACTGGAAATTAATGTTTTGTTCAAATGAGGATTCCACTTGTTCATGAAGAATTGCACACTTGGAAATGAGACTTATTGAATTTGTGTTGTTCATTTGTAAGTGTCAAGCTCCTCATGAATATATGAAATAGACATATGAATAACATAAAATAATAGGTTAATAAGAAAACAAAAGATCATAAACAAATCTCATTTGCAAGCATCCAACTCTTCATGAATAAGTGGATTATATATATGAACAACACAAATTAAGAAAAAATTGTATTTGCAAGTGTTCTACTCTTTATGAACAAGTGAAATCCCCATATGAACAACATATTAATTTCTAGAGCTCTAGTTGGTCAGGGCCAAAGCTTCGATGGTCAGCCAACAATGGCTACTCCAGCCTAGCGGCTACCACTAATCAACCCCTAGAGCTCCAACAATTATCATTTGTTTTTTTTTTAAAAAGTAAGGGTCATCCATGATGGAGATCTTTTTGTCATTAGCCTTGGGGTCCACAATCAACAATTAACCAAGGATTGCGTATAGGCAAACCTAGGATCGTTCTCTCTTTTCGAGGAGCTTTTTATTGAATCCTAAGTAATCTAAATGTCATGCAAATGCAATGAAAACAAGAGGGGATTGGGTTTTGGATTTTTAAATTAATAAACTAAAATAGAAATATAATTTAAATGAAGCAAAGATAAAATAGAATATAAGAATCGAGAAGAAACAGATTAAAATCGATCAACCCAACATTCAGATTCCAGAGACTTCCATCATTGAATGAAATATAAATAACCCACGTTTGACTCTGGACGAACCGAGATCTCTGCATTCGCCCAGAAAATCCCTCTACTAGACAATCGCCTAGAATATGTCCGAACAGCAGCGTCCCACTGTGCGATCACACAGCAAAACTTAAAACCTAGCTCGAGCTAAGTCCTTGGGATAAACCAAACCAAATATTAAATCTAATATTCGAACTATTTTTAGAAATCGGATCCGATAAGATGAAAATAGAAATGAGTTAAATCACCGATAAAGCACAAGTTCTCTAGACGAATCATGGAATCTTCAACGTTGGATCAATCAAAGAAGCTTAGCCAAGCATGGCTAGGAAAAACGCAGAAGAAAAGATGAAGAAGAACATGAAGAACAACTTAAAGAAAATAAAAAGCTTCTAATTTAATCTGAAAAATCTCCTACAACGTAATTCAGAATATGTTTGTAGCCACCATCTAATTTTCCTTATATAGGAAAGATAACTAAAAATAAGAAACCTCTAATAAATAGAAAATCTCTAAAAAAAAAATAAGAAACCTCTAATAAATAGGAAACCCCTAATCAATAGGAGATCCTTATAAAAAACGAAACCTCTAAAAATTGGTCTTTTATTACAAAATTCGAGCAAAATAAAAATCCAGAAAAATAGGTCTGTCTTTAGCTCCAATTTCATCCATCTTCTTGTCCGAATCAGCCTTCCAAGTCTTCATAACAATTGTAGCTCTCTGAATCATCTAAAAAAGGAAAGAAGAATAAGGCTAATCGGATATCTAGATCAAAAGTTATGGCGAAAATACTAAATCACTATAAATCTAGAATTTAATCATAAAAATGAATTAAATCCAATTAAAAGCTCAAAGCTCGATTAAGTAATAAAATCCATTATTTATTAACTAAACAATCCTAAATTTATTCATCAAGAGATACAAATAAGTGTAATAATATTCAATCATCAAATTCCCCACACTTATCTTTTTGCACTCCTGGGCAAAATTAAAAGAAAAAGACTAAAATGAAAAATTCTTCCTTTCTAACAATTGCTAACAACGCAAAAATTTAACAAAGGACACAAAGCTTCTAAAGACCAATCAATCAAGACCAAAATCCTTTCATCTCAAATTACAAATCTTGGCAATCTCATTCAATGATGCTAATTACACAAGATGGTCTCTCAAGGGATGCCTTCAATCAATCTCTCAAGTGTATAGGGTCAATAAGTGTATTGCTCAAATTCTACTCAAAAAAATTGTCCTACCATAAGCTTGCTCAATTTCTACGTCTCCACTACTCATAGCACATGCATGCATAAATCAAGAGAGCTTGTTATGAAAGGTTGTAATGGGGTTAGGGTGAAGGTAGGTAATAGTATGGAATGAGAGGCTAAGCACCAAAACATATCAAGAAGAGCACTGATTACACAATCATTCTCTATGTATGAAAACTTTTATTTCACTTCACTCATATTTCTATATATTTTCTTTCCCCTTTTTTCTCTTTTTTTTTTCCTTCTTCTTTTTCTTTCTCTTTTTTTTTCCTTCTTTTTTTTTGTTGCTTTTTTTTTGTACTCTTTTTTTTCTTGTTTTTCTTGTACTTTTTTTTTTTGTATAGAATCACAATGACCAACATTAATGCCAAATGATGAATGATACACAATCAAATACTCCCCCCACACTTAAAATGTTGCACACCTAGGCAACCCCCACACTTAAGCACAAAACTAAGGTGAAACCAATGCTCAATAAATTTCCAAGGTGCGGGATAAAATGGTTTTACGCTTAGGCTTGTAATGTGGCTTAGAAAAGAATGAGTCAAGAAGGCACAAAGGGGTTAGCATTGGAAATATAATATAAGGGAAAGGCTATTTGGCCAAAGTGGGAAAATGAAAGAAAGAAAACAAGCTTCCATCATATTTACGCACGTAAGTGAAAAATTTAGCTTCAAAAAGAAAAGGAGCAAGTTCTAGAGAACACAAATCATGAGCGGATGCACACATGAAAGAAAGAATGGTAAAAAATGAATTCCATTCATGCAGGCCCAAAACCTCACAAAGGTTAATACCAAATCATGCAACCAGCATCCCAAAATTAACTACCAAGAAATATAATCCAAGAGTCTAGAAATTCAGCCTAAAAAAGAAGGATCCATCAAAACCAAGATGTCAAGGTTCACAAAAGGTAGAGCAATCATAGAAAGAGAGCGTTTTATTCATAAAAACCTTTTTTTTTACCTACTAAACTACATTATTTCTACTTTTCTACTGAATTGTGTCCCTCCCCCACATTTATCTTCCTCATACAACAATTAAGCCCAAGTAATCATATGAGTTAGGAAGAAAATAAGTAAGGAAAGAGATAACCTTTGTTAGAGTATCTTGAGTCGCTTGAAGGAGAAGTTCTCATCTTTGATGAGAATCATGAATTTTTCCCTTGAAACATCTTCTCCCGCATTGAATTTCCTTGGTGGAGGTGGCTTAGGATCTATTGGAAAAGGCCCAAGAATGTACGGTGGATGTTGGTTCCATCGACAACCTTTCCAAGAATGTGCCAGCAAATAAGACAAGCAAATAGCAATATCCCATCTAAAAATAGAGACATGGAGAGATTTCAAGTGAATTAAGGTCATGTTAAGTTCCAAACTCTCCAGGTAACTATCACATCCAAGGAAATCAATGATACTCCCATCAGTAGGAGTCAAGCAACCAGTCATATTGTGAAAATTCTCTTGTGCTTGTAAAATGGAAGGTGTGGAATCCAACTTAGTATTGGAGTACACCACAACATCGTTGCAATCAAAAGAGATGGAAGGGAAAAGAGTGGAAGAATGAAGCGAAGTTTTCAAATCATCACCACCTGGAATGTGTAAAGATTCAAAACAATTATCTTGTTTTTCTAAATCAGGTGGCAAATCAGAAGAAAGTACTTGTTGGAAAGATTGATCAACATGCAGGATTTTATCAATCAAAATTTCATAATCTTTGTCACCAACAAGACTACAAAGGGGTAATCCAATGGGAATTTTATGCATTTGGTATTCTAGGCTATGATCTTTCTCACTCACATCAACAACAGAATCCACAAGTAATGTATAATCACTAAGCAAGTCAGAATCACCAAATAATGCAGCATTAATCTCAGTGCAAATAGGGCACCATTCATTATCAGAACATGCACAATTGGCAGAATTACTCGTCCATGCAAAATCAGGATAATCAACATACCATTGAGCAAGAACATCATCAACAACATTGTCATCCATGCTTAATTCAACCTTTTCAAAATTGACATGCTTACTATCATCAATAGTACAAGAGGGTGCATTTTGATCAATGGTAGAATCAACCACTTCACTACATGCTTTCTTTTGAAGCTCAACAAGTAAATGACATTTTTCATGATAACAATCTACACATATTTGATATTCTTCACAACAGCATGAGAATATGTCATTCAATTTATCGCAATCATCACCAGTACTATAAAGAGAAGCATTTTCATCAGTTAAAGCATCACATGAAGAAATAGGAACACACTCATCAACAAGTACAATTGAATCACTACTACTAAAGCCAATTGGTTGAGCAATTACATTTCCAAACAATTGAGGGGATTCAACAATAATTTCCTCGTCCACCTCATTGTCACTCAAATCATGAATTGCTTCATTGGTCAAAGTAGTAGGAGAGTCTACTTCTATAAGGATATGATCATTACCAAATGGGAGAGAGGACTCTTCATTGCGCTTTTGTAATTGTCTCACTTCTTGTGCATGTGTGCCCATGATAGAAGGAAACTTCATTTTCAACACTTGTGCCTCCTGCTCAATTTCCTTTACTAATCTCTCAGACCATTTCACTTGTTGTTCCATTATTCTACAAAGAGATTCCATTTGTTGATGAAGGTTCTCCTTATGTGATCACTCTTCATTTACAGCCCTAGCCGTTTGATTTTGGTAATCTCCAATGACTTCACAAAATGAAGGATCTTGGTTGGGCACACATGGTTGAAAATGAGGTTCATAAGGTGGCTCAAATGGGTATTGGGATTCATGAGATGGATGGCATGGTCCTAAAGTGGGATGGAATGAAGGATGGTGTGGTAAGTGAGAGGGTTGATGATATTGTTGAAATGGAGGTTGGTGGTATGGTTCATGTAATGGATGGTGGAAAGGATCATGACATTCTTGATTGCTTACAAAAGAGTGAGAATTGAAAGGTAGATTATGATTGCCATAAAACCAAGCCATGAAATTTCAATACAATTAATTTCCAAGAAATTACAAGAAAATTGTCTAACTATAAACTATAAAAACTAAGAAAAGGAATCTAATAAAATACAAATGCAAGTGAAAAAGAAAAGTTTTTTTTTTTGGAAAATGATTAAAGATGCAAGTATGCTATGAATTAACTTGAAGACATGGTGAATTCAAACAAATACGCCCAAAATCATATCGAATTTGATACAAACACACCACACAAAAGCTACCAAGTCAAGACAATGCAATAAATTATATGCAAGCTACCTAAATGCAAAAATCCTAAACTATATGCAATAAAAAATCAAAAATGCAAATCTAACAAGCTTCACAAGAGAAACCCCTTGTCAAAAGTGAATTTGACAATTAAATTACCTAGGGAGCCAATTACTTAGCTCCCCGGCAACAGCGCCGTTTGATGGAGACCTTTTTGTCATTAGTCTTGGGGTCCACAATCAACAATTAACCAAGGATTGCGTATAGGCAAACCTAGGATCGTTCTCTCTTTTTGAGGAGCCTTTTATTGAATCCTAAGTAATCTAAATGTCATGCAAATGTAATGAAAACAAGGGGGGATTGGGGTTTGGATTTTTAAATTAATAAACTAAAATAGAAATACAATTTAAATGAAGCAAAGATAAAATAGAATATAAGAATCGAGAAGAAACAGATTAAAATCGATCAACCCAACATTCAGATTCCAGAGACTTCCATCATTGAACAAAATATAAATAACCCACGTTTGACTCTGGACGAACCGAGATCTCTGCATTCGCCCAGAAAATCCCTCGACTAGACAATCGCCTAGAATATGTCCGAACAGCGGCGTCCCACTGTGCGATCGCACAGCAAAACTTAAAACCTAGTTCGAGCTAAGTCCTTGGGATAAACCAAACCAAATATTAAATCTAATATTCGAACTATTTTCAGAAATAGGATCCGATAAGATGAAAATAGAAACGAGTTAAATCACCGATAAAGCACAAGTTCTCTAGACGAATCATGGAATCTTCAACGTTGGATCAATCAAAGAAGCTTAGCCAAGCATGGCTAGGAAAAACGCAGAAGAAAAGATAAAGAAGAACATGAAGAACAACTTAAAGAAAATAAAAAGCTTCTAATTTAATCTGAAAAATCTCCTACAACGTAATTCAGAATATGTTTGTAGCCACCATCTAATTTTCCTTATATAGGAAAGATGACTAAAAATAAGAAACCTCTAATAAATAGAAAATCTCTAAAAAAAAATAAGAAACCTCTAATAAATAGGAAACCCCTAATCAATAGGAGATCCTTATAAAAAACGAAACCTCTAAAAATTGGTCTTTTATTACAAAATTCGAGCAAAATAAAAATCCAGAAAAATAGGTCTGTCTTTAGCTCCAATTTCATCCATCTTCTTGTCCGATTCAGCCTTCCAAGTCTTCATAACAATTGTAGCTCTCCGAATCATCTAAAAAAGGAAAGAAGAATAAGACTAATCGGATATCTAGATCAAAAGTTATGGCGAAAATACTAAATCACTGTAAATCTAGAATTTAATCATAAAAATGAATTAAATCCAATTAAAAGCTCAAAGCTCGATTAAGTAATAAAATCCATTATTTATTAACTAAACAATCCTAAATTTATTCACCAAGAGATACAAATAAGTGTAATAATATTCAATTATCAATCCACACCCATTCTTTTTTTTTCCTCATCCGGTATCCAGAGCTTGCTCTGACTAATTCGGATTCGACCCGTATTGCGAACTTGGCTATGGTGGGTGGTTTTCCCAACAGGGCTTTTTTGCATTCAAAAGGCTCGAACTCGAGATCTTACTTAAAGGACACAAGCCGCTTACCACTTATGTTAACTCCCGTTAGTCATCCACACCCATTCCCTTCTACTTATATTCAATAAGATAGGAAGGATTGGTGAGGTATTGACTAATTCCACTGAGGAATTCTTCATTAAAGTAATAATCCACTCCAAAGAGCTAATAATGTCACACAAGGAAATTGAAATGAACAGAAATATAAAATTGAAATCAAAATACTGAAATCAAGAAATAACCGAGCTCAAACACATTGTGTCTAGCCTATTGCAAATACGGCGCCGGGGTCTAACTATAGTAGATCTTTAGCTTGTCGGCGTTCCTTATCCTTTTGATAAGCTTCCTTCCCAGGGTTTCGAGTATATAAGCTCCTTTGTCGAGCTTCTCCTTAACCCGATAAGGACCTTCCCAGTTTGCAACTAGCTTACCATCTTTGGCGTTTTTGTTTCCGACGTCAGCACATCGGAGTAAAAGGTTGCCCCTGTTGAAACAACGGGGCCTGACCTTCCGATTGTATTTTGCCACAATGAGTTGCTTGGTGGCTAAATCTCGGCAATGTGCCGTGATTCTAACTTCGTCGATCAAGTCTAACTTAGTCCTTAACGCGTCATTGTTCGACTCCTCGCCTGCTTGGAGAGCTTTCAGCTTCCTCTACGATGGCTGTCATATCTCGACCGGGATCATTGCCTCACATCTATAGGTCAACCGAAGGGGGGTTTCCTAAGTTGAAGTTTGCACACTAGTCCTATACTCCCAAAGAACACTATAGACTTGTTCGACCCAGTTGGATTTCACATCCTCCATCCTCTTCTTTAAGCCATCAACAACAATCTTGTTGGCCACTTCAACTTGGCCGTTAGATTGTGGATGTTCAACAGAGGCAAAGTGTTGCGTAATGTCAAGGTCGGACATCATATCATGGAATCCCATATCAACAAATTGGATCCCATTATCCATGACTACCTTGGCTGGGATTCTAAAGCGGGAAATAATAGTGACGAAAGAACCTCCGTATGCGCGCCAAGGTGATTGTTAAAGGCTCGGCTTCAGTCCACTTTGTAAAGTAATCAACCGCGACAATGAACCATCTAAACTGTCCAGGAGCTGCCTTGAACGGCCCGAGGAGATCCATCTCCCAATTGTAAAAGGGCCAAGGGGCTGAGATACCTTTCAATTCTGCGGTCGAGGGCCTAATGATTTTGGCGTGTTTCTGACAACTATCACATCTCTTTACCGCCTCCTTGGAATCTACCATCATGGTTGGCCAGTAGTAACCGGCACGCAAAACTTTCCTGGCTAGAGCTTTCCCTCCCATGTATTGGCCGTTGATTCCTTCATGTATCTCGGCAACACGTATTTGGCTTCGGATGGACCCAAGCATCTCATCATTGGAGAGTACAAGCCTTTTCGGTATAGTTGATTATCGACCATTGTGTAAATGGCAGCCTCTCGGATCAGCTTCTTTGCTTCTGTTGAATCAACCAGAATAATGCCTCTTTCCAGATAATCCTCAATCGGCTTTCTCCAGTCTGTCGCTGCCGATATAGTCATGATGCAGCTCGGTTTAGCTAGATTTTGCTGGATCACGGTCCTGTGGCTACCCTGGCCTTTTGTACTAGCAAGTTTTGAGAGGATGTCGACTCTGGTATTCTCTTCCCTCGGAATATGAGTCACAATCACTTCTGCAAAGTTGGAGATCACCTCCTTTGCCTTGTTCAGATATTTGGCCAATAAAGGACCTTTCGTCTAATAAGTGCCCTCGATCTGTGCTGCTACAAGCTATGAGTTGATGAAAACCTTTACCCTTTGAGCTCCATGTTCTCTTGCTTGCAATAGTCCGGCAAGCAGTGCTTCATACTCGGCCTGATTATTTGAAGTTGGAAAATTTAGATGACGAGAGTGCTCAATTGCAATACCCTCCGGGCTTTCGACTATGATTCCTGCTCCACCCCCCTTTGCATTTGATGAACCATCGACATAAACCTTCCAAGTTTTGTCTTCGTCAGTGCCTCTTCTATCTGCGGGGGGTGAGTTCCTTCACAAAATCTGCCAACGCTTGTGATTTGATTGCATGCCGGGCTTCGTAGGTGATATCGAACTCGGACAACTCTATTGCCCAGTTGGTCATTCTTCCTGCTAGGTCAGGTTTGTGCAAAACTTGACGGATCGGTTGACTTGTTCGAACGACTACCCGATGTCCCTGGAAGTAAGGCCGAAGTCTTTTCATCATCATAAGTAGGGCGAACGCCACCTTTTCAAGCTTTTGGTATCATAGCTCTGATCTTTGTAATGCCTTACTTACGAAATAGATTGGTGCTTGGCCAGTATCAGTTTCTCTAACCAAGACCGCACCTTATTGCCTCTTCTCTTACTGATAGGTATAAGAACGAAGACTCACCTGGGTCAGGCTTCAATAGGACTGGTGGGGTCGCTAGACATTGTTTGATTTTTTTTCAAATGGTGCCTCACAATCCGTGTTCCAACCTCGTTGTGTTTCCTTCTTTAGCAGTCTAAAGAAAGGAAGCGCATTCTCCGCCGACCTCAGTAAAAACCTCGTCAATGCGGTCAACCTTCCGGTTAACTGTTGGACTTCTTTTTTTGTCCTCGGGGCTTGCATATCCAGCACAGCCTTACACTTATCAAGATTGGCTTCGATTTTGCGGTTTGTCAACAAGAAACCTAAGAACTTCCCGGCTGGGACCCCGAATACACATTTAGCCGGGTTCAAGCGAATCTGATATCTTCTTACTCTATCGAAAGTTTGCTCCAGATCTTGGATATGGTCTTCCGGTTCTATAGATTTTACGAGCATGTCGTCGATGTATATGATAATTGAATATTATTACACTTATTTGTATCTCTTGGTAAATAAATTTAGGATTGTTTAGTCATTAAATAATGGGTTTTATTACCTAATTGAGCTTTGAGCTTTTATTGTGATTGATTTCATTTTTTATAATTAAATTCCAGATTTACAATGATTTAGTATTTTCGCCATAACTTTTGATCTAGATATCCGATTAGTCTGATTCTTCTTTCCATTTTTAGATGATTCAGAGAGCTACAATTGTTATGAAGACTTGGAAGGCTAATTTGGACAAGAAGATGGACAAAATTGGAGCTAAAGACAGGCGCATTTTTCTGGATTTTTATTTTGCTCGAATTTTGTAATAAAAAAACCAATTTTTAGAGGTTTCCTTTTTTATAGAGATTTCCTATTGATTAGGGGTTTCCTATTTATTAGAGGTTTCCTATTTTTTAGAGATTTTCTATTTATTAGAGGTTTCTTATTTTTAGTCATCTTTCCTATATAAGGAAAATAAGATGGTGACTACAAACATATTCTCAATTACGTTGTAGGAGATTTTCGGATTAAATTAGAAGCTTTTTATTTTCTCTTAGTTGTTCTTCATGTTCTTCTTCATCTTTTCTTCTGCATTTTTCCTAACCATGCTTGGCTAAGCTTCTTTGATTGACCCAACGTTGAGAATTCCATGATTCGTCTAGAGAACTTGTGCTTTATCGGTAATTTAACTCGTTTCTATTTTCATCTTATCGGATCCGATTTCTGGAAATAGTTCGAATATTAGATTTAATATTCAGTTTGGTTTATCCCAAGGACTTAGTTTGAACTAGGTTTTAAGTTTTGCTGTGCAATCGCACAGTGGGACGTCGCTGTTCGGACATATTCTAGGCGATCGTCTAGTCGAAGGATTTTCTAGGCGAATGCAAAGATCTTGGTTCGTCCAGAGCCAAATGTGGGTTATTTATATTTCGTTCAATGATGGAAGTCTCTGAAATCTGAATATTGTGTTGATCGATTTTAATCCGTTTCTTCTCGTTTTCTTATATTCTATTTTATCTTTGCTTTATTTAAATTGTATTTCTTTTTTAGTTTATTACTTTAAAAATCCAAAACCCAATCCCCCCTTGTTTTCATTGCATTTGCATGACATTTAGATTACTTAGGATTCAATAAAAGGCTCCTCAAAAAGAGAGAACGATCCTAGGTTTGCCTATACGCAATCCTTGGTTAATTGTTGATTGTGGACCCCAAGGCTAATCACAAAAGGTCTTCATCAGTATACTTCTACGTTTTTACCGATTTGGTTCTCAAAAGCTTTGTTCATCATTGGCTAATAGGTGGCCTCGGCATTCTTCAATCTAAAAGGCATTACGTTATAGCAGTAGTTAGCCTTGTCGGTAATGAAGGTTGTCTTCTCTTGGTCATTCGGGTGCATGACAATTTGGTTGTATCCGGAATAGGCATCCATAAAGGATAGCGATTGAAAACCGGATGAATTGTTGACCAACTAGTCAATGTTGGGCAATGAATAGGAATCTTTTGGGCAGGCTTTGTTTAGGCTGGTATAGTCTGTGCGTACCCTCCATTTTCCATTTAGTTTTAAAACCATAACCACGTTAGGTAGCCATGTGGTGTATTGTATTTCTATGATGAACCCGGCTTCCAATAATTCCTTGACATGCTCCTCAAGGGCCTTCTGTCTGTCGGCTCCGATGTTTCTTTTCTTCTACGCCACTGGTGTAGACCCTGGTCGAATAGCCAATCTGTGGTAACAGAGGTTAGGGTTGATCCCTGGTATCTCGGATGATGTCCAAGCAAAAACATCCTGATTCTTTCTCAAGAATGCCATCAATCAGGTTTTCAACCCTGGACTCATTGTTCCCCCAATTTTGGTAGTTTGTGAGGAATTCTTTCCCAGGACCAATTCTTTTAATTCGCCTTCTGGTTCTAGACGTGGGACCTCGGGCTCTTCCCTAAGATCGAGCTCCACCATGCTTACTGGCCGTCCGGACTTCCTGTCCTTTCCTGAGTTTGTATTTTGTTCACCCCTCCGGATCCGAGATGGCGATAATAGTCCGACTTCTCCCTCCCGGATAGTCTCGAAATAGCATTGTCAGGACTCCTTCTGGTCTCCCTTAACAACAACAACAACCTTGTTCTTGTTGTTCACCATCTTCAACTTCTGATGTTTTGTAGACACTAGCATGTCCCAGTTATAAATCGTTGGTCGTCCCAATATGATATTGTACGAGGAAGGGAAGTTAGCTACAATGAATCTTACTTGTTATGATTTGAAAGCCTCTTTAGTTCCCAACGTTAATCTTAGGTCGATAAAACCTTTTGGAGGAGAGTGCTCCCTGTTGAAGCTTATGAGGGTCATTTTGCATCGCTTCAAATCTTCTATGTCCATCTTCATCCTGTTGAAGGCATCCCAACTAATGATGTCTGCCGAGCTCCCTACATCTACAAAAATCCTTTTAACGCAGCAATGTACCAGGGTTCCTGTGATTACCAAACCATCCTGATGGCCCGGAACTACGTCCTTCAATTCTTCATTAGTAAAAACTAATGGTGGAGGTGTCGGCTTGGTGTGGTCGTCTTTGAATTTTGGGAAATCTCTTACGAAGAGGACTTCTCTCAAGTACTTCTTGCGTTGGCTTATTATATCTCCTCCCCTACCAAAGCCTCTGCTAACTACATAGTAGTTGAACTCAGCTTTTGGGAACTCGTCATCCTCACTAGTTGGCTTTTGTCGCTTGTCGTCTTTCTTTTGGTCGATGGCCGGGCTTCTACTATGGCCTCCTTGTTTGCGTTTGTTATTTTTCCACCTCTGAGTTTTTATCACATACTGGCGCAGCTTGCCATCTCTAACAAACTTCTCAATGGCGTCGCGGAGTTCATAACATTAATCTGTAGTGTGTCCAAGTCCGTCGTAAAATGTACAAAACTTAGATTGGTCTGTTGTGGGTCGGTTCCAAGGAGGCCGAGGTCTATTGACTCTTTTCATCTCGGTCAGTGCCACCTCCTTCCAGATTTGTGAACGAGCGACGTTCAGAGGGGTGTATCTGTCATACTTTGCTTTCCCTTCAAATCTTTCTCCTCGAGCTCTGTTATCTCGGTTCCACTTGCGGGGGTCTTCTTTTCGTTTGTTGGGATGATTTTTATCATATGAAGATGTATTTCTCCACTTCTCGCTTCTGACAGCATTGGCTATTTCCATTTGTTCCACCTCCAAATACTGCTTCGGTTGGGTGTTGAACTCGGTAAGGGTGTAAACCTGGTTCTTGAAGATTGACTTCACTAATCGGGATGAAGGATCCAGGCCGTTAACAAGACAATGTACATGGACATCCTCTGAGAGTGATCGTACCTGCAGGGCTACTTGCTTAAACCAGTCCAAATACTTTTGGAGGGTCTCCCCACTTTGCTGTTTGATTTTACTGAGGGTGAACTGGGACTTCTGCTGCTTTTTACTAGTCACGAAGTTTAACTCGAACTTTCGCCCGAGGTCTTCAAAATTCTGGATCGAAATGATCGATAGTGTATAGAGCCATTTTTGGGCAGGTCCAATTAGTGTGGCCACAAAGAGCCGAGTGATAACAGGGCCCACAATATGTCGAGATGAGACCGCAGGTCTTGAGTGCTGTCATACTTTGGCAAGTGTACCAGGTCAAACTCTTTTGGATATGGGGCATTCACGATTTCTTCAGAGAAGGGACTATTGTTATGCCTCGCGATATACTTCATTTTATACTCTCTGGGAGAGTTCACTGGTCGGGCTATCCTCCCAATATCTCGGTCTTCATTGCCCGAGGTCCTTTCAATGCGTAGCTTCTTAAGGCCCGAGGTCAGACCCCGGCCCTTCGCTCGTCCTGGATCCGACTCTTGGGAGTTTGCACCAACAGAGCGTTGCAGAGATCTTGGCGGCTCGCTACGAGGAGGGCTACTGGTGTCCCGTGTCGCCTTTTCTTTCCTCCCCCACTTGTCATCTCAGTTTTACTTTTGAATTAACAAGAACGAAATCCCCCCACGTGTTGCACGGTACAACAATTTGGGAAAATTATAGGGTATCCTATCCTTAAGCTCATTCAAATTATTAAGTAAGTGAATAAAAAACAAAGCATAGTAAAAGAAAAGAATTGTATTTCAAATTGACCAACAAAAAATATAGGTTGTCTCTTTATTCAAAAAGACAACATACACCACAGCAACATCAATAGTTGTAAGCTTTTATGTTTAGCAACATATGTAGCAGCTCAAAAGCAACAACAAAATAATATCAACATCCTAGCCATTATATTACATAAACATTCATATATATAAAATGAACATCCAATATCTCAATTATTTCTCTAAACATTTCTAAATATTTCCATGAAAATATATGGATTAGATATTCCCCCCTCATAGTCTAAAAGTCTATGCTTCTAAAAAAAAAAAAAGTTTGCATACTAACAACTAAAATATATGATTTTGTCCCAAGAAATGTCAATCTTGAAAACCAAAAATTAGTGATAAGAATACATTGAATTGAGATATAAAAATACCTTCCAAAATGCAATTCATCCCAACCAAGAATCTCTTCCCACTTGTGTAGATGCCTTGCTTCATCATAATCTCTCTTATAAGACATTCTTCCTGAAGATGTCTATATAGAAATGAATATGTCGCATCCAAAACAAAATAGGTGTGCAACACAAAATACCCCACCAAAAGTTTGGATGCCATCTCACTAGCTGCTGCGCCATTATGACCATAAAAAAATGCTACAAAGGTGCCTGTCCAAGCATCTCCATTTGTTTCAAAAAATAATAATAACAATAGTATTATATAATACAAATCATAAATTAGCTTTATTTCTTCCTACCTTCCAATGAATGCATCTTTGAGGGCACACATTTGCTCCTCGGGATCCTCATTTATAATAACATGCTTGATTATTCGAATCTCCTTCGGCACCTGTCTCTGAAGATTTTCAACTGTGGTCTTGTATAAATCATACATTATATCTTTTGCCTGCAACATTCCCCACTTGTCTCAAACAAACAATTACACAATAATGTTTATAAATTACATCTTAATAGTAATAAGGATTTACTATTGGAGGAAGATTATATCTTTAGGAATGTTCACTAAAGAAATTTTACAATAATAAGTATTATTTCAATAATGCGGACTGTAAATACTAAGTCCAGAGGGCCTCTTCATTAGGGAAAGAAATAATAAGAACAACAATAATAAAATAGTTTATAATTGTCATAATTATTCAAAAACACAAGAACAAAAAAAAATACTCAATAAAGTTATTTATTGAGTTTGTTTGGCTAGTAACCTATCTAAAGAGTTGGTTGTTGATAGAGTACAATGATATCATACAATCGATATAGCCGACCCCACCTAGTGGGATAAGGCTTTATTATTGTTGTATTCAACACTTTTTGGCCGTGTTTATAATGCAAGACACATCACATAGAAAGGGAAACAACATTTTCTCAGGTTAGTTACCTCATCTTTCATCATATTTGTCTCCTTTGCAGCTGACCACGCTTTTGTGACCATCAATGCCAATGTTGAATCCAGTTCTTTCTTCTCAGCAAGAGTGTCTATCTTTTTGCAGGCAGCATCCAAAGAAGGAGAATTTCATAATATCCTGGAATTTCAATTGTGCAGCATTTAATGCTTCAATGCTCTCGGTAGCTGCATCATACGCTTGCACTACAGCTAAGCAAGTGTTCCCAGGCTTTTCCAGTGCTAGTTACACAATGCACAAAGAAAAATATATGAATGAACCTAAAATGAATCAAATATTAAATTATTTTTCTTCTTCCGAGGAGTATTATCCAAAAGTGTAGTTTGTCACCACAAACATAAAAAGACTCAAGACTCTCTTGTACACTCATAAATGAAGAAATCCTATGGCTAGCAATCAGAATTCCACCGGATAACCTGGATAATAGAATATCTTCATGACCACTAAATCATGGTCAAATTAAAATAAAACTACAGGTTCAAAATTACTTCTTGTTATTTTACCAAGCTCTCTCAACAACAGAACCATTGTCGGATAAGGTTGTTGTTATTTTACTTGGTTGAATCAAACCTTTTGTTGATTTAAAGAGTTATTATTAGTTTCATTCTCATCAGTGATCAGTGATTTGTTGTTGGTAAAGTTTGCAAGGTTCTGTTTTGAAGCTTCAGATTCCTAATTTTTTTTTTTAATATGTTGTGCTTCCTTCTTCATCCGTCAGAATAACATACAAGATAGAAGACCAAAGTTTGATTTTTGTTTTTCATTTTTTCCTTCTTTCCTGTAATTGTATTGAAGCTTGCTGGAACTTTTTTATAAGCTGTCCATGTTTGAACTAAAGTGAATGTATCTTGTTAAATTACATTGAATTGGTTGCTAGAAATTAGGTACTATACAATTGCAAACTCATTGGAATTTTTCCCATTTAAATTTTTCAGCATCTGTTAATGTGCATCATCCTTATGGTAGAACAGTAGATATAAGGCAATCAGAGCTTTCTTGTTAAAAAGAGAGGAAAACCTGGTTGACAGCACAAATAGCAGGAACATTCATGTCAAAGAGGGCAGCACATATTGCCTCCTTAAGCTGCCGCCTTGATGCTTTGGCAGATTCAATATCTAAAATAATGGCATCAGATTAACATTGAGCGTCAAAGAATCATATAATGTAAGAGAAATAATCTGTTTTGCACTTCAATAAGTCAAGTTATAAATATGTGAAAGTAAGATGTAATGAAAATGTGAGGTAAGGCGACATAACTTTCTCCATTGTGTAGAGAGCCCCCGTATACTATATAGGATCCACAGCAATTAGAATAATTAGAACTCAATCAAAAGTAGAATGTGGCGTTTGGGGCACATTTTCATTGTTACCGTTAAATAAGCATGCAGATTACAAAAGCATAACTAAATGTCCAAAATGGAATATTTTTTTTTCCTTGTTAGCAAATACCCGCTGAAACTTATAGCAAATGGTTCAAATCAGATATTTGCACTTGAATAGCACATATTGATTGGTGATCAAATGGTTGATATTAGGTATTGAGATGGGCATTCAAATAATTTGATTTGTTATTTTAATGATCTATTATGCTAGGAGCTTTCCATATTTTTTTTCTTTTTATCAGCACCAAGCAATAAATTATAAATGTAACAAAACATCTGACCATGTCAAGGACCAATTCAACTAAAAAGCTTAATCTGTTAGGCAAAGGCTAGGCTTACGAATAGTTTTATGATCTATTCTTTAATGTTACTCAATAAGCCGATTCCTTAGACCAACATCAAGTAAGGATGACTCACATAATTAGATATATCCTATAGTGCTCTCTCTCTCCTTATATTTGCCACATTGCATCCCAGAACACCGGATAGGCAACTAAAAGCCTAAAACCAGCAGTAAAGCTAGGACATAACTATAGCCACAATCTATATGAGGCAAAAAAGAAAACCCACTCTTCATGGATTTATGACTTCATCATCAACACTCAACAGTAAAAACTTATGCACTAGGATCTTGTGTCATCAACAGTAAAAACTTATGCACCAGGATCTTGTGTTGCCTATCCAATTAGATTTCAAAATATGAAATCCAAGATTCATAGGGCCAATATATTAATATTTTACCAAGAGGACATTATGGGAATGGCATATAGTAGCATCATCAATAATATAAGAATGTTCAGCTGGGTATTATGAATATACAGAAAGTAAGTTGATCATATATCATTTTCTTTCACCACATCTTGTCTTGGAATTTGTGTCCTATATGAGGATTTCAGCTAATAGTTTCTTCAGAAGGGTGTCCCTTGGGGATTTCCAAAGAAAATATAAGGCCCACTTAAGTTAAAGAATATTTTGTCTTTTATTCTAAAAGGTAGTATTCTCTACTCAGTTCAATGAGAATTCATTTCATTAAAAATTAAAGGAAAAAATTATACAAAAAGCTACAATGAGATCTTGCCAATTTGCCAACAAAAGCGGAGCTCTATGTGGCATACGTATCCATTAATTGAATTTGTAACAAAAATTTAAATGTAACTCCTTTACCATGTCCAACTTCATGCCTGTTCAGACCAGCACGTTTGCCAACTTCATTTGTACAAAAGGGTGGAAAACTGTGATGAAGCAAAAATCGCTTTGTCGGAGGACCCACTAAAGAATCCAAGCGTTGAGCATCTGAAGGTGCTCGCAAAGGAGCTGTTCCACAGAAAACTCAAAATTAAAACCATCAAATGGAATTTGTCATTTTAATAAATAACAAAAAGTATCGATTTGAAGTCATGAATCCCAATATTCCACATACATAAAGAACTAGATGCTAATTGTAGATAAACCATATTGAAATGCAACAAAGTAGCCAAATCTGAATCAACTATAAGGAAATTCAATTGATTTCAATAGAATAGCATCATCACCTAATGATATACGTATTAAGGATATTATAGTAAATAAATAGAGAGTTAGTTAGATGAGAGAGAGATAGTTAGATGAGACAGAATTGGCATGGCCAACGTGAGCACCTGAGCATATGCATATATATATGATGTATTGGGTCTTATCGCGGTGTGAATGAAATTGTTTCGGTTTTCTATTTTCTCTCGTATCAAAGGTATCAGAGCCATTTCCTCTGGCCATGACGCCTCCGCCGTCGAAGACGCGATCCCAAGACCGTCTGGGTGAGCTGGAGCACCGCCTTGAGTCGATCACCACCACGATGCACACTCGCTTCGAACAGAGCTCACTGGATATTACTGAACTCAAATTGACGACCACTCAACTGGAGGAGTTTATGCAGAAGCGATTGGACGAGCTTATGCAAAAGCTCGAATCCGGTTTTTCTTCCCCGCCCAAGGTTCACTATGCTATCGGGACGCAACCTCTCGGCTCCACTAGCAATGGCGATGGAGGTTCTAGCTCCACTGTATACTCGCGTTTTCCGACGTTTGGCACCTTTCCGGAACCACTTCCTCCACCGCAGTAGCCCCCGCAGCATCCACCGCATGCTTCTTCCTACGTCATTCCCACCAAACAGAGCCGTGTGGAATTTCCACGCTTCAACGAGACTGATTTCTGCGGGTGGGCCTATCGTTGTCGATAGTTCTTTGAAGTCGACGGCACACCACCAGATCATTGAATTCGTTTACTGAGCATCCATTTAGAAGGCCATGCTCTGCGTTGGCATCAAACCTTCATGAGGCATCGAGCTTTCACCGCCATCCACTGGGAGGATTATTTCACACAGATGGAGGAGAAATTCACTGATATACGTGAAGAACACCCACTGATTGCTCTCAAAAAACTTCAACAAGGAGATGAACTGGTTGCCAACTATGAACGCAAGTTCGACGAGTTGCTCTCAGAGGTCGACGTTCTAGAATCCATCGCAGTGGACCTGTTTATCGATGGTCTCCGTCCAGATATACGTCAGTTTGTGTTGAACTTCGCTCCTCCGTCGCTCGCCAGCGCCACTTGCTCAGCTCGGTTGCAAGAGGCAACCTTTCGGACCCTTCATGAAAATGCTCCAAGTCGTGATTGTCGACTCCTCTCTTCCAGAAGCTCACTAGATTCGGGTCCCAACACTGTTATGGTTATGGGCTCTTCCCTTGGGCCAGGCCCAACTCTCCCTTCAGATCCCCCAAAGTCCCACCTCTCGTCCTCCAAACCCGGCACTCCAACGTTTTCCTCTAGCTCCACTTCGCATCCCTCAGCCATGCCTTCTTCTACATCCATTTCGAAACCCACACGCCAGCTAACTAAGCGTGAAATGGATGACCGTCGCCGGCAAGGTTTGTGCTATTGGTGCCCTACGAAATACTCCTCTGGTCACCAGTGTCAAGCTTCTCAGTCCTACATGCTCGTCGTGGATGATGATGACGATTACTTTGAGGATGCGCTGGACGCTACTGCGAGGGTGACCGACGACCGTATTCACACCCTTGAGGGCTCTCTCCCTCCTTCCACCCTCAAACCTATCGCTCGACTCAAGAATCCAGCCTCATCCTCCACCTGACGCCGCCACATGGACGACCCTTACTGTCATCCAACACCAGTTCTTCAATTTTCTACTGTTGCTGATGTAATCCTTGTGGACAAGGATTATTTTTAGGGGAGGAGTAATGATATACGTATTAAGGATATTATAGTAAATAAATAGAGAGTTAGTTAGATGAGAGAGAGATAGTTAGATGAGACAGAATTGGCATGGCCAACGTGAGCACCTGAGCATATGCATATATATATGATGTACTGGATCTTATCGCGGTGTGAATGAAATTGTTTCGGTTTTCTATTTTCTCTCGTATCACCTAAGCACTGTTCCTATTGAACTCATAATCACTAAGATCTAAGTTTACTTTCGCATACATCATTACGTCTATCAATACTCTACAATGTAGTATAAAGTGAGGCTACATATGAAAGGAAAATCTTCCAGACCAAACACTGTCTGGAAAACAAAAAGATTTTGGTTGCAATCAGATATCCCTTAGATACTACATGCTGAAAAGAGTATCAGCATTACTCCAAAGCAGACCTATTACAAAGAACCTATCCAATTTGTGGTTTGTACAAAATACAAAAAAAAAGGGGGGGGGATCACCAACTTTCACACACGTTTTATCAATAAAAAAAAGTTTTAAAGTGTAGATTGAACTTACTTTCTGCAAGATTTGAACTCACCTTGTGAAGAACGAATGAGCACATCATTTAAAATAAACACATCAAAAGGAAATTATACACCTTATTCTTCCTTCTTTCTTCATATGCGGCTGAAATTTAAAATGAAAAAAAAATAATAAAAAAGCAGCCTTTACAATTTAATGTGAGGTGTAACTTGCATATGGAACTGGATACGCATACCTGTCCATAGATTCTAATTACTCACAATCAATTCTAATTATTTAGAACCAAATCCTAATCTTGCTGAATTATGAAAAGACACAAGTCTAACACAACCAACCAACCGGGGACGTGATGTACAACCTGCTAGAATTTAACAAAATTGGCCTCTAATACAAAGACATGCATTACAAACCACCAAATACCTGCAAGAAGCAAGGCGAAAAAGGTTCAATTCCATGCATGATGTGATAGCACTTGTGCAAAAACACAAGACAAAACCAAGAGCTATAACCAATAACCAAACTGACTTACCGCATCCAATAAATCGTCGGAGAGTTTGGGTTTATTACCATCAGCATTAGCAGATATTGGTTTTTTCTGAGGGAAATGGCGAATTACTTTGGCAATTTTTCCTGAATCTTGTTCAAGTTTCCGCTTCTGAGAAAGCAGAACAAAATTGTGTCGTTAATGATTCTCCAAAATATAACATTTGTGCTAAAACTAAAGAAACAAAGCATCCCTGAACAAAGTTTCTGATTACACATTTACCAATGATGAAGCAAGTTATAGCAGTCGGCACGAAAAAGCATATGCAGAGTAAGAACATGTTAACATCAATAAATACTACAGCTTCTATTCTTATGGCAAAATAACTCCAATCATAATTCAAAATCGGTCTTTCTCTACAACTGAAGAGTTTATAGCATAATTTTCACAAGCTTTTACATTACACGAGTAATCATGAAAGAACCAAAATGGGAGGTTTAAAGATGGGAAAGCCAACTATCCAAGAATATGTAGCAAATTCGAAAGCCAATGTAATTTATTTAATTAAGTTTCATTCTATTAGGTGCTTCATACGCCAAAATAATTTGGATTTAGTTAATTTACCCTCTTTGTCATCATTAGATTTGTGCATCTGTACACATAATTATATCAAAGGGAGAAAGACATAAGAAAAAAAGCACCAAAATATAACATACCTTCTTTAGGCATTCCTCTATAGAACTCAAAGCACGTGACTGGTCAACCTTAGAAAGATAGAAATTCCTCTCTCTTTTGGCAGCAGAAAGTTCTACAGCTAGTTTTTGCTCCCGAACAGCTTTCTTAATGGCTGTTATAAAAAATCAGGATCTTGTTGTAAGCTCAGCTGCTTTAGCTTTACTTGATAAAAAGATTATACAAATAATAAAAACCCTACCAAGTTCTTCAGTCAGATCATCCCATTTGAATTTACTCAAGTATTTAATATTCCAAAGGTCATAGTAGAATGCTGACCTCTTCTTGCCCCCTGTATAAACAGTTCAAACAACTATCACCTTATCAATACAGACCACATCATGGACAACCCGGGCATTACTAGTAAGAACTATATCACATAGTTCATCATTGCCTCTGCATATTAAACTAACAAACCAATATTTGGCTAAGAGTTGGTAAGAATACATACCTCTTTGTTCACCGTTTAACATATTAGCAACTCTTTTTGCTACTCTTTTGTTAGTGAATTCAACCCATTTGTGTAATTGCAGGCAAAGCAAGTGACGATATGCTAGTAGAGTAATCGAATTTTAACGGTCAATTAAATATCAAGAGAATACCCTTCCAAAAATACTAGATCTCGAGATCTACGCAACGACTTTGAAGGTGCTCGAGAAGTAGAATCTCCTATTGACAAATTCAATAGAGTCCATAATCAGTCACAATCCAAAGCAGAGTAAGTAACAGAGTAAGATTAGAACCAAATCCTAATCTTGTTGAATTATGAAATCATACCAAATACCAAAACAGTTATCGACGAGAAGAAAATTTACATCAAACACCTTGAGAGCATTCAAGTTACAAATGACGCCATGAAGAAGAGGATTGTGACAGTGAAAAATCACAGGGAGAGAAATGAAATCCACAGGAAATGGAGCTGAACCAATTCTGAAGAATGGAAAGAAAGACTGAACCCTAACTTTCTTCAAACGCTTCCATCCTTGCACTGGAGAGGAGATATCTTCGTCCTCTCAGGATTGATTGATGGCGATAACAGGGACATTCAAAATTGAAAATTTTGTTGCTCGAAATTCAAATTTGAAAACTGAAAGTAGTAGGTAGGAAATTAAACGCACGGTATGGTATTGGTATGGCTTGATGGGAGAGGAGAGGTGAAAAGTAAAAGCAATGCGCAAAGCCAAATGCAAGCCACATAAGCCGAAAACTGTTGAGAGCAATAGTAAATTGAGTCACAATGAACAGTGCATGGCTCAGTTTGATTTTGCTATTAAGTTGATATTGATGCTTCGAATTGCTTGAAGCAATCCTCCATAATCTGTTGTATCACTCTGGGTTCTTCCTGATATTGGAAATGATTGCGCTTCTCCATATTGTCCATTCGCCTCAACATTGACTCCTAGGTCTTTTGTAGGAGGAGAACATTTGGATTCGGGGCTGAGGTCTCTTTTGCCGCCTCGTCCTTCGGTTTGGCCAGTACGGGAGGGGAGGATGCCGTGTCCAAAACCTTATTCCCTTCATTCATGGCGTTACCCTCTGGGACATCCTTAGGTTGCAGTGGCTCTTGAGCTTGCTGCTGTTGACTTGCCTCAGCCTGTGGTGGGTTCCTAGGCTGAGGGTTCCGACTGCTGCTTTTAGTGTTAGCCATCAGTGGTCACGGGTATCAAAATTTAACGTCCCCACGATCGGTGCCAATGCTCTGGTGTAGAACATAGATGTCCAGCCTTTGGCTAGTGCTTTGATCTTGGATCGATGGGCTCCGCCTGAGTATTTATGGAGGAGATATCCAAGGGAGCGTAGGATCACTGTGCACAAACTATGCTTCCGCCAAAAGGGGTGGTGTGTGTGCACAGTATAATGGTATGTAAATAGTTCAGAGTTTAGAACGTGTGCACCTTAGAATTGGCCTCTGTATTTATAGAGTATACCTTAGGTTGAGTATATTAGGCCACACGCGATATCCGGTCCGAGCATCCTAACCGTTATATCATATCCAAAGCTATCCCTTTATTGTGGGTTTGTTAAGATCCCCTATTGTAGATAGATCTTGATATATATCATATTTACTGTTGGGTCATCATATTGCTATTGGGCCTAAAGTAGGTCCGTAACAGATCCTTTTTATAAGGCACATGATTGTTTCCAAAGGGCGTTAAATTTTTTTTTTCCATATATGCTCATAATTAATAAAGTTAGTATTGAGATTTATAATGAATATGATATTAGAGTTTAGTGCATTTATTAAAGGTAATATTGAAAATTAATTAAATTTTAGGACAAACTTAATAAATTTAACTGTTTTTATTAGTTTATGAGAATTGTTAGTTGGTATTTTTTTAATAAAAATTAGAGAAGTACATTTTATATTGACAACTACATCCAGGTCTAATTATAACATCGGTTTACTTTTTTTTTTTGGAGAGATTAAAGAAGCTAAATAAATAACTTAATCATATCATATATTATGTATCCTTAGATTATATATTAGTTTATTAGTCAAATTAATTTAGAGAAAAATAAAAATAGTTTAATTTTTGTAAAAAGATTAACTTAATCTTATAATTAACATTGGAGGGAGTATTAAACATGTCCGGATAAGATTTTCCTGAAAACTCAAAATAATCAATGAGAAAAAGTACGCAAGAATTTGTACCACATTCCCTAATAATAATAATGATCTTCTTATTCTAATTATTTGGAATAATATGTCCAAATTCTCCACGTCATTGTGACGCAATACACGCACAATATCCTGTAACTATAGTGGTTGCTTTTGAGTGTTCAAAAAAAAAAAAAAATAGTGGTTGCTTTTGAGGTTTGGCCAGGTCTGCATCAATTTCACGCCGCGTTCGCGGGGTTAGCTGAATTCCTGGATAAGGACAAGAGACATGTGGGTGTGAATGGTGGCATAGGCTGAGGGTGTTTCCTCCTCTCTTTGTATTAAAAAAAAAAATTTAAAAAAAAAAACGCGCGCCATTAAAGCGAGAATAATGCAGAATTTTCACCCGTGTGATGAAGAATTGTAAGTCTTCTCTACATTTCTCAATCAATCGTTCACTGAGAAACAGAAAAGGATGAATTTGGGATCATGGAAAAAAAGATATCTGAACCTTAAAAATTTTTAGAATTATTTAGAAATGCATATATTTAAAACAAAACCATTTATGCACCCCTCAAGTCTCAAGCAATGAGGGAACCAGGTTATGGTCAGGGGCCTTGGTCTTAGTTGACCTTCTCTTATCTAATTTATTTATTGATGTTACCAAAATTTAATTAAGTACCGCAAGTGTACGGGTCATGAAAATAGTAAGTGGCAAATCAAAGTCATCCCTCAAAGAATCAATCAAACTGGTGCTTAGGTGTCAAATTTCGTTTTTTCATTTAAGTTGAGCAAATAAGAATTGTTTTCAATAACAATAAAACAAAAGAATCTAATAAAAACAAACACTTTCAAAGAGAGAAAATTCAAATATCAAGGAGGACAACCTAGAGATACTAATCCCTTTTTGTTTCTTAGATTTTATTCCCACTAAATTAATTCTAACTTAATTTCATCTGTTAATCTAAAGTATTGATGTTTATAAGTGCCTGTCGGTACACTTATACGCCTATCTCAAATAATTATGCAATATCTCACATAATTAATTAAGATGTAATTCAAATTGGGCTCACTCTGATTTGATTATGCGGAGCTTGTAGGTATATGTCTATCCTAAACGCAAATTAGATTCAAACCTAATTTCACATTAAATTCAAACCTAATTTCATATTATTTAATCCTAATGTCAATTTAGGATTCCCTTCGTCAAGTTCAATCCTAAATCAACATGCTTAACGGTGGTCAATCACTAAGCAATAAACAATAAAAACAAGATTAAATAAACTAGATTAAAATTAAGCAAAACTAATGAGTGGGGATAATCTCTAAGTCTCAAATAAGTTCATAGTACTCTAGGTTAAAAACAAAATTAGGCACACATGGCTATAAAAAAATCCATAACAAACTTAAGAAATTCAGATTCTGTTTCTTTTCCTCTCTAGTAAAATCTCACGCTCCAATTTTTTCTCCCCGCCCGTGCGTCTCTGCTCCTTATTTTTTATTTATGCGTCTTTGTGCCTCTCTTTTTGTAGCTTTTTTTTAAGGTCTTCTCTTTCATTCAATTTTGTGGGCCCAATTGTCTCCATGCAGCACAAATTCACAACAATGCAATTTTGACTTTTCCACGTGGGTTCATCTATCTATTTAATTCCCCAAAGTTGCCAAAACAATGGATCAATCAAATAATCATCTCGTGCTTAACTCGCTGATTATATTCTGCTTCATTCTTCTTTCATGTGGTCCCCACTATCAATCTCCCATCCAAAACAATGAATTGGAACCAAATCAAATAATTACTCTTTTTGTCGCCCTGATTGTGCACAAGAAAAGGAAACTATATAAAAAGAACTGAATTCTTATTATTTTTTTATTTTTTATTTTTAGAAAATTTCCTATTCTCTTATTTATTTCCTGAACTCAAAAACTCCTATTTTAAATTGAAATCCCACAAACGATGTATCCAGATTGATTTCTCTTAAAATCTCAATAAAATCCATTTAAATTAGTGATAATGACTTCTCAAATATATCTAAAATCTATTAAAATTGAGAAGTCATCATTTATATATATGTATTATATAATATTTTATTTTGACCAATAAATTTGCCCCAATTAAATATTTTATTCTACATATTTTACGCTTTCTAATGAAGATAATATTATGTTGATTAGTGAAAATTTGTTGGTTATGATTTTAAGAGTGTCTTGAGTTTTGACAATAGATGACTATATATATGTAGAGAATGATTAATGACTAATTTTAATTTGCTTGGATATTTATTATTTGGTTGTCTTATGATTTTATAAATGAATTTCTCTTTAAAAAAATAGATTATAATAAATTATTTGCTTCGCTGAAATTAAATCAGATCTTTATGTTGTTAAAAATATTTGGGTTAAATACCTAATTTACTACGGAAGTTTTGTTAAAGGAGCACCTAGTACCCGAAAGTATTTTAGGTATCATTTTTGCCCCAGAAGTTTACAAAATGGAGCAAATATGCTCTGAAAGTTTTTTTTATGAGCAAATTTGCCCTAGAAGTTTTGTTTATGAGCAAATTTTTGTAAACTTCTGGGACAAAAATGATACCAAACCAATGGTCAAGATCAACTGATGGGCAAAATTGCTATATTTTTAAACTTCTGAGGTAAAAATAATACCTAAAATACTTCCGAGTGCTGGGCGCTCCCTTAGCAAAACTTATATAGCAAATTAGGTCTTTAACCCAAAATATTTTTTAGGGTTTATATTATATGAAATTCTTTTATTTTCTCCAATTATTTTGTTTTGGGGTAGGTGGAATATGCATTTAAGTGTTAATTTTATTAAATTCCATTATACACATAATTATTATGATTGTGCTTGTGATATCTTTAGGATAATGTTTAGTTTATTAGTTATTGAGTTTGTAAGAGGAAAGTAAAATTTGTGTTTGAGATACCTAATGAAAATATTATCATCTTATATCTTATTTTGATTTATAATTGTCGACTATTATTTATTTGTATTTTTCGATGTTATGCGATATTATTTAGTAAATAATTCAATATTTTAATTTTTTTGTCCAAACTAAAAATATTTTTTTGGTTCCGTCACTACTCTCAAAGTGTCAAAATCAATATCCGTTACTACTCTCAAGTGTCAAAATCAATATAACATTGTCCCTCGAACGGACGTTGATTGTTAATTTTAAATTAACTTTGAATTTAAGAGCATTTAAGCCCCCTAAAGTATTCATGGAGGAGTAACACTGCCACGCTCAAGTTATATCTGTCTATACAATCATAAGTTATATAGAGGAGTTCGTATAGCTAGCCAGTATGTATATATATATATATAATTTGAACCAATAACATCAATTTACATTTAAGCTGAAATTTTTTTTCTCTCAATTGACGAGTGCTAACTAACAAGTGATAATGGACATATATTGTGATCACGTTGCTAATTGATTATTATAAGCTAGGTTGATAGATTTCTTTTGGGAAAATATCATTAAAGTCCCAACAAAAAAAATAATATCAAAATATTTTTAGTTGACTCGTGAAATGCTACAATTGATAATTTATTATACTTGTCAATATATTATTTTCCTTAATTGGTGTTGTAAATATAATTTATGTATGGATGTGTCAAAGAAACTAGTCTTATATCGTTTGGAAATAAGAGAGTATAAGCCTATGATATTGAGCTTGTAAAAATACCTAGAGGAGTGGTGGGCTCGTGTGCACAACAACGGACCACCAAAAGACAAATTTTGTATTAAATAATTTTATGATGCTAGTTACACTATTATATGAGTAATTTTGGGATAAATATATTTATAACACAAAACCAATATGAAGTTAACCGTGAACATCATGTTCACTGGTCAAGAGGGCGACATTGCAGCAATTTTGACGCTAGAGGCGCGACATTACTCCAATAATTAAATGGTTTAATCTATCCAGTACTTCTCAAAAAATAATTAAGTAGTGTAAAAATACCATTTAACATTAAAATTTAGAATGAAATAGTCTGACTATCCTTTTAGTTTACTTTAATTACACAATCTCTCATCTATATTCAAAACACAAGAGGTTGATCTAGTTTGTAATAATCTAAAAAGATTACAAAATCATTACTTGTGCTGAAGAGCAATATGGCTTTTTCATAATTTTCACACGAATATATTATTGCTGAAGTTGCATCACATGGCAGCATAACAACTTTTCCTGTTGTATATATTCGAATACTACCGGGTTTTCACACAAATTGATAGGTTGTTAAACAATAATGAAGATAAACTGATCTTATTTACAAATATTATCAATGAATATAACGAATTCTTCTTTATTGAAAGTAATGACTAAAATCCCAAAACTTCTTAGGCCCCATTTGATATGAAGAAAATTTGAGGAAAGAAAGGAACTTAGAGGAAGGAAAGGAAGGGAAGATTTTGAAAGATGAGGGAATATGGTTTGAGCAAAGATAAGTTGTTTGGTAGGAAGAAAATAAAATGGTAGTTGTTGGTTAAAGAATCAAGAAATATTTATTTTACCCTCAAAAGTAAGTAATTCAAAATAAAAAAGAAAAATAATTTTTTTGCTAAAATATATTATTTAAAAAAACATGCTTTTGTCAAGTTCAAACTCGTGTAAAACAAATTCCTGCCAAATTCAAACTTTCCCATTAAGTTTGAATTTTCCTACCAAATTCAAATTTAAGGGGTAAATTTGTCAAAAAATGTAAATAATGACGTGAGAACTTGAAATGGGAACTTGGGTTCCAAGGAAGATTTATCCAAAATATGTATAAAACATAGGAATTTGCTAATATTCTTTTCCCTTCCCACCAAATCTGTATACCAAATAGGGCCTTAATAATTTGAGGTAGGGATCAAGACATATGTTAACCCTTTATACTTTGGTGGTTTATGAGGTAGGGACCTATATTAACCCTCCTCCTTTGGGTGAGGACTTGACTCTCATTTATACCTCTAAACCTCACATTAAACCCTCTGTCTATAGAGCTTCTAATGCATTCTACCTCTCCAACACAAATAAAATTGCTTATATGGTTTCGGAGGGCAAAAAATAGTACGACTCCCCCACCCCCCCCCCCCCCCCAAAAAAAAAGTTTTGGTTCTAGGTTTAGGCCGTTGTTCTCTTTTAACCAATTGTCTTGAAGTTTTGATAAGTTTTATAAATATATTAAGACATCCTAATGTTTTGGGCAAATGGGGGTTTTAATGGTTTCATGAAGTTTTGTTCATATTCATGTGGTTACATGATGTTTTTTTAAGTATATGAACCTAGTATGTGAGTAAATTGTGAATTGATGAATTGTTGTTTGAAATACTAATTTTCGGTTAGAACAAGGCATAAAGAAAGAGTTTTTTTCCCCCTTCCTATTTTTAAGGTATCCAATGGATTGCTTGGACAAAATTGTGTAGGATTAGGTTGTTGGTATGATCTTAGAAGGTACGGATTTAGAATCCAAAAGTTGGGAATAATGTTGCCAGTTAGGGTTCCCCGTGTGCCAGTTTGAATGTGCTGTAATTTTTGGTAAAATAATGTTGTCCAATGGCCATGATATTTTTCAGAGTAAAAGTAAACTTGTCAAGCTTTAATTTGATAGGTTATACAGGTCAATTGAATTTATATAAGGATTTATTGTTTTTCATGTCATTTGACATTAGGTTTTGTCAAGTCACCTCAAAACTATATCGTTTTGAGAGTTAGGGGAATTAATGAATGGTGTTTTGTTAAAATTCATATAATAAATACAAATAATAATAATAATAATAATAATAATAATAATAATAATAATAATAATAATAATAAACACCATTCATTAATTCCCCTAACTCTCAAAACGATTTAATTTTGGGGTGACTTGACAAAACCTTATGTCAAGTAACATGACAAACGATAAACTCTTTGTATAATACTCCCTCTAGTCCTTATTATAAAGCACCAATTAACAATTTACAATTCTTACAAACCAAAAAGACAGTTAAAGTCATTAAATTTGTCATAAAATGTAAGTAATTTTCAATATTACTCCTACTAATTGCACTAAATTCTAGAATCATATTAGTTATTACTCTCACCTACTACCCTTATTAATTATAGGTATACATGAATCAGAGGGAAAAAAACTAATACTTTTTGGAAAAAAGCAAGTATCTTATAAAAATGATCAAATACGCTTGTTAGTTGTGCCTTATAATAAGAATCAGAGGGAGTATGAATTATGAATTTTTGAAGTTAGGTATTGAATCTAAAGCGTTTTCTGGACCTGTAAGGATTGATTGGTAATTCTGGAACAGTATCCATGTATTTGACAGTAGAAAGCATTTTCCCTTAAAATTAAAGTTAATAAAGGTCACATAGCTTTTGGAATCACTACAATTAGATATCTGTACATAAAGATATGAATTTTCAAAATTGAATAAAAATTCTGCCAGCTTTGGACTTTTGCACGAAAATAAGAAAGTAAGTGCCATGTGTAGTAAAGTTAACCTCCAAAGGGTAAGATAAGTACTTGGAATTAGTGTAGGCCCTTTGGGTACAAGTTAAGCCTATTGCAATAACATTAAAGATAACCAACCCTAATATTTTGAGATAATGAAAAATTTAGATAAGTAATAATTCACTCGTTCGAGAACATGTACTTATAGGATTTGATATCTGCCTGAGACGACCAAATGTCTGGGAACTAATTGAAGAAGTGGAAAGATCACCAGGTAATAACTTTTCTTTCATATACTATGTATGTCTTATAAGCATGTGTAAACCATTGTGTACCTATGTCGTGAACATGAGATAGGTAGTAGAGTCTAGTAGACCAATGGGTCCTTGGTTGCAAATTAAACCTATCAATCATTTAGATAAGAAAGACAGAGGCCCAGTTGAATACTCATTGTGAAGGAACTGATCGGTTGGGTCTTATGACTGTAGTTGATATTGTATGTCATGTTTATCTTTTAATATGTATTTGTTGGTTGACTACCATATATTGTGTATGAATTTTATGTGAGTGATTAACTGTTACTATGAGATTCATATGAATCACAGCCCTTTCCACAAATTTAGGAGGAGGTTGGTAGAGTGAACGTGGCTCTTAGAGCAAGGCGATAGATACTAGCAATTGAAGGTTTTGGTTTAGTTCAAGGATCGGAGATGGTTATCTGTAATTGTGTAATAAAATTTTTCAGATTTACAAATATTATTTTCAAATCCTATGAGAATTCCTATTATATAATCAAGTACTTCATATCAGTATTTTTCTTGCCATATGAAAATTAAGTTATTTGGACTTATAAATAGGACTAAAATACTACCACAGCACAAGTAATATTTATGACTCAATTGATTAAATTGATTCAATTTCATCAAGTCAACCACATCAACAAAATTAAGTGCCCATTTGAAAACCCTTTTTAAATAATAACTTTTAGAATTAACGAGGTAAATTGTGAGAGGAGTTTTATCTAGACTTGCGTAAAATAGCTTTTCAAAAAGGATTACCAAACGGGTATTTAAGCAGTTGTTCTAGATGGCCAATAAGGGGGTAAATTAACAATATTATGTTCTTTGTACTAACAAATATTTTATGCACCGAGAAATTTAAAGCCCGTTTGGATGGACTTTTAAAAAAAGTGTTTTTTTTTTCAATTGCTTTTTAAAAAAGTGTTTTAATTAGAAATTAGGCTATTTTACATTTGGATACGCAATTTAAAAAGCACTTTTATATAAAAAAAAGCTGTTAGGATGTTCAAATAGAAAAGCACTTTTTTATTAGTAAAATTACTGAAATGGACACATAAAAGTTTTTTTTTTTTAACATTCTTTTGGATAAGAGAGCACTTATGTTAAAATTTTAGAAAAATTATATTCAATGATTGAATTTTAATAATATTGAAATTAAATTGTTGATATAATTTTTCATATACCCATATAGATCAAAGTTGTTATCAAATATTTCTTTTAATTTATATACTGAAATAACTAAAAAAAAAATTAAATAGTATAACAAAGTGCAAGTAATGTATTCTTCTTCATAATAGATAATCTATTTGCATTTTCGTAGTCATCATTGTCTGTGTCAGAGATATCAGACATCCTGTGCAATCAAACAAATAATATCAATAAACAATTATGATCATATTGTCTAAACAAAAAAACTCTGTTCCCATAATTTTCCAAAACAAATGTCTAATAAATGCAATGGATAGACTATAACAATAATTCAGGTTCAAAGATTATGCCATATAATCTCATGTTCAACATCAAATAGAAATTCATGTTCAAGTTTAAACATAACACTATACTATAAACTATCTATAGTTTTGAACATTTTCAACTTCAAACATGCTCAAAAATGAAAGAGTGAACTCAGATTCATTTTCCATGTAATGAACAAATGGCTCTCTATTTTGTCTCTTGAAAAAGATTCGAGCTAGAGGCCAACATGGTTCACAAAAAAGATGGCTATCTATTGTAAATGTTGCATGCTCTCTCTCTCTCTTGATGGGCATCCAAAGAGATTTGACTACTTGAGTCTTTAATTTGAAGAGTCAAATGTCGAAACGTCGCTTTCTTTTACCGTTACCACAATTCAAGGAACACCTCATTCTAAAAGCAAGAAGAGACGGTATCCAAGTTTGAAAATGAAAGCTGAAACACCAAATATCAATTAATTATGAATTAATTAAATACTACCTCCAACCTTATTTATCAATGTTTTTCTAATTTACCCCTTACGATACTCCCTAATATTCCATTTTGTCTTGATTATAAGAACACTTTTATAGTGCAAATTACACTATAAGAATGCTCCTATAATTAGGATCAAAGGTAATAATAATCAAGGAAAATAAAGAAAAAGAAAATTAAGAAAAATGGTTATGATATATTAGAAAACATATGTCATGTTAATTAATTTAATTAAAGGGTAGTATGCCCATTTTGGGAAGGTGCATCCTCTTTATCCAGGTATAAAACCTTTCTTAGTATAAAGGATGCCCTTTGCCATGAGCAGAGCAGTCCATGAGCAGCATGAGAAAACATGAACGGATGATGGTGACGTTCGCGTGTGAAAACGACAAAAGGCAAACAAGTAGGCTTCATTCGATGAAAACGACAAAAGGCAAACGTGGACGGATGAGATATTATTTATCAAACCTAATTAATTTTCTTAATCCATATAAATTATTCTAACCATACATTTATAAATTAAAAGAGGATATATGAAAATGTTTTAAGGGGAAAAAGAAAAGGGAAAATTAAAATAAAGGACCTATATAAAATAATATTTAATTAGAAAAACTATAAAAATTATAATTATTAAAGAAGACCAAATAAGCTTAAAAATACTAAATTACCATTTTGCTTTCCAGAAAACAAAGAACAAAGCGCATTCTTCTGTCCTCCCTTGAATATCAAGGTGAGGTCATTTGGGAATCCACTATTGAAAGTTAAAAATGGCAATATTTGGTACAAATGAAAGCATAGAAATAGGATCTGGATGATTCAAGGAGAGAGGAGATATGATGTATGTATGGATTTACTGGACATATTGATCTGTCCTTCGTAATTCCTACATACGTCCGTACTACAAGTTATTCAACTTATCAATACAAAACTTAAAAAATGTAGGAAACCATTCTAATTCTAATTGACTATTCACTGCTGTATTTCATCACAGCTTTGTTCTTTGTTTTTTGCGTTGGAGAAGTAAAAGGGTAATTTAGTACTTTTAAAATTGATTTGGTCCTCCTTAATAATTACAATTTTTATAGTCCTTCTAATTAAATATTATTTTATTTAGATTCTTCATTTTAATTTTCCCAAAAGAAAACTACATGTAATAGTTAAAAGAAAGGGAGAATAGCAGTTAGGTTTCAAAAGGGCAAATTAATGATAGCTAGGTCGTGAGAATTTTATTTGTAAAAATGAGTAAGTGGCGTTTTAACACTAAACAGAAAATTATAATTTCATTAATTTTAATTTGAATTTTCAAATGGTATTATTATGGTCCAGGTTATTTTATTGTTCGCGGGTTGGTGAGAATGAGGCGGTTGCGATATTCGTATAAAACGAGGTCACTGGGGTTCCTTCCTCCTCATCCAGTGCGTTACGGAGAGCTCAGCCTCTCTCAGATTCAGACCAAACGCTTCCTTGAGAGAGAGAGAGAGAGAGAGAGAGAGAGAGAGACTACAAGAAGAAGATGGAAGAAGGAGGGAGGAATAATGAGTACACTCAAGATGGAACTGTGGATCTCAGAGGAAAACCTGTCCTTAGATCCAAACGAGGTCGCTGGAAAGCTTGTTCCTTCGTCGTTGGTAAATAAAGCTCTCTCTCTCTGTCTCTCTATCACTCTCTCTCTCTCTGTGTGGCCTCTCTCTCGCTGTCTGTTTCTCTCTCTCTCTCTGTGGCCTTGTTGTCTCTCCCTCCCTCCCTCTCTCTCTCTGTGGCCTTGTTGTTTCAAGTATTTACTACGTAGATTTCTCGACTCATAAGCCGGAAGTAAGCTACTAGATCGCTTGTTAATAAGGTAGCCTTCATTTTTGTTCTCTAAGTCTCTTCTAAGGGGGAAAAAAAAGAATTTAAATCAGCTCTGCAACTTAAACATAAATGGTTTAGAGATGAATATCAATGGAGATCAATACTTGTTGTTGGGGTTTTTCTTATTTCAGCTCCATCTATTCAATGATAATTTCCTCCTCTCCTTCTCTTTTGTTTTTCTCTTTGATTTTTTTTTTTTTTGGGGTGTGTGTACATCCATTAAAGGACTTTCTTAAGCTTTATCAAAAATCCAAGCACACACTCTGCAACTTGCTCCTTTGTCTCCTTCAAGTGTTAAAAACCAAAAAATGTTAAAAAAAGTTAAAAATTCTGATGTTAAGAAGGTTAAATTGATAACTCTTTCAGTAGTAGAGGATTAATAACTCTATATGTAGGTTTAACAATTCCTTAAGATTTTACATCAGGATTTTCTTTTTTATGTAAGACTTTTTTAGCTTTTTCTTAGCCCTTGGACTTTGAAGAGATTTTTCCTATTTTTTATTTTATTTAATGAAAAATCACGTTTTTTAATCTATCCTATTATGATGTTGGCATGGGGAAAAAAAATCAAACGGATCAATTTAATACAACCGGGCCTGACAGTCGAGTAAAATCAATTTTGTTATTGCAATTTGCAAGTGTGTTCAGTGATTTACGGATGACCAAGTTTATGAACTAAATTCAATATTTTAAGTATAAAACAAAGGGTTAAGGGGTTTCATTATCAAAATAATTTTTTTAGGTGATTCAAACATCCTAAAAAATATATATATATATATATATATTTTTTTTTTTAACATAGAGCACCTGAAGTATTTTATTTTTCAGGTACATTTAATACTCTAAAATATTTTTTTGTTCCTCGATTTGGTTTGGTCCACCCACATAAGAAACAATCTACGAATCTTCTTGTTTGGCTTCTTTTTAGAAGTCACATTTTTCTTCTTGTACGGCCCCGTGGTCGGTATCTCCATAAAGAGTATATATATTCCCTTATGCTTATATTATGACTATCCTGTGGCATGTGCTCCTTTTTCTTTTGTCTCTTTGTTTTTTTTTCCCCCAAATTTATATTTACCACTTTAGTTCCTATCAATTGAAAATTAAGGTATGTAACTAAATATTTGGTCTTATATTTGATTTATTACATATTTTACTTTTGCATTGATTTGTATTTTTATTTAACTAGAATAATCATGTGAAATGGCTTGCATGTCATGCATTTAGAATTTTAAGAGTTAATTTGATTACGTAGCTTCATAAAAACAAATTCAATATAACCCATATAATTATGTAATTTAATTTTTAAATTAAAATAAAATATTGAAAAAATGTTAATTATTTTTTTTAAAAAATTGTGGGTTAATTATTTAAATATACGCAATCATCAGTTAAAGATAAATAGGTGGGTTTCAGATATTTTCATTTTCATTTTTCTTATTTTCAATAGAATTTTGTTTTCATCCTTGAATAAAAAATAGATGGTTTAATTTATATTTAATATTTAATAAAATTATTCTTATAATATTTTATAAATTATTTTTTTCCCCTTTATATACTGTAATTATAACTGTGAAGGTTAAATTTAAATTTAGAATTATAATTTTGTGGAACAGTCTACGGGGTATTTGAAAGAATGGCATACTATGGGATCTCATCCAATCTGATTCTGTATTTGACAACCAAGCTTCACCAAGGCACCGTTGCTTCATCGAACAATGTCACTAATTGGGTTGGCACCATCTGGATCACGCCCATTCTTGGCGCGTACGTTGCAGACGCTCACCTTGGCCGTTATTGGACTTTTCTCCTTGCTTCCCTCATCTACCTCTCTGTATGCATTTCCTCTCTTACTCCAATTAATTTATCATCCATTCTATACTAAACTAAATGCAGGGGATTAGATAATTAATTACCATATATTCAAAAATTAATTAAATTATTTATTTTTTAAAGTTTTGTTTTGGGGTATTTGAATTTTTTATAATGGATACTGCTTTTTTGTGGAAAACCAAATTGTTTTAATTTTAAAGAAAAATGAATTAAAATATATACATTTAAAACCAAAGCAAAATCTTCTACTAACTCTTAAATTTAGAACCAATAAGGGTATGTAAACTATATATTATAATATACAAAGTTTACAAACTAACATTATTAATGAATTAAAATTAAAAATATATTAATTTTCTTTAAGAAAATTCAATACTTATATATTTTAATTTGAAAATGACAGAAAAAGAATTTTAAAATTATAAAATCACAAATCATTTTTGTTATCAATAGTTGATAAAAGAATGACGAGATTTGATAAATAATTTATAACTATTTTCTGTCATTTTTCTTATTTTAATATCTATATATAAAACGTGGCAACCCTATCATATTTTTTTTTTGGTCAAATATCATATTTATTCAAGAGATCAAGTATGGATGCGCGTCAATTAGTTTTTGACTGCAAACTGTCTTTATTAAGAAGAAAACTATCAACTTATATAATACAAATTTTTTTACAGGTTTGATAAAAGGAAAAGCTATTTTGACAATAATATTTTTATAGAAAAATTTTAACAACAGAAAAAATCATTTTAACAACAGGAAAAACTATTTTAACAATGAGACTTTTTTTATATTGGAATTCCGTAACTAATATAAAAAAAAAAAAGTCCTTAGAGAAGAGATTTAAGGCTGGAACTTTTTTGATATTTTTCCTCCCCTCACTGACATTTTCCCAAAGATTAAAGTGGCATGCTTGTTCAACTTTGTCCATCCTTGTTTCAACGCATCTTAAAAAATATATGTTGAAAAAAGGAGGAAACATTGTTTGTCTTCCTTTGGCGATGCAACTATGTAATTAATTACTCTATCCAGTTCTTCATATAAGATCAATTTTAATAAAAAATTGAAATACAAAATAAATTTTGTATTAAAGACAAGTGATAGTAATACACAAATAATATAATTTGAGATCTTTTCTAACCACTTTGTGTCTTACTTTTTCGTAGTTTAATAATAGGCCTTTTCACATCAAAAAAATTACTACAGATCAGTAAATTATATTAATAGCTTTTGAAATTGAAAACCCATAATAATAGATTATTGTATAACCATAGTTTTTTTTTGTTCACGATTGATTTTTTCATGTACAGGGTGTTTGAAAACTTTAAAAAATAATTATGGTTTTGATTTAATGAGTGTTTGTTTAATTTGGATTGAATTTATAATCAATTATATATAAACAAAACCTCTTAATGATAAAATAAATTTTTGAGATAAAATATTAGTTTAGCCATACATTATTTAAAGGAACTTCTAATGATCAAATATTACAAATACTTTTCCGTGCTTAATATAAAACATATTTAGCTAATTTGATTAAATTATGAAAATTAATTAAGTTAATTAATATAATATGTATTTTTTAAAACACTTTAGTCATCTTTCTTAATTCTCTTATTTTCTCTCCTCTTTAATTATTATTAAATGAGTATCAATTGAGATAAATAAGAAAAAAATTGATAAATATAAAAATTATGTCTTATATATATAGGACGACAAAGATCAAACCATCAATTATGTAATATATTAAGGACCGGAGGAGTAATAATTAAAGAAAATCAATTTCATAAACATACTTCATTCTTTTTGATCGGGAAGCTATTTATATTAAAACTAAAAATAGGTACAATATTTGAATACAAGTAAAGTCAGATCCAGCATAACAAAATACATCTAAGGCAAAAACAATAATAAAAACAGTCAAATTACCGTACATAAAATATTTAGAAGTAGAAGTAGAATCATAGACAAAGCAGCCTCCTCAATATCTGGGGTTAGAAGTGACAACGAAGAAGGTGATAGTTGTAAAACTCACCCAAACAGGCACAACACCTCATTTAGAATAACACCTCATTTAGAATCTATTGTTTCCTTCTTCTTTTTTAGTTAGTTAAAAGGGCAAATACTAACGGCAAACAAGTTATTAGAATATATACTGTTTCCAACTAGTCCAATCACACACTTCCGGACAACGTTAATTAATTTTTTTTAATGAATCTTTCTTACTCTTGTTTCTTATATTATCTTTATTAAAATTTTATGGCCCCACTTTTCCAATTTTTTAAATCCAACTCCTTTTTTTTTTCCTCCACTCTTCTCCCCTCCAAATCCTTCCTATCAAACAGCTCATTAGACTATATGCAAAACAAAAGCCTACCGTTTACTTTTAAGGTTATAAAACTGTGGCTGAACATTTTTGCAGGGTATGTGTTTGTTGACACTATCAGTCTCACTACCATCCTTGAAGCCACCAAAATGCATAGAAAAGGATTTAGCTAATTGCAAAAGTGCCTCCCCATTACAGCTAGCGGTGTTCTATGGGGCCCTATACACTCTGGCTATAGGAACTGGTGGTACCAAACCTAACATCTCCACCATTGGAGCTGACCAGTTTGATGATTTTGATCCAAAAGAGAAGACATTGAAGCTCTCATTCTTCAACTGGTGGATGTTCAGCAACTTCTTTGGGACTCTCTTTGCAGACACAGTCTTAATTTATATTCAGGATAATGTTGGGTGGACTCTTGGCTATTCACTTCCAACTCTTGGCCTTGCAATCTCCATTTGCATCTTCATGGCAGGAACTCCTTTTTATAGGCATAAATTGCCCACTGGGAGTCCCTTCAGAAGAATGGCTACTGTTGTTGTGGCTGCTCTTAGGAAATGGAAGGTCTCTCTTCCAACGGATCCTACAGAACTTTATGAGCTGGATTTAAAGGAGTATGCTACCAAAGGAAAGTTTAGAATTGACTCCACTTCTTCACTCAGGTGCGTGGTCCTTCTCTCAATCGTTATTCCACCTGTCCTATATATAAAAAACAAATAATTGTTGCTCTGGTCCCAATTATAATGACTTGTAACTCATTTTCACATCAAGGTATAACAGTTAAAGGATTAGATGTGGTTTAAATCGATAAAATTCTTTAAATTCATCCTTATTAAAATCTTTTTCTCTTTTGATATTTACAAATTGTTCTCACCTTTCTCTCCCTGCCTCCTCTTTTTTTTTTTTTTTTCCTTTTCCTTTCCGACAGAAATTAAACATGGGAAACATTGAAAAATTATAATTAATAACCCTAAAAAAAAAGGCTTATATTTAGGATCAAACTTTTCTCCTACAAGTATTTGTAATAGAAACTGGAGTCATAACTTACAAAAATAACAAAACATTTAAAAATTTTCATAAGTATGTCAAAAATTCAAGTTATTTTCATTTGAGTATAAATCATATAAAATAGTTAATTGTCAGATTTTCACTATAAGTTTTAGAGAATAATCGTTTGATAAAGGAACAACATTAAATTGAACATAGTTGGTGTAAAAATTTTAATTTAAAAGAATTAATGATGTAATTGATGACAATTTATGCCTTTAGCCAAAGAGGATTCACAATTATATCTTAAAACACTTTTTTAGCTAATAACGTCAAAAGCTTATCAACTGAAAAAGTAGAAATGTTAGGTGAAGATGCAGCTCGCCAGATTTATAAGATGTGACACATTTTCATATGAATAATAAAATAACCATAATTATATCATTATTATTTTTTTTATAATGGTAATCTGTTTTAAGAAATCATATTGAACTTCAATTAGTTAGATCGAGTCAGGTTGAACCATTTTGAGATGGATTAAAGTTCTCTCCAGCAATTTTCTCTATACTCACCCTAGATTTTGCTTAAGGAAAACAAATGTTAGATCACTTAAACCACTTGCTATTGTGCACAGTTATTTTACTTGTACACATTATGTTAAGTTCTAGTTATAACCTCTACCAATGCAATATACCTTGCAGGTTCTTGAACAAGGCATGTGTGAAAACAAGTGCAGGAACTAGTCCATGGATGCTATGCACAGTGACCCAAGTGGAAGAAACAAAGCAAATGATAAGAATGATACCAATCTTGATCTGCACATTTGTACCAAGCACCATGGTGGCTCAAGCCAATACCTTATTTGTTAAGCAAGGAACTACTCTTGATAGACACCTTGGCAGCTTCCATATCCCTCCCGCAAGCTTAGGAGCTTTCATCACTTTGTCCTTGTTAATCTCAGTTGTTCTCTATGACCCTTTTTTTCTGAAGATCATGAAGAAGATAACCAAAAACCCCAGAGGCATCACACTTCTTCAGAGAATGGGAATTGGGTTAACAATCCACATTTTGATAATGATAACAGCAAGTTTCACTGAGAGATACAGACTTAATGTGGCAAGAAAACATGGGGTTGTCGAGAATGGAGCTCAAGTTCCTTTAAGCATATTCATTTTGCTTCCTCAGTTCATTCTCATGGGAACTGCTCATGCATTCTTAGAAGTTGCAAAGATTGAGTTCTTCTATGATCAAGCCCCAGAAAGCATGAAGAGTCTTGGGACTTCATATTCTATGACTACTTTAGGAGTTGGAAACTTTCTGAGCTCTATTTTGCTATCCACTGTTTCAAAAATCACTAGCAACAATCATAATCATCACCATGGATGGATCTTGAACAACCTCAATGCTTCTCATCTTGATTACTACTACGCATTTTTTGCCGTGCTGAACTTGTTGAACTTCTTCTTGTTCATTGTTGTGACCAAGTATTATGTGTATAAAGCTGAAGTATCTGACTCCATTAAAGTGCTCACTCAAGAGCTGAAGGGGGACACGGTGAATCAACAAAGATATTAGTTAGTTGGTGTAATTTGATAAAAAAAATAAAGATTTTGTTATTGGGATCCTGCTGAGTGATTGGATTGTTTAGTCAGTGTGCCTCCTTGTTAAATGATAAATTACGTGAGAATGTATGAAACATGGAAAAGTATGAATTATTAAACAAATTGAAAAGTTTTTCTCTTGAATTATCATGTATTAGACCATCCTTTTTAGACCAGTTTTAGAGAATAAAGTTTAAAAAGTGTAACTGTTGAAATTTTTGTAAATATGGATTTAAAGATAAAAGTATAAAAATGTACAAGAACTTTTTCTTCAAAGTACACCTAACACTAAATATTTTGTTTGGTAAAAAAGTAATTATGAACTTTCAAAATAAAGGTAAAAATCACTTTGACTAGGAATGCTGACATGGATGATGTGCCAGCTAAGTTTGATGGAAAAAAGAAACAACTATGAGCTCCATTTTTTTCTCATATGACCACTATGCCTATTCTCCTAACACAAAAAGCTGTTGACTCTTGCATTACCGAGAAATCAAAACCAATAACCATAAAAGACATATCATCATCGGTCATTGATCAACATATTCAAAAATCAAAATGCAATAAAGGAAAATCAAACTCAAAACTACTAATAAGAAGACAGGAATCAAGCCATATATACGAAATCATAAAATTAAAGAAAAATAATATCAGATCTGCACAAATATCTCCATGTCATTGAAAAGCTAGAAAAATCCCAGAAGCTTCAAACACAAGCACCGTCACCAATCTCTTCTTCCCGATTGTCTTCCATCATCTCCTTAGACTTGACGTAGATTCGTTGAAGCAGGGGTCTCAAGAAAAAGAAGCAGAGCTCTGCCATTACATGGAAGAAATAAACTAGAATTTCGAAATTTGGCTTTGCACCTAAAAAACCTTGCTAATCATTCTGAAAATCCACAACAAAACAAATATAGCTTTAAAGAGACTCTCTGATCGGAGAATACTCGTACAATGTTATTGAGCAAAAATTGGGGGAAATCGGGAATAGTGAAGTTCTTGGAGGCTCAATTTTTTTTTTTAAAAAAAAATTTCTTCCTTTTTTTTCCCCTTCTCCGGTCGAAAATCAAATCCTCCAAGAGTTTGAATGCTTGTCTTCTTTCAACAGCAGAGCATCCAGCACCGGTTGATTGTCTAAAATCACCATATCTCATTGGAAGAATCCCGACGCCGAGGCATTTTCAAAACCGACCCTATTTGCCCTATGTACTCCCTCCACCCATTTGGGTATTTTCAACCGAGGCATGTCATAAAACCTGTCCGGTAAAGACAATGGCGACAATGACAAGTTCCTCCTCTGATAATCGATCGAGATGGCTGCGTTGCTCCAAAACTCAACCCACCACGGTATTCTGCCTTCGCTAATGATTCCCTAACCAGTTATGGTGGTTTAGGGACTGTTGCCAAGTGATATAACTGTTTCATTCTTTGTTTTTTTAAGAAAGATTTCACTAGCAAATCAGTCATTGAAGAGGGCATTTGGTGGAGACAAACAATTGTCTTATAATATACTCTCCGGTTCTAATTATAAGAGGTAGTTGACTTTTTTTTAGAGATTAAGGAAGCTAATTAAATTACTTCAGAATATTTTTATTTTTATTTTTTTTCTTCAAACTAATTAGTTTGACTAATAAACTAATATATAATATAAGGATAAACAACAAATGAAATGATTAAGTAACTTATTTAGCTTCCTTAATCTCTTCAAAAAAAGTTAACTTACTCTTATAATTAGGACCGAAAGATCACATTCAATTGAAATGAAATGATCAAGTAGGATCACATTCAATTGAAATGCCCGCCAATCATATTAAGAAAAGGATATCTAAGTAAAAGAGAGTGGAGTCACAGCCCCACTCATCTAATAACCACTTCCTATTTCTCTTTTTGTTCCGTTGACCCAATGCTCGTGCTTTGGCCAGCAAGAGTCCCTCTTAGACACACACACATTTAGTGTATGTATGTATGTATCAGAATTTAACATCAAAATATGTACAATCTTATTTCAAATTAGACATTGTTTTTTAATCTCCCATAAATGATAATTTAAATATGAATGCTTAACTTATTTTTTGCTTATTCAGGAAATTATTAAACTACAATTATTTAAATTTTCAGGTTTTAGCCATGAACACTAGCCTCCTATCCATTGTTCCCAGTTGGTCCACTGCTCCAATGCATCTCGGGTTACAACGTATAAAACACTACAACAATAAATGAATTTAACTTCCCCCAAAAACGTCTATTTTTTCAAAAAGGAAAGTAAAAAATAGAGCCAGTAATATTTTATAATTTTTTGACATATTGGTCGTCCCTATTTAGAATTTCGACACTTAAAGTGGACCTTTGACATCCCAAACTTAAATTAAGCTGTCTAAAGTAAACTATAGGTGAGAAAAACACTACTTTTGGCGTTTGTTCTAAAGTTGGGACGTCTATATGGACATTTTGAACATCTTAAACTTTAATTGAAACGCTTAAAGCCAACTATAGTTGGGAAAAACACTACTTTTGGTGTTTGTTCTAGAGTTGGATGTTTATATGGACATTTTAGGCATCCCAAATTTAAATTTGAGATACCTATTTGTATATTTTAGACGTCTCAAATTTAAATTGGGATGCTTAAGGCACTCCTTCACAACTTCCGATCTGTCTCTGCCCCTATCATTTTAGCTTTGCACCTTCCACCTTCCACCTTGCAATCCCGCGCTCACCCTCACCTTCCAACTTCCAATGTATACATGTTTACAGAGCTTCCAGATCGCGAGAACGAGATAGATGTTTCACTTGATAAACATTATATATACTCGAATATAATATATTCAGTGATTCTTGTTTTTCCATCGGACAAAAACATAGAAGGTACGTGTGCGTTTGGCTAAGTTTATTTATTAAATAAACTTGCCGATAGATTGTCCCCGAGTCCACGGTCAAGTTTTGAAGATAGGACGATTCATATTGCATATGTGTTGAAACTATTTTTTTTTTAAAAAAAAAAAATCCTTTCTTACTATATTAGTTGCTACTTAATAAGTATGGTGAGAAGCTGGTTAATTAGTCATAATATCCCAGGTTCCTTACCTAAGTATTATATAAACTACGGTGAACAAAATCCTATATGTGTCTGTGTATGAGAGAATCTTGCAGTGTGTAATTCAAGTTAGGTGATTAATTAATTAATTACCTAACTTGAATTGTAGTGGAAAATCGTGGCTCCCTAATATAAGAAGAAAATGGGCTGCGGATGGACCAGTGGACCATTCTTAATTTACACGACCAGCCTAAGCTTGCAATACAGTGATCCAAAAATAAGCCCAGACTTGTTTGTACCGAAAAAGATTAAACTCGTCAACCATCAAAGTGTAAAACTATTATATCAAATAATAATAATAATAAATCAAAGTATAAACTACCTTTAGTCCTAATTATAAGATCGGTTAACTTTTTTCGGAGAAATCAAGGAAGCTAAATAAATTACTTAATCATATCATATATTGTACTGCTCTGGTCCTATTTATAAGTCCCTTTAAACTAAAAAATTTGGTCATATTTATAAGTCTCTTTTGACCAAATAAATGAGATTGTGACAATTTTGTCCATATTAATATACCAATAAAAATAGAGAGAGAATAAAGAGTTAAAAGGTACTCATTCATAAATAAGAGTAAAGTTGAAAATTTACCTCATAATCATTAAGCTACCTACCTCTCCTTGTCCTTGGTATGTGTGATTTAGTCAAAAATGACTTATAAATAGAATTAGAGTGGTATATCTTTAAATTATATATTAGTTTATGAGTCAAACTAATTAGTTTGGAGAAAAATAAAATAATTTAAAGTATTTTAATTAGATTCCTTAATTTTTTAAAAAAGATCAATTTGATCTTATAATTAAGACGGGAGTCAGTATTAAACACGTCCTAGCTGTTGGTGAATCAATTTAGACGGACAAGATTTTCCTGAAAACTCAAAAAAATCAATGAGAAAAAGCATGCAAGAATTTGTACCACATACTCTAATAATAATGATCTTCTTAGATTATATATTAGTTTATAAGTTAAACTAATTAGTTTGAAAAAAAATAAAAATAACTTAAAATAATTTAATTAACTTCTTTAATTTCTTTTAAAAGATCAATTTGATGTTATATTAAGACCGGAGCGAGTATTAAACATGTCCGCTGTTGGTGAATCAATTTAGACGGACAAGATTTTCCTGAAAACTCAAAAAAGTCAATGAGAAAAAGTATGCAAGAATTTGTACCACATCCTCATAATAATGATCTTCTTATTCTAATTATGTGGAATAATATGTTCAAATTCTGCACGTCATTATTGAATTCCTTGGCACGCCGACAATAATGTATTGGTGTGAACTTGAGACTTATCACTTATGTTTATTCATATCCTGTAACTATAGTGGCTGTCTTTGAGCAAAAAACTGTAGTGGCTGTCAAATTTTTCGGAAGTAGAACGCACGCCATGAAAGTGAGAATAATGATGAATTTTCACACGTGTTATAAAGAATTATAAGTCTTCTCTACATTTCTCAATCAATCGTTCACTGAGAAACAGCAAAAAGATGAATTTGTGATCATCAAAAAAAGATATCCGAACCTTAAAATTTTTAGAATTATTTAGAAATGCATAGATTTAAAACAATTAAAACTATTTATTCACCCACTCAAATGTCAAAATCAATACCTATAACATCGTCCCTTGAACGTAATCGGACGTTGATCGTTAATTTTAAATTAAGTTTGAATTTAAGAGCATTTAAGCCCCCTAAAGTATTCATGGAGGAGTAACACTGCCACGCTAAAGTTTACTAATGCGGACCAATTAGGTATTTATCATGTTATATGAATCTGTCTATACCATCATAAGTTATATAACCAATAACATCAATTTATTTTTAAGCTGAAATTTTTTTTCCCCTCACTTGACGAGTGCTATCTAACAAGTGATAATAGGAAAATATTGTGATCACGTTGCTAATTGATTATTATAATCTAGGTTGATAGATTTCTTTTAGGAGAATATCATTAAAGTTCTAATTAAAGGAAATAATATCAAAATATTCTTAGCTGACAAGTGAAAAGCTGCAATTGATAATTTACGAGACTTGTCAATATTTTTTTTTTTAATTGGCGTTGTAGATATATGAGCATATGTGTGAGTGTGTTAAAAAAACTAGTCTCACATTGTTTAAGAATAAGAGATTATAAGCTTATATATAATCATATGATATTGAGTTTGTAAAGATGTCTAGAGAAGTGGTGGACTCATGCGCACAACAACGGACCCCCGAAAGGAAAATTTTATATTTAATGATTTTAGGATGCTAGTACTCTGTTATATGAGTAATTTTAGGATAAAAATATTTATAACACAAAGCCAATATGAAGTTAACCGTGAATATCATGTTCACTGGTGAAGAGAGCGACATTGCAGCAATTTTGACACTAGAGGTGCGACATTCTACCTGATACTTCTTAAAAAATAATTAAGTAGTGTACAAATGTCTTTTAACCTTAAAATTTAGAGTAAAATGCTCTGACTATCCTTTTAATTTACTTTAATTATACAAATCTCCCCTCTAATTTTACAGTACAAGAGTTTGATCTAATTTGTAATAGTCTAAAAAGATTACAAAAACATGATTTTTAATTGAAATAAAGTTATACTAAAACAAATTTTATTTACTATTTAACCGATCATTCTGTGATAAATCCCTAAATTATAGTTTTAACTTTTACGTTTAGGTTTAATTACACTTATTTGGATCAGAGAAGGAAAAGGAAGGAAGTGACATCGAGTACTTTTCCTAAGTATCAATTTTTCATAGCCTCTTCTTTTCTTCTCAAAATCATTACTTGTGCTAAAGAGCAATATGGCTTTTTCAAAACTTTCACAAGAATATGTTATTGCTGAAATTGCATCACATGGCAGCATAACAACTTTTCCTGTTGTATAAGCTGATCTTATTTACAAATATTATCAATGAATATAACGAATTCTTCCTTATTGAAAGTAATGACTAAAATCCCAAAACTTCTTAGTAATTTAAGTGGTAGGGATCATACATATGTTAACCTTTATACTTTGGTGGTTTATGAGGTAGGGACCTATGTTATCCCTCCTCCTTTGGGTGAGGACTTGACTCTTATTTACACCTTTAAACCTCACATTAAACCCTCTATTTATAGAGCTTTAACCAACTAATGCATTCTAACTCTCTAACACAAATAAAATTGCGCGCTTATATGGTTTCTAATGGCAAAAAGCAATACAACTCCCCCCCCCCCCCCAAATTTTTTTTTTTTTTAATTTAAGTTTTGGTTTTAGGGTTTAGGCTGTGATTCTCTTTTAACTAATTGTTTTAAAGTTTGGATGAGTTTTATGAATATCTTAAGACATCCTAATGTTTTGGCCAAATGGGGTTTTTAGGGTTTTATGATGTTTTATTCATATACATGTCATCAGTGGCAAATCTTGGAGAAAATATTTGGGGAGGCCAAATATATACTCATTAACTAATTAAAAATTTTTATGATTATATGACATTTTTAAAATATTATATTAAATTTTACATTATATTAATTTTTTTAAAAAAATTCTAATATTTGTCATGATTTCTTGGACTTTGGATATTTGGGATAAAATGATCATAATTTGTTAATACCATTGGTCACTACCATTTTTAATGATCAAATCCAACCAGCTCTTATATTAGATACAAGAAGAACATTTACTAATCACTATTTTTTTCTTCATTTGCAAGTGAAAGTCTTGGTTTGATATGTTATTTCCCAGAAAACAAACATCTGATGTTGTCTGGATAGAGAAACCTCATGTATCTTGAAGAGTATTTTGCCTCATGTTTTGACCCTCACCTGCATCCCCTATATATGTCACCACTACCTCTGGGCCTATTGATTGTTGAAGCTTAACCATTATATTGTTTTTTTTTTTTTTATATAAACATGTTCGAGGTAGTACGTTTTAAAAAATTTTCATATTTTTGTTTATAAGTCAATCTAGCTATAAAATCTATCAAGCAATTGATATTTTTTTCTTTCAATAGCGTCCATCATATGAATAACATTGTTGAGTATTTATGGCAAAGGAAAGGATTAAGAATAGAATTGATTATTAGTGAACTAGAGAAATAATTAAACAAATAGAGTGTAGTCTTGTTATTTTACGTAGCTGTGACGGAGACTGTTAAGGGAGCTCCTCTTATTACAACATGACTGCATCCTCTCTCTCTCTTGTATTTATTTATGAATTTTTTTGGGGGGGGGGGGCCATGGCCCCCCTAGACCCTTATAAGATCCGTCCCTGCATGTGGTTATATGATGTTTTGGAAGTATATGAACCTAGTATGTGAGTAAATTATGAATTGGTGAATTGTTGTTTGAAACCCTAATTTTTGGTCAGAACAGGGCATGAAGAAAGAGTATGATTTTTCTATTTTTAAGATCTCCAAAGGATTCCTTGGGTAAAATTGTGTAGGATTAGGTTGTTGATATAATTTTAGAATGAACGGATTTAGAATCCAAAAGTTGGGAATAATGCTTCCAATTAGGGTTCCTCGTGTGGTAGTTTGAATGTACTATATTTTTTGGTAAAATAATGTTGTCCAATGGCCACGGTATTTTTTTATTTTTTTATAATAAAAGTAAACTTGTCAAGCTTTAATTTGATAGGTCATATAGGTCAATTGAATTTGTATAATACTTCTTTTGATCTTTATTATAAGACATCAACTAACAATTTTCACAAACTAAAAAGTTAAAGTCACTAAATTTTTCCTAAAATTTAAGTAATTTTCAATATTACCCCTATCAATTGCACTAAATACTAGTGTTACATTAATTATTACTCTTACTTACTACCCTTATTAATTATGGGCATATATAGAAAAAATATTTAATACTCTTTGGAAACAAGCAAGTGATTTATAAAAATGAACAAATATGATTAGTAGCTGTACTTTATAATAAAGAATAGAGGGAGTATGAGTTATGAAATTTTGAAGTTAGGTATTGAATCTAGAATGTTTTCTGGACCTGTGAGGATTGATTGGTAATTCTGGAACAGTGTGCATGTATTTGACAATAGAAAGCATTTTCCCCTAAAATTAGACTTAATGAATGTCACATAGCCTTTGGAATTACTATAAGTGAATATCTGCATATAAAGATATGAATTTTCAAAATTGATTGAAAATTCTGTCAGCTTTTGCATGAAAATAAGAAAGTAAGGGTTAACCTCCAAAGGATAATTAAGATAAGTACTTAGAGTTAGTGTAGGTCATTTGGCTACAAGTTGGGCTTAGTGCAACAACATTAAAGATAACCAATCATGGTATCTTGAGATAATGAAAAATTTGGATACGTAATAACTCGCTTGTCTGTGAATATGTACTTGCAAGATTTGATATCGGCTTGAGACAACCAAAGGACTAGGAACTAATTCAAGAAGTGGAAAGATCACTAGGAAGTAACTTTTCTCTCACATACTATATATGTTTTTATAAGCATGTGTAAACCATTGTGTATCTGTGTCGTGAACACAAGATATGCAATAGGGCCTAGTAAACCAATGGGTTCTTAGGTCACAAACCTTATTAAGTATTCAGATAAGAAAGGCAGAGGCTAGTTGAATACTCAGCGCTGTGGGAATGGACCATTGGATCTTATGATTGCAATCGATATTGTATGTCATATTTATCTTTGAATGTTGAATGTGTTTGTTGGTTGACTATCATATATCGTGCATGAATTTTATGTAAGTGATTAACTGTTACTCTGAGATTCATATGAATCTAAGTCCTTTCCACAAATTTAGGAGGTGGTATGGAGAGTGAACGTGGCTCTTAGGGCAAGGCGGTAGATACCAGCAAGTGAAGGTTCTGCTCCAATCCAAGTATCGATGTTGGTTATATATAACTTGTGAAATAAAATTTTTCAGATTTGTAAATATTCTGTACAAATCATGTGGGAATTCTTATTATGTAATCAAGTATTTCATATTAATATGTTTATCTATTTTTGTTCGATCACTGGTTATTACTCTAACAAATGTTGAAATATTAGGTCATTTAAATAATATACTTTAATTAAAACATAAAATATGTTCATATATAAAGAATAATAGCTATATATTTAAACTCAAAATGACACTATTTGAGACTCAATCATGAAAGAAAACAAATATATGAAATCCACCTAGTGATTCAATTCAAAACTTTTAAACGGGACTGACTAGGGGAGCTGGTTTGCTTGCTTACTAATGTGAACCATCAAATAAGGTTCAGTTTTTGTATACCATTCTGGTTTATTTATAAATTTAGTTTGAAAAGATTTTGGTCTTTATTATAAGTATACTTTTAAACTAATAAATGAAAATGATACAATTCTACCCCTATTAAAGGTATAAAGAGAAAAGAAATGGGTGAAAAATACCCATTCATAAATGAGGACAAAAATAAAAAATTTGTTATTTTAGTCTATATTTATTTGGTTAACTAATTTTTCTTTCCATGTGAAAATTAAGTTATTTATACTTACAAATAGGATCAAAATGCTACCATAGCACAAGTAATATTTATGACTCAATTGATTAGATTGATGCAGTTTCAACATTAATGCCGTGGGTACAAAATTAATGAACCGAAAAGTCAACCAAGTCAGCCAAAATAAAGAGCAGTAGTTCTAGATGGCCAATAAAGGGGGTAAATTAATAATCTTATTATGAATATATTATTATATGGATGTTCATTTACGTTTCTATCCACTGCATAGTAACTCCTGAAGGTCTATAAATAGAGGCCTTATGTAAACATTTTGGATACACTGAAATGAGAATTCCTCCATCTCTCTAGAGTTCCTCTCTGACTTCTCTCTACATTTCTAACGATTTTCTTCAGTTTTATAACACGTTATCAGCACGAGGCTCTAATCAACTGAGTCTCCTTCATGTATGTATTTTTCATCATCACCATCGTTCATCTTCCATAGAAGAAGAAGAAGAAGGAGTACCTTCAGGGAACCCTCCATCCCTATCACCGACAACAACAATCACCACCATCCGGCCATAGCGTCCAACGGCAATCGTGGGGAAGCCATGAATGAAGGATGATGCTTGGTCTCGTTTAGTCTTGCAGCACCTATGTATCTCGGGTCTTCAGAAAGGCGAATGATTAATGAAAAGATGACTATGAGGTATGTTTTCTATTAAGTTTTGATTGATGATTTTAGTAATATCATGCTATGAGTGAGAAAAAAAAAAACGAGAAAAGGCGAAGGTTGCAGGGACGAGATGCAGGAGGAAGAAGAAGAGAAAAGAAAGAGAGAGAAAGAAAGAGAAAAAAAGGGAAAGGAGGAGTCACGGGGAGGAAGAATGAGGAAAGAAGAAAAAAAAAGAAAAGAAAAAAAAAAGGGAGGAAGGGGTCACGGGAGGAGTTGAAAAAAAAATTTCGTGGGCCCCACATGTTTTTAATATTATATTATTATTACTATTTAAATGATTGCACAATGATTACATAATGATTGTGCAATATATATTAATTTTTTCCTTATATTGTTTTAATTTGTGATATTTTATTTTTATTGTTACTAACATATTTAAGCTCCAGCATTTATTTTTATTTTTACATTCGACTCCTACTTGGGGTTAAACCTCATAACTGGAAGTCTAGATTTTATTTTATTATTACTGTTACTAACATACTAACATAACATTTATGTTTCAACATTTATTTTTATTTTTACATTTGACTCCTACATGGAAGGTTCTACTTCCTACACGGAAGTCTAGGTTGCTAACTTTAACATTTAAATTCAGCATTTATTTTTATGTTACTAACATAACATTTACTTTTATGTTTCCTAACATAATATTTATGTTATTGCTCCTAACATAACATTTATTGTTTATGTTTTGTTAATTATTTTTATTAATATTAATATCCTTCTTATTATATGATCAGACGTCATATACAATGGTTAGAAATCTTTGTTTATCCTGAAGATAGACGGTTGGAAACCATCTTGATTTAATTTCTCTTGAAGAGAATATGACAAAAGTTGACCAGAAAGTCAAGAGAAGGCATACATAGCCTAGATGCCATTAGAGAGCATAAAGTTCGCTAGAAGCCAAAAGAAGACACAAAATTGGCCTGAAGCCATGATGGTACATATTGACAACCTTGAGGCATATATTGACTTGGAGGCATAAATTGGCCTGAAGCCATGAGATAAATTGGAGTAGATCCTGAGAGTAGTTGGATCCATAAATTTTATATGCTACCAATATTTGTATTAATGCCTCAATTAATATTTGGGTATTCATAGACCCCCTTGTTCTTTAGAACAAATCAAAGGGATTGTATAACCACCAGAAGATGGTTGTTCTTCTAAAAGTTCATTATAAATAGATGTATTCAATTTGCTCCTGAAGTAGCAAAATTGTAAAAGAGGTTTTTCAGAAATATTTTGAATTAATTTTATTAATATTATGTAGCCAAATGAAACAACGAGTTTTAGTTGCAAGAATCATGAATATTATCCAATCCGGTCCGACTTCATTCCCAGAAGTGAATGTATGAGGATTTAATTATGACCATGGATTTGTACAGAAAATATGGTTTTAATTTTTGGGAGTAGTCATTGTTATCATGTTAGGTTCAAATTCCCACCGGGAGTGGAGAATATTATTTATAAGGACCACAAAAGTGACATCAATGGGTATTATATATATGATTACAAAATCATGTTATTGTTATGGTGATCAATGTCATTTGTTTTGTATGCCATGATATCTTTGTTAAAGGTCAAATATTGATACAAACTATCTCATAAGAGAAGCTTTATATTTAAATCAGCCTCTAAATCGATTTTTATAGTAGGAGGCGGTGATTTTTAGAAATGGGACAAAATTTGGAGTTTCAATATTTTAAGGTTCTGTTCTATAATTTTACGTGGTACAAAAATGTTATTTATTCTGGGGTGAAGTTATGTAATTTTCCCCAGCAAAATTTTTTCAAAAATTTTCACGTGAAAGTAGGAGAAAAATTTGGCTGCGGGTTCCACGTGTTTACATTATTTAATTATTATAATTACTATTTGCATAATACATACTATTTATATAGTAAAATACTATTTACATGATTGCACAATGTTTCACTATTTACATAGTAATTATTACAAGGTAACTACTATTTACATGGTAATTACTATTGATGTAGTAAATTACAATAGTAATTATTATTTTACCATTTGTATAGTAATTACTATTTACATGATAATTACCATTAGTGCTATAGTAATTATTATTTTACCCTTACTATAGCCAATGTAAACTAAAAGTTTATTATCAATGAAATATTCAAGAGGAAATAAGCTGCAGAGAATAAGATCATATTCATTTTGAAGCAAAGGCTCAGGAGCAATAAATAAGCCCAACAGGTAAAATATATTTTACTTGTTATTTAAATTTATTATGATCTCATACCATATATCTGTTGGCATGAACATTTTATGTGTGATTCTAAGATATTATATTCCTGAAGAATCAACATAATTTTTCCTTTTGAGGTTTAAAGGATTCGAAAGTAATTTTTGAAATATAGAACTCACATTTGAGGGGGAGATTGTTAGAAAAACAAATGTGAGTTATATAATACAATATAAGTGTGAGCTAATTTTGAAAAGTAATATTTCTCACACAATGTCTAATAGATCTCCCAAATAAATGCCAGATTATGATGTGAATTAAAAGGTTTATTATTTGTAAAGATATTTGTTACAGTAAACCAGAAGTTTACTGAATATGTTTGTTATTGGTAGATATATATGTTACAGAAAACTAGAAGTTTTCTAATATGGATAAATTTGTTGTTGGCATGACTTGTTTGATCATCCGAGTCATATATATAATACAAATAAGATTATGTATTAATATCCATTGAAGAACCAGAAGATTCTTCATAAATAACCAACATATTGTTGATGTATTATGTGTTGTTTGTTCTCAAATAGATTTGACATGAAAACTTCATTGGTCATGATTGGTAATGGATCTCTGGAAATATATCAAACATTATTATATGGGCCCATTGAAATGACATGTAAACCATATAAATTTGAAAGATGCATCTGGTTACATGTGAGATTATTTGTTTACAACCAGAAGTTTGTAAGAATGCAACCTGAAGTTTGCAGTAATGTTTGAATAAATTAAGCGCGCTATTTCCAGATTATACGATCCATAAATCATGTATTCAATACTTATGAGAACAAAGATTTCTATGTTGGTATATTTTGATTGTTGCAGCATTTATATAAGCCAACAAGATTCTCCCTAGAAAATTGGCTTTTGGTCAGTAGCCAGATTAATTCCATCTTAAAAGTTTTAAATGTGCAATTTCGACTATAATGCATGGAGATGGATAAATGTTGTGTAAGGACCTCCTTCTTCTTGTTTGTCTCTAAATGAAACATAATGATGTTTCTAATGGTAACAGATGGATTTAGGAGACTTACATTACATAATTAGTCAATTGTGATTTGACATTGTTTTCACAACATGAGGGGGAGAAAATAAGCAGTTGGGTAAAGAGATTAGCTGTCATGAATTATCATTGGCTCATTTTGATCCTCGTATGAAACAATGCGAACTGGAAGTTTAAAAGATAATAAATTTGTAGAATTTAGCAAATCGAATGCCGGAAGCATTTACTGACCTAAAGAAAGTGACAAAGTCACATGTTCCAGTTGGTAATGCTCCTATCAGAATTGATGTCCCTGAAGGACAGTTTGTTATAAATGATTTGAAAGCACGCTTAAAGCGTGGTAGGTCCATCGGTTCAATAGAGAAATCCTCAAAAGAGAAAAGGAGCTAAGAATATAGATGATCGAGTTGAGGATAATTAAAGAAATTATTGTTGCTCCAGAAGAGCCATCTCCTGAAGAGTTATTATCCCCAGTAGAGATATCTCCAGAAGAGAATGTTGCAATCCCAGAAGAGACCTAGGCACCTGAAAAATGAGAAAATAATGAGATCTCAATACATTATGAATATTATCCGATGGGACCGAAATAAAGTCAACGTTGACGAAATATTTGCTTGTTATATAGCATATGGTATAATGAATTATAATGAGGATCATGAGCTAAAATTAATAAGAAGGTGCTAGAAGCACATGTCCCTGAAGGACTTAACAAGCCAGAAGCATTTGTTCCAGAAGGACTTAACCTGCCAGCAGCACATATCCCTGAAGGACTTAAAATGCTAGAAGTATATATCCCTGAAGGATTCTAGATGTTAAAATCATCTGATTTAAGTTCTCGAGAACATTATTAAATAAGTCCATATATGGCATGAATCCTGAAGATTGAATATTTTTATTGATCCATAGCGAACAATAGAATACTTGACTATATGTCATTGCAAGCCTTGTAGTCCAAAGTTTTACATAAAGGCTTGGCATTCATTTTAATGAAGCATATTCACCAGAAGTGGATAATGAAGGGCTTTATCTGCGCCTAATGGATGTTACAAGTTGTAACTACTTATTTGTATGGTTCACTTAATAATGACATTTATATGAAAGTCCCTGAAGGATTAATAGTGATAGACACATACGTCCTCGAATGATTTAATGTACCAAAAGTACGAGTCTCTGAAGGCATTGAGATGTTAGAAACATCAAATTCATGTTCTTAAGAACATGACTCAATTAAGTTAAATAAGTCCCTTAGCCTGAAGCTATTAGGGCACATGTGGCATAACTGTTTCAAAGAATATCTGATGAAAAGAAGGGTACAGAAATGACCTTATATGCCCTTATATGCCCATGCATTTTCATTAACAGATCTAGAAATGAATTTGCTAGAATTGTGGTATATGTTGATAATATCAACATCATTGGACTCCTGAAGAGCTCCAACAAGCAATTTACTCTTTGAAGAAAGAATTTGAGATGAAAGATTTGGGCAGAACAAAAATTCTATCTTGGACTACAGATTGAATACCTGAAGGATGGGATCTTTTTATATCAAGAAACATATACAAAGAAGGTTCTAGAAAGATTTTATATGGATAAGTTACATCCATTTTGTACTCCAATGATTGTAAGATCCTTACATGTTGATAAAGATCCATTCCGACCTCAAATAATTACTGAAGAAGGTGAGGAAGAATTACTTGGTCCAGAAGTACCATATCTTAGTGTAACTACTTGGTCCAGAAGTACCATATTTTAAGTGCCATTGGAGCACTAATGTATCTTGCTCAGTACACACATTCTAATTTATCACGTGCTATTGATTTATCAGCAAGAGATGGTGCAGACGCTGGATTTTTGTTTGATCTACACGATGATAAATCACAAACAGGCTATCTGTTTATATGTGAAGGTGCACCTATTTCATGGCGATCTATGAAACAGACTATATCAGCCATATCATCTAACCATGCAGAAATTCTGGCAATACATGAAGCAAGTCGAGAATGTGTGTGATTAAGAAGGATATATCAAGGGCGACAAAACGAAGCATATTTCGCCAAAATTCTTCTTCACTCGTGATCTTCAAAAAGGATGGTGAAATAGATATTCAACAAATCAATTCAAGTAAAATCTGGCAGATTTATTCACCAAGTCTCGTCCATGATATTGGTTTTTGGAGACTCTAAGATCTCAACTGATGTTGTCAAGAGGGGGAGTCGATACATGCTGTACTCTTTTTCCCTTTTCTAGGTTTTATCCCACTGGGTTTTCCTAGAAAGGTTTTTAATGAGGCAGCATTGGACAGTGTATCAATGGATGTTGTACTCTTTTCTTTGACTAGGTTTTTATCCCACTGGGTTTTTCCTAGTTAAAGTTTTTAACGAGGCACATTCATAAATGAACATCCAAGGGGGAGTATTATGAATATATTATTATATGGATGTTCATTTACGTTTCTATCCACTGCATAGTAACTCCTGAAGGTCTATAAATAGAGGCCTTATGTAAACATTTTGGATACACTGAAATGAGAATTCCTCCATCTCTCTAGAGTTCCTCTCTGACTTCTCTCTACATTTCTAACGATTTTCTTCAGTTTTATAACAAATCTAATGTTCTTTTTACTAACAAATATTTTATGCATTGAGAAATTAAAATACAAATTTGTTGTCAAGGGGTTTTGGGAAAAAATTGTCTCTTGGAGCTAGATCATGTGACAGATACGAGGTGAACCATATGTCAAGATTAAATCCTAAGGATATAATAACAACAAATTTGTTATGTATATTTTTGACTAAAAATAATGTTAATCTCTTTCCAATAATACTCATTATAAAGTACCAACTAGCAGTTATATTTAGTCTTTTTTATAAGGTATTTACTTGGTTTCCAAAGAGCATTAATTATTTTTTTCATGTATGTTTATAATTAATAAGGGTAATGGGTGAAAGTAATAATTAATATAATATTAGAATTTAATGTAATTAATATAGGTAATATTGGAAGTTACTTAAATTGTAGGACAACCTTATTGACTTTAAGTGTTTTTATTGGATCATAGAATTGTTAATTAGTGTCTTATAATAAGAACCAAAGAGATTGATAATAACAAATATGCTATTTATATTTTTGACTAAAAATAATGTTACTCTCTTTCCAATAATGCTTATTATATAAATTTATCTTGTATTTAATATTATTGATTTAAAATTAATTGAACCTGCTTGACAGTTCAGCGTAACTCTTTTATAAATTTCCTAAAAGTCAAAACTATATTAATAAATTAATAATTTTTTTGTTAAGCATTAGTAAATTAATAGAAACTTGGAAGGCTTAATTTGATACTACTTCCGGTCCTAATTATAAAACCTATTTGATATTTTTAGAAAGGTTAAAAAAGCTAAATAAGTTACTTCATCATTTCACATATTGTGTATCTTCATATTATATATTAGTTTATTAGTCAAATTAATTAGTTTTAAGAAAATAAAAATAAAAATTCTCTAAAGTAATTTAATTAGATTCCTTAATCTCTCCAAAAAAAAAAAGTTAACTAAATTTTATAATTAGGACCGGAGGGTTAAGCTAAACAAGTATTAAATACTTTAGGTATTAGTAAAACCAGACTTCTATTTTGCATCATGCCAATTTGAGAGAAAAAGATTTATATTGTGAATGAAGGAGTATATTTATTGATTACACGCATCTTAATTAATGGTAGTTTTCACTGTAGATAATTAAAAGAAATTGTATTTAGGCGAATCAACACATCTCTTAGACTCTTAATTAGATTTATCAAACAAAATTAATTTTCTTAATCCATATAAATTATTCTAACCATACATTTATAAATTAAAAGAGGCATATGTTAAAATGTTTCAGGAAAAAAAGAAAGCATACGTAATACTAAGAAAAACATAATAAAGGGAGAAGAGCAGTCAGGTCCAAAAGAGAAAATTAATGATAACTAGGTCGTGTGAATTGTCGTGAGAATTTTATTTATAAAAAATAAAATAAAATTTCATTAATTTTTATTTGAATTTTCAAATGGTATTATTATGGTCCTCTATTTTTTTTTTTTTATACATAGGTGATAGGGGATGGGGGAATCGAACCCAGTATAAAGGGGTGAGAAGACTACTCCCAATACCACTACACTACTAGTAGTACCGGTCCAGGGTCTATTTTTAAAGTGTTATGTTTTCTCAATATTTTATTGTTCTCGGATGCCGAGTAAAGAGGCCGTTACAATACTGAAAGTCATTATATCTAAATAGTCTAAATTTGATCCAAACATTTAAAAGAAGCCATATCATTTATTTTAAATTATCTCATATAGTATTTTTTTACTCTACGTGGTAATTTAAAAGAAATGATATGTCTCCCTCTAAATATTTATATCAAAATTGAACGATCCAGATAAAAAAATATAATGAAGGAAGATGAGAGAGGTCTCCTTGCATAAAACGAGGTCACTGGTGTTCCTTCCTCCTCATCCAGTGCGCTACAGAGAGCTCAGCCTCTCTCAGATTCAGACAAAACGCTTCCTTGAGAGAGAGAGAGAGAGAGGCTACAAGAAGAAGATGGAAGAAGGAGGGAGGAATAATGAGTACACTCAAGATGGAACTGTGGATCTCAGAGGAAAACCTGTCCTTAGATCCAAACGAGGTCGCTGGAAAGCTTGTTCCTTCGTCGTTGGTAAATAAACCTCTCTCTCTCTCTCTCTCTCTGTGTCTGGCCTTGTTGTTTCAAGTATTTACTACGTAGATTTCTCAACTCATAAGCTGGAAGTAGTGTACTAGATCGCTTGTTAATAAGGGAGGCTTCATTTTTGTCCTCTAACTCTTGTTTTTTTTAAGAAAAAAGAATTTAAATCAGCTCTGCAACTTAAACATAAATGGTTTAGAGATGAATATCAATGGACATCAATACTTGCTGTTGGGGTTTTTCTTGTTCCAGCTCCATCTATGCAATGATAATTTCCTCCTCCTCTTCTCTTTTGTTTTGTTTTTGTTGTGAACATCCATTAAAGGACTTTCTCAAGCTTTATAAAAAATGCAAGTAAACTCTGCAACTTGCTCCTTTGTCTTCTTAGTGAACAAAATTTGCTTTACTATTATAAATATCTTATTAATCGCATATATTAAGAAATTTTTTATTAAAAAATAATTTTCAATACAAATAAATAAATAATGAGTTATTTTTTTTTAAAAAAAAATCAACATAAATTTCTTACATAGAATAATTGAACTAATTTTTATTTTTAATAAATTAATTATCTAAATATACGTTTAGGATCATACAAGTATTTTTTGGGAAAAACCCAGGTTCTAAAAAAATATCATCTCAGAGAAAATTCTAACTTAAAAAAGGTGTTGAGTAGTTGTTAAAACCTATAGTCATTAATTCCTTAAAGAATTTGTCAACTAGACATCAGGATTTTCACTGAAATTTTTTTGGCATTTTTTTTAGTTCTTTGATATCTTAAAAGGGTTTTTCCTATTTTTTATTTTATTTAATGAAAAAAAATCACATTTCTCAATCTATCTTATTATGATGTTGACCTGGGAAAAAATAAAACTGATAAATTTAATACAACCGGACCTGACAGTCCGAGTCTAGCCCCGCCGCCGGGGGGGTTGGTTAATTTTTTAACATTTAATAGTAAAATCAATTTTCTTATTGCAATTTGCAAGTGTGTTCAGTGATTTACGGATGGTCAAGTTCACGACCTTAATTCAATATTTTAAGTATAAAATAAAGGGTTAAGAGGTTCATTATCGAAATATTTTTTTTAAGGTGATTCAAACATCCTAAAATATATTTTTATTTTCTTACAAGAGCACCTGAAGTATTTTATTTTTCAGGTACATCTAACAATTTACAATATATTTTTTCCTCAATTTGGTTCAGTCCCCCCACACAAGAAACAACGTACGAATCTTCTTGTTTGATTTCTTTTTTAAAAGTCACATTTTTCTTCTTGTAAGGCCTCATGGTAGGTATGGCGATAAAGAGTATTTGTATTCCCTTATGCTTATATTATGACTATCTATCTATATATATATATATGTCTATATATATATATATATATATATATATATATGTATATGTATTTGTGTGTGTATATATAATTAGCATGCCATGTCCACCTTTAAATGAATTTAAATTGATTTATCTGGCTAAAATAAAAATAAAAATGATTTCAAATCAATTTTCTAGTATTTTTCCGAGATAAATAGACCATAAAAATTCATATTACATGACATATATGCATGATTTATTCAAATTTTTAAGTGGATATATCCCTTCGGAATTCGGATTGTCGGCACACTGCATCCGGTCCATTTCTTAAGAAGCCTTTTAATGGTTTCAATGAGCATCATATATATTTATAGGGATTTAAACTCTTTATATTGCATGAGAAAAAAAAATTTACTTCTTATATGTGTGTAACATAAAAAAACACTTCTTCTACAATATGAAAAGTGTTTTCCCCATATTTATATAATTCATACATACCTATATTTAATGTGATGTTCTTGTAGTTTAGTATGGCTAATAAGAGTGACATTGAAAATTATATAACTTTTATGATAAATTTAATAAATTTAACTGTTTTTATTAATATATGTTAATTAGCTAAAAACCTCTTATAAAATGGATTGGATTGGAGGAATCTATCTTTAAATATAAGCTTTAAATTTGAGAATGAGACTGCTTCAAAATATAAGGTTCTTTCAGTTTTATCTCAACTTCTATTGTTTCCCCCCCCCATTTTACCGATATTGACTGCACACACACACAGACTTGGGTGAAGGATTCTCTTCCCATGTTTTTTTTTTTTTTCATTTTTCCTTATCAGCACATTTAAATCGTTGATTTGTAAGATAAAAGAGATGTTAAAATAATATTATGATTAATTAAATAAATATGATTTAGAGATAATAAAAAAATAATTATGAGAAAAACTCCAGGACACAGGGTGTGGGTGCAGGGAGGCTTTATTAAAATAAACTTTTATGTACGGTTTATTATTCCTCCTATATTAAGACCCCTGTACTCGTATGCATTGCATTGAATCCGATTCCCGCCAGCTAGTTTGCTAGGCGAATAGAGTAGATACATTTATATATAGCCCATCTCATTTAGGCATGCTTGCATGGTGGTTGGAGTTTTTTTTTTTTTTTTTTTCAAATTTTATTTTTATAAATTTTAAATAAGAGAAAAGTTAGATTATAAAGTGATATATATTTAGATTGATAATAATAAAAATTCATTTCGAGCAAAATAAAAAATAAAAAACTCATCTACATTTTGAAAAGCTGGTCTAGTAACTTTTTATAAAAGTCCATTTAAAAAAAGGCAACCTAACAACCTCGTTTTACTTCAACCTTACTTTTTCCCTGTTTTTTCCAGCCTCGATTTACTCCAACCTTACTTTTTCTTCTTACTACCGTTTTCACAAACAGGATCTCCCAAAAAGTAAGCTAACCTACCACTATCCTGTGGCATGTGGGGCAGTTCCCTCTCTCTTTTTTCTTCTGCCCCCCCCCCCCCCTCCCTATATTTACCGCTTTGATTTCGATCAATTGAAAATTAAGGTATTTCACTAAATATTTTATTTTTTACATATTTTATTTTTGCATTGATTTGTACTTTTATTTTAGGGAAAAAGACGAATAAATATCATCTGAACTTGTAAAACCCCCAAAAGCCCACCGAATTTGTAAAAAAAACTTAGAGATAATAAAGACTTTTGAGTGTTATGCAAATTCATGCAAAATGACGATAATGCCCCTTGCCCTTTTAAGAGATCCTCCGCTGTTGAAGCCAACGCCGACCTCGTTGCCGATGCTAACGCCACACCCGTCGCCTTGGACGCCGCATCGGCCGGCACCGGTGAAAAAGAAAAAAAAAATTGAAACACGATACGAAACACAGTAAATATTTTTTCATCTGTCGATCTGGATGAAATTGGAAGAAGAAGGCGTGAAGGAAGGAAGGATGCAAGAAGAAAATGAAGAAAGGAAGGAGGAAGAAGGTAGAAGGAAGAAGAGGAAAAAAAAAAATACACTTCCAATGTGCACTGGAAGTGCACACTTGGAGTGCGAGTGTGCACTCCAAGAAGTGCACACTCACACTTCCAGTGCACATTGGAAGTGTACTTTTTTCCCCCTCTCTTCTTCTTTCTACCTCCTTCCTCCTTCCTTCCTTCCTTTTCTTCTTCCTTCCTTCCTTCACGTCTTCTTCGTCCAATTTCTTCCGGATCGACCGATGAAAAAAATATTTACTATGTTTCGTGTCGTGTTTCAATTTTTTTTCTTTTTCACTGGTGCCGGCTGATGCGGCGTCCAAGGTAGCGGGTGTGGCGTCGGTATCGGCGTCGGCGATGGGGGTCGGCGTCAGCTTCAAACGGCGGAGGTGAACGTGCGATGGCTCTCATTCTCTCGTTCAGTTCATCTCTCTCAAAAGGGCAAAGGCATTATCGTCATTTGACATGAATTTGCATAACCCTCAAAAGTCTTTGTCATCTCTTAGTCTTTTTACAAATTCGGTGGGCTTCTGGGGGTTTTGCAAATCCAGATGGTATTTATTTGTCTTTTTCCCTTTATTTAACTAGAATAATCATTATTTATTTTTTTTTATACGGTTAAATTTAAATTTAGAATTTAAATTTTGTGGAACAGTGTACGAGGTATTTGAAAGAATGGCATACTATGGGATCTCATCCAATCTGATTCTGTATTTGACAACCAAGCTTCACCAAGGCACCGTTGCTTCATCGAACAATGTCACTAATTGGGTTGGCACCATCTGGATCACGCCCATTCTTGGCGCGTACGTCGCAGACGCTCACCTTGGCCGTTATTGGACTTTTCTCCTTGCTTCCCTCGTCTACCTCTCTGTATGCATTTCTTCTCTACTCCAATTAATGCTTCATCCATTCTACCACTAAACTAAACTAAATGCAGGGGATTAGACAATTAATTACTGCAACATAAAAATAATTAATTACCATATTTTAAAAAATTAATTTATTTTTTAAAGTTGTGTCTTGGGTTTTCTAAAGTATTTGAATTTTTTTATAATGGATACTACTTTTTTGTGGAAAACCTTTTAGTATATAATCAATAAAAACTAATCATAAATTTTTTTAAAAAATTTTAAAGAAAAATTGAATTAAAATATTACATTTAAAACTAAAGCAAAATCTTCTACAAACTTTTAAATTTAGAACCAATAAGGGTATGTAAACTATACATTATAATATACAAAGTTTACAAACTCTATTATTAATAAATTTAAATTAAAAATATATTAATTTTCTTTAAAAAAATCAATACTTATATATTTTCATGGGAAAATAATATTTAAAAACTTTAAAATTACAAAATCACAAAATCACAAATCTGATTTGTAACCAATAGTTGATAAAAGAATGACGAGATTTGATAAACAATTCATTAACTCATTCTTTTTGAAAAAACATGATTTAAGAATTTCCAATTTAAAAATTCTTGTTTTATCATTTTTATTATTCGAATATTCAGTATTTGGGGAATATATATATATGTGTGTGTCATCCATCCCTATCATATTTATTCACAAGATCAAATATGGCTTCGCGTAAGTTTTTGACTGCACAAGTCCACACAACAAGTAGGAGAAGGCTCTAGACAGGCCAATAATGCAATGATCACATATGCAGAAAAGTCTTCATGTTTGAAAACCGATAATTGGCCAAGAAAACCCCATACGTAAGTGATAATGACAGGGCGACATTGTCTATCTTCATTTCTTGAAATATATTCAGTTGGCTAAATTTTTTTCTTTATTAAATATAAGTCCCTTCTAACAGTCATTAATGACTTTTTTCCTTCTAATTTTACCACTATTAAATAAAATAAATACGTTAGACAAAATGTATATAATATTTTTTCAATTCTCATTAAATGATGGTAAATTTGCAAAAGTTATTCAATTTATTAAATGTTTTAATTTCCATTTTTGGGTATATGAGGTTTGGTCAAACTAGACTTATATAATATAAGATATCTTTTAAAAAAATACGTTTGTAAAAGGAGGAAACGTTGTTTGTATTCCTTTGACGGTGCAACTATGTAATTAATTACTTTATCTGGTTTTTAATATAAGATCAATTATAATGAAAAAATTAAAATATAAAGTGAATCTTGTATTAACGGCAAGTGGTAGTATTACACAAATAATATAATTTGAGATATTTTTGAACCATTTCGTGTCTTACTTTTTCATAGTTTAATAATATAGGTCCTTTCACATCAAAAACATTACTACAGATAAGTAAATTATATTAAAAGCTCACGAAATTGAAAACCCATAATAATAGCTTATTGTATAGCCATAGTTTTTTGTTCATGATATATTTTTTCATGTATAAGGTGTTTGAAAACTTTATGAAATAATCATGGTTTTGATTTAATGAGTGTTTGTTTAAGTTGGATTGAAGTTGTAATCAATTACTCCCTCTGCTCCTAATTATAAGAGCTAGTTAACTTTTTTAGAAAGATTAAGTAAGTCAATTAAATTACTTTAAAGTATTTTTATTTTTATTTTTTTCTTTAAACTTATTAATTTGACTAGTAAACTAATATATAATCTAAGAATATTTAACATATGAAATGATTAAGTAACTTATTTAGCTTCCTTAATCTCTCCAAAGAAAGTCAACTAGCTCTTATAATTAGGACCGAAGGTAGTATATATAAAAGAAACCTCTTAATGATAAAATAAATTTTTGAGATAAAATGTTAGTTTAGCCATACATTATTTAAAGGAACTTCTAATGATCAATTATTTTTAAATACTCCTCCGGTCCTTAATATAAAATATATTTACCTAATTTAATTAGATTAAGGAAAGTAGTTAAATTAGTTAATATAACATATATTTTTTAAAACACTCTAGTCATCTTACTTAATTCTCTTATTCTCTCTCCTCTTTGATTATTGTTAATAGAGCATCAATCAATAGGGGTAAATAAGGAAAACAATTGACAAATATAAAAATTGTGTCTTATATTTAGGACAAAAAATAAATCCTCAAATATGTAATATATTAACGGAGGAGTAAGAATTTAAGAAAATCAATTTCTTAAATATACTTCATTCAGAACCTATCGTTTCCTCTTTTTAGTTAGTTAAAGGGGCACACACCAACGGTTAACAAGTTACTAAAATGTATTGTTTCCACCTAGTCCAATCACACACTTTCAGACTATATCAATTAAATTTTTTTAATGAATTTTTCTTACTCTTATTTCTTATATATTATCTTTATTAAAATTTTATAACCTCACTTCTCCAATTTTTTAGAATCCAACTCAATTTTTTTTTTCCTCCACTCTTCTCCCCTCCAAATCCCTCCTACCAAACACCTCATCAGACTACACACAAAACACAAATCTACCGTTTACTTTTAAGGTTATACACTGTGGCATAAATATTTTTGCAGGGAATGTGTTTGTTGACACTATCAGTCTCACTACCATCCTTGAAGCCACCAAAATGCATAGAAAAGGATATAGGTAACTGCAAAAGTGCCTCCCCATTACAGCTAGCGGTGTTCTATGGGGCCCTATACACTCTGGCTATAGGAACTGGTGGTACCAAACCTAACATCTCCACCATTGGAGCTGACCAGTTTGATGATTTTGATCCAAAAGAGAAGACGTTGAAGCTCTCATTCTTCAACTGGTGGATGTTCAGCATCTTCTTTGGAACTCTCTTTGCAAACACAATCTTAGTTTATATTCAGGACAATGTTGGGTGGACTCTTGGCTATGCACTTCCAACTCTTGGCCTTGCAATCTCCATTTGCATCTTCTTGGCGGGAACTCCTTTTTATAGGCATAAATTGCCCACTGGGAGTCCCTTCAGGAGAATGGCTACTGTTATTGTGGCTGCTCTTAGGAAATGGAAGGTCTCTCTTCCAACAGATCCTAAAGAACTTTATGAGCTGGATTTACAAGAGTATGCTAACAAAGGAAAGTTTAGAATTGACTCCACTTCTTCACTCAGGTGCGTGGTCCTTCCCTCTATCATTATTCCACTTGTCCTATATATAAGGAACAAATAATTGTTACTCCGATTCTAATAACAGTTAAATGATTAAATATGTTTTAAATTGATAAAATTCTTGAAATTCGTCCTTATTAGAATCTTTTTCTCTTTTGATATTTAGAAATTGTTCTCAACCTTTCTCTCCCTCCCTCCTCTTTTTCTCTTTCCAACAAAAATTGAATAGGGGCAAAATTGAAAAAATGTCATTCATAACCCTAAAAAGGGTTATATTTGGGATTTTCTCTTACAAGTATTTGTAATAGGAACTGGAATCATAACTTACAGAAATAACAAAACAGCTAAAAATTTCATAAGTAATTTCAAAAAGTCTTTTACCAAAAATATTTCAAAAAGTCAAGTTATCTTTATGTGAGTATAGATCCTATAAAATACTACCTCTGGTCCTAATGAAACACTTTTGTAGTGTAATTTACACTACAAAGTGTTACTATAATTAGGATCGAGGAGAGTAGTTAATTGTCCAATTTTCACTATAAGTTTTAAAGAATAATGTGTGATAAAGGAACAAATTTAAATTGAAAATAGTTGGCGTGAAAATTTTAATTTAAAAGAATTAATGATGTAAATTATGACAATTTATACCTTTAGCCAGAGAAGATTCACAATTATATCATAAACACTTTTTTTGGCTAGTAACGTCAAAGAGCTTGTCAACTGAAAAACTTGAAATGTTAGGTGAAGATGCAACCCGCCATAATATTAGATGTGACAAATTTTCATATGAATAATAAAGTAACCATAATTATATTATTATTGTTTTCTTTACAATGGTAATCTGTTTTAGGAAATCATATTGACCTTCAATTACTTTAGATTGAGTCAGTTTGAACCATACAGGGATGAATTAAAGTTCTCTCCAACAATTTTCTTTATACCTAATCAAGATTTTGCTTAAGGAGAACAAATGTCAGATCACTTAAACCACTTGCTATTGTGCATAGTTATTTTACTTACACACATTATTTCTGGCTATAATCTCTACCAATGCAATATACCTTGCAGGTTCTTGAACAAGGCATGTGTAAAAACAAGTGCTGGAACTAGTCCATGGATGCTATGTACAGTGACCCAAGTGGAAGAAACAAAGCAAATGATAAGAATGATACCAATCTTGATCTGCACATTTGTTCCAAGCACCATGGTGGCTCAAGCCAATACCTTATTTGTTAAGCAAGGAACTACTCTTGATAGACACGTAGGCAGCTTCCATATCCCTCCTGCAAGTTTAGGAGCATTCATCACTTTGTCCATGTTAATCTCAGTTGTTCTCTATGACCGGTTCTTTGTGAAGATCATGAAGAAGATAACCAAGAACCCCAGAGGCATCACTCTTCTTCAGAGAATGGGAATTGGATTAACAGTCCACATTTTGATAATGATCACAGCAAGTTTCACTGAGAGATACAGACTTAGTGTGGCAAGAAAACATGGGGTTGTTGAGAATGGAGCTCAAGTTCCTTTAAGTATATTCATTTTGCTTCCTCAGTTCATTCTCATGGGAACTGCTGATGCATTCTTAGAAGTTGCAAAGATTGAGTTCTTCTATGATCAAGCCCCAGAAAGCATGAAGAGTCTTGGGACTTCATATTCTATGACTACTTTAGGAGTTGGAAACTTTCTTAGCTCTATTTTGCTATCCACTGTTTCAAAAATCACTAGCAACAATCATAATCATCACCATGGATGGATCTTGAACAACCTCAATGCTTCTCATCTTGATTACTACTACGCATTTTTCGCCGCGCTGAACTTGTTGAACTTCTTCTTGTTCATTGTTGTGACCAAGTATTATGTGTATAAAGCTGAAGTATCTGACTCTATTAAGGTGCTCACTCAAGAGCTGAAGGGGGACACAGTGAATCAACCAAGAGATTAGTTAGTTGGTTTAATTTGATTAAAAATAAAGATTTGGTTATTGGGATCCTGCTGAATGATTGCGTGATTAGTCATTGTGTCTCCTTATTAAATGATAAGTTACATGAGAATGTATGAACCATGCAAAACTATGAATTATTAAACAAATTGAAAAGTTTTTCTCTTGAATTATCGTGTATCTTTATACAAGAAAATAATAATAATAAAATATTAGATCATCTTTTTTAGATCAATTTTGGAGGATAAAGTTTAAAAAGTGTAGCTGTTGACATTTTTGTAAATATTGATTTAAAAATAAAGGTATAAAAAATACACATAAGCTTTTCTTTAAAGTACACCCAACACTAAATATTTTTTTAGGTGAAAAAGCAATCATGAACTTTAAAAATAAGGGCCAAAATCACACTTCCCTCATATTCATATTAACCGTTAGTTTGACTAAGAACACTAACATGGACGATGAGTCAGCTAATTTCAATCTTAACTGGCAGTTGGATGGAAAAAAGAAACACCTATGAGCTCCATTTGTTCTCTCATATGACCACTGTGCCTATTCTCCTAACACAAAAAGTTTCTTGACTCTTGCATCACCGAGGAATCAAAACCAATAACCATTAAAAAAAAAAAAAAACACACATCATTGATCAACATACTCAAAATTCAAAATGCAAAAAGGCAAATCAAACTCAAAACTACTAATAAGAACGTAGGAATCAAGCCATATATACAAAATCATATAATTAAAAGGAAAAAAAAAGATCTGCACAAATATCTCCATGTCATTGAAAAGGCTAGAAAAATCCCTGAAGCTTCAAACATAGAAGCACCGTTACCAATCTCTTCTTCCCGATTGTCTTCCATAATCTCTCCTCAGGCTTGCCGTAGATTCATTGAAGCAAGGGTCTCAAGAAAAACAAGCAGAGTTCCACCATTACCCGGAAGAAAGAAACTAGAATTTCGAAATTTGGCTTTGTACCTAAAAAACCTTACTAATCGTTCTGAAAATCCGCAACAAAATAAATATAGCTTCAAAAAGATTTGGGCCTGTTTAGGATAGTGGTAATAAAAGTGGTTGTTGTTTCTGATAGACTTTTTCTGATGTTGTTACGGACCGACCCAACAGACCCAGGTCCGGACCTCGGCCCAACCACGCTAGGGACAAAATTTGCGCCTTAATAGGGAACAATACGAGATCCCACGAATGGGGAATCTCATTAATAGGGGATCTCCTACAATCAGGGCACCAACAAATCAGCCCCTAAAGGCTCAATCCCGGATATTGCTCATTAGGGCAGAGATATGCGCACCAGGCTCCTCTATAAATACAAGGAAACCCTGAACAGGTGCACACGTTCTATCTCATGCTCTATTTACCTACTGTTACACAGAGCACACACCCCACTCCCCTGGCTTCACGCCTTCAAGTTTACTGCGAACTACGTGGACTTTGATCCCTTCAAAGGGTACGTAGGCTCTAGGCTTGACAACCTAGTCAAGTCCAATCTCTGTGTTCTTAGAACAGAACATTGGCGCCGTCCGTGGGGACCCATAAACTTCTATCCCGTGACCACTGATGACAAACACTCGAAGCCACAGCAGAAATCCGCCACTGCCACCAGTGGGTGGAGACCCCCAGCCAAGCCGGCCTCCACCAGATCAGCCCCCGGAGCAATCGCGGCGAGAAAACACCCCAGAAGGGCATGTCACTGACACGGCAACCTCCCCTTCCGCGGAAGAGCAGCCACTGCAAGAAGCGCATACAGAATCCCCGGAACAAGACGTCCAGGCGGTCGAAGCCGACGTCCGCATACTACGGAGGACACAGGAGTCATTCTTCCAGAGGTTTGAAAACAAGGAAAAACGAGATGACCTACAGAGGCAGGCCGACTTCGAGGCCTTTGGCCGAATGATCCAGGAGGCGCTCAAGAACGATCGCTGACGAGGAAACCGTCGTAGGAATCATAGAAGAGGAAGGAGGACTCCCGTGGATGACAGCAGTTCCTCGAGCAGCCCAGAGCCGAGGAGCACACGCCGCGGTAACGGCGAGCCGGAGCGGAGGACACGCGCTGAGAGAGGCCGATCACGGTCTCAGGAGAATGAGGGGAACGACAGTGACAGTCCTAACCGCACTGATCGGGCGACCAGGGAAGGCCGGGACCGAGAAGAACGCCGTGTGGAGGACAGAACTCCTCGGACTCATAGATCACCTCGCCAGGGATCCCCTCGGGAATATCGGGTGACGTACCTGTCGGACTCCGGCAGATCCCCATTCTCCAGGGAGGCGGCCACGGCCCGTTATCCGAAACATTTCGATCTGGCCGACCTTCCGAAGTACGACAGAACCCAAGATCCACGCAATCACCTTGACGTGTTCGAAAAGCTCATGTGGGTGCGACAGATTAGCGGTCCAGTCGTCCAGCGTCTCTTCACGGCCACTCTGAACAGACCCGCACACAGATGGCTGAGCTCCCTCCCAGATAACTTGGTCTGGAGCTATGAAGACCTCGGACGCAAGTTCGAGTTGCATTTCGCCACTAGCAAGAAACAGCCAAAGACCACCTTCACACTAAGCAAGATACAGCAGAGGAAAGGCGAGGCCCTACAGAAGTACTTGGATCGGTTCCGCGATGTAGCCATGCAGGTGCGGTCGGCTCGGTCAGGTTTGGCTCAACACCTGTGTAAGAACCCAGTGTACACCTTGACCGAGTTCTACACCTAGGCCAAGAAGTATCTGGAGGTAGAACAGATGGAGGCGGCCAACGCCGATGAACCCGAACGGACGAGGAGAAGTCCGCCCAGCGATGGAGAACGGCCTAGAGGGACGAAGGCCGACCCCAGAAGGCGGAACCGTGAGAGCCGAGCCAAACCTGACCGAGCCGACCAGAAAGCCAAATACGATAGCTATACCCCGTTGAATGTCCCTCGGTCTCAGGTATGGAAAGAGGTAGCCTAGCCCGAGATGAAAAGGGCCGACAAGCCCAGGCCGGTCAGAGGCTATTCCAACACGGACCGTAGCAAATTCTGCACATTCCACGACTGCCACGGACACACTACTGACGAATGCTATGACCTCCGCGATGCCATTGAAAAATTCGTGAGGGATGGGAAGCTACATCAGTACGTTATCAAGACCCAGGGAAGGACGAACGGCAAGCGTAATGACCGTGCCCGCACCAAGAGTCCGTCCAAGGAAACAGGGAAGCAGGGGAAGAAGCAGAAGGCGGCCTTGGACGACGAATTCCCCGATGTAGATTTCTAGTGTAACGTTGTTAGCGGAGGGTTTGGAGGCGGCGGAGACACCGTAAGCCAGCGGAAGAAGTACCTCCGCGAAGTGTTGACCGTCCAAGACCTCCCAAAGTTCAAGGAGGATCCCAAGAAGCCAAGGCCGCCCACGCTGACCTTCACTGACGAAGAGCTGAAAGACGTCATACCCGGCCATCTGGATGGACTGGTAATCACTGGAACCCTGGTCAATTGCCGAGTTAAAAGAATTTTTGTTGATGCAGGGAGCTCGGCCGATATCATAAGTTGGGACGCCTACAAAAGGATGCACCTCGATAGAGAGGATCTCAAGCCGTGCAAAACCACCCTGATTGGCTTCAACGGCGAGCAGTCCTTTCCAAAAGGTTACATCGACCTCAGGCTGACCCTTGGGACCAAGGAAGCTTTCAAGTTTGAACGCATAAAATTCATAGTGGCAGACTTCCGGTCCCCCTACAATACCATCCTGGGCAGGCCAACAATCCACAACTGGGACATACTGGTGTCCACCAAGCACCAGAAGCTGAAGATGGTTAATGACAAAAACCAGGTAGTTGTGGTATCCGGAGACCAGAAAGAGTCGAGGCAATGCTACTTCAAAGCTCTCCGGGTCGAGGAAGGAGGACCCTCATCCCCACCCCGGCTCGGATCCAATGAGCAAGTAGCCGAAGCCGGCTCCTGCAAGCGCTCGCGGAGGCAAGTCCACATGGTAGAGCTCGACCTCCGAGAGCAAGATAATCCGAGGCCCGAGGCGGAAGGAGAGTTGGAGGAGGTAGTGTTGCGTTCAGACCCGTCCAAGACCGTCAAGATCGGCCGAGACATGGAAGACAACCTCCAAGCTCTTATGACCCGCTTCCTAAAGGAGAACCAAGACGTCTTCACCTAGACCTCAGCCGAAGTACTCGGCATCGACCCCTACTTCTACTACCACAAGCTCGGCATATGGCCGGGGTCAAGACCCGTGGCACAGAAGAAGAGGAACATTGCGGACAACAGGCAGAAGGCTCTCGAGGACCATATCGAGGAGCTCCTAGCGGCCGGCTTCATCCGAGAGGTGCAGTACACCACCTGGCTCTCCAACGTAGTGATGGTCCTCAAACCCAGAGATAAATGGAGAGTGTGCGTCGACTACTCCAACCTCAACAAGGCCTGCCCAAAGGATTCCTACCCGATGCCAAGTATTGACAAGCTTGTAGACAACTCGGCCGGGTACCGGCTCCTCTCCTTCATGGACGCCTACTCCGGATACAACCAGATCGCAATGCATCCGGAAGACCAAGAGAAGACCGCCTTCATGACGGATAAGGCTAACTACTGCTACAACGTCATGCCGTTCGGACTGAAGAATGCCGGGGCTACCTACCAAAGGATGATGAACAGGGCTTTCGAAGATCAGATCGGGCGCAACATCGAGGTCTACATCGACGACATGATCGTCAAGTCAAAGCTTCCAGAAGACCACATCCGGGACCTTGAACAGACGTTTGCGAAATTAAGAAAACATCGAATCAGGTTGAACCCGGCCAAATGTGCTTTTGGAGTTCCGGCTGGGAAGTTCTTAGGCTTCATGTTGACCAACCGAGGAATCGAGGCCAACCCGAATAAGTGCAAGGCCGTGCTCGACATGCAGCCCCCAAGGACCAAGAAAGAGGTACAACATCTAACCGGCCGACTGGCCGCCCTAACAAGGTTTCTCCCGAAGTCAGCTGAGAAAGCCCTGCCTCTATTCAAATTATTGAAGAAGGAAACCCGAAGCGGGTGGAATCCCGAGTGCGATGCCACCTTCAAAGAAGTCAAACGGTGTCTGGCAACCCCTCCGGTACTAACTAAGCCGGATCAAGGAGAAACGCTGTTCCTTTATTTGTCGATCGGCAATGAAGCCGTTAGCGCCGCTTTGGTAAGGGAAACCGAGGCCGGGCAGAAACCAATATACTTCATCAGCAAGGCCCTGCAAAGCTCGGAACTCCGGTACCAGAAACTGGAGAAAGTGGCCTTCGCCCTACTCACCGCGGCCCGAAGGCTCTGGCCTTACTTCCAAGGACATCAGATTGTGGTACGAACCAGCTAGCCGATCCGCCAGATCCTCCACAAGCCCGACCTGGCAGGAAGAATGACCAACTGGGCCATAGAACTGTCTGAGTTTGACATCGCTTTTGAGGCCCGGCAGGCAATCAAGTCCCAGGCACTGGCCGACTTCGTCAGGGAACTCACCCTGGCCACTACCAATGACGGGATTTGGAAGGTCTACGTGGATGGATCCTCCAACGCAAAGGGCAGCGGTGCAGGAGTCATCGTCGAAAGCCCACAGGGGGTAGCCACTGAGCACTCTCTTCAATTGAAGTTCCAGACCTCCAATAATCAGGCCGAATAAGAGGCCCTGCTGGCCGGGCTGCTTCAGGCAAAGGACAATGGCGCCCAACGAGTAAAGGTTTTAACCGACTCGCAGCTCGTCGCAGCCCAGATTGATGGCTCCTATCAAGCAAAAGGCCCTCTTATGGCAAAGTACCTGAACCGTCCCAAAGAGCTCATGGCCGAATTCGAGGAGGTAACGGTCTCCCATATCCCAAGAGAGGAGAACGCCAGAGCCGACATCCTCTCCAAGTTGGCGAGTACTAAGGGGCCAGACAATCACAGAACCGTGATCCAACAAAATCTGACCGAGCCGAGCTGCGTTATGGCCATCTCCGCCGGCCTCGACTGGAGGAAGCCAATAGAAGACTACCTCGAAAGGGGGATCATCCCTACCGATTTGACCGAGGCCAAAAAGCTGATCAGAGAAGCCGCCCTCTACGCAATGGTTGATGATCAACTTTATAGAAAAGGGCTCCACTGCCCAATGATGAGGTGTCTCGGCGAATCCGAGGCCAAATACGTGCTGGCCGAACTCCACGAAGGTAGCAACGGCCACCACATGGGGGGCAAGGCCCTCGCTAGAAAGGCTCTACGCACCGGCTATTATTGGCCCACTATGAAGCATGATGCCATGGAAAAAGCCATGATATGTGACAGTTGCTAGAAGCACGCCAGGATCATATGGCCGCCGCCCTCAGAGTTGAAAGGAATGCCAGCCCCCTGGCCCTTCTACAAGTGGGGCATGGACATCCTCGGACCCTTCCGGCCGACGCAAGGACAATGCAGATGGATCATAGTCGCTGTAGACTACTTCACCAAGTGGATCGAGGCAGAACCACTCGCCACCATTACATCGGCCAAGGTTATGAAGTTCTTCCGGCACAACATCGTCTCCCGTTTCGGGATACCCGCCGAGGTCGTCACGGACAATGGCACCCAGTTCATGGACCATCGATTTCAGGCGCTAATGTCCAACCTGGACATCAAGCAGCACTTCTCATCCGTGGAACATCCCCAGTCAAATGGCCAGGCCGAAGCCGCCAACAAGATCATCTTGGACGGGCTGAAGAGACTATTGTTGCAAGCCGAGACCAACTGGACCGAGCAACTCCACAGCGTCCTATGGGGATATCGGACAAGCGTACAATCTTTGACCCAGGAAACACCCTACAGGCTAACCTATGGATGCGAGGGAATGATCCCAGTTGAAATCGGACAGCCATTCTGGAGGAAGGTCAGAGCCAGACAGGAAGGGCAAGAGTCGAACGACGACGCCTTAAAGACAGACTTGGACCTCATTGACGAAATCCGGGTTGCGGCACGCTGCCGGGAACTAGCCGCCAAGCAGTTACTCGCGGCTAAGTACAATAGAAAGGTCCGACCCCGGTCTTTTAACCGAGGCAACCTAGTACTCCGACGGGCCGACATAGGCAACAAGAATGCCAAGGACGGGAAACTGGCGGCAAACCGGGAAGGGCCCTACCGGATTAAGGAAAAGCTCGACGGAGGAGCATATACCCTCGAGACTTTGGCGAGAAAGCCAATCAAAAGAACTTGGAATGCCAACAAGCTGAAGATCTACTATAGCTAGACCTCTTTTCGGCAATGTTTGTTTGCTTTCATAATGATTTCTTTCATTGAGTGTGTTTCCTTATCATTGTTTTCACTTTAAGTCCAAGTTTTGCCATTTCTAATTATGATGCTTTGTAAAGCCCCTTAGGGCTATCTCTTATCAATAAAGGATCCCACTGAGGAGATTTACGAATGTGCACAAAGTTTACTTAAGCATGAAGCCGAAGCCATGTAGCTCGGCCAAACACGATAAGGTCGAGGCAAAGAAACCCGGCCAAGAAGCCGAAAGCCGAGGCCATCAAGCCCGGCACCGGCAAACGCCCCAAGGTTGCAAACCCGGCCAAAACCAAAAAACATCTAGATGTACGAAAACCGGCCGTTGTACCCCGACGGGCACTGGTTAGAGCTCGGCGAAGGAGCCGTACGTGGCCCTTTGCGAAATTGACGTGTCAACGCTCGCCCAGCTAAGCAAGCAGACTACCATGCCGACCCTGATCAGGTCAAAATGTCCGACCTCAGGTAGACGAAACCTCGGTTAGACACGTGATAGTCCTGCCCTTACGCCGGTTAAATTTAATCCGACTATATGAAAGTTGGAGCTCGACTATTAGAAAGTCGGGCCGAGGCAGTACAGTTAGTTATGCCTGACTAGGCTGAAACAAGACAACCTTACCCCAACCTCCCACACGCTAAGGGCGGTAGAGAACAGACGGCCTGCAACAATGCAGCCGCTAAACACTAAAACTTAGACAAAAGAATGATACAGTTATCCATTGTCTAAGATATTGAAACGGCCTATACGGCCGGCACACATTGAAACCGAGGTAAAAGGATGATGGCCATTCATTACCTAGGATAACTAAACAAGCTCAAGTTTGCAGAAAAAGGATGATACAAAGTTAAATCGTTCATTGTCAAATATAGACAAAAGGACGGTAAAAATTAAAATCATTCATTGGTCGAAGAAATGCAAACTAAGGCACAAGGCTAAGACAAAAGAAATATTGGCATCCATTGTCAGAAAAGTCTGTACGTAAAGGCGCAAAGGCCAAAATCATCCTTACAAAATACAAGGGCACCAACGCCCCAAAATTTAAAAAAGCAAAACAAAGCTAGGACTGGGAGCCGAACCCGACATCGACATTCTCCCCCTCAGGACCCTCGGCGTCGGCAGCTTCCTCCTCCACGTCCTCGGCAGGTTCTTCGGCAGCAGGAGGCTCGTAAGGAAGGAAGGACCCGTCTTCCTGAACAAAGGCACAATGGTCGTACCCTTCCACATTGAGCTCGGTCCCGGGATTGAAGTGCCGAATTTGGAGCAAGGCCTACTTGAAGCACGCCTCGGCAGTCTACACCAGGGCGTCAGAGTGTTCTTGGGAAGCCGCCTTCTCGGTGGAGAGGGCCTTCTCAGCAGCCAGAGTAGCCCGCTCCACTTGCAAAGCCTTGGCCGCAGCCAGGCTCTCGGACAGCTCTTTTTAGGCCCGAGCATACTCCTCGGCCGCCTTATCAGCATGCTCCTGAGATAGCTGGAGCTCCTGGTTAGCCTTCACTGCCGCGGCCTTGGCAGCGTCCCGCTCTGCCCTAGCTGCATCCCGCTCAGCATGGGCCTCACCCAGCTCGGTCTTCGCTGCCTCCAGCCCAGCCCTGGCCCCGTCCCGCTTCGCCCAGGCCGTGATGAGCTCGTCTTCAGAGGAACTGGCCCTCTCCCTGACCTCGGCCAGCTCCTTCCTCAGTTGGTCGGCAACCGCAGCCTTGGGTTTAAGCTCCGCCTCTACCCTCCTCAGTCTAACACACTCGGCCTCAGATCGAGCGTAGTGATTCCGGACCATTCTCAGGGCCTGAAGGTACCCTACGGACCGAATCAACTCCGTCTGGGCCACCTGTAGCCGGTCCGTGGCATCAGGGGACAAGGGACGACCACCCTCGAGAAAATTCCAGGGTGGGAGGAATGCCACATCCACCTCAGGGACCACCCCATGGTCCCAGCAGAAGCTGCGAGCAAATACCGAAGAAGAACCCGTTGGCGGAGGTGGTGGAGGGGGAAACCGCACTGGGGAAGACGAAGGCGACGGCGAGCCAGCAGGTGAAAGCGTCACCTCAGCATCATCATCTGAGATGACAACGTCCTTCCCCCTGGGAGTCGGAGAGACAATGACGACTTCGCCCCCTTCAGAAGCTTGGGGCTCTATGGCCAGGGAAGAGCTGACAACAGCAATAACCTCCCGACTTTCCGAAGCCGGGGTTTCCACCGCGGGAGCAGGCTTAGAGGCTGTGGCAGAAGAAGGACCCTCGGCAGCAGGACCCTTCGCCTTCTTTGAAACCGGGGCACCAGGGGCGCCGGCATCAACCGAAGCCGCCTGCTTCTTCGGACGACTGGGCGGCGCAGCAGCAGCCCTTGCCAGACGAGCGTACAAGGGTAGGGCATCCATGGTCCTAGCTGAAAACAATAAAAGACAAAATAAGTCAAGCAATTCAGAAAGAAGAATTCAAAGTTAAACATAAAGACACAAAGACCTACAGGTGGGGGGCAAAGGCTCAGAGGCATCCCCCGAGATAAAGCAGGCCGCAGTTTGGACCCCATATTCCCTCACAAAGGCGACCAGCCTAGGGATGTGGGGGATGGTATCAGGCAACAAGTGGCCGTCATCCACCAGATAGGACGTCGGTGATTTCTTGTAATGCCCCTTGTCCCAGTAGAGGGGGAATCGCCACTCCACATCCGGACCCTCAGCCCCATTCAAAAACCAAGGCTGCTGGCCGGGCACGACCACCACCTTTAAAAAGGCATTCTTAAAGCGCTTGAAGGAGTCCGAAAAGGCCCCCATCAGCTTCCTATCCGACACGTTCCTGAGAGAAACCAACCCCTTGAGCTTATCACCCTCCCTGGGCAAGCCAGGAGTGAAAGGGCAGAAGTAATAAAAAAAGAAGTTGGCGGTGCAAGGGATGGGGATCGGGAAAGAACCGCACAACTTCTCGAAGGCCAACAAATAGGCCCATCCATTCGGATGAAGTTGTGACGGCGCGAGGTTGAGGTAGGCCAAGGCCGACATCTGAAACGCAGAAAACGGAAAACGGACTTGAATCCGGGTGTACACATCCCGGTAGAAGTAGAAAAAATTGGACGTCCCCTCTTCACGGACGGAGCATACCGGCTCTTCCACCCACGCAGGGGCGTATACACAACCCTCCATCGCGGGCAGCTTCAGCCGAGCAACATCGGCCTCGGACATAAGGGACAAGATCGTCAGCGTCTCAAGAGAAACCCAGTTGAATCGTCGGCGTAAGGCCTCTGGCGGACTGGAGGAGCTCGAACCCTCTGGCTCGGAACGCCGCTTTGAAGGTTGGGATTTGGGAGCCATAAATAAGCCTATACGAAAATAAACAAAGCTGGTATTAGTAAAGAACAAAAATACCTGGCACAGACATAGTAGCAGGTGAAAAAGACCGCGGACTCGGACGAACGGGGACGCGAGAAGGGACAACCGGGGCGGACCAATGCCGGCACAAGCCAAGTACAGTAGAAGCCTCGGCATCTCCACCGCGAGCCATCAACGCAGAAGCCTCCGCTAGGCAATCCCAGCAAGGGCCGCAATACCCTACCGGGGCGGACGCCTGGCGGACGGCGGTAGGGCCCTCATAAAAGCTAAGAGGTTGAGCCATCACCACCGAAGATCCGGACCCGGAAGAGGAGCCTACCCCGACCCCACCAGGCGATCCGACACCCTGGCCGGGAAGGACGGCGAGGAATCAAGACCGACACCCTGGCCGAAGCCGGGCGAGCCCCATCTCGCCCCGGACGAACAGCGCCACCTCGGCGCAAAGGATCCAAAACCCCCGTAGCAGGCGGTTCACCTCCAAAAACCCAGTAAGTCATCCGTGGAAGACGCGCACGAAGAAGCATTTCCTCCTTCGGCGTCAACAACGCCCTAGGTCGCGGAGCATTTCCCTCTCTCACCATGATCAGAAGCCTAAGAAACTAAGGACTGGTGCTTAAGGGAGTAGGAAGGCAAACTCTGGGTACGATTACGCAAGCGAAGCCCAGAAAACCCAGAGAAACCCAGAAAGGCAGAAGAGCGGTAACCCAGACAAAAATAAACGGCAAAGTAAAACGGAAATACCAAACAAAATGGCGATAAGGAGATGGAATACCTATGTGGAGAAGATGAAAGGAACCAGAATGCTGATAAACGGTGAAAAGCTTTGCACAGGGGTGAAACCTCTCTAGACTCTAGGAGAAAATCGAAAGTGTCTGTGAAGGAGATGAATAGCGGGAAAGGTAGAAAAGAGAAGAAGGAGGGCTATGTAAAAGACCCAATGCGAGGGTGCAACGGTCTATTCCCGTACAGACGTGATGGGATTGGCACACCACAACGTAAGCGCAATAAATGCGCACTCACCTCGAAAAACAAAAAGGCGCGGTGATTACAGAACGCACCCAATGGATGCCTGACAGCTGTAAGCCCATAATGATGGCACGGCAGGAGCAAATCCCAAGGCGTCCGGAGAATCCCAAAAGGCAAAAGGGTAGGCAACCCGGGCAGGATGAACAACCACCCAGTCAGAATGAACCCGGCGTTCTTGGCAGGACAGGGAAAGGTTAAGCCGACCACTGCACCGGACCGGACTAATGGTCACGGCACCCAAGAGCCGACTCAGTCTGGGCAATAAGCACCTCGGCCGTCCAGAAGCCTGAATAACCAGGTCCGGACCTCGGCCCAACCACGCTAGGGACAGAATCTGCGCCTTAATAGGGAACAATACGAGATCCCACGAATGGGGAATCTCATTAATAGGGGATCTCCTACAATCAGGGCACCAACAAATCAGCCCCTAACGGCTCAATCCCGGATATTGCTCATTAGGGCAGAGATATGTGCACCAGGCTCCTCTATAAATACAAGGAAACCCTGAACAGGTGCACACGTTCTATCTCATGCTCTATTTACCTACTGTTACACAGAGCACACACCCCACTCCCTTGGCTTCACGCCTTCAAGTTTACTGCGAACTACGTGGACTTTGATCCCTTCAAAGGGTACGTAGGCTCTAGGCTTGACAACCTAGTCAAGTCCAATCTCTGTGTTCTTAGAACAGAACAGATGTGATTTATGTTTTGGGTAGTGGTGACAAAAGTGGCTTCAAGGTCTGAAGTCCAGCTAAACAGTCAATAATCTAGCTTCTACTTTCACGGGGCTTCAATGGACTTATTTCAGCTTTTAAAGCTATTCCAAACAGGCCCTCTAATCTGAGACTCAGGATGACATCACCAGAAATGAAGGCAACAGTTGGGCTAGACTTCTCTGGGAGTGTTCAACGGCGAGGGGTATAGATAAACCCCTTATTGGCTATCATCTTATAGTCGTAGAATGTTATTGAGCAAAAATTGGGGGAATAATGAAGTTCTTAGAGGCACATGTGGTTTTTTTTTTTTAACAACTTTTTTTCCTTCTTCGGTGGAAAATCAAATCCTTAGAGAGTTTGAATGCTTGTCTTCTTTCAACAACAGAGCATCCAGCGCCGCTTGATTGTTTAACAGCACCATATCTCATTGGAAGAATCCCGAGGCCGAGGCATTTTCAAAATCGACCCTAGTTGCCCTATGTACTCCTCCACCCATTTGGGCATTTTCAACCGAGGCATGTCATAAAACCTATCCGGTGAAGGCAATGTCGACAACGACAAGTTTCTCCTCCGATAATCGATAGTTGCATCGCTCCAAAACTCGACCCACCACAGCATTCTGCCTTCGCTAACGATTCTCTAACCAGTTATGGCAGTTTAGGGACTGTTGCTAAGTGATATAACAGTTTCATTCTTTGTTTTTTTTAAGATTTCACTAGCAAATCAGACATTGAAGAGGGCATTTGGTGGAGACAAACAATTGTGTTATAATATATTACCTCCAGTCCTAATTATAAGACATAGTTGACTTTTGTTGGAGAGATTAAGGAAACTAAATAAGTTATTTAATCATTTCGTATATTGTATATCCTTATATTATATATTAGTTTAGGAGTCACACTAATTAGTTTGAAGAAAAAAATAAAAATAAAAATACTCTAAAGTAATTTAATTAGCTTCCTTAATTTCTCCAAAAAAGTCAACTATATCTTATAATTAGGACTGGAGGGAGTATCAAATAGGATCACAGTCAATTGAAATGCCCGCCAATCATATCAAAAAAAGGATATCTAAATAAAAGAGAGTGGAGTCACAGCCGCAGTCATCTAAAAACCACTTCCTATTTCTCTTTTTGTTCCGTTGACTTAATGCTCATGCTTTGGCTAGCAAGGCGATCTATACAGTACTCAAAAACCATTGAAAGAGTTGGAAAAAAATGAAGCACGACCCATCATTCCTCACACTTAATTAGAATTTGAAACCGTAGAGTCCCTCTTAGACGCGCGCGCGCCCACACAGTGTGTATCAGAATTTGACATCAAAATATGTACAATCTTGTTTCAAATTAGAGATTGTTATTTAATATCCCATAAAGGATAATTTAAATATGAACGCCTAACTTTTTTTTTTTGCTTATTCAGGAAGTTATTAAACTACAATTATTTAAATTTTCAGGTTTTAGCCATAAACACTAACCTCCTATCCATTATTCCCAGTTGGCCAACCGCTCCAATCCATCACGGATTCAAACGTATAAAACTTCACAGACAATTATTATTTACTAACAAACATCTATGATAGTTACCACAAACTGATAACCACATAAATAAGTTGTTAAATTATTGATATCGGCACCATCCTCAGGGATACCACGAACAAATGAGATGACGAAGTATGGTCGTGGATATGATAATCTGGATATGTTCATGGACTCTTCGGTTGCAGCCATTGGCATGTCACTTATAGCCTTTTGTAATATCCCGAACTTTGAACCCTAAAAATTGAGAATAAGCCTAAATTAGACAGATTATTAAGCCTGGTTTAGGAAGTATGACATTTCTTGGATAGATAAAGATCCTCTGCATGTTTGAGGAAAATGGAAAGAGAAAACCAGGTGATTTAAGTCATGTTCAGACCCGAACTCAAAATACGGGTCCCACAGTGATTAATCAGTAGAAAAAGGACCCGTAAGGATTAGTTAGGGGCTTCTTTTCGACTGAATGAAACAAATGTGGGGCCATATTAGAAATTAAAAAGGTGCCACTTATGTATATTCAATCAGGGGAGAATATCTGGAAAAGTTGAAGAAAAGTGCAAAAAGAAGCACCTTTGTAACCAGCGGGGCTGGAAAGGACCGGTAGAACAAAAATTGGACAAATAAAGTGGAAAAAGGGAATTAAATGCAAGGGATCATATTTGTGGGCCCCAAGAGGCTCCACCTAGCCCCCATAATTATCAAAAAAACGTGGTTGAAGAAAGAGAAAAGAGAAATCAGTGCAAAAGTCCAACCGTGGGTCAAAAGGGCAAAATGAGAATAAATGAGCAAAAATTGATTTGGGCAAACATATTGGCCCAAAAGGGCACCATATGTGTCCCTTGGGCAGACAAAATATGTGGGGGAAATTTGGTAATTATTAAAAAGTTCTGGGCCACAATTGTAATTTTTGAAAGTTTCAAGCCAAAATGGGTAATTTGCCCCAAAAAGAAAAGAAATATCCAGATATTTTAAGGGGAATTTCGCCACATGTCTGAACCATAGAGCTCCCAGGAATTCTCTGGAATTTCTTAGAGAAAAAGTCAAAAAGCCAGATGAATTCTATTAATTATTGGACAGGATTTTATCACAGTTTTTCAGGACTGATTAGTTACTTTTTCTATTATTAAATATACGTGTTTCTTTCTCCTAGACCAAGGGGGAGCGTGAAATTTGCAGAGGAAATAGAGTGTTTAGCCAAGTTCCATAGCCAAGAACAAGGGCCAATCATCAAGAACACCAAGACGGATCTCCGATTTCAAGTAAACACCAAAAACTCAACTCTTTAAAGTTCATAATTGAGATTTTCGTGCAAGTGGTTAGGGCTTGGTGTTGTGGTTTGATTTTGGTGTTTATGAGGGTTCCACTGAGTCTAAAACGTGATTTTGCGTGGGGTTAAACTATGATTTAAGTTTCCGAACTTGAAAACCCCGAAAACTCAAAGAATAAGCTTGCTGCCAGTATTCTGAGATTCTAGGCAGCAAAGCTTCAAATATGTTTTTAAAATAGTAAACGACGTTGGTTTGAGCTAAAATTTTACAGGTAAAAAGTAGACATCTGGGGCATCATTGTGATATATAATTTGATTTTTTTTATTTACCAACTAAGAGAAAATAATTTTTGAAAACGACTCTGGAAGCACCAGGATTTTTCTTACCAGAGGCTAAAGATTGAGCTCCACGCCAAGATATGGAATCTTTTGGACTCTGGAAATATTTTTATTGGAAAATATACACCTTAATGGTTCAAACTCCACTGATTTCATACAAATATGATTTTTGTAAAATTTATTAAAAATCTTTGAAGTTGGGCCAAATTCACTTGATTTTTCTGGGAAATATGAAAAGGGCTCGGATTTAATTAAAAATGCAAGGGTATCTTTGGAAATACTAAAATAAGGTATTTTGGTGTTATTTAGGTCAAGGGCATTTTTGGAAAAGTGATTGGGCACGATAAAATATTAAGACGGTACATACCCTACCTGGTAGTAACCGCTTTACTCAGATATCTTTATGTGTTTTGTTGTATGTTTGTGTTTGCCATGTGTATTTTCTTGTGGTATATGTTTTGTCAAATATGCTTACAGAGTTTGTGGTTCCTAGCGTTGAGGATGATCAGTCCAAGGCAGGCCTTAGTTGGCGGATGTACGAGTTGATAGGTCCGAGGCTAATTTGGTATGGGCAGCTTTACAGGTCGTGACTCTAATAAGTCCAGGGCTTGCCTTGGTGAGGTAGCCTGACGACACGTGATAGTCGGTGGTATGCATGTTTCTGTTTGCATATATGGTATGTGCTTGACATACTCTTATATTTTTATCTGGCATGGTACCTTATATACTCCTTACATATTTAGTATTTGAGTATTGACGGTTACTCTGGGGGCCACTATCGGACCCCAGACTCTTCTGTAGTCACAAGGAGACGTGCCTGATGTGAAGAACCATTTTCGAAAAAGTTAAGTGCTTATCGGTACAGATTAAAAAATAGAGAATGCCCTATTATATTTGTACATATATTTGAGATGATGGTATGTATTGTTTCAGTATTTATTTTGAATAACTATACCCTTAACCCTTCGGGGACTTTTATTTTCCGTTTATTTTACTTTTACCAGTATAATAGATAGTCCAAACCGGTTAAATACTCTATTGTGCTCACTTTGATACATGTTAATTGAGCCTAATAATGAAGGAATGGTAATCTGTAAAAAGAATCTCTTTAACCCGCCACCCGAAAGGGCGAGGCCGGTAGGGATGTAACATCTTTCATTTGCTTAGCATTTTTAGCTCTCCTTTCTATATACAAACTATCCACTCCTGTCTTTCGTTTTATCTGATCAGCCCCTTTATTTTATATGGCTATTTGGTTAAGTCAGGTTTGAGTATTATCAAAGACAATTATGAATTATATCCCCAAAAAAAGACATTTGTGAATAGCTCTTCTAAACACGTTTTCTACCGTTACATGAACTCAAACCTAAAACTGTGTTTAAGTAATAATCAAAACCTATTCCACTATAGGACAAACGCTTATATTAAGCTTTTAATTTCTCTTGCACTCAATCTTTGTTTCATATCTTCACCATTATATTATAATATTTAATTGGGAAAATCTCACTCAAGTTTCAGGACTAGAAAAAATATTACAAAAAGTCCTTATGGTCCTAGCGAAATATATTTCAAATGTGAATTTATCATATTGACAAGTGTATATGACTATATTAGCAAGTTATAAAGTAATTATTAGTAAGCTTATATAAGTTAACTAAAGCAAATTTCGTTGACAAGTGTTGTGAATATATTAACAAGTCACATAGTGGTCATTAACAAGTTTATTTATGTTCAATAAATTAGCTCTTGTTGACAAAAATATGTTACTATACTGACAAATCATAGAGTGGTCATTGACAAGCCAATTAGGTTAACTAAACAGCTTCTGTTGATAAGTATATGTGACTACATTAATAAGTCATAGAGTAGCTATTGATAAGCTCATCTATGTCATTGAGGTCTTTAGGGACTTTTTTAGTAGATGATTCTATACTCTTAACATTTTTTTTAATATAGGAGTCTATATTGAGACTTTTTTAATATTTTTTTTATAGTCCTCGGAAGCAAGAGAGATTTTCATTATTTAATTTGATATGATCCCTTACTCTGGTTAATAAACCCCTTCAACTATACATGCTTATTTATGGCCATTTGCAATCATATACCAAATCTGAGGTTTATTTAACTTTTATTATTGGTTCTCAACCCATGAAAACTAAATTAACCGTCCCATGCAACTTCATCTCTTTCATTTGTTTGTTTTTTATCCCATTAAAATGCGTGCCTCTTTTTAATTACATAAAGATATTTCTGAGCTGAAAAGTGGAGGTAATTAAGAATACGAATATTGATCAAATTAAACTACTTGTGTTTGAGCCAAATATAAATTTATACTCCTATAACAAAAGCCTAAAGCGCACTGAGACTATAACATGGTGGTGGAGACGCAAAAGACAAGAGGAAGGAAACCCACTTTGTAGTTTAATTTTGGATTTTGTATATGGCATAGTGGTTAGCACTCTGGACCTTTGAATCCAGCAACGAAAGTTCGACTGCCGGGATTTTATTTTATTTTATTTTTATTTTTTTAACAAAGTTCGACTCCCGGTAAGACCTCCCCACGCTGCAACAAATGACATTGCGTACTGTTGAAAGAAAGGCTAAGTAGGGAAGAAATCTTTTCATAGCTTTAAAAAAAAAAAAAAAAAAAGGAAAATGACTGCTAGATCCCCAGGAAAAAAACAAAATATCAAAAGTCTCAACTCAAAATCACAAATTTAAAAAGTTCCTAGGGACTTTTTTGATATTATTTATATTGAAACAAAATCCAGGTGTTTAAATTTTGTTGTGAATTTAGCACTTCTTGTTGTAAATATAGTCTTTTCTGTTGTGAATGGTCATGTTTAAATTTTATTGTGAATATAGCACTTCTTATTGTAAATCTAGCTTTTTTTGTTGTTAATGGCCTCTGTAAGCTTAGGACCTTAAATTGACACAAAATCCGAGTGTCTAAATTTTGGTGTAAATATAGCATTTTCGGTTCTAAATATAGCTATTTCTATTATAAATGGCCAGGTTTTTAAATGTTGTTGTGAATATAACACTTCTTATTTTCAATACAAATAATATCAAAAAAAGTCCCCATGAATTTTTTTGATATGTGATTTTGGGTTGAGATTTTTTTGATATGTTGTTTTTTTCCTTGGGACTTGACTATCAGTTTCCTTAAAAGAAAAATGTTAATGTTAGTTGAAAATTAATAATTGTATATGAACTAAACTTTATTTTCTCAACTTGTCATTATTTATTTTATGAGTGACAACTAAGAGAGAAATAAATTAAATGTGAGTATGACCAACTTTTTAATTTATGCAATATATATAATTATGAATAAATTAATTACATTTTCATTCCTTGCTTCTATTTATAAGATCTTAATAACCAAATTACATGATTTAATAAAGATGTTAAAGTTAGTGGAAAGTAATAATTGTATCTAAAATAAACTTTTTTTCCCAAGTATGTCATTTATTTAGAAGGGGCAAGTAAGAGAGAGAAGTAAAGTAAATGTGAGTATCTTCAATCTTTTAATTAATGTAATATATATAATTATGAGGGATAAAAATGAAAAAAAATCATTAAATGTTCAGACAACTATTATCGGGTTCTTATAAAAAGGACTAAGACAATTCAAATTTTAAACTCTTATAAAAAGGACCGGAGTGAGTAACATTTTTTTAGTGGCTAAACTTTCTATTTTTTGAATTAGAATGGGAAAAATAGCTTCGTGGGGGAAATTAAACCTGCACCTTTCTCATGCAAGAAAATAACTTGAGAAAATGATAATCAGGTCTCAAGGACCATAAAAAATTACAAAAAAATCCCAACAGAAAATTTACATATAAAAGAAAATCTCTAGGGATTTTTTTAATATTATTTGTATTGAAACAAAATCCACGTTTTAAAATTTTGTTGTTAATATAACACTTCCTGTTATAAATATATATATATATATATATTTTTTTTTTTTTTTTGAATGACCAGGTTTTAAATTTTATTATGAATGTAGCACTTCCTATTGTGAATCTAGCTTTTTTCTGTTATAAATAACATCTATACGTTTAAAGATTTGAGTTTGAAACAAAATTTGGGTATTTAAATTTTGTTATGAATATAACACTTCCTATTGTAAATATAGTTTTTTCTGTTGTGAATGATAAGGTTTTTAAATTTTATTGTGAATATAGCACTTTCAGTTAAAAATATAACACTTCTTGTTGTCAATACAAATAATATCAAAAAAATTCCTAAAAATTTTTTTGATATGTGAATTTCAAAAATGACTTTTTTATAATTTTTTATGATGATTGAACCTAACTTTCGTTTTCCTAAATAACTTTACCCATAGGGCAATGATGCTCCCTATGCGCTGTCCCCTAAATGTTGAAATAATAGAAAGTTTAACGACAAAAGGAGGTCAAGATATTATCAAAGCTATTTTTTTCCTTACCAAAATATTATCAAAGTTATTTGTACATAATTTAAAGCTGAGGAAAAGCATATCCAAATTTTCTCTAATTTTAATAGAAAATAATGAAGAGTGAATAATATTTAAAAACATTACAAGTGAAAGAGCAATATAAATATATGGTAAAATATAACTATAAAAAGTCGCCTCCACAATGCAGGGTCAATGAAACTCAAACGGAGAAAATAAAATGCAGGAGCGCAAAAGCCAAAAAGTATACGTACACTAATTATAAACCATGGCCAAGCAAACAGCTTTTCATAGCATGATCGTTAAACATTTTCCATTCTTGATGGGTCTCAACAGTTACAAAGTTCCTTAAATACCTCTCGTACTTGTTGCCCCTTTTCCTTATTAGAGGACAACAAGAGTTACTTGTTATCAAAAACACATACTTTTACCAACATCCATGGGCAAGTGAAAAAGAACTTTCTCTCCATGAACCATGTCTTCGGTTTGAGATATGGGAATAGAAAAAATGGTATTGGAAGCTCTTCCTCCATGACCAGGCCCGACTTGGGACAAATCCAGATATCGGAACCGAAGATTTCGGTGAACCGGTGGACCAAAAAAAAAAAAAACAGCGCACACAGTCTCTTCTCCGTGTGTGTGTGTTAAAAGGCCATAAAAGATGCTCAGATTGTGAGACGCCGCAGACTAATGCGGCTTTTACCCTCCTTTTTCATTTTTCTTTTAAAAGGAGAGTTTAATAAAACATTGCCTGTTGGGCCACCACAGGCTATACTGGGCTGGCTATTAGAGCAGTAGGCAATCTGAGAGTCATGTTTACTTGGAAGAGTGAGGATCACTTCTGGTCCTCTGCTTTTTGGAGAGAGATGGCAAAGAGATTATACGAGAAATCAGCTTAAACGACTTCCATCAGATCCTCCAACTGTAATTTCCAGCACTTGGGATCCATCTCAGCCTGCAAATGGGCATGACAACAATCATCATAACAGAATCAAAACTCCCCATAACTAAATAACATTACGAAACCCACTTAAAATAGTTCTTCAGTATCAAAGTTTGGAGTGCTCATCTTTATCCAAAGCCTAACTTAATGATTCAAGTTTCACATCATCTTGAGAGAGGAACCAGAAAATTCTTATACCTGGAACACTTTATTACTCCACTCAAACACACAGCCACGTGCCTCAATGTGCTTGATAAGAGGCTCAGGGAGTTTCGATCTCAAGGAAACGTGGAGCTTCACTTTTCTTAGCCCTCCAAATGCCAACAAGGCAGCAGCAAGTCCTCTTGGACTCACTCCTTGCAAGGTCAGAAGACAGAAGGTGTGCAGGCAATTGATGCTAGCAAGTGACAAAAGCCCCACTTCTGTGACTGAACTGTATGACAGATTTATCTGCAAAGCAAAAGAGGACTTGTGAGTCTCGGAAGAAATTTTCTTGCATATTCTATGTTAACAGAAATCCTGAGAAACAAGAAAGAAAACCTGTTTTAGATTTTGGGAGGAACAAGCAAGAGGAATCATCCCGCTATCATCAATCTTGTAACACTTCTTTATGTCCAGACGACTTAGTTGCTTACAATTTGGTGCAATGGCTGCTAAACCCTTAGATGTGACAAGAAGACATCCACGGATTTCCAGTGTTTTCAACTCTGAGCATTTTGACAGGGAGATTAAGGAACCATCAGTGATGTCAGTACAATAAGCAAGATTAATCATCTCAAGCCCAGGGCAAACGGAAGCAATTGCTGAAACACCTAGATCTGTTATTCCTGTGGACCTGAACAAGCAATATAATCATTAATGAGTAGTGACCAAGAATTACAGTATTGTTCAAAATTGAAATCAAATAATAGTTTATTTCAAAGTCGCACATGCTTTTAAGGAAGGAAAATAACATACTTAACATAGCATGGGCAAGTACTAAATAACCTCAGCTTAAAATTTGTCTGAGACTTACCCAGTTACCAAGCCAAACCAGAGGCCATCTTCGTATTTGTTCTAATGAAAATCTAGTTCCCAATATAAATTTCAAAGTTCAAACCCTTAAATTGAAATCTGTCTCCACACTATTTTAGACAGAATATTGCTTAATTTCAGGAGTATTACATGAAAAGTTACATAGTTTTTCAAAATGCATCTTGTTGGGCATTGATTGCATACTGTTGATCAGCCAAATATAACATTTTGTTACAGGCCTAAATATCAAAGCATGCTGATGCACACTGCTAACCTGACCCAGTAAGTCTGCTCCATTGTTTAGGTTGTAATTTCTCCAAATTAATCGCTAAATATACCAAATTGCACATAGATTTCTAATTATAAGATGGAGCTAAGGAAATAGGAAAAGCCTACATAGCTGAACCACAAACCTGTAGAGATCTAGCTCCTTTAACTTTGAGCAGGACTTGCCAACATAGGCAAGTCCCTTGTCAGTTATGTTCAGGCAGATTCCTAATTTCAGACTGGTGAGTCTGGAACACCGAGAAATGGACCTAAGACCTGCGGAAAGAGAAGTAAGGCCACTGATGTGGTAGTTCAAAATCCCAATTGAATAGGGTAAGAAGAAAACCTTCATCATCAATTTCATTATCTGTGAGGTCTAGCTCCTCAAGAGAATCGCATCGCTGTCCAATCATCACAAATGCTTCTCTTGGAACTAGGGTGCATGACTCCATCCTGAGGGAACTGAGTCTTTTGCATGAGTTGACAATGCTGGCGATTGAAAGATGGGTAATCTTGCGGCAACATGTAATGTCAAGCTTCCTCAAATCCTTGTGTTTGGACACAATAAATGAGAGAGCTTTATCGGTCACTCCCAAACATTTTCTCAAACTCAGTTCTTTTAATGACATGCATAAACTTCCTATGGCCCTTAATCCATCAGAAGTAACCATGCAGCCATCTAATATGATTGATTGCAGCATGGGAAGTTTATTTAGAGCATCAGCAAGAGCAGGTGTTACCTAAATCATCAACTCTGTATAATTAGTTACATATGAAATCTTTGAGATTCTAAATATAGAAATGGAGAAGAAGACCTACAGGAGAACTGTCTGATAAAGTAAGATGCTCAATACATCCAGAACAGCTTGTTAGGGCAGAGAGACCTATGTGGCTTATGTTTTGACAGCCTGAGATATCAAGTCTCTGTGGAAAGAACATTGGCAAATATATCAGATAACCAAAGAGAGTTGAGAAAAAAAATTAATAAACACAGATTGATGCAATCATATCGCATGCTGCCAATAACAGTATTGAAGGTTCACCATTAATTTGAATCAAAGTAAACTACTTTCATATATGAAATGAAATTTTTTTTTGGCGGCCTAGTGTATGAGGCTCACACCAAGTGGGTCTAGGGAGGGACATACATATGCAACCTTACCCCCGCACGAAGAGAGACCATTTCCAAGATTTAAACTCGTGACCTCTAGATCACATGACAACAACCTTACTGCTACGCTAAGGCTCGCCCTCTTATATGTAATGTAAAATATAGATAATAATTTCTTCCCTCTTCACACACAACCAAATCTCCAAAATTAGGGAATTTCACCAGTAAACTATAGCCGAAAGTGTCCACTCATTGTCTAAATTAAAATCAGAAAACAACACCACATTTCCGCTATTTTTGTCATTATTAGGTAAATGATAAACTGAAATTGACAAGCCAACCACCCATGTATACCTTTAATGTTGTGCACCCTTGTTTGAAGACATCAAGGCTGTCATCATCAATGCCGAAGCATCCTTCAAGGACCAAATCTTCAAGGTAATGCAATTTAACAATTGATGACAGACATTTACCTGTGATCTGCACAACACACACGAACAATAATAAGTAATATTATTAATCTCAACCAAATCAGTAACAAGAAAGAAATGAAGAATACAATCAACAACTCAGTCCACTTAATTTCGAAAGAACAGTTGATCATTTAGGTATGGTATTCAACTATCTATAAATGATATCTGATAACTCAACCAAATCAATGCATATTACTTGTCCTATCCGAATAAATGTATATTACTTATTATATCTGGTTCTTTAAGGGGGGAAATGTACGCATAGTCCTGAACTCGACATCACATTACGGACTCCTTCATCAACAATCTTTAGTTCAATTCAGGAATACCAACATGCCTGACACTGGGCCATTTAATCCAACCCAGAGAAATATTCCAAAGCACCCTCCCCTCAAAGCTATCTCTTTGTTTATTTAAGATGAAAACATATGAACATATTGCTAAAGCGTATAGCTAAAGGAAAACAAGTGGAATAAGAAAACTTACAGGCAAATAGGAGAGATCCAAACTACGGAGTTCCTTACACTTGACTGCGATCAAGTCCACCCCTAAATCACCCACACCCAAACACCACTTTAAGCAAATCAATTTCAATTTCCTACACCCAACTGCTATGCACCCAATTCCCATGTCCGTTATTAGCTTACATCTCGCCAACCACAGCTTCTCCAAATTCTTCGCCTGAGCCACTGCAGACGCCGCCGCGTCTTTCAGCTCCGTCGCATTGGACAAGTCTAACTCCACCAAATTTTTGCAATTAGTAGCCAAACTGAACAACCCATTAGCAGAGAAGAACCTGGACCGCGAGAGATCGATCCGTCGTAGCGTAGCACTGCAGGCGTTAGCTAAGAAGTCGAGGGAACTATCAGATACTCGAGGGCACAGAGAGAGATCAGCATGGGACACAAATGGGTATCGATTCAAGATGGAAGGAAGGAGTTCGGAGCGAAAAGGCCTGATGGTTCGGCGATGTTTGGCTTCAATTGCGTAGAAAGATTTGCAAACTAGAGAAAACGACTTTTTGTCTAGTGAATTGGGAGGAAGGTGGTCGAGGATGGTGAAGACGAGCTCCTCCATGAGAGAATCAAATGGGTTATTGGCCTCCGGGACTTTGTGCTTTTTCATGACAAAAAACAGAAAGATGCAGAAGAAAATCTAAGGAATTTCAGAGAGCAAAGGAGCCAGCGCGAGGACTGCACATGGAGGAGGTGGGGACGAAATCAAGAATAAATTATATATGTCTTCAGATTAACTTCTTCGGAGTAACCGTTAACGGCAGATATGATATGCTTCTCAGGGCCCGTTTGGTACGGGGAAGATTTAAGGAAGGAAAGGAATTTAAAAGTGGGAAAGGAATGGAAGGGAAGATTGAAAGGGAAATTAAAAAGGTTGAGCTGTTTGGTAGACATGGGAAGGGAACTTAAGTTGATGGAAAATGAATTGTTTGGTATGAAGAATTGGGGGTTAGTTAAATGGGAATATGAGGTGAAATACCCAAAAAGCCCCTATATTAAAAAAAACAAAAAAACAAATGTGAAGTTCAGTTCTGGTTTTTTCGCGGTGGGAGAACGATGAACCCTAAACCAGATGGTGTCAATATGCAGATTGAAAACGGAAGTAGACGTGCATGCAAAATTGAATTGCACCGATGAATGGATTCGCGATGTTGAGAAGTATGACGCACATGATTGGAATTAGAAGGTGAGAACAGATAACGATGAAACTGGTTGCGAAAATAGTGACAAAGGAACAATGGAAAAAATAGCAAACCTTTGAACCCAGTTGATGCATTCGTAGAGAATGGAAAAATGAATTAAAATAAAGACAAAGAAAAAAACCCTGAAAAGTGTGAAGTCCATGAAGAATTGGAGTTCCTTCGTTAAGGAAAAATGAACTGAAGTGATGAATGATCAAATTTGGCATTCCGACAATGTAAAGCAGGAAAAGAACTGATTGATTTTTTTAATATACCTAATAACTCATCAGCACAAGAATGATAGGCATGGCTTCTTTTATTTGCTCAAACCGACGCCTTTGAATAGATATGAGGAAAAGGCAAACTGACAATGAATAAAGTTTTACAACCAAATTGGCTTCAAGATTTTAATACAACCAGACATAAGATTAAAATAAATAGATGTGTGATGCTAGTGCACCCTTTCATGCAAGAATCTCTTTTCAGCCATCACTTGCTGCGACCATGTCAGGGCATCTCACATTTTACAACTTGTTTCAAGTTGACACTTTCAATTCTGCAGTAAGCAAAAGCATAGGAAAAACAAACTATGACCTCTTTCAACTGTTCTCAACAACTATGAAAAATTCAATTTTCGTTGGATTCAGTTGGCCAAAGTTCATTGTATAATTCTCAAATTGGGTGCAATTGCTCTGAATTGAAAAACAAACCAGAGAGGTAGTGGTCAGAACTCAGAACATGTGGGCAACCCTTCACAGCTAGGGGCTAAGTTACTTATTAAATAATTCCATATTAGAACAACAATAATGACCTCTGTTGCGTTAGTGTGGTACAGAAACCAAAAAACGTGTGGACTTGTGAGGATGGAGAAGAAGATAGCATGATTGATTCCACAACCATATCAGCATATTTGTGAAGTAAATATCAGCTTAAAGAAGAAGATTAGAGATTGAACCAATATAATGCACACAAATGCAAAACAAAGACAGATTGATGCAATAGTGTATTAAAACTCAAATGGTCAATTGAGACTGATTCAAGCGACGAATAATGAAATTTGGCATTCACAAATGCCTAAAAACAGGGAAGGCAATGTAGCATTACAAGTCACATGGGTAATTGAGGCAAACTTTTGTCAAATAGAATCAATGAACATAATCAAACGTACCCTTCTCAACTGCTTCAAAAGAGGGAAGGCAATGTAGGATTACAAGGCACATGGCTAGTTGAGAAGAAGTTCTGACAAATGGAATCAAATAACATAATCAAATTTGGCCTTCTCAAATGCTTCAAAAGAAGGAAGGCAATGTTGGATGAAAAGTCAAAAGGGTAATTCAGAGAAATGAAAGCATATGAGGAGGCAAAACATAAAACACCCTAAACAAGCGAAAATAATATTGCTGGTATACAGAAGTCAAAATAATGGATAGCACTTAACACATAGCAGCAACATCAACACAACTGAGTCGGAGTTCAATTGCCCAAAAACACAAAAGCTGACGTTCAAACGAAACAATCCAGTTCGAACGCAATATGGCAGACCTACACCATGACAGCAAAAGTTGAAACAGCAGAAAAAACCAGGCTAAATGCAAAAAACCCTATCCACTGGTTACAAAAAGAAACAACATACATTACAATATAAAAAGTCTCCTAAGCCTTCTTTTTCCTCTTTGCTGGGGACCTCTTGCTAGTGGACCGCCTTGGTGATGTTGCCTGTGAACCAGGGAGGTTGACTGGGATGAATAAGGGGGAAGCAGACGTCATAGGAGGAGAAGGAAAGGGTGTGGCAGTAGAGAATATATGGGGCAAATTCTCAGCTGCTGCCCCGGACCTAAAATTGGTTGGTCGGATAACTCTCAAAGGTACAGGCGCGGCTATTGTCCTCGAAGGCGCAGGAGGAGGGTTTACAGGCTCCGGTAGAGGCACAATAGACAGAGGTGTGATTGGCTCATACTCCTCAATGTCAATTGGTGAGTTGGGGTCAGGCACATGGTCTTCAACAGGGACAGTATTTGGTGTGGGGGAGGGAAGTGGTGATTGTGGTGCAGGATGAGATGTGTCTTCATCAGGGACCACATGTTCTTGTGCTGCCGTGGAGTGAGGCACCTCTTCCTCATCAGCAACATCAGCCTGTGTACTGTCATGAAGGCGGGAAGCTTCTTCCTCAGCATTGGAATTAGGCACAGCTGCTTCTGACTCTGCCGGTGGACTCTTGTCATCGTTTGAAGGTGCATGTCCACCCTTATCATCAGCCATGTCTTCTTCATTGAGCTGTGAAGGTTCATCAGCACCCTTGGCTCCAGACACCTCTTCATCATGCTGTGAAACTTCTACAGGACCCTTACCACCAGCCACCTCCTCTTCATGATGATCATCCATCTGTTGTGAGTGGTGGGACAGCAGTGGAGAGGCACGGTCACAAGTTTTTGAACTTGCTGGAGTGTGCTTGTGAGTGGAAGTGTTTGGATTATCAGCTTCTGTATCGGGTGCAGCAGATGCCTTTTGCTTTGCCTTGAATGCTGCGTACTCTCTGCACTCATCAGTTGCATACAGCTGAATAAACTCTCTCAGGAAAACCATCTCAATACAAATGGTGCTCATTCGCGATTCGATGCTTCCCAATTGAGCAACCATTGTCTCAAACTTATCCTTCAATGGCTGAACCTTCTCCTCCACAATTTTCCCAACTATTTCTGCCATGTCCACATTTGTATCCTCAAATGCTGGTTCATGAACACGTGGCTGTTGAGTTGCTTGTCTCTCACCCTCAGGTTTGGACTGAGGAGTCTGTTTACACTCTTTGCTAGAAGATGAAACCTCTTTCACAGCAACATGAATCTTCATTCGGTTCAACGCTTCTTCACCAAATTGGGGGCTCCATATTGGACCATGTTCATGTTCCAGATACCAGATTTTGTTCTTCTCCAAAATCAGAGAGACAACTGAGGGGTAAGGCAAATATGAGTTTTTGTCTCGCATAGTGGCAGCCTTCAGCATGGTGTCAAGTATTATCTTCCCCAATTTAAAAGGCTTGCCCTTTATCAAACAAGCTAGCACACGTTTGTCCTCAGGGCTCATTGTTGCGTAGTGTCCCCCCTTATTCACAAAATTTCTACTATACAGATAATGCAACACCCTGTATCTATCTGGGAGTTGTTTGGGTCTGCACAGAGAAGAATCATCATCTAGTGTGTGTCCCTCAAGCAATATGGCATCACTTTCTTCCCCAGTGTAACTCGTGTCATTCGCTTGTGATGTCGTAACATCTAACCATTCTAGTAATTTTTCCTCATTGATCTCAATGGTCTGTCCTCGCACACATGTATACACAACTCCCTTCCTTGATATTTTTAGATTTGAATAAAAAACCTTAACCACTGACTCACTATATGGCAGTGACAACTCTAGAATGCCCTTGAATGGCATGAGAATGTCAGTTAGGCCAAAATCGTACTCAGAATCAAATGTGTCAAGGTTTATCCTACTCATTTTACATAACGATCTACCAACGTACCGCATGTCGAAGTCCTCCAGTTGCAGTTGGTTGAACTCTGGTGTGGGCTGTGGCACCACATTTGTCCTCTGTTTCCTCCGAAGTTGCTTGTACAACTTTGCCCTGACACCTCCCCCTGCGGCCTTCACATTTTCTTCCTCCTTAGATTCCGATGACCCCTGTTCTGATTCGTGTTCTCTGTCTTCTTCCTCATCCCAGCTTGAGTTTTCACTTTCGCTAACCACGGCCTTTGCCTTTCCTTGCTTAATGTCATGTAACCTCTGTTTTTTGCTCATTCTTGTTTTTCCCGCCTCCATTTCCTGATCAGAGTCAGAAGATTCAGTATCGTTGCTGGAGTCCCCTGGCGGTTCCTTTCGCTTTGCTTGCTGTTTTTGTTGTTTGGCGGCCTTTGCCTCAAGCTGTTTCTTCCACTTCGCAGTTGCCTCATAGTCCGCATACCAGTCGTCCTCTTTTGTTTTGTACTTTGAACGCCCACGTCGTCCACAGCGCCGAAGGCTTGCCTTGTGCTTTCTGAACTGACGAACGTCCTCCATTGTGATTCCCATCTCCTTCAATCGCTCCGTCGTCATTTTCACCCTAGCCATTGCGATTTTAGGATTAGGGCTCAGGTAATTTTAGGGCAATGCAGGTCTGGGGGTTTTGATTGATGAAGAAATTTGTTGTAGGTGGTTGGTTACTTGCAAAATGAAAAACAGAGTAACTGTACGAGGAGGTGTTTTTCAAAGAAGACGATCGGACTTCCACGGCAAAGTAATGGGGATGGTTTTCTTGTAATTTCAGCGAAGTTGGGGGAAATACCCAATTTTTTAAAAAACATAAGAAATAACTGCTGACTCAGAATACGTTCGAACTCAATCACCCACGTTCGAACTCAATCACCCACATGTCTTCCTGTGATTAATTTAGAGGAAACTGGGAAGGACATATTTACGTTCAAACGTATTGATTACGTTCGAACGTAAATGGGAATAAATGGGACGCGTTCGAACGTAAAAACTAACAGAGGCGACATCGGTGCTAAACCATAAACCTCATCCTGTGCTAAACCAAATACCTAACCTTGTACAGATAAGATCATATCAACACAAGACATACAGCAACTTTGCATAAAGTGAAACATAAAATGCGGACGTAACAAAGGTACTTTTAACTTTCATTAACTTGTACATGATTAACATTCTACAATGTTGCTGCATATACATTGCACAGACCTTAGCAGCACAAAACATTTTCAAGTACATTGACGAATGACACAAAGTGTATCCCATGTCCAACTGCAAATTTCCTAAGTTAACATGGTGTACACTTTGCTGGCACAAACATACAATAGCCAGACTTGTCCCAAAAAGTGAACGACACCCCTGCATCATAGATGGCTATACAAAATACTACAGAAATTAGGACAATCTATATTGCATCAGGCTACACAAAAAGGACAGTTTCAAGGCCATTCTGAGCTATATATATATGCCTATACAAGATCCTATATATATATATATATATATGCCTATAGTTGGTTTACTGCTGCAGCAAGGTTCGCACCCATGATGTCTTAAACTCAAGAGGCATCTTGTAAAATGAGCTAAGGACTTTGTCACACGCTATTATCTTCATATGAGCTAAGTTCCTCTCATTAAATGTCAGATCCTCAAGTTGAAGAAGCTCCATGAACAGATTATCCCCCTTCGCATCAAGGTCTGCTTGCCTTTGTTGTGTGGACATTCGATTCCCCAGTTTGTCAAACACAGTCTCCATGGTCTTGTCAAGCGCTGTCACTGCATCTCTCAGAGCCTCAGCCATCACTTCTGAATGGTTAAGTCGACGCTTCTTCCTGTGACGCACAGAAGTTTCAGTTGTAGGGATTTGTGTGAAACCAATGTCAGGATGGCCCGGTGAGAAATCAGAATCAACAGGGACAGTATTTGGTGTTTCTGGTAGGCCATCATCCTCAAGATTGACCTCTTCCTCCATCCCAACCGGGGATTGAACTTCTTCACCAACAGCCCTGTCCTTTCCCCACACGACGCACAGGCCGTCAAAGTTGGGTAAGGTCTTGGTGCGAAAATAACAAGCTTTTGGATGAGCCTATGAGAAAAAAAAAATTGTGTCACACATCTCAGTTTGTGAGTTAAGCTAAGATGAACACATCAATAGTATAACATACCTTCAAATACTCATCCCAAACCGTTGGGTCTGCAGTAATAAATTTGGTGTCGGGGTCCCAACCAAATCCGGAAGTGTTGGGACCATAAACCATGTCATGAGCTATTTGCCACAGTCGTTTCAAGGTCTTCAACCTAGAGGTAATGTGTGGAGTGGCTTTTATACCACAACCAGGCAGCTTTGCTTCCATCATCTCTTGGAGGGCATTGGCAAACCCATTCTTGAAGCCGTTATCAGCTATGTATCTTGCCTCAAGCTTAAGAGTGACTAAGCAGTCAACAAGGACTTTGTCCTCCTCAGCAGACCACATTTTCATCCTGCGATCAGATGACTCCATCTACACCCAAACTGATGCATAGAAAACAAATTAAGGCACAATATGTTTGACATAATAAGAAACAACCGATAATGAACCGTTAAAGCAACAACCAACACAAGTGAACAAAACCATAAACAAAGTCACTAAATGGAATTAAAACAAACAAAACACAGCATTGTTTTTGGCTCATAGTACTAGAAGGCCATGCTGAATCCGGAACTCTTAATTTTTAACTATATTATCAATTGTCCCTATGCGTCACAAAAGCTTGAAACATGTCATTTGCAACATGCTCCCTAAAATTATTCCACAAGTCGGTGGTTTCCATAGGCACGATGGGAGTGTTGAGATTTGTATCTGTTGCAGGTTCAAACGTATGAAGATGATGATCGAGGGGGTCTTCAAGATTGTCTCGACGGATAAGGTTGTGCAGCAAACAACATGCGACGATGTATCGGTTCTGGATCTTCACAGGGTAATAGGAGGCGCTCCTCAGGATGGCCCAACGCAGCTTTAGTATGCCAAAGCACCTTTCAATAACATTCCTCGCAGCTGAATGTCGCATATTGAAGCACTCACGTGCAGTTTGGGGTTGGTATCCTTCTCTCCACTCATTAAGGTGGTACCGTTGCCCTCTGTATGGCGCTAAAAACCCCTCACAATTCATGTACCCTGCATCAACCAAGTAGTACTTTCCTGGAAAAAGGATAAAGTGCGTTAAAATTGTTTTTTCCAATATTGAATCAACAGGGATAGCACACCATTTCAGCATTTACTACACCATTGTAAACAGATACCTTGCGGCACTCGTAAGCCGTGTGGTCTCCTTATAGCATCCCGCAACACCCTCCCATCCGCAGCTGACCCTTCCCACCCAGGCAAGACATAAATGAATTCGCCATCCGGTGAGCATACACCAAGGACATTGGTTGTTACCTCTCCTTTCCTATTTCGATATCTACCCTTGTGTGCCACAGGTACTTGTACCTTTATGTGAGTACCATCTAATGCACCAAGGCACCCCTGAAAAGACAACCACAGTGTCACCGGTTAGGTTAATGGAGAATTTGTTTAATTTTCATCAAGCAAAAAGTGAGTTGCACAATAACACATTCTACATACCTTGAACCACTTCCAACGATTGTCATTTGAGTCCTCCGGAATGGGCTCCGGTTTCTTCAGAAGCAATGATTGCAATCTAATCGTAGCATTGAGCACCAGTTTAAAGTATCTACTAATGGTTTCGCCTGACCTCCCAAACTCGAACTGAATTACTCTATTCTTCACGTGATGACCCAAGATGTGAAGGAACATTGCCACTTGCTCGTCAACTAGCATATGTTTAGTTGGTTTCAACCCACCAATTGTGTCTAACATGTAACACAATTTATCAAACGTCGCCCGGTACATCCTAATTTGGTTGAAGCAAGTGGTGTCACTACTATATATCATAGCCCTCAAATTTGCTCTCTTCGCATGAAAATCTAATCTAAATGACCTATCCGGTAAATGCCTTGGTCTACCTCCTCCCACTGCCACTATCATAATGACAATCAAGCTCCTTACTGCTATAAGGAAAGCTAGGCACACCGCCAACATTGCAAAAATCTCCTCTTCAGAATGTAGCTCCATACCTACACAATTTTTGTGGAAACCCATTTCCTTTTCATTATGATCTACTACTCCTCTTTACAAACAACCACTATTTACATTCAAACATATCACATTTTCAGCCACCCCCAAAATTTTTATAGCAACATCACCCAAACATCACACCATGACTAAAATAAAATCACATTAATTCTATAATTCAACTATTTTAACTTTCTAATTCAGGGGTCAGCAAATACGGTTTTATTATTAGTACATGCAAGGAAAAAAAAACACCTATATACTAAACAATTGAACAATGTCACAGTGGCTTTGGCCTCTCTTCTACGCTTTCAGACATGTAACTAGATAACAAATTTTGCCCAAGCACCAAACAGAACTCATTCTTGAGTCTCCACAGCGAATGGACAAAACAACAATAAATGCACATACCCACACACAAACCACTTTCATTTATATAACACAGCACATTTTAATGACCACATTTATTATAACAGAGATGCCCTGTACCAGCTGCCTCTCTCTTTTATTACAAAACCTCACTCCCATTAACCCACAACATGCATATTATTCGACCAACCTTCAGCTACAACCTACAAACTCACATACCCATCGACAACTCCATACCCATCAGCACATAAAGAGACGAATGTAAACAAATGCACAGGGGGCATCGCCAACAATGGATAAAACAACAAACAATTCTCATACCCATCGAAACTCACCTGTATTTGCACCTGCGTCCAAGTTGAGCTGCGTCTCCAACTCCAGTATCTTCAATTTCAGGTTCGCGCCCTTCGTACACCTAAACCCACAAATACCTTTTTTTAATACCCAAAGTGCACTGTACAGGGGCTTTTTTGTCCCAAATTTCATTCTCCCGGGAACGAAATCACTATCCCGCCAAATTTGGAGGGATTCAACTTTGCCCCATGTGTGGGAAGATGGAGGCTGGCGGGAAAGGCATCTTCCAGGACAATGGAGCACCAAACATGTTTCTCCTGTGGGAAGACACTGATCTTCCCTTTCCCTTTGCCAAAATCCGTGTACCAAACGGGCCCTCAGGCTTTGAGAAATTTAGAGGTGGGAGAGAGGGATCGAGGAGTGAGGGGGAAGATCTGAGGTCCTAAAAGACGAAAAGGCCCTCCTTTGGCTGACGTGTTAGTGACCTCACTTGGCTTCTCAAATGATGAAAAGACAAATATATCCCACATGCGCTGTTAATTAATACTTTTAGAATAATTTTAAATTTATATGAGATTTCTTGGATGTGTATATTTTAGTATAAATTTAAATTTGAATAACATTTAGTTGTGAATTTTTCAAAATAATGAAATGGATATACAATAATAAACAATTTTAATACAAAAAAATATACAATAAGTTGTTATAGATAATTTGAATCATTTTAAATTTCATACAAATTTACAGTGACTACCTTAGTTGAAAACAATAGTGGTAGTTTCTTATATAAAGATTAAGATAAAAGAGAAAATTAATTTTAAATGTAATTAAAATATTGAGATTGGGGAGAGGAAGGGAGAATTTAGTCATTGGAAGGGTGGGAGGGGCATTTTGGGTAATTAGGGAGGAAGTTGTATTTAAACATACGATGCAGACCATATATGGTGGAGGAGATATGTGAGGAAGGACAGCTTCAAGTGCGGACAGTACGAATGAGGCCATTTGACAAAACGGCCCCTGTCTTCATTGCTCTATTATTCTATTCTCTTTCTTTATGCAACTTTTCAAGTGCGGACAGTACGAATATGGCATTTGCTTTGTTGGTGCCGACGCTTCAGATAGATTTCTATCACTTTTTAAAAATAATAATAATCATAATAATCATAATCTTCAAATCTTACAATGTTGTTAGCAAAAATATATATATATATATATATATATATATTAAGGTATACTTTTAACCTTTTAAGTTTACATGAAGTATATTCTTGACCCCTTAATTTTATAAAATATACTTTTAGTCTTATAATTCTAATTCCGTTAACTTTGCTAACGGCAAATGCAAACTTAAGTGATAATGATGTAAACTTAAGTGATGATTATGTAATTAAATGTTAACAAGCTTAAATTTAAAATATAGGTAAATTAAAAAATATATAAAATTTACGTAATTAAATTTTATAAGTCATCATTAAGTCTGCTACGTCAGCGTTTTCCGTTAGCAACATTAACGGTGTTAGAAAATTTGAAGGAAAAAAAACGGTATTAGAATTTTAGAACTAAAAATATACTTTATAAAGTTAAGAGACTAAAAGTATGTCTTATGTAAAATTTAAAGTACAAAAAATATACTTTAGCCAAAAAAAAATCTTATAATGTTACCCACAAATAGCCCCTACCCAAAGTTATCCTCCTTTTCATGTTCTATTGCAAGGGTGTTCTATACTCCTTACTGCTCGATTATATAAAATATCATTTTTAATTATGTACATGGTATCTATTCTTAATGGAAATAATCTTTTTATGTGTACTCATAGGAATGTTTTGGTGAAAAATTATGAATTTGGGAATAAAGTGGATTAAATTCTATCTAATTCTTATATTTAAAACTCAAGAGGTAGTATATTTGTTTTGATAATCATTCAAAAAATCCTTATAGTGTAATTTGGAGCAAAAAATTGGAAACTTGAGAGTAGAACAAGGGCTTGTGTGAATTAATCACTAGTACAAAAATGAGTTTTAAGACCGCCTCATTTAGACTGGGTTATAGAGGATCAGGTCTTAAAAGTATGACTAGTGATAGTTTCGTAAATATAAAGAACTTCTTAGATAGGATTTTTAAAGAGTTACGTCTAAAAAAAATGAGTGGTAGCAGTTTTGTAAATATAAAGAACTTTTTAAGATCAGACTTTTAAAGCGTTAGGTCTAAAAAATATGACCGGTGGCAATTTCGTAAATATAAAAAAACTTTTTAAGACGGGACTTTTAAAGTGTTAGGTCTTAAAAGTATGACCGGTGGTAATTTCGTAAATATAAAGAACTTTTAAAGACTGAACTTTTAAAGTGTTAGGTCTTAAAAGTATGAGCGGTGGCAGTTTCATAAATATAAAAAACTTTTTAAGACTGGACTTTTAAAGCTTTAGGTCTTAAAAGTATAAGCGATGACAGTTTTGTAAATAAAAACAACTTTTTAGACCGGATTTTTAAAATACCCAGTCTTAAAAGTCTTACTTTTAAGACTTGATATTTAAAAAACCCGGTCTTAAAAATATGACTTTTAAGATATTATATTTTTAAGACCTAATTTTAATAATAATCGGTCTCAAAGTTTTTAAGACCTAATTTATATCCGGTCTAATAGATTGTTAATTTAAAAATCAAAAGTGAATTGTATTTTTTGCTTTTCACTCCTTCCCTACTCATTCTCCAAATTTTTCCCTTCTCTCATTAGTCTCTGCAAATTTCCTCTTGAGCCTTCTTCCCCTTTAATTTTTCTGTCTTCTTGTGGCCACCGCCCTAATTCTTTTCCTTCTACAAAACCCTATGAGAGAGAGACTTACAATAATCTTACATAAGTACTACCTCAGGTCCTAATTATAAGGCATAGTTGACTTTCTTTGGAGATATTAAGGAAGTTAAATAAGTTACTTAATCATTTCATATGTTGTGCGTCTTTAGATTATATATTAGTTTATTAGTTAAATTAATTAGTTTGAAGAAAAAAATAAAAATAAAAATAATCTAAAGTAATTTAATTAGCTTCCTTAATTTTTCCAAAAAAGTCAACTATACCTTATAGTTAGGACCAGAGGGAGTATATACATAATTTGTAAAAGTTAAAGCACAATTAGAAAGAATAAATAATATAGAAAATGGGATTACAGTTAGGTCTTATTAGGTCAAGTACGTCCCATGAGTCCAATATAATACTCCATTTTAGCACGTACAGGTATTATAGGAAGAGGTTGTTGATAACCCACTAGATTCATCTTCTTTGTTAACAACAGTGGTTACCAACAGACTAAGCAAACTCCGGAAGCGATGACGATGAGGTCATAAGTATATAATGTAAGCTTCTTCATCACTTCTGTAATGTCGATCGCAAATCACCCAACGAGCCAATGCTGTCTTTTAATATTATTTTATATTATTTTATTTTTAAAAAAAAAAAGTCTTTATGATGATTAACAAATAAATCAACTATTATTGATAAGTTAAAAGATTTTTATGATACTTTTTCTCGTTCTTATTAGAAGATATTAACTAATAAATGTATTTAGTGTTTTTTATAAAACACTTATTTATTTTCAAAGAGTATTAAATATTTTTTTATGTATGCGCATAATTAATAAAGGTATTAGATGAGAATAATAATTAATATGATATTAGAATTTAATGTAATTTAGGGGTAATATTGCAAATTACTTAAATTTTAGGACAAATTAAATTACTTTAACTGTTTTTATTGATTTGTAAGAATTCTTAATTGGTAATCATTTTAGTCCTTATTATAAGGCACCAACTAATAAGTATAGTGATCTTTTTTATAAGACATTAAGACATTTGCGTGTTCCCAAGAAACATTAATTATCTTTTTCCATGTATGCATATAATTAATAAAGGTAGTATGTAAAAGTAATAATTAATATGATATTATGATTTAGTGTAATTAGTAGGGATAATATTAAAAATTACTTAAATTTTATGACAACTATTTAACTCTTTTTATTTTTTATGATTTGTGAAAATTGTTTGTTAGTATCTTATTAAAAAGATTACCACTCTGATCCTATCTATAAGTCCCACCCAAAAATTTGATCATATTTATAAGTCCCTCTTAATTAAATAAATGAAATTCTGATAATTTTGTCTATATTATTGTACTAATAAAAATAGAAAAAAAAAATAAAGAGTTGAAAGGTACCTATTCGTAAATGAGGTTAAAGTCAAAAATTTACTTCATAATTATTAAATTGCCTACCTCTCTTTCTCTTTTTGATATGTGTAGTTTGATTAAAACGAACTCATAAATATATCGGGAGTGGTAGATGCAGTATCTCATAATGAGAAGAGAGAGAGAGAGAGTTTTATTTTTTTAATTATGACCTAAGAAATGCCGTACTCATAAAGAAGATTAAGATAAGGAGGGTTTAGTGAGAGAAGGGGAGAGGGGAGAAAAGGCACATGGGGATGGGTGGTTGGGTCGGTGGAAGAAGCAGAGATGATTGATTTCAGAGAGAGAGAGGGGGGGGGGGGGGAATAAAGAGGGCACAAACATGGAGAGCCACACACTCATTTGGAATTTAGGTCAGTGGGGCCCTGATTCACAAGCGCCCTTGGATTTCATCCTCTTGCTTTTCATTTTTGTTAGGTGTATCTCTAAGGAACAATAAAGTCATAATTTCAAAAGTCTTCCCCACAAGTCACAACACAAGTACTACAGTACAGGTAAAACTCCTTTCCAGTCGTGACTTTAGTAAGGGCAGGTCAAAAGTTTGTCAACATTGTCACTTGTGATGAGTTTTATTGGGTAAAACATTCGCATGAAACCTCATTTTCCTTCTTGCTTTCCATATCCATGTCTTTTTTTCTTCTCAATTATCATGCTTCCTATTATTGCCTAACGTGTCACTGTGTCAGGCCACTGCCCTAAATACTCCCTCCGATTTTAATTATAAAAACACTTTGGTGGTATAATTTACACTACAAAAGTGTTCATATAATTAGGAGCGGAGGTAGTACTACTCCACTATCTCCTTAGCCCGTTTGGTATACAGAGTCGATAGGAATGGAAAAGAACATTTAGAAGTTTCTCTATTTGGTATGCATTTTGGACAACTCTTTCTAAAAACTCAAGGTTTCGAGCCCACCAATCTTCCCTCATATGAGAAAAGATCAGATCCCACCAAGATTGGTGGGATCTTATGTTCTAACGTCACTATTCATAGTTTTTGATAAATTTACCTCTCAAATTTGAACTTAGAGAGAAAGTTTGAATTTAACAAGAAATTTTTTTATACAAATTTGAACTTGACAAGAGCATATTTTTAAAAAATATATTTTAACAAAAAATATTATTTTTCTTTTTTATTTTGAATTAATTACTTTTGAGGGTAAACTAGACATTTCTTGATTCTTTACTAACTATTACCCTTTCAATTTCTTCCTACCAAATAACTCATCTTCCCTCAAGACATCTTCTCTCATTTTTTTTCAAAATCTTCCCTTTCCTTTTTTTCCTTTTTCTAAATTCCTTTCCTTTCTCAAATTTTCCTCTTACAAACGGGGCTTGAATATATGATCTATTTGTGGAATTGATCTACATATAAAATATATTTATAATTAAATAGGAGAGGAAAAAAGAATTCTGTATCTAATCGAATTAAATAAATATACCTTATAAGTTAAATGACATGAAAACTCTTTAAAAGTGGGAGGTTACAAGTTTATTGGAATCTCAACCTGCCCTTCAAACTTAAAAGTCAAAACACAAAACAAAAAAATCAAGAGAAAATTACACACAGGTCCCAAAGAACAGAAATATTTACATTTAGGTCCTTGAATTCAAGAAATTACACAGAATAGCAAATCCAGGTTTACAACAAGAAATTCTATATTTACAACAGCAAATTCCTATTTTAACAACAAGTTTTGAAAGCCTAGATTTTTTCAATTCTGAGGTCCAGAGGCCATTTGCAACAAGAAATTTTATATTTACAACAGTTAATTCCTATTTTAACAACAACATTTGAAAACCTGGATTTTTTCAATTCTGAAGTCCAGAGGCCATTTGCAACAAGAAATTCTATATTTATAATAGCAAATTCCTATTTTAATAACAACTTTTGAAATCCTAGATTTTTTCAAGGGCTTAGGTGCAAATTTACCAACAAACTATTAGCCCAGGAGCACCCAACACAATAAATTCTTGTCTGGACCTTAAATACCAACCAACTTTTTAAAATATTCATGGAGCACAATGACGTTAGTTGACCACCAACGTCCGTTACTATCTTCATCTTCCTCCACCTTTAACATTTTCCCCACCATATCAATGGAAGATCAGTACCAATTAGCTTCTCCTCCTTGGCCAAAATACAAAACCCCAACCTTCGCCTCCACCTTTTCAAGATCTCCCCGATTCATTTTGCCTTTATGAGGGCCAAACCATTTTCCTTTCAATCTATTGCTTTCCCTTTCAGTGACGACCAGCCCTAAATTTGCAGCCATCAAAGGACAGATTTGGCCTAAAAAGCTGTTAATTTTCTTTTTGCCTTGGGAAGGATGAGAGATTTGGGACTAAGAAAATGGCAGTCTCTCTCTCTCTTATTGCTACTTTCTTCATCGTCTTGCTTTGCTTCCTTCTGTTTTACTCTTCTGAATTTGTTCGAAGTGGTAATTGGAGGAGGATTTTGCTCAAGCCTCCAACTGTAAGCATCATTGTTTAGCTCTCTACATATTTTTCTGGTTTTTCTCATATTTGATTTTGCTCTCGTTTTCTAATGCTCTCGTTTTCTTCCTTTCTTTTTTGACTGTTTCTTCCATAACTAATTGAAGATGGAAGTATGTTTGGCCAAAAAAAAAAAGAGAAAAAAAGAAAAGAAAGAGGAAACAGACGGCGTTAGTTTCACCATTAACGTTGTTGTGCTCCATGAATATTTTAAAAAGTTGATTGGTATTTAAGGTCCAAACAAGAGTTTATTGTGTTGGGTGCTCCTGAGCCAATAGTTTATTTGTAAATTTGCTCCTTAACCCTTTTTTCAATTCTAAGGTCCAGAGGCCATTTGCAACAAGAAATTTTATATTTACAACAGCAAATTCCTATTTTAACAACAACTTTAGAAAGCTTGGATTTTTTTCAATTTTGAGGTCCAGAGGCCATTTGCAACAAGAAATTCTATATTTACAACAGCCAATTCCTATTTTAACAACAACTTTTGAAAACCTAAATTTTTTCAATTCTGAGGTCCAGAGATCATTTGAAACAAGAAATTCTATATTTACAACAACAAATTCCTATTTTAACAACAACTTTTGAAAACCTGGATTTTTTCAATTCTGAGGTCCAGATGCCATTTGCAACAAGAAATTCTATATTTACAACAGCAAATTTCTATTTTGACAACAACTTTTAAAACTTGGATTTTTTAATTCTGAGGTCCAGAGGCTATTTCTCCTTTGGACAAAAAAGTAATTTTGCTTCCACAAATAATTACACAAAAGTCCCTAGGAACTTCCGTGTAATTTCATGAATTTAAGATATCTAAATATAAATATCTCTATTCCTTGAAACCTGTGTGTAATTTTCTCAAAAATCAATCCCCAATTTTTAAATTTAAAAAAGAAACCAGGGTTTAATGGGGTAGGTCGTGCGGACCCTCCGGTCATAATGTCTTGCATTTGCTTCAAGAGCGACGGATTGATTACCACTTGGAAAAGTACTAGAAAGTACTAGTGATTTGCTCTGATATTTCAATAATTAATTACTAAATTATTTTTTTAAAAAAATATAAAGACAAACAAATAGCTTGAGAAGTATAAAGCGCCTACAAATTAAACAACACTATTGTGGTTCTGAAAGGCTTACTACATTCTAATTTAAATAACTCCAAACAAGTAAAAGGCTAAGTCAATAAAACATCAAAATCATGATTGTTCTCCTAAGCCATTCGAGCTAGATGGTCAGTACATCTTAATCCTTTCCTATGCACATGAATGATCTCAAGATCCCAATTTGATAGGATAAGAGATCTTACTTTTTAAATCTCATCTTACAAAGGATGGATGTACCTGTCCACAATCAATTAGAGCAAACACATAGCTTCTAAATTATTTATTTGCATAAATTAATTGGGAGCCTTATGACTCAGCACTGACGTAAAATTATATTATATTTTATAAAAGGGTTAAGGTGCGATTTGACCAACAAACTATTAGTTTAGGACCGTCCAGCACAATTAATTATTCATTGAACCTTAAATATCAACAAACTATTTAAAATGTTAAATCAGCACAAAAATGTTAATCTCCCCGGTTAAGTCTGTTAGTTTTTTTTTTTTTTTTTTTGGCTACTAAAGATAAAAGCAAGCTAAAAGCTATTACATGGGGGGAGTAAATCCCAAACTATCACGGGTTATCACGGCTCGTAAAAACTGAGGATACAAATCAAAGAAAGCAGAGGTTGAAATCCCCTCCTTTGCTAGTAGATCTGTTGCCTGATTCTTACCCCTTGGGATAAAGTTGACTTGCAAATCTCATTCCTTGCACATGAACTCTTTAATTCTGCAGAAAACCAGACTCCCTTTCCTCCTTGGGCTTTCATTCATCAGGGGTTGAATTAATTCTTTGGCATCCGATTCTAAAATGACTCTACGAAATCCAAGATCCCAAGCTAAGTTTAAACCTTTAAGCACTGCCCATTCTTCCTCCTCAAAGACGCTACATGAGCCCAGGTAATGGGAAAACCCCACAATCCAGCATCCATCGTGATCTCTAATAATAGCTCCACAACCAACACGACCTTGAGATCGCGTTACCGCCCCATCTACATTAATCTTTATCCAGCCGGTGTGTGGGGGCTCCCATCTCATGTCTCTGTCTATGGACAATTGGGGCTCAGCAGTAAGATCCTGTGGCATTGCAAAATTCCTCCAACAACCCAGAATCACCTGAGAAATGTTTGGTGGTCTCAGGAAATCAGGATCGATAATTGTCTTGTTCCTCCAAGTCCATAATTTCCAGATAGCCACACCCTAGATTAAATGTAAATCTCCATCTTCCTGGTGACTGAGATCCCTCTTTAAATTCAATTTGGCCCAATCCTATAACAAGGCATTGAAAAATTGGTTTCGGTATTTGGGGTGTATTAACTCATACCAAATTCTCTTCGTCGTAGCACAGTCTCGGAGGATATGGAGCTCCGGCTTAGGAGCATGTCTAGGGCTCATGTGATTATGATGCTCATAAGCATCTGTCTCGCCCATCAAATGGCGGTATCCAACGGCTAAGGGATTGTGACTTTACAGAGGCATGCTCTGCAAGGAGCTGTCAAGCACCGCCACACCAACGTTCAAAATCCCCTACGGGCGACCCGACGATCTTCGGACCTGCAGAACCCCAAACCGCATCTCGGAGGAGGGATTGTCTCTATGCGGGAAAGGGATTGTCTCTGTGCGGGAAAGGGATCAGGTTGGTGATGAGAACCTGAATGGATCCGACGTGGATGGCTTTGAGGTCAACTAACAGGGACTTAACGGATAGGCTAATGTTTTTGTGTTAATTTAGCATTTTAAATAGTTTGTTGGTATTTAAGGTCCAATTAATAGTTAATTGTGCTGGACAGTCTTGAGCTAATAGTTTGTTGGCCAAATCATACCTTAACTCTTTATAAAATGATCCTTAAATGGTTATTACTGCTTTTGTCATCATCATCATCCTCCTCCTCCCTTTTATCCTTAATATAAGATATATTTGTGACTTGAATATTGGTTTTAAATATAAGATATAACTTTTATATTTATTATTTTTTCCCTAATTTACCCTATTGATACTCTCCCAATAATTTTGAATAAAAAAAATACTCTCCCAACAATAATCAAGGAGGAAAGGAAATTAAGGAAAATAACTAAAATATTTTAGAAAATAGTTAAAATACATGCTTCTTTTCTTGAAAGTAATTAAATTAAACAAATATATTTTATATTAAAGATAATTTAGTAGTGGGTTGTACGCGAAGGCATGGACATCGTCATGGCGGTGGGTGCTACAACCAAAATTCATCTTCGGCTATCCCCACCTCAAGTGGGCTATGCCTCATTTGCTTTATTCTCCTTTTTTCTATAATAAATAATAAAAGACTCACTTAGATTTAAAATAAGTATAGGATATATATTATTCATATAATCGCCACTGCCCCTTCAAGTACAAGGTTCATCGACCCAAAAAAAAAAAAAGTACAAGGTTCATAAATTTAATTAAACCATTGTCTGAGGTCGCTTCTGGGGAAAAAATGAGCCTGATTTATATTATAGTGAAAAGAAAAAGAAGCACCATCCTAATCCTATTTATAAATTCTTCTTAACCAAATCATATATACTAAGTAGAAGTGGTTACTTTAATGATTATAAGGTAAATTTTCAACTTTATCCTCATTTATGAATAAGAACTTTTTAACTTTTTTTCTCTCTCTATTTTCATTAGTACAATTAATATGGACAAAATTGTCACAATATCATTTATTTGGTCAAAAGAGACTTTTAAATAGGACTAGAGTGGTACTTAGAATGTTTTATTATATGATTACATTATATTTTATTTTCATTTCAGTCCTTGAAATTAAGAAAGATCCTGAAAACGTGACCCTATATATATATATATATATATATATATATATGAATTATTAATGAATGAAGATGAAGCCTCCCCCATGAAAGCCGAGCTTAGATGCCTATATCTCTGTCTCTAAGTCACTCCCTAGATTCAGCTCTCTCTGTCCTGCCTCACTGTTTATTATTTTTTTAGGTCATGCCTTGTGCTTTAATTTATGCAATTATTTTATCCATTATTTGAAGTTGATGTTTTTTCTCTCATGTTATAAGGATGAAAATAAAAATAAAAATAAAATCTCAACTGAGCGAGACAAAGTTAAAATTTCAAAACCATATTATGAGATCATATTAATATTTGATGGAATATTTTAAAACAAAAGAATAATTTGCACGCCTAGTTTCTTGTTTGTCTAATGACTTGATTCTCTGGAAATCAATATGAGAAAAAAAAAAGAATAAAAGATTTGGTGGGTTGGGTTTATATTTAGTCAAAAACCACAGAAAGGCCAATCCATTAAAGAAATATAATTTGCCGTAGAATTAAATCAATGAAATAATAAATAAAGTGGTTAATATGCTATCATATAAAACTGAAACCACATGGGGCAGCAAATAAATTAAACAAAGCAAACACAGTTTGCATAACTGGAGAAGATCACATCGTATTAAGTTTATATGATATTCAACGACATACAATTTTTTAATTATATCCACAGAATATTACATGAGGCAACATAAGGCTTTAAATATAGAAAATTTATGCATTGTATAGCTATCATTTATACGTGTATATAATATACACACATAGGGTTTATCGTTTGTCATGTCACTTTACATAAGGTTATATCAAGTCACCCCAAAATTACGTCGTTTTAAGAGTTAGAAGAATTAATGAAGGGTGTTTTGATAAAATTAATACACTTCATTAATTTCACTAACTTTCAAAATGAAGTAGTTTTAGAGTTAAGGAAATTAATAAAGAATCTTTTGATCAAATTTATATAATAAATATAAAAACAAAAAATATAAAAGCACCTTTCATTAATTCCCTTAACTCCCAAAACGACGTAGTTTTGGGACAACTTGACATAACTTTATATCAAGTAACATAATAAACGATAAACCCATACATATACATACATATTATTTTTCAAAATTTAGATTCCAAGTCAAACTTTTACACTTCAATTAGTTTATTTTCAAATATATTTCTTAATTATCTTTTTATATTTAGGATTAAAAAAAATGATAGATGAGAAATGGACCAACCCGTACCCTCTATTCTTAGTAAGATTAGAACCCGGTTAAAGACTAGTCGAAAATTTATAGCCTAACTCAGTCGAGGTCAAATTTATTTGATATATGACCTATTTGCCAAAAAGAATTATATGTTTAGAGTTTAAAACTATAAATAATTATGTTTATATAAATAGCTCAGGCCTAATCTGTAGGCGTGGAAGGACAAGCATCCCCCCAAATATGCCGTCCTAAATATGCTTTAAAAATTCAAAAATTTAAATAGTGATTAGATCTTTCTTCAACATCAATTATTTAATTAGGTCTTGAGGCATTACTCTTAAAAAAAAAAAAACCCCCCACTTGTTATAAAAATGAATGATGATCCTTATATATATATTATTTACTAAAGAATACTTTGTCTCATTTCTCATATCTCTCTGAGCAAAAAATTTCTCATATCTCATACATTGTAGATCCGTACATGTAACTCATATTATTTACAGGTATTTATTTTTATTCATAAATTATGAATAATACAAGTTATCTCATTAATCTAAAACCTAACCCAACACTATTGCAATATTATAAAAATAAAAAGTGGTGAGTTCATGTTTTCTGAATTTTAAGTAGTAATAATAAGAGAAACATTGAGTTCCCTCCATACTTTTATGCGTGTGTATTGTATTATTATTATTATCTTTCCGGTTTTCATAGCAATAATATCCTAACTAAGAGCTATAGTTTTAGCAGCTATTTTTCATAAGTTAATATAAAATTCTTCTCACATATTTATCTCGTAAAATAGTAAAGTTAATCGATCATAGTGGCTTTCCTTGGTCAACCCAAACCGAATGCCACTAGTTGTACCAACGTATGTTATCCTACGGTTCAGTAGTACACTCTCTTTAATCATTGATTAATTGTGTGGATTTTTATTTTTTTGTACTATTTTACTACTATAGTCTAAAAAGTACCAACTTTTATGAGTATGAATTTAAATACTGTGTGAAAAAGTGTAGCGTGAGTGTGCAGGGTTCAGTCATTCGCTCTCTCTCTCATGTTGCGCTCGCTCTACTCCAACATTAGAGTTTCTCTCTTGTCAGTGGCGAGCACCAACCCGAGTCACAGTCAGGATAGATTAGCATATCGATTCTTACAGAACCAGAAGAAGGTAGTGCCAGAGTATTTTGGAGCTACAATTCTTAGATTGGCACAGAGACACATAGTGGCAAGCCTCCATCTTCTTTGGCGGCGGCCCTTCTATGTTCTCCGTCTGATCTCTATATGCGACTGTGGCCCTCTCTCACCTCTTGGACAAGCTTGTCCTCTCCCTTTCCAGATCTTTCTTGAGGTGGTGGGAGTTTTCTTCCCTGCTATGTGAACTGTTGTAATGACGTTTACCTCCCTGGCGGTCTCCATCGGTAAAGGGGATATTCGTCTCTTTCTAAGTTTTTTTATTGTTTTTTGGGTTTTAGTGGTGGTGTTGTCTGTTGTGGTTCGGATTCACGTTTTTGGGAGAAAGGTTGTGTTGATGGTCTTCGCTGCAATATGTTTTATCTTTCAGAGGTGTTATGATTATTTGATGGTGGCGAATCTAAATCGTTAATGTTAGCCTTAGTTTGTTTGGTAGGTGGTCAACGCTAGATCTGCTTGATTGGAGAAGGAGAAGTATTCTTCAGGATATCATTTGTCTTCTTTCTTCTGAGATTTTTTTTTTATTCTTACCCCAATTCAAGGCAGTTGTGTGGTTGATTATTTTAATTTGCAGCTTATGCTTATAAAGAGGTGCATCATATAAAGTGAGTTTTGCAACCAATACCTTATTTCTTGTTACCTCTAACCTTGGATGTTCAGGAAGTCGGTGCAGTCACTGATGCTACTTTTATTCCTACCTCTTAACTTTATGATTTAAGAGATAAATATGTAAGAAGAGTTTCATTTAAATTTGCAGAAAAAATGCTTCTGAAACCGTGGTTTCAAAAGTTACCGAACACTCCTAATCAACATTTTTTTTAATTTATTAAAAGCCTATATGACCTAAAATATGGTTTCAGAAGTTACCAAACACTCTTTATCAACATTTTTTTAATTTATTAAAAGCCTATATGACCTAAAATACCAATTTAATAGTATGAAAATTATTTTTAATTTATTAAAAGCCTATATGACCTAAAATATGGTTTCAGAAGTTACCAAACACTCTTTATCAACATTTTTTTAATTTATTAAAGCCTATATGACCTAAAATACCAATTTAATAGTATGAAAATTATATGCAGGTCTTTTTAATCAAATATCATGTATCACGTTTATGATAATTAAAAACTGAAAAACATGATGGATTTGTTGTTTTTAATTTTTTATATCTTTTGCCAAAGATAAATACTAAATCCTCTAGAAATACAATGAGCAAAAGCTAAATTCCTTTCATCTATGTTATTTTTATATAAGGGTTTAATGTTTCTACTTTTACTGCAGAAATATTTTTTCTGCTACACTAACATAATAGTGTGTGGATTCCACTAATATTTTTTCTCTCTTCTCTATGGGACCCACTCACTTTTATGTGAGTGTGGTAAAAAAAATATTTTTGCAATAAAAGCAGAAACATTAAACCCTTTATATAAAGCTAAAAAACAAAACCCCCTACTATTTGTTTGAGGGGGAAGCTTTAATACATGAACTTAAATTGATTAATGGATTTTTAATAATAATATGATGAATTGAAATTTTTATACTGATGATGTTCTTTATTTTCCTTACTTTAAGTCGTCAAAACAATAACATTAAGCCTTTATCCCATGATGTAAAATCACTTGCATATATTACACAACATTTGTATATTCTACCAACAAACAATAACGTAACCAATCGCCAATACACTATGTTTCATAACTTTCTTAAATATCATTCATTACTCCAACTAACAAACAAAAGCCATCTTTAATCGGCCATTTTTACATGTATATGAACCAGGCCACCTTAAATTAGTTTCCACCATTTTTCTTGATGGATGCCATGCAAATTTTTCCTTAAATATAGTTGGTGCGAACTGATCTTTCTATTAACTACATATTGATCTCATCCTTATTATATGAAATGTTGATGACAGCCTTTTTTTTTAACTCGTTCTTTTTGTTGTTTTAAATAATAAAGCAACTTCATTTTCTTGATTAAAAGTTCCTTTCGCTCTTCATAAGAACTTCCGATTTTGTAAGTAACGAGTTTGGTTTACATAGTTACAAAGCTGAAGTAACAACATATCTTCAAACACTAATTTGATATGATAGGGGAAAAAAACATTATGCCATGAAATCAAATCAAGCGTGTTTAAAAGTTTCGGGGATTCAATGTACGTATTTTTAACAGGGAGAGAGATGTCTTCATTGATCTCCGTCTTCATTTAATATTTTTACCATTAGATTGAGTTTTAATAGTTGAGATTTAATACTAAGTAAAAATATTATTAGAACCTTAAATATAATAAATCTCATAGAATAAATCTATTTTAAAACTTAACCTAATGGTAGACATTAAATAGAAAGTAAATCGGAAGAGAGATCAACAGAGACACTTCTCTCTCCCAACAAAAAGGGTGAGGCCATGTTTGATACGAATGATAAAAATGATAGAAATAATGATAAAAACTTAATAATGTTACAATGTCCCCAAGATTTTGCAGTCTTCAAACAAATTAAATGAAGTAGGAAAGGTTGCCTCCATCACCGAAAACCAAAACTTGACACAAAATTATGGGAGCAAAGCAGACACATGTGACAAACCATCCCTGTAACCAACATACTTAAAAGTCCAATCTATTAGACCAAACTTATGGGTTTTTGAACTTTGTCCCAAATTAAATATACGAAGTCCGGACAACACTAGGCTAATATTTCCAAATATGATCTCAAAATTTTAGTTTAAAAGAAACATTTATCAATCAAAAGATTTTATAACATAAAAATAATCCTAGTGTTATGAAAATTAAATATAAAGTTGTACAATAGGTGCCAAATGAGCACAAAAGTGTCTATACGTCTTCTTTTACTCACCACTAAAATAATTACCTGAAAATGTTAATATAAAGAGATGAGATTCCACGTCTCAGTAATTATTGAAAATTTATACTTTACACAAGCATATCGCATATGATTAAAAAGAAGGAATTGATTACATATGTATTTGCATGTATCATAATCCTAAAACAGAACAATTGCAAATTTAATCATTATTGTGCCAATCTATATTTTCATCACAACATGTAATATACAATTATATACAATATACAACTGCCCTTGTATCACCGTCCAGCCTTATTCCGTTGACTGAAGCCATAGGTTAACATATAGTCTAACTTAACTCATTTATTTGACTGAATTATCCCAAACTTACCAATTTTTAAGATACACCCAACCAAAGGTGTAGAACTTAAGTCTGGATTATGGCTTCTCGCCTTCAAAGAACTAAACTAAGGATGTATCACATGTCTAACATCTACAATGTAATTCTACCTAAAGGAATACATGAAAGAAGGGCCCTGACAAGTCTCATCCACTGTGCATCGAGTGACGACATACCAAATAGTAAAAGATCCCACCATATAAATTCCTCCTCCTTACTCCAATGCATTTCAAACGCAAGCACCATAACAGTTATATTCAATTATCAATAAATATAATATTATTAAAAGAGAATGCATAATAAATCATGTTTCCATTATATCAAATATAATCACATAATCAAACAAGCCTAAAAAGAAATAATAATCCAACAATACATTAATCATAATTAAATTATTAATTATGTGAATAACGTGAGTTATAAATAAATTTACTTGTAACATTATTTGCTTGAGAATTTACAATACATACACATATACATATAATTCTTTTTTTTTTAATAAAAGATAATCATTCACAATTATACGCAATTTACAAACATATGGAAGAATATTCAGAATTACCTACTACTTTCTAGCTCACATGTAATCACATGAAGATTTATTATTCAAAGCTCTCAATGAGAGTATACAAAGTCACAAGCACAAACATCTATTAATATATATCTCAAAACTACTATAAAGTTACTCTAATACTATTCTAAAGCCTAAATCTACCGCTATATATATATATATTCTATAGATGCACAAACACAGACATATATAATTAAAAATCATTATATAAATGCATAAGATCTAAATATGTGAAAACAAACATTATATATATATATATATATATATATATATATATATATATATATATATTAATCTGAACCATTGAAAAAAAGAGACGTCACACATGCAAAAGAGACAAAAATAGTTTGACTGGAAGAGACAAGAGAAGTGTTTAAAAAAAAAGAGAGAGACAAGAGAACATTTTTAATTACGCTCATATGACAAGTTAAAACTAAAAAAGGACCAGATTTGGCATTAAATAAACTGATAGCGAAATGAATAAAAGGAGGCCAGCTAGGAAGTTGGTATTTGATGAGCGAGGAACACAATTTTTCTTTTAACAAAAAAAAGAAGTCACGTGGCTCTGGCTGTGATTAACAATATAGATATCTATATATGTAAGTGTGAATAGTACACACACATTTCGAATAAAAAAAAATTGTACATACTGAGTGATTTGGTTTGGAGTTTGTGGTCTTATGAAAGAGAGATAAAATACATTTATGCGTGTAGCCATAAGAAACAAAAACACAATGGAGAATCTAGATTAAAAGATACAAATGTATATTTAATAGTATATTACTTATTAAATCATCTATTCCTAACATTTTTCTCTGGAAGCTGTGATCACCATCTGAGATCACCACGATGTCAAACAGTCCATTTTTTTTTGTTGAACTTAAATCACTGCATTGAGTTTTTTTCCCCCTCTCACCGTTATGTCAAACATGCTGTTATAGGATGTGTGTTCTGCAGCATTTGAACTCTTGGCTTGATGGGGAACATTTTCGCTCCTCCACTCAAGTCCAGAGTTCGAAACCGCGTACATGAATGATGAATCAGAATCAAAGGATGTGTGTTCTGCAGAATAGGCATGTATTTTACCATTGTCAATTGCCATGAGCTTTATGGTAAAAAAATTCGCATGAAACCTCATTTTGCTTCTTGCCTATTCTCTTCCTAATTATCATGCTTTCTATTATTGCATGAGATCAGTTATCTAACGTGTCACCGTGTCAGGCCTCTTCCATATATACTACGTACTCCATCAACTCCTCAATATGAGGTATAGCTATAAAATATATCTATTATATATGTTAATCTTTTTTTAATTTTTCTTATTAATACTTCCTTTATAATAATAAAGAGGAGAGGAAAGAAGAAATTAAGAAAGACAACTAGAATATTTAAAAAAATACACATCATATTAACTAATTTTTTTATATAATTAAATTAGATAAACATCTCTTATAATCTAATGGCATAAAACACATAAAAGTCGAAGGTTAGAGAGAAACTTTGACAACAAAACACAAAACAAATTAATCCCCAATTTTTCAATTTAAAAAAGAAAAAAACAGTTTAATGGAGTAAGTAGGTCATGCGGACCCTCCGGTCATAATGTCTTGCATTTGCCCCATGAACGTACGGATTGATTACCACTTAGAAAATTGCTAGTAGTAATTTACTACTCCTATATATATTTTAATAATCAATACTAAATTATTTGTTTGTATGAATTGGGAGCCTTATGACTCAGCACTGACTTAATATTACAATATATTTTGTGCTTTGATTATTATACTCCTTTTGCCTTTAATAAAAGACATATTTGTAGTGTGGGTTTTCGTTCTAAATATATGATATATATAGTTTTTATATTTGTCAATTTTTTTTTCTAATTTACCTTATTAATACTCTCTTAACAATAACCAATGAGAAAAGAGAATTAAGGAAGATGACTAAAGTATTTTATAAAATACGTACATATCATATTAATTAGAGTAAATACCCTATTTGGTCTCTGGAAAAAAAAAGGACCCCTTTTTTGTCCCCAGGAACTAAAATAGGACATTTTTATGGACTAAAAAGTGGTTTTTGGAAAATTTTTAGGGACCAAAATGGGGTCCTTTTTTTTTTTGAAAATTCATCATTTTCAGGGACTAAAAAGGGGTTTCGTTGTTTGAGAGACCAAAATAGGCTCCATGTTTTTTTAAAAAGGCCAAATAGGGTATTTACTCTATTAATTAATTTAACTAATTTTTTTAATTAGATTATGTCCTATATCAAAGACAAAATGAGAAATTTAGCAGTGGGTTGTACGCAAAGGTATGGAAATTCTCACGGCTGTGGGTGCTACAACCAAAATTCATCTTTGGCTATGCCCCATTTGCTTTCTTCTCCTCCTCATATCATTGCCACTACCTTCAGGTACAAGGTTCATCAATTTAATTAAACCGTTGTCTGAGGTCGCTTCTGGGGAAAAAATGAGCCTGATTTATATTATAGTGAACAGAAAATGAGTACTTGGAATGTTTTATTATATGATTGCATTATATTTTATTTTCATTTCAGTACTTGAAATTAAGAAAGACCCGGAAAACGTTACCTTATATATATATATATATATATATATATATATATATATATATATATGTATATATATCTCTCTCTCTCTCTGAACGGAGTATTAATGAATGAAGATGAAGCCTCCCCCATGAAAGCCGAGCTTAGATACATACATACATAATTTATGCAATTATTTTATACATCCCTTGAAGTTGATTCTCTTTCTCTCATGTTATAAGGATGAAAAAAAAAATAACAATGAAAATACAATCTCAAGTCTCAACTGAGCGAGACAAAGTTAAAATTTCAAAACCATATTATGAGATCATATTAATATTTGAGGAGATGTTTTAAAACAAAAGAATCCTTTGTATGCTTAGTTTCATGTTTGTCCTAATGATTTGATTCTTTGGAAATCAATACTAGAAATAAAAATTTAAAGAATAAAAGATTTGGTGAGTTAGGTTTATATATAGTTGAAAACCATGAAAGGCAAATCTATTAAAGAAATTTGCCATATAATTAAATCAAGGGTTAAGTAGTAAATTCATCTCAAGAGTATAGGTCTAGAAGCAATATTACCGTAATTTTTTTTTTGTTTCAATATTATCCTACAAGTTTCAAAATGTAGCAATATTACCCTATTTAATTGAAAAACTATCGTTGACCGTTAAAAAAATTGACGTTAACCATTTACTTTTTAACAGAAATGAGCAACATTGATATGTTATGAAACTTCTGGGACAATATTGAGATGGGAAAAAAAAACATTCAGGACAACATTATTCCTCAGCGAAAACTTCCAAAACAAATTTTTCTATTAACCCTTAAATCAATGATATAATAAATAAAGTTGCTAATAAGCTATCATATAAACTGAAACCACACGGGGAAAAAAATAAACAAAGCAAACACAGTTTGCATAACTCGAGAAGATCACTTCGTATGAAGTTTATATGATATTTGATGACATACAATTTTTTTAATATAAAATGATAGATGAGAAATGGACCAACCCGTATGTACCCCCTACTCTTCGTAAGATTAGAACCCGGTTAAAGACTGGCCGAAAATTTCTAGCCTAACTCAGTCTAGGTCAACTTTATATATGACCTATTTAGCAAAAATAGTTCTATGTTTAAAGTTTAAACCTATAACTAATTATGTTTATAGATAGCTCAGGCCTAATCTGTTGGCGTGGAAAGCCTCCCCCCAAATATGCCGTCCTAAATATGCTTTAAAAATTCAAAATTTTAAATAATGATTGGATCTTTCTTCAACATCAATTATTTAATGGGTGAAAGAGCGTTTTTGCCAATAAACTATTACGCCATGAGCGATTTTGCCAACTATCTTTTAATGGGCCCAAAAATGCCAAATAACAATTAAATATGACAAAAAAATACAAATCCGTTTAATGAACAGTGACATTAAAAGTTAATTGGCAAAATCACTCCTGGCGTAATAGTTTATTGGCAAAAATGCTCCTTCACATTTCCACATAGGTGAATGAGCTGGCATCAGAAATCCCACGTGGCGCTCTATAAAATCCCGCGTGGCATGGCAACAGACGGTGTCACTGTTAATTAAACGGATTTGTATTTTTTTGTCATATTTAATTGTTATTTGGCATTTTTGGGCCTATTAAAAGATAGTTGGCAAAATCGCTCCTGACGTAATAGTTTATTGGCAAAAACGCTCCTTCACCCTTATTTAATTAGGTCTTGAGGCATTACTCTTTTTTAAAAAACAAAAAAAACCCCACCTGTTATAAAAATGAAAAATAATCCTTATATATATATATATATATATATATATATATATATATATATATATATTATATTTACTAAAGAATAACTTGTCTGATTGAGTGGTTTGTCATATCTCATGCATTGTACATCCTTATGTAACTCATATTATTTATAGGAATTTATTTTTATTCATAAATTATGAATAATGCAAGTTGTCTCATTAATCTATAACCTAGCCCAACACTATTGTAATATTATAAAAATTAAAAATGGCGAGTTCATGTTTTCTGAATTTTAAAAAAGTGATAATAAGAGAAACATTGAGGGCCCGTTTGATACGCGGAAGATCGGCCGAAGGAAAGGGAAGATTGTAGATCTCCCATCACCGAACACGTTTGGTAGCACTGCCTTCCGGGAAACTGCCTTCTGGGAACCTTCGATCTTCCTTCATTCATGAGAAAACCACTTCCCTCAATTTTCGGTGGGAAAGTTGATCTTCCCTAGGGAAGAAATTCCAAATGACCATCTTCTCCTCCTTCAATCATCTATCTTATTTGCAATTGCTGTCGACACCAACGCCGACGTCGCCTCCTCCTCCCTTTGCAAATCTCGACACCAACATTGCGAGGATGAAAAAGAAATCTGAAACTCTTTTTTTTTTTGTTGGTTCTGTCGTCGGGACGTTGGGGATCAAGAAGGAGGGACAACATAAATCTTGGGTACCCTATAGCTTGACGAAGCTGAAATTGAAGATAGGAGCTGAACGATGGACTCTCACCTGAAATCGACGACGGAGTAGTTGGAGACGCATCACAAGGATAACGCAGGTTTAAAGATAAAAGGAAGTGAAGGAAGAAGGAAGAAGAGGCGGAAAATGGAGTGAACACAAGATTAATGAAAGGGTCCACATTGAGAATTCTTTAAAATGAATTCCCGAAAATTCATTTAAATTCTCGAGAATTCAAATATGAATTCTCAGAGAATTCATCAAATGAATTTTCGAGAATTCTTGTCGGGTTTGATTTTTTTTTTTAATTAAATTGTGTCGCATACAACAGTCGAAGCTGACGACGGTGGCGACGTCCAAGATGGCAGGTGTGGCGTCGACGGTGGCCGGAGTGGCGTCCAAGGCGGAGGAGTGGCAGCGATGCGGTGGGTCGACGTCGAATAAGACGCACTGGGTGAACTTGTTTTTTTAATTTAGGGGTATTTTTGGTATTTCACCTCATATTCCCACTTAACTAACATTCAATTCTTCATACCAAACCATTCATTTTCCCTCAACTTAAGTTACCTTCCCATGTCTACCAAACAGCTTAACTTTTTAATTTCCCTCGCAATCTTCCCTTCCATTTCTTTCCCTCCTTTAAATTCATTTCCCTCTTTAAATCTTCCGCGTGCCAAACGGGCCCTGAGTTCCCTCCATACTTCTGTGTGTATTGTATTATTATAATCTTCTTCCCAGTGCAGCAATAATACCTTAACTAAGAACCTAAACTGCGGTTTTAGAAGTTTTTTTTTATAAGTCGAGACAAAACTCATCTCAAATATTTATCTTATAAATCAGTAAAAGATAATCCCTCAAAATGGCTTTCCTTGGTCAACCCAAACTGAATGCCACTAGTTGTACCAACATTATGTTATCTTACGGTTCAGTACACTCTCTTCAATCCATGAAAACCTAATATGAGTGTTTGGATTAACTTTTAGAGAATAATTTTAACGATTTATGAGGTAAACATATGAAAGGAGTTTTGTCTGTAGAAAAAAGCTTCTAAAACCGTGGTTTCTGAAATTACCAAACACTCCTTTATCAACACTTTTTTTTTTAAAAAAAAATTAAAAGCCTATATGACCTAAAATACCAATTTAATAGTATGAAAATTATATGCAGGTCTTTTAATCAACTATCATGTATCGCGTTTATGATAATTAAAAACTGAAAAACATGATGGATTTGTTGTTTTTAAATTTTTTTTAAAAAAATATTTTGCCAAAGATAAATACTAATTCCTTTAGAAATACATTGACTAAAAGCTAAATCATTCCTTTCATCTATGTCATTTTCATATAAAGCTAAAAAAACAAAACCCTACTGTTTGTTTGAGGGCGAAGCTTTAATCCATGAACTTGAATTGATTACATGATGGATTTTTAATAATATGATGAATTACAACTTTTATACTGATGATGTTCTGTATTTTCCCTACTTTACGTCTTTCATCTTTCTCTCCCTATCAACACAAATTCCTTCTTCTTTGCCTCGCAACCCATATTCATATCTTTCTCACTGGTGGCATGTTTCACGATCACATGCCGTCAGCAAGCATCATCCTCAACCACAGCTACGTCAGAAAGGTAGATGGAGCTTGAATCTTCCAACTGCAGCCTCCTTCCTCTAATTTTTGTTGGCTATGGTCTTCCCTTGTTTCCAGGTCAAGATTTTCATCTCCCTCACTAGATCTTTCTCAAGGCGTTGAGATCTCTCTTCAATTCCTTGCCTTTGTGCGAGCTTCTGTGACGGGGTCTTCCTCCACGGCGGTATCCGTCGGAGAAAATGATGTATGTCCTTTCTTCTTTTATTTGTGGTGTTGGGTTTTAATGGTGGTATTCTTGGTTTGTCAAGTAATAAACAAATTGGTGAGATCTGATTATGAAGAGGTGGTGTTTGGTTTGTGCTCGTCGTCACATATTTGCTTGAATGATGGAGCAGAAGTGTTCTTTAAGATGTCATGGATTTTCTTGCTGAGGTTGGATTTTTTATGATCTTTACCCTAAGACAGGGCAATTATGTAGTTGTTCTAATTGCAGCTAATACTTATAAGAAGGTGTGTTCTATAGGGTAGATTTTACAACCAACATCTTCTTTTTTGTCACATTTAACCTTGGGTATCTAGAGGCAGATGTAGTTTATGATTCTACTTATATCCACAACTCCTTAATGGGTGATGATTGGTTCACTTTGTATTTAGTTTGTTCTATTGTATTTGCCTTGACTTTGTTTTGTCTTTCTTTATGTTTTACTTTGGGTTTGTTTTAATGTAGTGCATTGGTTTGAACTATTAATATAAATATCTTTTGACCAAAAACGAAAAAACAAAACAAAACAAAAAAGCCTTTATCCCATGATGTAAAATCACTTGAATATATTACACAACATTTGTATATTCTACTAACAAACAATGGTTCTGTTTGGGTTGGCGGTAGGAGCGGTAGCTTAAAAGCTACTGACTTTAGAAAAAGCTCGGTAGGAGTGGTAGCTTAAAAGCTATCTAATTTGTGTTTGGATTGATAGTGGTAGAAGTGGTGGGACCCACGTCAAAAAGCTGAGAGCATTTTGGAAAAAGTTCTATGGTGGAGCTTTTGGCTTAACGGGCTTTTTGAGCGTTAGGAGCTTTTTCTTAACGCTCAACTCAAACAGACCAAATGAGCGTTGGCAGCGTTAGTGAACTTTTTTTCAAAATTATTAGTCCTAACGCTCCTAACATTCTGGATTCCAAACAGACCCAATGACGTAACCAATCACGAATACATTATGTTTCATAACTTTCTTTAATATCATTCATTAATCTAACTATACCTAACCAACAAACAAAAACTATCTTTAATCGGCCATTTTTACACATATATGAACTAGCTTAAATGATTTTCTATCATTTTTCTTCATTAAAGTTAGTGTGAATTGATCTTTCTATTAATTACATATCGATCTCAATATCCTCATCTATGTAAGCCTAATAATATGAAATGTTGCTAACAGCCTTTTTTTTAGATTTAACTCGTTGGTTTTGTTGTTTAAATAATATAATAAAGCATCTTCATTTTTTTTGTTGAAAAGTTCTTTTCGCTCTCCATAAGAACTTCCCATTTTGTAAGTAACGAGTTTGGTTTACATAGGCACAAAGCTGAAGTAACATATCTTCAAACAATAATTTTATGTGATAGGGGGAAAAAAAAGACATTATGCCAAGAAATAAAATAATTTAAAAGTTTCGAAGATTAAATCTATTGTTAATAGGAAAAAAGGTGTCTCCATTGATCTCCCTCTTCATTTAATATTTTCACCATTAAATTAAGTTTTAAAAAATTGAGATTTAATACTAAGTAAAAATATTATTAATATAATAAATCTCAACTATTAAAACTTAATCTAATAATGCACATTAAATAGAAAGTAAATTGAAAGGGAGATCAATGGAAACACTTCTTCCCAACAGGAAAGGGTGAGGCCATGCTTGATACGAATGAAAAAAATGATAATAATGTTAGAATGATAATGTTGCAATGTCCCCAGAATTTGCAGTCTTTAAAACAAATGAAGTGGGGAAAGTAGCCTCCATTACCGAAAACCATAATTTGACACAAAATTGTGGGAGCAAATCAGACACATGTAACAACCCATCCCTGTAACCAATATACTTACTATTAGACCATATGTATTGGTTTTTGGACTCTATACCAAATATAGACAACACTAACCCAATATTTCCGAATATTATCTCAAAATTTTAGTTTTAAAAAACATTTATTAATGAAAATATTTAATAACATAAAAATAATCCAAGTATTATGGCAATTAAATATAAAGTTGTACAACATGTGCTCAATGAGCACAAAAGAACCTATAGGTGTCTTCCCTTGCTTCTTACTATAATAATCACCTGAAAAATGTTCATATAAAGAAATGAGATTTCACGTCTTAACAATTACTGAAAGTTTCTACCTTACACAAGCAAACCACATATGATTTAATAGAAGGAACTGATTACATATGTATTTGCATGTGTCATGATCCTCAAACAAAACAATTACAAATTTAATCATCATTGTGCCGATCTATATTTTCATCACAACATGTAATATACAATTATATGCAATATGAAGATACAACTTCTCTTATATCAGTGTCCAACCTTATTTTGCTGACTAAGTTATAGGCTAACACATAATCCAACAGAAACTCATCCATTTAACTTAATTATCCTTAACTCACCAGTTTTTAAGATACACCAGCCAAATATATAGAGCTTAAACTGGACTATATATGGTCCTCCTCCTTAAAATAACAAAACTACGGAGATGTCACATGTCCCACAACTCCAATACAATTCCAACCAAAAGAAGACATGGAAAAGGGGCTCTGACAAGTGACATCCACTGTACATCTAATGACAACATACCATGTGGTAAAATATCTTATCATATAAATTTCTCTTCTTTACTCGAACCCATCTCAAATACAACCGCCATAATAGATATATTCAGTCATTAGTAAATATAATATCATTAAAAGATAATGCACAATAAATCATGCTTCTATTCATATCAAATATCATCATATACTCAAAACATGCCTAAACAGAAATCATAATCCAACAATACATTAATTATAATTAAATTATTAACTATGTGAATAAAGTGAGTTATAAAGAAATTTATTTGCAATATTACTTGCTTGAGAATTTACAATACATACACATATACATATAATTCAACCCATTTTTTTAAACAAAAAATAGCCATTCACAATCATACAAAATTCATAAGTATATGGAAGAATATTTAGAGTTACCTACAACTCCCTAGCACACATGTAATCACATAAAGAGTTACTCCAAAGCTCTTAATGAGAATCTATAAATTAAAGTCATAAACATAAATATCTATTAATATATATCTCAAAACTACTCTAGAGTTATTGTAATACTATTCTAAAGCCTAAATCTACCCTTACAAAAATTATACTATAAATATATACTCATGAGTTACCAGAGATTCACTCTTTTATATATATAAATTAAAAATCATTATATAAATGCATAAAGATCTAAATATGTGAAAACAAACATAGTATCTTAATCAGAATAATTGAAAATAAGAGAGGTCACACAGGCAAAGGAGACAAAAATAGTTTGACTGGAAGAGACTAGAGGTCATTTTAATGACTCTTATATGACAAGTCACAACTAACAAGTAACAGATTTGGCATTAAATAAACTGATAGTGAAATAAATAAATAAAAGATGGAGGGGGTTGGCATTTAATCAGCGACAAACACAATTTTTCTTTTTTTTAAAAAGGTGTCACGTGACTCTGGATGTCAAGAGATTAACAATATAGATATTTGTTCATGTAAGTGTGAGTAGTACACTCACATTTCGAATTAAAAAAAAAAATTTGTACACACTCACAGTGATTTGGTTAGGACTTGGGAGTTTGTGACCTTATGAAAGAGAGATAAAATACATGTGTGTGTAGCCCACAAGAAACAAAAACAAAAAGATAGAGGGAAAAACAAAACATCGTGGGTTTTTTTTTTTTTTTGCTCAAAACATCGTGGGTTGTGAAGCATTGAAAATAGAGTTCTTATAGAAGAGAGAATTTAAGGTTTGAGTTGGCTTTTAAATAAAATAATAATGGTATAAGATTCAGACAACAATTTTTTTTAATAAATATTACTTTCTAATAAAGATAAATTTACACACGAACCCATATATTTAAAATAATTATTGTAAGGAGTTATTTCATTTGTATTATTTTATTTTATTTCATAGAATTTTTTTTGGAACTTGATACTTCTTTTTAAAGTATTAATTTATTCTAAATATTTGACTAAATACAACTTAAGTTACAGTCAACTCAAAATGCTAAAAATAAGGATGTTACAACAGCTCAGAAACCAAGTGGAAAAATTGTGGAAGCACACTTGGGAAAATCCAGGGAGCCTAATTTACCTACACGACAAGTTGAGAGAGAGGTTTAAATGGTTGAGATTAAGAAACATTATTAAAACAGATTATACAGAGTTTCATCATCTGATGTAGTTTTTAGCCTTTTGCACATGTAAAGAGAAACAAAATTCCCCAAGAGGCATATTTTTTATCTGGTTAAGTATGAGAATTGAAGGCTATAAAAGGTTGCTCGATAGGGATATAACTCACCCCTCATAGTTTTTAATCTGCTTAGGAATCACCCCTCAATTCATCAGAATCAGAATCAGAATCAGAATCACTTGCATTATAACCTAGCAACCAAACATGTTCATTCTTGAATTCCTTCAAAAAACACAGAAGAACAATGAAGCTGTGACCAATATAACAGGAAAGGCAGGATTTTTACCTGGATGCTTGTCGCCCACTTTCCAAACTGAAGACCTGTTTCTTGAGGCTTTTGTGAGCCAAATTCTTCCCTTCATTCCCAGCAAACAATTTTAGTCCTCAAAACCAAACAACCACCACTACAAAGTACTTCTTCTACATATTCAACACAATTAATGTTCTTTTCTAATTCAAAATTGCACACTTGCTCGTTGTACACAACAACATCATCACATTCATATGCACCATTACAAGCTATGGAGTTCCCACTATAAGCTATTTATATGAGTTTTCACTAATATTTGAGTGATTAAAACATAAAGTCAATGTGACCCCAAACATGTTCATTACATATGCGAGAAACAACTTTCAAATACATGCAAATAGAGAATGGTATTTTTGGGTTTAGAGAAACTAGACATGCAAATATACATCTATCAGAACATATAAAGTATCACTAACTTAATTATCCCTAAAAATTAGCCCTCTAGGAATTCCAATTCCAACTTAAGCTGACTTCTCTTTTTCAAGAGGATAGTTATGATCTTGAAGTTCAAGTACTGATCATGAATCAATTATAATCCAAACACACAAATTTATAATCATCACGCAACTACCCTAATCGACTGACCACAAGAAGAATCCACGGAAGGCTCATCGGAGCTAACAAAAGATGGCTTAATTAATAATGATCGGATTGCATTGACCAAAGGATCTTCAATTTCCGAAGTCTAACTTGTAAATGATTGCCAGTAAAATTAAAATAGAATGCTAAGAAAACAACCCACCATTTGAGCATCTCTGGGAACCCCATAACCGTTGTAATACATCTGACCCAACAGTACCTGCATGTTTATATCCCCTGCTTTAGCCTCCTTCAATGTGTCCGTAAACCACCGCCTGACACAATCCGCCACCACCTCCGACAGCGGCAGACGGCCAGAGCTCTGTTTCTCCGTTCTGTTCTCCATTCTTCAATCGTTTGGAAGATGGTTGTCTAAATCGGGATTTGACACATATATATGAGAAATGGGCTTACTGGTTGCACAACTTCGGGCTTCTATAACGTGTTTCTTTAAGATTAATCTGAGATATCGACAGAAAACTTCAGTTCCAAAGTTCTTACCGTTTTAGATCTTGACTTTATGCTCTCTGGAGACTGGAGATGATGATTTTTTTTTTTTGGGGGGGGGGGGGGGGGGAGCCTTTTATTGAGAATCAGCCCATTTGAAGAGTGGAAACTTTACAGCAGAGAAGGGGTTGACTTTCAAATAAGGGGCGGCGATGTTTCAAACCTTTTGTTTAAATCAAAATTATAACTTGGAAGAATGTTAACGTTAATTCTACTATTAAAAAAAAAAGGTCAAACGACTAACATAACCGAAGTAGTAGTCAAACTACTCATAGGAGATCTACAAGCCCACGTAAGGAACACTGGATCAGTAATTCCCTCTTTGGGCGTATTGTTCAAAAAAAGGAACTTAAAAAAAAAAAAAAAAAACTTGAACAGAAGGGGAACACTTGAACGTCAACATTTTTGCCTGTTTTTGCGAAGGTATGGTCTGATAAAAATATTTTAGGCTAAAGTATCCATTTAGTCCTTTAAGTTTGTAAAGTGCTCGTTTGGTCCTTAAAGTTAACACCGTTAAGCAGACTTAACGGAAAACTAACTCAGCAATTTTAAACGATGACTGTACACTTAAATACTGACAAAGCAAGCTTACATGTTACTTTTTTAATAAATTAATATTTTAAATCCTATAAATTGAAATTTATTTAAGTAAACTTTGGGTATATATTCTTCGTCTGAGGCATTTAAGGACACAGTCATCGTTTAAAATTGCAATTTACAGGATTTAAAATATTAATTTATTAAAAAAAGTAACATGTAAGCTTACTTTGTCACCATTTAAGTGCACAGTCATCGTTTAAAATTACTGAGTTAGTATTTTCCTTTAAGTTTGCTTAACGGTGTTAACTTTAAAGGACCAAACGAGCACTTTACAAACTTAAAGGACTAAATGGATACCTGAAGCAAACATAAAAGACCAAACGGGTACTTTAGCCAATATTTTATTTCTGGTCAATATAATAAATATCATTATTATGAAGATGTTACGCGAAGGAAGGATCCATTAATTAACAATGTGACACAAATCTATGTTATTACAAGCATCCAAATACATTTCAGATAAGAATTTCACTGAGATGCAAATTCTAGAATCATGAGTAATGTGTGATCTAGTGAAATCTTCCATTCACTCTGTTGTCGTATATCTCTTTTTCAAGTGTCTCTAATTTCAATAAGAAATCTACATACACTTGGTTGGAGCTGTATAAAGTGTTTTTCCCAAAAAAAAAAATTATATTTTGTAAATTCATATATTGATGACGAATGGCAAGAAAAGGGTTAGGTCCCATACAGGATTCAAATAATGACTAAAATAAGAGAATCGGAGATGCATAAAGAAATGGAAAGGGGCTCAGAGGATACTATTTGAAATGTTCAGCATGAGTGCATGACTGCAACTTTTAAATTCGTCTTTGAAACTAAATTTTGCTTCAAATTGACCGATTGAGACATATGAGCAAACCTATGTGCATGTTTGTTTTATTTTTTAAGAAGTGTTTTTACGATATGTTATAAATAGTGAGAAGAGTTTTGTCTTACTTTTAGGGGGGAGACTTCTGAAATTATGATTTGGAGGTTTCCCAAACAAACACATAGCGTCAAGCTCAATCAAAATTTGAAGTAGACTTGTAGGATATGATAGACGAGTAATTATTCTTTTTCATTCCTCAAAAATTTGAATAGAATTTTACAACACCTCAACTTCTGGGATATAATGAATTGCTACAGACCCCCTTATTCTACAGGGTCTTCATCTTACTCTCTGACAATGAGCCTATAACAATACTCATGGGGAAACAGAAATCATCATTATACAAAGACAAAATAAGCATATGTGAACATATTATTCCTTTCCTAGCTATCTAAACAATCGAGAGGAAGTCTGTGGTTACAGCGAGGTAGAGAGTAGGTTCAGAATTCAAACCACAACAAAACTTTACCAGTAATCCCCACACGAACACAATCCATCGGCAAAACAATGAAATCTGTTATTATCCCGAATGACTATCTGTCTCCCAGTAATTTTTGAGATAAGTTTAATGGCCTCATGACAATCGCCACATATACGGAGATTTTTAACAACTCGAATCACATCTTTGTCATGGGTCGTGATCAGAGCAAATGCAACAGCTAACTTCTCACTATGCCAGCCAAGTAGGTGTTCTTTCTCTTCCTCCTCTATGTCAAAGAGAACAAACTCCGTAGTTGGCTTATAACCAGCTTCTCTCAGGTCTCTTGATAAACTTTGAAGCTTCACATATATCTCCCTTGTCAAAGGATGAGAAGTATCTCCTACCAGGAATTCGTTGACCACCCCATTAACTTCAACCCAACTACACCCTCGTACTTTTCTCATCCCTTTCTCATTCATAGTTGATCTAATTTTTTCAGCTTCGTCCCACCTGCGATTTGTTGAATATATATTTGATAACAGAACATAGTGCCCTGAATTCCAAGGTTCTAAGTCAATGAGCTGCTTCAGCACATGCTCTGCCAATTGGGTATCCCTATGTAACCTGCATCCCCCCAACAATGCTCCCCATACAATAGCATTAGGTTTCATTGGCATACTATTTATCAATTTGTGAGCTTCATCTAATAAACCAGCACGGGCTAGAAGATCCACCATGCAACCATAGTGCTCAATGGAAGGAGTTAAAGAATAAACATCGCTCATGCTTTTAAAATATCGACGACCATCTTGGACCAGACCAGCATGAGTACACCCACAAAGTAGGCCTACGAAAGTGTTCTCGTCAGGTTGAATTCTGGTTTTTTCCATTTCACCAAATACTCCAAATGCAGCTGTAACATTTCCATTCATTGCTAGTCCTAAAATAACAGCATTATAGACCACAGAATCTTTTACCTTCATCTGTTTAAAAATCTTCCATGCCTCCGCCATACTTCCACATTTTGCGTACAAGTCAATCAAGGCTGTTCCAAGGACAGGATTAGAAAGAAACTCATTAGCATCTAACAAATCCTTGGCCCAATTTCCAAAGTATAGTGCTCCTAATTTCGCACAAGCTGAGAGGACTCCCACCATTGCATAGCAATCAGGTTTAAGATTTTCTCTCCGCATTTGGGAGAACAGGTCAAGCGCTTCTTTAGGTAGTCCATTTGAAGCATAACCCTGAATCATAGCACTCCAACAAACGATATCCTTCTCATGAATTCCATCAAAGACACAACGTGCTTTTTCCATGTTTCCACATTTTGCGTACATATCAACCAAAGAGGTGGCTACGAAGACATTCTTATGCATGCCACACTCAGTTATATATCTATCTATCCACTCACCATTGTTTAAATCCCCCAATCGACTGCAAGCATGCAAAACTCGAACAAGAGTAAAACTGTCAGGCCTCAGACCCATCTCCAGCAACCCCCGAAACAAATCAATAGCTTCTTCAAAATGTCCAGACCCTATATACCCACAAATGATGGCCGTCCAAGAAACAATATTTTTATTAGGGATATCATCAAACACCTTTTGGGCATCCACAAGGTGCCCGCATTTTGCATACAAACAAACGAGACTAGTCTTAACAAAGACATCATTATCAAAACCTACCTTCACCACAAGGGAATGAAGCTTAACACCTAGTTGGAAATCTGAAAGTCTAGCACACGCCTTCAAAACAAAAGGGAAAGTAAAGTAATCGGGTATAATCCCTGATTTCCGCATTGATCCATAGAGTTCAATAGCATCAAAGAAACAATCATTGGAAACCATCCCACGAATCATTGTATTATACATGTAGATGTTTGGGTACTTGGTTTTTTCGAAAATAAGTTTGGTATACTCTGTGTTTCTGAAGTCTAAGCAACAACGCAAGATCATGTTAATAAGATAATTATCTTCATTTAGGTGAAGACGGAGAATTCGGGCATGGACATGTTTGAGGTGTTTGAAAGAATCAAAGCCTTGAAGAAGGCATCTTTTGAGCTCCAGAGCCTTAGAAAATGTAGGCGAAGCCGGGTTGCTGATGAAGGACATGACTTATTTCCCGCCAATTTTCGACTCTGAAAGGTGTGAATAAAAAATGAGAAAATAGATGCTAATAATGGCTTATAAGAGGCGTCTTAACGATACTTTTTGAATCTTATAAACATTTAATACAAAAGAATTTTAATTGCCCTATCAAAATCCATTCACCACTAGTTTTCTGCATTGAAACTAACCAGAACTTGAGGAGTTCCGTAGCACACGACCCAACCCATCAAAGAAGCACCATGACTAAAGGCACCGACTTATCAAGAATCATAGAATTGCATCAACCATCCACTATAGCGAATTTCACAAGTAATATCAACGCTAAGTGTAAGATTAACCAAAGATCAAATATTTTTGACGCTTCAACGCATGATGGATGGAATAGTTCCAAAATACGTTTGGATCAAATAGAAACTAAGAGAGAAAAGCTTCAGGTTCCATGTTTGAGTCTCTCTCAGGCATTGTATCGAACGCCAGAGACGCATTCTTTGAAAAGAAAAGGTTCAGATTCTAGCACCTTCTATTCCATACCCAAAACAAACTACTTTCAGCACAGGATTGAACAACACCACACTAGTTCAGCATGAGAGAAGAAAAGCAGAGAAAACTAAGTAAAATATCAAGCTATTCTCAGACTCTATACTAACGGAGGACGGCGGGAAGACGAGCATACCACGGTGAAGAAGACACTTGTAGGAGGCGCCAAGTGGCCTAAACCATGCTGCCGTCCTTTTTTATTTTGGCATCGCGGACGGAATTCGACCTTACCATTCTGGCTTTTCCCCGCCGCGCGGCGGGGGAATTAAAATTTTGTTCACTATAGACCTGCTTTAAGCTGTTTCTGTTTATTTTTTCCTCAAAGCTCTAGGACCCGACCTGACCCGTTTGCATGTGAGAGGATTCTCTCCCCATCACCCCTCTCCCCATCCCTCTCCATTATAATCTGGACCGTCCAAATCTTGATCCAACAGTACAGATTTAAAAATATAAATAAATAAATTCTTACTACAAAAAGTCAAAAAAAAAATTTCAGATCTGGACCGCTAGATCAAAATTTAGACGGTCCAGATATATGATGGGGAGAGATGGGGAGGGGGCTGATGAGGAGACAAACCGGACCCCTGCATGCATAGCTTTGCTAGAAATGTTTTTTATTTTTAATGGTCTTATTTTGTAATGGACTTTTTTTTTTTAATGTGATTTGTGTTTGGGAGTAGGAGTGACTTTTGTTTCTAATGAATATTTGGGCTTTTTTCCCTATTTGCCACTTTTTAAATAAATAATTATCATTTTGCCACTTTTTTCAAAATATTTCCCAATGTGCCACATTTAGTCGACTAAACCACGGTTTAGTCGACTAAAAATCGCAATTTTTTTTTTTAATATCCCAGTCATTTAGTCGACTAACCCACTTGGATTAGTCGACTAAATATATGTTTAGTCGACTAATCCAAGAAGGTTAGTCGACTAAATGTCAGCAAAGGGGTTTTTTAAAAACCCCCAATGGCGGCTTAATGGAATCCTAATCGACTAAATTGCTCCCCAAACCTCTCTCCCTCTGTTTTTCTGACTAAATCGCTGCTGAATCTGTTAGTGGGTTGCGGAGGAAACTTCAATCTAGTGGCATTTGCGTTATAATCGGTATGTTTTCATCTCCATTTTGTGATTTCCACCATAGTTTTTGCATCTCTCTAAATTTCACTCTAGGGTTTTCTCGCGGCTTTTTCAGAATACACTCGACTAAAAAAAAGCCGTAGGTTTTCTAAACCCGATCGGCGTATTTAATGCAAAATTAATCATCATTAATTTTTGAAATTCAAATTTTAGATCTGGATTAAAATATATTAATTATATCTATATGATAGGTCTAAACCAATGTTGTTAAAATCGAGATCTTATATAAGATCGAAAGGGGGTGTGAAGATCGTAAATCACGGGATCGACACGGATCGTAAGATCCTATTACCTAAGATATAAAGTTATATTCAACTATATATATATAAATGTAAAATAACTAATATCCATTGTAAAACTCATAAAGTAATTAAGAAACAATAACAATAGAGTTGTTAACTTGACAGTATATAAAATAAAACCAAAACACCAAAAGTAACAAAGAATTCAACATCTCTAATTTAAATAAAATCATTCAAGTTAGGTTCCAGGTTATATCCCCTTCCATTTGTCCTCCAGTGACCCACTGAGAGAACAGTAGTGGGCTAATGGCTATTAAACTATAAAATAAGAATAGTGAGACTGAGAGAACAGTGACTATAAAATGAGAATAGTAATAGGCTCGTGACTCATGGCCGTGAGAACCACTTTTTGGATGGAAAGTTGGAAACTATTAACTATTATATGAATTTTCTTTTTCCTTTTTCCTTTTGCTTTGTTCTTATCTAGTTGTTTGAGTTGACTATTTCTTTAGATAGAGAGAACAGTGAGAAATTGAGAACACGATCCAGCGAGAATAAGAAGCACAGCGAGAACAGTTCTTATCAAATATTTGTTCTTACCAGAAAGTGGAATCGTGGGAGCTCGGGATCTAGAATCATCTCCGGCGACGGCGTTGCTTCTGGACACGACAGCAACAACAATAAGGTTCTGATTTCTTAAAGCAGCAACAGGGCTCGTGTGGTTCCTGAAATTAGCTGATTTTTTTTCTTTCCAATTTTGGGTCATGACCTCATGATTTGGGATTTTTTTCCTGGTTTAAGAAGCGAAACAGGATCGTGCGATCAGCGATTCTACGATTTCCCGACGATCCTATCGCTCCAACTCCATCTGCGCTTTTTGTGCCCAGCTAAATCGTGTGGGCTCCTAAAAATCGCGATCCTGGGCGATCATACGAGTTACATCGCGATTTTGCTAACAGTGGTCTAAACTAATAATATTATTTAATCTGTATTAAAAGCCGATGTGAAATTTGAAATTTGAATCTAGATTAAAAAATATATTAATTAAATCTATCTGATAGATTTTATCTAATCTATTTATTTAATCTAAATTTAAAAGTCTTCTGATTTAATTTATCTTTATAAATTAAATTCGAGAAACGATATCTATCTATTTAATTAAATCTAATATCTATCTCAGATTTAATAATCTGAGATAGATATCAGATTTTTCCGAGAAACGATATCTATCTATTTAATTAAATCTGATATCTATCTCAGATTTAATATATTAAATCTGAGATAGATATCAGATTTAATTAAATAGATAGATATCGTTTCTCGGATTTAATTTATAAAGATAAATTAAATCTAGAAGGCTTTTAAATTTGGATTAAATAAATAGATGAGATAAAATCTATCAGATAGATTTAATTAATATAATTTTTAATCTAGATTCAAAATTCAAATTTCAGATCGGCTTTTAATACGGATTAAATAAATATTATTAGTTTATATTTATCATATAGATATAATTAATATATTTTAATCCAGATCTAAAATTTGAATTTCAAAAATTAATGACGATTAATTTTGAATTAAATACGCCGATCGGGTTTAGAAAACCTACCGGGTTTTTTTTAGTCGAGCGTATTCTGAAAAAGCCGCAAGAAAACCTTAGAGTGAAATTTAGAGAGACGCAAAAACTATGGTGGAAATCACAAAATGGAGATGAAAACATACCGATTAGGACGCAAATACCACTAGATTGAAGTTTCCTCCGCAACCCACTAACGGATTGGCAGCAATATAGTCAGAAAAACAGAGGGAGAGAGGTTTGGGGAACAATTTAGTCGATTAGGATCCATTAAGCCGCCGTTGGAGTTTTTAAAAAACCCCTCTACTGACATTTAGTCGACTAACCCAAGTGGGTTAGTCGACTAAATATGTTTAGTCGACTAATCCAAGTGGGTTAGTCGACTAAATGACTGGGATATTCAAAAAAAAAAATCGCGATTTTTAGTCAACTGAACCACGGTTTAGTCGACTAAATGTGTTGGGAAATATTTTGAAAAGAGTGGCAAAATAGTAATTATTTATTTAAAAAGTGGCAAATAGGGAAAAAAGCCGAATATTTGTTTAACATATAGTTTTTAAAAAGATAGATGAGACAAAAAATAACAGAAAAAAGTTATAAATCAAATTTGTATAAGTTTAAGAATACATCTCTGCATATGATATAATAAAAAAGTCATTTTTATACTCAGACTTCATGTCATTATATTTACTGTGGTAAAAAGAAGTTTTTTTTTGGATACACTGGTTAAAAAAAAAGTTATTATTGTTATTGTTTTTTTTTTTCCAAAAAAGTTATTATTGTTTACATAGTGTAACTAATGATCTGTTGACAAAAATAAATAAATAAAGAGAAAAAAGTAACTGAGGCACATCGGCTCTAACAATTAGTTGCAGAGGACACACATCATGCGAAATTTTTTGAAAGAGGACAGGAGACGCACCAAGAGCTTGACTTGAAGGAGGAGAGAGGAAAATGAATATGGTTGTTTTGGGGGTGCAGCAATCATTTCTCAAAGGGCCCACAGCTTGAATTGATGTGAAGCACTTTTGATGGGATCATAAGCTAGGATTTCAAGCTTCATGGGCTGAAAGTTGAAACACTTCAAATAATTAAACCACCCAAACACCCAATAATTCAGCTTTCCCATTCGATGGATTTTTTTTTCCCATCTAATGGGATAATAAATCTATTAGATGAGTTCCCAAATAAGCCCTTAAGCTGCTCGTTAATTAATGATAGATTAAGGAAGTTAGTTGAGTTAGTTAATATGATAAGTATTTTCTAAAACATTCTAATCATCTTTTTTAGTTCTCTCATTTCGTTTATTTCTTGATTATTGTTAAGGGAATCAATAAGGATAAATTAGAAAAACAATTGACAAATATTAAAATTATGTCTTATATTTAGGATCAAAATCAATTCTTCAAATATGTCTTATAGTAAAGACATGAGGAGTACTCATTATCTTTAATATAAAACTTATTTATCTAGTTTAAAAATATTAATGAAACTAAATAACTTACTTATTTATGATATATGTGACATAATCTCTTTAAAATATTTATATTTAACATTATAATATATATCAGTTTATAAGTTCAAATGCAAATTTAAAAAAAATATATAAGTTAGAAAAATTATTTTATTGAAAAATGATAAATATAAAAAATAGAATAGGAAAAAAATGTCCTACATTTAAAATACAGTTAAGACGAGTATCAATTTATTGATTAAACCAATATTATTTATTTTCCAAGCATCATGCGTTTGACTAGAATTGAGCAAAAGAGATGCATTCCTCTAAAGAGAACAAGAGACTCTCCCAAAAAAAAAAAGGAATGTTAGGTTGATTACATTACTTAAAACACCCCTTGGAGGGTAACTATTAGCCCATGAATACATCTCCAGACTACGATCATACCTTGTAGAAGTCTCTGAGACTCAGCCCGAAGCTTTTCAAGGTTTTCCTGTCTTTCCTGGAAAATCCTACAATTTTAACTTTTGCAGCCAACTCATGCATAGGGCCACTGATTTGTTTAGTTACTCCCTGCAAATGTCATTTTGTAAAGAATTAGTTTTAATTTGACTTCAAAGAAGTCCTTACCCATCGGCCATCATCAATCTGATACCTGGTAACCTCTCAATTCTCTCAGACACCTGTTTGACTCCAACATATTGAGAGCACTGCTTAAAGCCACAACTGGTGGTATACGACCATCAAGAGTAGCAGTTGGTAAAGAGACCTATCAGTTGTCATTTAAAATCACAATAAACATGTCAGGATCCAAAGATCCAGCATTGTTCATGACTTCATAGGCTTATCCTGCTGTCATAGCACCATCTTCTATAACGGCAACCATATCATTTTCCCCTCCCTTTTGGTCCCTCCCAACAGCCATTCCTAATTGATTGATGAGAATTCAATAAAGCCAACCCACAAAAGAGCGAGAAATTGCGGCAAAATTGATTTTTAAAGAATAGAGCCCATAAGTGTTTTGATTACAAAGAATAGAGAGCATCTGAAAGGAAAGGATTTAAAGCATCTGATTACATAGCGACAGGTATCTTTTAGATTGATGAGTAGTTCTTAAATTATGATTACATCAGAATAGAGCAGTATTAGAAATAGCAGTTTCTTTTCTCTTTTGGAAAGGATTTAAGAAAAAGAAAGGACATATAATTTTGATATGTGCTAATTAGGTATAGGAGGGTTCAAGAATATATGACGTATTCGGTGAATTAATATTTTACGCCTCTTATTCCATTCTGTCTTTTACCTCAGTCAAATTCACTAGGTACCGAAAAGGTTGATGCATCTTCTAATGACATATTGAATCACTTATGATGTTAACTTATTGTTGGAGACCTTAAACTCTAAATTGGCCACTTCGGATTGACTTCGTTACATGATTGCCTAGGGAATATGATAGTGAGTCCAGGCCTTGTATACACTTGCACAAAATAATTTGATTTTGTGGGGCATAAGTTGACGGGATTTCAAATAAGTTTGGCATGAATCTGTTGATTCTAATGTATTACATAGGTAGAGATTGAATATTCAATAAACATAATAGCATAACAAGAATCTGTTTTATTAATATAGAACAAACAGAGAGCGTACAACAAGTCTGTATAATAAAGAAAAACTAAAACGAACTCACAAGACTGCCGATATGGAATAAAAAAATGCAGAAATCCGGGCCCAACTTTCGTTGTGTCCTTAAGACAATTTGCTCCCTCAATACGGATGTCGAAGGTTTTCTGAGCAATTGCCTCCCAGGATAGAGCGGATTATTCGTTTCCAGAAAGATGGCTTTATCTATCTGAAGTCCAAGCGAATCCAACGAGTCTACTTTCAGAACGCACAAAATGTATATGTAGAATGCAAAGAGAGAGAATGTAGAAAAAAGTAATCTAATTTGTGATTAGGGCGCCCTATTTATAGACTCTGGAAAAACACGATCAGGTAGACATGTCTGCTGCTGCGAACTAGTGCGTTGTGCAAACAGACGCACCAGAACGAAACGAACAGAGGCGACCCACGTCTGTTCACGGCGAATTGGTGCGTCTCACGAATAGACGCGCCAGAACGAAGTGACCGAATGGATCGCAATATGCAGCCGCTGGTTGGAAAAGTCGGAGAGGTACAACGGGATTTTTTAACGTTCGGAAATTCAAAAAAAACATAATTTAATAAAAATTATTTTTTTAATCCAAAAAATAATTTAATAAAAAATTAAATTTTTATTTCACACGCGCGGACCGGACCGAACCGGGCGGAGCCGGACAGACGGCGGCGGCGCGCGCGTGTGTGGTGGACCAAGGGTCACCTAAGTCCTCACCCCTCCACAAAAGTGGGTTGGCCCAAGGGCCCAATTAGTAGGAGCTAAGTTGGGGATTATATACCCTCCAACTTCTCTTCAACTAAGCAATGTGAGACTATTCTCTCACACACATATTCCTTCTTATTTTTCCTCTTCTTTTCCATCCTCCTTTTTATTCATAACCCATGGGATTTTATCCTAAAATTCCAATAGAATCAGCTTTCATTGGTATACTAATCCAATTTAATGTTTAATATTGTAGATAATGAATACAGTTTAATGATTGTGGTAGCTTTGGACTAGATGACATTCCTATCTCTTAAGTGATGACATCGGCAACATATATAAAGAGAACAGGAAGAATGGAGGAAAGAGAAGTGTTGTTGAGAATGAGAGAAGTATGCACCTGCTTCCGTTGCCTCCCCAGCTAATAATTTTTCAAAGCCTGACAAAGCCATCGAGCAAGAGAAATTCTACTTATGTTGATGTATTATAATCTAGGTCTTTTACATTAATGTTTGGTTATGACTTTGTTTTAGTAGCGATTAAAACTATCTAAACCTGTACTTTTGTATGAACTCGAGTGGCACTGCACTTTAGAACATGAAAAATTGCTAGGCATACCAAGGTATAAGTAGATGTAGTTATGGTCCATATTTGTGATTTTGAGTAGTGATACAACTTATGTTTTATGTTGGTAGATTTGAAATCCAATTGTTTACTTTATGTTTCTTTATGCTTTATTCAATTTCTTAATCATTTAGATAAGTGAAATGATCAAATGTACTTTAATATTATAGAATTGTTCCAATGCGAATTTTTTTGCTTGTTGGGCAAAAGAGATGTATGCCTCCAAAGAGAACGAGACCCTCCAAAAAAATGGAATGGAGTTCCTACGCGAAAAGCATAGGAAACAAAGCTTCTATTATCAGATTGGGGACCATAGAAGCAAAAATCGAGGGGCTGCACAATTGTCAAGAAGAAAATTTCATGATCCTTTTCTTCTAAGTGATTAATTCAAAACGTGAAACTGTCAAAGAAAGAAATTCACGATGTGAAAGATGTTCCACTTTTAAGGCGGAAAAAGATAAGGGAAAATTCTCTTCAGTGCCCAACCAAGAAATATATTATCAAAAAAGGCTCAAAGAAAAGTCACAGGTCAGAAAAAGTCCTAAGACTTTTTTTTGGTATTATTTCAAAAATGTTTACAACTATATTAGTACAATATTAACAACTATATTTTAACAACTAAATCAGTACACGTTAACAACTAAATTAGTGTAATATTAACAACTAAATCAGTACACATTAAGAATTAGAGCCTATTCTAACATATTACTTTTCTTTAGACCTTTTTTAACAATATCTTACTTATTTGGACTTAGAGAGAGATTTTCCCAAAAGATAAACAAGTTTAAAAAAGACCTAGAAAAATAACCTCGAGTAAGATTTGCTAAAGTTTTGTGAATTAAAAAATATTATGCAATAAGAGTCATACTCACATCACTATTTAAGACCCAATAACGTTTAAATTTATATTAATTAATAATGTTAAAAAAATTATATGGTTGTCACCGAAAAGATCACGTGAAATTAGCTCTCTTTTTTTTCGCCTGTGTGAAATTAGCTTCGAACTATATTTAAAGAAACAGTTCTACTCATTATAAATTATATATATAAGATAAATATGGATAGAAGGGCACAATTACATCTCTAATTTAATATATATATATATATATATATATATATATATATATATATATATTACGTCAATTAAAAATTAGGAAAAAAGACATTTTTTAAAATTACAAAATCCCATATTAGGTTTGTTACCAAGAGATGATAAGGAAATGAAGAAATTTGATAAATAATTCACAATTCATTTTTTAAAAAATACCTGATTTACAATTTTACAGTTTCAAATTTCTTTTTCTATCTTTTTCAATAAAATTATTGCTGCAATGAAAATTAATGCTATCCTAATTTTTGATTCTCTTCTGGCAATGGGCAGCTTCTTCATGAATCATGGAAGTTAAGATTGTAATTAAAATATGGCAAAAATAAAATTGTAATCAAACATTTATCTTCGGGGGCCAAGTTTACAATTATCTTGCTATGTATATAACACAAATAGTTGCCACTGAGAGGAATCAGTAAGCATAGACACTACTGACAACTGTACATGAACATGAATTTACTATATATATATTACAGTACTGAAGAAAGTCACAAATGAAGTGCAGGATAAATGAGGCAAAAGGCGCATTACAGCATTGCAAAATTGGAAATATATGGGCCTAAAAAAATTATGCTACCACGACACAAATATTCACATGCTTACATAAAAAAATATATCGATAGCTTTGTGCAGCGCTTGCACGCAGAACACGAGTCTATGCACTTTCTGTTGAAGTCATTTTCACCTGTAGAGGCTGGATCTGGATCAATGCTAAACCGCAAGCTTACTCTAATGTTCATAAATCCTTGTGTCAAGAGGGCGGGCCCACTTATATCATGTATGAACATCCAGCAGGATAAAGAATGTTGTATATCAAGGAGGTTTCCTGTTTATTACAGGTGAGGATTTGACCGTCTGATGATTCGAGGCAACACCCATGGTGGCAAGACATTCATCAGATGCGGACACTCACTTTTCTTTGCAAATTCAAGAATCACTCCAATTATCCGCATCATCATCTTCATCATCACTTCCAGCCAAAGCCTATTTCAATCAGTAATGTATCAGTAAACCGTGGAGAAAAGCAATACAGGGGAACAGAGCTGGCGACAGAAAAAATAAAGAGATATGTATCGCAATAAAGCAGAGAGAGAGAGAGAGAAAGACCTGGCGAATTGCATTTGCTTTCTCCAAAATGGCAGCAACTTTCAAGTTTGTTTTTGGACCTCCAATGCTGGGTCGGGTTGCCATAGCAGGCTTCAAGTTGAAGGACTGAGGGAATGAAAAAGTTATTTAGGTATAATACTGCTCCAAAACTAGGGTTAGAAACAAAATCCAAGAAACGGGAGAAGAATAGCGAGTATAACCTTTGTTCTTATCTGCTCTAACAGTGAATCTCGTTCATCTATATTGGGTGCTGTCTCAGGCCTTGACAGTTGAGTAACCTTCCTCAGCTGCAATGGTTCAAAGTAAACGTGTTATGCAAGAATTCAGACATTTATAAATATATATTCTGAAAACCAAGAAAATGGTCATTACCTTGCTCTTGTCATGCGCAGCAACAGCATCAATTAGAGGATTCCGTGGACGAGGAAGCTTATTTCTTGGAATTCCATTTGACTTTTCACCCTCAGTCTCTATTGATGTTGTAGCAGCCATATCCAATGATGGTGCTATCTCGCCCTCTGAAGGAGACAGACTGTGATTGTGTTGCACAATTTCCATGATCGGAGGTGGCATGGCTGTAACAGAAGGATCTTCTTGTTCCTCTTCCAGGTTGCTCATGGAATGCATAGGTTCTTTAACTTCTGAAGTAGTCTCTTCTATTAGCTGATTTGGCGGTTGGGCCAGCTTTTCCTGAGAAGAGACAGGATCATGTCCCAATGATGATGACATCTTGTCATCTGAAGGAGGCAGGCTGTGATTGGATTGCACCATTTCCATGCATGGTGGTGGCATGGGTATGATAGAAGGATCTTCTTGTTCCACTTCCAGGTTGCTCACGGAATGCATAGGTTCTTTAGCTTCAAAAGTAGTCTCTTCTATTAGCTGACCTTGTGGTTCGGTCAGTTTTTCCTGAGAAGAGACGGGACCGTGTCCAGGAAAAGCACATTCAACAGGTGGCAATGGTGGGTGCAGGTTCGAATATTGTACCATTTCTCCCTGAACAAAACCATGTGAAGGCTTGACAGTAGACACCATGGGAAGTGTTATGAATGAATTCTGCATTTGGCTTCTCTCAAGAACTAGGTAATTATATTGACCATTTGTTTCATTAACCATAAAAGGAAATTGCAATGGAACAGCAACAGGATGCCCGGAAACGCCCACCGAAAATCCAGAAGAATATGGGATCCTATCACCTTCCACAGCCATGACAGGTAAAAATGTATTCTGATACTGTAAGGTCTCTCTCTCAGAAGTTATCAAACCAAACTGACCTTTCTCATCAGTTTTAATTGCCTGAATTGGTTGGATTGAGGCCTGACTAGCTTCTATTACTTCTTTTTTTGAATCATGTTGAACCTTACCCCTTCTCCATTGCATAGGTGGTAGAGGGGGCATTGGTGGCATCTCCCCAAGATTGATGTCAGATCCTGGTAGAATGGGATCCGGAAGAGGTTTCAATGAATTCAAAACATGTTTTGCTACGTTTAGCTCCTGGCCATCTGACTGTGATAGGGAGCTGGATGATGATGGTTGATCTAGATGAATTTCAACAGCAGCTTCAAAAGCAGCAAGAGATTTTCTTTCTTGCCCCAATTGACTTGATTCATGCTTATATTCGGATTGAAATTTATCTGAGGTAGAATTTTCAACTCTCAGACAAAAATCTGCACCTTGTTGACCAGCTTCTGATTGTAAGAACTGCACTGGAGTTTTCGTTACCAGCTGGTTATTGGAAGGTGAAGGCAAAGAATCATTCTGGCAAAATGAAGATTCCAAGTCTTGAGTGCATGGCTCTGAGAACTCCGGCACCATGGATAAATCATCGGCAGAAGAAATATGTTTGACAACAAGAGGTAAATCTTGAATACCATTAGATGCTTCTGAGTCAGATGGATCCTGAGATCCTGCTCTGTTCAGACTTAAGCCAACATCAGCTGAAGCAGCTTCTGTTTGATTCACAGCCTTATGCAGCTCCACCTCTGTCAAAGATTCTCTAGCAGCTGCCTCGTTAAATATTTCATTCACATGTGGATCGCTAAAACTAGAAGGAGATTCTTCCAAATTTGTAGGATCTCTCAGTGAAGAAGATATAATATTAGAAGAAATTATATCTGAAGATGATTCCAGCTGATTTTTCCTTGTCTCTGCATTCATATCTCTGAAAATTTCACTTGACTCAGCCTCACTGGATTCCACTTTTAACTGATGAGAATCAAAAGAAACGGGGAAAGTTGCCAGTAAATTGTCAGATACAGCTTGATGTTCTGATTGAACTTTCTCAGTGAAGACATTATGTACATTGAGACAATTCCCGTTCCCTACAAAACCAGGAGAAGATGGTTGTTTAAGAAGGCCATCATTTTCAACTGCATCTACACTGCAGGTGGATTCACTTTTATCATTGTTATTATCCATCCTCAACGTCTCTTCAGAATTTGGTAGCTGATCAGAGCAGAGAACTTCTACTCCTGCTGCATCAGGTCCATCTAGAGGACCTTCATGAGTAAAATAGGAGAATTGCTCGCTTATCAAGCTACTAGCTGGTGGAGTCTCCATTGCAGGAGATGAATCTTGACAGTCAAGTTTACTAGCTATAATACAACTCTCGTCTTTTGAATCTAGGACCTCGGCACCATCCACTGGTACTGCAGCGCCTGAATACAAATCTACTTCCATAAATGGAGAATGGACCCGAGGTGAATTGACCCCTTTGCCAGCCAAACTTCCATCATACTTTTCCTTTGAAAGTCCATCCTGCAAGATTTCAATCTTTAAATGATCTCTGCATTGATCTACAGGAGCCAAATTTAAGTCATTAGAAATGTGTTGTGAAGCATCAGAATATTCTTGGGAAGAAGCCCCAGGGCAAGTGTCATCCTTGGTTAAAGAGAAAGCATTGGATGTTGCAGGTATAGACTCAACTTGAGAATTCTTTTCTTCATCATCAAGTTCAACAGGCTCAGATGGCGTTGCAACTAACTGCGTCCCTGTAGGTATGACTGGTGTTAATTCCAAGTCATTTGAAATTGGTAATGAAGCACCAAAATGGCCATAAGGATCACTCTCATCCAAATTGTTCAAAGGATATTCTTCAGAAGAAGGCACAGGGCTAGCAACATCCTTTATTGTGGAGAGAGCATCAGGTACAGCAGCTGTACATTCAACAGGGCACTTCCTTTCCTCATCATCTGCTAAACTTGAATGAATTTCAACAAGGATAGAAGGTCTTTCATTCAATTGTGTTCCTTGGGAATTGGTCACTGGTGCCAATTCTAAATCCATGGAGCTCTGTATTAAATCACCAGACTGAACACAAGGGTCACTGGCACCATCATCTAAGTTGCTTGAAGGATATTTTTCAGAAGACACAGGACAAGCATCATCCATCACTGTGGAGACAGCATCAGGCACAACAATAGCATTTCGTTCAACAAGACACTTACTGTCTGTATCTGCTAAAATTGAATGGAGCTCAACTGTGTCAGATGTTTGAATTATTTGACTCTCTGTGGATCGGATCACGGATGAGTTGAGTCCAGTATCTGAAACAAGATGTGCTGAATGCATCAAATGTGAATCAGTGGTGGTCTGTCCAGAATCAGAAATCTCTTCTTCCTGAAACTCTGCATCATCATGCATAACAAACTTATTACAATCTGGCTTTTGGGATTCAATGCTTTGCGCAAGATGATCAGAACTTGTATTCTCGATCTCATATTCACAATATTTAGTAGATGAGAGTGATAAAGGTTCTGATTTAATATCTTCAAACATGACGCTAGAAGATTCAGAATGAGAAAAGCAGGATGTATCTTTTGTGTTCAAGCCAACTTCTTCTAACCCAGATGAGTTTCCAACAGACTGAGAATCTGAAAAATGAGCATGCATATTCATATGTTCTTCACCTGTATCTCTTTTGAATGAACTATTTTCCTCCAATGTGGAGGAGGTTCCAGTTGATTGAGAATCTGACAACCGAGCTTGGAGTTCATTATGTTCATCACTTCTATCTTGTTTGAATGAAATACTTTCATCTGATATGGAGGAGTCTCCAAATGATTGAGAAACAGAAAGTTGAGCTCGTAGTTGATGTTCTTCTTTTCCATCAGAATCTATTAACCTTTGACCATTCAAGAAGCTGTTCTTAGGTCTACACTCATTGTCTGTTTCCATCTCCGACTCCACTGTAGTTAAAGCATCCACATAATTGTCAACCTCACTAGTGGCATCATCAGAATGGTAACAAGCTAAGCAGGCTTCTGATTTCTTTTGTCCATCATCTGCCAGTTCTGTTTCATCAGGTGTCTTATAATTATAAGACAACTCATCTGCAACATTAGCAAGCATTTGTTCATGCCCCTTCACAAGATCTCCATTAGTCTCCATCTTAGATTCTGAGAATGGTTTCAGTTCTGATTCTGGCTCATTAGAATATGAAAATGTGTTTTCATTTCCCAATGACCTTTTAACAGGACCAACTGTACTAATTTCACGTATTTTAATCCTTGCTTCACTAGTATCTTCTGTTATTGATTTCACAGGCAATGGAACCATTGAAGTTTCCCTCGCCATCTTATAATCTGGTGGAGATTCCAGAAATTTCTCCATGTAACTTCTCCCACTCTCTGCACCAACCGCAGATCTATTCAATTGTCTTTTCTTCAACTTTACAAGACGTGCAGGATTACTATATGCATTTTCAACACGCTCCTCAAGAAGCAATTGATGCAATCTGCAATGACAGAAATCAAATCAAGTTAACACTCAAAGATTAAAGGATGTTTTGCATTTAAAAACCCAATCAATAAATTAGTACACCAAAATAAGCTTCTTTGGAGCTCACTTTGCATGTGTTGGGACAACTTCAGGGGTTTCACCATTCCTCAATCGTGCTGCTTTCTTCTGCAGGAAATAAAACAGATAATCACATCTTAAGTTGTGAACATTCAGCTTTCCACTGCACAGATTGTTTGAAGCGCAATTTAAAAGGCATGGCAATCCTAGCATGAACAAGTAAAATTGACACAGTAGTGCCAGAATCAAATATTCTTGACACGTATATCTGGATAGATAAAAGGCACTGCATGAGCACAGACCACATTATCCACAGCATTCCACTATGCTTACAAATGGTACAGCAAGAGCACTGATACCAATACTCTAGGTAAAGACAAGTAATTGTCTCAAATTCTCATTCAAAAGATTTCTCAAAATCATCCCCTTCACCCTCTGGTTCTCACCAATACCATTCAGAGTAGTTTGAAGCTTAAGTTATGTAACATTGTTATAACTAGAAATGGCAGAATCAACTAACTTCTATGACAACCGTACAGAACTAATTCCAATTTCCTTTGGTCTGTCTTGTTTTTTTATGAAGATCAATATCACAGTATGAAGCTTTATTAAGAAAAAACAAAGGTACAGTCACCAATTGAAGCAATATATCATGCAAATAGTGTCATTAAAAGGTAATTTTCATTTGCCCAAAAAAGGGAAGAAATGGCACTTTAATACCTTGACTCTGCGGCTCCTCTTTTCCTTGTGAATTTCAGCAATCGTAGTTTTAGAGGAAGCTGACTCCAATTTAACGAATGATGGATCAGTATAACGCTTCAAGCAAGCCCCAGCACCAGCCACATCGAATCTGTTGGAAGCCAAAAGCCAAAAAATAACAATTCAAATACTTATTACATAAATATTAGTTTTAAAACATTTTCTCTAACAGTCAGATCTCCATACTTGTCCAGTAGGAACAATCTTGGGGGGCCACGACAGTCTTCATATGAATCCATCACAAATCGAGGAAGGTCTTCTCGAGTAACAAGATTCTCTTCAGAACGAAGATTAGGGTGCCAATCAATCCCTGCAGTCCAATAACCAATTGCTTCAAAAACTTGCCAAAGGACTAGAGTACCTAAGGCTTACAAGCATGAATATATAAAACACAACAGTTTACAAGAATAACATTTTTCATATTATTTAGATAAGAGCATCATAAATCAAAAGAATAACGAATAGTAATTTATATAACCTGCATTAGAGAAAAAAGATGAATGATGAGTCTGGGACAGAAATGCCTTTTCAAGTGAAGGAACTTCGGCCTCAAGCTGCTGAACACGAACCATAAGACCATGGCCTCTTGCAGCAGTGGCCATTACTTCTTCATGCAAGTCATGAAAGACCTCCGCTGCAAACCTATACAAAATACACAGTTTAAGTACATAGAACTTAACAGCACCAGGCTGGCAAGTTGTGGATTGAAAACTACAAGACTGAGCCATAATTCTCCCTGTCATACAAACAAATATAATGTTACTGAGTTATAAAAATGGTCCAAGACATTGCAATTTCTGCCTCTATGCATATACCTTCTTTTCCAGATAACTTCATTATCAGACGCAAACAGCAGATTGTAATGCCATTCAGCATGTTACAAAAAGACAATGATGATGACATTCAACAGAATGCTTATAGAATAGGAAGAGTTTGAGACGCACTTGCTAAGCGAACTCAGCATTTCATTAAACCAATCTAATTAAAGTCTCTGCCATGAAGTAAGGACTTTGGATCTTATTCCAAATATCCAACCCAAAGCACCCAGTTTGCCAGGTAACAGGTTTCCCAGCTTCAGTGACTCTGGAGTAACTCGATATAAAAGTGTCGAAGAAGGTATTCAACCAAAAAAGAAATAGAAGATAATACTATCCACAAAACATTACCAGAACACTTAATTAGCCAGTAATCAATTTATTTTTTAAGAAAAACACTTGGCTTCCACACACACTTGACTTTCTTCTTCCTTTCTTTCTTGCTTTTCTTTCTTTTTCTTTTTCTTTTTTTTGTCTCAAACACTTGGCTTTCAAATTAAGCATGTCTGGCCAGTCCTTAGAAGATTGACTAGCATAAACTTTCCGTGGCCATACACAACATATTCTAAACCCCAGAAATTGAAGTGCTCTGTCGATGTAAAAAGGGAACAAGACTCTGAAACTTACGAGGAATTAATGGGCATGAGATTGTAGCAGGAAGGAAGTTAAAACGAAAAAGGCGAATAGTATCAAAGAGTCCTAAGATGAAACAAGTTCAAATAGGTTGTAAAATTCAATAGTCAGACAGAATATTGCGGAAGGCTAATCTCTCCGCGTAATACAAGCACCAAAAAAGAAAGCCATTTTCCTCTAATTCTGAAATGAACCCAATGGTAATCGATCTAACAATCGAATAAACTTAAAAAAGAAGCAAAAACAAAATTATCGCCGAATTAAAGCTCACTACAGTAAGTCAAATGAAGGTCAGTATAAAGTTAAACACACAGATTGTATCAAATTAGGTGGTTTTCCGACCAACACCAACTCAAACAAATGCAATCACGGAAAGTGCAAGAGCAAACAGTCTAATTCCAGAGCTGAAACACTGTGGAAATTACGAAAGGAAGAAAGTTAGAGAGAGGAGGGAGAGAGCTGACTGAGCAAGGTCACCGAGCTGGCGCAGGACGCCGACGAGGCCAGCCATGGCGACGCCTTCCAAGAGAGCTTCTGGATCATCTTTATCGGCAGCTCGGTATAGCTCCGGATCCGCTAAGCTGTACTCATTCCTTATCTGGTACCTAGCCATCGGCATTCTTGCAATTCAACAATAGAAAACCCTAATCTATGAAATTACTTAGCTCCGTCGTTGGATCTTCCGGCCAGTCGGTTCCTTGGTTCCACCATGGGGGAGAGAGAGAGCGAGCGTTGGGAGTTTGGGGGAAATGAGAACGAATGAAGAAGGGAGTTGTGGAAGTGAGAGACGTGAAGGAGTGAGAACTTATTTTTGATATTTAAATGGTTAAAAAAGAAAATTTGAAATATTAGGAGAGTTTCCCAAAAGTATATATCAAATGGGAAATAAATATTACCACCAAAATAGGTGATTCTGTTTGTGAATTTCTGTGAGAAAGTGGGCGCGCATCCCGGTTCACAGGAGCGTATTGGACCGCTTTCACACATGCGTAGTAAAGTGGGCGCGCATCCCGGTTCACAGAAGCGTATTGGACCGCTTTCACACATGCGTAGTAACGTATCGCAATTCCCATGTATAACCGCAACCCTCATAAGATGTAATGTAATTATTACTATGGAGGTGCTTTCTCCTCCATGAATTTATTGCTGCAGAAAATATTAAATAATCTCCTCTTCTCATTTAATTTCATATTTTAGCATTGTCAAAAATATTCATGAAATTAAGTTCAAATAATAATTCACATATATTATGTCAAAGGTTAATGCAATTATATATCTTCATTGTTTATTTATATAATTGAGGTGGAGGTCATTATTTTTTCCACTTTTCAGTAAACAATTTACTCTTTTTTTTAAGCATCCAGTAAATAATTTACTCGCACACACAATAAAAATTACATGTGCCTAAATAATTGGAAACAGCTCAAAATTAATACAGTAGTTTATAACAAGTTGATGTGATCGATTTTAATTTTTTTTTTTAAAAAAAAACAACTTATTTTTATTATAGAAAGCTATTTCTCTTTGTACGTGTTGTAATATCTACATCATATCAAATCCCATGAGCGTACGTCTTATGTATGCCACCTTTCTCAATTCATAATAATAGTTTCCACGCGCACACACTGACCAACAATATTGTCATACTTCCTTTTTTAAGGTTTATTGTTTCTATTTTTATTGTAAGAATATTTTTTTCATTACATTTAAATAAAAATGAGTAGATCGTATTAATATTTTTCTTCGCTTCTTTTTATAATGGGACTCATTGATTTTTATATGAGTGAAGAAAAACAAAATTTTACGACAAAAATAAAAATATTAAACCATGCAAATTATATGTCATCGATCAGAATTAACTTTTTTAACATGACTCAATACATTCATATATTAGTAAGATAATACATGTGGATACGTACATTCGTTCCCAGTCACATCACATAGTCACATGCATGCCTATCCAAGGAAAACAATTATTATTATTATTATTATATATTATAATTGACCAAACGAAAATCAGTTTGCTAGTATTATATTATTAGTACCAAGGTTTCTGGGTATAAAACAAAATAGAGCAGAACATCAAAGAGTTTTTTTTTTTTTTTTTGGTGGAGGGTATAATGTTGTTTGGAAGAGTTGGGGGTATGGTTTTCTCAAATGGACGGATGAACCGTGAAGAGGTAAAAGCAAATAATTTAGGGGTGGTGGGGTCCAATAGATTAATAGTGATCCTATATTAACTGTTCTAATCATTCATAATCTTGCCAATGTCCCCACACGGGTCACATGTTCATATTATTAATCTCATTAATTAAAACCAAATTTTACTTTTTTCATTATTTACTCAAAAATAGAATCTGGAAATGATTTGATTGTGAAATGAGTTTGAGATTGAGAAGGAGAGTGTACTTTAATTTCCGGAAACCTCAAAGAAAGAAAGAGGAAGGTTCAGTTATGGTAGGTATGGTTCGGTTCAGTTATGGGTGCCCCCATGTGAAATCCTCAACACCTTTTCTTTATTTTCACTACAATTATTGAAATAATTCCTCCCGTCTTAATTATAAGATCTAGTTGATTTTTTTAAAGAGATTAAGAAAACTAATTAAATTACTTTAGAGTATTTTTATTATTATTATTTCTTCAAACTAATTAGTTTAGTTAATAAACTAATATATAATATAATGATAAATAATATATAAAATGATTAAGTAACTTATTTAGTTTCCTTAATCTCTTCGAAAAAAGTCAACTAGATCTTATAATTAGGACCGGAGGTAGTACTTTAAAAACTTATTAAGCTCGTCTTATATACTATATCCGGTCTTAAATATAAAACAAATTTGACATTTTTTGAAAATTAAAGAAGCTAATTAAATTACTTTCGAGTATTTTTTATTTTTATTTTTTCAAACTAATTAGTTTCACTATTAAACTGATATGTAATCTAATGATACACAAAATATGATATGATTAAGTAACGTATTTAGTTTCCTCAATCTTTTCAAAAAAAAAAATCACATATATCTTACGCTTAAGATGAGATAAAATATTATATTTCCCATGCTTTTCAATTACCACCTTTATTTAACTTTTCTATCTTTATTTCCCCTTTACCAATTTATATTCCAGATTCCCATCCCTCCTTTTTCCACTTTCCTCTCCATCCCACATTCTAACAACAAGTATTCTATTGCCAATATTTTTATTTATAAGCATGTTTAATTTGTTTCTAGGATTAAGCTTCATCACAAGAGAGACACGTTGTATATGCTGGAGAGTTCAAGTGTTTAATTTATTGCAAAATATACTCCACCCATTTCTTAATTATAAAACATATTTACCGAATTTAATTAAGATTGAAGTTGATTAAGTTAGTTACTACAACATGTATTTTTTAAGATATCCTAGTCATGTTTATTAATTCTTTCATTTCTTTTCCTCATTGATTATTGTTGAGACTTGAGAGAGTATCAATAGGTGTAAACTAGAAAAAGATTAACAAATATTAAAAAAAAATATGTCTTATATTAAAGACGGGAGGAAGTATGATCTAGTTTTCTTGTGTGTGTTTTACCAATTTAAAGTTTTCTTGTTTAAATTATTTATTCTATCGTCAACTTGTTACATAGTTGACAAGGTTAGTGTATAATTTAAGGCACGGAGTATGGGTTTTAATTTGCTCAAGATAAAAATTAGTTGATTTTCAAGGCACTTTGTGCCGTCGACTTCAAGCATATTTCATTTAAATTCAGAAACAGTATAGTGTCTTCTAAACTTTGCTCGCAAGTTTAGAAAAATATACAACAATACTTTTAAGAGAGAGTTGTAAATTAACAACCCTTCTTTTTTGCTTGTTTTTAATATTCTCATATATATAGTTTATATATATACTTGCTTGCAGATTGGAAGATCGGGCAGAATTTAAAGTTCATATGTTTGTTTGTATATATATGACTTAACTATTAAAGCCATCGAGACTCAATTATTATTACCCAGCAATAAATATTAATTATTTAGAGAATTGAATTGTATTCAAAGGAGGATTTAAAAGCTATAGCTTGAACATGGACTTGAGTGACATTTGAGCAAAGACTTGGACTGAGAATGAGAAGAAGACTTTCTTAATTAGTTCCCGTAATATGCTGGGAGTTAGCTCGCTTGCTTCATCTCTGGGATCTATCTCTGTGTTTATGACCAATTTTTTTAAAAAAAAAAAAGGAAAAAAATCACTTAAACATCAAAATTCTAATTAAATAGATCATTTCTCACTAAAATGAGTTATCAATTGTATTTATGTTGTTGTTAATCACATTATCCTTATGGCTAATATGATTTTGAAGTTCAAGTGATATTTTTCTTGTTATTTTCTCCAAAAAAAAAAATACCTTTTCCCAAAATATGTTTAAAATATTACACCTCTTTTTTTTTTTTGTTGCTATTTTAATATATTCATTTGTTAATTAAAAATTACAAGGAATCTTGGTGGCAATAAAATATAGCTATCAGCCCATAATCACACATTTATATAATACAACACATATTAACCATGTATTATCAATCAATCAATCTCCTTTATTTTTCATATTTATTATTTTTCTCTCAAACCACACTCCTATTATATAATAATCAAAGATATTTCTAATGTAAATGATTAAAATAGGGATAGTCCATGTAATGAAACCAATATATATATATAATAAATTATTTTACTAATTTTTTAATGAGGATGATTTTAGTTATGAAAAAGTATAATATTTAAGTTCACAAAAGGGTGCCGTTGGATTGTAACCTTTTGGAATACTCAATCAAAACAGTGATGAGGCTTGAGTGAGAAGTAAAGATCAGTAACATAATCACGGGGACGAAGAAAAAATTTGTCGCATTTGTATAAGAAAATACATATTATTAAAAAAGAAGCATCGACAGAAATAATTGAGACGAAGGGGTCCACACTTCCTCCCCCACTTGTCTTCGGATCCTCCTACTTTGGCATCAGAATATATTTCTTAAACTTTACTCCCTCTGGTCCTAATTATAAGAGTTAGTTAACTTTTTTTAAGAGAAATTAAAGAAGCTAATTAAATTACTTTAGAGTATTTTTATTTTTATTTTTTTCTTTAAACTTCTTAATTTAACTAATAAACTAATATATAATCCAATAATATTTAACATATGATCATGAAATGATTAAGTAGCTTATTTAGTTTCCTTAATCTCTCCAAAGAAAGTCAACTAGCTCTTATAATTAGGAACAAAGGTAGTATTATATTTCTACATAACACTTTATATCATATGCTATTTAGATATGTCACCACTAAGCATATTAATGGGGGGAAAAAGTAACAAATTAAAGTACTAGTTAATAATATGACATCTAATTAAAATTTTAACATTTCTCCCTGTAATGGACTCCAATGGTTTACAACTTGTTAATAATAACATGCTATCTTGCTATAAATGTATGTTATCATGGTTTTCCATCTTATATTTACATAAGAAGAAGAATCTGTTTTTTTAACATGATTTATGATGTATGAGGTAAGTTTGTAAGAGAAGAGTTTTATCTCGATTTACATGAACTGTTTTTTTAATACCAACACAAACAACGACCATGCAGTTGGGGCTAGGGTGGGCATGGGTAAGTGGGTAAAGCGAGACCCCAGCCCGATACCCAACCCTATTCGATAAAAACTCTAACTATTTCAAGTTGGGCAAGGGTAGGCTTCTTTATTGATAACACTCTACCTTATCTATGCGTGAAAAAAATAATTTCATTTAAACTTCATAAATATTCTTGTAGTTATCAAATGCATAACACTTTATTTAAGTATAAGTTTGTTTCAATAATCTTCCATTGATTTAAGTATAAGCTTATCATACAAGCACATGAATTTAAATTTTGAAAAACCAGGCAGTCTCAAATATTTGGGAGATATTTGTTGGGTTTTCTAGCTTGACTTGCATATAGAGACATGATCAAGTACATAATCTTAAGAAATATATATAATATTTACAAAATATTTTCAACTACATATACCTCTTTCCTTATCCAATTATTTTTCCTAAAAGTAATTTTTTATTTTAATTGTTTACTCATACGTGATCACAACAATTATAATAATATGACTTTTGAAAAATGCTAGAACTTGATCAAATTTAAATTTTAACATCAGGATTGTTTAATTAAATTTCTTTGCCTACCATAAAAAATGATGTAGCCTTGGCTTTAAAGAGTGGAGAAGCTTTCGAGGGAAAGACTTTGGTATTTAAATTTGGCAACAAACAATGGGGCATGGTAGTGCTGTGTGCTCTGTTTACAGTTGAGTGAGTCATAAAAATTAGTGGAAGTAGTTATAGTGCTTATATATATATATATATATATATATATGGGGAAATGATGTGTGCAATAACTACAGATAAGAGATTTTGCAAGTGAGGTTGATATTGCACTGTTTTGTGCAATGTCGTTGGAAAAAAAAAAAAAAGCGTAATAGCTATAATATCAAAAAATCGTGATGATTTATTGAAACAATGTTGATTATGATTTCCAGTAAACAAGCAAATGAAGATTGTAGTGATTTATTTTCATGTAGGAATTAAGAATCAATTACCAGATTCTCTATTCTTTAATTGCAACAATAAATCAAATAGGTCCAATTTAGGAATTAGGAATCAAAATAGTGTAGTATTAACCTCACTATAAAAATCCTTATCTGTAGTCACTGCACATATCATAAACCCTATATCTATATATATATATTCCAAACACATCTTTTGGTTGGTGGCCTCTGATAGGTTTGGTTTTTTTCACCTGCCGATACACTGTTTGGGGTGTTTTTGGGTCTAACCAATTCAACTACCTCAACCTGTTCTACATATGTAGCTCCATAGCCATAATTAAATCCGATTGACCTTGTATTTAGTTCTGTAATTCTCAAGTCTTCTATTTTTCTGTTTATAGTGATGGTTCAGCATAATATATAATGTTCGTTGGACACATTCTGAACAATTATGACAATAATTAAGCGGCCTTCAAATTAGTTGCTACCTATATTAATTAATCCGTTTACTAGTTTTTTAATAATTTGATCTTTTTTAGGTCAAATAATAATTTGATTTCAATATAACTAAGACTGAAATGTACTTTTGGCCATTTAAGTTTAAATTAGGTTTTATTTTAGTGCTTTAATTTTAAAAAGTATATTTTTAAGTCCTTTATGCTTGTTTGGAAAACAACTAATTTTAAACCGTATGTTTTTAGTTCATTAATGCATGTTAGAGATTATTTTTGAGGGTCCCAAAATTACTCATTAACGTAAATTAAGACAAAACTCCTTCCACATACTTACTTTATATATCATAAATCACGATTGAAAAGCTACTTTTAAATGTTTCAATCACTATTTTCAACAAGTTAGCAAAATTGAATGCTTACATATCCAAATTTTAACGATTTAATATAATCAACTTTCTATTTTTATTCTAAAATCAATCTTCTAGAAAGAGTTGGAAAGAGACAACAACATTTTAATTTGCTAACTCAATATTAACGATGTTAACTTAAAAGAACTAAAAATGCACTTTTTAAAAACTAAAAGATTAAAATGGAACATTGTTTAAATTTAAAGGATTGAAAGTATATTTTACCTTATAATTAATTTGGATGACATCTATACACTGTTTAAGAATAGTCATCACATATATAAAGGAAGATGAGTGCGCGGTAAAGAGAAATTGATCTTTAAAGTATAATTGTGGATTGTAAAATAATGATGATGATATTATGAATAGATTGATTGAGAAATGGATAATTAAAAGTTGTAATAATAAGTATGGGCACATGATGCATTTATTAGGTTGCTTGACTTGAGTATGAAGCTACACAAGTTGGTGAATAGTTATTTAACACGAGGACATATGAATATGAAACTAAAGTGCACAACATGTGTGTATGTTGTGAATTTAAGATTAAAGGAGCACATGAGAAGATATGAGGAGGAAGGTGCCTTTTGGAGGTTAAAGTACGTAAATCAGAGAGCAAGATATGAGCTTATTAATGATTTTGACTAAGTCGGGAATAGTAGTTTAAGCATATCTAAAGTTGTTAGTAACTTTTCAAGCCGGTTTTGATTGGTAGTGAAAAAACATGTTCATATAAGTTGAGATAAAACTCCTCTTATAAATTTATTATTTTGGTCCTATTTATATGTTCTTTTTGACCAAAAAATTGGTCCTATTTATAAGTCTAGTTTTAGGATAGTAAATGAGATTGAGGTAATCTTGCCCATATTAATTGTACCAATAAAAATAAAGAGAGAAGAAAGAGTTGAAAAATATTCATTCATAAATGAGGGCAAAGTTAAAAATTTACTCCATAATTATTGAATTAACTACTTCTATTTGGTATGTGTGATTTAATTTAAAATGACTTATAAGTAGGACCAGAGTGGTACCTCATATATTGTAAATCATGTTGGAAAAATAACTTCTATTACTAATTCAAGCAAGCACAATTTCTTCTTTTTCCCCTGTTTGGCTGGATACTTTAACACATTCTCAACATTTTAATCAGGCCGATAATACAAGTAAAACTCATGATTTAATTAAATTAATATGGGCTCCTCCTTGTGTGCAATAATTTACTTATCATTTTTAAGAAAACCCAAAAAAAAAAAATGGAAACAAGGTGTGCATTATGAGAAGAGACTTTTTTTAAGGAAAATAAAACATGAAAATAGTGCTAAAATGATAAGTAGGAATAACACCCACTTGCATACTTGGAGAGATTATGAAAATTAATTAAATTATTTTAGAATATTTGTATTTTAATTTTTTCCTCTAAATAAATTGGTTTGACAAATAAACTAATATATAATCTAAGGATATACAATATATAATATAAGGGTTAAGTACCAATTTTGCCCTTAAAGCACACACCCAGTAGTAATTTTGCCCCTGAAGTTTTCACCGTAACAATGTTGTCCTCAAAGTCTTAAAACGTAATAATGTTGCCTCTCTGTTAACTGCCTTAACGGTCAACTAATTTTGCCCTTAACTCAAATGTTAGTTGACCGTTAGTGTTGTTAAAGGAGAGGCAATATTGCTACGTTTTGAAACTCCGGAGGCAACATTACTACGTCAAAAACTTCAGGGACAAAATTACTCCTGGACGCGTACTTTAGGGACAAAATTAACCCATAATATAATTACATAACTTATCCACCTTTCTTAATTTCTCCAAAAAAATCAACCGAGTCTTATAATTAGGACTGGAGAAAGTAAAAATGTTAATCCGCTTGAACGTTAATTAGCCCTCAACATTTTCCCATATTCGAATTATAATTAATTCATACATGAAGAAATACTAATATCAATATTAATTCAATGTAAAATTTATTGAAGTTGAAGAATAAAGTATTAAATATATAACAAGGTATATTATTTTATGAAATATGAATAATAAGACTCGTTTATCAAATAGAAAAACATGGAGATGTCGGGAATAGAAGGGTAGGGGCATAATATATAATGTAAAGTGGGAGGGAACATATGAGGAGGAAGGTGCTTTTTGAATGTGACAAGTGTTTGAATTTGTGAGAGCAAGAAAATTAAGTATTAGCTAATGAATTTGATTGAAGTTATAAATAGTTGAAGTATGATCTTGAGTCGTGACTCGTGAGCGTAAGAGATAGGCTGATTTATGGGTGACGATCGGATGGTCAATTCATTTTTCTGGGTTCACCCTTCAGCATGAAGTTTCAAAAAATTGACAAAAATGTTCATCAATTTGACCCAATATAGCAGAGGCTTCAAATCCAGCCCAAAATCCAAAGAGGAGCCCGAGAACACAAGGCCCCCCCCCCCCCCCAAAAAAAAAATAAAGAAAAAGAAAAAAGAAAATTTGCATTAGGTCCCGAGTAAGGAAAAATATGACAAAATGGTACATTAAAATCTTAAAATTGCAGTGAAGTCCCCTTGGGACTTTTTTGCAATATTTTCTACATGTGAAAAGATACAAATGTCCCCTTGTACGTGTATTGACAAGTTCATGAATCTGTTTTAACAAGTTTATATGTGTGTTTTGATAAGTCCTTATACCTGTTTAATAAGCCTGTATGCATATGTTGACAAATGAGCATGTTTTGACAAGTCCATGAGCCTTCATGGGGTATTTGTGTCTTTTCACATATGAAAAATATTATAAAGAAGTTTCATTGGACTTCACTACAATTTTGAGATTTTAAAAGACCATTTTATCATATTTTTCTTCCTTAAAACCTATGTGCAATTTTCCTAAAAAGAAAAGACTATAGGGGAAGATTCTGCTATGCTTATGATCGTGGCCTAGGAAGGCATAGTTGGCATCAAAGCTTCAATATGATGTTGTTTGGTTGTCTCCTTTCATAATTTGTTTTCTTTTTAATAAATAAGGGGTTAAAGAGTAATTTAGCTAACAAACTATTATCTCACGAGCGCCCAGCACAAATAACTTTTAAGTGAACTAAAAATATTAATTTTTTTTTTAAAAAAGTGTAGTCAGTACAAAAAATGAGTAAATTTTTTTTGTACTGGACACTCTTGGAATAAAACTTTTTTGTGCTAACTGCACATTTTTAAAAGTTTTTTAAAAATTTTTGGTTCACTTAAAAGTTATTTGTACTGGGTGTTCTTGAGGTAAAAGTTTGTTGATCAAATTACTTCTTAACCCAAAAATAAAATTTGTTTATGCCAAGGTTTTGAAAGTTGGACCATGGTTAGGGACAAAGTTTGCTTTAGTATCATAAATATCAATGCTTAAATTTAGGGAACTGCCAATGTGAGTTGGCATAGATGGTAAGGGATCCAGGACTAGGCTCTTGGATCATGGGTTCGATCCCCTCTGTCGTCGTTGGGACTCCTTTGGTAGGCGATCTCGTAAGTGCTCATAGAGCTCGGGGCTGTAACTTGGCCTTGGTGGAGGGCTGATGCCGAACCCATCCAAAACTTTTTTATATATATATAAAAAAAAAATTGGGGAACTAAACTCTATTAGTTAAAACTTTTCGATTCGACGCCAGTCTAGCTTTTAAACTATAAGTTTACGGTAAATTTTAATACTCCATGCGTATGCATAACCTCTAACCTCGGGAGGAGTTATTGCCGCTAGATTTAAGGGTGTTTCGAATTTTAGTTCATTACTTTTATCAATTAAAAATGAAAATCCCTCTTATTTTATTTTTTACAAGATGACACATACAATATTTATGCTCTTGTCACTATCTATTAATATATTTTTATTTTATCTTATTCTCTTTCTAAACGGTGCAATGATTTAACCTGACCTTTCTTGTGCAAACCACTGCTTCAGAATATGCTCTGAAGTTCAGTGCCTTGCCCTTATTAATCGGCCACTTCTTCACGCACTAATGTTCTCCTGAATCTGAATAACCAATAAGTCTGTATATGCACCAAAGTGATTTGAGTTTTTACAACTGCTCTACGTGGAATTCCAACTTGTCGTTTGGCCAACATGTGCTTGAATATCTCTCCTAATCAAAAGTTTTTGTCCTGCGCACACAGTTATATGGCACAATTTTTTTTTGTTTTTTTCTTCTGTATTGTACCTTGTTTGTGGGCACACATTTAATTTTTAAGGTTGGGTTTTTATTTGGTTCAAAGGCAAGTTATTTATACTGGTTGAATTTCCAAAACAAAACAAAAAAAATCAGAAAACATTTTTGTAGCCCATCTCCAAAGATTTAATTCGGTTTAGTAAGAGTGAAAAATATTAATAAAGATAACCAAACGCATCAAAGTCCCGATAAAGTGGCTTCTATAATCCCATAAGACCACTTCATTAAATCATGTATTAACATATATTTCAGAAGTCTACTAATTAAATTTTTCCCTTCTGATTTTCACATTTTATAATGGTCGTTCCCAACTGAAACATTAAGGAAGTATATCATTAAAATAACTAGAACTTAAATGACCATAGAATTTAGGAGGTGGGAGGATGCTATCATAATTGTTGGAGAGCCATATAGAAGACAAGAAGAGGGTATTAAATATGGCTTTTACAGAACAATGAATGGTGATCAAATGGGAATTAAAAGGGGAAAAAAGTGAGGGGAGGGAACTGACAAAAAAGAAAGAGAAGCGAAGACTTTGCAGACACGCAGATTGTTGCTTGAAAAAGCTTTGATGTGTCCAATGGATTCAACACGTACGTGTCAGCATTCATAACCTTTGTCTCCACTCTCTCCTATTTCCCCCATCTTTTTTTAAAACCTGCTCTCTTAGTCTTACCCACTCATGCCAGCTTCAAGTTTCCACCATTATTACCTTTTTAGTTCCACTATCTTCAATCCTATTGGGATTCTGGAAAAAAGCCATGGATGAAGAAGGAGTGAACTCAGACCCATCAGGAAAATCCACAAGAAAGAGTTCAGACCGTATAAGAGATTCCCAGGGTCATTTTGTCAAACAGCTTGCAGGCACTTCTAGAAGAGACCTCACTGAAAAAGGTAACACTAATAGCAATAGCATTAGCATCAGATCCAACTATGAAAATGATTGTTCCAGAAATATGCCAATGTTCTCAGATGCTCACTATTGTTACTCTTTATTGGAGGCAATGCCTATGCCCGGACCTGTGTGGTCTACAACAGACCCTTGTATTTTGGCTGAACCACTAGAATCAGTACCAGCAGAAGCACCCACTAGTGAAGGCTCTGTGGAGTTAGAATGGGGAGAGAATCAGGCTTCTTCATATTCATGGTGGATTGGATTTCTTGAAAGTTTAGATGGAAATAATATGAGCAGTACTGAAAAGGTGAAATCTTGTCCATTTGTGGAGAGCATTATGGTGGAAGATTCAAGGGGGTTTGGCTATGACTCAAGTTTTGTGGTGGATGCAACAGATCAAAGCTGTTGCCTTGATGACTGGTTGATGATTCCAACAACGGAGATGGATTTGGAAGACATGGTTGTGCCCTAGCAAGCTTAATGCGGCAACTTCTACAACTGGTTATGTAAAATAACTGACTGAAATCTCACTCTGGCTTTTGATATCAGCACAGGCACACATTTGATTCTCCCTGTAGTTATGCAATGGTTACTGATTTTGTGTGCACTTTTCACGTTCATTCATGTTCTAAATCCTTTGTGAATTGGTTTTGGATATCATGTTAACCCTTTTCAACTTCATAGAAATAGAGATAGAAAGGTCTTGGTGATGTGAGAGCTCTCTTATTAAAACCAGAAAGGAATACAAATGGGTCACTGGTCAGTAGCCTGGCCACTAAAATATCTGCGTGGAACAACTATTGTACATAAAGAAGTTGTTTTAATGTATTACCTGAAAAATGTTGTTTTTATGATTGCTGAAACTTAAATAACTCAGTTACATCATAGAACTTGTTTAGGTATTCTCAAGTGTTTGGGTCAATGTGTACACTAATTATTTTTTTAAGGGGTATGCCGCTTGCTGTGGTTTTTTTTTTTTTTTAGTTCAATGAGTTCTCATTCACTTTTCTCTTTAAAAAATATCAAAGAAAATTATATGGTCATGTTGTTTTACTTGTTGAAAATTGGTTAGAGTCAAATTAGTTTTTTTTTTTTAAAAAAAAATATATCACAAGCTCTTTAAAAATTTAATTATTTTTTTATATTGTATAGTACCTTATATTTTAAGATCTGTAAAATTGTAATACTAAATTGCACCGAAAACAAGAATTGCATTCATAAAATTAAAAGTATATAAATTAAACAAAAAATAATTACAACACTTTCAATTACAAAGATTAAATTGAAATAAAAATTGAATCAAAACTATACTTTTTCCCTTAAAAAAATTCTATTAATATTTCCAGTAAAATAAAAAGGATTAGACCACTTCCCATTGTTTGTTCACAAATTCGCTTTCCAAATCTTAAGATCTAAACACTAAACAACCAAGATATTTTTAAACCCCCAATTCAAACTTCTATTCCTTTGCTCGTGTATTTTCAAGCATTTTTGCCCTTCTTTATTTGTGATGGCATCACTAGTTGCATTTACATAAATCTCTACTACTATCTAATTATGATATGAAGGGAACTCAGAGGAGGAGACCATAACCGTAAAGCATGCAAATATGCAATGAATGGAATGGTGAAGAAAAGAAATACACAACCAACTGCTTCAGTAAATGCAGAATAGTTCCGAATCCATCAATGACACCTCAACATAATTGACACACCACAACATTGTATGTACTTTGGAATGGGAGCTTCCACAGTACCATGATTTGTTCCTCTAGAAACCTCCAAAATCATTTTGGTCCACCATGTCAGATCTTGCACAACCTAGGACTACTCAACATTGGATAACTGGTCAATGTTCTGAACTGAGTAGTTCTGTCTTCAGGAGGCAATGAAGCCAGTGCAGGTTGGACACATCCACCAATCTCCTCATTTCTTGATTTAGATGACAATCTTTTCTCTGATAAGCTACTAAAACCAAGACAACACACAAAAATCGACATGAAAACTGACTAAGTAATCTGATTGAAACATCAACAACAATAAAGCCGTGTTCCATTAAGTGGAGTCGGTTGCATAAAACGCACAACATCATTACTCTATAAAAAAACCAGATCTTTAGAGACATTACCAATTTTGTTTGATTCATGTAAAACAAGAATCAAGATAAGGGACTTAAATTTGCAATTTTGGCTCACCTAATGCCATCGGTGGTGGTATTACGGTTCTGAGCTTCTTCATAATCCTTTCCCAGAGGGCTGAAAATGGCATAAACACCTGCTATTGCTGGAGCAGCAATGGCAATGGAGAGGCAAATAGCAACACCAGAAATAGGTCTTTCTGATCTTTTATAACCCAAGTTAAGGCCACATAAAGCATATTGAGCAAAGCAATTCACATGAAGCAGCAACACAACCACCATCATGTGGGCCCTTTCATTTGGCTTGTAAGTTCCATTCTTGCAATATGCTTTTCTGAGGACAGAAATGTCTGTTGGTTTCCACCTGCAAAGAAGAAACAGGTGGTGGAACCTCTTTGGATGCTGGCATAGGCACATGAGAGTGAAAAGTGCATTAAGGATTTGATTGTTGACCTCAAACCACAAGTCTTTTTGGGACTTGTTGGTTAGGACTTTATCTAGCATTCCTGTGATTACAAGAAACAGAATCCCTCCTGAGATTGCCACACAAGTTAGCCATAACACAAGGGTTATGTTCATGGGATTGTTAATCCATTCTCTGCAGATTTTTCCGATCCCATTAGATTCTGAAACTGGAATGGTTTCTTCTACTTTTTCTTCAGTTAGCAGTCCCTTCCGGGATGATGAAATTTGCAGAGAAATGACTTTGAAATCGCTTGGGTCTGCTGGTTCTTGCAAGCCTCCCACAGTAGCAGATGAAGTCATTCTAACGGCAGACGAAATTTGAGTCTCTGTTGTTCCAAAAATGGCTTCTGCATATATCACTAGAATGGTTAGTCACAATGGAATTTCAAATCCTGCAAAATAGTGAACAAATACCAAGTCGTCTAGGTTTAATTATTCTGTTTGTAATTTAGTTCCATAGATTTGAAAAGAACCTATGAACAAGGCAATTGAGATGTTTGATGACAGAGACGAAACCCAACAAGGCAACAGCAAGATTTTAAATTTTAGAGAGAAAGCGGACAATTTGACCAAAACTTGAGTATGCAAATTGTCAATCTTGGTTAAGTAATTGGATGATCTGGTCATCCAAGTTGTCAGCAACATGAAAAAGATGATCTTACTGCTGCTATCCGTTGGAGATTGACTTCACAGTTTCTGAAACTAAAAACTTGGGAAAGCTAAAATAAGAAGTAAATGGTAAAGATGGGAGAGTGTACCTTGGAGCTATGGTGGTTGCAGTGAGGAAGAAAAGCTGATATTCATGAAAGCTACGGTGTAGGGATGGGGAATGGGTGGGTATTGTTCACTCTGAAGTGTTGTCTTCGCTTTAACAGTGTAAGGTATAGTATGGGAGGTGACTTTACTCTCTGCCAGTTGCAAAAGCGGGAATATCTTCAAACTTTTTCAAAACATGTTTGTTCCGTTGTAAATGTAGCCTTTCAACTTCAACCACCAGTAATTCGTCTCTGTTCCTTTTGCCTCAACTTTTTATTTCATTATATATATGCATCTTAAAACCTCTGTCTATAGAATTATATTAAAAAATAGATTGTATTTTTCATAATTTATAAATTATAAATTAGGCGACTTTTTAGAATTTTATTATTATTTAGAAGTGATTTTTTAATTTTATTTTAGTTTAAAATTGCCTTTTTAGAATGAGTTTTATTTTTTAAAAAAAAAAGTATGAATCTCATAGATTTAAAAAAAAGAAATAAGTTGTTATGAATACTATGGCTGGCTAGAGTTTCTTTGTGTGTGTGTGTGTGTTTTTTTTTGAAAATAGTTTCTATACTAAAGATAGATATAGATAATATGGTCAAAAGGTAACTAACTATTTCAATTAGTGGTAGAAGTTATTTTTCCAATATTATTTACGGTATACAAGGTATATTTGTGAAATAAGTTTTGTTTTAATTTACGAGAACATACTTTTTCAACGCTAACTCAATCAGTATTGGTCTACTATTATGTATAATAGTATCTTGATGTCCTAGCTCTTGTGACTGGCTTGTGTTGATGGATGTAACACCCTCCTTAAATACCCCCTTGTATTGCCAAGAATGTAACACTTGCCTTAAATACTTCATTTAATTATGTACACAGAAGAATTCTTAAAATTTTACAATATTACTTTTTACATATTTGTACTATATACTATTCACATATTCAGTTTACAACTCAAAGGGGATGACTATTGGTGGTAAATCTACAGTCCATACACATCTTCTTGTACTTGAGTCTTCCACCTGAGCTACGAGGAATGCCTGGAATTCAAATTAATGAATCCCAGGGTAACAGTTAATCTCACATAAAATGCTTACACAGAATATGCAAGTCAACCATAAGTATACATTCAATCCATTCAAACTTCAGATTATTCATGCAATAAACATATATATATATATATATATACAATGGTAAACACATGCATATATAAGACAAACATCGTATGTAAGAGAAGAGTTACCACCTTGTGGTATTTCTGATTCGGCAACTGACTCGTATTTATTTTTCAGAAGAGTTCTCTCACCCCTTTCTTTCTTGTTTTTCCTCTTATTTCTCTCTCTCTCTCCTTTGTGCCTCTGCACTCTCTTCTGCTGGACTGTGAGCGTGTGTGTGTTGTATGGGTGTATATATAATGATTGAAAATGGGTCTATAAGTATAATTTCCACCTTTAGGTATACTCATGTAATTTTCCCCACAAGCTTTACAATTCATCATCCGACATGCCACCGCAGTCTCCCACTTTTACTATAATAATAAAATATGGTATAATAATATAATATAATATTACCTCCACTATCCGCTGCTCCCACTTTCAATAATAACAAGATATATAATAAGATACACTATAACACTATATAATTATTTTATAATATTATAAAACATACTACCACTTTCACTTCCAAATATGATACCATAAAATATATAAAAATATATTATCAAATCATATAATAATGATATATGCTTTAATATAATAATACTACCCCATGCGTTCCACATCTGCTTCTATCTTCATAATATAAAATAGTAGAATAATATAATATAAAGTAATATAATAATAAAATATTATATCCTCCAAGCCACTATGTTTCCATCTGCTTCAACTTTCAAATCAAATAAGATAAAAAAAAATAATGTAATAATATAAAGTATTAAAATCTCAATAATTCTTCTTCAATATATTAGAGAATAGCACTGCGATAACACTCTTTCCAAATTGGTCATTTCCAAAAATAGGGCCTAGTAGTCCTCTAAAAATAGGCTAATTCTCTAGTTTTTATGCCCAAAATTTGGGATGTTACATTTCTCCCCCCGTTAATTTAAATTTCGTCCTCGAAATTTGAACATTCATCCTTTAGAAATCTAAACCATTCTAATAGTTTCTGTTCCGGTATCATAAAATAACCAACTGCACTGCTTTTCATTTCATTTCATTTATGTTGTCTCAAATTTTAAAATTTTCACACATTGAAAATTTCTGTAGTTGCAGTATTTTTCGCAATTCGCACTTTACCAAAAAGTAAAGTGCTATCATTTAAAAACTTAATCACTACCAATAAAAATTTGTGAAAACACTTTCACTACCGGATTGATTTCAAATAACATTTATTACCGGCACACACTTATGAGTGGGATAATTTATTTCACAAACTTCTCACAAATGAGAGCACACGCCACCACTTCAACCTTTCGGTACAGCGACATATCCCAATCCTTTCATACACAAACCACCGCAGTGGCACATAAAATAGTGACCCTATCTACCAGCACCTCAGCACTGCAATAGACAGTCAGGCCCTATAGAAATACACACCCTTACAAGGCAAACAATTTCGGATTGGGTGTATTCACTGCTGGTGCGAGTCTCAAAACATATCCCCTCAAAATCTTTTCCCACTTCTGTACTGCCTTTACCACAACAAAATTGAAAACCCAGTTTCAAATTCTGGGTTCTAACAAAACCCCTTTTATGAGACAACATGTTTCACAAACTGACCATTTAAATTGGTCTCAATTTCTGTTGAAAAATATTTCTTTCGAAAACTCTATTTCGAAAATTTTCACAAAATCAGCAGGTGCATTGGAAAAATTCAATATTTCAGTTTTTCAAACATAACCAGGAAACAGACAACTGTTTTTAGAATGTCATCCTGTATAACACTTTCAAGCTCTAGCTATCATAAGGTTCCATCATAGAACTAATTCTCACTCATAATACTAAGGGAATATTCTATAATCAAGATCTTTCCCTAAGTAGCTATCAACCTCAAAATACCAACTGTAGGTAAGTTCAATATTCAAATATACTCAGTCTATTCAATTCTTATAGTGCTTACCAAGATTCTGCTGCACACTCTGATTTGCCAACCCCTCCAATATACCTACATATCAACTAGTGATAGGGGAAAAATTCTATATATATATATATATATATATATATATATATTTTTTTTTTTTTGGGTTGTCTGTTACTCCTATTTCTTATTCCTAATATCAATCAGATATTATTCTCTTCATCAGAGTATTCTATCTAAGTGCCAGAACCTGGCTCTGATACCAAATTTGTAACACCCTCCTTAAATACCCCCTTGTATTGCCAAGAATGTAACACTTGCCTTAAATACTTCATTTAATTATGTACACAGAAGAATTCTTAAAATTTTACAATATTACTTTTTACATATTTGTACTATATACTATTCACATATTCAGTTTACAACTCAAAGGGGATGACTATTGGTGGTAAATCTACAGTCCATACACATCTTCTTGTACTTGAGTCTTCCACCTGAGCTACGAGGAATGCCTGGAATTCAAATTAATGAATCCCAGGGTAACAGTTAATCTCACATAAAATGCTTACACAGAATATGCAAGTCAACCATAAGTATACATTCAATCCATTCAAACTTCAGATTATTCATGCAATAAACATATATATATATATATATATACAATGGTAAACACATGCATATATAAGACAAACATCGTATGTAAGAGAAGAGTTACCACCTTGTGGTATTTCTGATTCGGCAACTGACTCGTATTTATTTTTCAGAAGAGTTCTCTCACCCCTTTCTTTCTTGTTTTTCCTCTTATTTCTCTCTCTCTCTCCTTTGTGCCTCTGCACTCTCTTCTGCTGGACTGTGAGCGTGTGTGTGTTGTATGGGTGTATATATAATGATTGAAAATGGGTCTATAAGTATAATTTCCACCTTTAGGTATACTCATGTAATTTTCCCCACAAGCTTTACAATTCATCATCCGACATGCCACCGCAGTCTCCCACTTTTACTATAATAATAAAATATGGTATAATAATATAATATAATATTACCTCCACTATCCGCTGCTCCCACTTTCAATAATAACAAGATATATAATAAGATACACTATAACACTATATAATTATTTTATAATATTATAAAACATACTACCACTTTCACTTCCAAATATGATACCATAAAATATATAAAAATATATTATCAAATCATATAATAATGATATATGCTTTAATATAATAATACTACCCCATGCTGTAACACCACAATTTTAATACCCAAAAACTCGGTCAAAATATTGAAAATACCTTCAAAAGAGTTCAACAATATCCAAATCCTTTTACAATGTTACCATTTCGAATAAAACCCGTAATACATAATCAGGGTAAATTCCAGAAAATATTTCAGAGTTTAATACAAAACGGAAGTCTTAGGTTCATGGCAAATAAAATAACATAACATAAACTATAGGAGTACAAAAGAGCTTCCAGAGCTCACTCCATAGGTGCCTTCCCTTGCTCTCTACTAGAATAATCACCTGAAAAATGTTAATATGGGATGAGATTCCACGTCTCAGTAACTACTGAATATTTCTACCGTACACGAGCAAATAATATATGACAAAAAGATATGGGCTGATTTCAAATATATATGTAGATTCCATAATTTCTCATACAAAATAATTTATACTAATAGTCATCAATATAGAAGGTAATAAAACATATATATCTCAAAAGTTCTCTTCTCATGTCTTTACAGATTATTCATCATTATATCAAATTCTTGAACTGTTCAGAAATGCATTATGCAGTAAGCAGCCTCCCTTATATCCCCTTCCAACCGTATACCGCTGACTGGAACCATAGGCTAACATATAGTCCAATAGAAACTCATTCATTTGACTGGATGGTTTCAAGCTCACCAAAACTTAAGATACACCCGGCCAAAGGTATAGAGCTTAAATCTGGACTATGGCTCCCCTCCTTTAAAATAACAACTAAGGAGGTGTCACATGTCCCACATCTCCAATGAAATCCCGGCCAGAGGAAAACATGGAAGATGGGGCCCTGAAAAGTACCATCCACTGTGCACCGAGTGGTGGCATAAACAATTCTTATCATTCAATTCCCTCCTTACTCCACCCATCACAATACAACCGCCATGATGTATTTACTAAAAAAATAATGCATTATTATACCATTATATACGTTGATATGCGTATCTGTGAATAGTAAAATACTATGCGTATCTGTGAATAGTAAAATACGGTATATACATGAATAGTAAAATGAGTAGTAAATACGGTATACGTGAATAGTAACATGAATAGTAAATACGGTATACGTGAATAGTAACATGAATAGTAAATACGGTATACGTGAATAGTAAAAATGAATAGTAAATACGGTATACGTGAATAGTAAAATGAATAGTAAATACGGTATACGTGAATAGTAAAATGAATAGTAAATACGGTATATGTGAATAGTAACGTACGTATAAATAGTACCTCTACAGATTTGCAAGTCAAAATTCCCACACCAGATCTTAAAACCATAAATATTTTCTAAATATTCTTGCCAAAATAGTAAACAAACAAATTTATAATCATACATAATTCACAAGTATAAGGAAGAATATTCAGAGTTACCTGTTACTTGCTAATACCCGAATCACCAACCAGCTATTATAACTCTCAAGCAAATATCTCTCTACTCTCTCTCTCTCTCTACCTCTCTCTAAGGCTCTTAGAAGTTGTGAAGAATGAAATGAAATGGAAGGTCTATTTATAGTTGGAAAATGGGTCTTTAAGTGTAATTTTCGTCTCTGGGTCGTTTTACGTAATTTTCCTAAAATTATAAAAAAAATCTCCCCGTGACTCAGCCCCGTGAACCTTTTAAAAAGAATTTTAATAATTTTAATATTTTAAATAATAAAATAAAATAATAATAATATAATATTATTATAATTAATATTAAGTGGGTCCCGCGGCCATTTTTTTCAAACTTCACGAGAAAGTTTGCAGAATTATTTTTGGCCGTGGGTCCCGCAAAATACTGATTTCAAATTCATCACTTTCTGAAAATAGAGCCTACTAGTCTTTCCAAAATAGGTTTATGTTCAAGATATTAGATTCAAAATTTAGGATGTTACATTTCTCCCCTCCTAAAAGAAAATTTTGTCCTCAAAATTTCGCTATAATAAGAATTCTAACCTATTTAAATAAATGAGGATAGGTTTGTCGCATGCTCTCCTCCGTTTCCCAAGTAGCATCTCCGGGAGTCATTCCTTTCCACTCGACCTTTACAAGTCTAATGGTCTTGTTTCTTAATTTCTTGTCCCTTGCATCAACAATCCGCTCCGGCTCAGCTTTATACGTCATGTTATCCTTGAGTTCTACTTCTTCTACTTCTATAATGTGGGAAGGATCCGGTTGGTATTTCTTCAGTTGCGATACATGAAAGACATCATGAAGGTTCGCAAGCTGTGGAGGTAATGCAATTCTGTAAGCTACCGGTCCAACTTTCTCCAAAATCTCATAAGGACCCATAAAACGAGGCGAAAGCTTCTTTGCTCGTATTGCTCTACCAATGCCAGTCATTGGTGTGACTCTTAAGAATACATGTTCGCCCACCATGAACTCCAACGGTCGTCTTCTCTTGTCAGCATAACTCTTCTGTCGACTCTGAGCAGTGAGAAGTTTCTGTTGAATCACCTTAATCTTTTGAGTCGTCTCGTCCACAAGGTCTGGACCTATTAAAATTCGCTCATTCAATTCCGTCCAACAAATAGGAGATCTACATTTTCTTCCATACAAAGCCTCATAAGGTGCCATCTCAATGCTGGAGTGATAACTATTGTTATATGCAAACTCCGCAAGATGAAGATGATCGTCCCAACTTCCTTTTAGTTCGATTGCACAAGCCCGCAACATGTCTTCCAGAGTTTGAATAGTCCTCTCAGTCTGCCCGTCAGTTTGAGGATGATAAGCGGTACTATACCTCATCCGTGTTCCCATAGCATTCTGCAATGCTTTCCAAAATCGTGAAGTGAATCGTGGATCACGATCAGATACGATGCTATTCGGTATCCCATGCAATCTGACAATCTCCTTCATGTAGATCTTTGCTAGTCTCTCCAATGAGTATTCTGCTGCAATTGCTAGAAAATGAGCTGACTTAGTTAACCTATCGACAATTACCCAAATGGCATTATGTCCGGATGTCGTTAGAGGAAGCCCCATGATGAAATCCATAGAGATGCTGTCCCATTTCCACTCTGGGATATCCAAATTCTTTAATAATCCAGGAGGTTTCCGATGTTCGATCTTGACTTTCTGACAAGTCAAACAACAAGTGACAAAGTCAGTCACATCTTTCTTCATGCCCCGCCACCACCAATTCCGCTTGAGATCATGATACATCTTGGTTGCTCCGGGATGGATAGTGTATTTACTCCGATGTGCCTCCTCTAGTATGAGCTTTTTTATTTCTCCATCATTAGGTATGCACACTTTTCCTTTATACCTTAATATCCCATCTCTATCGATCCCAAATTTCGATTCTTTTCCTTCTTCAATATCTTCCCTCACGTTTAATAGATATTCATCTTCGAGTTGAGTGAATTTAATCTCTTTCCAAATTGTGCTTTCAATAGTTAATGCTTCCATGGTAGCGACCAAACCTGACATTACATCAATAGATGTACTCGGTATCTCCTCGAGCAATTTATATTCTCTGATCATCATCTGGGCTACATGGATTGTCTTTCTGCTTAAGGCATCTGCTACAACGTTCGCCTTTCCTGGATGATACTTCAATTCGAAGTCGTAGTCCTTGATAAACTCCATCCATCTCCTCTGTCGCATGTTGAGCTCTTTTTGGTCGAACAGGTACTTTAGACTTTTGTGGTCACTATAAACCTCGAACTTTGAACCGTAGAGGTGGTGCCTCCAAATCTTCAGAGCAAACACTACTGCTGCCAGTTCTAAGTCGTGAGTAGGATAATTCCCTTCATGTGGCCTTAACTGTCGAGAAGCATAAGCTACTACCCTACCATTTTGCATTAATACACACCCAAGACCTTTCTTGGAAGCATCTGTGTACAAAGTAAAGGTCTGAGCAGGATCTGGAATTATAAGTACTGGTGCCGTAGTCAACTTAGTCTTCAAATTTTGAAAAGCTGCTTCACACTTTTCGTCCCATACATATGGTTGTCCCTTCCTTGTTAACTTAGTCAAAGGCATAGCTATTTGCGAAAAGCCCTTGATAAATCTCCTATAATAGCCAGCTAGACCTAGAAAACTCCTGATCTCAGTCACGGTCTTTGGTCGTTCCCATTGGAGAACTGCTTCAACTTTAGTATGGTCCACTGCAACACCTTCAGCCGATACGACATGGCCTAGGAATTTTACTTCCTTCAACCAAAATTCGCACTTAGACAGTTTCGCATAGAGCTTGTGCTCCTTCAACACTTGTAGCACGATTCTAAGGTGCTCTTTATGCTCTTCTTCATCCTTAGAGTAGATAAGGATGTCGTCAATGAAAACCACTACAAATTTATCTAGATATGGTCGGAAAATTCTATTCATGTAATCCATGAATACTGCTGGAGCATTTGTTAGCCCAAATGGCATAACAAGAAATTCATAATGGCCATATCTAGTTCTGAATGCAGTTTTTGAGACATCTTCAGCTTTGACTCTCAGTTGGTGATAACCTGATCTGAGGTCGATCTTGGAGAATATGGATGCTCCCTTCAACTGATCAAGTAGATCGTCGATCCTGGGTAAAGGATATTTATTCTTTATAGTCACTTTATTCAACTGGCGATAGTCAATGCATAGTCTCAGGCTCCCATCTTTCTTCTTCACAAAGAGTACGGGCGATCCCCAAGGAGATACACTGGGTCTGATAAAACCCTTTTCTAACAATTCTTCGATCTGCGTCTTCAATTCTGCTAGTTCCGATGGAGACATTCGGTAAGGAGCTTTAGAGATAGGTTCCGTTCCAGGTACGAGATCAATAGAAAATTCTACTTCTCTCTCTGGGGGTAAACCTGTCATTTCTTTCGGAAATACTTCCGGAAATTCTTTCACCACTTCAATGTTCTCTATCCCTTCCTCCACTTCTGCTTGAATGGAGAAAAACACCATGTACGCAAGACAACCATGATGAACAGGCTTTTCATCTTGTACTATAGACAACAATTGTGGTCTACTATGACTCATAGAGTCATCCGCAAGAGAGATAGTCTTCCTCTTGCAGTCAAGGATGATGTCATTAGCTGACAACCAATCCATTCCTATTATTACATCGATACCCTTCGTGGGTAAACAAACAAGGTCTATATTTGAGATCCTTTTATCAATCTCAATCGTACAATTTAAGCAAGCCCTAGAAGTTTTTACTGAAGCTCCCGCCGGTGTAGAAATAATCATATAATAAGGCAATTCACTCACTCTTAAATTCAATCGAGGCACACAGTCGTATGATATAAAAGAGTGTGTGGCACCAGAATCAAATAAGGCTTCTACTTCAAGACCTTGGAGTTTGAGGATACCTTTAATCAGATTTGGTGAAGCACTTGCCTCCTGATGTGATAGTGCAAACACTTTCCCTGGCACTGCAGTTCTAGCATCCTTGGCTCCTCGAGGCTCCTCCTCGCAAAATCTGGAAATGTGTCCTGGCTTTCCACAGTTGAAACACGTCACACATGGTCCTTGGTGTATTCTTCCACACTTGGCACACATCTGATTGTTGGCGGTGCTTGCAGCAGGAGCTGTGGATCCCCTATATGAACTCTGACCTCCACTGAAGTGACTCCTTTGAGGTCCTTTGAATTGACTCCTCGGTGGTCTACTGAAATGACTTCTTTGGGGTCCAGTAAAATAACTCCTCGATGGTCCACCAAAGTGATTTCTGGATGGTTGGCTAAACCGCGTATTCACATTACTGAAGTTGTGACTCTGCTTCTTAGTAACTCCTCCCGTTGGTCTCATGAGGTGTGTAAATCTGGCCTGAAAACCCTTCATCTTCTCAGCTTCCTCTTCTCGTTTGTTCCTTGCTATCGTGCGCAGTTTGTCACATATTTCTTCAAAATCCCTTGTTTCATCAAGGAACGGTGATAGAGCTGTTTTTAGGTCTGGTCTAGCTTTTTCAACCAATCGAGCACTCAACCATTTAGAGTTGTTCTGTGAATATCCGCAGAATTTAGACAACTCTAAAAAGCGAGTAATAAATTCGTCTTCATGTAATTCCCCTTGCCTGAATGTGAGGAATTCAGTTTCTTTCTCTATTCTGATTGAAGGGGAAAAGTAATAATTTTCGAACTTTTCCTTAAACTCTTCCCACGTCATCTCAGCATTTCTTTTTGTTTTGGTGCTTTCCCACCATTCTTCAGCTGCTTTCTGCAACAATTGTTCAGCAACCATCACCTTTTGTTGTGAGCTAATCTCGATAACTCTGAAAATCTTTTCTACACGCTTCAGCCACTCCAGTGCTGCAATCGGATCTAGCTTCCCCTCGAACATTGGTGGAGTAAACTTCCGAAATTTTTCCCAAACCTCAGTAATAGGTAAGGGATGATACTGAGAATGAGAACCGCTACTACCTCCATCTTCAGTACGAGAATAACTTCCTCCCCTAGATTGATGGTCAGAAGGTGTGACTTCCAGAGCCTTCTCCTTTCCTTCCTTACCACCTTGGCCTCTTCCTTTTGCTAGTTCATCCTCGTGTCTATTCACTTTCTCCCTCATCTCCAAGATGACGTCTCGTAACTCTGCCAAAAGGGCATTGTTATCCTGAGGATAGGGACCATCTTGATGCGGAGGGAGACCTCTTTGGGATGGAGCAGGGGTTGAATTAGTTCTTCGAGTTCTTGCCATTATCTCCTCCTATGATTAATACTATAAGGACACTAAACAAATAAAAATAGCTAAATAAATTCTAAATCTAACAAAGGGAAGTGCTCATGTTATGATATTTAATTTGCCACAAACTTTTAAAAATTTTTTTTTTAAGAAATCACTTTAGAAAATAAACAAAATTGCCATGGAACCTTTGGCTCTGATACCAAAAATGTAACACCACAATTTTAATACCCAAAAACTCGGTCAAAATATTGAAAATACCTTCAAAAGAGTTCAACAATATCCAAATCCTTTTACAATGTTACCATTTCGAATAAAACCCGTAATACATAATCAGGGTAAATTCCAGAAAATATTTCAGAGTTTAATACAAAACGGAAGTCTTAGGTTCATGGCAAATAAAATAACATAACATAAACTATAGGAGTACAAAAGAGCTTCCAGAGCTCACTCCATAGGTGCCTTCCCTTGCTCTCTACTAGAATAATCACCTGAAAAATGTTAATATGGGATGAGATTCCACGTCTCAGTAACTACTGAATATTTCTACCGTACACGAGCAAATAATATATGACAAAAAGATATGGGCTGATTTCAAATATATATGTAGATTCCATAATTTCTCATACAAAATAATTTATACTAATAGTCATCAATATAGAAGGTAATAAAACATATATATCTCAAAAGTTCTCTTCTCATGTCTTTACAGATTATTCATCATTATATCAAATTCTTGAACTGTTCAGAAATGCATTATGCAGTAAGCAGCCTCCCTTATATCCCCTTCCAACCGTATACCGCTGACTGGAACCATAGGCTAACATATAGTCCAATAGAAACTCATTCATTTGACTGGATGGTTTCAAGCTCACCAAAACTTAAGATACACCCGGCCAAAGGTATAGAGCTTAAATCTGGACTATGGCTCCCCTCCTTTAAAATAACAACTAAGGAGGTGTCACATGTCCCACATCTCCAATGAAATCCCGGCCAGAGGAAAACATGGAAGATGGGGCCCTGAAAAGTACCATCCACTGTGCACCGAGTGGTGGCATAAACAATTCTTATCATTCAATTCCCTCCTTACTCCACCCATCACAATACAACCGCCATGATGTATTTACTAAAAAAATAATGCATTATTATACCATTATATACGTTGATATGCGTATCTGTGAATAGTAAAATACTATGCGTATCTGTGAATAGTAAAATACGGTATATACATGAATAGTAAAATGAGTAGTAAATACGGTATACGTGAATAGTAACATGAATAGTAAATACGGTATACGTGAATAGTAACATGAATAGTAAATACGGTATACGTGAATAGTAAAAATGAATAGTAAATACGGTATACGTGAATAGTAAAATGAATAGTAAATACGGTATACGTGAATAGTAAAATGAATAGTAAATACGGTATATGTGAATAGTAACGTACGTATAAATAGTACCTCTACAGATTTGCAAGTCAAAATTCCCACACCAGATCTTAAAACCATAAATATTTTCTAAATATTCTTGCCAAAATAGTAAACAAACAAATTTATAATCATACATAATTCACAAGTATAAGGAAGAATATTCAGAGTTACCTGTTACTTGCTAATACCCGAATCACCAACCAGCTATTATAACTCTCAAGCAAATATCTCTCTACTCTCTCTCTCTCTCTACCTCTCTCTAAGGCTCTTAGAAGTTGTGAAGAATGAAATGAAATGGAAGGTCTATTTATAGTTGGAAAATGGGTCTTTAAGTGTAATTTTCGTCTCTGGGTCGTTTTACGTAATTTTCCTAAAATTATAAAAAAAATCTCCCCGTGACTCAGCCCCGTGAACCTTTTAAAAAGAATTTTAATAATTTTAATATTTTAAATAATAAAATAAAATAATAATAATATAATATTATTATAATTAATATTAAGTGGGTCCCGCGGCCATTTTTTTCAAACTTCACGAGAAAGTTTGCAGAATTATTTTTGGCCGTGGGTCCCGCAAAATACTGATTTCAAATTCATCACTTTCTGAAAATAGAGCCTACTAGTCTTTCCAAAATAGGTTTATGTTCAAGATATTAGATTCAAAATTTAGGATGTTACACATGCGTTCCACATCTGCTTCTATCTTCATAATATAAAATAGTAGAATAATATAATATAAAGTAATATAATAATAAAATATTATATCCTCCAAGCCACTATGTTTCCATCTGCTTCAACTTTCAAATCAAATAAGATAAAAAAAAATAATGTAATAATATAAAGTATTAAAATCTCAATAATTCTTCTTCAATATATTAGAGAATAGCACTGCGATAACACTCTTTCCAAATTGGTCATTTCCAAAAATAGGGCCTAGTAGTCCTCTAAAAATAGGCTAATTCTCTAGTTTTTATGCCCAAAATTTGGGATGTTACAATGGATCTGTAGCAGCCTTAAGAATCATTTTTATTACTCCTTTCTATCATAAATATAATACTTTGTTGATTTTTTTTTTAAAGATTATGAGAGCTAAATAAGTTATTCCTCCTAATTTTTATTATAAGGCACAAACTAACAATTGTCACAAACTAATAAAAATAGTTAAAGTCAATAAAGCCGTCCTATAATTTAAATAACTTCCAATATTACCCCTACTAATTATCCTAAACTCTAATATTATATTAATTTATTCTCACCTATTGCCTCTATTAATGATGAGCATACATGGAAAAAAAATAATTAATGCGCTTTGAGAACAAGCAAGTGCTTTATAAAAAGGCTCAAATACAATTGCTAGTTGGTGTCTTATAATAAGGACCACTTAATTATGCTATATGTTGTATAGATTATATTTAGTTTATAAGTTAGGCAAAATAATTTTTTTAAAAATTATGAATATAAATACTTTAAAATAATTTAACTAGCTTTCTTAATATTTCTGAAAAAAGTTAACTATGTCTGATATTTAATACCGAAGGTAGTAATAAAAGTGTACTCCCTCCTGTCCTTAATATATGACATGTTTGATTAGTTGATATTGAGACTAAATATAATATATAGTTTTATATTTATCAATCTTTTTTTAATTTGCCCATATTGATACTCTTTCAACCAAAATCAAAGAAGATAACTATAATATTTTAAAAAATATATATAATATCAACTAACTTGACTAATCAAATTAAATTAAGTAACAATGTTTTATATTAAGCACCAAGGAGGGTATCTGCTTAAGATTTATATAAAAAATTGTAAAAAAAAAAAAGGAACAATACAAATGTGCAGCACAAGAAGGGTGCAGTCGTAATCCTCTTCCCTTTTAATTATCACTTTGATCCTATTTATAAATCTCTTTTACCAAATCACACATACCAAGAAAAAGTAGTTAGCTCAATAATTAGGGGGTGAATTTTAAACTTTACCCTCATTTATGGGCTTGTTTGAGATAACTTTGATAGAAGTGGCTTTTGTTTCTGATGAACTTTTCTTAATGAACTTATTTTCTGATGGACTTTTTCTAATGTGATTTTGTGTTTGGGATAGTGGTGATAGAAGTGACTTTTGTTTATAATGGGCACTTGTTTGGTATAGCTTTTAAAAAGATAGATGAGATGGAAAATGACAGAAAATGGCATGAATCAAATTCATATATATATATCATATGTTTGTACAAAATATGATAATTTGAGATAAAAATAAAAAATAAATATAAATTTTCAAAATGAAATAGTAACATTACCATTAAAAAATAATTTTTCCAAATAAAATAGTAACATTACCATTAAAAAATTTACAACACAATTATTAAACAATGTACGTGTTAGACTTACGTACTTTAGTTATAAAAATTAAATGATCGGTCCCTTAAATCAGATATTTTAAACTGAGTTCAAACTTACGTAAATGAGTCTATTTAGTTAAGCTATGTACGTGTTAGACTTATATTGCTTTAGTTATCAAAATTAAATTAATGAATCACCTGGTTTTATCTGAATGAATCACATTATGAAACCAACAAACTTGTTCTCCATTATTCTTTTCATTATTTTATTAACCGTCATTCAACAAAATTTCTAGATGAGTATAACATAGCCTCTGAAAGAATTAGAGTGTAAATTAAATGATTTTAGATTAAAATGGTATAGATAAAAGCAAAAGCCAAGAGAGAAGCATTCGTTGAGGAAAGAGAGAAACGCCTTTTTTGCTTTTTATTGATGGGGCCCACAGAAAAAATTGATGGAGAAGAAACTGATGGGATTAGAAGCTCCATGGCGTGGCTTTAGAAAAATATCCCCATCAAACCTTATAGCCCATTAAAAAGGAAGCCAACCCAAACATCCAATAATTGAATTTTCAGTCTTAATAGATTTATTATCTCATTTGATGGGTTAATAAGTCCATCAGATGGTATCCCCAAACAGGCCCTATGATTGAGTGTCTTTCAACTCTTTTTTCTCTTTCTATGTTTATTGGTATAATTAATATGGGTAAAATTGTTATAATCTCATTTATTTAGTCAAAAGAGACTTATAAATAGGGCTAAATTTTTTATCAAAAAATACTAATAAATAAGACGAAGGGTATTCTAGTCCCATCTTCTACCTGGTAGGACGCCGTTTTGTGTCAAAATAGGACCTGGACCAACTAAATCGGACAACACCCACATTTGTCCACTCATTGACCCAGATTTCAATAATCAAAGAAAGCAAAACGAACATCCCCAAATCGAACTATTCCTCTCTCAACTATTCAAGTGCTTCAATCAGGCTCCTCAATTGAAATTTAGAATCCCCATAACTAGAATTCACTCAATGGCGAAAGCAAGATGAGAACCTCCAAATTTGGCGTCTTCCTCCCTCATCGATTCATGAGCTTCAATCAGCCTTTTCAATTTTCAGAATCCCCTAAAACCAGACATGGCATAAGTACTCTACTACAACTTCTTTGATAGATCATTTCCTCATTTTTGAGCTCATGAACCCATTAATAATTACTACAAAGTTTCATCAATAATCTCATTTTTGGACTGCATTTGTTTAATTCCACATTTTTCCTTTCAGAAACTTGATTTTATTTGAAATCTGGTTTTGAGGGTGAAAATGGAGACAAAATGATAAATGAGTATGTTCATGAATATGAGATAGGTTTTGGTAGCTATGGGAAAGTGAGTATGATGCTCTTATAATATAGTGTATTTTTTCCTAGCAATTTATTTACTGCTATGCCCCTTTCCCTTTCATTTATAACAGGATTTATATCAAAGATATGTTGATGGTCAACACTAAGTGATATTGCAATCAACTTCAAACGAAAATTAGTCTGGTAGTCCAATAATGAGTAACAAAACTCCATCCGGAGAAAGTTAATAGAGAAAGTTAATTCAACCAGATTGGCCACAAAGGGACAAGGTCACACTCTTTCACAACAAAATCCAGACACGTATTAGAAAAACACTTTAATCATGTTCTGCAATATCTTTGACATGGATGGCCACAAGCTTTGTGCATCTTTCGCCATGTTATGAATGTCCTTCTGTTCTAGGTTGCATTCAAGAAATTCATGTTGAGACAATATATAACTTGCTGGGTGGGTTTATTTCAACGTGTGTGAATTGCAACAGGGAAGAAAACATTTTAGTATGGCAGAACATCATGTTTCATAACAGATTATATGAAGGATGACCAACCTCAACCAAAAAAGATGAAGTTTATTCAAATGACAAGGTGAAAAGACATAAACATGATGGTACTACAAAATTGATGAGCTTTTATGACCAAAAAAGACACTAGCATATATAATAGAACAATATGATGAGCTTGTTTGACCAAAAAAGAAAGGAACCCAAAAGAAGCAATAAGCTGTATAAAAGAGCTATACAAAAGAAGCTGGTGAATACTTCATGTAGTAGTAGGAGTGAGGTTACTATCAATCATTGAACTTGTATTTATATCATTATGTAACATTGTATTTGTCAACTCTGTCTTAAGATGAGACATTGGTATGTAAAAATTCAAATTTAAATGAAACTGACTAAATTGTTTTCGTTTACTACCATGATACTTTATGGTTACCTGCATGATATGTTTGGCTAAAATCTAGTGCTTCATGCGATACGATGTCACATTCCAGTGGCGCCTACAATGAAGAAATAAAAAGAGTGATTCAAGATATACATGTCCTAAATGAACAAATTAGTTGATTATGTTGTCAAACATCATATGACATACAATCAACAAATTTGTAAAAGTCATTTAATCGGTTGTGAGTTGTCCAACATCATATTATTGTGATATGCTTGAGTTGATGAGCTGATCTTTGAAGTTGATTATATTGGTCCATTATCAAATTTAAAAAGAAACCATAAACAACTAATATGCATCTTTAAAAGTAAAATTGATCATAAGTATACATGTGACGTTCTTAATGGTTGGGAAACTTGAGGAGGTTTTTAGAGGATTTTGTTCTGTCTTCTTGGACCAACATCAACACGGCTCTTTATTCGTTTATTTATCTTTCTACCTTATTTCTTTTTGAACCCAACAACTCTACCACAACTATTACCATCGTGATGATTCCATACACCATCCTCATCACCATTAGTATCATCTAATAGGTATTTTATATTAAGCTCAGTTATTTTCTAAGGTCCAACATGGAGTCATGGACAAGAGAGAATGCATCTGGAATTTCTGATGCGTCACTTGCTAATTTGATAAGCAAGGGGCATAATTGTCAATATAGATTTCATCTTGTATTTTACGATTAACTTCAATTTCTTTTCCCTTAACATTATATACTACACCACTTCGTGCTTTTCTTATCCACCTCTTTATAATGAATTTTTGGGATAGTATTTTGACATCATGTTCATTCAATACTCTCAATGCATAACAACATAATATGTCCACTCGTTCAAATTTTTTGCAACTACAAGTAATTGTTTCCATTGAAGGATCAAATTTCAAACTATATTCACTTTTCTTATCATCCATGATGATAATATAATCAAACACGGTTGCATTATCCTCTTCACTTTCATTTTTCTTTGTCTTTTCTCTCTTTTATATATGTAGCATCACATAAATCATATTCTTATTGCGAAAAAAAAATCGAAGGTAGGTCAAGTATATATAGATACCAGAAATTTAAGGAAGCATACATGAACTCTGCAATAACAACCTTGGCAACTTGTCACGAGCCTCAAAATCTCTTTTCAATGTGTTATAACGCTTATCCTCTAGAACTTGTTCAAATTGTTGGAATAATCAATTAATATCCAATTTAACATTGGTGCAACTTTTGACGGATGCATTGACACTTTTACTAATTTGCATGCTTCTCATACCGAGTGTCCTTAAATTCTTCAAAAAGCATACTGCCCATTTATCTTTTATTTGGTACATGGACATCAACCAAGTGTTTTCTACTATATCTTGTTTTGATAATAAAGCTTGCCAAACTTCTTCAAACTCTGCTTCATGCAATGGTTGAAATCTCTAACCATTGAATATGGAAGATGCTTCTTTGCATTCCTTGAAATATGTCATGTGCACAAGGCATGTTTTACATGTAGCATAATTCTTGTAATACTGGTTCCATAGCATCATCTTGGTCAGTAAAGATTATTACTAGCCTTGCATTCTTGTGCGCTTGGAAAAAAGTCTTATAAAGTCATTTAAAAGTCTCAATGGTTTCATCATATAACAATGCCACTCCAAAAATCACCCCTCCTTTATAATGATTGAAGCCTGAGAAAAATGCAAGAGGTCTATGATTATTATTTGCGTGTGCATCAACCCAAAACACATTTGTCACTTGCTCATCTGAATCCATTTGGTGAGCATTAAAAAAAGATGGATTTTCTCTTAATTGTTGTTCAAAATAACAAAATATACATCCAGCTTCACCGTAGTTCATAACTTGTTGCCTTCTTGAATTAAAATAATTTTTCACATCAACTTTTGTACATCCCAAATTGTCTCGACCTCCTGCATATTGGCTTTGCAACTTGAATGTTGATTTTTTTTTTTTGGTTAATCCTAGCTTTTTCAATATTTTCTAATTTAAAACGTTGAGCTAATGTTAGCCCTCTATGCGATGTAAGAAAATGAACTGCCTCTCGAAGCTGAGGAGGATGCTTATGATCTAGAAAAACTTCATTTACTTTGTATCTTTCATTTACTAGCTTAACTTTCATTCTATATATCGTCACAACTTGTTCAAGTCTCATCTCTAGACTTTCTAATTTGCAATTTTCGTGTATTTGGTTTTCTCACCCCTTCCTTATTACAAATATATAGATAAGAATATAAGATGCATGTCGACAAATCCTTTTCACTCTTGTTAAACTTTCACTTTCTAACACTAAAACCAATTCTTTTACCACATGCCCTCCAAAATTCCCATAATTATGTTATATTGTCAAATTTAAGATTAAATGTTGGAGTCTAGCCATGGCAAGCCTCCTACAAAATTAGAAAGTATATGCCCAATGTAAATGAATGATAAAAGGATAAATTAATTATAAACGGTACATGTATTCACACACATACATATAAACAAAAACAAAAAAAGCTTACAGGTGCATATATCGCTAGAAACTCTCTTAAATTCAACTCTATCATCAAATTTTCATTGAAATATATATATACACATATATTTACTTCATATTCAAGTGGATACCAAGAAAGGTAAACCACAATACTTGAAACAATGTCATCCTTTGACACAAAACGGCGTCGTTCTTGGTAGAGGATGGGGAGAGAATATAAAGAGGAGAAGACTGTAGTCGAACCTACACAAGAAATAGATGAACAATACACAGCTAAGCGCCCAAAAGACAACTTCAAGGCATAAGGTTTTTTTTTTTTAAAAAAAAAGGCATAAGGTTTAGGCTATTACTCTCACTCACTTAACAGGCAAAGGCCTGTTGGGCTAGTGGCAGAACTGGCATCATAAATCCTTTTAGGTCTAAGAATCGTTTGTTTTTTCGAACTCATCTTTGTTTCTCTTTATTTATTTATTGTTAAGGCTGGGATATGATTCTGTAGCATTGCTTTATTGCTTATGAGATTTATTGTCTCTGATACTTCTTCTTGTTATTTTGTATTCGCTCATTGATAATTTCAGATACACAAAGCCTTTTCGTTCTTTGTTTAGTTTGTTTGTCATTTTCTTATCATAAATCTAACCTCGTCTTTTTACTAATATATTCCTGAATGAATGATGGATGACCTACTTCATGTAATCTAAACATGAAACCTTGTCGTCGGCTTGTCATTTTCTTATCATAAGTATATGTTTGACGGACACAAACTACGTCTCTCTCTCATACTTCTCATTATCAAATTTTGAAAGGAAAAAAAAACTTAAGGTAAACAAAAATCACAATCATTTAACATCGTTCAAACTTGGATTATGTGGGGTCTAAAATAGCTAGGTATATGACAGAAGAAAAAAGGATGATGAACATGTTCTGGTGATGTATATTTTTGCTTGGGGCTTTGGCATAACACTTCACATGCATGTGTATAAGTTTCCAGGACTCGTCAATTAATTTCTTCAATATGATTTTTCTGGAGATGGATTATGATCCTTTCTCTTTGTTAATCCATCTTGTAAGAATTTCCGGCGTATATATCCAGAATCTAATTGACTCGCTGAAGTACCTAAACAAGACCGAAGCACTAATACGGACTCCGATTACGTTACACAATAAATACATCAAAAAGAGGCAAAGAATTACCATCTTATATAAAAAATTTTTTATAGGGAAGAGAACATTATTCTATATGGGCTTAGGCTTTAATTTACTAAGGGTGGACTAATATATTTCAACATATCTAATTAACACCCTCATTTTTCTCCACCAAACGATTAATTATGTAAAATTCTAAATATTGTAACAACCCAAAATCCAACACCTAAAACCTTAGCCAAAACACTTAGAATATCTCCCAACATAGACGTTCAACATCTCAAATCCTTAAAATTACATAACTGAGTCAAACCAAAATATATTTTTGAGTCATCATAAACTCTCAAAATATTTCATAATAAAATACGAAGCGGAAGTTTTGAAGTCATGGCAAATAAAACATCATAACATAGGCTCTAGGAGCACAACCGAGCCTTCAAGGCTCACTCCATATGATCCTTCCCTTGCCCCCTACTAAAACCATCACCTGAAAATTGGTAATATAGAGTGAGATTTGACATCCCAGTAACTACTGAAAGTTTATACCGTACACAAGCAAATCACATATGACAAAAAGTAAGGGCTGATTACACATATATTTGTATATACCATACTTTCATGCAACATTAATTATCACTATGTCAATGTAAACCGTACAATTACACAATATGCATTATGCAGCCTCCCTTATATCACCGTCCATCCTCAACTGCTGACCGGAGCCATAGGCTAACACATAGTCCAATAGCAACTCATCCATTTGACTGGACTGTCACAAGCTCACCAAAACTTAAGATATACCCGGCCAAAGGTATAGAGCTTAAGTATGGACTATGGCTCCCCTCCTTAAAAGAATACGACTAAGGAGGTGTCCCATACATGTCCCACAGCTCCAATGCAACTCCCGGCCAAAGGAAAAGCATGGAAGAAGGGGCCCTGACAAGTGTCATCCACTGTGCACCGAGTGATGACATACCACGTGGTAAAAGATCTCAACATACAAGTCCCTCCTTACTCCAACCCATCACATATGCATCCGCCATGCAATACATATATTAAATCACCAATAAGATAATTAAATTTCAAGGTACAATAATTCATGCTTCAATTCATATAAATATCAATTTACAATACATACACATATACATATAATTCAATCCTTTAATAAAAGATAGTTACTCACAATCACATACAATTCACAAGTATATGGAAGAATATCCAGAGTTACCTGTTACTCCCTTGTATATAGGCAATCACACAAGTGTCACACCAAAGCTCTCAATGAGAGTCTGCAAAGTCGCATATAAATATCTATTAATATATATATATATATTTTTTCATACTACCCCAGAGTTGCTCTCAAGAAGATCTAAATACTTAAAACTACCCTCCAAAATTGTGACTTAACTTCCAAAAATTATAACTAAAGTTGTAGACTTCCGTTTTAGGTGTTCTTTGGCTAGTTGGAAAGGTCCAGATGTATACTATTTACACTAAAAATTTCAAGATTAAACTCAAATGTTTGTCATTTCAAAATCAAGCTCAAAAATCGCTGTTCACCAAAAGTTGCAGAAAAACGTTTCAGATTTTGGCTAAACTTTGGAAAATCATATCTCCCTCGATTCTTATCGGAATTCGACGAATTACCTATCAAATTAAACCTCTATGTGTCTACTATTCAACTGGAAAATATCACAATTTTATGATTTTGTTTAGTCAGTTCGAAATCCAACGCCATCCACTGACACCAGAAACATACCAGGAATTTTCCCAGATTTTTGTCTCAACTTTGAAAAATCATAACTTGAGCTACAGACATCCGTTTTAGGTGAACCAAAGCTTATTTTAAATCTTAAGGAGTGTACTTTCTGACGTAAGAATTTCAGATCAAAACTCAAAGTTTTACTGGGTCCGAAATGCTTCGCCATTTTGCTGCCTCAGAACCCTACCGAAAATTTGCAGATTTTTAGCTTAACTTTGAAAAATTATATCTTGAGCTTCAGACCTCCTTTTTGGGTGATTCAAAGCTTGATGTGAAGATGGTTATGTGGAATATATGTCCACAAAATTTCAGCTTTAAATAAGTTCATTTGCCCTAGTTTTCCCCTGCCCGAAGGTCACTGATCCAGCAACACAGTGTATGTTTCCAGAACTCAGATTGCAATGTATTTCGCTTTCCTTTACATTTCAGGAAGTTTCCCTTTTTCTCTTACAGCAAGGCATATGTGATATATATACATATATATATATATATGAATACTAAGTGCAAGGTTGATACCTAACCATACCTATTCACCACACCCAAGGTTATTACACGTTGCATGCCAGCTAGGTCTTTGTTTATGCAATCACGTTTCAGCAAATTTTCAGAGTTTTTAACTAGCAAGAACTGCAACCTATTACAGTGATATGCAAATATATATTGGTGCTAAAGGCTTCCCCTTGTTTTCAACCGAAAACTCCTAACACAGAGACAACGAAAACATCTTGGAAACCAAAGCCTACCCACATGCGAGCTCCTTAGTGCAGCAACGTTCTCACTCTCGGTTCTGTGTACAACATTTCTTTTTTCTCTCCCTTTTTTTTTTAAAAAACAATATATAGTGTTAGCTCGTTTCGGTATGCATGGCAGGTAGCTTTTAAACTCTAGAATAGTGATATATATATAGCTACAATGACCCCACTCCACTCAAAACACCCACTACGAAATCAAAAAGAAGAGGGACCAAGGTTTTACCTTCAACTCCCAGCTTGCACGATGAACACCCAGCTGGAACCGATGCCCTCTGCTTCACGGTTTGTGTTGCAGAGTGAAGAAGTAACAGCTGAATCCACTTCCTCACCGAACGACTCTCTCTTTCTCTTTTACCCTCACACTCCTACGGCGTCTTCTCTGCTCCTGCTAGTTGGAACAGAGCACACACACACACACCACAAATGTTTTCCTCTCCTTCACTCGCTTCACGGACTCTCTCTCTCGCTGCGTCTCGATTTCTGTCTGAAGCTCAATGCAAGAACGAAACTAGATAACCTTGTCTATATAAAGAATGAGGGGTCCCGGGCTGCAGAATAAACCAACAGTCCGAGGTGAATAAGACGTTGGTGTATGCGCTGGGCTCAAGGTGAGTTTGCGTGTGACTCCCGTTTCTGTGTGTTCGGCGCCGGGACTGCAACACGGTTAATACTGATAACGTGTTTCAGGTTTTTCTGTTATGAATGTTTTTGCTAACCACGCTTCTGCACCTTCGCTGGTTCTTGACCGAATGGGAAGGGGATAGTTAGGGTTAAGTGGGTTCAGTTGGGATTTGCTGATCTGTTTTCCCCATTTTTTTCTTTTTCCCTCGCTGCCACATATGTATATATAATATCCATATGCCTACTGATGCGTTTTGACTGATGAAAATTTAAATGGGCTGATGAATTATAAATTGAAGGGAATATATGGGCTTAGGGATATATGGCTCAGAACTGTTTTGTTGTTTTCACGTGTTGAACCAAAAGGATAGGAGGATAAATGGGTTTTAATTGAAATACTAGATAAATACTAGAATTAAATTCTTCATTTTTTTTAAATTAATTATTCAAGGCAACCAATTATTGATTCCATAATATTTAGGTCAAAAATTATCCCCTAATTATTTCTTAATTAATAAATCCTACTTGAATTTAGTCTTTCCTAAAATTTTTAAGGACAATAAGCCCTATAATTTGAGTAGTTAATCTTAAATCCTAAAATAAAAATTAGGATGTTACGAATATCCTCATTTGCAATCTCATATTTATTTTAATCTAAATATATATTTTGATATGGGGTGGATTATATTGAATTGAAGTGAAGGATAACGTCTTCATATATTCTCTCAAAGTACGTCCCCCATCCATATCTACTTGTTCGTGATTCCGTTGTCCTCTCACTCTCTCTTTCCTTCCTCTGTTCGAATTTTCAAAATTCAATAATTTGAAGAGCTATTGATAACCTTTGATGAGACTCATCCTCCTTAGACAAAAATCTCATTTTGCAAGATGTAAAATTAGTTGATACTCTCTCCCTTGATCTTTAATATAATATATATTTATCTAATTTAATTAAATTGAAGAAATAAGTTAATATGATATACATTTTCTAAAACATTAATTCCCTCATTCTTTTTCCTCTTTAATTGTTGTTGAATTAGGAGCATCAATAAGAGTATTGGAGTAAATTATGAAAATATTAACAAATATAAAAACTATGTCTTATATTTAGGATTATGATCAAATTTTTAAATATGTATAATATATCAACGACACGGTGGAGTAATATTTATTTACTTTACTTCTTTTTCTTAGAGGAATTATTCTTCATTTATAGTGATATTTTATATTCTAAATATATACTCATTATAATATAATAAATTTTTCTCCTACCCAATTTAAAACTATATGGAATATGTGCTCAACTCATGAATGGTTTTGTCAAATAATTAATACTTACCTAATTAATGATTTTGGAGGGCACATACATACTGTTATGAATTCATAATTCAAGGGAGTAGGTATTTTAATTTTTAATCGTGGGACACAACAATAATTGCTCTGATTCACTGTTGAAGATATGATGAGAACAATTAAGATCTGGAAATCATTCTTCTTTAACGTTCTCTCTTTGATTGGACAGAATTATCAATCATGCATTTCACTTCCTAATGCTTCGTGTCCCTACATCCAAAACCATATAATTTCCTTGGCCAAGAATCAAAAAAATAAAAAGGTACAGCATATGATTTCACCTTTAGTCTCAAGTCTCCACTGTCCCAGCAATATGATTCCCACTTCATCATCTTAATCAGAAGCTAACCATATATGTGCAATCGAGAAACCTCTTTACACGTGTAGTAGGGTTTAAATGATATGTATATTGTTAACAACTAATGATAGTAACTTAATAGATATTGGTTTGCTAACATCTTGAGAAATTGGTCACAAGAACATGTTTTGTTAATTGATATTGACTATGTGGTGGCAACATTATTATATTTTATTAGCTAGAATTACTAATCATAAAAAAAAGTTAACTATTTACACTAGTGCATTGAGTATTTTATCACTATGCATTGGGGAGAAGATAAAGCTATTTATATAGTTTAGTGCGAAGAAGGATCTCAAGTATATATGTAAATTCGGTTTCAATTAACTTCCAAGCTTTTTTTGATCTGAGTGCATCGATCCTCTATAAAATTCAGCAAAGCTATCCACAAGGTCTTCCCATTTTGTCTGATTGTAATAGAATATCATTGTGATTGTACCGGCTATTCAATATTTAATCTGCATATATACAAGTTTTGAGCTTTCTGATTAAACAATTCATCAATTCATTCAATACATTCCTTGTAGTTCTTTCTTTTTCTGTTTTTATTCACTTAAAATAAAATAGAATATTATATATGCGTCCCTCATAGTACTTTGTTATAACATCATTAGGGGAACTCGAAATAAAAACAAATATATAAAACTTAGAGAGGGCATGCACAAATCAGAGATATGACCCTGAAAATGAAGAACATACTGAATCAACATTATTTATAATTTTTTAAATGTAATAAAATCTTGAATATGTAAGACTAGATAGCACTTACAAATGACTTGTAGAAACTAGCTGGATTTGATTTTTGATTGCGCATCGGTGCGTTTATTCATCAAATTTACCTTCAAACAGTAATAGCACTGTATATAGTTAACTTAATGTTGACGATTGCACTAATTACGAAACTAGTGAATTAAAGGCACACATAATATTTTTTTTAAGATGTAGGCCTCACAAATTAATTTAATTTATTCGCACTAAATAAAATTATATAGTATTATATGGCTCCACATTGTGCCCTAAGTGATATGGGCATTAAGCAGAGTGCTCCTTGGCACCACACCTACTTCCATGCTTGTCGCCCTCATCCTGATAAACAACTCATAAACCACTAACATCTCTGCTTATTTAACTATTTCTTTTAGAATGTGATGTCAAGTGTAAGTTTACAAAATTGACATGTCTGACTAAAATAATTATAAATCTCAAAAGGCATTCTAAAATGTATCTTTCTTTTCAAATATTCCCACTCTTGTATCTCTCAGTTTTATTTGGTTCCATTTGTCTTCTACTACTCACATCGTTGTCAAACTTCTCGGTGGAGTGGAATGCCAAATCAATGGGGTCAAATCCAACGTTTCATTTGGCATATAGAAACAAACGCATTCTAGCCAAAATAATTTAGTTTATATTAATTAACTTAATGGAATCTTAATCACACTTAATGCAAGGTTTAATGTTATCCTATTGTTTTGCTGGTATATTCATTAATATTTAATTTTCCACAGACCCAGAAGAAAAAGTATAAACTTTCAAGCACTAATATAAATTTTCATATATGGCCTGTGCTACACACACACACACACTAGCTAATTAAGTGCCTTGGCGTACAATGCCCCACCATTGCCTTTAACACTACAATCTCTCCTTTTCTAGAAGCCAAGATCAAATAATAGCACCAATCTTTGTGTGTGTTGGCGTGCAACAACAAAATTGTTGCAGAAAGGACCACATATATACACACCATCAAGTAGGGAACGGAAGTATAATGATATTGTATGCAGATGACCTCTATGGGAAAAAATGCACTTGACATGCTATATAAATAGTTAGCTAGTTGCTTAAACGCTTATAACCCTAAGACTTGAAATTAAATCGAAGATTATCACGGATGGGATTATGAATGAATGTAGCTAAATACTATGTAGACTAAGCCATAGTGAACAAACTATGAGGGGCTTCACTTTCTTCTTAACTAGTTTTATGAGGAAATATTGGCCCCCCTCTAAATTATTGAACCAGCTTTTGAGGTGTTTAATTCGTTTTTCCTTTGAGAAATTTAAGCCATCAGAATAGCGGCATTAATTATAATTAAACTTGGAGAGTCTTGTCTTTGTCTGTAACTTAAGATAAGTAAATGTGAAATATAATGAGATTAAAAAATGCAAAGAAAATGTTTCTATAACATTCCTGACCAGAAATGATGAACAAAGAGGTCACTTGAGACTCGAGAGGAGCAAGGTCTAGTAGAGCGCCATGAGTGATTGAATGAAATTAGGAAGCAAAAAAATCTTCACCACATCCACGTCATCTCGCTAAGAGAAAAACTAAAAAGAATTATGAACAAAGCCAATTTCTTTTGTGAATGAATTTTACATATAGTTAATGGCATTTTCAAGTGGCAAGCATGCGATAATTAAACTCAATGTATGGCACGCACTAGCGTACGTATGCTCCTAGCTATAAAAAAACATATGGTGATTAGAAAAATAATAATGCAAAGAATGGCATTTTGTGTAATCTATTTCACTGCCAATTAATTTTCAAAATTTAATTTTATAATTACAAGATTGTAGTCTTGAACAATACTCCGACTACACATACATACATATTGATCAACTATAAAACTTGTAAATTCCTCCTCCTCCTCTCAGATGAGTTAATTTGGAAGGAAAATGTAGCCGAACGCCAAACAGAAATCAAAATTCTGATCATGACAAGCGATGTGGTAGGCACATCGATAGCCATGATTGGTCTATCAATATTCAGAAGATTTCCCCTCTTTTTTTTTTTTTTTTAACTATCCTTTTTTTAACGTCTTTAGTACTCACCCTAATCCCAAATATTGGGCGCCTTTTGGGGAAAAAAGAATCTTGGTATATGATATAAGTTACTTTGTAGGTTATTAATGAATTTTCTCTAAATATTACTCCTATTACAATTTACTAGGAGAACACTTGATGTCCTCTAATGTAGTGTATTGATCTCCATATTCCTAATGAGTGAATCACCTCTCTTTAGTTCTTGTAAGGTTGTTAGGTGTGACTTAAAATATCAACCTGAGGGAGAAAATGTATGTGATCTTTTATTTTGACTTATTTTTTTCATTAATTTATTCAACACAGCATTTTAATTACTTTTCCTATTCTTTTTAGCATTGATTTAGTTCATGAATACTATACCCATATCTTGTGTGCTCTGCATTACGATCCATTGCCTGAAGCTAGTGGGAAGGAAGTAACTTTCCACTTAATTTTTCTACCTCCCTCCTTTGACAATTTCCCATATTAAACATTTATCAAACCAAAACGAAGGACAATTAAACTATGCCTAGCTACTCAGTGAATTTCAAGTAGGATCTTACATAATCATTAGGCAGCAAACTATTTTGCTATTTTTGTTTTGTCTCTCAAAACCACATAGGCATGTTAAACCCAGATATGTTTAATATATATTACCTTTAATCTTAAATATAAGACATAGTTTGTAGTGCAATTTACACTACAAACAATATCTTATATTTAGGATTAGAAGAGTAATATATATTCCAAGATGAATACAGTTCAGGTGGTGTCAACATAAAGTGGGATTTTTTGGTATGATGGTGGCATATATTAGGTTACATCGATCTGTTGGCCGAATTTGGAGGCTATATATATATATACCGGCCTGTGTAATTTATTTTAAAGTAAATGCTGAGTGAAAGATGAGTAGTAAGTGGTCCTATTTAGATCATTCCTCACTTGTGAAAAGTTGTTTTGGGTTGCAGGCTGAGAAGGTCCCACCCCCAACTAAGCCCTTTCAAATTTCCCCATACCCATCATCCTCCTTTTAATTTAAAAATCACCATCTCTCTCTATTGCCTCTTTTGATATATATACACACACACATATACATGACTATGCTTCAACCACTTTGTGATGCAGATGGATGGGTCCATTAACTCTTCACTCTCTCTTTCTCTTGTTTCTTCTTCTTGGACTCTGATCTCCGAGTGTGTTTATATCATATCATGTTAGAGATGATTAATAAGGTGCATGATGAGCAAGATGGAGAAGCAGGGCACGTGCAATGCTAACTCTTCATTGACCACCACTGACAGATGAAAGAGTTAGTCTTTCATGTGCCCTTCTTCCCCATCATGACCATTGCACCTTCTTCCTTATGCCTTCTCCAAATGCGGCTCGTCAGTCTCAGATTGATCTGATGCTCCATATCCACGTTCAAGGTCAGTCCAAATTACTCTTGTTATCAGTTCTTCATTATCAGCATTTATACCTTTAATATGATGAGAAGGTTATTGGAAGATGAACCAGTGGCTTGGAATGTGGGGGGTGAGTTTTGGGAGTGTACCTTAGCGGTATTCATCAATAAACATATGACGTGTTAAGCTAGAGGCATTCACCAAAATGTTGAATTAAAACATTAAAGCTCAAAGCTGGATGTTGTTTTGATCATTTGGAAAACCCTTATACAATGTTTGGATGTTTATCAAGAGAGAAGTGAGATGAAATTAAAATAGGGGGAGGAATTACTAGGAAAGAAAGATTCCAAAAATAGTAAAAAATTTGCTATTTTTGAGAGCTTCTATTGTAGTATTCTTTCCCTTTTAATTTTCTTTTCATCTAAAGATAGTGTTAATGTTGCGTATTTATAACTATCAGATTAGACTATCTCTAGCTCCGGTCTTTGAAATCGATGAAGATATGTGTTAATTCTGAAAATGACAAACGTATAACATACTAATCCTTCCGGTTGTCTCAACCCATCCTTACGTGCACAGAGGCTTGCATAATGAAAGGAATTTGTTATTTTTATTACTTTAATCATTTGTGCCCTCGCTGACATTTGTAAATTAAAGTGATGACAAATGGATCTAACAATCTAGCGACTAATTAAATTACTGAAGATAACCATGGAAGAAGAAGGTGAGTGGTATGATCCATGTGGAAAGATTATATGTATAGCAGCTGATGATGGCAAAGGGAATTAACCTTCTATTTTTGGGTTCATCTCTCTTGTAAAACAATAACCTTAAAGGACATAAATGCAGAAAATGTCATTCTCAGAGAAGCACTAGCTGGTATACATAACATGACTTGCATGTATATGAGTTTTATGATAATTGAAAACGACCCAGGTGATTTAATTTATGAGTCAGTGGCTCATTTGTATATATCCTTCACTAACAGCTGTTGTGTGCACTTATCTAAGAGCACTGATCAATGCTTTACTAATTTCTATCATACCTCATGCCTCATATATATACACTTCTCTTTATTGCTCTTGCCATTAAAGTATACGCGCGCTCACTGAATTTTTCGTTGTTACAAGTTTATATGTAGGTTCAGAAGTAGGCAGTCAGGTAAAAGCCACCGCAAATTAAACCACGTACGAAAATAATCATTTATGCGAAAGGTGCCTATAGAGATCTTTGTTTCTTTTTTATTATTTGATTAAAGGTTTACTTTTGAGGTTTAGAGCGTAAAAGATTTTAATCTTTTCTAACAAATGTACTTCATGAAATTCGAATTTGTGTTCTCAGGGTGAAGTTGCTTACCATATCAACCAATAGTATGTTGATAACAGGTTTTTGTTTCTCAGTGCACTTTATTGGTGTTAAGAGCTAACTCTTCAATACACAGCTTCAGCAATCTTGAGGAATGAATGGTGTGGTATATATGATGATAGTAAGTCAACTTTTTGTTCGCTGAAAATAAGAGATTAATGAGATTTCATCACTTAACGCAAACCTAAATCACTACTCAGTTTCTTTGTTTCAGCAATTCCTGAAGCTAAAGTATAAAGAACCTGGCCATTTAATTAGTTCTTGGGTATACAGACATGGGGTCGGGGAGATAGCTGAACTAAAGGGTTGTTTGGTTCGTGGGAATTCAGTGTCTCTCTTTGGTACATGTTTTGTTGGTGGGCCGATGTCTAAGGAGTACAAGAATAAGAATATGCGATGACAAAAAAAGTAATACACAATGTCTTTAAGGAGTGGATAATACTTTTCTTTAGATTTAATTTACCCCCACTTAATACACAATGAGTGGATAATATTTTTCTTTAGACTTAATTTACCCCCACTTATTTTCAGTGGCAGATCGAGAAAATTATTGAGAAGGGTATCATTAGCTGGGGGATTTGGGGGTTCGGGAGCAGCGATCCCAATTTTTTTTTTTAAGGAAAAGTTTTAAATGCATTAAAAAACAAAAGAATATAAACAAGAAAAAAAAAAGATCAAAAAAATATTCATGAAATCAAGTGAATATTGATCATGTAATAAGAGAGGCAATTATTTTACAAACCTGTCATTTAGAAAAGTAAGACTAAGTATTGTTAAAAATGTCTCTACATAAATTACAATAAGAGTGGGCACTCAATAAGTTCAAGTATATATATTTCAATAAAAAAGTATATTACAATAAAAATAATTACAATGTCATCCTTTTATGCCTTATTTTTTGGAATTCTATCATAATTGTCTTATTATCAATGCTATCAAATATATCTTTTTTAATATAAGGCACTAAACAATTATTCAACCATTCATCCTCCATCTGATTACACAGTGCAATTTTGATATATTAAGGGTGGACAATCATTCATACATTATTAATTTTTAAAAAAATCCCAAATTCAAGGGGGCCACTTGCCCTCTAGTCTACAATGTCGATTCGCCATTGCCTATTCCTATATATAGGGAACAATTTAGATTTGACAGGCAAATTTCTTGTAGGATGTAACAAAGACTTTTGAGTATAAATTGCACTCTCAATACTCATACAAGACAATAATGACTTTTACAAAATAATAATTTAATTTTATCTTTGTATGTGCATTCAAAAATAAAGACAATAAGTTTGATCTCTTGTTTTATGATTTTTTTTAATCTTTGATATTATATTGTATGTCATAAATGAAGTGATGATATTGAGTATTTATAAACTATGAAGTGGTGTCTTGAAGTGGTACATCTTGAATCAATACATTTTCAATTAAAAGTCATAATCATATATTGAATTCATAAATCCTCATAAACCAACAAAACTTCAATAACCAATGATTATTTAAAATAATTTTTCCATAATTGATTATACATTTATAATATGCGTGCAAAGTTTTCTTAAAAATTAGTACAATAATCCTCCATCAAGTAGTAGTTACCATATATTTTTATAACTGACTTTTAGAAACTAAAAGACATGATCTTAGTGACTTTTAGTATTATAACTCCCTACATGGATATAACTTTAGTAAAAGCACATCTTTTGTACTCAAATACGGGACAATATAATATTTATGTTTTAAGAAATATGATATGATATGTAAATTAATCTGGCACATTGATTCCTAGTTTTTGGGAAGCAATTGTTAAAACGTACATCTATAAGAAAATTGTACATGTTTGTTTGCAGAAATGTAATCATTGTAAAATATACTCTCTATATTTGAGCAAAAAAAAAAAAAAAAGTAAAATATACTCTCTACATAAGGTTAGGAAACAAGACTGGTCCTTAAATGGTTACTTTTTGAGAGGGGTTGAATTTTCAAAATTAATTAATTTTGTCATGTTAGTTAATCATCAGCCATGCTTTGAATAAAAAATGGATCTCCTCATCATCACACTCACAATATATAATGGGGCCACTCATGTCCATTAAAAACCCAACAAATATTTATGCGTCTTTTTTACTATGTGGTGGTGGTCACATGTACTCTCCTTAGTCAATTATACTAACTCACATGCATCAAATCAAACTTATCTTTTTTTTCTTTCTCAGAACAAATCAAACTTTTTCTCATTTCTTCTGTTTTACAGTTCCCAGGCAGTTGCCTCTCTGCCTCACCATAACTAGCTCCCTCCTCTACTAATTTTAACCCAAAATCTTGAATTAAGAAAACTGATTAATAGTAACCTTAAGTTTTTAAAAATCATACCCACTTCACAGTAAAATGTACGTCACTTTCAATAACCTCATTAGAACTAAGAAAGATCATGACATACTCACTAAATCTATCGCCAATTTAAAAATTCATCAAACTTTACCCAACTATATTTAAATCTGTCTCATCTCTTTCATAAAGAACCCCACTTCTATTATTTTTTAAATATAACTGAATTTTTTTTCTCTCTCTACTCACTTTTCCTCCCCTCATAAGCTCTAAATAAAACACTTTGTTTCACTGGTAGAGTTGATTTGCCAGTCACATACTCATTCTTTCAGATTATATGTATTAGGATGCGCATGCTTAGTATTAGGTGTTTGATTATAAATAATGTAGGGTCAATTATTCTGTTTACTATGGATCTGATCTGATTTTTTATTTTGATGGAATGAATTTGCTCATATTTTGTTATTTTGATGGCGTAATTTTTTTTCTCTTATATCCATTTGGTGTACTTAATTTTTCCTTGATACCAGAGACGGACCTTGACACAAATCTTTGGGGGGGCCACTGGTTATTGTTCATTCATTGGCCTCCCATCATTGCTCACCGCAGAAAACAGGGAACAGCAAAATACAGCAGCAAAGCAAAAAAAAAAAAAAAAGGTCAAGATGACCCAGAAATAATAAACATGAGGGAAAAAAATCAGTTCAAAAAAGACAACAGAAAAACAAATCAATCTCCATTAGAATCCTCCGGTAATGGTGGATCATAGAAAACTTCAAAACTCCATCGATCTTGTCATCACTTGGAAGCTCAATGTGTCTTTTTCTGTAAGCAGCAACTAGGAAATACAGACATGATAAACTCCTCAATGCTGATAAATATGCTGTGTCATACTTAGTTACTTCAATGGTGATTATTATATTAATATATAAAAAAATGGTGATTATTATATTAGATTTGTGATCTCATATATTAATCTCATGTGAATCACGATACGTACTAGTAGTGCAAGATCTAAAGTCAAATAGAGAGAGTAGTGGGTTGAAATTTATGTGTTGTCTTTTGCTTTGTATGCTGAAAAGAAAGAAATGGGACTTCTTTCAACATTGTTTAAATGGGAATCAGACTGATCTGCCTTGGAGAGAGGAGAGATCAAGAAATGAAAGAATATGCAAGTTTTCAGCATAATCCCAATCCTTCAAGTCATTTTCGTGCAAAAGTACGAGTAGAAATAGAAAAGAGAATCCAGTTATCTAATCAAAACATGCCACCTGTACTCATAAAACATCTCATCATCTACCACGGTTTCCTTTCTTCATCCTGTCTTCATTCATGAGCGCTGGTCGTGAAGAGATGACGGCAGTGGCAACCGTCGAGTTTTCTGCGTTCTGCTATCAATGTTGGAGGCTTGGAGTGGCATTAGAAATCATCCCATGGCCTTACATCCAGCAGAAATCAGAACATAGTGCCTTGCCTTATCCCTCGTTCCTTCATCCCTCGTTCAGTCTGAGTTTTTTTTTTTTTTTGGGGGGGGGGGGGGGGCCATGGCCCCCCCTGTCCCTTCTAAGTTCCGTCCTTGCTTGATACATACTTTAAATTATCATCCGGGGGAAGTTAAAGATGAAAATTAATACTCCCTCTGGCTCCGGTCCTAATTATAAGAATATTTTTTGGAGTTGATTTTGATCCTAATTATAAGAGCAAGTTTTAACTTTTGTCAATTTTTTCCTATAATACCCCTATTTATACTTTCTCAACAATAATTAAAGACAATAATAATTTAATAATACACCTATATATTTTATAAAGTAAATAATGTTTGCAACTCATTAATGTTATATATACCTCAACTATACTTTTTTCTTATAAAATAATTTTGAGCAAGTTTTGTCATATTTTTCCCATATTACCCCTACTAATACTTCTTCCATAATAATTAATTTACAACACATTTATATTCTATCAAGTGAGAGATTCTATTTTATTTTTTATTTTTAAATAAAATAATTTTAATAGTCCTTTTTAAAAAAATAAAATGAAACTATAAATAATGGTAAGAGATGAAAACATTTATGCGGATCTAAGTGAACGGTATAAGTATTATTTAATTGTATGCAATATATTTATTTTTAATTATATATGTAATTGTCATCTATTTTGTACAAAGGTATCAGAGACTTTTTGTTATATTTTTTGAAGATATTAAAAGAAATGAAAGTTGAAAGTGCAATGGAGCCGTACACAAATGTTGTGTGAGAGAGAGATAAAGAAGGGAATTAATAAAAAATGAGAAGGCAATAAATGCAGAGAGACTGAGTGCGCCGGGAAAAAACTACGATTGAACTAATTTGGCCTCTTATGTAATTTTTAACTTTCAGTAGGGCATTTTTGGAAAATAATTATACTTAACTAATTTAACTTCCTTCCTTAATCTCTCCAAATTCTGGTAAATAGCTCCTATAATTAGGACCAGATGGAGTATTTCTTAAAAGCCAAACTTTAATCCATATGCTTATGCAAGCAGTCATCTAAACCCAGATGAGGGTGAAAGTGGAAGAAAAAGTTGGAAGCACTTATAAGTGTTTGGTAACTTCTGAGACTTTGGTTTCAGAAGTCTTTTTTTGCAAGTCGAAACAAAACTCATCTCACATACTTATTTCATATATCATAAAAACTTTTCTTCAAAAGCTAATTCAAACACACACTAAGATTAGTGCTTATCTTGTTTAAATTCATAACTCTCCCTGGCATCACCTAAATCTATACCTTATGCTTTAAGATAGGCATGGATTTTTTGGATACACTCACATATTCTCTTATTCGATGCAATTGTCTTTGAGGCATTATGGGATATTAAATATGAGAACCTCTCACAGTAAAAATCTGAATATTAGGTCAGGTTCGTTACACATAAGATTTGGGAAGGAGAGAGAATACTCACCATCTTCCTTGATAAAAACCGTTTAGACACTCTATCTTCCAAGAATTTGAGTTTCGGCGGCAATCTATCTTTCCTCATTCATGGCAAGATCGTTTCCCTCTATTTTCAGTGGGAAATCAATCTTCCCATGGAAGAAATTCTTAAATAACTCTCTTCTTCTTCAATCGATTTGTGTTTTCTTTTGCCGCCGCTGCTTCCTCCACCATCGTTTGGACGCTCCATCGTTCCTTCCTCTTCCTTTGGTTCCTGATCTGATGAAACCTATTTTTTCCCCCAATTTGTGTTGTGTTGCTGTGTGAGGGATGAAGAAGGAAGGCTCCGGTGATGGTGGACGAATGAGAGGGTGGCGACGACCATTGATGGAAGTGAAGGTTGCAAATGAGCACGATGAAAAAGGCATGGTTTTTATTTTTAGGCATTATATACGTATTTTACCTCTCATTCCTATTTAACTAACTGTCTTTTCTTCTTATCAAATATTTTATTTTCCCTCCCAATCTTCCCTTCCCTTACCAAACAGGACCTTAGTTTGCTACATTTCGAAAGATTAGTCATTTCTGCTTAACATAAATGAATCTTTTTTAATATAACTTTTTATTAAAATAAGTCAATAAAGACACCATCGTACTTTGAGCAAAAAAAAAAAAGACACCATCGTACTTAAACCTTCCCCCCCCCCCCCCCCTGCAAGACATAGGAGGCATCCCGTGAATTCAAGGGCCTTATTTATTTTTTTTTTTGAACAATAATTAAAGGGCCTTATTAGGTATTGACAAAAAGAAGGGGCAATTCTGTACATTTCACCATTTCACTACATCCACTTGTCGCTAGATTGCCGCCCCCCCCCCCCCCCCCCCAAAAAAGTAAGAAAAGATGTCAGTTGTATTATTCTTTTTTGGAAAAATCAGTTTTAGGGCCTTTATTGGCCAAAAAATTCTAGAAAAGACTCAAGAAATCTGAAAATTCATAAAAAAGGCCCCAAGATTCTGATTTTTCCAGAAAAGGCCCTTCAGAATGTACGGAGTTGTTAATGGGGCTGATATAGTTGTTAGTGGGGTACTGATATAGTTGTTAATCGGGCTGATTTAGTTGTTAAAAAAAAATTTAACAACTAAATCAGCTTGGCTAACAACTATATCAGCACCCCGCTAACAACTATATCAGCCCCATTAACAACTCACTCTTAGGCCTTTTCTGGAATTTTGGGAATCTTAGGGCTTTTTTTTTGAATTTTCAGATTTCTTAAGCCTTTTCTAGAATTTTTCAGCTCATAGGGGCTTGAAACTGATTTTTCCTTTTTTTTTTTGATAACAGTCAGTTGTATTATTCTGATTTCTTAAAATGTTTATTAAATTAGTAAAAGAAAATAAATAGATAATCCGATAGGAATATGATATTTCAAAATTTAGATATTAACTATTTGAATATATGAATTAGCAACTTAGATATAAAGATTGACAATTTGAGCTCCTCAACTAGTTCATATGTATTACTAATTGTTATTCTTAAGTTTCATTAGCTATATTCACTTATCATTAATTACTAATTCTAAAAATAAAACATACTTGATTTTTTTGGAGATATATTGAAAGTATTAAATAAATAACTTTATAGTATTTATATTAATGATTTTTTAAAACTATTTTATTTAACTTACAAATTGATATAGGGAAAAGACCAAAAAAAAAAAAAACACTTGAACTTGAAAATCCTAAACCTGTCTTGTTGCCTACAAAAGTAGAGTAATGAATATAAAAATATAGCAATTATTAACTCATTTTAGTATAAAATCAATGGAATTTTGAAGCTCAAATAATATATTTTTATTTTTTTCTATGATATATGATTAATTAGCTAATTTATCTATTTCATTAATCTCTCAACAAAAAATTTAACTATTTGTTACGCTTAAAACATACCACTCTGATCCTATTTATAAGTTTATTCTGACTAAAAAATTTGTTCCTTTTTATAAGTCTATTTTAACTAAATAAATGAGATTGTAACAATTTTGCCCATAGTAACGATGAGGAAAGAGATTGGCTAACCATATTGGAAAGAGAAAAAAATGAGAGAGATTTGACAATAAATTTTAAAAGGTATTCATTCATAAATAAGGGTAAAATTAGAAAATTGTTCTAAAATCATTGAAATACTTGTCTCTCCTTGGTATGTGAGATTTGGTCAAACTGGATTTATAAATAAGATCAGAGTGGTAAGGAAGTACTAGTTTTGGGTAGTTGTGCTTAATCATTGCTTTCAGATTTGTTTTTTATACCACCTCTAGATCTGGACCATCTTGGAGAGTTTTGGATGGTCCATTTTATTTTTTAAAAACCAGTAATTTTTTAATAAAAAATAATTTTTAAAATATTAGTTGATAATTATTTTTATTTTAAATTTTTTACTCATTAAAATAATGTTTTTAGTATAAAAAAAATGTTTTTAAAAAATAGAAAAAATTAAATCTGAAGATCTAAGTATCTAACGGTCTAAATGAGACGAGTTCCCAATCATCCTTCTGATAGAGTAAGTGAAAACTGGTTCCATTCATGTCTATCTATATGTAAAGGAAGAGGAGATCTTCGTTCTATCATTTCACATTCTCGACTCTCGAGTGTGGAAGAGAGAAAGAAAGGCGATCAGGGCTCAAGTCAAGTGTCCCCTCAACAGCATGGCTAACCCACCGGCGCCCTATCCCTCTGCCTCCGGGCCGGCCAACCCGATCGTCGTAATCGGCCCCCAATACTGTGCTCCTTACCCGGTGGACCTAAGCATTGTGAAGAAGGTCATGTCCATCTCCGACGGCAACTTTGTCGTCGCTGACCATCAGGGCAACGTCCTCTTCAAAGTCAAAGGCTCTCTCTTAACTCTCCGTGATCGCCGTGTCTTAATCGACCCCGCCGGCAACCCCATTGTAACCCTCCGCCGCAAGGTTTTTCTTTTTGCCCCTAATTGTTTTATCCCTTTCGTTCTCTGTGGTCCAACTTAATTTATTCTTGCTTTTTTTTGGACGCATAATTATCTTCTTGCATTTCTTTGTTGGGTTATATGAAAATATTCTTGTTCAGTGGATTGACTAGGATTATTATTTGATTATTTATGAAATGTTGATGCAACATTCCAACATGGTCATTTGATTTTATTGTGATAAAATGATGTTGATCAGAAGTTAAAAATTCGAAAAATCAATATTTTCGTACATCATACCGATAAGTTACAATCTTTAAAATTAGTACACATACTCTATTAGGTTATTCTTAATATCTTAATTTTACAACACTATACTATTTTTGGAAAAAAAAATATGTTCAGAACATTCGTACCCTAAATTATAATGTTGGGGTATACTCTCACATATATATACATGTAAATGGAGAGTGTTTGGCACTAGTGGAGCTTATCATCAATTTTGGTCATGTTAATTTGTTTAGTGAGAAAATATTTCTATGGGGTTTTAGGATGAATATTCTAAACCATAAATCGTGGTGCTCATACCTCTCTCGTATTTATTAACCGTTTTCATCACTACGGGACAAATATGCAATCTGTACACAATCATAACAGAACCTATAATATCTGGAGACGTATAGCTAGTACAATTCTACAGCTGTACAAATAATTAGTAAACGCTAATTGTAATTATGTTCTAACATCCCCCTCTGATGAGAGGGTGTGGTAATCATCCCGAGTTTGCTTCTGAAATGTTGAAAACGAGTATGAGTAAGAGCCTCGGTTAAACAATCTGCCATCTGATGAGATGAAGGAACATATTGTATTTCTATGCAACCAGACAACACTAAGTCCCTGATGAAATCTATATTGATCTCAATGTGCTTTCTCCTAGCATGCTCAATGGGAATTGTTGCCAAAGCTTTTGCACTTAAGTTATCACAGCAAATCACTGATGGTTTGCATAAAGACAATCCTAGCTCGAATAACAACGAGCTAATCCATTTGATCTCTGCAGCTCCATGATACAATTGTACCACCAAAGAACACACACATGCCTGCCATAGACTTTCTGCCATCAGTATCTGTTGCCCAATCTGCATCTGTGAAAGCAGACAAGCTGAGGGATTGAAGAGGTTTTAATTGCAACCGAAAACTGTATGTTCCCTTGAGATATCTCAATATTCGTTTTACTGCCTGAGATTGACTTCTTGGCGCAGACAGATATTAGCTAAGTTTATTGATTGAATAAGCAATGTCTGGCTGTGTGGTGGTAAGTTATATTGAAGGGAACTAATGGCTCTGATACCAAGTAAGAAAATAGGATATAGGGTTTTAGGTTGAATATTCTGAAGCACTGAATCGTAGTGCTCAGACCCCTCTTGCATTCAGTAACCGTTTCATCACTACAGGACAAAGTACACATACACAATCATAGCAGAACCTATAATATCTGCACACGTATAGCTAGTACAATTCTACAGTTGTACAAATAATTATTAAACACTAATTTTAATAATGTTCTAACAGTTTGGATTCCAAGTCTTCTTATTCAGCTACAAACTGGGTTGCGCATGCAGCTTCAAAGGGGAGGTGCTCGAAAGATTGGGTTGCTCAATCCCCTCCTCCTCATGAATCTATCCTAGCTGAGATATATATATGTTAAGAGCTAGGAAGTCTTTTTTGTGTTTTCTGTTGAACTATTTCGTTTCCTCTTTTCCTTTTATTATTGGTGTCTATCTTTCTATCCTGAGTGTGTGTATGTATTTAGTAATGAAGAAAGAAAGAATGAACGATGCAGATAATGACGGCACATGACAGATGGCAAGCATTTAGGGGGGATAGCATAGAAGAAAAGGATCTGATCTTCCAACTGAGGAGGTCCTCCTTAATCCAATTTAAGACCAAATTAGATGTGTTCTTAGCACATAACACCAAAGAAGATGTTTGCGACTACATGGTCAAAGGTAGCTGGACGGAACGTTCTTGTGTCATTTACGAGGGTGAGTCCGACACCATCGTCGCCCAGGTATGTGCTTTAACGCCATCGTCAAAATTATGGCTTCATCAATCCTAGCTATACCCTGAATGGTAGTATTATTATTATTTTTTTTTTTTTGGCAGATGCATAAGAAACACACAGTTCAGAGCGTATTAATAGGGAAAGACAATTTCGCGGTCACTGTGTACCCCAACGTGGATTATGCATTCATAGTGGCTCTCATTGTCATTCTCGACGAAATTAACGAAGACGCCAACGAAGGGTAGAGCACGCAGTGCTAATTTGGTGACCTTCGGCTCTATTTATAACCAAAAAAATGGTAATTAGTTGCTGCTGTATTATGAATGGGTTCGAGGTAGCATAATTTACAGATACACTCCTATTATTATTATGGGTATCGGCAATAATTGCTTATATATACCAGCTGGCTGCCTCCCCCACTACTGCTACTGGTTATAATATAAAATCTGCGTGTCTTGTTCTTGTTGCTTAAAAATCTCAAAACTCATTTCCCTTGGGTTTTCCTATTCTGCTCAAATGTAATGTGAGCGTGTTGTAATAAATAATGTTGTTTTCTATGCTTGTAACTTTGGAAGTTTTGCTGTTTCTCCCTATTGTATTGCGTTGTTATCCTGCACAGTTTAACTCCATTCAATTGAGCAATATGTTAAGGACAATGATCAAATGATGACTAGAAACAGGCTAGCATCCGAAGTAGAGATTTAATTGGGGAAAAAAAAGTGTTACCAAACGATCTTAAATAAAAGTATTTCAATATTTAATTGGTTGGAATCAATGAAAATTAATTTTAAAATGGGGAACATGCAAGGGTTAAGGTATAGTTTTACTAACAAAGTTTCTTCTCTCTAGAAACACCTGATATAAATAAGTTTTGGAAAGGGTAAAAGTATCAATAAACACTTTAAAATGTTGCAAATTTACTAAGCCCGCTAACGTGTAGAACCACAATTACATTACACTTTTGGTCAACTTGCTCCTTCCAGCTTCCCCCGGCTTAAAAAATTTCTCCTCCGATGCCTTCTTTTACTCTAGAACTGCCACCCGTTCACTGTTCCAGCTAGTTCTCCTCGTGGTTTCAATCTACCTCCTTGTAACCCAAGTGACAATGGCTCACCTCAACTAGATCTAGGGGTGGTTCAGAAGTTGTGGTGTGTGGCGAAGCCTTGTGTTCCGGCAGAAACATTGCAAGAGGCTATGCATGGCGCTAGTGGTGAAACTCAAAGCAATTGCGATAACCATGACACTACTGTGGTTGTTCATGCTTCTTATGCTTTCAATAGCTATTGGCAGAAGCACAAGAGAAATGGCAGAACATGCGATTTTTGAGGAACTGCCATGCTGATAAGTTCTGATCTAAGTAAAGATTAAATTTTCTTTTCATCAAATATCATATTTGTCTAATGATTCATACAATCAAATATCCATAAAGGCTACTAATATATGCAAACCTTAAAAAGTTGATTCTTAAGTATTGCCTTTTTCTTTTTCCAAAAAAAAAAAAAAAAAGCGTTATAAAAATTAAGTACATTTTATTATAAATTTTTTTGGACAACGCTTGTTATTATAATATTTACACCACTGTTATTTATACTGAGTTTTCCTTTTGTTTTTTATCCTATGAGAGGTGCGTTTGGGAAGTAGCAGTACCTGCCCCTTAAAATTGATCAACAATCAGTCCGAACTCCATACTCGACGTAGCGCCGTCGACGCCGAGTGCTTCCTTCTGCTGCATACAGCATACCGAATCCCTTCTTATTGTAAGTTATTCTTTTCTTACTCCGCCCCATTACTTTGAAACTGATTCGAATTGATGGCTTATATATCAATAGGGATTATGCATGTCCTTTCAATTTGGAGATATTTCAGCTGCTCCAACTCTGTTTGCTTCTTCTACTACTTGCTTCCTTACGTCTTGGTCTCTAAATTTCCTTTTGAAATCATCACCTCTGTCTGTATTTTCTCCCCTTGCCTTATTAAGTTGCTTTCCTCTCTGTTTCTCTTGCATCCTTTCAATATGTACCTTATATGTATGTGTTAGCCCCTTTCCTCGTGGATTTCATTTCTCAATTCTGCTCGTTATTATATATTCCATCTCCTGCTCACTTTTCTTCCCCTAATAATATTCCTCACTAGTCGAAGTGTTTGGTCCATATTCCAGATTTCTAATTCCGCAGATGTTATCAATAAGTTTTTATGTTTTTGTTATAAAAAAAAGTACATTTTTCTTTTGACTTCCAAAGGCCTACTGGTGGTACTTAACAGAAGCAATGGCCGCGAGACTTAATGTGCTTAGGAACTCTGGAGGGAGAATGGCTAACATGTTAGGAATCAAAAGGTGGATGCATTCCAACCCTCAACCTCCACCTTTATCAGGGAGCATCAGCCATGGGGCTGTATCACCCCAGTTCACTCTGCCTGAGTTTAGTTTTCCTAGTTTCTCTTTTGGCGAGTCTATGGAGCTCATGGCTGTCCCAAAAAAGAAGGTACTCTTTTGACTTGGCTTTCATTTACCATTTATTGTTCTTAATGGGAACTTCATGCATTTCAAGCTTTACTGCTTGCAATCGATTTAATTTGGAAATGATAAATTTTTTAGCATGATTGGTTCTCGTGTCTTATTTTGCATATTTTTCTACTATTTCATTTTTGGCGTTGAATTTGGTTTTTTCAATGGCTTTGTATGTTATGTAGGTCTCTCGCCATAAAAGAGGAATAAGAAATGAACCAAAAGCTTTAAAACCTATCCCTGTGATAGTCCGATGCAGGTAAGCTCTAGTTTCTTTCTGAATAATGCTATCTGAGCTACAGTTATTATGCTCTATATATATTATCATGTGTTGGAAATATTTTGACTTTTTCATTATCAAATTTAGTGGAGGCTATATGTTCCTTTAATCTAGTTTATAAATTCATTTCATTTGGGTGTCTTGTTTCATGCAAATTACTTAATCTTGCTTATATCATAATTTAATGGTGTGCTCGGGTTATGCTTAAAATAGGCAGATAGAAAGGAGAGTCAGAAAAAGGTGTATTGAAATTTATGCTTGCTTTGTACAATTTAGCAAGTGAGTGCAACTTGTTTTCATCCTCACCTATGAACATACAATCACAAAGGGATGAAAATCAATTCTCAAGGAATTGGCTTACTGGTGATGATTATGCATTAATTTCCATGTTATGGAGTTGATGGCTTGCATTAATTCTCACCTATGAACATACTAGTGAAGTGAACGGGTAAGTTGGCTCAAACACTAGCAAGCACAATTCCTAGACAGGATAAAAAACTAGACTTTACCATCTACTCCAGTTTTTCTCCCCTGCCTAGTACCAATGACTTCTCACACTTGATGTAGATCTAGCTTAAGATAGGAACATAAAACCAAAGTGCATTGGTAACTGACAGCTGGTAACAATATGGGATCAAGTTAACTGCCACAAATTCACACTAACTCATTATGCGTGGTTCTCACTGAATGGCTTGAATAAATTTTATTTAAACAGCCATATAGTGATTGTAGATACTGCGTGGGGGAAGCTCAAGGGGGTAATAAGGTACCGATGATTGAAAATATCTCTGTTGTATATGTTTAAGTCGGAGTGTGAGTTGAGATCTGATGTATCTTGCAAATTTTCAACAGTTTGAAGTGCATGTGTGTTTATCTGATTCAGCCGTGATTATTACAAATTCTTCCTCTGTAGATGTTGTGGCCGTGTAAAGCTTCCGCACTTCTTCTGTTGCAGTGGCGATAGAAGTAATACGGGTGAGCAAAATGGGTCGACCAGCTAATAACTTTGCTTGCATCTGAAGCAAGTGTCACTTAGCCAAAGTGGCCTTCCTCTTGGTCGTTAGCTATTCAGGGAATTTATAGAATTTTTTCTTTTTGGGTTTGTGCTTTCTTGATCAGACCCGTTATCGAACATCACCGTGTTTTTTATCCTTTGGAAGTGATGAACGGAGACAGTCATAGAATTTTGGAGTTTGTATCATCTGATGGTTTTCTGATAATACAGCAAAAGGTTAGTTATTTCTCATTGAAATATTGTTATTTTGAAGTTAGTAAATTGCATTTGCTATGCAAGTAAGTGTTGCCGTTCATTTGATATATCATGGGCGATATATACAAGTTTGGCTAAACTATACCTTTTGGGTTTTGGGCTGGTTTGGTTTGATCCCATTACACCCTGTAGTGCATTGCAATATTAATTATAGGGCTAATGTTTGTGGTGAGTAATTTTTGTATTAATTATTTAAAATTAGTATATCATACAAAGTCTATTTTACCCTTAATATAATCTTTGTAAGAGAAAATTAGTTAAGAGCTAGCGCTCTATCATCGTAACTGTCACGCTATCTTGCCGAGGATCGTTCGATGGTGATGGTTGTGGTGGTGGAGGCGACGAAAACGGTGATGTGTGATGTGACAGTGGCGATGGTAGGTGGGGACAAACACAAGGGTGGAGAAGGAGGTAGGGGTGGCGGCGTTGGAGGAGGAGGTAAATCACGTTGAAAAAACAGCTGCTACCACTAATTCAAACAGGCACTTAAAAAACAACCACACACTCTAATGTAATTATGATTATCAATGCAGTCATGCAGTGTAGTTGAATTAATGGGCTCTTAGTCTTCCAAGATTGCATCTAATTTACGAAGTTATGATTTCAATAATTCTTACGAATTTGAGAAGATATAATATAATTAAAGTCTTTTTCATGTTTATTTACCCATTTAAACTATATAAGTTTATATTAATTAAGGCAAAATTATTTGGCTGTGTAATATAAGATCTAAATAAATAAATCATAGTGATTATAATGATAAAAAAAGAATATATTGTTCATAACTTTTTAATATTTCAAACTTGTAAATTGTACATTTGATATTAATATAATATAAAAACATTTGGATAATCAACAATATAAACTGTTTTAAATATTTCCATGTTTTATGCGCAAGAATAATTGAGATACAAATAGTTATTAGAAAGAAATCAACAATACTGTCATTTCATTTTTTTAAAAATCATGTTATTCATATTGATGTTTTATTCTCACGTATTATGTATTTGCAAGGGCACGTTGCAGTTTTAATTAAGGGTGATAAAAAAGTGTAACACAAACTTTGATTTTAATTACATATTGCAATATAAACTGTTAATTTTTATGTTGTTAAAGGTATGTTTAAATAGTTTTTAACACAATTCTATAACAATGATTTTCATGAAGTATGCAAGTTAATTCAAGAAAAGCAAACATACCCAAACTTGAATTTAATTACATGTTAGCAAAAACAATAATTGAATTCAACAGAAATTCCAATCATGGGTGGATGAGCCCCACATTTCAGGCGTCAGTCATACCAATCACCACTAAATTATGATTTCACCTTAAAAAAATAAATATACACAATGGGCAAGAGTGCGAATATCACACAAAAAAGGCACAGCAATAGGGGATATTTACACATAATGAAGATGACATTATTTGCCAGAGCCTCCAACCAATATTCAGGATTTTCCTTCAGGACTGAGTGCAACTGGCTACCATGGAGGCTAATGAATAAATTGCATAAATGACCGGTAGAGTGCATCCTACCCAATATTTCCAGATGGATTCACAGATGAGCAGCATCGTACGATGATTCAAACATGTGTGTGGTGCTCCTGATATCATGTTTGTCGCAATTCCGCAGAGAAGAGACAACCAAAAAAGATATGTCGTGGGCAATATGTTGATTCATCTTGCTTGGGTGTTGTCATCTGCATAGATACTGACACAAGCATCTGCAGCACCAGCGGCTAGCAGTACCTGGTATGGATGAAAACTGAGACAGCTAACGGAACCAATTTTCTGGGCCATTAAGGTTGGATAGTATCTGATACAGCCAAGTTGATCACCCTCCAGGCTAAAGACTTTGATGATTTGTTTGGCTGAACCACTCGCAATAATAGGAGCATGTCTATGTACAGACAAAGCTGTAAGTGAGCCCCTGTGAGCATCAATAGTGAGATAGGCACCTCTCTGATTTCTGATATCAAGGAATTGTATATCCCCTGCCTGAGAAGCACTGACAATCTGAAGGGGGAAAAAATATGCCATATGATTTCATCTTCCATGATAAACAAAAAAATCATAGATTGCAGGCCACTGTTCCCAAAAAAAAAAAAGTGGCAAGAAATACAAATTATAGATGGAGGCATGGAACTAGCGAGATGCCCCTTACCTTTGCCAGGTCTAGTCCAGGTTGGAAGCTGATCCCCACAACTCTTTCTGCTCTTGGTGTGTGGGGCCGTAATTCAGAGACAACCCTAAGAACATCATTTTACAGCAACAAAGATTAGTGAGGCAGCAAGAGGCTCGTATACTGAAAGGAGATACATCATTCTAAAACCAATTAAAATAGACAGGTCTAAGCATTAAGATAAATCTAACCATAGAGAAAGGAATATAAAACCGAAGCCAACAATTATGAAAGGAGAAATTCATTAATCTCAGATGCTTACATCTCCAGCGTCCTGACATCATAGAGTCTTACAGAACCATCCACAAATCCAGCTGCAAATTGCGCCCCATGAACTTGAGATGCAGCCTGAATAGAATATATGATATATCAATGAAACAGGAATTGGATGTGTAAGCAGTATAAGACATACGGTACAAAATACAACTGGAAGATAAAGGCATAAGGACTACGTGATCTGTTCGAAGATTTGACAGAAAAGACCAAGTTGGTTCAGAATATTGGAACATTGGAATGGAAACCTCAAGTGGCATCAGACTTTATAAGACAAATTATAACCAGGAATGAGATAAATCAGCCTCGAAATTGGATAAATATCTGAATCACCATTATTTAAAATTATATTAAAATACATAATTTAATAATGATCTATAGTATAATTTATATTTGATGTTTTCTTAGAAATATATGCTTGCACTTCAAAGCAGCACCTTTGTAATTCCTCTTAAATTTAAGGATAAAGGCCAACAAAAATGCATGCGTGCATGCCCACATATGTTCACACACCCATACACGAGTTATGTGTGTATTTGTATATCATCCACATGTGTCAATATTTAAGCATAACTGTGGGCTTATACAAATGTCTATATATATGCAGTGGTATGTCAACAAATGCGTGTATATATAAAAATTTATATACACATGCATATAAGTGTTCTCCTATACACATCAGTAGAAACACATTGCAAGTGCACAAGTATGTTCTCATGCATAGATGTGTTTATGTACATTTGATATATATACGCCCATATGTGTGTATAAATAAGCGCATTTTGTGTATGTGTGCTTGTAATGACTGACATGAATGGATCTACAAGATATCTATGATTTGCTAGATTGGTCCAGAGCCATATTTATGAAACTTTGGATCCAATCTTCCCAAAACCATTTGATCTCTACGTATCAATGGCTGAAAGGACAAACAACTTAGCCCATTTGTTTGGACTTTTTTGGAGGTAGGGGTGGAGAGCTCGTTTGGATAAGAAAAATGAAAGAGAGGGTGCAATGTAACCATCTCCCTTCCCTCCCCTCCTAAACCAAACAAAAAATCCTTAAAATCACTCCCCTCCTCTACACTTGCACCAAACAAAGGATTACTAAAATCTCTTCCTCCCTCCATTAAAATCCCTCCCCTCCCCTTAGTTGAACCAAATAATAGGGTGTCTAATGGAACAATGATGGACGATCAGATCATGAATAACCATTGCCACCCATATGAATAGTTAACTATTTGTTTCCTAGAGTATTTATTTTTTTCATATTGTTTTTAGCCATTATGATATGAGAAGGAAACCTAGGTAAAATGACCACAATAGGAAGAATTTGCTTCTGGCGAGCACAGGTACTGCATTAGCATTGGTTTTGGAATCCGATGACTACATCACAAAATTTTGAAGATTTCATGCAGTCCAAAATAAGAAACCATGTCACAGATTTTTGCAGAAAGTAGAATCTACAAGGCTTCTCAAAGTGATGCTAACTTCCAGATTAATATATCCAGGTGGAATGTACAGCCTTTTTTTTTTTCATGTTTGGTAACATCAATTTTGTCCATGCTTCAAATGCTACAGCCACAAAGTTTACACGCTATGATAGTTTGCATAAGTATAGGCAAGAAATAATAACCAGACCAACAACATAAAATGACTCAGGCTTACCAAAGCTGAAATGCTACAATCTGATGATGAAGGTATAGGATTAACAAGCTGCTCTTTATCCAAATCCCAATGCATAATAGTTGATATCTCACCTGAAGCATACTAGCGAAATAACAAGGAATAAGATCAAAGGAATCATCACAACAAAAACATGTGGTCAGAAATTGAGAATGATTGGAGCATGGAAGATGATCCACATTCCCAAGAAGTTCAGAGAATTGTATACCAGATAACCACTTTGTTGTTGCCAATCAACAACAGCATTCAGACTCGGCACACCAGGCTTATGACCCTGGATTGAAGAAAATGCAGTGACAAGCTTTTGTTTACCCTTCAAAGTATAATCTTTCCAAATTCGAATATTTCCGTCAGCTGCCTCATAACAAATGAATACCAAATTTAGAGGTCAACATATTTATACAGCTTAAAAAAAAGTGGAAAAAACCAGAAATGGAGAACAATACATGAAGCAGCCAGAAGCAAGCTATCATCAAGTTCATTTACTAGGCAGAGCTTAGAAATTCCTTTGTCAGGAAAATCGTGATTGTCAAAACTATTCAGAAGTGTTGCTTCTTCATAATTCCATACTCTGCAGAAAAATTCAAACAACAGTTGTCAACAATAATAATCAAAATGGCATAACACACTATGATACACTTGTAGCCCTTTCCAGCTAACAGCCATTATGACTCTGGACATCACCCAAACACATGCACCGAAAAATAATAATAATAATAATTCAACCATATATTTGTACACTTTCTGAGCCAGATGACACGAAAATCAGTCTCCACTTGGCTAACAGAGTAATCAAAGAAATTTGCATACCTGACCCGTTCATTCTCATCAGCAGCTATTATTATTGGAGAGAAAGGCTGTAGCAATGTTTTTTGAATACCCTTTATATCCCATTTTGCAACTGGATTCGTTAGCTTGCCAACAGCTGAACAGAACAGAATGCATTATGTAACCAATTTAAAGAATCAAGATAATTGGTGAATGGAATAAAGATATATTAATACAACACAAACCAGAGTGCTGGCATTTTGCTATGTGCTCCAAAACAAAATTTTCTCTCTCTTCTCTTCTAGCCAATAATTCATCACTGTCATCTGCAGCAGTTAAGAGAGGCTTGGAGAAGTGCCCACAACTCCATTTATATATAGTTGATTGTGGAAGAAAACTACGATCTGAAGGCCCAGAAGTTGATTGTGGAAGAAAACTACGATCAGAAGGCCCAGAAGTTAAACCAGAACACAAAAGTGGATCAGCTAAACCTGAATCAGGAGAATTTATCAAGTGCGGCCTGAACTCTAAAGAGTACACTCTTCGAATCCTAGTTAAGTAGTTTGGGCGAGGAGGACTGACTGGAGGAGTTCTGAATGTTAGAGGCAAGTGACCTGCGAAAACAGCATGCAATACAAAAAAGGAGGCCAATGACACACTGGAAAGAATAATCACAACAAATAAAACTGATGCAAGAGGGAGAGAAGCTACACCAAACTTCATTGCAAAAGGACAGAAGGCAAAGAAGGCATCTACCTCCACTCATATCAAACCATGAAGATGAACGGGCTAGCCCAGAAAGATTAGATGTTGTTGGTTCACCAGTCTGAACACCACTAGATTTCAAAGGTTTTGCTACTACTTGCTCAATACCTATTATGGATAGCACCCGACGACCAAGGTTTGCAATACATGGAGAGGGATCTCTAGCTAAAGTGCATATGGCAAATACACATTGTGAGTACAATGCATTGTCTAAGGGTGTTAGTACAGAGTGGTTTAACCCTCCATTACTCAAACCATCACCAAGTATTCCTGAATCAGAATGATGAGATGAATCATCAGACAAAGGTGACCCATGCATAATTCCAGAATTTGCGAGAGGACTGCTAGAAGAGATCCGTCCATCTTGAACCACTGAAGAAATGTCATTCCCAACCCTTAAAATTGGACCAATTTGAGGCGAAACAATACTGCCATGAGGCACATGTTGGTTCTGGCTAGGATAATTCCCACTTGAACCCTTTATATGAGCCAATGACGGTAAGGACTTCAACAAAGCATTTGTCTGTGGTTTCCAATATGCAGCAGCAACAAACTTTAGGTGCTTGTTGTGGCCAAAGGCAAAGCGTGCAAGAGCTGAAAAGTCAAAAGAAACAATAAGGTGAAAAAAATCAGTTTCAATTCCATAGAAGTTCCACAGTAGAGCAACTTTAACCAGTCCAACAATGTTCATGAACAGATAAGGTGAATGAAAAGGTTCTAAGAATTAAGGGACAATAAGTATCATTCCCTTAGACATGTATGTTAGGTTTAGACACGCCAGGGAAGTAAAAGACGTGCCTAAAGCACCAAGAAGCCAGAAGGAGCCCTCAACTCTTAGTGAATGAGGCAAGGGTCCTTCAGCCAGGTCCATGACAAAGAAGTTAGTTAACATAAGTTCGAAATCAAAGTGCACAAGATTAAGGCTGCAACATTGTTTTGGTTATGGAGTTGAATGTCTAAGGATATATAATACTCTATTTTGAACATTTAATATTATACATGAAGTTTAAAGTTAATTGATCAATTCATATGTTGATATTACATTACAATGGTTAAAATTTGTGCATAATATTTAATATAATTCTTTCCCTTCCCAACTTTAGCACCTTACTTCATCACCACAGGGAGGTTGAGGAAGGTGGTAGTGGGTTCACTTCAACAATTTTACATACACCCAGAGTGTTTAAAAACACCAAGCAAATCTGTTAATTAGTAAAGAATACCGGTTGAGTTCCATGCTTGGTACTTTCCATTCTTATAAAAAATACAGGTCAACTTCAAAAAAAATTTAGAGAAATCAAATACTCGTACTTAACAACTTACCAACGGCAACCTCTGCCCTAACCAATGGACTTCCATCTGAAGCAACTCTCAGAAGACTTTTAACTATGGTAACTTCAGCCCTAACCTTTTCATCATCATCGTATTCATCTCCTCCAACACCTTTACAAGAGTCAAATCCCAAATCAAGAAGGGTACCCAGTGCAAAAACAGCAGAAGCCCTAACCTGAGAGATTTTCAAGATGTGTTAGATTATTTTCCTTTTGTTTACGCTTAAATAACTGATTTTAAGCATAAACAAACAGGCCCTATATCAATATACTAAAAAAAAAAACAAGTACATTCATCTTATAACACTGGCGATAGAACTAAATATAAAGAAGTTTAACCTCTGGCTGCGGTTCAGACAGTAGAGAGGCATATATAGACGGGGCATCTGCCTGCAAACCTATTATTTGGGCCTCAGTAAAGTCTTCCCAAAGTTTCCCAAGACAGAGGCAAAGCCACTGTAGGAACAGGGGTTCATTTTGTGTTTCATTGGGAGATGAACTCTGAAGGTGCTTTAAGCAGACATGAATTAGACCAGCTTCTACACAAACTTCTTGGCCCCGTCTGTGCCCATCCGCAATCACGGCCAAAACAAAAGCAGCCAATGCACGTTGCTCAGGATGTGCTTTCATGCTATCAAGAAACTTAATAAAATAGATATGTCCTCCATCCTTTACCAGATCAACCTGACACGACTGCAGCCCGACAATTGAGCATGGTTTTTAAGAGTAGACATAAAACAGGCCATGCTTAAACATCAAGTAGTAGGGAAAACAAGATGATCAAAATTTAGTACCAAAAGGGATAAATGAATATCTCTTAAATTATGAACTCTATTAAATTTATTGGAATCTGTGTATCAGCATTTTCAAACAACCAAAGGCCAGTACACTATGGTAAGCTGCCATACTAAGTTCTCATATCACTGAATTTTCTTATATGACAGAATTATCCTTTTCTCGTCTATCATTCTTCTATTCTCTTTGAAGCCAGACATATAATGCAAAATATATATTTCAAAGTCAAACTTAATGACCTGAAGAATCACTAACATGAAAGGTTGCATGTGGCTGTCTAATAATGTATAACTAGTGTTTTCAGAGCCCTCACAAAATGTGAAAACATTTACATCACAGCTTATATGGTTTGCATGTTGCAAATGCATTAAACAACTGAAATAGATGACATCCAAATTATGAACGCAATGTGTTCTTTTTTTCTTTGGGTGCCCCCGCGCCCGCAGGGGGGGGGGGGGGACATAAAAGTTTATGTTCAGAAATCAGAAACATATTTGGTATATTACTGGCAAGTCATAGTCATTATCTTGAGATACTCAAAAGGTACCTTGTCAAGAGCAAGAATCTTTGTCCATATGAATACAAGAATCTGACGGAGTTCTGGCGTTGTTGTTTGTAACAGCTTTAGCACATAAGGAAATATTCCAACAGACAATGCCTACATGTAGAAAACTTGAGTTCAGGTTATGGCATCACAAACCAATCATAAAAATATGACAGCTACAGCAAATAGGGCAAATGGCTTGAAAGAGACATGAGATATTACCAGATCTACGGCCCATGGCCCCATATCAAGGAACCTTCCCAGGAGTACTAGAGCACGAAATCGATGGCATTGACTCAGCAAAACCTTAAATAAGAACAATGCTAACTCCAATAAATGCAAAGGCCAGGTGCCAACAACTTTCCAGAGGGCAGAAAGTATACATAATATGAACAAGAGTAATTGATAAGCTAGAAAGTAAACTTAAAGAATATTTTGAACTTGATAGAACAACAACCACAACAGCTTGAGAGAAATCGTAGAAATATAAACCAATGTTCGTAGTCATCATATAATGAGCAAGGGAATGATTAGTGAGCATACAAATTGAAAACGCATGAAAATTGAAAGACCAAACAATTGAGAAATAGTATATAACTTCTCAGTGCAGACATCATCTCCATGAGTAGAATGGGACCCCAAATTAGTGTTGCGTCACTAATTTTGGATCTAGTAATGAATTATATGGCTAAACATTGATAAAATATGGCAAAACAAGCTTCCACTAGAACCAAAATAGTCATCAACGGCAACCTATATGAGACAACTTCAAGCAAGAAACAACTTGTTCCATCTCACCCACAAGCAGAGGAACAATGCCTGACAACAGGTTGCGCAAAAACCATCAAATGCATAACAAAAGTAGAAGGAACCAAAAGTGGTTCAAAAGATTTAAAAGAAGAACAAGGCTTGTGCCACACCTGAAGAACTATAGGCAATTGCTCTGGCGGTTTCTTGTGTTCAGAACCATGGTCAAGCCATACCTCAAATGCTGTCAACTGCTCAGTGAAAAATGTACTAGGCTGAAAGAAAAGGCACATACTTCACCAAGTAAGCCAAAGCACAACCTCTTCAGTTATCATAATTTAGGCACTTTTACTATTTTAATGCAGTACAGAAAGAATTATCTTCACAAAATTCCAGAAAGAAACTTTATAGTCTACTTTGGAGGGGAAAAAAAAATCCTAAAATACCCGAAATTCTGCATTAGGATTCTCAACTAATGAAGGAAGTTGTGAAAGGCAGAGCTCAGCAGCCATGTCCCAAGCATCCCTGCAGCAGCAATATAACACAGTGACAACAACTATTGTCACCATAAATTAATATATCCCAACAATTAACACCCTGTGTACCACATATGATGCTGATGGGTTGGCGGCAAAATTGGGTGAGAGACTGGAGAGCAATTTGCAGTTCGCATAATTCGCTCAGCAAGTAGAAAGTTTCGAAAAAGACTAGCAACAAGCAAATCTTGTCTGAACAATCTCTGGAAAAGATCTGCAGGACAATAATACACATAATACAAGACACCAACAGAGCCAATAAATGAACCACTGACTACTAACACGGTGAATAAAAAATGCACATCATCTGGGATGAGGATGATTAAGGCCTACCATGAGGAAGAACATTCCAGGCAATGGTATCAGTTACTGCCGTAAAGATCCAATTCAATTCACCCAGAAGTGTTTTTCGGTCATTTGGCCAACCAGGGATCTTGTCTATAAGTGAATAATCAAGCGATCCAAGAAGTGTTGAGCGAGTGCAAAACCTAGGAGACAAATCACATCAGAGTTACAAATAGCTTTTTAACATGAGATGAATACAAATAAAACCACATAAAATGATAAATCTAAATAAATAAAATTATAGAAAAGAAAGTATCCAGTGCAAAAACAAAATGAAAACGACACTCGGAACATTGGTAGTCAACGTCCACACAAAATATTAAGTATAAAGTTGCACAGGTCCAACCCCAGTACACATCAAAGTTAGAGTCCTATGTCATTTTCACTGTAATCTAGGAGGAAAAAAATGAAGAAGGGGTAGTTTTATGCATTTGTTACATTATAAATAAGTTATTGGTAGTTTTAAGCATTAGTTATTTAATGAATCAGTTATTGTCAAGTCTCATCTTAAGTTATAGGTAGTTATTGATAGGTACTTCCAGTTTCCTTGTCAGACTATCTAGACTTAATGTGTGCACTGTGCAGAATTGGCATTATGGATGAAAGAAGTTATTATGCACATATTTACCTTCTCTCTATCCCTAGAACTCAGATTCTAGTTCTAGTCTCTCCTTCTCTCTCCTTTCTTTTTTTCTTTTCTCTCTATTCCTTTCATTCATCTTCTCTCTTCTCTAGGATTACAGATTCTGGTCTAGAGTTCCTCTCTTCTCTATTCTTTCTCTTATCTCTCTTCCCCTTCCCCTATTTCTACTTCTATTTTCCAGATTCTAACACCAACAAACAGAAGAAAAAGAACAAAATAAACATTATGAAGGTAAGTGCATTCTCACATTGATCCACAGTAACTCCTACAAACTACAAGTGATTGATCTTTTCTCTCCAGAAAGAGGAAGTTCTTCTCTTGATGATCATATAACTCTATCATTACATTTTCCCCTTTTATTCATTGAAATTGAAATTATACAAATGACTATCTTTAACCAATGAACAAACCACACAGAAAGAGACCATATGCTTTCATTAGTGCAATTATCTCTAATGCCACTCGAGAGAATCATAAATTATAAATATATGAAGGGCAAGGAAGTTGATACGATACTTCCTTCTCTCCTCTCGATCTAAGTCCATCGTTCAGAATTTCTTCAAATACACACACACTGACCAATAAAGTTTCTTCAGATATGAAGAAGAAAAAACCCATGATTACATAATGTGAGCTTCGACACTAACAAGAGCAAGTATAAACTAAGAACGAACTGATAAGGAGAAAATCTTCACCATCGCAATGCCATCTTGATAGGTGTTGTAAGACAAGAAGTAAACACATCAGCTGGGAATTCAGCACTCTGAGGCAATGTCTCATGTGCTTCACATGCTGCCAGAAGAATACAATCCCTTGTGGACCCCGCAGAGCTAGAAGCATTCCATTCATGAAGCTATTGAATCACAATTCCAGCAACCAATGCGGCAGTCCAAATTACAAAGTGATAAAATCAGTTCCAATATTCTTTTTGTAATTTTCTATTAGTTAACATTGATGACGCTGAGTACCTCAATAAAACTATTGACAATCATCCCAGCGGCAGAGCAGTCAAAAACATAAATTGATGGGGTCTTCAGCCATGAATCAAGGTCACTTATAGGTAGAGGAATATACTGTGTATAACTCTGCAAAATGGTCAAATACAGGATGAGAATAAAGATAAGTAAAATATACTGGGGACTGATTTTTTAAGACCGATAATTAGCCATCTCTGAACTAGGAAAATCAGGTCTCTCAGTTAAAATTCTCAGCATTTGGGCTTCTTACTAGTAGAATTGATGTTTTCAGATTGATTTTTCCAAAGAAATATTATTTTGTTGTTTCTAGATGTGATTCCAAAACAAATGATTCAAACAGTTCTTTTAATTTCTTGTCCACAAAACTTGTACTGAAAAATTGTTTTGCAAAATTTTTTGAAGAGCATAAAAACAGAAAACAGAATCAAAGAAGCGCTAAGGTAACAGAATCAAAGAAGGGCTTAGGTAGCATGGGATGCCTAAGTCTCACATTGGGCAATATGATATGCTCTCTGGAGCACTTATGTAGTTTGGTTCTAACATCCCAATAGCTAGCTTTTTGAAGAGGGTTTCCCATCCCAATTGAACAATGAAGTAATTTCAATAATTTCGTCCTTTTTAGAAGGTAAAAGTGAAAGTTGAGAGGACTTACATTCAAAATTATCATAGTATCCCTATTGACAAAATATCTAAGCAGAATCAAATATAAGAAAACAAGAGGGGCCTAGTGCACAAGACTCCCACCAAATAGGGTCTGGTGAGGGGTAAATGTAAACAGCCTTACCCCCACAAACAGAGAGCCTGTTTCTAGGATTTGAACCCGTGACCTCCAGGTCACATGGTAGCAACCTTACCGCTATGCCAAGGCTCACCCTCTCAGAATCAAATATCAAATAGTAACAAAATGGCATGGCAACCACCTGTTTTAGATTAAGTCACACTAAACCCTTTTTATCATATCAGATGGAAGTAACTCCATTTTTTTCCCTTCTAACTCTACAACAAAGGGAAGAATAAAATTATTATCATTCCTCAATTTCCATCCTTCCACATTTTAGCTCACTCATTTTTACTGTTAAATAAGCTATAAATCATGTTAGGGAAAGTCAGTTAAAATAAAATGCCATTCAGGCTACCAGCCACATAACATATAGGTTTTGATGCCCCATTCTATTAGTCATCAGTGCGAAGAATCAAAAAACATTGCAATTTCATAAGAACAAACACATATTTTTAGGTCTATAACCATGTTGACACCAGCACAGCCAACCCATTCAAGCAAACAACCCACATTTCAGAATGTTTGGGGGAAAAAAATGTCTTTGACACATGCCAGAATGGGCTTCAACAATAATCTGTAAGATACTAAGAATATAGAGTGACTATGGCTGTGTTTTTCTTTGGAAGTGTATCACCAAATGAAAATTTCCACAAGGATTTAAACAACATGCAAGTCACGAGATTTATATGGCATGTTCTATGATCTTTCATATCTTTTGAAATTAAGGGTGTTCATGAGTTTGTCACCAACGATCATCCATGGTTTGTTGACAGCTCCGTTTCATAAACCAAACATGCATCTCGCACAAAGGATGATAAAAGGTATGACCTTATTGAAGACCCAAATTTCACCGTTAGAAGTAGGCTTTGGCACACCATGTCCATTGTAATGAAATAACACTCTTTCCGATTTTGCATTTCTTCGACATGTAGTACAAAGCTTCTTGACCTCATCCACTGTAGGATCAAGTTGACACTTATATCGGGCCTGTTCATATGCCAACAATGTTAACTAAAAACAAACTTATAAAAAAAAACATGGGAGATGAAAATCAGTTTGGCATCCATACCTTTGGTTGCCACCTTTCATACTGACTGCTCAAACTTTTACCAATTGATTCCAATGCTTTTTGAGTTGCCATAGAAAAGGGATCTACAGCAATGAGACAATTTTAAAATAATATACCTCATCTCGTTTATGATTAACAATACTAAACATATAATTTTATTCGTTTGCAGGGTAAACAATTAAAATAATGCAATTTACTCCATCACATTATCATGTGTTATAATTAAAATTGAGAGCATCAAGAGTTTTCCCCAGCAATGAAATAATGCATGATGATAAAGCAGGAATATATAAAAACAGATCAAAAAATGGTATTAGTTAATATAGACCACAAATATTCATAAAACAACCAATTATCAATCTATATTACACCCTAAGAAGATTATAATTTAAAAAATTGAACAACTAAATCAATGTTACCGTTAATGACAGACAATTACCTGTTCTAGAATGATCAACAGACACAGCTAATAAAAGTAAAAAGAATATTATGGACAACAAAAGAAAAGGGTTTTTTTTAAAAAAAAAAAAACTTTTATTTAGAAACCAAATGCTTTCCAAAAATTAGTCAATCATCACAAAGATGCTAAAAGTTTCAAATCAATGAAGAAACTTTGTCCACAACCCAGAGGAAGTAAATAATAAAACACAAATTAAGATTGGCAGGGTAAAAAGAGACCTATCCAGCACTCCATTCGGGCACAGGGAGATATCTTAATTACATCAGGTGGATCAACACTAATGTTTAAACATAATACTAGAGCTACACATCCTGTCTTCATCTGCACCACAAAATTGGGAGTCATATTAAAGCAGACTTTTTAGCAAAGATTCAACACACAAGCATCTTCCAAGAGCATTCATTGTGACATTAAAAAGTTACCAGAAAAGTCTAATTGACAAATTCTACGTTGCACAAATAAAATGTATCAGGTACATCACAATTACACAATACAACACATCAGATACAACAAATTTTAAAAGTTTAAGATACAGATACAATAAATGTTACAAGCTAACACATGAAACATAAAGAACATAAAATATTTTGAATTTATGTATTGCTTCACCCAAAAAGAAAAGTATTTAATAATTTAATAAGTAATATAATTATATTCATAACAAGCAACCAAAAATTGAATTTTGTTAAAAAAAATTAGTTGTTTTAGAACATTTAATTTACGAATGTTAGAATATCTTGCATTTATCTTGAAGTGAAGTGTATCATATACAAATACATTACCGTTTCAAACTACTAATGCAACAACATCGGACAAATTATTCCAATCAGGAAAGGTAAAAGTGTAAAACATGAGAAAGATTAAACAACAAGCATCAATTCAATTCATATATCGAAGAAAGTGTAGCTACAATGAACAGACTAGGTAGAGAACTTCCAACAAAGACAAACATAATCAACAAGGTTTGTTCCAGAAAAATGAAAATCACTTGTATGGAAGTTTTCCCATAAATCACCATAGCATCAATGGTATAGCAAATACTAATTAAAATGACCCCCACAGGAATTTGAAATTTCATACAAGAAGCCTCTTCCATACAAGTCACTTCCATAACAAATAGACGAAAAAAGCCCCTCCATTCAGACAATGCCACATAGATCACTGAATTCATGGAGTTTCCAGGTTCCATTAATGCCTTTAAAACATTTAAAGATCCCAGTTTACATTGCCATCACCACTCTAATTCAGGTTATCATATTGAGTAAGCATCAATTAATCTGGGCAAAAAGCAAATGCAGAAGTTGTTCCGCTGAACAAAGCACAAGGACAATTGCCAATAAAATAATTCACAGTTGATACAATCTTAAATTCTTAATTAGTGACAATGGCACTCCCACCCATGAATAAGACGGAACAAGATGTTCATGATTACAATTTAATAGTTGTTACAGGATACATATCTGCTTGTTTTTTATGTTAAAAAATGTTTATGTCTGAGGAACTCATTCAAATTTCTCTCGTCAACTTTTAATTAAAAAAGCATAATTATGTAACTAAGTGCCTTAACTGATTGGAGCTTCCTTCTTGGAGACATTTGTCACAACACCTAACTAATGTAGAGAAGCTTGAGCCCATTTAACAAGTTCAGATGGCAGGTGAAAGATGGAAACTTAGGCACATAGAATGTACAGCTTCCATCAGTAGCCATTTATCAAGCGCTGACTAACTTTATTTCAATCTAATCTAATCAAAATTATTAAAAACTATAAAATGTAATACAAAAGGTGTTTAACTATTTTTTTTTTTAAACAATTACAACAATGGGTGACAACTGGAAATCATTTAAGCATATGAGGCAACATGAATTCTATTAGAGGTCATCACCCCACCTAATGGGATAAAGCTAGAATAAAATTCATGGATATAACTTATAAGGAAAAGGACATTGCTTATCAATATGGTTGCCCATTGCCATACGCTATAAAAGCAATATCTGTCAAGAGTCTCCACTAAAATAAGCCCTATGTAATTTGCAAACTCCGATCTATCATGCCACTTGCTTATAGGAGTTACAGGGATTCACAGAAGACCAACCCCCAGAAAAGAAATAATAAAATGCACATATTATGTAAGTTAGGTTGAAACATCCTTCCTTCCCATCTATTGAATAGATTCCAAATTTCTATCACCCATAATACATATTTAGGGTACTGATTTTACTGATATGATATAAAAAACGTCCGTAATCAGGTCATAACGCAGATGACACGAAAATGAAAAGCAGCGTTCACAAAGCATAACTTATTAATTTAAGACAACTAGAATCAATCCGGGCTTTTGACGGTTCTCATCCCGACAACTTATAAAATACAAGTCAGACAGAATGCAGCCATGTGGTTCCAATGGACAATTAAGATAAAGAACATGTTTTTCACTCACTCAAACTTAACTGCAATCAGAAATATACTGAACTAAAAAATAAAATCTTACTCGGTCCTTAATTCGCCATTTCGAGACCAACCCACTTTCAGATGGACCGGTGGGAACAAAGGCCCCAAAGGTTTCATGTCGAAGCTCGCATAACACAACCATCTGGGGCAAATACGCCACACTTGTGGTGGTGGCGGAGACCGCGGCATTACCATAACTACCACTAGCAGCCTCGGAATCCCTTCTGTGCGATCCTAAATCACTATCTTCATGTGTTGACGACACACAATCGTCCGAGTGGTTCGGAACCACCACCAGCGAAGACTGCGAGAACCGAGATGACATTAAATCCCCCAATGCCATCCAAACCCAGGACCCTTAAACAACAAAGCCAAACCACAGAGGATCATTCAACCCTGTGCCAACCGGAAAACTGTAGAGAAAGCCAAAAAGAATACTACTTTCTCCAAAAGTGTAGGATCGGTGAAGCTGGGAAGTTAATCAACGAAGCCGCTGAACCAGCCGCACATAGAGATTCGCCAGGTTAAGGAGAGGTAATCCAGCTCGGAAAGTCTTGGAGAGTGTCTGAAATCACTAGAAACCCTAAGAAAGGAAGAAGATGGTGGTGGCACATTGAACAGGGGCGTCACTCCGGTAATACTACAGTTCCGTGAAGTGAATAAAAGAATTTAGGGAATCAGATGTGCGTGCGCTTTGGTGTTATCCCACGTCTTGTTTTCCCCTTTCTCCCCCACTTTTCTGCCCTCATTCTTTTGATTTCTTACCTATAAAAGATTATTTTTTTTTAGCCAGAACATATGAAAGATTATTGCTCCTTGGTTGGAATTTGAAATGCATTACTGATAACTTAAGAATGAGATTTATGATTCTTTAACAATCAATTTTTTTATTTACCAACGAAAATGTGTGTGTGAGTGAGTGAGTGTCGTTTATCAAGTCTGATGGTAAATTTATATGTAAGGTCCCCCTCATTTTAAAAGAGAGAGATTAATTAAAGTGAGAAACATAATTAATAAGAGAGAAGAACCAAGTTTTAATATCATTTTTAATACTTTAATACCCTTAAACTAATTTTAACTAACTCTCTTTATTTGATGGCAGGAGATTATATTATATTATAGTATATTGTTGGCTTATTTCTTTATAATTCTAAACATTTAATTGTATTTATTATTTTAGCAAAATATGCATTTGTTACTCTATCAGATGGAATGATGATAATTACTAAAAGTGTGTTTAGAGTTGTTCGTTGGGAAACTACACTCAACAATAGAGTCGGAAAATCATATCGAACTCATTTGAGTCTAGCTAGCTCTTCAAGAGTTGAGTTTGTAAATTAAAACTTTTAAATGAAGTTGGCCCTGCAAAGCGACCTTGTAGAGCCAGACCGTTAGACTCTTTAATTATTATTATTTTTTTACATTAACTTGACTTAACCATTTAATTTATTAAATTTATATGTATTTTGTATTTATTATAGATTTATTTATCCATTTAATTATAGATACATAACAACTATACTTTAATTTTATGATTTGGTTTAATATTTTTCACAGATAAAGATTATAGATGTATTCATGATGTAAGAGAACATATGATTTTTTACCAATGAAGCAGAGTTTACTACTCGAAGTTAATCGCAATCAAATATTTTTTGGAATTGATGATAATGGTGAAGAAGATGAAAATGATAATCATGGTACTCATGTTACTTAGTAGTAAGCTTGTTATGCTTTGTGTAAATTAGTTGTGGACAATAGTTTACTCTTAATCATAAATTAGTGATTACATTTGTTTATTGTATTAAGTATGTTGTATAAATATTAATGTTGACAACATTTATTTGATAAATTATAACTTAATTATTGTATTTTACTAATTATATTTCTTTAGAAAGAAAAACGTAGAAAAAATAATTTTAATTTATAAAAATGTCTTTCAACCCTGTAGGGAGTCTAGTCTGCATGCTCTCGAGTCGAGCCTTAATAAACAGACGTTTTTCTTATCTCACCCCTAAATCCTAGCTTTACTCAACAATATGTCCTGGCCAAGCGTATTTGGAAACATCCAAAATTACCCTTACACTTTACGGCAAATTATCCTCACATACTGATCTCATTGTGCAAACTTACTTAGGATAAATAAAACCAAACACTCACTTATACACAATATACGAAACATATATTGTTCTATCAATTTTTATAGGGGTGTATCTAACTTTAATTTTGCAGAATCTCATGACTCGATTTTTTTCTCTCACTACGAGAGTGACTTTGGGACTTATTTTCTGATAAACCCCTAGAAGCTTTCTTCCCCTCCTGTAGGTGTTTTCAGTCACGTTACTGTTCATTCTTTCTCTCACTCTACTTTTTAAGAATGGAAGGGAGGAGGAGGCTGAGGCTTCAGGATCGCAGGCATGGAGCTTCGAATACAATGGAAGTAAGGAAACTCAGATCAGGAAGATGATTGAGTTTTGGTGGGAAGGGTAATTTTGAATGGTGTTCTCTCATTTATACTAAATAACCCATAAAAAATTTTCAATATTTCAAAAATACACTTCTATCACAGTAAATTCAATAAACCCATCTAAGTAAAAAAATATCCTATGGAATGCGAATAAAAGGATCCATTTATTCAGATCGGATTGTATTTGTTTGATACACTATTGTCAATATTATTATTAATGTCGAAAAAAGAATACAATGAAGAAAATAAATGAATTTAAAATAAAGAACTTAACTATTAAATTGAATAAATACCAATTGAGATACAATTGAATTTAATTCAAATTACAAATGAATACTAAAAAAATAACAAATACTAAGAAAAAAATAGAATATAAAATATATTTATAAAAATATAATTAATTTAAACATTAATTATATAATTTATATAATTAAAAATGAAAATAATAAAATATACAAATAAAATATATTTAATATAATTTAATTTTTTGCTTAATTTAATTTATTTTTATTCATCTGCCCATTTTTATATGATTAAAAAAAAGGATTTTTGTTGTTATAAAAAACAGCATTCTGTGGAAGCAATATAAAAAATCCAAATTAGGTACAGATAGAACAAGAGAGGGGAGGATACAAGAGAAAAGGATTATAAAAATCTACATAAAAGTCTTCCACATTCTCTTTTTCTTTTCTTTTCTTTTCATTTATTTAAATTGAATTTCTTTTGTTTTTTTTGAAAAGTTTGAAAATTATCATATAATAATCTAGAAATCACAATAGAAAAAGGGAAAAAAAAGAATTTCATATAATAAACCAAAATTACCCGGTGTCAAAGTAATCAAGAAAGCTACATAAGTAAATATATAACCTACAAAAAAAATGAGCTAATCCAACCAATCTTGTCTGCACAATGGAAAAGGCCACCGGTTTGTCTTTCCATTGAATCAAATCAGTCAAAGGTGTGTGTTCATGAGCCCATGCTAAAATTTCAGTCAATTCCTGCTAGTATCCACGCCAGGAGATTAAGAACATAAATTCAATAGCCCAAATAAAAACATCCACTCCCAAACTGATAAACTATTCATACCAAAAGGGTTATACACATTTATAAGTTGTGAAGAGTTTAACCATATATAATCTCTTAAACATTCCATCAAATAGGTAGAAGATTCATTAAACTGTGAAATGTTACCCAGACATAATGTAATGTGCTTACAATGCCAATAAAAAGTAATCCATCCAATGGTATTTAACATCTAGAAAACCGTCAAATAAAATTTTTTTTTTCCCAATAAGACTTCTTTTTTAAAGGCTTAGAGAGACGGATACAAGGGCTTCCTTATTTTCTTTGATTAGTAGCAAGAGAAATTTCCCTACTGGGAAGGCTTGATTGATTAAATGGCAAGCCTGTCTTCGTCTTCTTGGGGGAAGACGGAAGCACTTATTCAATTTGACTGTTTTATTCCTATTAATCAAACCGTTGTTCTCAATAAGCTTCGTTCTTTAATAAAAGATGATTATATTATTGGTCCTTACACTTTATGAGTCCTTCGTATCTTTATTTTATAATTAGGATCGGAGAGAATAGATCATATGGATGTAGAAAAAGCTTCTGATTTTGATGAATTGGAAACATCTCTTTTGCATTTTTATTTACCTAGTTCATATCTTTGTTTCATGTGTTCCTGGGAGGAATTCGATTTCTTCAATCTCGGGATACCACCTAAATAATTGCAATGAAAGGAATATTCTTCTCATTGATGACAATTTTGTCAATATCCTTCCTAGCGGCTCTTCCCCTCCTCCACCCTCCCCTTTAACCAAACAGACCGTCTAGTGAGAGAAGATGTAGGGGCAGTGTGGAAACCGAAGAAAAAGATGGAGCTTAACATCCTTGGATTCAACATCTCCTCTTTCACTTTTGAAGATATTGAAGATGAACGATTTTCGGGGCGACACTTGTACAGAGTCAGAGTGGAGATCGATATTGATAAGCCACTTATGCCTATTTTCGGAGTCCCTAGACCGAACAAGCTGCCTGATGCTATAGTTAAAGTGAAATATGAGAAACTAGCCAAGTTTTGTTTCATTATCGGGAGGTTGGGTCATGATCGATGACAGGGCATGTGTGGCTGAAGAAGATGAAGACCCATCTAATGAACCAAGGAGAGTACGATGCCAATAATAGGACACGACGTGGGCAAAAGAAAGCTTTTTAATAATTTAAGAGAGAGTGAGATTGGTGGAAGTATTATGGTGACATGTCTCCACTGACCTCATCAAGGGTCTTAATCGCTTTTTGAGTGTCCTAAAGTTCACATGCCAATATATCATCCATAATTAATCCTTAATTAATTTATAAAATTGTAGTGATTCTTTCCAGTGGGAGTCACACAACCGCACGTTTATGTAATTTTGTGAGTCATTTATTCATTCATGCGGCATAAAAGCAACAATAATAATAAAATAACTTAAAGAGTCGTATGAGATCAATTGTTTCAATTGGAGGCCGTCCAAGTGGGCGTTCTCTTTTGGTTCAATTCTGTCGTCTTGACGTTTGTCCTCATCTTCATCATGCAAGCCTGCCGCTAACTTGGCTTTTGTCACGTTGAGATTTTTTCCATCACTAAAAACAATACCATTATCATTAAACCATATGGATCCAACAAGAAATACACTCAGTGATGGAAGCATTACTTTCATAATCAAATTTAAAACGAAACAAAGAACCAAACCAGCAAATCGGGAAAAAAGAGCAAGCGAAAGAGAGATGTTGCAAAGACTAAAGACACTGTTATCTCCGCATAAAGGACAAACCTGAATGATATTTTTTTTGCTCAAAATACCTGAATGATATTTAAAGACTTAATGGTGGGTAAACTTGTCTTGGAAATTGTGACCGGTGACAAATTTGCCTAAAAAGTTTTAGAAAAAATTATATTTAAATATTATTTGAATTTATAAAACTTCCCACTACCTGTTAAATGACTTAAAAGTACTAGAGACCATATTAGGATTTATAAATTCAGATTTTTGATATTTAAACGCTTAATTAGTAAATTTGTCTTGGAAATTGTAACCCGGGACAAAATTTACCTCAAAAGTTTTAAATTAAAATTTTTTAAAAATGAATTATATGATATATGACTACTACAAAAAGTATATTTAATGATGCACAATCAACGTCCGTTTGTCTAAAACCAGACATTAAAAATGAGGCGGTGACATCTTGGAAATTTTGTCTCAACATTCAACAACTGGTTTAATATGTACAACAGTTAGTTCAAATTACATATCAACGACTGGTTTTATACAAACAATAGTGGAAATTGTTTTTTATTTTTTGTTATACCACGACTGTTTATTTCAAAACTATCGTAGACAATTTAATGTCTTGTCGTAGTTAGTGCGAGCCTTTGCGAAGTATATGCCTGACGTCGAGGGTTTGAGCCTCACTAACTTCATATAATTTTTTCTTCTTCTTACATTGACTAATATAGACGATTGTTATAGTGTAGCAATTGACTACTACAAAAAGTAGATTTTATGATATAGAGTTAAGGTGCAGATTATAAAGTTTTAACACAAAAAAGTTTTGAACTAGACCAAAAATATAAAAAAGAAACTTTTATAAATGTAAAGTTGGCACAACACCATTAGGAAAAAAATCAACATTAGTTAAAATCACAAACTTTTAAGGTGCAGATTGGCTAAAAAAGTTTTACTCTAGGAGCGCCCAACACAAAAAGTTTTTAAGTTGACCTAAAATATTTATTCGTTACATTTATGATCTTTTTTATTGCATTAACTCTTTCTAACCCCAATACATATAGTTGGGGGTCTAGGCAAAGATTTGCAATAATCTAATTTTGGGTTAATTACACATGAACTTACCTAAACACATTCGAAAGAAATTCTTTTAGAATAAGAAATTCTAAGACGACTTCTTCACAAACAACGGTCATTAAGTTACTACGACTGTTACATTAAAAACAGCCTTTGTAATGTAAAGAAAATATATGATAGCTTTAAGATAAATTGTCGTAGTTATCTAATATTTACTACGACTATTACAAATGAAAACAGTCTTTGTTAAGCGATATTTTTTTAATCAATTACAGAATATTAGACAACTGGTTCATTTAAAACAATCGTGTTAAATGGCACAATTACTACGATTGTTACATATTAAAACATTAGTCGTAATAAGTGATACATATTAAAACATTACGACTATGCGGTCATTTTTTATTAGTCGTTGTAAATGTATTTACACCGACTGGGAGTAAAATAGTCGTATATGTTTACACTTTCTATGACACAATTTTTATGCCTCTGTGTAAACAGTCGTCTAAGTGTCATTAAAATTAAACGGTCGTTAATTTTCCTTTTTGTAGTAGTGTATAGACTTTTGAAGCAAATTCACATTTTAACAGAAATGACGTAGATGACATGTAAATTACCAGTTTAACATATTTCAACAACTAATGATCAAAATTAATTAGGATAATGGTAGGACAAAATTACTATATTTTTTACATTTCCATGGTAATATTACCCTCGGAAAACTTTTATTTGAGAAGAAATCTCGGGGAAATACAAAGAAGAAACAAGTCTTTTGTCCTTAGAGATGAGAAGAGCATAGTATACGGTTGGTATCCTTCCTGACTGTTGTTGCAAAGGCCAACCAAAACCTGTCCTGATCAAATGAAATGTTTTTTCCACTTTCGATATTTCACTGCAAACTGGCTGATACAGCCGTGATGGATTTGGCTACATGATTCTATACCGTGGACCAGAGACGGAGCTTGAGATAAATATTTAGGAGGATCATATATATACACTCATAAACTAATTAAAAAGAAAAAATATTTGGGGGCCAAATGTATAAATTTTCTACTGCTATTTTTTTTTTAGAAAAGTCGAGTAAACTTTAAATTCAACCCAAACACTCCACTTCTAACTTTTTTCTACTGCTATTTTTTTTTTTCTGATTTTAAGTTATCAAAGCTCTCTCGCTCAATATTTTCGGACTTGCTGTTGCTGATGTTGTTCATGGAATAAGGATACATGATTATTAATAAAACGATTTGTATGTATGACACTCTCAACATAAGCCTGAATCCAGTATATATAGTAGTCTCCTCATTCTATATCATCACTTTATGAAGGCAAATCAAACTCTACCCAATTATTAATTACATTACCGCAAACTAAATTAATCGGTTTCCATATACATTATTCTTGGAATTAGGCAAGTTATATATCTATTATTCGCACTGTGTCATGTCAGAGATTAAAGACATAGACAGCTTGAACTTCACCAAATTGAAGCTATGAATCTTACATTACTCAGCTCGTCCCCCATAAATTGTTCTCAGACTCAAAAATGAATTTGTTGGGCAAGATCATACAAAAACACCAAATTAACGTTCAGATCGACTCAAACAAACAACAATAGAATGCATTTCTGATCATAGGAAGATGAATTCATACAACGTTGATCTGATAATTAAGGACTTCCAACTAATTATCTTCAAGAACAGTGCTACTGATGCAAAGAATCCACTCTAGCTAAATCTTACAGCGAACATTTCTACGGCAGATGTATATATATACATCCTAGCTAGCGATCATGCCTAACGATCATGGAAGACATGGGAGAGAACCTGCCAGAAACTGCTGATCTTTGCCGGGGAACATGACCGGAGAATCGCGAGGCCGAGGCCATGAAGAGATATGCAAATCCGTAATAAAGGAACATACACTTCCTCAGGATCACACTGCTAAGGATCCATAATGCCCCCATAAATCTAACCATTTTTCTCTTTTCCTTTCCCCTCGATGTTCTCGCCTCTTCAAAACCTAGATACTAGCTGGTGAGTTTTGCTTTCCATAAATCGCGACCTATTATTGCTGGTTTTACAAAAATGCCCTTCCATGGCTTCCACTGTGATTATGGACATAAAATAACAAATATACACATGGTGGATGAGGACATAATGGGGACATAAAGACAATGATGGAGCTTCTGCCTCTCCAAATATAATTATATGTACTCCTACTTGGTGCTTTTTTAGATCCATATGTCGACACCTTTTTCCCAACCAAAATTCATTTCACCTGTCCAGTTTTTGGAATTCTTCAGTTCATTGGAGAGAAATTTCAAATCTTCGTTTGTTGGTTACGTGCATGCATGAAAAACAAATTATTCATCTTGTCTTTATTATAAGATATATTTATCTAATTTAATTAAATTAAAGAAGTTGGTTAAGTTAGTTAATATGATATTTATTTTCTAATATACCCTAGTTAGCTTCCTCAATTTTCTCCTTCCCTCTCTCCCTTAATTAATTATTCTAAGGGTATATCAATAGGGTAAATTAGGGGAAAAAAATTAACAAGTTTAAAAATTTTGTCTTATATTTAAAATCAAGATCAACTCCCCAAATGGGTCTTATATTAACAAATTTTAAAATTTTATTTTATATTTAGAATTAAGATCAACTTCCCATATAGGTTTTATATTAACAACTAGAGAGAATAATAATATGTAATTGATGCATGGGACGCATACTAGGTTATATGAAATCTTGATGAGCAACCACAAAAATTTGGACTAAGATACACCATTGCTATACCCTTTTGTGAGATCCTTTTGATTTTTCCATTGGAAACGGTATGTTACTTGCAATCAAACAGAACGGGCCCTTAGCACATTGTCGGAAATGCAAAATACTGCTGTTTTTATAACACAGTCCATAATGGGCTAGCTAAAGAGGCCCTTATCAGATAGTCGGTGTTGTACATTATATCAGTTACATTGAATTGGCAAAATGTACAATATCAAGGAGTATTGGAAAGAGCCGGCAAGATATTGCAACTGAGGATATAATTGGCTTTGACTCCAGTTTGTATATTGAATTTCTCAAGTCTCTGGCTAGTTTTTGTGCTGTGAAGAGAGAATCGAATCCCATATCGAGGTGACTACAAGAGTCAAAGATATAACAAGGCATATCATTTTTTTTTAACGTGGACAATATCTCCAGATCTCCATCAGACAATTGTACTTGGGGACTAAGTAACAAGAAGTTTGGCAGGCATTGATGGTTACAATCTTATTAGGGAGGATAGAGTTCCATAATTGGTGTCTCATGTTGATCTGACAACAGAATAGGCGAAACCGACCAGCTTCCCACTTTTTATGTTTGTCATGTGGACCAGAGATAGCCTGCAATCTTAATTAAGTGATGAAAATAGGTGGATGCTTATACAAGTTGTATGAATAGAAGCAGACTTCCAATTAACAAACTAGATACCAATATACAAAGTGTCTACTTCAGGCATTTGGTGAAGTTTAAACAGAGGGGGAGAATCTCATAGAAATCAAGATAACGAGAGGCAACGAATTGTTGGCTCATCGTCATCGTTTATTAACATCCCACCAAACTTCAAGACTTCACGTAAAATGTCTACTTTGATATGAAGGAGACATTCATTTACTGTTCAATCTAATCTATACTTCACATTCTGGACAAGCTCAGGTCCATCGCGTCCACGAGGAAGTCTGCAACCACCAAGTTCACAGCCAGAAAATAAGACCCATTAGTATTGTTCACGTTCCTTAGGTGTTCAAGGTAAAAGTCTTCCATAAACATATGATTTCATGATATTTTATTTTATTTTCCTTAAAAGATGCAAATATAATGGAGTTATGAAAATTTAACGAAAATATATCATGACTAATATTTTAAAAAGATTGTCAACGAAAGAGAGAAATTAAAATCATGACTAACCTGCATCTTCTTTGGTGAAACACAGGGGAGGGGTGATTCTGAAGACATTTCCATAATAACCCCCCTTCTCAACTAGTACTCCCACTTCTGCATTATCATCAAAGGAGTTATATTAAGAACAAACAGAAAATAAGGATCCAACAAAAGTGCGAATTAGTACCCACACACAGATTCTTACCTTTCATTTGGTCCATAACTTGCAGTGTCTCAGCTTTTGCAGGAGTTTTAAGTTGGCGATCAGTGACAAGTTCAACTCCAAGCATCAGCCCTTTTCCTCTCACATCCCCAATCACTAAGAACAAACCAACAGATAAGTTCACAAAAGCAAGAATTTTCAGCCAGAAAAGAAAATCACGATTCTTTTTAATGAAATCAGGGGAGTCCAAGTCCTCTGCTCTCCAATGAATGGTTATCTCTCTGAGATTAGAAAGAAGATTCTCAGGTAGATTTGGTAAATAAAAAACACATAGATGAACCCGTTTACGTATATTAAGCATATTATAGAAGTCTTAGGAAAAGGTTTTTGATAATGCATTAAAACAAATGGGGAAGGAGTAAGAAGGTTTGAAAGGTTACATTCATGTTTGTCCTTGAGTTCAGTGAGCCTCTCTTTCAGATAGCTTCCCACAACAAATGCATTTTGTTGAAGCTTCTCTTTCTCAAGTACTCTTAGAACAGCCAATCCTGCGGCAGTACAAACAGGATTCCCACCAAAGGTGTTAAAGTAACTTCGGCGAGTCAAAACCTCTGCAATCTCTGGAGTAGTTAGCACAGCACCAAGGGGAATGCCATTTCCAATACCCTGCCAATAGCAAATTATGACATGAGCCACCCATGTTTCCTGTCTATTCTCCCATGAAAATGCATCACACTGGTGTTTTTTACTCAACAAACACCTAACAATTCCACCATTTTTTGGTTTATGAATAAATTATCCAAATATTCTTTGGGGCAAGCTATTTAACCAATACTAGTCTGAAGATATATATACAGTAAGCAAGTTGGGCAGACTTATGGGAGACTTTGATATGTTTGGATTTCAGAGAATGGAGAAGGAAAGGAAAGAGAAGACTTGACATAGACAGTTTGTTGATTTAGACTTAGATGAAACCCCTCCTTCTCTTCCTTTCTTGTTTGTTATCCTTAGTCTATTAACACCCCTGTTTAGTGAAGTTACCTTGGCCATGGTCACTATGTCGGGTACAACACCATGGGCCTCAAATCCCCAAAAATGGCTGCCGGTACGAGCAAATCCGGCCTGAACTTCGTCGGCAATACAAAGGCCTCCTGCTTTTTTGATGGTGTTGTAGACAGCGGGCAAGTAACCTGGAGCCAATTCTATGATGCCCCCCACTCCCTGCCATGAACAAAACCAGCATAAAGATTGAACAAACTTGTCTCTGTACAGGAATAAACATGACCAGTTGACTTCAGAGTACATACCTGTATGGCCTCAGATATGAAGGCAGCAACATTTCCGGAAGTTCCAAAGTTAATGATGTCTTCGACATCTTTTGCATACTTCTCTCCATCAGATTCGAAAACTCCTCTATAAGGGTCTGGATTCACGGCATGATGAACACCAATCTGTCCATCATGCCAGCAAAGTAACATATTAGAGAAAGGGCCATGTTACATAAATTTTCTTGTGTGTTTAACATGTGAAGAATATAAAAATTCCACCGGCCAACGCTAATCATGAGCTACGAATAATGAAAATATCATGTCGAAGAAATGTGACATAAAATTTATGACTTACAAGTAATATGCTTAGAGTGTTTATCTGTGCAAAATTTTCTGTTCTCCATAAATGGAAGCCATTATATATATACACACATATATATAATATTTAAATACAAATCTTTTAAAAAGAGAGCGATCAATTAATTAATAATAATACCAGAAATTATAAAAAAGTATAGTGTTACATGATGCGTTGGTCAAAAAACAGTGATACTACAAGTCACAAATCATAAAAAGAGAAAATTAAGCTTTTGGTCTCAATAATTTTGACTTAGTCCCTACACTTTGACTCGAAGTAACCCAGTTTTTATATTTTTTACTCGATTGTAACTTAGTGTCTAAACTTTAACTTACTGTAACTCAATTCCTATAATTTAAATATTTTATAATTCAGTCCCAAATCTTTATTCTAAAACACAAGGACTAAATTATGAAATGGTTAAAACTATAGGACTGAGTTTCAGCGAGTTAAAATTGAGGGACTGAGTTACAATTGAGTGAAACTTATAAGAATTAAGTTGTATTGAGTAAAAGTGTGAAGACTAAATTACAGTAAGTCAAAACTATAATAATCAAAAGATTACTTTTCGTTTGTGACGTTTACTGAAGCTGGCCGGCCAAGCCATGAAAGCGAAATGTTCATTTTATTCATTACAGGACGGATTTCTATTTAAAAAAAAAAAAATTACATGGACGGATTTTTTTTAAAATTATTTTATCAAAGACGGATTTTATTATGAAGCAATGAAAATTTAAGATTGTATTTTATGTATTTAAAACGGGGAATGATATAAAAGAAAAGAAACATATAGTATAATTTATTTGAGTGGGTTTCGTGAATTTCTGCAAGGACCCAATTGATCAATAAGTCCAAATGGGGTTGGGTTTTTTTGATATAAGATTTTTTAGAAAGGAGTTGGACTCACCCACAATCTAAGAGCAGAATAAAGTCTCTCTTTCTTCTAGGTGATATCAATATTGGACAGGGTGAGCCGTCTAATACCCTCAGACATTTACTTAGACACTCAGGCTAGGTATTTAAAATGGAGATTTTACGTAAAATTGGAAAAGGGATAACAAATTGTAAAACTTAAAATCATACTATAAAAGAATCGTATTGGGAAAATTAGTAAAATCGTTTTAATAAAAAAAATCGTAAAAACATAAAATCGCAGTGATAAATCGAGATTTTAACTATCATGCACTCAGGAACTAGGATGCCTCCCCCAATGCTTTGACCAACTTTAAGATGAAACCCCCTCCTTTTGATAAGAGTGTCCAACCGCTTTAGTAATTAAACCCAAATATCAATGGTACTAAATGGGGTTGGTGTTGCCATCGATCTATGATAGGCACGTTCGTCTAGAGTGCAAATGACTAAAATGAGCATCCTAAATTTAAAATAGAGATGCAACTAAAAAATATTTTAGAATTGTCGATACACAAAAATTTAGTTTAAAATTAGTTGTTAGATGAAGAAAATAAGAGGTACTATCATACCATGGCTCTTAAATATAGAACAAAATTTATAATAAGAGCTTATTAGTTATGACAATTCCAAGATATTTTTGGATTATTTAATCAGGACACGTAAAAAAAAGGGGGAAAATCCATCTTAGCGCTCAAATAGTTAAAAAATTGTTAAAACAGATCCAAGAAAAGTCATATACAAAAAAGGCTCTAAGACCTTTTCTGATATTATTTTATAAAAGGTTAGTTGTAAAGTTGTTAACGATTATAAAATAATATCAAGAGATAATTTTTTGATAATTTAGGTACGTTGGGATTTTTCCAAAATTAAAAAAAAAAAAAAAATTGAGGATACCTGGACAACGTTAAATTTCCAGATGCTTTGAGCGGTTGCCCCCATCGTGCCACTTGCATTCCCATGGTAAGCATTCCTCAGTGATATTATGTCATGGCATCCCGTATATAGTCTCGCGATCATCATCGCCAACTCGTTCGCTTCAGTCCCAGAATTCGTGAAAAACACCACCTATATATACCTCAACACACCCCATTATTTTTGCGTCAATATAACAATTTCTTCAAGAACGAGAGGATTAGCAATTATTCATATTTATTTATTTATTTTGGCCGAAAGGCAATCACAGAGATACGCACCTTAAGATCGCCGGGAAGTTTAGAGGCCAGAGCCTCTGCAAAATCGGCGATGGCAGGGTTCAGATAAAGAACCGTAGAATGCTGCAGTCGCTTTGTTTGGTCCACTATGGCCGCCACCACATCAGGGTGGCAGTGCCCGCAACACACCGTAGCAATCCCTCCGAACGCATCCAAATACCTTTTCCCCTTCTCGTCGAACAAGTACTGCTTTTTCCCCTCCACCACGTGCAACTGCCATTCATATTTTCCTCAAACAACATTATTCTTCTACTCATTCTCAGTAACTTCGAACAAAGCAAGATAATATGACAGTTAAATAACCAGATTTTTGCCGCCGATGGAAAAATAGACTCGGTCAAGATTCATGGGTCAATTCATTTTCAGAGTACTACCTAAATTGACAGCAATTAATAGTCAAATACTGGTCGTCAACCATAGACCATCAAACAATGCCTGACCATAATTTTTCCTTATTATAAACGTGGTCAGTATCGGTGATGGAGGTTAAAGACCGTGAAAACGGAACGCTGGACAGATCGGAGTACTAATTTACTAAAAAAAAAATAGCACAATAAATATAGTAAATCAATCAGGCATTGAGAATGATCGGCTGTGGCGCGTACTCACGGGAGTTTTATAGAAGTGGAAGAGGGACGGGCTCAGATACTGTTTACGCTTGGCGAGGATCTCGTCGGAGGTGGGGCCGGTGTACGGTGGAGGAGACCAATCGAACGGTGGCAGTTCTGGAGCGCCGACCACGACGTCGCTTTTCTGCTCGGCAAGCTGAGAGAAACAGCGTTTCCATCGAAGAGGTTTTGCCTGAGCCAAAACTCTCCTCGCGGCTACGAAGCTCGTCATTTTTTGGTCGACGTTTGAAATAGGAGGGATCGGGCGACAGGATCCAAGAATGCAGGAATGGACCCGACCCGTCAACAGAGGGAAGATTTGAAGGAGAAAAGGAAAACAGAGTAGAGATTAGGGTGGAACAAGAAGATTCAGAATGAGCGGGATATGCTATTTATCAAGGCATCGAGGGTGATGACGTGGAGCGAAGTCATTTGTTGCCGGGAATACTTAACAAATTGCCCTGGGTGAAAATTACCATCTCATGCCTCTCAAAATTGAAAATAATTCAAACTTTTTCTTTATAAGGTGAAAGCCGGGCCCATCTAGCTTTAAAGGTATCCCGTGAAGACGGGACAATGGCATTTTCATGGTTTAAAACAAAAGTAAAATCTAAATTAATCTCTCTCTATCTTTTTTGGCCAGTAATCTCTCTCTCCACACACATATATATATATATATATATATATTAATACTAGGGTTAAGGTGTAAAAAAGTATATATGTTTTTCTTTAAAAAATGCCTACGCAAGTGTTTTTTTAGATGTAAAATTGACGATGTGGTTATAAATTAGGTATAAAAATATCGTTTAACGGTTAAGTCTGACTTTTTTTTTTTCTGACTAGACGATGACGTGACTTTAAAGATGCAAATTGGATGGTGACATAGTTTTTAAGGTGCAAAAATACACATGAAGTTTAACTAAAAGAGCGCCAACACTGAGTGCTTATTTTTAGGTGAAAAAATAGTGTTTGATCGTTAATTTGACTTTTTTTCTTAATTGGATAATGACGTAGCTTTCAAAGCAATTGTGTGGAAAAAAAAAAACATGCCTACTGGTCGCAAGTTTGAGTTGGGAAGAATTAATATCACCTTAAAAGTCACGTCATTATCTAGTTAGCAAAAAAAAAAAAAAAATCAAACTCAACGGTCAAACAGTATCTTTGCACCTAATTTCTAACTACATAATCATTTTTGCACCTAAATTTTTTTCCCATATTGGACGCTCCACGAAGAAAAACATATGTATATTTTTACACCTTAACCCTTAATACTATAACATTATCACAACATTTGTAAGGAAAAATCACAAAGAAATTTGTAATCAAGAAACTTGTTATTACTAATAAAACCATGTGAACAATGTTACAATATGACGTGTGAATTTCACATATTTAAGTTATATGGAACTGGGATATTTTATTAATTAATTTTTTTATTTAAAAATTAAAAATTTTCATATAATTTTTCCTAAAACATATAAGAAATGGAGAATGACATAAAAAAAACTTTAAAATTAAAGAATTGGTCACTAGTACAAAAATGGGTTTTAAGATCACCTCATATAGATCGGGTTATAGAGGATTAGGTCTTAAAAGAATGACCGGTGGCAGTTTCGTAAATATAAAAAACTTTTTAGATCGGACTTTTAAAAGGTTAAGTATAAAAAGTATAAACGGTGGCAATTTTATAAATATAAAGAACTTTTTAAAACCAGACTTTTAAAGCGTTAGGTCTTAAAAGTATGACTGGTGGTAGTTTGGTAAATATAAAGAACTTCTTAGACTAGACTTTTAAAGCGTTAGGTCTTAAAAGTATGAGTGGTGGCAGTTTCGTAAATATAAAGAACTTTTTAAGACCGGACTTTTAAAACGTTAGGTCTTAAAAGTATAAGCAGTGGCAATTTTGTAAATATAAAAACTTTTTAGACCGAACTTTTAAAATACCCGGTCTTAAAAGTCTTACTTTTAAGATCTAATATTTCAAAAATCCAGTTTTAAAAGTCTGACTTTTAAGATATTATATTTTTAAGACCTAATTTTAATAATCACCAGTCTCTTTTAATAATCACCAGTCTCTCCATCTCTTCTCTTTTTCATCAAAGAAGCGCCAAACATTAAATTTCATCGGACTGTCTCTCCATCTCTTCTCTTTTCTCTCTCGTCCTCATCGCACAGTTTCATCTTCTCCATCTCTTCTCTCTTCTTTCTCGTCCTCATCGCACAGTGGCAGGTTCTTTCTCTTCCATTCCTTCTCTAAATGATAGATCTATTTCTCTTCCGTTTCTTTAACAAATTCTCTTTGTTCGTTGTTTTATTTTTTTTGGGTAAGGGACGGTGACTGGACTGCTATTTCTAGAAATGGTTATAAAATTCGAAGTTGATGGGTAAGTAATGTTTTTTCCCTAAAAATCATCGAATATGATATTGGATTATGAAACAATTTTTTTCCTGTTAATCGATTGAATTTATGCCCTTTTGAGAACAGATCTATCCTGTCAAGTGATTCGAACTCTTGATTCATTTTTGTCGATGATTTTAGAAATAGAAAGAACTATGCTTTAATCGATTGTGGAATCGTTTGGATCTGGGTTCCCTTTTGAAATTCATTTTTTGAAGTATCACAATTTACTCTTATGAATCTGGGTTCCTTTAATTTGGGATTTGTTCACCGTCCTGCATGCTTTTGGTAATCTCCCCCATTCTTTTGCAGATTATTTGACTCAACGGCGTCGCAGCAGGTAATGACTACTCTGAGGTCGCTGGCACGAAAGGGGAAGACAGTGGTGATGTTAGTGCATCAGCCATTGAGCCAGGCGTTCGTTGCAGCGCTGCCGTTGTCGGAGGGGCAGTGATTGGCTTCGCTGGAGATTTTTTTTTTTTGTTACAAGTAGGACTTTTAAGACCGGATTTTTTGAACCAGACTTTTAAGACCGCTTGTATCAAGACTAGTTCCAGATCCGGTCTTAGATGACCTTTTTTGTCTAGTCTTAAAATGACTTTTTCTACCTGTGAGTATTTCCTATAAAATAAATTATGAATGATTTATCAAATTTTATCATTACTTTATCAATTATTAGTAACAAAACTTATTTAGGATTCTGTATTTTTTAAAAAAAATTTCCATCATTTTTCTATAATAAATTTATTTAATTTTAAATTATCGTATGATATCGGTTTAATTAAGGTTTGTTTGGATCTTTGACATAAGTATTATTTTATGAAAAAAGTAGTTGGCAAAAAAAAAAAAGTATCATAAAAGTGCATTTTTAATAAGTCATTTGATATTCAATATTACCAATTACTAATACACACACACACACCTCAAATAGAAGAAAGCTATCCTACTTTAGAGTTTTCCATCTATAAAGTTCAAAGTTCATCTTTTACTCAAAGTGGCGAGGTTCTCACCATCAATTCAATGAAGTTCATCTCCTACTTTACTCATACTAAGTAGTACTATCTAACATACAGTTTAAAAGTCAATCCTTTCAAACTTGAATATTTTGTAGAGTACGAGCTACATACATGCGCCAACTTTAACTTGTGTTTATATTGATATATTACTTGTCTCAAGTCTCAATAACCTATGGCACTCATTATTTTTTAAAATAAAAATACAAGTATATCTAATACGCGTGCTTCAAAGAAAAAAGAAAATAAATTAAAGCTGACGAATTTCTTGTGATACAGACGCCATTAATTAATTCCATAAGATTAGCGTGAGAAATTATTATATTTCAGGAATATGCAAGTGCGCGCATGCGCCCAACCGGTAACCATCCACATTTGTTTTCTTCTCCTGACAAATAAGGAGACTAGAAATGACATCAACGGTGCCTATGATCTGTTTGAAATTAAAGGAATCTATCTTCATGCCGAATCCACATAAGAATATAGTTAATTACTCCTATGTTTAATATAATGTTGGACTTGATTGAGAGTTGATATTAGTGTATATATATATATAAAGCCATACAAGTGGAGTTTTGGCCGCATACATATTTTCTAGATGAAGAAATAGTATTAAATGCGAAATTATTTCTTTTATGATTTTAATTTACTGGTATTACATTATGATGACTATGACCATATTAAATAAGTCCCAGCTGCATACGCACATTGAATAATCTACCATTTTGTAAGATTTGTTTAAAATTATAAAACATGGAAAGCAATTATGATGTCTTCCACATCTCGACTTCCCTCGTGCACTAGCTCCAAAACTACAGTATGGATTAATTTGCATTGAAAATAATGATCATTTCCAACATAAACAATTGGTTCATAAAGAAAGAAGAGGCATTTCCAGTATTATTTTTTACCCTTTAATTTCTTGTGGGGCCACCCGGTGATACGCGTGATAATTAAGAATAATGACAATGAAATATAATTATGTAATGTGTCATCACCAATCATGATTGATTGATTTTCACATAAGATTAAGTTTTTAAGGTAATGCGATTAGACCAGAGTATGGAAGGTTTCAATTATATGTACTATACCTCCGATCCTAATTATAAGAACTAATTGACTTTTTTTTGAAGAGATTAAGGAAACTAAATAAGTTACTTAATCATTTCATATGTTAAGTATCTTTAGATTATATATTAGTTTAATTTATTAGTTAAATTAATTAGTTTTGAGAAAAAAATAAAAAAAAATACTCTAAAGTAATTAATTAGCTTCCTTAATCTTTTTAAAAAAGTCAACTAGCTCTTATAATTAGAATCGAAGGGAATATAACATATGATATAAATGATATATAAATTAAAGATGGTGTTGCGTTTGTACGTGGTGCTTGCAAATGAAGTTTGAAGAGGAAATATACGTAGACGATCAAGAAACCTATTACTACTACTACTATTATTATATGGGATTTTAGCAATAACAAGTGACAATCTTATCCTCCCAAAACCAACAAGATTTCATTCTGACGTGGCTTCATCAATTTTTAGCTTATCCTCATCGCTCCTACTACTTTGCTAAATCGCGCAGAGTCACAGTTATCTGATTAAAATTTAATTTAAATCAAATACATGGAAGCTGGACATACATGAATCTCAATATAAAATGGAGAAAAAGAAAAAAGAAACTGATTCAGAAAATGCATGCCAGTAGTCAGTGTTTGACAGCACACATGTTGCACATATTAGACCTAGTTTGACAATTTCGTGGTCGAACCGACTGATTCGATTTTAACAACATTGGTTAAAACTGAACTGAGAAGAGGATAACTATGTGTGTGTGTCTGTGTGTATATATGTGTGTGTGCGTGTGTGTTGTGAGCCTATCTTTTGGTGATTCATTGGTTTGGGCATATAGTCATTGGCGGATCCACCTATATGATAAGGGGACACGTGCCCCCTTGATTTTTGATTTTTTTTTAAAAAATAAATTAAAATCAAAGGTTTTATTTAAAGGTGATCCGGACATATTTTATTCAAATAAGGGGAGCACGACTCACCTTGCGGACATATTTTATTCAATCGGCTCACCTTGTGGACATATTTTAGCATTGTGACCTCAACTAGGAAAAATTTGCTTCATTTTTTGATATACTTTCCTAGAATTTTGTTGCCTTTTCTCTGTATTTTAGGTGGATATTCCCAACACAAAAAATTGCTTGGAGCATATGTAGGTTGTTAATTTTCCACCATGGGCATTTTATGGCTAATACTTGCTCTTTTTTTTAATTAATGATGATCAAACTTGCATCTGATGTCAAGTGAAAACCTTTTGAATCTTGTATTATTTATTGTGCTTTTGATGACAAGTGAAAAAAAATTTTCGGGCACCCCCTCCTACTAATAGTGCCCCTTCTATAAATTTCTGGATCCATAGTAGTATAATAGAGTCCACGGCAACTCCTTGCACATGACATATATATATAGGAACTGACTAGAAGCTAACAGCTGTTGCCAATCAAAAAGAAAACAAAAGGCAAAACAACAATAAGCAAATCATATTAAACTACTCCCTCCGGTCCTAATTATAAGAGCTAGTTGACTTTTTTGGAAAGATTAAGGAAGCTAACTAAATTATTTTGAAGTATTTTTATTTTTATTTTTTTCTTCAAACTAATTAGTTTAACTAATAAACTAATATATAATCTAAAGATACACAACATATAAAATGATTAAATAACTTATTTAGCTTCCTTAATCTCTCCAAAGAAAGTCAACTAGCTCTTATAATTAGGACCAGAGGTAGTAGCATATATGTGTCGTGTGTGTGCCCTGCCATATTTTTACGATGAGTTGCATTATTGCTTGTGCTACAATTTTCATAGACTACGATACGTTAACAGTTTTTACTCATACAGTCATAATTGTAAAACCTAATAATTCAGAGTTAATGTTGGTCATGAATATAATAGTTTTATTATTTTTCCTCAAAAACTAATTTGTCTACGTTATAATGTACAAGCAAGCTAATATTACATAAAATTAATTTATAGAGATGATGTCATATATATTTTTTAATTAAGTCATTTATTTAACTTTCTTAATTTTTCTAAATTAGATAAATAGAGAGATGTGAATAAATGAGTATTTGTTAAGAAAATAAACTTGAACTTTTGGTTATGGATGGAGATGGAGTTAGATAGGTAAATTAATTATGAATGAATCATGTGGAGTAATTTAAAGGACATGATAAAATAGGGAGTTTGGTGAGGGTGAGTCATGGGGATGATCTATTCTGTCAGTTACGGAAACGACAATATATGAGCCAACAAGCAAAGTGTCACACGCATCTCCATCGTTCAGAGTCACATCTAGATGCTTCTGGGCCTTCTATTCATAATATAATATAGGGTTAAGCTGTAAAAATAAACATGTGTTTTTTTTTAGGAGCGTCTAGTAGTAAATATTTGTTTTGGATGTAAAAATGTACACATGGTTATAAATTAGGTGTAAAAATACCGTTCGACCGTTAAGTTTGACTTTGACCAATGACGTGGCATTTCAAAGGTGCAAAAATACACATGTGATTTGTCAAGAAGAGCGCCCAACAACAATTTTTTTTAATTTAATAATTTATTTCAAGATCCTAAAATAATTTTTCAAGATTATGAAGTATTTTTTCAGTATCAGTCAGTATCCTTTTAGTACCGGTCAATACTTGAAATATTTTTTCAAGATCCTAAAATAATTTTTCAAGATTATGAAGTATTTTTTCTGTATCAGTCAGTATCCTGAAAGTACTTTTTAGTACCAGTCAGTACCCTGAAATATTTTTTTTCAGTATCAGTTAGTATCCTTTTAGTACCGGTCAATACTTGAAATATTTTTTCAAGATCCTAAAATAATTTTTCATAATTATGAAGTATTTTTTCTGTACCAGTCAATATCCTGAAAGTACTTTTTAGTACTAGTCAGTACTCTAAAATAATTTTTTTCGGATACTGACTAGTACAGAAAAAATACTTTATAATCTTGAAAAATTATTTTAGGATCTTGAAAAAATATTTCAAGTATTGAACGGTACTAAAAGGATACTAACTGATACTGAAAAAATACTTCATAATCTTGAAAAATTATTTTAGGATCTTGAAAAAATAGTTCAAGTGTTTACCGGTACTAAAAGGATACTGAAAAAAATATTTCAGGGTACTGACTGGTACTAAAAAGTACTTTCAGGATACTGACTGGTACAGAAAAAATGCTTCAAAGTATCTTTTTAGTACCAGTTAGTACCCTAAAATATTTTTTTCAGATCTAAAAATAATGTTATGAAGTATTTTTTCAGTACAGGTCAGTATTCTAAATATCTTTTTAGCACCCGGTAGTAATTAAAATAAAATTATTAAATTAAAAAATTTGTTTTTGGGCGCTCTTCTTGACAAATCACATGTGTATTTTTGCACATTTGAAATGTCACGTCATCGTTCAAAGTCAAATTTAACGGTCAAAGTCAAACTTAACGGTCAAACGGTATTTTTGCACATAATTTGTAACCACGTGTGCACTTTTACACCCAAAAAAAGCATTTGCTACTAGGCGCTCCTCAGAAAAAAGCACACGTGTATTTTTACACCTTAATCCTATAATATAATGCATTCTTCTTTTACACTACTAGTAATGTACACATCATTCCTCATATGATAATTAAACTCATTCTATATATATATAGAGGTAGATCAGAATTCATTCCTTTGAAAGCATATTAATATTTGATGAATTAATGTTCGATGGGAGGGGATTCACATTTAGTGTATGATAGAGTTTCAAACAAAACTATCTCTATATATATAGGGGTTATCATTTATCATGTCACTTGACATAAACTTCTGTCAAGTCACTATAAAACTATATCGTTTTGGGGTTAGAGGAATTAATGAACCCTTAAAACGACATAGTTTTGGGGTTGGGGGAATTAATGAAGAATCTTTTGGTAAAATTCATATAATAAATACAAAAACAAAAATATAAAAACACCCTTCATTAATTCCCTTAACTCTCAAAATAACGTAGTTTTGAGATGACTTGATATAATTTTATATTAAGTAACATGACAAACGATAAACTTATATATATATATATATATATATATATATGCATGTAATAAAAAGAATTCATTCTTGTTTATTTAATTCAAACTTAACTGTTCGTATCCTTTAAACCGTGTTTGATTTCATTACAGTTGCATATATAGGATCCATTTCATATATGAATACTCTCATCTCTATGCATTGTGGAAATACAAACGTATGCGCCTCTTTTTTTTGTAAGCTTAGCATTTTAACCACAAGAAGGATCCACCAAATTGGTGGCCAAACCCAGTATACCTTAACAACCTCTTTATTGGTAGCCCCAACTTAAATTCGAAGATGCCATGCCATGAAAAGGGCTTTATAGAAGTTATTTTTTAATCCGGGTCAACAAATACCATTCTGGTTTTATTTATAAATATATTTTGATCAAAAAATTTGGTTCTATTTATAAGGCCACTTTGACCAAATAAATGAGATTGTGACAATTTTGCCCATATTAATTGTACTAATGAAAATAAGAGAAAGAGTTGAAAAATACTCATTTATAAATGAGGGTAAAGTAAAAATTTTACCTCATAATTATTGAGCTAATTATCTCTTCTTGGTATGTGTGATTTGGTCAAAAAAGACTTATAAATAGAACTAGAGTGGTAAACATATTGAACTATTTACTAAAAATAACATTGAAAATATAAATAAATAATAATCGACAATTATAAATCAAAAGGATAACATGATAAACAGAATTCTATAACGTTTGGAAGGAAACTCATAAAAATGTACATAACTTTCAGATTTTTTTTTTTAAAGAAATATTACTTTTTGAAATTATTTTCTTCTTAACAAAACACATTTATGCTTTTCTGTTTATTCTTATGCATCTTTTTCAACTCACAACAAATTTGATGACTCAGAATATATATTATTGTCCTTATTAATTAGTATCTTTCGCTACTAAACATTAATTCTTATAGTACTACTCGATCTACAAAACTAATACTCTCTCCGATCCTAATTATAGGACATATTTAACCACTTTTGGGGAGATTAAGAAAAGGAGTTAAATTAGTTGATTTTACTCTTTTTCCCAAAATGTCCTTATATAAAATTTAAATGACAAAAGTATAAGAAAATCAACAACCCCTATCACATATTTCTCTACCGTATAATTTTCATTTCTGCACATTTTCTAATTAAAATAATGATCTTGTTATATCTATATATATATGTACACATATATGCGTGTGTATACATATGTACACACACGCATATATATGCATACACACACACACAAAATATATAGACACACACTTATGTGCACACACACACACACAATATATAGACACACATACACACACAGGTATATATGGGTGTGTATGCATACAAATATATATATATATGTGTGTGTGTGTGTGTGTGTGTATACACACGCATATAGAGGCACACACCCACAAAATATATAGACACGCACACAGAGGTATGTGTGTGTGTGCATACAAATATATATATATATATAAACACACGCACGTGCGCGCGCGCGCACACACACATGCATGCATGCATACATACAAACACACACACACACACACACACATATAGAGACACACATATATGTGTATATGTGTCTATATATATTGGCATATTAATGTCAATTGATTGATAAACAAATTAAAATCTAACAAAAATTTCATTGACTAGAAGAGTTTACATACTCATATACATATATTTACTAAAAATCAAACACACTTGAGAGAACAAAATAGGGGTATTTTAGGAAGAAATTGACAAAACTTGGAATGTTGTCTTATAATTAGGACCAAAATGAATCTCCAAATGTTGTCCTATAATTAGGACGGGAGGGAATACTTAAATGCGCATTCCACCTACCTCAAAACTCAAGACTAATCATCCTCTACATATTTATAGTCATCTATTGTCAAAACTCAAGACTCTTCGAATATACTAATTCCAAAATTTTCACTAATCAACACAATATTATCCTCATTAAAAAAAGAAAAATACATAGAATAACTTTCATAAAAGGATTGAGGTGAAAAGAAGAGATTTCAAGTACTTATTTAGTTCTTAAATTGAAGATGAACAAAGCCGGATATAAGATGATACTAATATTTTTAGTAGGTATCTCAAATAAAAATTTTACTTTCATCTTATAATCCAATGAGTAATAAACAGACATTGTTTTAATAAAAAAATATAATTATAAAAGAAATAAGAGATTAGTTAGGGTTAAAAAATTGATCAAAATAAAATATTATATAATACACATATATAAATATATAAGATAAAAGAAGACCAGCTGACCCCAACCGGCCATAACATAGTTCCGGGACTGGCTTTATGATTTTTACCCTCGAAGGTCATGTATACGTCTCCCCTTAGCATATGCTTTGACTCCAATTAACAAGCTGTGTATTCGCGTAAGCAAGGTACGTAACTCAGTCTTCGTGTAAATACCAAATGAAGAAAACAAAGCGTCTCGTTTTATCTTGGATATATGATGAAACTAAATACTTTTTCTAGTTTTAAATATAAGACAATGCTAATTTTTTTAGAGATATTAAGAAAACTAATCAAATTATTTTAAAATATTTATATTTATCATTTTTTCTCTAAATTATTTTACTCACTTTATAAATTGACATATAATTTAATGATGTACAATATATAATATTATTAAATAACTTATTTAGTATCTTTAATTTTTCTAAAAATAAAAATCAGCTTTATTTTGTAGTAGTATTTAGGATAAGGGGGAGTACGTACTGCTAGATTTTGTGATAAGGTTACCCGCAAGAAGGCTAATAAAACGTGATCAAATGTAGAAGCAGGATAAGGAGAGATAACACAAGCCAATCAGATGTGACTTGTATGTCTCTATATTTTCAAACCGCGGTTTCAGGATTTCTCATTGCAAAAAAGTGAAAAACCGAACAAGACACTAATTTAGCCCAAAAATATATTAGAAATAAAAAATAGGGTGAAGTTGCAATAATACAAACAAGCTTTTCCTCTGGGAGCATTCAACACTATAAACTTTTTTTGGGATCAAAAATACACATGAGCTTCCAAAAGGGGAGCAAATATATCAGCACAGTTAAATTTGCTTAACAGACGTTAAATGCAGTGTAAAAATACCAAAATACCCCTCAGACCCTCCCCCAACCTTTATCCTCTGCAACTCTTTTCCATGAAAGAACAATCAAAACTCAAATCAAAATGCCTCAGACAAATCAAACCAAAGATCATCGGTGGAAGAAGAGGGGAATCAATAGATGTTTACCCAAACTTATATAATCAAAGCAAAAATAACATCATATCTACACAAATCTCTCCATGTCATTCAGTAAAAATTCTTTCATTAGTAATCAAAGCCAAAATCGAAGAAATATATCAGAATCTTGAACCAGAGGAATTCATTCAGAAATCAAAGAAATTTTTGGTACAGAAGAAGAGCTACAAACTAAAAGACTAGGTTACAAAGGGGAATTCAATCCAAAAATCTCATGCGAAATCAAATCCTGTAGAAAATCAGAACATGAGTCCAGGAAGGCAGAGGCAGCGTTACCTCTCTTAGCAAGTGAGTCAGCGACCATATTTCCTTCTCTAAGGATGAAAATAAACTTCAACTCCCAGGCATTACTGCTGTAGAAATCAAAGAAAAATACCAGAACTTGAACCAGAGAAATTAGAGAAATCAAAATCAAAATCGAAGCAGAAGTAGAGACGTCAGATCTGAAGTCAAAAAAAGTTGAGCCCTACAATTCCGATTTCAAGTCTCTTGATTCTTCCGTTAATCGATCGGCCTCCAATTCCGATTTCGAGTCTCGATTTGAGGCCTACAAGAAACCCTATCTCTCGATTTGTACCCAGCCCTTGTGAAGGTCCAGTAGCATGAAAACGTGTTAACAAGAAACCCCATCTCTGGGTGAGATTTTACTCTGCCGTGCCTTCTTCTTCTCCGGCGACAATTGCCTACACTCCGGCTTCGTTCAGTCCCTCCGGCTTGTCAAAATTATGTTTCTTCATTTCTAGATCTGTGCATCTCTGCTTCGTGAATCACCGAGATTCAAGATCTTCTCATTTTCTTCGCTGAGATTTTACTCCGCCGTGCCTTCTTCTTCTCCGGCGACAATTTCCTGTGCTCTGGCTTCGTTCAGTCCCTCCGGCTTGTCAAGCTTAAGTTTCTTGATTCCCAGATCTGTGCATCTTTGCAATCGAAGCAAGTCGATTCCCAGATATTCCAGAGGTCGAGAAGGGCAAATCAGGAAATTGACAAAAGCTGAGCATTTTTTTTAAAAAAAAATGGTGTGGGGCCCACTTAAATAATGTCAGTTAAAGTTTTTTAACGGTGTGTGTATATTTGCACTACTTTTGGTAGCTCATGTGTATTTTTAATCCCAAGAAAAGCTCATGGCGTTGAATACTGCTAGAGGAAAAGCTTGTGTGTATTATTGCACCTTCACCCTAAAAAATATTACGGGAGTTAAACCCAAACAGTACAGTCCTTTTCCATTAGGACCCTCAAGTATTGAGAAGTCATGTCCCGAATTTTGAATCCCTTTCTTTGCCAAAACAACAACAAAACCCAAAAAAAAAAAAAAAAAACACACACACACACACATATATGCAACCTTGTTTTATTCACGGGAAATATGTTGGCATTTAACTTGCCTATGAAAAGTAAATTAAGAATCTTCTTAATTTTCAGAAACACTAAACAACCATTCCTGTCATCAGAAACGATACCTTTAAGTCTTTCTATATAAGGGTCTCTGAATTAGATTCTAGGATTATTTTCTTGAAGCACATGTCCCAAACGAATCATATAGACCTCTTAAATACGGCCCATTCTTCAACTTCATATGCTTTCCATTTACCCATGTTTGAGAAAACTCAGCTATCCAAGTTCTTTGGCTATCTCTTGCAACTCCCTGCTCGTTCATCAAACACAGACATGGCGCCGCCAACATCAACATTAACTTTAAACCAATCTGGTGGCGGTCGTTCCCAGACATTTTCTTCTCAAAAGGTTCAAATTTTCATGTGGACTTTTCTCTGGGTGTGTAATGGACTAATTGTGGGCCTCCGACAACCGTAGTTTTGAAGCAATTAGGCCTTAACCGTAAACAGGCTTGAAGTACTAGTAGAAAAAGAAACCAAATTCATAGTCTTGAAATCATCAGTTCTTCCAATTTACAAAGTGGCGTTCAACTGTTCAAAATTAGATTGCTTCCGGATGAAACAAATGAGCTTAGAGATATCAGTTCTTTGAGCCCAAAAAAGGAACCGATTAAGTTCGGCCCTAAACCACAACACACAGATGGCAGCTTACATAATGGAGAGACATATAACAGAAAGAAAAGGGGAAGAATATGGGAAGTTCCAATTAACCTTCAGGGCAAAATAAATTTGCAACTAAAGCATATACGCTTCAAAAGAAAAATAATAGATTCGAAGAATGTACATGTTTTTCTTTTCATCGGTTATAGAGCGCTTCATAGGCGTTAATTAAGCAAGCGTCACAGAATTTAAACCGTTGCTTCTGTGTTTTGACTGACATTAATTACAGCAATTCATACTTCATGCATATTTCTTTCCGTCAAGATTCAATTTCATTAACATCATGTTCAAAGAAAAATAGAGAATACAAGGAGGTTAAATTAATTGAATTTGCTTGGATTTAAAAAAGTTACTCCTTCTAGTTCTAATTATAAGACCTAGTTGACTTTTTTTTGGGGGAGATTAAAGAAGTTGATTAAATTACTTTAGATTATTTTTATTTTTATTTTTTTTTCAATCAAACTAATTAATTTGACTAATAAATTAATATATAATTTAAGGATAAACAATATATAAAATGATTAAGTAATTTATTTAGCTTTCTTAATTTCTTCAATAAAAGTCAAATAGATATTATAATTAAGACCGAAATAGTAGTTCACAGTCAGAATAGACAGGATAGTGATCTCAAAAGGACAGGACGGGGAGATGATAAGTTCGAATTATTGGTACTTCAAAAAGATGGAAAACAAGGTGGGGAAAATCAACAGATGTCAGTTAAAAAAAAAAAAAACATATTCATCTCCTTAATTTATGCTTGTAAATTGTTTTAATTTTGGATAATGTTAAAAGAGAAAATAGAGGTGTCTGTTAACGTTCTAAAAGTTAATCATTTGAAAAAAAAAATATTTCTATACAAGATTTCAGACATGAATTTAAATAAAAGAGCGTTCATTTAATTTGTGTGTAACTTTGTACAGGATAGCATGTACAAATAATCTTCTCAAAATCACCAAGTCCAACTATGAATTGCCAAATCCTAAACTCACGTGTTGCAGTAGACGTTACAACAATAGCACGTACAAATATGAATCTAATCGAGTATTATGTTATTCGAAATATAGTATGCGCGTACTAGATTGTGAATTAAAGGCTTTTGGCCAAACCCTAGCTAGGTCCGCCAAATCCTTACAATTAGTTCAGAATGGCTTCATATTCTGAAGGGGACTACAAACCTGCAATAATCCCAAAAAAGACCATGGTCATTAATAATTACATATGGGCGAATTGATATTTTAGTCATTGAAAATTTTTTTTCCCTCATTTGGTTATTTGAAGTTTGATTTTAATTATTAATATTCTCGTCACGATGTCATGACAAGGCACTGAATCATATACACCTAGTTATTATTATAAAATACTATGTTGAGGCAGAATTATCTGTTAATTAATTAGTTCTTGCTAACCACGAGCTTAAGCATCGCATGCGTTGATAGCAAAAGATGAAACACTTTTTGAAAGATTTGAAGCTACAATATTGAAATACGAAATTAATAAAGATAATGCTGCCTTTGGGAAATTAATCAAAGTATCACTTAATTAAGGGGATAATACTCTCAAAGACTCCAACATTCATGGGGAAATGCACCTAGTCACCTAACTTGTATACACTGCTTATAGTCAAGAATTTCATAATTCACAATTTCGGTTCCATTATAATCCTCCAACTCATCCTTTTTTGTTTGTATCAGAAAAAAGAAACACAAAGGCTTTTCATGAGAAAGATTAATTAGAGTGGAAGCCAATATTTTAGGATGGGTAGCCAATCGTTTCATTGAATAAATCAGCTATAGAAGCCTTCTGCAACACAAAGTAGGGGCATATATATATAATGGATTGTAGGGTTTCTGTCATCTTTTGTTAATTAAGTAAATTCATATGCAGAAGAATTTTGAACACTTATAGGATCATATCATATACAGTTCCATATAATTAATTATATATTCTGAGAGTATGAGTCACACGAAAGAATATATAACACTGCTTTTCAGTTTTTAATCTCTCTCTCTCTCTCTCTCTATATATATATATATATATAAATTGACAAAGGAAAAATGAAGAGAGAATCAAAACTCCTATATTGTGGGGGTAACATCTGCTCACATTAGCTGTACCGGGTGGGCCAAATCATTTTAAAAAATGGCAAGAAAGGATGCTATTAATGTTGCAAGTGATGCAGCTTTGCAGTTTTCGTTGTTTCTATGTGTAGGTATTGCTGGCTAAATCCTACATGTGAGGAAAAGAGACAAACCCAATTTTGTACGATATGCTCATGGAATTTTCCCCTCCATGATATCAATTTTTTTCTTTACAATTGAAGCCCCTTTGTTGTGTTTCTGACCGCAACCTTAGCCCGTGAACCTTAATGTCACTCACAACTCTCAAAAACATTAGGGGGTGGTATGTCCTTTTTGGGACTCTGTCCGCTTCAACACATCTGTCACTTAATGCCCCAAACTGGCCCCAGATAGATGTAGACCTTCAATTAACTATTTCTAGATCAATCATGATTCATATCAAACCGTATTGCATACACTTCTACTTGAGAGTATCTTTCTTATCATATGCATAAGGTTTATGATTGATTCACTTTCCTTTGAATTGAGAGGAAAAACATTATAGGATATTGGGCTGCTTAATACTAATTGATAATGATGTTCACGTTGGCCTTGGAGGCAAAATTATAATTTATGAGAGTTCAATTCGTAGGGCTGACTTTGGTTAACTGACGAGGTTTCATATATATGTTAGGTAGGTTTTAGCTACGTAGGTAGCTAAGCTAGCAGCAAAATGGGCTTTGAGATCTTTTCAATATATATTCTGGAAAATTTTAAATTATTCGCTTTCATTTCTCCTGGATTTTATGAGGCCTTGTGACCCTAATTGGCTATCATGTTCCCCATTAATTCCAGATCAAAAGTTCATTATGCTACTAGTATATCTTAAATATTATATATCCTTCAATTATTGACATGCATCTGCACAATCTGTTTATTTTAATTATATGTCATAACATATACGAAGCAATTAACTCAGTTGTTTATAAGCTAGCTAGCCATATGTTTGTGATTCTCTCTCTCACTCACGAGCATGCACACGACAACTTCTGCTCAGGCTTCTGCAAGCCAACAAGAACAAAGTAGCTCTTCGTATTCTGCCAAAATAAAGAAAAAGTAAAGTGGGATTTTTAATTTTCCCACTACTCATTAATATATTCTTCCATCAGCTATAGCTAGCTCAGAGATCAAACTAGTATCAATTAATTATCTAAACAAGATACAGAAAGTTCAACTAATATAGGAGCTCAGGTGATCCAGTAATATTATAAAGGTATTTTTAATTGATATCATCCCAAGAACAATATCAATTTAATTAGGATTAGTGACTTAGTAGTTACTGTGCATGGTTTAAATTCATTCCAGGAGTCATATTCGTGCATAGCAAAAAGGAATGATAAATAAATGATGGGAAAAGGGGACATGGAAAGGAGGGTAGTCACGAGATAGAGTTCCAAAATTTGCACTATTTAGATTAATATTCATTTTGTCTGATAGGACGTGTATATATACAATCATTTTTACCATTATCCCTTGCACCGCTTCATTTTATTATGGGAATTATATATATATATATATATATATATATATATATATATATATATATATATATATGTATGTGTGTGTGTGTGTGTGTGTTTTGTATTTATATAGTCAGACAATGCAAAAAGGAAATACATTGCAGATCAACATGCACTGTTTTTGTCTTCAATTCGATCGGTTGCAAATACAAATACAAATACTAAGCAAAGAAAAGACAAGAAATTGGTATGTGCTGTGTGTGATAATTTTACTGTTTCGTTATTATATTATTATAAGTTATTGTGATATGGTTAACGCAGAATGAGATTGATTGATCCCTTTTCTTTAAATATTAACGAGGAAAAATCCAATTCAAATTCTCTTTGGGAAAGAATTATGAGACGGGAAAATATATATATATTTATGTATTGTAACTTATTATTGATAGATACTTTCTGACTAACAAGGTGAAGGACTTTCTTTTTAATTTTAATGTTTTGATTACCCCCATTCATTTTTGTCCTTTAAAGAAAAACCTACATATTCTTCATTATCTTTTACCGTAAGCCAGGCATGAATATTTGATTCAGACTTTAATTTGTTTAAAATTGTTTTGACGTGGTTGTTTAAATTACGTACTTTGAATTGACAACTTCAGCCGGGTTCTTTTGCGTTTACAGCGTGCGTTTCCTTTAATAAGGCAACAAATTTTCAAGGATACTCGACACTGTACGTACGTGTGGATGACCAAAATATAAATTAACAAGAGTTAACAAGCACACCGAGTACTAAGCTAGGTGAGAGATATTAATAACTAACCTTTGTGGTCATGTTGGATTCTACTTAAATTAATTTGGGCTCCATTAAATGCTGATAGAATCAGGATCCCAGACAATCTAATAAAAACAGGATTTATCTGTTCTTATTTATATTTTCTTATTTATAAGAAAAACCTTAGACCTCGTTAATTTTGCTTTAAAGTTAAAAAAAATTTCAACTTTACCCTTATTAAATACTTCATCTAATTCTTATTATAAAGTATCAACTAATAATTCTCATAAACCAAATAAAAATGGTTAAAACATTAAATTTGTTCTAAAATTGAAGTAATTTTTTCAATAATACCCTTACTAATATTGTACTAAACTTTAATAATCCATTTGGTTCTTATTATAAGGCACCGAGTAACAAATATTTTTTGTTCTTTTTATAAGACATTTACTTGTTTCCAAGGAGCATAAATATATATTTTTTCTATGTATGCTCATGATTAATAAGGGTAGCGGGTAAGAGTAATAATTAATATGATATTACAATTTAGTACAATTAGTAAGGGTAATATTGAAAATTACTTAAATTTTAGGACAAATTTAATAACTTTCACTGTTTTTATTGGTTTGTGAGAATTGGTAGTTAGTGTCTAATAATAAGGATCAGAGTGAGTATCATATTAATTATTAACCTCTTCCACTACCCTTATTTAATGATCTTTAGAAACAAACAAATGCCTTATATAAAAAATTAAAAACAATTATTAATTGATGTCTTATAATAAGGACCATAAAAAAGTATACAATATATTCCATCAAAGCAAAGTTAACATACTAATAAATGAATGATAATGTTATATTTGAAAAATTAATAACGTAACTTATAAATAGGACTAAGAATATAAAATAAATATTTTCTCTTTAATTTACAAATAGGGCTGTTTGTATGCGTGTATTTCATTTTGTTTTTCATTAAAACATACATCTACCAATTTATTTAATATTTTACAAAACTTTATTAAATAGCATCACTTTTACAAGTTCGAAACAAAATTTTCCATGTTATATATATATATAAGAAATAAAGTTTGGCAAAAAGCTGACTCAATTAATGTGGTCTTGTAAATTGGTCCTAGTTTTTGAAATTTCTACCATTGAATTTCCTATGAACCAACAACAAAGATCCAGGCCAATAAAAAACCCCGATATTTATAGCTTATAAAAATGAGAAAGGAAAGACACGATTTTGGACTTCTTATATCAATTTTATCAATGCGATCGCCAATATCAAAATCTTGTAGCTAAGTACGCACAATCACGTTCGATCGCACATAATCTGTGATATACTATAATGTTCGTGAATAAACAACAGTACACTTCCCTACAACTTCAATAGATACATGATTAATATAAATTAAAATATAAAGCTTCTATTTACTAAAGAAATATAGACCTTAACTCAAGATATAATATTAGCAAATTAGTAGAGCTACAGGAATCAAAATTATCTCAAAACTGATAAGCACCAAGTCAGCCTCAGCAGTGATTGTATTATGGAGACCTGGACCATTAATGAATTATACGTGGCTCAATTAAATCAATCACATCATTCAACAATTCAATATACTGCAATATTGCTTTTGGCATATTTAATTTCTTCCAGAATAATATGACGACCCTTACCCCCTCTTAATCATTACGTCTTAGTCAAAGCAAGAAAGGCAAAGCACGTGCTGTTGATTATTCTTCTACTAATTACTCTTTATTTTTACATTACATTATATATATATATATATCTGTAGAGCACTATGAAATGAAATCAAATAATGTCTCCAATGAGTCCATCTTCCTTTTAAACAAAGTGGAAGGAAAATTCCTTTGATCACCACTAGAGTTTTACGTCGTACTATTTACTTTATGTTTGTGTACTCTATATCTGTATATTCTCAAGAATATCTTTTCAAAGAATGATCTGAAATAAAATAATCATTCGTAGGTTCATTAACCGCTAACATTATTATATTTTAGAAAGATTTATGAATGTGTAATAACACGGAAAGAAGAGAGAGAGAAGCTGTGTTTGTAGGGGATGATGAAGACCCTATATATTTATGAGGAATAAAATTGAAATTAAAGTAGCTAGCTAGGGCCAGAGACAAAGAAGATTGCTTATTTTATTAGTGAATTGTTCTTTGAATTATTGTTTTCTCGTGATGATTATATGGGCACACATGTGAACAGGTAGGTGCGAGATCATAATGAATTACCTTTCCATGGGGCACAAATTTTGGATTCATGCTATCAAAAATTATAAACTTGTAATGCCACTAGTAATCGAATAATTAATAGACTGTTGGTCAAACACATCGTAAAGCATTGAGAGTTTGGACGATTGAATAAATTTCTTAATCTGGCATGACGAGGTATATGTATAACTACATTTTTCATAGAACCGTATGTATTAAAGATTCTTCCAGACTATGGAAAGGAATAGCGTAACATTTTCGGGGGTTTTAATTAGGCTTAAAAGGCATGTATTATTTTGCGTGTATATTAGTCATAACACAAACATGTAATATGGGTTTCCATTTGTTGTCACTCTTGAAACTATAACAATGATACTAAAGCTAGCTAGCTCAATTTATTGATTTAACATGTGTGTGTATATTTTCACTACTAATATAAATTGACTTCTTTCTCATTCGTAGTAAGACATGTAGTCTGCCTTAATTTTCATTATACTGCTGCATTGGAGTCATTATCAATTTTTCTCTCATGCATGTGTGTGTGGTGTGTGTGTGTGTGTGTGGACTTAATTAACTAAGTAGCTACTTTATCATATTTATAGACTTCATTTTCACATATCACGCCATGACAATATTATAATAAAAAAGATTTTAGATTTAATTATGTAATAGCCTTAAGCTATAGGCCCCCGGCCAAAGCTCTGCATGTCCTTTTTTATATATTTCAAATTTTAATGTGTGGTGTTTTCAATTGATGACACCTATTTGAGTTTGAGTTCTAATTTGTGATGTCCTTGTTAACGTCTTTTATTAATTAGATGATGATGTACTAATGAGTTGCGTACATTGTTAGAAAGCTGAATAAGAATAATATGAGAATTGATACACTCACACACAGACACACTGTAGACACACAAAACCACACATGAATAAATGACACCATACTAGGTGTCTCTATATTAATTTTTTCCAATCCTTAAAATTTATAGGCATGGCCTTGGATACACAACATAAAAAGATCATGCATAATGTATGGGACCACAACTAATCTAATTTAATATTCTCTTCAATCTTAAATATAAGGGTTAAGGTGTAAAAATACACATGTGCTTTTCTTCGAGAGGAGCGCTCAATAGCAAATGCTTTTTTTAGGTCTAAAAGTGCACACGTGGTTACAAATTAGGTGCAAAAATACCGTTTGACCGTTAAGTTTGACTTTGACCGATGACGTGACATTTCAAATATGCAAAAATACATATGCGATTTGTCAAGAAGAGCGCCTAACAATAATTTTTTTAATTTAATAATTTTATTTTAAGATCCTAAAATAAATTTTCAAGATTATGAAGTATTTTTTCAGTATCAGTCAGTATCCTTTTAGTACCGGTCAATACTTGAAATATTTTTTCAAGATCTTAAAATAAATTTTCAAGATTATGAAGTACTTTTTCTATACCAGTCAATATTCTGAAAGTACTTTTTAGTACCAGTCAGTACCCTGAAATATTATTTTCAGTATCAGTCAGTATCCTTTTAGTACCAGTCAATACTAGAAATATTTTTTCAAGATCCTAAAATAATTTTTTAAGATTATGAAGTACTTTTCTGTATTAGTCAGTATCCTGAAAGTACTTTTTAGTACTAGTCAGTACCTTGAAATTTTTTTTTTTCAGATACTAACAAGTACAGAAAAAAAACTTCATAATCTTGAAAAATTATTTTAGGATCTTGAAAAAATATTTCAAGTATACTATTGACTGGTACTAAAAGGATACTGAATGATACTTAAAAAAATACTTCATAATCTTGAAAAATTATTTTAGGATCTTGAAAAAATATTTCAAGTGTTTGCCGATACTAAAAGGATACTGAAAAAAATATTTTAGGGTACTGACTGGTACTAAAAAGTACTTTCAGGATACTGACTGGTATAGAAAAAATACTTCAAAGTATCTTTTTAGTATCAGTTAGTACCCTGAAATATTTTTTTCAGATCTAAAAATAAATTTTCAAGATTATGAAGTATTTTTTTAGTACAGGTCAGTATTCTAAATATCTTTTTAGCACCCGGTAGTATTTAAGATAAAATTATTAAATTTAAAAAAATTGTTGTTGGGCGCTCTTCTTCACAAATCACATATATATTTTTGCACATTTGAAATGCCACGTCATCGGTCAGAGTCAAACTTAACGGTCAAACGGTATTTTTGCCCTTAATTTGTAACCACGTGTGCACTTTTGCACCCAAAAAAAGCATTTGCTACTAGGTGCTCCTTAGAGAAAATCACATGTGTATTTTTGCACCTTAACCCTAAATATAATGTATAGTTGACTTTTTTTTAAGAGACTAAAGAAGCTAAATGAATTACTTAATAATATAATGTTTTATGTATAATTGAATTACACACACACGAGTTTATTATAAGTTAAACAAAATGGTTTGAAGAAAAAAATGATAAATATAAATATTTATAGTAATTTAATTAATTTTATTAATATCTCTGGAAAAACTCAATCTTATATTTAGGACCAGAAGATTAATAATTAAAAAGAAAATACAACTTTGTTGTTCATGTGACAGAATATCTTGATATACATATATATGTGTGTGTGATTAATCATATGCATATGCGGGAAATTGAGAGGGATGAGTTTGACATATAAGTGAAACAAACAAATTCACAAGACTCCTTCTAATTACTATGACAGCTAGCCTATAATTAATGGGTGTGAATTTTGTGAAACAGTTATAATAAATCTGAAATGTAACCAAAATTTAATTAATTAGAACTATTTATGGTTGAAACATATCAAGCTCTATCAACCACCGCCATGCAAAATGAGACCAATAAACGAGAGAAAAAGGTTACAAGCACGGACAACAGAGATATGATTATCGATGTAATATGTAATATCTTATATTTTGGGAAATAATAGAAATAAAATTATATCTTGTAAACCGTGAACTAGGTTTCTTGGGTAAGGGCATATTATGAATCAGTGAATTTTTGTCTCGAAGATGGTGTCACCCGAAGTAATTTCTGTTTCCGGCAGTGTCCGACTTAAAATCTTTGACAGATTACGAAATATCCTGAATGAGGTCAAAAATTCAGTTGACCCAGATATTTCTAAAGAGGAAGAATAGAGCTTCAAGGCTGTGCTTCTGGATTTTGAGAATTTGCAAAAGATCACGCGATCAGAACACCGAACAGGGAGTTTTATCAGTATTTTATTAAAATATTATAAAACTTTTTCAAAAGGAGCCAGAGGAGAGTCACGGACTTTGTTTTTAGTTTTTTTTAGAAATTACGAAAAATGACCCAAAAACAAGAAATTACACTTAAGGACCCATTTTCCAACACTATAAATAGAGGCCTCACTTCTTCATTTTCTTCACACCAAACTCAGATCACAACGGTCGAGTTTAATAGAAGAGAGAATTCTTAGAGTTTAGAGTGAGAATTTAGAGTAAAGTTCTCGGAGCTGGAGAGAAGGAGTAAGAACTTCAAGGGTAAGTTCTTTGGTCCCTAGTCTTAAGATTTGGTAGTTTCTTTCGGTAATTATAGTAGAAAAGCCTGATAGAGTTTTTCTGAGTATGCTCTGTGGCTGCAGCTTAGCCTGATCTGTCACATCAGAAAAGAATTATTCTTGGGCAGTAATATTATTTACTAGTACAGTAAATACTATTTATCGAACAGTAAAAATTATTTACCGTCACGGTAAAAATATTTTACTGGTAATATTCACATGAATAGTAAATCTTCAGCATAGGATTCCACAAGTATTGCAAAGTTGATGGTCACTGATAAAAATGATATTATAGGATATCTGTGAACTTTTACCGCTGCTGCTGTTATACCGCTGTTTTCCGTTAGAAGTACCGTATTCGTCAAACGTACCAAAGCATCATCAACGAAGGTACGGACGCGTATTGTAACCTTAACTCTGATGCTTATGGTATGCTTATATGTGATAGATAGTCTGAAATTCTGTATTTTGAAAATTGATCATACACATACAACTTAATACGGGTTATAGTCTTGATAATGCCGTTATGTTTTCCTAGCGCTGAGGACACGGGTGTACACCGTGGCACTGGTGAATAGTGCAGACTATAATAACATGCATATTGCAGTGGCTGTGTTATGTTATTATTTGATTATGAATGTATTGTATGTGATTATTACTGTTTTTGCCATGGATATCTGTCATTCATATTTGATACATAAGCATGAGGTTAACCGTTACCTGAGGTTCAATGGTAATTTGAACCTCAGCTCTTGCTTTAGCCCCAGGATCCTCAGGAGGACAATCCAAGGAGAAGGGTAAGCAGGTGGCGTGAAGAGGCAGAAAAGGAGTTTTCTTTTAAAATCTTTAATTCTGTTTTTCTGAATATTCGACTCTTGGATGACTGTAACAGAAGACTGATGCACCTTAAATGAATGTTTTATCAGTTACTCGTTTCACGACTATTCCGATGCTCTACTCTGATTAAATCTTTTCAAATTCTGATCGAACTATTTCGAAAACACTTTAGAAAATTGGGATGTTACATTTTTGGTATCAGAGCAGACGGTTCTGAAGTTAACTAAGTTACTCCAAAAAGTCTGGCTAGGCCGGTGTATTTGAGTAACGGAGTTAGGTTCAGAGTTTTTTTTTTTTAAAAAAAAATATTTTCCGGCTAGAACCTGGCTCAGTTATAAGAAACCATTGGTGCCGAAGGCAAGGCTAGTCTATATGGTTCGGTCAAGCAGTCGCCATAGAGTTGGTGAGACCCCCATGATAGACACTTACCTGGCCAATCGGTTGATTAATTGAGTTAGGCTCTAAGCCGTAGTTTTGGAACATATTTCGAAAAGAGTACTGATATAACTTTGGTGTACGTGTTTCAGGAAATGGCTAGATCCCCACTTAGTTATCAAAGAGCCCCTTTTGTTTACCGTTACGGACGTGTGAGACGTGTTGCTCGAAAAACTGTAAACCCTCAGATGGTGGCCCGAAGATTGAACCCTGACCCGGTTTATTCCCCGCCCGCATCTGCACCTCAAATTGTGCCAATACGTTCTGTTCCTGCTAATGATTTGGGGTTGCCATACAATCCACATTACCCTGTTGAACACTTACATGACCCAGAGCCCGAATACCATCCAAGCCCAGAAAACTCTGATGGTTCTAATTCTGTTCCAGCCATACTTACACCAGGTTCCCCAGCAGATTCACATCATTCCTCTGTTGGGGACAATTTTGATTACATCAATGTAGCTGACTTAGAAGAAGAGCACGCAGATAATGTAGCTATTTTAGAAAACGCTGACCATGAAAACCTACGGTATGTGCTGAATGGCAACCGCGACTTGACGGAGATTTTGTATGATGACTTTGTTCGAGCAGGCTGGAATGTGGCAACCGCTCAAGAGCAGTACTTACGCTTCTTGACCCGTGTTAGGGAGCTTTACGATATGTTCATGCCCTTCAACAGCCCCTATCCTCCCGAAGACTGGATCCGATCCACTCTTCATCATTTTCCTCGAACCAATTTCTGGATTCACAAAACGAATGAACTTCTCGATGCAGGACCTATTGAGAAGGTCTACATCCATCTACTGCTGATCCAAAGCTGGGTACATCGTAGCATGTGAACCAGGAGGGAGACAAAAACCAGAATCAGTCCAAGGAAGCAATGGAAGTGCTAGTGACGCATAGTAATAGTAGTAGTAGATATAGACGCTGTTGTAGTACACCTTTAAAAGACCCTAAGGAGATAAATTGTAAAATAAAGCAATTACTGTGAATGATGGTTGATTATAAAAATATATAATTATGTTTGAATATGTGCTAAGCCTATTTGTATGCTATTTATTATTTCTCTAACGTTCATATGGTTTCATAAATAAAAGATTTAAGTATGGCAAACTCGAGAGGATCCGGAGTCCCTAGAGGACGAGGCAGAGGCCGAGGTAGAGGTCGAGGCAGAGGTAGACAAACGCAAGTAATACCCCTGCCAGGTCCAGAACAACCACAGCAACCAGAGCGGGATGAGATGCAGGAGATGAGAAGAATGTTACAAGAGCAAAGGGCACTCATTGATGCGCTTCTTGCAGAACGGCTTGAGAGACAAGCCGAAGGGGGACAAGTAGAGGAAGAACAAATTAATGAGGAGAATGAAAACAACAACGAACACGACGAAGAACGTGACAATGAAGTTGAGGGAACCAATCGATTCCAAATACCTCCCCAACAAGAGAGAGCGATGGCTGAGCTACAGCAACCGAATAGAGTGGTCGAGAATACCCAATATTGGGTAACACAATTCTGTAAAATGAAACCCCCAGCTTTCCGAGGCAAGCTTGATTCAGCAGAAGACTGGTTGATGCAGCTGGATAAGATATTCGAAGTCATAGAATGTCCGGAAGATAGAAAAGCTCAACTGGCAATTTATAAGCTGCAAGGAGATGCAGATCGTTGGTGGAAGAGCATTGCGACAACACTGCGAGCACGTCACTGTCCCATTACATGGGAGAAATTCCTAGAAAAATTCAACGAGCAATATTTTCCACCCTCTGTTCAGATGATTAAGGAATCTGAATTTCTGCACATTCGACAAGGGCAAGATGAATCTTTTGATGACTACTATGCACGTTTCACCAATTTGTCTCGATATTCAACCCTCTTTAGGCAATGTGAAGATGAAGGCAGTATGGCAAACATACTGATTTATGGCTTGAAGTATGAAATAAGGGAGAAGCTTGTGTCGCAGCAATTCTCACAATTGATTCAAGCGGTGGAAGCTTGTCGATTGATCGAAAGAAATTTGAAGGAGCTCAGGAAGACTAGAGTCTTTCATAGTAGCGGCCCCAGTCGTGGCAGTTTTACCCGTGGAAACTCATCGCAGAAACGGAAGACCAATTGGAGTAATTTCCGTGAAGGAAACAAGAGGCCATTCCAACCTGGGCAGCAGAACTTCCCAAGGGTACAGACATCCAGAGCATGTCCAAAATGCGGAAGGTATCATCAAGGAACTAATTGCGAAGGAAAGATTGTGTGCTACAAGTGCCAGCAGCCGGGGCACCTTAGCACAAACTGTCCGCAAAAAGCACTGGAGGCGAGGCCGCAAAACCCAGGTCAAGTTTTTGCTTTAACGAATGAAGAAGCCAGAAAATCTCCGGAAATGATCAAAGGTACTATTTCTCTTAATGGGAATTTACTCCAAGCATTGTATGATTCTGGTGCTAGCCACTCGTTTATTTCATATGATTGTGCAAAGCGGCTAGGAATGCATGCTTATAGACTACCATATGATCTACTAGTAGCCACACCACTTGGTGCGAAATCCTTAGCTTCTGATGCATGCCTTAATTGTATTGCGAGCGTAAATGGACGAGATTCAAACATAGATCTTATCCGACTACCGCTTAGTGGCATCGACGTTATTCTCGGTCTTGATTGGCTGACGGCTAACAATGCGATAATTGATTGCGGAAGTAAACAGATATCCTTTGCACCCCCGCACAACCGAAGCAAGGTTGATGGGAGTCTGAGTTATATCTCAGTTTCGGAAGCAGAAAAATGCATAATGCATGGTTGCCAAGCATACATGGTATTTTTCTCTGTAAAGGCGGAAGCTGAACTCTCACTCAAAGACATTCCGGTTGTCAATGAGTTTCCTGATGTGTTTCCAGAGGATCTCACTGAGTTACCTCCTGAAAGAGAAGTTGAGTTCGCTATTGAATTGATGCCTGGAACGGGATCAATATCAAAAGCACCATACCGAATGGCGCCGAACGAGATGCAGGAGTTGAAGAAGCAACTTGAAGAACTGCTGGAGAAAGGGTTTATTCGACCCAGCGTGTCACCTTGGGGAGCCCCCGTATTGTTTGTTAAAAAGAAAGACGGAAGCCTACGACTTTGTATCGACTACCGTGAGTTGAACAAAGTAACTATCAAGAATAAATACCCACTTCCCCGAATCGATGATCTACTCGACCAACTATCTGGTTCCTGTGTATTTTCAAAGATCGATTTGCGCTCAGGATACCACCAGCTTCGAGTAAAAGCCAGTGATATTCCAAAAACAGCTTTTAGAACCAGATATGGGCATTACGAATTTCTTGTGATGCCTTTCGGATTGACTAATGCACCTGCCGTATTCATGGATTACATGAATCGGATTTTTCGCCAGCACCTAGACAAGTTTGTAGTAGTATTCATCGATGATATACTGATCTATTCAAAAAGCAGAGAGGAGCACGAGGAACATCTGCGAATCGTATTAGGTATACTACGTGACAAGCGACTTTTTGCTAAGTTTAGCAAATGTGAATTTTGGCTGCCAGAAGTGAGATTTCTGGGCCATGTCATAACTCGCGACGGAGTTGCCGTTGATCCTAGCAAGGTAGAAGCGGTTCTGGACTGGAAGAGACCAGAAACAGTGACAGAGATACGTAGCTTCCTGGGTCTAGCGGGATACTACCGCAGATTCATTCAGAATTTCTCGCGTCTTGCCTTACCATTGACAAAGCTCACAAGGAAAAACCAACCTTTTGTGTGGGACGAGGACTGTGAGTCGAGTTTTCAAATACTGAGGGAGAGGTTGACTACAGCACCAGTATTGATCATCCCAGATCCAGATGAGACTTATACAGTATATAGTGATGCCAGTGGACAAGGATTGGGATGCGTCCTGATGCAACAGGGCAGGGTAGTAGCTTATGCCTCTCGTCTGTTAAAGCCTCACGAGTTGAACTATCCTACGCATGATTTAGAACTTGCAGCTATCGTGTTTGCTTTAAAAATATGGAGGCATTATCTCTATGGTGCAACCGTAGAGTTATACTGCGACCACAAGAGTCTGAAATACCTTTTTGATCAAAAGGAACTCAACATGAGACAACGTCGCTGGATGGATTTGCTAAAAGATTACGATTTGGAGATCAAGTATCATCCGGGTAAAGCAAACGTTGTAGCTGATGCACTCAGTAGAAAAACGGTACTCACTGCGTACATGATGATACAAGAGCGGAAACTACTTGAGGAGTTCAGAGACCTAAACCTGACCAATCAGGTTTGCATGAACCACTGCACATCCGATGACATCTATCTTGAAAGTCTCCTTGTTAGTCAAGGGGAATATGATCTGAGAGATGCGGTTGAGGAAGCTCAAAAGCACGATGAGTGGGCTATAGCAGCACGGGAGATGATCTCACGAGGAGAGACCCAAGACCGTGACCTATCGCCAAGTGGCTTGGTCAGATACAAGAAGCGGATCTACATTCCGAAGGATGGTGAATTACGACAGAAGATACTAGACGAGGCTCATAAGAGCAGATATACTCTACATCCGGGAATGGTCAAAATGTACCGGAACTTGAAATCCGAGTTTTGGTGGCCCAGATTGAAGAAAGATGTAACTGAATACGTAGGAAAATGTTTGACCTGTCAAAGAGTTAAAACTGAACACCAACGACCCCCTGGTCTTCTTCAAGGTTTGGAAATTCCGGAATGGAAATGGGAGAACATTACCATGGATCTAGTGGTAGGGTTACCTAAGATCAGACAACACGACGCGATTTGGGTAATTGTTGACCGATTGACTAAGTCGGCACACTTTCTCCCCATTAGTATTAACTACTCACCAGAACGTTTGGCGGAGATTTATATCAAAGAGATCGTAAGACTTCATGGTGTACCTAAGAGTATTGTCTCTGATCGGGACCCGCGATTTACGTCCCGATTCTGGGAGGCTTTGCATGCAGAGATGGGAACTAAGCTAAGACCTAGTACGGCTTATCACCCACAGACCGATGGTCAATCTGAAAGGACAATACAGACGCTAGAAGATATGCTTAGAGCGTGTGTATTGGATTTCAAAGGCCATTGGGATAAACACTTACCGCTGGCCGAATTCGCTTACAACAATAGTTACCATTCGAGCATACAGATGGCTCCGTTTGAGGCATTGTACGGGCGGAAGTGTCGATCACCTATATGCTGGACAGAATTGTCGGAGCGAGAATTCATCGGGACAGATTTAGTTGATAAGACCTCCAAGCAAATTGCATTGATCAAACAGAGACTCCTAACAGCACAAAGCAGACAGAAGAGTTACGCTGATAAGAGGAGAAGACCACTAGAATTCGAGGTTGGAGACCATGTGTTTCTCAAGGTATCCCCGGTAACTGGTGTTGGAAGAACGCTTAAAAGGCGAAAGCTAAGTCCTCGTTACATTGGGCCATTCGAAATCTTGGCAAAACGTGGACCGGTCGCATACCAGTTAGCCTTACCCCCGAACTTGAGTAAACTCCATGATGTTTTCCATGTTTCCCAGTTGAAGAAATACCAACCTGACCATGACCATGTTATTCAGTATGAGGATGTTGAGGTGCGACATGATAACACTTTTGAGGTCGAACCGGAGCGAATTCTCGACTACCAACAGAAGCAGCTTCGACACAGGAATATTCCTTTTCTGAAGGTGGTCTGGAAGGGTTTATCGCCTAATGAAGCAACTTGGGAAACAGAGGAAGATATGAGGGAAAGATATCCGGAGTTCATGGCTCAATGTTTAGTTAGTATGGAGTAAATTTCGAGGGCGAAATTTTATTTAACGGGGGGAGAAATGTAATATCTTATATTTTGGGAAATAATAGAAATAAAATTATATCTTGTAAACCGTGAACTAGGTTTCTTGGGTAAGGGCATATTATGAATCAGTGAATTTTTGTCTCGAAGATGGTGTCACCCGAAGTAATTTCTGTTTCCGGCAGTGTCCGACTTAAAATCTTTGACAGATTACGAAATATCCTGAATGAGGTCAAAAATTCAGTTGACCCAGATATTTCTAAAGAGGAAGAATAGAGCTTCAAGGCTGTGCTTCTGGATTTTGAGAATTTGCAAAAGATCACGCGATCAGAACACCGAACAGGGAGTTTTATCAGTATTTTATTAAAATATTATAAAACTTTTTCAAAAGGAGCCAGAGGAGAGTCACGGACTTTGTTTTTAGTTTTTTTTAGAAATTACGAAAAATGACCCAAAAACAAGAAATTACACTTAAGGACCCATTTTCCAACACTATAAATAGAGGCCTCACTTCTTCATTTTCTTCACACCAAACTCAGATCACAACGGTCGAGTTTAATAGAAGAGAGAATTCTTAGAGTTTAGAGTGAGAATTTAGAGTAAAGTTCTCGGAGCTGGAGAGAAGGAGTAAGAACTTCAAGGGTAAGTTCTTTGGTCCCTAGTCTTAAGATTTGGTAGTTTCTTTCGGTAATTATAGTAGAAAAGCCTGATAGAGTTTTTCTGAGTATGCTCTGTGGCTGCAGCTTAGCCTGATCTGTCACATCAGAAAAGAATTATTCTTGGGCAGTAATATTATTTACTAGTACAGTAAATACTATTTATCGAACAGTAAAAATTATTTACCGTCACGGTAAAAATATTTTACTGGTAATATTCACATGAATAGTAAATCTTCAGCATAGGATTCCACAAGTATTGCAAAGTTGATGGTCACTGATAAAAATGATATTATAGGATATCTGTGAACTTTTACCGCTGCTGCTGTTATACCGCTGTTTTCCGTTAGAAGTACCGTATTCGTCAAACGTACCAAAGCATCATCAACGAAGGTACGGACGCGTATTGTAACCTTAACTCTGATGCTTATGGTATGCTTATATGTGATAGATAGTCTGAAATTCTGTATTTTGAAAATTGATCATACACATACAACTTAATACGGGTTATAGTCTTGATAATGCCGTTATGTTTTCCTAGCGCTGAGGACACGGGTGTACACCGTGGCACTGGTGAATAGTGCAGACTATAATAACATGCATATTGCAGTGGCTGTGTTATGTTATTATTTGATTATGAATGTATTGTATGTGATTATTACTGTTTTTGCCATGGATATCTGTCATTCATATTTGATACATAAGCATGAGGTTAACCGTTACCTGAGGTTCAATGGTAATTTGAACCTCAGCTCTTGCTTTAGCCCCAGGATCCTCAGGAGGACAATCCAAGGAGAAGGGTAAGCAGGTGGCGTGAAGAGGCAGAAAAGGAGTTTTCTTTTAAAATCTTTAATTCTGTTTTTCTGAATATTCGACTCTTGGATGACTGTAACAGAAGACTGATGCACCTTAAATGAATGTTTTATCAGTTACTCGTTTCACGACTATTCCGATGCTCTACTCTGATTAAATCTTTTCAAATTCTGATCGAACTATTTCGAAAACACTTTAGAAAATTGGGATGTTACATAATATATATTACTTTTGAGGTAAAAAGAAACTTATCTTACCTTAAATATAGGATACAATTTATTATATAAATTATATTATAAACTTTATTCTATATTTAAGATAGAATATAGAAGTTTATTACTTTTGTTGGGAGGTGAGGGGGGAAAAAACAAACGAATCAGGCGCGAATCTGCAAGTTATGAGGAGATACTAAGAACCACGGGATGAATATATATTTGAACATGATCGATGGTTGCCTTAGCTTGTTGGTTTGCTTCCAAAATAAATGACAAAGATTGGCTTCAAATCAATTTTAATGAATGATGTTTTTATGTATTAGTACTATATTTTAGTGTTAACGATCAGTGATTCTAAAACTAAATTGATGATGAATTAAGAATTGGTGAATCATATATATATATATATGATGGAGCATGAATATATATATATCTATCATTAATGAAATGGGGTTATTATAAAAAAGAGAGAACAAATTAGAATATAGTAAAAAAAAGAGAATAAAGGAGGGGATGCATCGGAAAAAGAGAAAGGATGCATCAAAATGTTGTTTAGCTGTCAATCCCTCCAAGTACTACTCTCCCTCACGGGACACCATTTCATATCTTCACGACCGTTCTCTCTCTCTCTTTGTTGAGTCACTTTTACTGAAATACCCTTCTAAATTAACCTTAAAATTTGTGATAGTATATAAAACATCAATTTCCTTTTGCGCGTGTGTGTAGGGGCAATATCTTTCATTATTTCCATAGTTATGCATATTTCTTGTTCCACCTCATCAATTATTTCTTTATAATTATTTCCTTTGAAATGAAGAAAATCACGTGAACCTGTATTTATTTCTTCGAATCTTGAACAATACTTTATATATAAAATCATCTATTAGCTAAAACTTTAGCCATGCGCGCCTAATATGTTAGGTAGATTATTAGATTATTAGTTTTAAGTCATACTCATAGGCTTGTTCTAGTATGTTCATTCTTTTCTCATTTCTCAGTTTTGCGCGCAATTTATACATATGTCTTATTTCTCCGTGATTATAACATTTACATTTCGTTGGATTTTTATTATAATTTATTTTTTCTTTTTCCCCCTTTAAAATATCTTCGAAGTACACACACACGGATGTGACTTGGTATTACAAGAATTATTAATTATCCATTCTTTGCTGTTGTATCATAAGTCTACGAGGTTATACATCTAAAACCTAAACAAAAATATAGTTTTGATTCAATGTAACATATCTATATTGCTATATAAAAAAAATCAATTATATATTTATATATTATGATGAGTTGGAATATACGATGATTCTGATCTGTATTTTTCTTGATTTTTATTTTCGGGGAGGGTATGTACGTGATGACTGATGAGTCAGTGAAAAAGAAAAAGAAACGATTAGCATAGTTTAGTGTAAGGTACCACGTAAGACTCCTAAGAATGGAATAATTAAAATCCCACACATTTATGCACTCTCGTGAAAGCCCGATACTCACTGCTCTCCGGACTAAAAACTAGGCACGCTAGCTTCCAATAAATTACCATTTTATTTATTTCCTTCATAATTTCCTTTTTCCCTTAACTTTTTATGACTCATCCGATTTTTTGTAATCATCATTACAGTTACCTTTTGGTTTATAAAGTTGAATAGTAAAAATATAAGACACATTTATTTCACTTCATTATAATCTGGGAGAATTCATAACTGTTTTTGTTTTTGAGGGGTGGTTGTTGTTGTAGTTATGTATTTTGGATCAACCTGATGATGTTTTAAAATTAAAACTGTTCACTTAACCTCCAATTATTTCAAAGCAGACATAGTTGACTTTTTTGGAGAAATTAAGGAAGCTAATTAAATTACTTTAGACTATTTTTATTTTTACTTTTTTCTTCAAACTAGTTAGTTTAACTAATAAACTAATATATAATCTAAAGATGCACAATATATGCAATGATTAAGTAACTTATTTAGCTTCCTTAATATTTCCAAAGAAAGTCAACTATGTCTTATAATTAAGACCGGAGGTAGTAAGTTAAGTTGTTGGGGCGTCGGACGGAGATGTATAGAGAGAGTGAGGGAGAGAAAAGGAAATTTTGCAACAAAAAAATGAAAGCTAATTAAGAATTGTAAAATGGGGATAAGGTCAAATAAGTAATTGTGAAAGGGAAGAGCATAATTGAATGTGGGGGAGATGAAGCAGTAGAGGTGAAGGAAAGAGACAAGAGAATCACATATTTTCATTGTAAGCCGCATCACTCATTCTATCTATATATAAAAAAAACAATAAAGGCCCCAATTCTCATGGAAGCAGCAACAACGCTGGCAAGAAGCAGAAGCAAAAGAAGAAGAAGAGGAAGAAGAAGAAGAAGAAGCAGCGAGTAGCATATATATATATGTCTTCTTCAACAAGAGATCAAAGAAAGAAAAAACATTCTCAAAAGAAATCCTCATCAAATCATCAACAAGACGATGAGGCTGAATCTTCCACTTCTTTCCACGATGACTCGCCTTCGGTACACTATATAAATATATATATATTACTTAGCTTGCTCTCTTTATTGTGTTTATATATGTTCTATGTATGCCTTCATTGATGGATCGTGAATATTAATTATTAAATTTCATTTGTTCTTGTTATTTGCATAGGTGAGTGTTGAAACCCTAGAGAAGGGATTTCAAGTTAACGTGTTCTCTGAAAAGAACTGCCCTGCCATGCTCGTATCAGTTCTACAGGCCTTCGAACAACTTGGCCTTGATGTGCTTGATGCTAGGGTTTCCTGTGAAGACACTTTCCAGCTCGAAGCTCTTGGAGGATCCCAGGTATATATATATTGCCCTTTAATTTCTGCTTATTCGCTGTCTCAATTCATTCTTATGTTTTTTTATCCCCTTAATCCTCTCAAACATTAATTCTCAACTCTTGGATCAGTAAATCTGTATGATTAATTTTGATTGGTGATATTATTGCAGAGTGAAGAGAAGGAGATAGACGCCCAAACGGTGAAGCAAACGGTGCTGCAAGCAATCAACAATGTAATGGATTGATCGGAAAGTACTGATGATAGGAGCAAGAGATGAAGTACCCCTTTTTTTGTCTTCTTCTATTTTTCATTTTCAAGTGTAAAATTCACATATATCCAAATTCCAAAGTGAAAGGCCAAACCTGAATTACCTCTTCCAAGTTGGGTGTCAGCAGAAAATGAATGGACAGGAATTTATACAATTTTTTAAAAAGAAAGTAGCTATAAAAAATTTAAAAATTAATCCAAATACTTGCGCTTGTTTGAGCATTAATATTATAAATAATGTCCAGTACCTTTCGCAAACATCGTATACCAACATTGAATAAAAAGTTTCGGAAATATCAAAGATTGAACTGCTTACTTATATATAGTAGTACTTATTTTTGCAACATTCTTACTTATAGTACCTTAAATAAATTAGTTAGGATTTCTTATGTAATATCTGATGAGTTGAATACTTGGTGGAGTTGATAGCATTAATTGAAAGGAATGAAAATTTAAATAGATATTAATGATTGCTAGATCGTTGAGTGAATGAGACTCGAGTTCATTTAGGTTAGGATGATTATTTGAGTCTTATAAATTTAAAAATATCATTTGAGAAACCTAACTTAGATGGGCCAATTATGACTCAAATTTAACTTAATACGAGTAGCCAAGTATATGAAAAATTTACAAGATTATTGTAGCATCTCTATTCTCTAATGATACATGGTATTTAAATAATTAATTAAATCTAATATGGTAAAATACCTTATTGAGAGTTGAATGTTTGGGTTTGACTCAAAGTATTAATGAAAATATATAAGATCACGGTAACATGTTGAGTATTAATTCACGTGGGGAAAAATCCTCCTCCAAAAGCTAACATGTCTAGTATAAAAAAAAAAAGCTAACATGTCTAGTTTTTTTAAACACGTTACACTTGAGAGAATATTTAATCCAGCTAATTAAAAAATCATCTAGCATCCCATATTTCTTCATATCGGATTGACATAACGTACTGCTCTATGTCTCCATCAAAACATCTGTTCCTAATCCTGGGCCTACTTTTAGGGAGGTGTATATGATTATTTCAAATTACTTTTTTTTTTTTCAAAATGATGACATGCATCTTCAAAATACCAATCCTTTTATTCAAGATACACGCGCGCATATATATATATATATGTATGTATGTATATATGTATTTATGTATGCAATACATATATATATGTAAGTATGACAAGGATAGGAAAATTAGTACATCGGAGGCCAGAAGCCCACCCACGGCCCAATTAAAAAGGTTAATGGACTTTTTGTTTCTGGCCACATCTTGACTCTCTCTTGAGGTCAGGGAATGGGTTTTTGTTCCAGCATTTCTAGTCCAAGAAAATAATCTCGGATCTCAACGGTTGTCAATTAGGTTTTTCTTTTGGGCTTAATCACAAGTACCGAGCCTCTATGAGAAAATAGTGTAGGTATATTTTTTTAAAAATATTTTTATAAAAAGAGAACAGATATAGGTTCATCAGATACGAATTGCAATTTTTTTTTCAATGCCAAGGTAACTGTACTTTTTTTTCCCTTCAATTTTTAATTTAGTATCTCTGTATTTTTCTCCCATAATTAATTGCTTTAGTTTGCTTTTTTTAGTATCGTTAACTCCTGTTAGCGGTTAACGGTGCTAATAGAATAAAGTTGTAAGATCTAATTGTACTAATAGAGCAAAATTAATTATTTAATGAAGAGGGAAAAATACACAGGTACCAAGTTAAAAATTGAAGAAAAAACTTGCAAATGGTTTTTTTTCCTTTTTTTTTTTTATGTCAAACCAAGAATTATATGATTAAGTCTTTGAAAAAAAAAAACCTCATTTGATCCATAATATAGTACCTATTTATCTAATTTAAAAAGTTTAAGAAAGCTAAATAAATTATTTAATTATAACCAACAAAATCATGACATAGTTGGTAGAAGGCTGAATCATTTAAACATGATGTCTTGGGTTCGAATCAAGCTGTGTATAGAAAATACTTTGTTGGGAGATCAGACAAAACACACTTTAGTGATCTTTACACCTTGTGAGGATTAGTCTATAGCTATCAGCTGGGGAAATTGCTTGGATTCTACAAAAAGATTTACTTAATTATAATATATGCGGCATGGCATACATCTCTAAAAATATTTTCGTATAACATTAGATTATATATCAATTTACTCTCATAGTTCTTAATATAAGATATATTTAGGGAGTGGATATTGGTTTTAAATATAAGACAAAGTTTTCATATTTGTCACCCATTTCCTAATTTACCTCTGTTGATGCTATCAATAATTAAGGAGGTGAGTGAATGAGAGAATTAAGAAAGATAATTAGGATATTTAAAAAATACATGTCTTATAACTAATTTTTTTAATCTAATCAAAATAGATAAAAATATCTTATATTAATGACCGAAAGAGTATATATAATTTAAGTAACTTAGTTTGAAAAAATGAAAAATATTAGATATAAGATGGAAAAATGTCTTATATTCAAGACTAAAATTTAATCCCAAACTAAGTGCTATATTTAGGACTGAATCGTTACATTTTTATTAGAAGATTGATTAATTGAGTCCAACTAAACTTTCTGACCCAATTCTAATATTTGTTGAAAAACACACACAATATTATTATTAATCGAGAGGAGGTGATGGAAACAAAGTAATGAAAGCACTCGAGTGTTCATAATAAAGCGATTACTACATGCAACAGAAGAGAGCGGAGTTATAATTAAAGACGCACAGCATATAACACATTAAATTAGAAGTGGTAATTAAGACATCATCTCGAGAGAACAAGTGGAGCCTCCATCTGATCTCCTCAATTTATTTATTTATTTTTTCTTCCCTAGCCTCTTCAGCAACCATTCATGCATCATCTAGCTCCCTCCTCTGTTTTCAGAACCTTATGCTGCAAAAGAATCGATATAAAAAGCGTTAATTATATCTGATTAACTTCTAACTAATCAACCTCTTCCATTCTCTATATAATTACTGCGTCAAATGATTTGGCATTACAATATGAGGTTTATTTTTGAGAAATATGCAATTCATACGTGCATATATAGGTAACAAATATAATGGTGCAATTTCATGAGATATTATGAACTTGATGGAAAAAAGAAGGAATTAAAAGGGGAAACCTGGCGCAGTTGGTGGACATGCTGATCTTGTAGGGGATGAAAACTCTGCACGTAGGAGGTAGAGCCTCAGCGAACTGCGATTTGACTCCCGGCACCCTACTGGCAGCTACTTTGAGGCAGTTACACACTGCCTGGCGGTCCGGGGTGGTTCGAGCAGAGTTGACGGTGTTTCTCACTCCGTTGCAGCATGCTGGCGGAGGAGCGCCGCCATTCTTAAGGTAATTGATGCACGGCGCTAGGTTGCTTTCCACTTGGCCACACGTAATGGCCTCAGCCATGGGTGGAGCCGCCACCAGCAGCACCACCGCCATGCACGCTGCAACCACGATCAACCTACCCATCATATTCAGAGATTGGTTTCTTCGGGTTTAATATTTTTTGGTAAATTTGGTTTGATATTTGTGAGTGGCAAGTGATGTGTGAATCAAAGTGCTTATATAGAAAGTGAGACACGTACAGTATCCCAGCTAGTAGCTAAGAGTTATGGGGACTGGCCTGCACTGCAGAGCCTTGAGTTGGTGGTAGTTGCCTCCAATTTAATGCTCTCTCATCTCTATCTTCGAAATATATACATATATTGAAGGTTTTCGTGATTAGGCTTATTTACAAGAGAAAATTGCGAACTTGTTCCCAATTAACAGAATTAATTAATTAATTAATTACAATACGGTTCTTTAAAATCATCAAATTTGCAGTGAATTCTTAAGAGATTTGGGTGCTATTAATTTCAATTATGAGAATACAATTCTTCCCCAATAACAAGTTTAGAGCATCGAATGACAAGTTTAAAAAAATCAATGATAAGTTACACAGAAATCAATGACAAGTTTAGAACAATCAGCAACAAGTTAAATGACAAAACTATAAGTTTATAAATAAATATCGTAGACATAGAATTTGTCATTGGTTGCTCTAAAGTTTTCGATGATTTTCATGTAATTTGTCACTAGGACGAAATTGTACTTTCAGATTTGAGCTTGAGTATAATTTTATTATTTAAAAGGACTTGATTGTATAGGATCTGATTGCAATTTTCCTATTTACAATTGTAAAATCAAAATATATCGTTGAAGTGTCCATGTTAATTTACACGTTGAATAAAAGTGGCCTGCCAGTGTTAGAGATAGTAGCGATCAGGATAATGTGGCGTCAACTCTAGATGGATGATCCCGACACACATTACAAGAAACTCAGATAAAACATGGAAAGTGTCATCCAACTTTAATAATTTTAAGTGAAATTGCATGCTCTTATTTTTCTTCTTCCAGATTTTGAGTTTCTGCCACGAATTTTGGCACTTTTTTTTTTTCTTACTCTTCTTATTATTTGTGAAAGGATATAGAGCATGTCCAAAAAAAAGAAAGGATATAGAGAAGATATATCACAAGTTGCAGTAAACATTCAAAATCCGATTTTCTCCACCATGTGGGCCTTTTGTAAAGCGGAGTCAACAATCAAGTTCATGCATGACACAAAAAATTGGATCGGTCCATCAAGTAACTTTGTAGATTGGATGTTCGTTCATTATCATCATGAACATGGGATCGATCGTATGTTAGATCATCCACAGTAAATTTGTAACACACCCACTCATAATATAAATATATTGGCATGGTCATCAGTCTAAGTCGAAATATAATACTACTAATAAACAAGGAGTGAAATCCTCTTTCTTCTCACCTGTGAGGTGGATTTAATTTTCTGTGCTTGGACAGAATAGGCTCTAGCTAGTAGTTGATTCTTTGTATCTCGTTCTTCTGAACTTGAATCCGCTGTGTGTCTCTCTCTCTCCACTTCTTTTCCAACCTCCAAGGAGTTATAAAACACTTGGTCTTGAACAGTTAGTATCCGAATAAGGTTACAGATTTGATTTGACAAAAGGATACGACGATTAACCTAGTAACATGAGCTCCCTTCAATCTGTTGCCAGTTAAGTGATTTTTAGAATTGACTCGTCCTTTTTAATGTTGATGGTCGATGTTCAAGTACCTGTGAAAGGTTCAAAATTGACATGATCTCCCATTGATTTGAAATTGCATGGAAGTCCCTCTTCCCCTCCCTTATCCCTTAGGGTCTGTCTGGTACGAGGGATTTGGAGAAGGTAAAATTTTTAAGACTTGGATTTTTTTTTTTTAAAATAAAGAAGTGTGGTTAAAAGTTTTTAATTAATTTTATTACTCTTTTATTTTACATCTCATCTTTATTAAAATTTTATAACTCTACTTCTCCAATTTTTTAAAAATCTCTCGCAATTTTTTTTTTTTGAAAATCCAACTTATAAGTTTTTCCCCCTCTCCTCCATTTTCCCTCCTTGCAAACAGCCCCTTAATGATTTGGATTTTGTTAAAATGGAGAAATATTGAGGAATTAAATCGAGTAAAGTGATGCCAGAATTATGAGCAATAATGGAGAGACCACACATATATATATATATATATTTATTGGGAGCCCAGTTTGGAGGCCTCCATATAGTAGTTGGAAAAAATTGTCTATGCCATTTCGTTTGTTCAGAGCCGACTTCATGCAATGCACTAGGCTGAACCTTAATTATTTGTAAACGAAAATATCGAGTTGCGTACGATAAAAGTTGGAGGCGAAGAATGGGTTAAGCAGAAGGAATATGGCCAAGGCATGGCTTCCCATTAATTTTGTGTCATAATTCAGAAACCAAACTTGATCTTTCTGAGATTTTCCATTCCTTATCGCATGGCTTTAATGTCCATGTACGTTTCCTCTGCAATTTCATGTGTTGCCCATAATGAGTAAGTAAAGGTAAAACTGCATACAAGCTTGCTGGTTGCACCATGTTTGTTTCACTTTGCAAGTCACAAGTTCGATTCCGTATGCATCATTCAGCGATACATAACTGACAATGCGTGGCTTAATAATTCCTTTTTTCACAACACTAAAAGAAAGCAATAAAGCGTGTTGCTTTGATTGAGACTACCCAAGCTTTAAGGACCCGTTTGTTACGCTGAAAGTAGGCGGAAGGAAAGAGAAGATTACATATCTTCCATTACAAAATGCGTTTGGTAGCCGTATCTTCCTGGAAACCATCTTCCAGCAACGCTTGATCTTCCCTTAGACATAGGAACCTCCATTCCATCCGAAAATGGAGAGAAAGTTCAAGTCTTCCCGGGAGACTAAAAAATTGGACATAAACACCCTATAAAAAATCACATCTCTTGCGCCACTGTTGCAGATTTCATCACATCTCTTGTAGATTTCTCTTCTAGACTCTTGGAGGTGTGCCTGCTGTGTAATTTTCTCCTCTGGGATGGAGATTCGACATTGTTGTCAACAAGTGGTTGTTAAAGAGAATTTTGCAGGCCTGGGTGTTTCTGTTTTTGATTGTATGTATCGCTTTTTTGTCTACACTTGTGTCCTCTTTTATTGATTAAAATTATTCTTTTAATTTTTTTTCTTCTTCCCGGATTCAAAGCTGGTTTAATACATTAGTCATCTTTTGATCTTCTTATTTGGACCCTCCTTGGGATTCTGGGCATTCGGGTTCTGGTGTTTCGGGTGCTTGTGTCTGAACTGATGTTGTCCTGTTTCGATATGAACTGATGCAGAAATTTGGTTACTGTCAAAATTTTGGTTCGAACGCGTTCTCACTTTAGTGTATTACTTTCGAACTTAACGCCATCGTTCGAGCGTACGTTTGAATCAATCAAATGATTTTCTCCATTTTTCATTATAGGGGTATAATGGGAGTGAAGGTCGCAATGAAGGAGATGGCGCCAGTGACCATTGACAGAAGTGAAGGTTATAGATGAGAGTGAGGAAGAAGGTTGCAGATGAGAGTGAGGAAGATGGTGTGGTTGTTTTATTTTTTAGGGGCATTATTGGTATTTTACCTCTCCTTCCCACTTAACCAACTTCCTTTTCTTCCTACCAAACATTTTATTTTCCCTCAACTAACTTCCTTTCCCTAGTGTACCAAACAGCTCACATTTTTAAAGTTCCTTCTTAATCTTCCATTCCTTTCCTTTCCTTTCCTTCTCCAAATCTTCTTTGTAACAAACGGGGCCTAAGTACAAATTGTTATCGATTACCCAGATTTATGGGGATGATTATGATTTTTTTTTTTAAAAAAATGTCATGTTATTTAAGCTAATTAATTTCTTTAATCTAATCAAATTAGTTAATTAAACTTTACACCACATGAATATTATTTTATTTTATTTTTGGTACATGAGTATTGATTGATTAAATACTAGTAATGGCGAACATGATCCCCACAAAAAAAGAAAAAGAAAAAAGAGTAACGTGGGCATTACGTGGCGCGCATGCAAGCATTCTGTGTTCTTATTCATGGGCCACGCGTTTTTGCTTTGACCCTTTTACAGTTTTACATTTTTACCTATGATTGAATTATTCCCTTCCCTACAAAAGTAAGCCCTCTCCAAAACAAATAAGCTGCATGTATTAATTATAGTATGTGTATGCAGTATGCGTGTGCTCATTCTGACAAAAAATAAAAATATTAAATGTTCAATATCGTCCCAATAAGGTCTGAGGCAGATCGCAAAAAATCCGGATCTGGACTTTTATATGTTTGTAAACATTAGTTTTAGAAATAAATGTAATAAAGGAAGATAATTGTATCAAAACAAATAAAATAAACAATTGCCCATTGTTACAGAGTATTTTAGCATAGAGGAGATTATGAGTACTATATCCCATGCTGTCAAATAGAAGTGTGTGTTAGGCGTGTTTAATTTGCTCCCCCCCCAAAGCGGTATTTGTTAGAAAGAGCACATCAGATAATAAATATAATCTTCTTATTAAAAAATGATTGTATGAAGTCAATTAAAGAAGAAAATAAAATGAGTAACAAAATAAAAAACAAAATATAAGAATTCAACGAGGAAAAATCTCCCCTTCAATGGGAGTGAGAGCAGATGACCATGGCTTAAAGCGAAAAATTCCACTGGCTTCAAATAAAAAGGAATACAATATTTAATATTCTAGTATAAAGTTTAACTATAGCATGACTACAACTTATCCACAAAAATCACCAAGTGGTATTAGAGCCAAGTTAGTTGTTAACTTGCTTGAGTGCTGGAGACAAAAGAAGGATTATTTCTTTAAATGGCCAGAGGGTGTATATGATAGAAGCTTTTGTCGCTAGTGCAACACCTCAAAACTCAAATGACCAAATACTTAATCAAAGTATATTTGAAATATTGCCAATAAACAAAAGCCCATTTATTTACAGGGTCAAATTAATTCCCTAAAATATTTCAAAGGTAATAAAATGCGGAAGTCTTAAGATTATGATAAATACAAATAATATAACATATGCTTGAGGAGTACAAAAGAGCTTTCAAGATTTACTCCATATGTGACTTCCCCTGCTTCCTAACAATTTCCTGAAAAAAATAAATATAGTAACTATAAGATCTAAAGATCTCTGTAAACATTGGTCATTCAAAAATATACATGCAAACAAAGATTGAGAACATACAGTTTCAAATCCAAGTTCAACTAACAATAATTTATTAATATTATCAATATAAAACCTTTCACAAACTAATTCTCGATTTAGTTACCAAAATCCCCTCCTAAAAAAGGTTCTAAAACCATTGACCATCAATTCATTTTCCAAATATTATTCACAAGAGATTTTACAAAACATGTCTCAAACTTGTTACAAAAATAATTATACAAAAGTTTTATCATTCAAATTATAAATCATATATATAACATACCAAGCAAATGATTGATGCACTGACCATCCTTATTACCCTTGACCAGCCTTATAACGGTTGACTAGAGCCATAGGCTAACACATAGTCTAATAGAAATATCCATTTAACTTGATTGTCCCAAGCTCACCGGTTCTTGAAATGTACTCGGTAAAAGGTGCAAAGCTCAAGTTTGGACTATGACTCCTCTCCTTAAAAGAACACAACTAAGGAGGTGTCATATGTCTCAATTCCAATCCTAGCCAAAGGAAGCATGGAAGAAGAGGCTTTGACAAGTATCATATACTGTGCACCAAATGATGTCATAAAGAGATCTCATCATAGAAATTCCTCCTTACTCCAATCTATGACAACTCTACAACCTTGCATATGCATTAATGTCAAACAATCATAACATTGGTAGGTATATACAAGTTTCAATAATCAAAGTATAGCTCCAAACATTATTTATCAAATAGTCTGTCTTCATTATATCCAAAAAAAAAAAAAGTATGTGTTCAATCATCTTTAAGATAACAAATAACATCATATAAAATATATAACATTATTTTAAAATCATTTATAATAAATAATATTTTCATTGTAACACATAAGCATGCTTAAACAGTTTTCCCAATATACTTAACTATGAGTTTTAATACACACAAGCATGCTTGAATAGTTTTCAATCTCATCAATATAATTTTAGTTAATTATATAATTCCAAATCAAGCCCTCAACAGGCACAAGCTATCTCAAAACAGTGTATATAGATATATACTCTCTTTGGTCCTAACTATAAGAACAATTTTGTAGTGTAATTTACACTACAAAAGTGTTACTGTAATTAAGACCAGAGGTAGTAGTTGACAAGTATATAAAAGAATAACTAAGGTTACCTTTACTCCAAGCTTATTTCTACCAATACTTGAATGTTTCCAATTTGTTAATACTACCATTCTGATCATATTTATAACTCCACTTTGACCAAAACATTTAGTCCTTTTTATAAGTCCATTTTGACTAAATAAATGAGATTGTGACAATTTTGCCCATAGTAATGATGCTGAGAGAGATTGGCTAGCCTTGTTGGAAAGAGAAAAAGATGAGAGAGATTCGACAATAAATTTTAAAAGGTACCCATTCATAAATGAGGGTAAAGTTGGAAATTTGTTCCATAAGCATTAAGATACTTACCTCTTCTTGGTATGTGAGATTTGGTCAAACTGGACTTATCAATAGGATTAGAGTAGTAAATAATTTCCACCAGTTGGCTCCTCTTCTCTTTCTCTCTCACACTCTTCTCATGCTGTCAGGTGCGTGTGCGTGTTGTTTGTGTGGTGTGCCTGGGGTATGGACTAACAATATATATATATATATATATATATATATATATATCAAAACATACCCTCCACCTTTTTAATATACGGTGAGCAGAATCGGAACCAGGAATTTAAATTTGGGGGCGACGAAAATTATAGAATAGAACTTAGGTTGTTTATGAAATTACATTTCATCCTTATAAATATTTCAATATGTTCATTTTAATCCCTCCACGAAACTTTTAGTGGGGACTAAAACAAAAATATTAAGATTTTTATGAGGCTGAAATTTAATTTCCTATTGAGTACTATTCTGTAATTTTAGGGGTGGTGGGAGTGACCTCTAGCCCCTAATTTCGCCTCGGACGCTGAGTTCCCTTACCCACCGTTATCAATATATTGTATTTAATATTATTATATCATAATATATGATGTGTGTGTGTGTTAAAAATTCTTAAACTTTCACTTTTGAAAATTTATTCTTAAACTCTTACTTTAGAAAATTTATTTTCATAGAGTAATTACATGGCAAATTTTAATTACTATAAATTAATTTCTCTAAAAATATTACTTAATTCTAAAATAAAAATTGAGATGTTATAGCTAGAGGCAGTGTGGATGCTATTAATATGAAGGCATCATCAAATTTGTAGCATCAAAGGCTTAGTCATATCAATTAAAAAATTGGGGAAGGATGTACTTCTAGGATTGGAGAAGTGAAATGTTCTCGCTACATGGTTTATTAACAAGCTAGAATATTTTTCAGGAAGAATGTTTCTTCAAGTAGGTCAAAGATGTTTGAATGGATACACCTTGATATTTGTAAAAAGTTTGAAGCTTATTATGTGAACGCTGGATTGGCTGCTGTCTCTATATAGTCATGACTCGCATGTGTACGAGTTTCGCAAGTAATAAAGTGATTAGTAAAGCATCGTTCCCACGAGGATTTGTTTAACAAATTGGTCAAGCAAGAGGCTTAGTGAATTCAATCAAGTTGAGCTAGAACAAAGTTTTCATGTGGAATGAGAATTTTCAAAGACTTTTTCTAAAACTAAAAATTGCTAAAGGAAAATGACTATTGACTTCAAGGATAATGGAGCCTAGGATTTTTCTTCCCCTTTTGCATTTCATAAAACTTGGGTAACTTCCTCTCTAGTAGCATTTCAATACATATATGTGTTAGTCTAAGGTTCAAAAACACTTGAAACGCTCTCTCAAGTCAAAATCAAGTTTCTCTTCTCACTAAAATGCACAATCTCTTGTTACAATTAGTGAGAATCAATATTTAAGCAACAATCCTAATGTGACAATGCAAGGCTAGTAAATATATCTCTATTTTACCAACAAACCATCCATTTATCAAGTAAACTTCAAGACAAACATGATTTCAATCAAGTTCTACACTTAGATTAGCTCTCTCGAGTCAAAACCCAAGTGAATAAATCATCTAAATGGAGGCCAATCACTTAGAAGCATTAAGCCAAGGTTGAAATCAACACACATATATATTTATCTACTAAAAGAGAGAAATATTCAAGTATTAATCCATACAAAAGGGTAAAAGAACCCTAGAATGAAAGGTTTAGCTACTCATGTTCAAATACAAAGAGATTCTAAGCAAAGAAATTGAATACATGAAGAAACTAAGAAGAAAAAAGGAGAAAAGAGGAAGAACCGAGGTGAAATCCCCAAAATCTCTCTTAGGTTGAGCACCCAAGCCTCCAAGATTGTCCAAATCTTTCTCCCAAGCTCTTCCCTTGTGTGCCCACTTATTTCCTTAGGTCAAGAGTGTGTTTTTCGGCCCTTCCCTTTAGGTTAAATAAGGTTTTTCTGTTTCTGAAATGAAAAAACGCGCAGCAGTACTTTCAGCATTTTTTACGACTGGCTGCGGCCAGTGGTCGACTGGCCGCGGCCAGTGACACAGAGAACTACTTGATGCGGCCAGTTGTACACTTGCTGCGACCAGTTGCACAGGTTCTTCTAATTTTGCACTGCTTCACATCCTTTATTTCTTTCCTTGTTTCTTGATTCTTATAGAGTTTCAAAGCTTGTCTCCACTTTCCTACAAAAGAGGAAGGAATTATCAATTCTCAATTAAATCACAAACTCTATAGGATAAAACAAGGATTTCTTTGATATTTGCTTTATACTTTGATATGCACATTTTCCTCTATAACTTCATTTCTATGCACATTTTGAACCAAAAATAGATAAAAGGAGAGAGAAAATGTGCTGGAATGTTATCAATTTCTAAGAGTTAACACACCCCCAAACTTAAATATTTGCTTGTCCTCAAGCAAAAACATGTATCTTCACTAAATTTCTTTAGTATTTGTCATCGATGCATAAATAAGTTTATCCTCATCTACTGCTCAAAGAGTTATATAAAACAGGAAATCAACTAAATATGCACCAATAGACACTTCATAGATTTAAAACATGCTTTTCAAGAATTTCAAAATGTGAGTGTGTGAATGGAGTCAACATGTACTCCTTTTGCTCTTGCCAAAGTTAAAAGCAACAATTCAAATCATATAACTATATTCAAACAATTAATTCCAGCATTCTCTAATTTCTTCCTCTTTTGTTCTAATCCACTTCACTTGACTTAAAGATCAAAGGGACTTTTCAGCTTGTAATGGGGTTAGGGGTTAAGGTGCTCAAAAGAAAAGGTAAAGGATAATCAACAAATACCTCAAGATAGATGATAACCACTCAAGGGGTTTCTTCCTTTTCTCATTAACCATACTCCCCCAAACTTAAACCAAATTGATCTTTTCCATATCAAGCCTTCTTGCATTTTTCATTTTTTGTTGTTGTTGTTGTTGTTGTTGTTTTCCCCCCCCCTTTTATATACACTTTTTTTTCTTTTTTTTTTAGCTCTTTTTTTTTAAGGCTTGATTTCTATACATTATGAACCCTTTTACTTTCTACATTCTTTTCTAATCATTTAACACTCTACTCATCACTACATTCCACAACCCCAATAAATCATCATCTATCTCAAAGCAAAGGAATCATGGTTTTTCACATTGGCAAAGGTAGATAGATGTTAGGTTTTTCAAAAGGAATCTATAATTGGTTTTTTAATAAGGCTCAAAATAAGGGTTCAAAAGGGAATAGAATCAATTAGGTAGGCTTGAAAGGCTCAACCGCATTTTATGAAGTGCCCTAATCCTTTCTTTAAATCTTATGAAATAAATCAAAAGCTTTGAAGAAGTCTAAAGATTATTTTGAAATCAACAATTTGAAACAAAGGCATATAACTTATTTTGCCACAAAGCCCTTCAACAAGAACATCCAGAAAAAGTTAACTCCAAATAGTGCTTTCTTAGTTTGAAAATTCCTGAATAACATGATTCATCACTATAATACATTCATCAATGCACATTAAACAAAATTTCCTATCAAACATAAAAGATTGAGTAGTAATTTCTATCATCGGATCATTCAAGCAACTTTGACAAATACCTAGAATTTCAGTTCATTTTAATATCCTTCACAAACAAAAATTTAAGCATGAGAAATTTCAAACATTCCAACAATTTTCCTTCAAAAACTGTTCAAAATTTGCACTGTGCACTCATCAAAGTATCAAAAATTTTCAGAATTGCAGCAATTCACCCCCAAACTTAAAACAGACAATGTCCTCATTGTCAACTAAAAGAATGAGAAAGCAAAGAAATAAGACCTATACCTGAAGCAGCTCATATTCACAGCAAAAACAAAGAAATGAAGCAGACAATAGTCAGAATAAATGCTGTCTGTCTGTCATGATTAGCCAACAAGTATGAACAAAAACAACACCATCATGGTGAAAAAATTGATCGGTGCAACCTGTGACTAATCAATTTGCTGTACAGAAAAGTCCCAAAATTTTCACAGCAGAGAAATTCACAAACAGTTCAAAAATCTTGAAAACATGTATATATCATTCAGCTCATCATAGTCATGCTAGTGAATCCTAAAGGCAAACATATCCACACATTGTCATAGTGACCATCAGTAGTCACCACACAAAAGCCACAATAGTGTAACACAATGTCATATGCCCAAAACAAAACAAAGAAAAAGGACTATCACTTCTCAAGGGATACAGAACCCCACAATAAGCAGAAATTCAGGCAAAGCATCAAAATATTGGTGAGGAACAACAAAATCAGTCATCCTCAGGGTCAAAGAGTGTATAGTCTGTGTCTGAATGCTGTCTGGTTGCCTTTTTGGTGATCGATCTCGTCTTCCCCCTCCTCTCCTCATCATCTCTAGCACTACTCTCAGCCTCCGTGCTGCTGATGTCATCATCATCATCACTCTCATCATATTCTTCATCATCCTCATTGGCTGTCCCGTCACTGCTGATGCAGAGTCTTAGCTTGCTTATAAAAATGATATTGGGCTGTCTTCTGAAACTCCTGTTCCCTATGAAGCTTTCTGTCACTGATCAATTGTTGGACATCGGCCAGGGTGAGTGGAGGGGGATTACGGGATCGGAACTTGTGTTTCTTTCCAAGAGTCTTCATGATTTGCGCACAAGAGAAGGAAAAACACACCAAAACACAATGCACACTTATCAACAAGCAAACAAAACCAAAAAGAAACTTAGTTAACCTATTCTAAAAAGAAAAGAAAAGATCCCCCAAACTTTGGTTGCATCTAATGCCAAACATCCAATCAATATTCCAATCCTAAACCTAACCGCACTTCCTTAGAGAACCAGTGACTTTCTCAAACTGAAGTTTCAAAGATGAAAGAGGCAACTGATGAACAATTTCATTGTGGTAGACCAAAATATTTCAAAAGATAAAGTCAAGGGCAAGAGAAAATTGAAGAGTCACAAATATATGTTCGACAAAGAGAAAATTACCAAAAGAATTATCTAAGTGACCCAAAAGCATTTTGCATAGCAAAAGCATATGATTCAAAACAGAAATTGGTCTCAACATATGCAATCATCAGTAATTGCATAAAACCAAATGATCAAAGTAATTTTGAAAACTCCTTGTTGTCTAGTTGAATAAATATTTGGTCTTCCACAATGAAACATCCACAATGAACCAACAAATCTAGGGCAAGATGCACCAAGCAACCATCAGTAATTGCCACATGCTAATCCTTACATCACATCGAAATTCTAGCCTAATTCCCAACCGTCCCAACGACAATTCAAAGCATTTTGTATCATGACAATTTCCAGAAGCAACCTTGTGTATTCAGACTTCCATAAAGGTTAGCTCACGAATGCACAAAATTCAAAGTGTAGGACTTGGCAAAAAGATTCAACAATGCAGCAATTGATGGTTTTGAAATCATAAAAGTGTAAACAAATATTTCATTTAAAGATTTCAGCAAACTTTGGTGAATTTTCAAAACTTTGTAAACAATCCAGAGTGGAACTCAAGAAGATTCAAACTTTGAAAGTTGATCTCAACACATTTTAGCAGAGAGACTTTGGTTCCAAGAGTGTATCAATCCAAGAGCAAGTGTTCAAAACAGTTCAACCAAATCTAATTCAATTGTTTTAGTGCAAACTTCAAGCCTAGCAATAGATTTGTGTGAATCAAAATTTGGGTGTTTAGACCTCAATTTGTTGTTCAAGAAATTTCAACTCATCACAGCAGCCCTAGGGTTCAAAATTGATTTTCACTATGCATGAATTCGCCCCTCAGTTCAATGTATGAAAAAGAATTCAGGCACAACTGTTGATATGACACAACGCAGCATACAGATGGTAAGTAACAGCAGCTTAACCACCACAGCAAGCAAGACACACTTCAGATGTAATGTTCAGCATACAACATGATATGCTAATCCTCACATCAAAACCCATCAAATCAAGCTTCAGCTAGCATGGTTAAATTCGAATCAAAATCACAGCCCTATCACAATGCAACCCTACTCAAGTTTTCTCTACGAAACTACCCAAAACCAGAATAATACAAGGGCAAAGAGACAAATGATACCTTTGGGATAAAAAAAAAAGAGCAGACAGACGAGCGGCAAACAAAGCTGCAGAAATAGTAGTCGAAGCCGCGACTTTGAGAACAGCAAAGCAACGTCAGTTGAGTGGTGAAAGTGAGGTTGGATCTGGAACCGACCTGTTACCATCGACGGTGCAGGATGAGTGCAGAGAGGTGACAGGTTGAGTGTGAGCGGTGAAGGAGAGGGGTAGAGGCCACTGGAGGAGGGATGACCGGTGGTGGTGGATCACCGACGGTGGACAGAGAAAAGGGAACAGAGCAGCGGCGAATAGGGGAAGGAAGAGGGCGATGGCGAATGGTGTGGTGGATGTGCGACGGTAAACGAGAGAGAAGAGTAGGAGGTTCGAGAGAGAGAAAGGGGGGAAATATATATATATATATTTGGCTCGCGAGAAGGAGAAGCCGGCGGCGATGAAGCTAGAGAGAAGAAGAAGATCGCCAATGGGGGAATGGAAGGAAGAAGAAAGGTGACGGTGAATGGTTGACGGTGGTGAGTTCGCTTGTTTGGACTGAAAGAGCAAAGCAAAGGAGCTTTGGCCGGTGGTGAAAGACGAATAGAGAAGAGGGACAGGGAGGTCAACGGTGAAAAGCAAGCAAGGTGACTGGAGTAGACGAATGGAGAATTCGAGAGAGACGGTGGAGGCGAGAGCTTGAGTTCAGATTGAGGGCTTGTGATTTGGGATCTGTGGGTTGAGAAAAAGGGAATCGATGGAATGAGGGGCAAGGAAGGAATTAGGGTTTCAGATTGGGAATGGGTTTGGGAAATTACACTTGGGATTTAGGGTTTTGAAATTGAGGATGAATGTGGTCCTAATAGTGGGCCACATTCATTTGGGTAAATTGGGAATTTCGGAAACAATGAAGGGTAAAGTAGGAAGAAGAAAAGAAAAAAAATGTATATATATATATATATATATATATTTGATTTTTTTTTGAAATAATATTAATATATTTTTCCTTTTTTTTAAATAAAAAAACGATTTTTTTTAAAAATAAAACTGAAAATAATTCTTAATTTAAAGAAAAACACTTGCCTCAGGAGTTTTTTTTTTTCCGAACACTGGCTGTAGCCAGTGCAACACTTTCCGCGGAAAGTGAACACAGAGAGCACTTTCCACAGCCAGTGAAACACTTTCCGCGGAAAGTGAACACAGAGAGCACTTTCCACAGCCAGTGAAACACTTTCCGTGGAAAGTTTTGCTGTCAAAAACAAAACCAAACAACAAAGTTGCAAAACACAAGAAACATTCCCAAATACCACAAGAATCACCCAATAAGCTTTATACCAATCATCCTCAACCAAATTACTCAAGATCAAGCACTTTAAACCATCCAAGACCATAAGGCACACATACACACATATTCATAAGGAATACCACAACATATCAAATTTTTAGCACTCAAGTCATAGTCACAAGTGGATTTCACATAGAGAATCAATCAAATGATCACAATAGCCACAGTATTACTCAAAATTGACAAGTAATCATAATTTCACCCTAGAATCATATATATATGAGCTTAAAGTCAAGTGAGCTTCCCTCAAAAGCATTCCCCGTTATAGCACATGAATCCTTCTTCCTTCATAAATACTCCTCTCAGCTGCAACAGTCCAATTCCAAGTTGGGTACCCTTTTCTTCCTACAAAACACAAGATCAAACATAAACCTACTAAAGAAAAAAAAAATAAGGACATACACATACAAAATGAAAAGATTTAGTTTAGAACTTGGGTTGCCTCCCAAGAAGCGCTTAGTTTATAGTCTTTAGCTTGACTCTTCATGGTGGTCACTCCTCATTGACTAAGTAGATAATGGACACAAGCCTATCCACATCTCCACCCCAATAATGCTTCAATCGTTAACCATTAGCCTTGAATCTTTCACCTTTCTCATTTTCCAGCTCCACATCACCAAATTTAGATGCTTGAACCACAGTGAATGGACCGGACCATCGAGATTTTAGCTTTCCCGGAAATAACCTCAACTTGGAATTAAAGAGGAGAACACTTTGACCGGGTTCAAAACTCTTGGGTATGATTTTGCTGTGATGATCCCGCTTGGTCTTCTCCTTGTATATCCTTGTACTCTCATAGGCATTTAGGCGAAATTCATCTAACTCATTGAGTTGAAGTAACCTCTTCTTCCCCACCGCTTGAGGATCAAAGTTTAGCTTTTTGATAGCCCAATAAGCTCCATGCTCCAATTCCACCGGTAAGTGGCATGCTTTCCCAAACACCAAGCGATAGGGGGACATACCAATAGGCGTTTTGAAAGCCGTTCGATACGCCCATAGAGCATCATCCAACTTGGTAGACCAATCTTTCCTCTTAGTTCCCACCACCTTCTCAAGAATGTTCTTGATCTCACGATTGGAAATTTTTGCTTGTCCATTACTTTGAGGGTGGTACGGCAATGAGACCTTGTGCTTGACACCATATTTCTTCATCAAAGCCTGAAATTGGTGATTGCAAAAGTGAGAACCACCATCACTTATAATTGCTCTAGGTGTTCCAAAGCGAGTGAAAATGTTCTTCTTGAGGAATTTCAACACTGTCTTGGCATCATTTGTGACACATGTAGTAGCTTCAACCCACTTGGAGACATAGTCAACTCCGACTAAGATATATTTATTATTAAATGACTTAGGGAAAGGGCCCATGAAGTCAATTCCCCAAACATCAAAAAGTTCAACTTCAAGCATGCTAGTCAACGGCATCTCATTCCTCCTAGAGATGTTCCCAATTCTTTGGCATCTATCACATTTAAGAGTGAAGGCATATGCATCCTTGAATAGAGTGGGCCAATAGAATCCACTTTGGATGACTTTTGCAGTAGTCTTCTCTCCTCCAAAATGTCCACCATATTTTGAAGAGTGACAACAGTGTAGAATACATTCTTGTTCATTCTCTGGAACACATCTTCGAATGAGTTGATCAGGACACCTCTTGAATAGGTATGGTTCATCCCAAAAGTATTTCTTCACTTCATGTAGAAACTTACGCTTTTGGTGAGAATTGAAATCTGGAGTTAACACTCCACATACTAAGTAATTGACAAAATCAGCATACCATGGTGTGGGTAAGCTATTAACAACAAACAACTGTTCATCCGGGAATGATGCATGAATCATATCTGAATCATCAAGTTTAGCTTCAATACTCAACCGTGAGAGATGGTCGGCTACTTGATTCTCGGTGCCTTTCCTATCAATGATGTTCAAATCAAACTCTTGAAGCAGAAGTACCCATCGAATAAGCCTGGCCTTAGAGTCCTTCTTTGTGAGTAGGTACTTTAAAGCTGCATGATCGGTGTAGATAATGACCTTAGTACCCACAATGTAAGGCTGGAACTTCTCACAAGCATAGACTATGGCAAGTAATTCCTTCTCAGTGGTGGTATAATTAAGTTGGGCACAATCAAGAGTCTTGCTAGCATAGTAAATAGGATGAAATAACTTTTCCCCCTTTTGCCCAAGAACAACACCTACTGCATAATCACTAGCATCGGCCATGATAATGAAAGGTAAAGCCCAATCCGGAGCTATCAAGATAGGAGAAGAAATGAGACATTGTTTCAACTCTTCAAAAGCTTTTAAGCATTCCTCATCAAACTTGAATTCTACATCTTTCTCCAATAACTTGGAAAGTGGCTTGGCAATTTTAGAAAAATCTTTGATAAATCTCCTATAGAACCCAATATGACCGAGGAAACTTCGAATACCCTTTACACTAGTAGGAGGAGGCAATTGCTCAATGATAGCAATTTTGGATTTATCCACTTCTAGACCCTTCTTGGACACCCGATGGCCAAGTACAATGCCTTCTTGCACCATGAAGTGACATTTCTCCCAATTGAGAATCAAATTTGTTTCTTCACACCGTTTAAGCACCGCCTCCAAATTATCAAAGCAAGAGTCAAAAGATGGGCCAAACACAGAGAAATCATCCATAAATACTTCAATGGTCTTCTCAATCATATCAGCAAAGATGGACATTATGCACCTTTGAAATGTGGCAGGAGCATTGCAAAGTCCAAATGGCATTTTTCTGAAAGCGAATGTGCCATAAGGACAAGTAAAAGTAGTTTTCTCTTGGTCTTCCGGAGCTATAGCAATCTGGTTGTACCCACAAGAGAAACAAGCAAGAGCGAGTATCAAACTAAAACAAAAGTAAATAAAAGACAAAAAGAGAAAAAAAATTGTAAGCCTAACAAAAAGCTCAAGCGAAATTTACTAGCACAAGCCTAAGGTTGACCAAAGGATTTGTTTGCACAAATCCCCGGCAGCAGCGCCAATAACTTGCTCGCCTCGCAAGTGTACGAGTTTCGCAAGTAATAAAGTGATTAGTAAAGTATCGTTCCCACGAGGATTTGTTTAACAAATTGGTCAAGCAAGAGGCTTAGTGAATTCAATCAAGTTGAGCTAGAACAAAGTTTTCATGTGGAATGAGAATTTTCAAAGACTTTTTCTAAAACTAAAAATTGCTAAAGGAAAATGACTATTGACTTCAAGGATAATGGAGCCTAGGATTTTTCTTCCCCTTTTGCATTTCATAAAACTTGGGTAACTTCCTCTCTAGTAGCATTTCAATACATATATGTGTTAGTCTAAGGTTCAAAAACACTTGAAACGCTCTCTCAAGTCAAAATCAAGTTTCTCTTCTCACTAAAATGCACAATCTCTTGTTATAATTAGTGAGAATCAATATTTAAGCAACAACTCTAATGTGACAATGCAAGGCTAGTAAATATATCTCTATTTTACCAACAAACCATCCATTTATTAAGTAAACTTCAAGACAAGTATGATTTCAATCAAGTTCTACACCTAGATTAGCTCTCTCGAGTCAAAACCCAAGTGAATAAATCATCTAAATGGAGGCCAATCACTTAGAAGCATTAAGCCAAGGTTGAAATCAACACACATATATATTTATCTACTAAAAGAGAGAAATATTCAAGTATTAATCCATACAAAAGGGTAAAAGAACCCTAGAATGAAAGGTTTAGCTACTCATGTTTAAATACAAAGAGATTCTAAGCAAAGAAACTGAATACATGAAGAAACTAAGAAGAAAAAAGGAGAAAAGAGGAAGAACCGAGGTGAAATCCCCAAAATCTCTCTTAGGTTGAGCACCCAAGCCTCCAAGATTGTCCAAATCTTTCTCCCAAGCTCTTCCCTTGTGTGCCCACTTGTTTCCTTAGGTCAAGAGTGTGTTTTTCGGCCCTTCCCTTTAGGTTAAATAGGGTTTTTCTGTTTCTGAAATGAAAAAATGCGCAGCTGTACTTTCAACATTTTTTACGACTGGCTGCGGCCAGTGACACAGAGAACTACTTGCTGCGGCCAGTTGCACAGGTTCTTCTAATTTTGCACTGCTTCACATCCTTTATTTCTTTCCTTGTTTCTTGATTCTTATAGAGCTTCAAAGCTTGTCTCCACCTTCCTACAAAAGAGGAAGGAATTATCAATTCTCAATTAAATCACAAACTCTATAGGATAAAACAAGGGTTTCTTTGATATTTGCCTTATACTTTGATATGCACATTTTCCTCTATAACTTCATTTCTATGCACGTTTTGAACCAAAAATAGATAAAAGGAGACAAAAAATGTGCTGGAATGTTATCAATTTCTAAGAGTTAACAGGGCAGATGTTGGGTTTTGATCTCCCTTCTTATGTGGAAAAAAGTCAATGTTTGAATTGTTCAATTTGATATATTTTCTATTTTAAGGGAAAAAAGGAAAGGAAATGAAAAAAAAAATAGGAAAGAAGAAAAATAATGAGAAAATGATTTAAAAAAATAATAATTCTTAATTGTTCTTTGTGAGAAAGATTATTCTCTTAGAGTTTTTTAATTTGAGGTTTTATCTAACTTAGTTAAGTGAAGATGAAGCACATTAGGTTTATGGGCATAGAGGCCCTACTGAGGCTGGATAGGGTAAGGCTGGAGAGGTTAGAAAATTCTAATGTCGCATCCATGTGAGAGAAAAACATAGCTTTACAGGTTGGTATTGGTAAAATGGCGTTTGTACATTTGTTGCTAGTTGGATCGAACTGAAATTTGGTCAACAAGTTTAGAATATATGGTTCGTCATTTTCAATGGTGGATTGTTGTTTGGAGGCTTGGTGTGAGAGAAAACATGCTCATTGTGAGGGACAATTTTTTTTGGTATTTTGAGCTACTTTATTCTCTATTGTAAGTTTGTAATATTTGTTGTTTGGCTAGGTGATTGCATGTATTTGTACATTTATTTGAGGCTCTCTTATACCTTTTGATCATAGTGGATCATATTTCATTAGTCTAGACTACCCATGGTTTTTACCCTTGAGTTTATGAGTTTTCCACGTTAATAATTTTAGTATCTCTTGCGCTATTTAATTTCTGCCATATATTTATTTATTTCCTCATAGACCTTTGCAAGTGATAGGAAGGTTTAGCATCTGCTGTGTCCTTCCTTAACAGTATTAACTTGTCAAAATAAAATAAATAATTTATGAAGATGAGTAAATTTAAATATGGTTGAAAAATAAAATTAATTTTTATAAAGAACTTGCCAGTTAATGCCATTCTTCATTTATGGGAATGGGCCTTTTGAGTTGGCCATTTTGGGTCCATTGATGATTCCATTATTCCCTCGAGCTTCTTTCGTTGGCAAGGCGGTTCCTAGGCAATTAATTAATTGTAATAACAGTAGCAAAAATTAATTGTAATAATTAATTAATTAATTATTACACCAAAGGGAAGGGTTCGATCCTAGAGTTAGTCAAAGCGTTGGGAGAGGCATCCTAACTCCTAGATACCTAAGTTAACGCCTGAGGGTAATAGACAGTTCGCTCTGCCCAACATCGGTATCATCTAGGAGGAAGAGAGATTTCACCATACCCTTGGATTGAGGGTGAACCCGACTCTTTTCCTAAAATTTTCGTATGAAAAAAAATTAATTGTAATATTATATAATAATATGTATTGATCCTCTAGTGGAAGGAGATTCCATTGCTTTAGGATGAGGTTTCGAATTCAAGTCTATGTAAATATAGAAAACATCTTTGTAAGAGTTAATCATACTAGGCTAGATTATAATGCTTGAATCTGGCCAGATAGCCATATAAAGAATAACTAATTATATACATCCAGCTTCTCAAGGTCAAAGAATCTATACCTATAATCCTTAAAATTCGTAACTATTGCATTATTGTGCTTCCTGCTTCACATGTGTTTCAAATTTAGATATGCTCCAAGGGCCAGCCCACTATGATGTCGGTAAAAGTGCTCCAAATCAAATAACAATAGTGATTTTATCAAAATAATAATAATAATAACAATAGTGATTTATATAGTTTTTCAAATGAAAGTTAATTTAAAGGTTATTTACTTACATAAAATTGTTTGTATGAAGGGGCCATTGAAGAGTTGATTTGGTTTGCAATAGCATAGTTTTTTTGATTTTATCTGAAAAGGAGGAATTAGATTGCTTAGAAAAACATTTAAATCAGATTAATGTACTTGATAAGTCAAATTGTTTAGAACAATGTAGCTAATGGCATAATGTTATTATAGGTACTACTACTCCGGTCCTATTTATAAGTTCTTTGTGATTAAAAAAATTTGGTCCTATTTATAAGTCTCCTTTGACCAAATAAATGAAATTGTGACAATTTTACCCATATTAATTGTACCAATGAAAATATAGAGAGAAGAAAAAGTTGAAAGTACCCAATCATAAATGAGGGTAAAGTTGAAAATTCACCTCATAATCATTAAGTTAACTACCTCTCCTTGGTATGTGTGATTTGGTCAAAATGAGATTTATAAATAGGACCAGATCATAGTACTTATAGTGCTAAATATATGATATAGATAAGATAATTACTTTTATCATGAGTGTAAGACCCTAATATATTCGTGTTTCTCAAATTTATAATTTTTTTTTTAAAAAGTATTCTCATTGATTACATCTAGTATAAGATTCCTACCGTGACAGTATACCTAATTGGAAGTGTATTATATGGAAATCAATATCCATTTATTACAAATAACTAAATTACTTGATTTGTTAATATCCGTAAATTAATTACCGGAGGGAATAAAGTAATAAGCATTTCATTATAATATTTCAAAGGTGGTGTGCTGCGTGTGGGCCAAAAAAACAGAACAGAAGACTATCGTGCACGCATGCATCTTGTGAGCAGTCATATTGGGCAGCACATACAGCTAACATCCCACAAGGTAAACAAACTTTTATGCCTCTAACTCAATCCATTGCAGCTGACACTTTTATAAGTTTCAGTTTTATTGGCCCACCGAATCAGATAGCCGAAAATTGTGTGTATAAGTATAGGAAACAATTTGAGGGCATCAACCAAGGATCAAATTCAAGGTTCTTAAAAACGAGTTTTTACCTGAAAACGGAAGGAGAATGAAAAATCGTAAAACGTAAAATCGTAAAAATTTAAAAGCGTTTGGAAAATTAGTAAAATCGTTTTAATGAAAAAAATCATAAAAACGTAAAATCGCAGTAATAAAACTAGTTTTTAAGAATCATGATCAAACTGAAACGTATATACGTGGAGCTCATAAAGCAGCAACAATGAACATGAAACTCAGCTTCTGCTTCTTCTTCTTGTTGTTGTTAGTATGCGTGAATCGGATGGTTTCAGCTGATGAATAATCCTCTCGTTATTATGCATCCACATGTCCTGCTGCTCTCTTAACCATTTTTAAAGCTGCGGTTGTGTCCGCCGTGCTCAAAGAGCCTCAAATGGGAGCTTCCTTGCTTCGTCTCCGTTTGACTGCTTTGTCCCAGTAATTTATTCCTTTAATTAAGTTTCCTTATTTGCCACCTCCATGATGTCCTCTTTTTTTTTTACATTACAATTATTCATGCCACATATTATATTTAATTGACAGGGATGCGATGCATCGGTATTGCTGGACGACACAGCGAATTTCACAGGTGGAAAAACAGCTTTTCCCGATCCAATGTGAATTTCTTAAGGGTTTTGAGGTTATAGACAAGATCAAATCTGTTCTGGAGTTGATATTTGTCTCCTGTGCTGTCATTGTTGCTGTTGCTGCCAGAGACTCTGTGGTTACCGTAAGCAACTCAGGCCCCAAACCCAGGATGGACATCAATAATCTTGGATAATCTTTTCTCATTTGTTAGTTCATGGCTCATAGTTTTCATCATGGTACTAGAGCACAGGTTAATCCCTAAAGCCCAAACCTTGGCATTCTTTTTGTACTTAGCATGTTCTTTTGAATTAGTGCATGCATGTATGGGGACCTTACAAGGATGCTACTTATAAACGGCACAGATATTTTCTTTGTATTGTTGATGAATATTCTAGATGTACCTGAATATTTTTTTATGATAAATAAGAATGAGTGTACTTTGCTTGAAAATTTTTATTGCATACGTTGGCACTCAGTTTTCTGCCGTTGTAAAGAAAATCAGAACTGATAATGGGTTAAAGTCAACATTTTAAACGCGACGTTGAGCCGAAAAGATTAATGGTTCATGGTTCAAACAGTCAAATTGATTGAGCCATCTGGTCAAGCCGGTGACATAATAATTAAATTAAAATAATATTATATAAATATATAATGATTAAAATATAATTAATCCTGAATCCAATTTAATTTTTTAATTATAAGGAAAAAAAGATATTAATAATAAAATAGAAATATTACAAAGTACTAGTTATAGCAAAACAAAAAGAAAAATTAACCACATCATTAAGTAGATAGGGGACCTTAATCCAATTTAATAAAAGAAAGTTAACAAAGTCACAAAATATATCAAACAAGATGAAATAAAAAAAATATTTTAATTACATATCACTTATTATGAATAAAATTTAAATACCCAAAATACATTTTGAATGATATTAATTGGTTGACACTATTGAAATTAAACAAAATTAAAATTGTTAAAATTATAATTATATTATGACATGTAATTAATATACAAAAATGAGTGCTGCAAAAAGTATAAGAATGAGTACTGTTAAAATATTTTGCATTTCAAAACATGTGCTGGGAGATTAACTTATTTATAATAAAATTATAAGGGTGAAAAATGAGTAAAAAAACAATTCTAAAATATTTTATACATGTTTTTTGTGAGTTTTTTTAAAATTTTCTAATCTTTTTATGTTATCTTGTCTAGTTATTATAAAATTGTTCTAGGTCCTGCCTCGATGGCGGCTTCTAGCTCAATAATGAGTAAATAATGACCTAAAGCGGTCTAATTGTTGAAACGGCCAAAAGGGAAAATTCAAGCCGTTGTTGTGATCGGGTGACGGTCCGACCAGTCAAACTGTTCGTTAGAGTTTTGTCAATACTAGGCTTCTAACATACTTAAATGAAAAGGGAATTATTCAACAAACCATTTGTCCTTATATACTACAACAAAAATTGGGGGGCAGAGAACAAGCATTGAAATTTATTAAATGTGGCTTGAAGTCTCTTGATTCATTTTAATTCATTCTAACTGTTGAAACAACCTAAAGACAAAATCTGAGCTGCAATTGTGATCGGGTGATGGTCCGACTGGTCGGACTGTCCAGTCTAGCTCTAAAAACTTTGGTTAAAGTTTGTCAATACTAAACTTCAAACATACTTAAATGAAAAGGGAATTATTCATCAAACCACTTGTCTTTATACACTTCAACAAAAATTGGATGGTAGAGAAAAAACATCGGCGTTTATTAAATGTGGCTTGAAGTCTCCTGATTCATCCCGAGGCTCCAATCAAGTTCTTAGGCGAAAGTATACAAACAACCTCATTTCTTATTAATAGAACACCTTCCAAAATATTGTGTTATAAATCTCCATATGAAATGCTTTACAAGAAACAATTTGATTTGTCTTATTTGAAGGTCTTTGGATAATGATAAGTTCCAATCCCAGGGTTAAACCAAGTATTTTCACGGGTTATCCTCCTAATCAAAAGGGTTCTTTCTCTATAACATTGAACAAGGAACAATATCAATTAGTAGGCATGTGGTTTAGACAATGCAAATACGATTACTCCTTGTTTATTAAGGAACATAGAGGCGATATGACAATTGTGTTAGCTTATGTTGATATCTTGTGATAGCACCAAATAACATTAATGACAGGATTAATGAGCTAAAGTCGCACTTGCATAAGAATTTCAGGATCAAGGACTTGGGCCACCTCAAGTATTTCTTGGGATTAGAATTGGCTAGATCCAAAAAAAGTTATTGTCCTTACCCAAAGGAAGTGTACTCTGGATCTCCTCACTGTCCGCTGATATGGGATTAAGTGGAGCCAAACCCTTGAGGGTTCCCATGGAGCGCCATATCCGGTTATGTGTTGAAAGGAAAGGAACAACGAAGGAAAATAATAAGCAGAAACAAATGAACAAGCCTTTCAAGAAAGAGGATCCTCTCCTTACAGACTCATCTGAATATTGAAGGTTGATAGGTAGGTTACTTTATCTTACTACTACTTGTCTTGACCTGAAGACGTAGATTTTACCTGAAAATGGAAGGAGAATGAAAAATCGTAAAAACGTAAAATTGTGACGTAGTAAAATCGTAAAAACTTAAAAGCGTTTGAAAAATTAGTAAAATCATTTTAATGAAAAAAAAATCGTAAAATCGTAGTGATAAATTGAATTTTTAACTACCATGGTCCTACATTTTCTTTGTTGTGTAGATGTTGAGTCAATTTATGAGTGCTCCAAGGAGATCACACATGGCACCTGCTGTACGAGTAGTCAGACACCTCAAACAGGAGCCAGGATTAGGAATTGTCTTGGATGCTGGAGGAGGAAAGGAGCTTGAGTGCTATGTGGACTCTGATTGGGCAACCTGTCGAGATACAAGAAGATTTGTTTCCAGCTATTTAGTGAAGCTTGGAGGATCTCTCAACTGTTGGAAGTCAAAGAAGCAGCACACAATCTCGAAATCATATGTCGAGGCGGAGAGTATTGGGCTTTAGGGATAGCGGTTTAGAAATAGTTCGACCGACTCGTTTGTTGAAAGATCTTGGGATGCAGGATGTTGAACCTGTTTCAATTTACTAATAGCAAGACAACCATTTTCCAACGCAACCAATCTGATATTTCATGATCGCCCAAAGTATATTGAAATTGATTTTCACTTTATTCCGAAGAAGTCAATTTGTTAGTTTGATAATAGTAAGATGAAAGAGTTTAAGTAAAAAAAATAAAAATAAAAGAGATATGTAATTAATTGGAGATATAAAAAAATGCATTAATTTTTAATAAACACAATTGGTTACTTATTAAAGGTTGGCAGCCAAAGAGGTGGGGCCCAGAATAAGGTACACAAGACATGACATGGATAACGCCACGTTACTTCCTCTTTCTTTTCTTTTCTCTCTTTTTTAGTGGGGATCATGTTCATCAATACTTTGTACTCTAATCAGTCTTATTTTTAAAAAGATTAAATAAACTAAATAAATTACTTAATTATAATATATTATATATTAATTTATAATTTATTTAAATTAGTTTGAAGAAAAATACAAATAAAAATACTTTAAATAACTTTTTTTAAATAATCAATTGGCTATTATATTTAAAAGGTATACAATTAATTATAAGGTGGAGACTTGGCAAAAGAATTAATTATACGGAGGATACGCGGAATTCGGAAGCAAGTGAACCACGCACATGCATGCAGTTGTTTTTTTATAACCCTTACACGTATCCAACTGATTCGGATAGACGCTTCACGATCAGAATACCTACCTCTCTCGCATGAGTCTTTTTTAATAAGCGGAAAATATTCTATGGCATCCCTAAAAATTTGGACTGACAGGAAAACCACTGCTTTGGATAGGACTCTATTGAAGCAATCTTCAAACATTATACTCCAAGACGTGGCTAGCCTTCTCGCTTCTTTTGTTTCAATTAATAATTTGGATTTGTTTAATTATTAGGAAAATAATGGTAGCCCCTTTTGAGGTCCTCTGATTGCTGTATTTCCTCTTTGTACCTTTAACTGGTTATCAATTAAAAGTGATCATTTTACCAAATATATATATATATATAAGGTGGGATTTTACCCTTAAAGTTCTTCTTTTATGAATAATCAGTACCGAAAACAATTTGTATTTTCAACGCACATCTGCCTTCAAGCAACAAATTTTGTTGCTTTTCTTAATTATTGGTGAAGTGAGAAATGGAAGTACTAAGCCAAGCATTCTTTAAATGATAGGTTTTTTTGGGTTGGAAAAAAATGATAGGTTTTTGGAATATGTTTCTGGATATGCACCTTTACGTACGTACTCATGAAACTGCAGAGGAAATGTACGTACATGGAAAGCCATGCGTTAAGGAATGGAAAATCTCAGAAAGAGTTTGGTTTCTGAATTCTGACACAAAATTAATGAGAAACTATGCCTTTGCTATATTCTTTCTACTTAGGCTATAGATTGGAGGGAGATCATGCATGTTACTGGGTTTATGGTCGTCATCATTTTCAGATTCAAATCGATCTGTGATCTTATTCTGATGCTGAATTTTCAAGACCAAGTGTTTATAACTCATTAGCTAGAGTTTGGAAAATAGAAACTATTGGAAAATAAATCGAGGGAGGGAGACATGCCAGCATCTGGAAGATGTAAAAAGAATGTACCAAGTTTGCTGCACACGTTCAAAATCTGGGAAAAAAAATGAGCCTAGAATTTCACTAGAAATTTTTAAAGTTGGTTGATACATCACATGTCGGTTTTATTTACACGTATACATTAACACATTCTGGCTCAGCGTACACGGCTACAACAATTCAGTTACAATTTCACAACATATAATTTGGTTATATTAATTTGGATTTAACAATTGTAAATAAGCCTGTCTCAAAAAATTTCAATACATATATATCGAATTTCTTAAATCGGGAGCTCGGATTAACATTTTGAAGAATGGTGGATAAGGAATATCATCAACTCTGCTTGATCCAAAGTAAGGCCCTGGGAGTCAAATCTCAGTTCGCCGAGGCTCTACCTCCAAGATCAGCATGTCCACCAATCCCCTTTTAATTCCTTCTTTCTTCAATCAAGTTCATAATATCTCATGAAATTTCACCATTATATATGTTATTTATATATGCACGTATGAGTTGCGGATTTCTTTAAAATAACCTTCATATTGTAATGCCAAATCAAAACACGTGTATGTGACGTAGTAATTATATGCCAAATTATACCCCTTCTACATCCCCAGTAAAAAAATGAAGCAAATTATATAGCGAATGGAAGAGGCTGATAAGTAAAGAGTTAATTGATAAACCATGATTTTTATTGTTTTATCCCACCTTAGTCATTTATTTTGAGGTTGACTTTAGGCTATTTTGGGTTTATTAGGAAATATTTTAACCATTAGCCAATTTTGAGAAATCATATAAATCTGAATTAATCATGCTATTATTGGTCTTAAATTGTTAATATTTTAGTTTCGTATTTTGTGATTTGGCAGATATTTCCTTGACCTGCAAGAATCATTAATCACATATAATTAACGCTACGATATTGATTGTTTTGCAGCATAAGGTTCTTAAAACAGATGAGGGAGATGATGCATGGTGGCTGACGCAGCCCTAATGTAACATCCCAATTTTCAAAAACAGTATATATCAGAGTAGAGCTTCGGAGTGATTGAGTAACTGATATTTACATTCAAAATGCCGTAAGTCTGGCTGATTACAGTAAGAGTGCATTGATTTCAGACGTCTAACGTTAGTGTGACTGTATAAACAGAAAAGGGCTTCAATCGAGTCTCTATGCGGCCTGCCTGCCTTTCTCCTTGGTCCTCGGTTCTCCTGAGCCTGGCGCTATGTTAAGAGCTGAGGTTCAATGGCCATTGAACCTCAGGTAACGGTTAACCTCATGCTTATGAACAGTTATGTATGATAGATATTTCAAGACAGTACAGCATAATCACATATCAATTCAATCATCATATATTCACATTAATCCAGTCTGTACTCTTCACCAGTGCCACGATGGCCTATCGTGTCCTCAGCGCGCTAGGAAAACTCAAACGGCATTACCAAGACTGTAACCCGTATATATTCAAATAATTCTCAAGCAGAGTCACAGTCTATGAGCATATCTACCACATACAAGTGTACAATAAGCATCAGAGTTAGTGTTACAGTACGCGAACGTACCTTCGTTGACGGAAAATGGTACTTCTGACAGAAAACAGCACGTTTGACAGCGGTATAACAGCGGTACGAGTTCATAGATATCCTATAGGGATAATATCACATTTATCAGTGTTCAACATCATAACAGTCATTTTAGGTACAAATTACCATTTTGCCCCTAGTTTGACTAACCGGCGAAATTTCGCCAGAGCTTCGCTATTTCGACTCTAATCTTCCAAAATTTTGACATATCTCCATCTCCAATATATTTTTGAAATAAATATCATATTTATCCCTAAAACATGATTTCTAAACTTTCTTGGAAGATTAAAGATTAATCTAGCATTTCTACTATAACTACTGAAACAACTACGAAACTAAAGACTAGAGACCGAAGAACTTACCCGGAACTTGCTATTTTCTCTAGACTCCTCCTTCTCTCTAAAACCTCTCTCTAAGTGGCTCTAGGAATTGTGAAGAATGAAGTGAAGAGGGGTTGCCTATTTATAGAGAATTTCCATGGATCTCAACCCTTGGATCAACTTTTGTATCAAGGGCTAAGATGATGAAGATGTGGCCTTCTCTCTACCACACAAGTGTCCCCTTCTCTCTACCACACAAGTGTCCCCTTATGTCATCAAGATGATGTCATCCAGGTGATGTCACTCATTCACTTTATGAGTTTTTACCGATAAAGTTCCCTATTCGGTGTTCTGGTCGCGTAATTTTGCAAAATCTCAAAAATCCGGGAACACAGCCTTGAAGTTCTATTCTTCCTCTTTGGAAATATCTGAGTTAACTAAATTTTTGATCCCATTACGGGTATTTCGTAATCTGCCGAAGATTCTAAGCCGAACGCTGTCGGTTACGGAAATTACTTTGGGTGACACCAACTTCGAGACAAAAATTCACTGATTCATAATATGTCCAGTTGTTTTCTACTTAGTTCAAGGATTTCAAGTTATGATTTATTTTCTATTGGTTCTCACTTTTCTTATCTGCCCTTTGTTTAAAATATCATGATATTATTTTTGAAAAACCCACAACCCTTTTCACACTCAATTTTCGTTTTTCTCTTTTCTGCATCTTGCTCAACAAGTTGCTTCTTGAGTCTTCCAACTTGTTCACCAAGTTTCACCATCCGGTCTTCAAGTAACTTGTTCACCAAGTTTCACAACTCGGTCTCCAATTAACTTGTTCACCAAGCTTCACAACTCGGTCTCCGAGTAACTTGTTCACCAAGTTTCACAACTCGGTCTCTAAGTAACTGGTTCACCAGGTAACTTGTCCTCCAAGTAACCTCGTCCGCCCAGTAACTTGTCCGCCAAGTAACCTCGTTCGTCCAGTAACTTGTCTGCCAAGTAACTTGTCTGCCAAGCAACCTCGTTCGCCCAGTAACTTGTCCGCCAAGTAACCTCGTCCGCCCAGTAACTTGTCCGCCAAGTAACCTCGTCCGCCCAGTAACTTGTCTGCCAAGTAACCTCCTCCGCCCACTAACTTGTCCGCCAAGTAACCTCGTCCGCCCAGTAACTTGTCCGCCAAGTAACCTCGTCCGCCCAGTAACTTGTCCGCCAAGTAACCTCGTCCGCCAAGTAACTTGTCCGCCAAGTAACTTGCTCTCCAAGTTTCCCCGACTTGCTCTCCAAGTTTTCCCGACTTGCTCTCCAAGTTTTCCCGACTTGCTTTCCAAGTTTTCCTCGACTTGCTTTCCAGGTTTCCTAACTTGTTCTCCAAGTCAACAAAAAATCGCCCCCTACCTTCTTCCTTTCTTTTTGTTCATTTTATGCTTTAATATGGTAATTTTTTGGGTATTTTATGATCCCCAAATAAAATTCGAGAATTTGGATTTTGATTACCTTAATTCTTAGAGAAAATTCCCTAAATTAACATAAATATGTTACTCAATTTTGAGACCATATATTCATCGATTTTGAATAGATATTATTTATCAAAATATAATATTTATGATGAATATGAATTTTGGGGTATTACACCTAATAGTTGACGTTAAAACCGTACAAATTATAGGCGACAGCACCTGCAAAAACACAGCAAACATATAGTTTGAGTTGCGTTTGATGGTACTGATGTCCTTAGGAGATATTTCACAACCTTAGTAAATTAAGAAGTGACACTTCCTAGGATAAAACAAACCCTTCTTATAGAAAGTAGGGTGACATGACAACAAAAAGATAACATTATAAGTCAAGAAAAGAAAGAGGAAAGGAGCTAGAGGATAGAGTTCAGCGTGACTTAACCTTGTTGCACTGACCTCGGTTCTGCTAACCCTTACCCTGAATATTGCCTTTTATAGGCAAAGAAGATGGGACTGATCAACCATAATGACGGTTGATAATAATTAAAATGGCAGTTACAAAACAAGGATTAATTAATGAAGATTGAATAAAATAAAACTATTTAAATGTCAAACGACTAATTAAATCATATCAAAACTCCAACGATCATCTCTAATGGTTAGCTTAAAGACTACTCTTATTAGCTTTTTTAGTAATCCAATCTCACATTTTGTCATACACTAGGGCATTATTAATCTTGAGTTATATGAGACTTTTTCTTTTGACATGCCCACACACAATATTTACAACAATCCCCACATATGTCAAAGGAAGCTCACAGCCTCATTAGTTGGGTTAACATACATGGATATAAACATTTGTCTTGTGGTTTTTTGGACTTAAAACCAGACCTAGATCGATGACATTTAGTACCTAAAGATGTCAGTGCTCATATGAACATAAAACCAACATCTCTTGGATGTAGACTAGAGGCATCAAGAGCATTTCATACTTAGTGTGTTTTTGCACATTAAAACAGCCATGCATGTGTCTTGGTATTTGACGAATCCTTTAGAGATTTTGATATGATCTCATAAGAGTAGCCCTAATCCCATTCGTATAGGTGAGTTTATGAAATATACCTATAATAAGCACACCAACCCATAAGGTTATGAAGTCATTAAAAGCTCTCACTCAGCCTCACCAACTCAGATTGATTTTCCTTTTGAGGACAAACCAAATGTCCCTCCCTCCTAGAGGTTACAGTACAACCGGCGCTTGGGCTGTTCAAGGTTAAAAGGTTTGATTTTTCTGTTTAATTAATTACTCCTACTTCACAGCACGATGTCTTAATATATATATATATATATATATATATATATATATATATAATTAATGAATCAGTGGTGTGAATTTGAATATCGTATAGCTTGGGGCTTCTGATGTGAATGTCTGAGATCATCTTGTAATTAAACTTTAAAATATGGCAAATTTTATTACTCATAATGAATGAGTTATTCATTCAAAGACATGTACAACATGAATAGAACCAAATTAAATGAAAGGAAAGGAACAACATATATAGAACAGCAAAGTAGGGTTATTGAAAGACGAGTGACCGGGAGAGAAATTAAATTTAGAATAGAAGTGGAGGGGTGAATTAATTGACTTTGCGGCAGTTTTTCCTGATCTGGCCATTGGAACCAGTGAGGGGGGTAATTTCACTCATCTTAATCATGGCGTTAGCAAAGTCTGAATTGAAAAGCAAAGGCTGGGAGAAGTAAGTTGTGACAAAGGCATCTGTGGAACCTCCATCGAAGAGTACTTGGTCTGAGTGCAAGAGTCCCTTCTGCTTCACCAGATTCCTGAAGAAAGAGTTGTCGAAAAAGTTGGGAGTGAGGGCATCCAAAGGTGTCAAATTGTTGTCTGCATCTTGCATTGGACATCTTGATTGCAGTGTTGCTTTATACGCCGGGTCTATGATGGTGTCGTTGTAAGCCCTTGCCTTGAAAGTAAAGCACCTGGCTTGCCCTATTGTGTGCGATCCTGCACAATTATGAAACTTCAATTAATTAATTAATGGGATTGGTGTCCATCTGTACAATATAATTGTTCTTTTGATCGAGAGAAACAGACGCACACATGCACTTATGGCATATAAGTACGTAATTATTAATCAATAGAGTACAATTGGGTGGCTATCAATTGGATTCTTTAATTTGCAATTTATTATTAATTAACCTTCTCATATATATGAAAGCCAACGAGCTTAATTAGTTCATATATATATATATATATGAAAGCCAACGAGCTTAATTAGTTCATATATATATATTTAAATAAATACCTGACAAAGCAACCATTTCTCGGGGAGTGAATCCCTTTTTGGCGAAAGAAGCGATGAGCTGAGTGAGATTGAAAGAGGGAAGAGGCAGATCCGAATTAGCTTCACTTAAGCTAGCGGTGGTCGAGTCTCTTCTCCCCAATTTCACATCCCACGATGGTCCTCCCAACTGACATATATAGATTCATTAATCATCTGTCTAAATTAAGAAAACATTATCATTATGTTTATATATGAATGAATGAATCAGTTACTTACAATAACAGTAGAGTCTCTTGCAGCCACAGCTAGAATGTCAGCGCAGGAGACAACACCAGGACATATCGACTCCACAGCAGCTTTGATCTGGTCTATAACCTCAAAACCCCTCGCCGAATTCACGTTGGTATCTGCAGTCTTTTCACCAGTGAAAGTCGCTGTGTCGTCCAGCAATACCGATGCATCGCATCCCTGTCAAGTAGGTTCGATTATATATATATATGTCTATATGGCATGATTCAAATATAACAAACAATTAGTGATCGCGGATTTATATATGAAGAGATTAAATTACTTGGACGAAGCAGTCATGGAAATGGAGACGAAGCAGGGAAGCTCCCATGCGAGCCTCTTTCACCACAGCGGCCAGAACCTGAGTTCTAATGGCGAGGAGAGCAAGAGGGCATGTTTTTGCATAAAAATCAGTGGATAATTGAGCTGAAACTATCCCATTCACGCATAGCAACAGCAACAGGCACAAGCTTAGTTTCAACATTGCGGCTTTATGAGCTGAACACGTTTCAGGCACAAGAATCCTGTGTGCTCAGTTTTGATTCTTAATTTGTTGATGCTTGATGCCCTCAATTTGGTTCCTATTTATACCCGTTTTCCACTTCCTGATTCGGTGGGTCAACCAAACTGAAACTTTAAAAACTTCAACTGGAAAGGAGTTGTGAGCCTGCAATATAATATTGATTGATTTATTCGAAATCTAATTATTTATAGGCATAAAGGTTTGTTTACTTCGTGGGATGTTAGCTGTATGTGCTCTCGTACAATATGCATGGGATGATATTTGGTTTTGTTTTTTGGGCCACTCACACCGCACCACCTTCGAAATATTAACGAATTGCTTCTTATGCTAATAAATAATTTTGGCCGTTTGCTGTACTGTTCGAAACATTTTTTTTATTGAAAGGTTCGAAATAATTTTGTATCTGAAGACGTTATATGGTAGAAGTAATATAATTTGGTATGACATAATTATGTTTAATTGAACTCTGCAGCGACTGAAATAAACTATTAACTAGAAATATACAAATAATAATCACTATCATTCATGCATGAAGATCAGATCCAACATATCAATAAAAATCAAGTATTGTTCATTTTATACTTATGCTTATATGGTTTCCTATTTTCGTTTAGAAATATAAAAATGTTTTAATTATGGTTATTATGAATTATTATGGTTTGCAAATGCCCAATCAATCAAATATCAAATAGTATTTAAGCATATTAAGTAAAAATAATAAAAACCATCGTGGCTACAATATGTCTCAGATCGACGCATTCCGATAACATGGGTAACATCCTATCTTTTAGAAGAAAGTCAATGCATTTTCTTAATATTGAAGGAGCTGTAAATTCGCAGCATTTTCTGTACTATTGTATCTTTATACCTGAGGAAAGAATCATATGATGATGTATTTTATTTGCCCATGTAAATAAGACCATTCATGAAAATAAGATCTAAACAACACAACTAAATCGATGAATGGATAACTAATTAGCTAATTATCTAAAAAACTATTAAGGAAAAGTAATTAGTAATGGGTTATCATCAAGTCTAGAAATGTCTAAGGTATCATTAATCTGGGATATCTCTAACTAATCAATTATTATCGACTATTCATTAAATGTTATTAAGGAAGAGTAACTATTAACTAACTTTAAATTAATTTTTAGTCAGTATAGGTTTATTGCACCGTTTCCTTTCACTGCTCTTGAATTTTGTTATTTAGAATACGCGAAAGCGTGATAATCCATACGTCACGGGATTTCATTACTGGTCCTGTGCACTTGTACGAGGAGATGTTAGTACCCAGTATGTAAGGACCAATTAACTACAGCAACATGAACTACCTGGCAACATCAAATGGTTACGCGTAAAGTTTATGTTCGGTAGACTATGTGTTGCCAGTAAAAATGGGGCTGACGAAGGAAATTTGGGTTGTCTATGACATCAGATAATAGGTCCACATGTGGCTATTCTTCAAGCAGAATCTTGAAATCAAAATTGATGAGGGTTACACCCATATTCGATGTTGAACCTCTGGAACACATAGTTGCAACCCTTCCTAAATACTAAGTATTACACAGAACCTACAGATCAATCTCGGGTGCGAACGACTGCAATAACCTTAGTACCCTAACCATAGAAATGGTACAATGATCACCCTCATCAGCACAAGTAATGAACAAAATAAAACCATAATAAAACAAATGAAATGAAGACTTATAGCATCTCATGTAATGAACACTTTTCTATTTGTGAGGGTGGCGTTGAATGGATTTTAGGATTTTGTGGTGACACTGGCCAATGCAAAATAAACAAATAACCTTCTGGTAAATGACTCAGTAGATGTGTTTGTTATTAATATGCACAAGGATGGATACCTCGGGAGATCAGGAACCTCATTTTTCCATTTTCATCCTCTCCCCTCCTTTTTCCTTTTTATAACTATTAGATCAACATTTGAATAGTTCAGAATTGTTCTTTTATAAAATTATTATCAAAAGTTTAAATTATAAAAAATAAATAAATCAAATGCAAATTGCTACATTTAAAATGAGTCATTTAATACTACAATACAGAAAATAAAAATATTTTATACAAAACTAAATATGAATCATTCAAATGTTAATCTAATGGTTATAAAAGAGAAGATAAGGGGAGAAGATGAGAAGAGAAAATGAGAGGTTCGGCCTTAGCCTACCTCGCCCAATGCCATATTTGTCAAAGAATCTTTGCTTGAAATATTGTGCATGTCACTTGAAGATATGACCATCAAGCAAATGAAAATAAATTACTTATTATCAAGCAAACTGAAGATATGTATGTTAAATATAATAGAGTTCTCAAGAGGTAAAAAAGGAATTACTTCCATGAGCAACCAATTAAACTTCAAAACAATAAATTCATCATTATTTTTCCAATGCGTTAGTGACTTTTGAAAGCATTAAAAAGGATGTTATTGGGTTATTATTAATTATTAATTGGGATATTAGTATCCAATAACTTATATTGTGTGTATTAATAAAATCATACTTGTCAAATATGAATATTAAAAAAAAAACGACGACATTAGCATAAACTGATGAAAAAAATGGAATAGCGTCTTATACAACCATCAGGTTTCGAAACAATAAATTTATCATTTTAGAAATGAACTTAGATATTTTTGAAAATATGAAAAGAAAGTTATAGGGATATTATTAATTGTTGGGATATTAATATCCCAATAACTTATACAGTATTTTGTACAGTAGTAAAATGATATTGTTAAATATGAGTGTTTGGAAAAAAAAAATTCATGATTTTTTAAATGCATTAGAGATTTTGAAAACTATTGATAAATAAGTTTTTTGGTGAAGAATCCAAAATAAATTTACTATCACCAATTTTCAAGTGAAACTAAATCAACTACCATTTTTCATATCTTGTTTTTTTTAAAAAAATACAATCATTGTTTGATATATCTTATATTGTGTAGATTATTATTATTATATCAATGTAAATAAAAAAAGAAACATCAATAAATCTGTATGAATAAAAGGTGATTCTCAAATATGATTGCTTAATATTTTTTATCGTGTAGATTATTATTGAAGCAATGGAAATGGAAGAGAAGCCTCAACAAATATATATTAACAAATTTATATTGTCAAATAAGAATATTTGGGAAAAAAGATCTATATAATTATAAGATTCTTTCTTCAAGTATAAAACAATAACATTTAAAAAATGCATTGACTTAAAATGTGATTAATGTGATTGTTTTTTTTATTAGCTTGAGTATTGGTCATAAGATTCTTTATCTTCAAGCGTAAAAAACTATTAAAAAATGCATTCATGACTTTAAATGTAATTTAAGTGATCATTTTTGGGTGAAGAATCCAAATATGATTGTTTGAGCAATTTCATGGCTTGAAGTATTTTGAAAATACAATGTCAAAAACGTTTCAGCTGCATTTTTTCAAGGATACTTTGATATTGATATATGTAAATATATATAGCCCTCTTCGATGGGTGAACCACAGGCACACACCAAAAGCTACTAGCTAGTTAGATTAGGGAATGCAAACCTTATAAGACTCCTTTTTAAGGTAACCCTCGCAACTCGCAATGTAGGACACATAACAATGTGTAAGGGCTCTTCTTTTTTAATATAATAGGGTAGTCTTTTGGGATTTTAAGAATAGAATACAACATACATATCATTTGAATATTTTTCTACACTATCTAATTCCCTCTTCAGATAAAAATAAACAAACCATGCTGTTGCAGAGTAATGTTTGCCTAGTTGCTAAAGCGAATCAACTATTACAAATACAATGACCCCATCATGCAAACAATTTTATATAAATAATAAGTAATACTTAAATTAATGTTTCTTTAAGAAATTAATAAGGTCCTACAAATCAGTATTATTATTATTTTATTTGATTCGTTCTCTCCGACATCTTAGTGGGTACGCCCTGGGAAGTGGGAAAATGTCTAAAACTAAAAAACGCGTGAAGCAGAAAGCACATGCAGTAATTATTTTTTTAATGACTATAGATATAGATATAGATTTCTTTGACCACGAGGCTGGGTGCATATAATTGATAATTGATAAGTGATTAATGGAATCATGGTTGGCCCTAAAATGGGTGAAGTGAAGGATGCCGTAACCTGAAAGTTCATTATAAAACTAAAACTTTCCCCGATTTTAGTGGTCTGCCTCATATAACTTCCAGCTTTTTAATTTGGCTTAGAGCTGGATATGTTACACCTCAGACCTTAATTGGCTTTACGTGGACTTTTTGGTGTGAACAAATTGGATCGATTATCTACGGTTACGAAAATTGTTGTCAAATTTACAAGTTGCCTTCACGGGTTTATTGATTTTGCATTTCTACTGTAAAAAATCATGGCAACTTACTCTTAAAATCATGCTTACTACAAACTCAATTGAACTCACTGAATTTATCATTTTTTCTTTTATAACTTAAAAAATCTTGACAAAACACCCTTAAACTTATGTTAACTGTAAATTTGGTTGGGTTTGCGAGTGACTCGGTCAAACTCGGTAAAGTTGATGATTTTTTACCGAGTTGAGTGACTTAAACATGTAGGCAAAGCTCGGTTTACAAAACTTGTATATATAAGGCCTTATTCAAAATAAAAACAAAAACAAAATGACATAAACTAATATTAACACAAAAATAAGTTTTCCTGTTTTGAAGTTGTAAATTCTTGTTGCCTTCTTCATAGTCTTTGATGACTCGCTATTTTTATTAGATTTGAAGTTTATTTTGAACATATTTGGGAAGATATAAATGCAAAATTGGAAGTGTTTTCATGAGTTTGCGATGAAAAATTTACTGAAGGAATCAAATGGGTATAATGTTAATATTATTAACATTAAATTTCTGTAAAATGGACAGAAATTGAATTAAACAAGTAGTTCTGATTTGACAAAAATCTTAGTCGTCTCAGGATCAAATCACAATTTACCACAAATTAAAATGCAATATAGTGTAAACAACTCGGGATCGTTCTCTTATCAAGGAGCCTTTTATTTTGAATTCCCTAGGTTAAACTAAGTGCTAAAAACATGATTAGAAAAAGGGTTTTGAAATTGATTTTCTCTAAACTAAAATTCATAAAAAAAATATAAATAAACTAATTCTATTCTTTTTGGTATTTTTGGAAAATAGTGAAGAATACTTTGGATTAAATGGATTAATGATGGATGCTCTTGGTAATGAAGAAGATGGCTATTATTGCAAAAAATATATATGGGAGTTAAACTTTCATTAAGTCTAAAGAACAACCTCAAGATAACACTTGAGTCCAATAATCTCAATTAATTAATAGTAGCTCATACAAACATAGCAAACTATTACCTCTTGCGATATTGTTAAAATCCACTTAATGTGTAATTTAAATTGGGATGATGTAAATTGTTATTCTCAATTAGAATGTTCTAACGAACTATTCAAAAACTAAAATCAACTATGATTACTAATCACAAACATGACAGCAAGCATAATTTCATCAAGCATATAAAGAAATAAAGAAATATGAACTTCAAAATAATCATCTAATTAAAACTACAATAATCAATCCACATGGACACATAACAGTAATCCAAGTCTCACAACTAAATAATGATAAACCTAAATAAGGAAATCAAATAAATAGTCTAAGCAAAAAAAAATTGAATTAAATAACTCAAGCACAAATGCTCAAGCCACAACTCTCCATCACCCAGAAGCAAAGCTTTTAGCCACACATAGCCATGAAAACAAGATTCGCCGGAAAATTGAGGTTCTTCACTGGAGATAATTAAGAAATAAGAGACGAGGAAGTAAGGAAGGAAGGGGGATGAGGTCTCGATCTCCAAGTTCCTCACGTCTGGTCGGTGATGATGAAGGAATCCGATGAAGGTCAAGGTCTCGTGCGTGCTCCCTCTCGTTCTCGCGGCGCTCTCCTTTCTTCTTTCTCCTCGTTCGCAGCGCTGGTTCTGTTTCTTTTTTTTTTTTTGGGTAAAAAAACAAGGCTTCAGCCTATTTCATTCCTGTATCAGTATAACTCTTGGGCATGCAACACCCAGATAATCCCTGTACAGATAGCTAACTACACAGCTTGGAGGACTACTAAAAACAATTCTAGACACTTCTTGCTTAATGCGAAAATTGGCAAGAGCATCCGCACAAGTATTGCCTTCCCTATATACATGAGTAAAAACAATATCTAAAAAGGGTTCCATAGCTTTATTTATTTGCTCCAGTATTCTCGAACCCGTCGTTCCTTCCACCTGTAAAATTTTCAACAGATGTATAGCAACCACAGAATCACTTTCAATCATGATCCGATCAAACCCATATTGGTAAGCTAGCTCCATTCTAGACAATACAGCCCACAACTCTGCCTTCATAGCAGAACAGGCACCCAAATTTCTTGCGAATCCACACAACCAAACTCCATTGCTTCCCCAAATGAGCCCACCACAACCAGCTGATTTTCCATTACCTTTTGAGGCTCCATCCACATTGATTTTCACCCACCCTTCCATAGGAGCATTCCATCTAATGCTCACCTCTCTCTTTACACCATGGACTCTACCATACTCCACCCGAGCCTTCTTAACTCCATCTACATGCCATTTCACAATCCTTTTCCTATCCTCTGGCATTCTAAACCCTTCCTCAAACCTGCATTTGTTTCTCCATGGCCACAGCAACCAGCAAGTAATCCCAAAAATCAAACTCCAGTCACCACTTTGCATTTTTAGGTTCCAATCCAGCCAATCCTTGCCCTGCAAATCAGAAAACTCAGGCTCAAAACAACCATGTTTTAATTCCATCCACAGGTTCTTTGCAACATTACAATCCCTGAGTACATGCATCAGATTCTCATCAATGTTGCAGCAGTGGCAATGGGCATTACCACCAAAAATCCTACTCCTCCTTTCACTTGTTAATAGCCTATCATGCATAGCAATCGAGAGAAATAGTTGCACTCTCTTAGGCCCCTTCCATTTCCATAGCCTCTTCCATACCATCTCCCCACATTCTGATTCATTTCGCAGCAGATGATACCTACCAGAAACACTGTATTTATTTTGCATCCCACTGCCCCATTTCACCGTGTCCTTACCAAACAGATCGTTAGGAGGCACCATTGCCATTATGAACTTCCTACCTTCCTCATTAACATTCCTTCTAATTTTTTCCAAATCCCATTTGCCCTCCTCATTAACCATCTCCCTTACCCTGATATTAATATCTTCTTCTGTTAATTGTCCCATACTCCTTTCCTTTAGCCTACCACCATCCTCTAGCCATTTATCTACCCAAAACCGAACCTCCCTTCCATTCCCAACCTCCCAGCATAAATTCTCCAACACTTTTGGCCATAATTTGGTCAAAGCTCTCCATACTTCAGAATCAGACTTTAGCCCTTTGCATTCTTTCACAAAGTTCCTTCCCCTTTTATACTTTCCACTTAACACCATAGAGCACAAGTTGTTAGGCTTGGAAATAACATTCCATGCCACCCTTCCCAGCAAAGCCTCGTTCATAGTATCCCAACTTCTCAGCCCTAAACCTCCATTTCCCTTTTACCTACACACCATATCCCAGCTAACCGCGTGGATCCTCCTTCTTCCCTCCTCACTTCCCCAAATAAAATTCCTTTGCAATTTTTCCAGCTGCCTCCTCACTCCATCAGGAATGACTGAATACTGCATAGCAAACACCCCCATCTGGTTAGTTACAGCTTGTACCAGCGTACACCTCCCAGCCAAAGAAAGTGTTTGCCTTTTCCAGTTGCTCAACTTACTCTGCATTTTGTCAATCAAGAATTGAAACTTCCGCTTGTTTTCCCTACCAGACATCAGGTATGCCCCAAGATACCTCCCCAAATCATCCATTCTTTTGAATCCAGAGAAGGCACAGAGTTCGTTTTGCACACTTTTGCCTACATTCTTTGAAAAGTATATACTTGTATTTGGAATACTCACTTTCTCACCCAAGATCAACCCAAAAGTCTCCAACACCTCCATAATCAGACACATCTGATCCAAGTCTGCTTCACAGATGAGAAGTAAATCATCTGCAAACAATAAATGCGAAACCTCCACTCCATTCCTCCCTAATCTGAAAGGTTTCCACTGACCATTTGATACACTATCCATTATAAGGTGCGTTAGCTTTTCCATTCCTAATACAAACAAATATGGGGATAGAGGATCTCCTTGCTTCAACCCCCTAGAAGGAGTAAATTCTTCCCTTTTTCCCCCATTCCACATCAACGATGTCTTCACAGTCCTTACACAATTCATAGTTACCTTCCTGAACTGTTCATCAAACCCAATCTCTTCTAACACCTTCGCAATAAAATTCCAACTCATTCTGTCATAAGCTTTTTCAAGGTCAATTTTAATGACCATGTATCCCTTCTTTCCTTGGATTCTACTTAAAGAATGGACAATTTCTTTTGCAACTATAATGTTATCGTGAATGCTTCTTTTGGGGATAAAACTTGTTTGATACGGTGAGACCAAACAGTCCATAAGTGGCTTTAGTCTATTAACTATTATCTTTGATAGACCTTTGTAGATTACATCGCACAAAGCAATGGGCCTGAACTGACTCACTGTCTCTGGATGATCCACCTTGGGTATTAACACCACCAAAGTGTCATTAACCTTCTCAATTTTCATCGGATCCCTCCACAGCTCCTTGATACAGTTGGTGACAGACTGCCCAACCACCTTCCAGTTCTGCTGGTAGAAAACAGCAGGGTAACCATCGCTGCCAGGGGCCTTGAACCCTCCCATTTAGAAGAAAGCACTTCTAACCTCTTCCTCCCTAACATCCACACTCACACCTTTCAGGCAACTCTCCTCAACCTTCCCCCATTTCTGTTTGGTGTCAACCCAAACCCTGTCATTCTCCTCCTCTTTGAATAGGTTGTTTTAGAAGTCTTGAAACATCCCCACAATTTCTTCTTCCTCCTCAATCCACACCCCTTCACTATTTTTGAGCATTTTGACCTTGTTTCTCCTTCGTCTTATAAGGGTCTTTGAGTGGTAATACCTTGTGTTGCGGTCTCCCTCTTCCAACCACCTCCCTCTTGACTTTTGATACCAACTTACCTCCTCCTGTCTCAACGTGATCATTAATTCCTCTTCTAGCTCCTTTTCAAGTTGAATTAAAAAAGGATTAGTGTGTCTGCTTGCACTCATTTGGATGCCATTCAATCTATTTAATAATCTTCTCTTCCTTCCCTCAATTCTACCGAAGACTTCTTTGTTCCAGCAGGTTAGCTCTTGCTGCAAATTAGCCAATTTAATGTGTATTTCTTCATCTCCCCTCCATCCCTTTCTCAGTACCTCCTCAAAATTGCTATGCATCTGCCACATGGCTTCAAATCTGAAGTTTCTTTTGCATAACTCCTTATTTTCCTTTTTTAAACCCACCAAGATTGGGTGGTGATCAGAGCATATTCTAGGAATAACTCTAATCTCAGCTTCCTCAAATTTTTCCTGCCATTGTATGTTTCCCAGACATCTGTCAGCCACTTGTAAACTCTCCAAGGCCATCCCATTTAGGTCCCTTCCATGTAAAAAATGGACCACTAGCCTCTAAGTCAATAAGGTTACAGTCTTCAATCCACTGATTGAATTTGTTGTACCTTACCTCATTAATTCTACCACCACCTCTCTGTTCCAATGGGGATCTTATCTCATTAAAATCTCCCACCAACATCCACGGCTCTGCAATTTCACAAGCCAACCCATGAAGCAAATCCCAAATTCTCATTCTTCTTTGTTCATTAGGATGAGCATATATTGCTGTAAACAACATTTCCTCCCCCCTAAACTCAGCTTACAATGGATAAATTATTCATCCATAATTTTGACATCCACACCTATATCATCCAGCTCCCACAATAGCCATATACCCCCTGAGAATCCCACAGCCTCCATCCTCACAGCATGTTTGAAACCCTAGCTTTTGATAACTCTCAAAGCTAGATTACCACTTATCCTAGGTTCCAAAATCACAACTAGATCCAGTCTATATCTACGTTTCATGTCTCTAAGTACAGCTGCAAACTCTTTACTCGCTGCACCCTTACTATTCCATACTAATATCTTCATCATCATAAACTAAAGCAACAAATGGTGAACAAAAAATCACAGGTACCTTTATCTTGCCAGAACAGATGGGGCACCCCCCTCCTCCATATGCATACCGAGGCTCTCTATGGAGATTGCCTCCGCTCCTTTGTCTGGTAACTCCCCCATCACCATGTCCTCCTTCCTCATGTCGCTGTCTATTGAGTCTCCTGGATTCATATTCTCCTTCTCGGCCAAGTTAACTGTCTTTCCTCCATGTTTCTCTCGGATAGTGACAGGCACAACCTCCACATGCTTGAGATTGTGATGGTCATCATACCGTTGTTGCACTTTGCTCACATCCTTAGTTGCTAGGACTCCACTCTTTCCCCTAACATCCTTTTCCTTTATCCCAGATTGCTCCACCCTTCCCATGCTCTTATTCTTTGCGCTTCCTCCCATCCCTACATTCCGTCCTTTTTTCCATTGCTGGTATGGAAACCTCTTCATCTGCGCCACTTCTGCTTTCCCCTTCTCCTGAGCAGCCCCATTTCCCTTCAACCTTTCCTCGTCCCCTGCTTCCATATTGAGCACAGTAAATCTGGAACCAGATTGTGTATTCGGGACTCCCATCACATTGTTTCTTTGCCTCCTAGGTCTTTGCACCGTTTTCCAGACCTCCCTTTCACTCCCCCCGCTCTCTTCTTGTCCTTGAGCTCCTTGCGAAATTTCTACCTCCATGCCATCCTCATTTCTTTTGTTGTGAAAATTTTCACAGCCCTCCTTTGCATGCCCAACCATCCCACATTTGTTGCAAATTTGCCCCAAACTCTCGTAGACCACACTGAACAGTTGGCCCTCCACATTGTACTCCGGAACCAACGGCTTCGTGAGGTCCAATTCAACGCACATACGCGCAAATTTACCCCTAGCCCTTTGCGTCGTATGTAGATCCAGACGAATGGCTTTACCAATTGAGTTGCCCAAATTTAATAAGAATTTTTTATCAAATAAGGTAGCAGGCAAATCAGGTAGCCTTACCCAAGCTATCACCCATTCTATCTTTGCACTTTTAGGACTAAACTCTGGCCGCCAACGCGATACAGTCAGATAGGCATCAGAGATCACCCACGGTCCTCCCGTCAACGCCTCCATGTAATCTTCCTTATTTTGAAAATTAATCAGGTAGAAGTCATTAGCCATGTCAAACACGTCTATTTTGCCCTTCCTTTCCCAAATCTGCCTGAGCTTCTTAACCATAAAGCCAAAAGAAGGTTGTCGTCCCAACAATTTAACCACCAACGTTCTGCGAAAGGGCTTCATAAGCCTTTCTTTCTCCTTCTCCTCAAAATTGAAAACTGGACACAGAGGATTAGAATGATCCACGCTGATTCCATCGCTAGGATTCAGCACTTTTGCAAAATCTATATCAATTCCATAATCTCCGGCATCGTCTTCCTCGTCACTCCTCTCCCACTCCCACTAGCATACTCGGGAGTTTACATTCTGCAACAGGGATTCACGATACGACTTAGGCGCTTGTTCCTTCTCGTCCAGTTTCATCCAATTCTCCTCTCTAGCTTTCATTGATTCCTCACCTGAAAATTCGCCACTCGCGACCCTTACTTTCCTCTTCCGACAGATCCCTTCCTCCTGTTCGTCCCTCATCAGAACCTCACCGTCCTCCCCCCGCTCAACATGGCCGGAGGAAACACTCATTCTCTCCGCCACAGTGGGTGACGGAGCACTCAAAATAGTCGCAGATCGAAAACCCTAGCTTTACACCCTGGTGCTGGTTCTGTTTTAATATCCCTCAGCTCCGTTTTCCAATATGTCAGGTCGTGGGTTTTTTTTTTCCCAATCAATAAATCAACTCCCTGGTTCATTCATATATTCCCATCCCTCAGCTGCATCTCCATTCAATGTCGGGTCCCATTTTGAATTCACAATCCAACCTAATATGCAGCCCAAAACGTAGAGTTTCATTAGGGACTTAAGTGCAATTTTTAACAACTTCTGGAGGAGGAACCAAATTGCAAACTTTATAACTTGAGCTAAAACTTCTATTTTCAAATTTATTCTAATCTTTTTGGCCACCCACAAATAAAATAATTAATCTAACATCAAATATCCTCAGAAAAATCAATGATTAAGAGTAATTACATTTTTTTTGGGGATAATTTTGCCTTTTTTAGCCCTAATTTAATGTATTTACTCTTAATCTTAATTTATCACAAGAAAAGCATTTTAAGCTCAATAACTATGATAAAATGTATTAAGAATCCCAATTTTATTATAAAAAATCATATAAAAAGATGGTTATATCAAGTTCACTACTTCACTCATAAATGTTTGTTTTTCATAGGTGATCATGAATATTCTAAGAAAGAAAGGAAGGAGTTGATGGAAGTGAAAGTCATGTTGAGAAGATTTATGGATGTCATGACATGTGCTGGGTTGAATTTATTTTGTGCTTAATGGTTTTCTAGAGTTTGGCTGCCACTACTTTGATTGTTTTTAATATAATTTGAAGAAATACTTACATACTCCAAAAGTACCATGTTATCTAAACTCTATCCAGTGAAAACATAACAACTCAGACCATTTTAAGGTTAAGGTGCAAAAATACACATATGGTTTTCCCAAAAGTGCACCCAACACCAAGTATTTTTCTTAGGTGTGAAAGTGACTATGTAGTTACAAAAGTGAAGCAAACATACTCATTGACCGTTAATTTGACTTTTTGTATTTTTAAGGTTGACATGGACAATGACTCAGCTGAATTTCATTCTAGCTGGAAGTAAAGAACTAGAGAAAATTACAGAAAATGACATAGATATTTTGGAAATTACAATTCATCCCTTCTATCTCCAATTCCCCTTCTCTCTCTCAATTCAATCTTACCCATCGGGCCGCCAATCTCCGCCTCCTCGCCGTTATTGCCGCCTTTCTGTAATTTTCAAAACTATATGGGCCCTTTTCTATAATTTTCTCTAGTTCTTCACTGCTAGCTGAGATGAAATTTAGCTGGGTTATTGTCTAGTCAACCTTAAAAATACAAAAAAGACAAACTAACGGTCAATGGATATTTTTACTCCACTTTTGTAACCACATAATCACTTTTGCACCCCAAAAAAGCACTTGGTGTTGGTTGCATTTTTGAAAAAACCACATATATATTTTTGCATTTTGACCCGACCATTTTAATCTTAGTTGGATTGACTCATTTGAAAAAAAAAATCAAATTTTATCTTGTTTTTAAGAAAAATATTGGTTGATCTTTTTTGTCCCCCCCCCTCCCCCCCCCCCCCAAATAAAGATTTTTTTCCCTAAAGACAAGATAAAATTTGAATTCTTTCAGATGACTCTTCAGTCAGCTAGGATTAAAATGATATGAGTTATTATGTTTTCATTAGATAGAGTTCAAATGACATGGTACTCCTAGAGTATATAAGTATTTCTCTATAATTTGACTTGAGAAAGCTAATTTGGATAGAGAAACTCTTGTGTGAACCTAATTTACCACGTCTTTTAATGCTTAACCACTTAAAATACAACAACTCGGCTAACATTAATCTTAGTTGGTGGCTCTTGTATTTCATATTTTTATTTTTCTTCAAAATTTGAATCCCTTAATTAAGATTTCACAAGTAATGAAAAAGTGAATCTTATGAAATCTTTTAATTTTATTAATATTCTAGCTAATATCTAGGAGGTGCCAAATTAACTCATGAGTTGTGGTATTTTAACTGATGGGACCACAAATGACGTGACAAACCAGGTTCATACAAGAATTTCTCATTTTGGATACGGAACTTGGATGAATTCATGTTTGACTTAAAAATTCGATCGTCGGATAGATATAATTTTTTGGTAAATTAGAGATATAATTTGTCACATTAGGGTTGACTTTTAAGCTTGATTGTCATTATTTGTAGCAAGAGATTATGCATTATAATGATAAGGGTTAAATATCTAATTTGCCACGGAAGTATTGATAAGGGGATACTCAGCCCTAGAAGTTTTTTTGGTACCAAATTTAATTACCCAGGAAGTATGAAAAAGGTAGCAAATTTGCCCTGGAAGTATGAAAAAGGTAGCAAATTTGCTCCTCCGTTAATTTTGACCGTTAAGTTTAACTGAATGTACACAAGGCATGCCACCTCATCAACCCAATAAGAGTTAAGTATCATTTTTGCCCCAGAAGTTTTCACTAAGAGCAAGTTTGCCCCGGAAGTTTTCACTAATGAGCAATTTTACCCTGGAAGTTTACAAAACGTATCAACTTTGCCCTTCTTTCCCACATATTAAATTTGACTATTAAATCAGTCAGAGAGCACACATTTCATACCTTGAAAATGTTGAACTTGGAGTCAGAGAATGAGATCCTTGAGATGTTGAGCTTAAGGCAGCCAGAATTTGTGAAGCCAAACTAGTCACAAGAAGCATCACTTATGATCTAAGCAAATGATCAGTTTATTGTAATGTAAATATTATCACTATTGATTTGTTTTACTGATCCAATTTTTGGAACAATTCATTTCTCATTTTGCGTTTCATTTGCTTAGATCATAAGTGATGTTTCCTCTAGGTTTTGCAATAGACCTTTCAGTCCCTATGACCAGTTCGGCTTCACAAATTCTAGCCCCCTTGAGCTCAACATCTCAAGGATCTCCTTCTCTAACTCCAAGTTCGACCTTTTCAAGGCATGACATGTGTGGTCTTTGACTGATTTAATAGTCAAATGTAATATTGGGAGAAAGAAGGGCAAAATTGCTACTTTTGTAAACTTCCGGGGGCAAAATTGCTCTTTAGTGAAACCTTTCGGGGCAAAATAGCTCCTCAGTGAAAACTTCTAGGGCAAAAATGATACTTAACTCTTATTCAGGATGATGAGGTGGCATGCCATGTGTCATGAGGTGGCATACCACGTGTACACTCAGTCAAACTTAACAGTTAAAATTAACGGAGGGGCAAATTTGCTACCTTTTTCATACTTCCGGGGAAAATTTGATACCAAAAAAACTTTCAGGTGCTGAGTGCCCCTTATCAAAACTTCCATGGCAAATTAGGCATTTAACTCTAATGAAAATAGAAATTTTGTTTTGACTTGAGAAAGTTAATCAAATGTTTTAAACTTTAGACAAACAATTGTCCTCATTTAAAAGCTATTTGCACAAGGATTTAAATGAGTTTCATGAAATGCAAAAGGGAAAGATAGTCCTAGGTCCCAAATCTTTGAAGTTAATTAACGATTCAAATAATTTTCTTCATACTGTTGTCATTTGGTTTCAATTATTTTGCTTTACAAATCAAAACCTTTCATAAGTTTTCACTCAACCAATTTACAAACATAATTGTGATAATTAACTAACTTATTTTTGCTTTGATCATTGTAGGAACTTAAGAACAATATTTTATACTAATTATACTATTATCTGTAGATTTCATGGTTTAAGAACCCGGACCCAAACTGGCCGGAAAACTGATCCGAGTTAGGGGAAAACCCAGCTTCAAAGGTGGCACCATATCAACTTGGCCAACTTGGCCTGACCCGACCGAGTTGAACGATTCATCGCAATTCTTTTCCCTTCCACTAGACAAAACGATGTCGTTTCCTTGGTTAATTTTGAGTGAAGCACTGAAGTTCGGAAACAAAATCTGAATTCAATCTTGACTATTTTCCTTAAGCTTTAGTTGATTGTTCAAGTTAGAGACTTAGTTGAATGAAAGATTTGCCAAACCCTCTCCCTCCGATTTCATCTATCTTTCTCAGTAGTTCCATCTATTGCGCAAAGTTTTAGGAGCTCTAGCGAGCATAGTCGTCCTCATTCCATCGTATAAGGTTGCATAGCTAGGTATGGGTCATTGGTTATAAAGCATTTCGAGTTCGTTTTTGGGTTCTTGACTTCGGTTTTGGTTTGGATTGATGAAAGGTTGCAGGGCTTGGTTAGTGTCTCTTTTTTTTTTTGGGCTTCGTTCTTCCTATTAATTTCTTGAAATTTTTTCTTATATCGATGAACACTGAGAGCTCTGTGTTGTGTTCCTCTCTGACTACACGGCGTGAAGCTCTAATCTTTACCCTGTTGCCTTGAAAGGTCAAAGCTTTGGGTTTGTTGCTCTGGTCCAGAGGTGGTTTTTGAAAGGTGGAAGCTTTGGGTTTGTTGCTGTCGTTCATAGGTGTTTTTAGAAAGCTAGAAGCTTTGGGTTCATGGCTCTGTGCTGTTGTGAGTTTCCATAGGTTTACCTAGGTTTGGTTTATGAATTTTGAATTTTTTAATTTCCTTTTAATTTTTTGGTTTCCTGAAGCTAATGCTCTATTTTTTACTTTTGGATATCATATTGCTTTGCTTTTGGTTCAATTATGTTTTCTTGAAGTTGTTATGCTATGTTTTCAGGTTCATATTGGTTTCTTGAAGCTGTTATGCTCTGTTTTCAGTTTGGGTTGCTTTTTGGTTTGTGATTTTTTGTTTTCCAAAAGCTATTATTGGAGGAAAATATTAATAATGAAAGTGTTCAGAATACTACCACCCTTAATCTCAAGTCTTGCAATCCTCCCCATGATAGTTCAAAGCCATCACAATTGAGTGTTAAAAAAAAAGACCATGCTTGGGAATACTTTTCTGTTAAGAAAGAGGGGAAGGTAAATGTGTTTACATGTCTTTTATGTGGTTCAAGTTACAGGGGAGATGGGATAAATAGGTTAAAACAACATTTAGCTAATGTGAGTAGTAAAGTAAGTTCTTGTAAAAATGTTTCCCATGATGTACGTGCTAGAATGAAAGAGACTTCAGTAGAAGGTTAAAAGGAAAATTTTGTTCAAAATGATAATGTAGATGAAGGCAATGCATTTAGAGAAAGTGAAGAACCAATTGTACGTTTCAAAAGAGGAAAGCTCCAAGTACTGTTGGGGTTGAAAATTATTTTTCACCTAGGACAACTCCTGGTGCTCATCCAAGCATTAAGAGTGCATTGGCAAGTCAAGAAGCACAATATAATGTGAAAATAGTTTTTGGTAAATGGGCTTAGGTGAATTGTGTTCCATTTAATGCATTGACTTGTCCCTTAATTGAAAAAGCTATTCATGCAGCTACTACAATTGGGTCTGGGTTTAAGGTCCCTAGTTGTCCCTTATGTTGAACCGGATTTGCAGCTAATGCTTTTGCACTTAAATTTTCACACCAAATCACTGAAGGTCTTTTAAGAAATAAACCTATCTCAGATAACAAAGAATTCAGCCATTTGATTTCTGCAAAACCATCAGAAAGAGACCTATACTCTGACTCAACACTAAACCTGGAAACTACTTTCTGTTTCCTCGAAGACCAAGAAACAAGATTGTTGTTTAGAAATACACACATTCCACCTGCAGACTTCGTGTCATCTGAATCACACGCCCAATCTGCGTCTGTGTAGGCTATCAATTGAGGGTAAGAATTACAAAATGGTCTATAATGTAAACCAAAATTACTAGTACCTTTAAGATACCAAAATATCCTCTTGACTGCCTGATAATGGATAGTTCTAGGTTGAGCCAAAAACTGACTAAGTTTGTTCACTACATAGGAGATATCTAGACATGTAGTTGTGAGATATTGCAGAGACCCTATAGCCTTTCTATGATTCTCTAGTAACTCACCATCTAAAGCAAAAATTGAGGGTTAGAACCGATGCACATATTAGAGGGGGCCTAAGTCTTTAGCTACTCATACCAAACTTATCAAGAAGATCTAGCACATATTTAGTTTGATGTAGAAAAATTACCTGATCATTCCTATTTACTTCTAGACCCAAAAAGTAGTAGAGGGGGCCTAAGTCTTTCAACGAGAAAACTAAATTTAGTTGACTCGCAAATTTTTCAACATATACAGGATTGTTACCCGTAACCAAAATATCATTAACATAAATCAAAATGAAGATAGTGAGGTTATGAGCTTGCAACATGAACAATGAAATTTCACTTCTCAAATTTTGAAAACCCCAATTAAGAAGAGTGTACCTCAGACGATCGAACCAGGTTCTCGAGGCCTGTCGAAGCCCATATATTGCTTTAACTAACTTGCATACATAACTAGGTCACCGTTGATCAGTGAATCCTTCCAGCTGTCGCATGTAGACTTCTTCTCTGAGAACTCCATTCAGGAATGCATCATTTACATCTAGTTGTCGAATTGGCCACTTGAACATCACAGCGATGGATAAAATAACTCGAATGGTTGTGGATTTTGCAACCAAACTATATGTTTTGTTGAAATCAACGCCAGGCACCTGCTGGAATCCTTTAGTTACCAAATGCGCTTTGTGCTTCAAGATTGATCAGTTGGCTCGATGCTTCGTCTTGAACACCCATCTATTGTCAATCAGCTTCTGATTTGCATATGGCACCAACACCCAAATTCGATTGCACATTAGAGCCTCATATTCTTCACACATCGCATGAAACCATTGAGGCGAAGAAATAGCTTCACGAGCCGTTGACGTCTCTGACCCTCTTTGAGACTTCATTGGAGTAGCAGTGGTGTTAAAGTGAATGGACCCAGTGTAAGGAACTTTGGGCCTCACTATACTCACCTTTGACAGGGTAATCATACAATGGTGATTACTTGGCCCATTATCATTAGGACTTTCTGTCGGTGATCCAGACTGCTCCTCTGTACACTCATCATTGGTACTAGGCTTAGCTTGCTCGGAGGAAGTTCGGCTGGGTGAGTGATTTTCCAGAGAGGCTTCATTGGTAGATAATAAATCAACAGTTGTGACGTTGTGTTGTCTCAAGTCAAAATCAACTTGAATAATCAGAGCAGCTGAACTTTCTTGACCGTTGCAACGTTTGGTCTAGTGTAAGAAACCTATTCGAAAAGGAAAAGAACCAGAATCAAACACAACATGATGAGAAACGAAGATTCGACTTGATGCACTTAGGCATTTATGTTCCTTTTGATTGGATGCCAAGCCAAGATATACACACTTCTGGCTTCGAAATTGAAACTTATGCTCATTGTATGGCTTAAGGCACCGATAACAAGCACACCTGAAAGCTTGTAACTCTGCATACTTTGGTTCTGTTTTTGTGAGCTGAAACAGAGGAGTGCTATCATTCAACACTGGCGTCGGCAGTCGATTGATCAGATAGACAATAAGTTGAAAGGTGTCAACCCAATACATTAATGGCATTCCTGCATAAGCAATCAACGTCAGTCCCATTTCAACAATGTGTCGGTGTTTTCTTTTGGCCCAACCGTTTTGAGCTGACGTATATGGGCAAGTTAAACGTATGTTAATGCCTGCTTTCTGTGCAACAGTAGCAAAGGGTTTATACTCACTCCCATTGTCACATTGTAATGCTTTAATTTTGGAATCAAATTGATTTTCAACTAGAGCTTTGAAATGTTTGAAGGCATGAATAGCTTCTCCTTTCTGTTTCAGTGGGTAAAGCCATGTGTAACGACTAAAATCATCCACGAAATGAACATAAAAACGATGACCACTACGAGATTGCAAAGGGGCCAGTCCTTATAAATCAATGTGTATTAATTGAAGTGGAAATGAGGCTTGTGAGACAAAATGAGAAAATGGCAATAGTTAAGATTTCTCAAGTTGACAGGCTTCACAAATATTCTCATCAACAGAAACATTGTGAGTCTTTTTGTTACATTTATTCAATATCTTTCAAAACTTTGACACTAGGATGGCCTAAAACATAGTGCCACTTCAGAAACTCTAACTGATCGTTGTTGAAGGCAGCCATGAACACTTGTGGTCGAGCTTCAATTTTTCTTTCCTTCAGCTTGTACAGTCCTTCCTTTGGAGCTCCTTGAATTAGAACCTCGCCTGTCACCAAGTCCTTCACATCACAGCCACGATTAGTAAAATGAACGTTGACATGATTATCATTAACTAGCCTATTAACACTCATAAGACTTTTGTTAGCCATAGGTACATAAAGCAAATCTTTGAGTAATAATTTAGAGGACTGATTGTAGGGTATTACAACATTACCAACACTTGCAATCCGATTTTCTCACCAGGTACATGTAGTAAGATATTGAGACTTACCAACCGAGCTAATGTCATTAAGTTGCTCTGGATGTGGAGTTACATGATAGTTGGCTCTACTATCCACATACCATGATGGGTCTACAACAGAGTAAGGAGTAGCATAATTAGCTTGTGAATAGTTGTCATAACTTGTAGCACAATGTTCCTGAGGAGCCGAATAACTGTTGTAACCAGAAGCATCATCGTGGTAGTAGCATGTTGCGATAGTATGTCCAGGTCTTTAACAGTGAATGCAGAAAGGACGAGCACCACCACAACGTCGGTTTCAGGGGAAGCGTCCAGCTCCTCTGGATCCATGAGAATTTCCTCTCTAGTTGCCTCCGGTATTGGCAGAGTCTCTATTGTTCGAAGAGTTAGAATCTTTGACCATCGACAGCATTTATCGATGGTTGGATAGAGAGATTGGAGAAATGGTTTAGTTGATTTAGCCTGGTTTGAAAAGAGAGCAAAGCCCCCTGAGCATCGACCTACGTGATATTAGGTTGATCTATCAATTTGATGACAATAGCGTTATATTAGGAGTCCAGGCTATTGAGTGTGTGAAGTATAAGATCATCCATCGCTGTTGGACATCTAGCAAGAGCAAGCTCATCTAAAAAACCTTTCATCATAATTAGGTGTTCTTCCATCTTCAAAGTGTTCTTACGGGTGTTGTGCAGCTCACTTTTAATCACCATTACACGTGCTTTCGTCAAAGCACAGGTGAGATCTCTAGCCTCAGTCCATAGTTCACGGGCAGTCTTGCAATGAAGAAGCTAAACGCCCACATCTTGGGTCATAGTGTTACGTAACCATCCTACAAGCATTCTATCAACCGAAAACCATTCACTGTACGCTGGGTTTGGTCGAGTTCCCTCTGGTTTCTACTGGAGAGAAGCTTCACCAGAGCAGGTGACAAGCCATCAATGTGACTGTCGAGTTGGTTACCTTTGATTAAGGGAAGAACAATAGATTCCCATATCAAGAAATTGGAGCGATCCAACTTGGTCACTGTTGTCTGGCTTGAGGAACTGAATAACGAATACACTTTGGTATGTGTTCGAGAGGCAGAGTCTACTAAGGAGGCGGAGGAATTGTCAGCCATTATAGAACCTTAGCTCTTGATACCAAGATAGAAAATAGGTTAGATTGTGAGAATACTGAAGCATATTAATCATGCTCGGCGAATCATTCTTATATAGGCAGCAATACAACATTCTGAAAGAATATTTACCGTTACACAATTCCTAACTCAACCTATAATACAAGGACATGTATACAGCTAATATCTTGGAGAATATCTGCTTAGGATTTACACTATTAGCGTATGTACAGTGTGCAGGACCACAGACGTGCAGGACCACTACAATTCTATAATTAACAATCACAGATAATATAAGTATAATTATTCTCTTCTAATAAAGATGATCACCTCAATCATTCACATCATCAAAAGCCTTGCTAGCTACCAACTATTATAAGATATTTAAATTTACACCGGTGATTAATTAACTGATTATATTTAGGACATCGCGCTGAGTAAATTAATTAAGAAAAAAAGAGAAAAGAATTTGTGTTATTGGGTTTATAGTTGGATATTACACTCTGGGTTTCAAGAAGTTTAAGGGTATATGTTAATACGATTGGTTCTTGTGTCCTTTCCTAACATGGTTTAACTGGAAAAATGATTAGAACGGCTTTATTATCCATATAGCATTCAAATGATTAGTTTCTCCCTTTTCTCTCATGGGCAAGTTACTAATGATAAATTATATAAATGATTAGTTATATTAAATGCTATATTCATATACAATTTATTGATTAGTTATATTAATCATCGTTAGTATCGGTATTTCAACTGTCACTTTTCTATCATGGATAAGTTATAGTGGTTTAATCCTTTTAACTAAGATATGTGGCTTTCAAATGATTTAGTTCAATTCTTTACTATCACAGTTAACTTCAATATGAATAGGAAACTCTTTATAACCATGGTAGCTTCTTGAATGGTCAGCTGAACGTTTTCTACTATGGTTAATTAGTACTCCTCTTATCTTTTTTATAAGATTACAAAATTTGAACTGCCTTAATTTTTTTTCCAAGAGCCTACAAGAATTGTCAGAACATGTAATGAATTTTTTTTTTCCAATTTTGCCCTTCATTAATTATATATGTTGCATTAACTAAAAGGTTGTGTTACTTATATTTATTTTATTTTTCTCTCTTACTTACCCATTATTTTTAATTAATTTTAACCATTTTCTTAAACCACATAATTAAGTTATTGAGCTCTTATGAAACGGAGGGGATATTTTGAATGGCAAGTTAAAAGATCAAAACACATAAATTTACATAAGACTATTCTAGGTTGTAATGACTTTTAAATGATACCACTCTGGTCCTATTTATAAGTTATGTTTGACTAAAAAATTTAATTCTATTTATAAGTCCCTTTTGACCAAATAAATGAGATTATGACAATTTTGCTCATATTATTGTATCAATGAAAATAGAGAGAGAATAAAGAATTGAAAGGTACATATTTATAAATGAGAGTAAAATTGAAAATTTAGCCTATAATCATTGAGCTACTTACCTCTTCTTGGCATGTGTGATTTGGTCAAAAGGGACTTATAAATAGAACCAGAGTGATACATTGAAACATTTATTTGATTAAAAAGAGTGGTTGGTTTATTCCTTAGTTAACAGTGCCAAATCAATTAATGTTAAATTAATAGTCAATAGTCATTATCTCGTGCTCAACAAGAACACTAGCCAATTCTTGTTTTTCTTCTTATTGACCATGTCCCAGGTAGAAAAAGTAAAAAATAAAGAAAAAATTGCTGGCAAAGAAATGTGGGCTTTATTTGGTTTGAACAAATCCAATAATTTAGCAATGTACTGTAAAAAAGAACGTATACACGGAAAGTTCCTGCCGTTGACTAACTTTATTTATACATCATATATGTCAGTGTCTAAAAAAACCTTTTGCCCAAAAGAGCGTACGTGACGACAAATTCCAAGATACTTACTTCGTAAACTTTGACTTTGATTTTCAGAATTATAAACTATCCAGCTACCTAATCTGGGTTATCTAGAAAAGCTGCTGAAACAATCACTTTATGGTATGTTCCTAAAATCAAAGGAGTAAAGCTCTGAACTTAGCCAGACTAAATCAATATATATGGGAAACAAAAGAAATTAAAATAAATAATGACTGAATGATTCTTTTGTAGATTGCTTGCTTGAGTAACCTTGAGCGTTAGCAAGTTAAACAATATTTTGGTCACCATATGTTTGCCTGAAATGGTCGTTGGGACCCAGTCCAGGCGTGGCTATTGGTAGGGCATTAATTATATGGCCAAGTCATGGGTTCCTCGATCCGTTTCTATGCATCATGCTTGCACTATATATATAGAGCCTAATATTCAGTCTGTTGCTCATATACATTGAAGAAATTAATATAGTGTGTGAAAAAATGGCCTCACATGGGTGTTTAACCATTGTGGTGTATTGTTTGGTGGTTTTGGGTGTTGCAACCACAGCTTTGTCATCACCTTCTTCACTGTCTCCTGATTTCTACGACCACTCTTGTCCTGACGCTTTGAAAGCCATCCAAAGAGTGGTTCGGGCCGCCGTCTCTAAAGAACGCCGCATGGGCGCTTCTTTGCTTCGCTTGCACTTCCATGATTGTTTCGTCAATGTATTCTCATTCCTTTCACCTTATATATATATATATGTGTGTGTGTGTTTTCTCATTCCTCTATATATACTATTGCTAGTTCCTGATGTGTGAACCGTAAATATGATGATGATGAAGTTAGTTGGTTGAATATGATTTGAGCAGGGATGCGATGGATCGATTCTTCTGGATGATTCGGAAACAATAGACAGCGAGAAGAATGCGAAACCAAATGTAAACTCAGCGAGAGGATTTGAAGTGATCGATGAGATCAAGAGGGAAGTGGACAAAGTGTGTGGTCGCCCCCTTGTTTCTTGTGCTGACATTTTGGCCGTTGCCGCTCGAGACTCTGTTGTTGCGGTACGTATCACTGTCTACCCTAACAACTATATTTTAATATTTTTTTAATTTTCCCAATTAATACTTATTCAATAATAATATAACCCAAAAAAAAAAACATTAAAAAAGATGACTATGTCGTTTTAGAAAATACTCCCTCCAATCTTTTTGTATGGAAAAAGAGTCTCACCACTTAATGTATCCATTAGACCATGTTTTAATAGGTGAGAATCAATGCAATGTAATAATATTATAATATTGTAAATTTTTATTATATTTAATACTATAATACGAATACTATTTAATACATAATATTAAATCTCACTCATTAAAAATAATCTAACTACTGAGACATTAAGTAGTAGAGAGAAGTGTTAGTGGAAATACCCTTTTCCCTTTTTGTAAGTGCCAAAAATTTGAATTATCTTAAAAAAGCCTAACAAGATTTGTTTGAACATTTAATGAGTTTTTTCAATTTTTATTCCCATTAATTAAATATATGTTACATTGGTGATGCTTATATTTACTCTATTTCTCTCTCTTACTTGCCCCTCATAAATAAAGATATACTTGAAAAAAAATTATTTCAAGATTTACTTATTATTTTTAACTAATTTTAACCATTTTCTTAAACTATATGATTCAGTTGTCGAGCTCTGAGTACTTGCCATATTAACTAATTTACTTGCTTATTGTAATTAAATTGAGTAAAAATATCTTATATTAAAGATAATAATTGGCTTAACCAATGTATTTTGTGTACTAATTAATATTATTGCGTAGTTGGGGGGCTCAGCGTGGAAGGTGAGACTGGGCAGGAGAGACTCCAAAACGGCAAGCCGAAGCGCTGCAGACCAAGACATCCCAGCGCCGGTCTTCAACCTCTCTCAGCTCATCGACAACTTCAAGAGTCATGGCCTAAACGAGAAAGACCTTGTCGCTTTATCAGGTGGCCACTCCATCGGGTTTGCACACTGTACCGTCTTCAGAGACCGCATCCACAACGACCCATCGACTGAGATTGACCCCAACTTTGCCAGAGACCTTCAGAGGGGCTGCCCTACAAATGGAGGGGACACCAACCTCGCTCCCCTGGACCCCACCGCCGCTTGCTTTGACCAGGCCTACTTCTCCAATTTGCTTTATAAAAAAGGTCTCCTCCACTCTGATCAGCAACTCTTCACTGGAGGTTCCACTGATGACTACGTTAAGAAATACAGCTACGATACTAAAGCTTTCTACGAGGATTTCGCCAATTCCATGATTAAGATGGGAAATATAAAGCCCCTCACTGGCTCTCAAGGTGAAATTCGTGCCAACTGCAGGAAGGTCAACTCAAATTATTAAAACTAGATTAAGATGCGTACTTTTCATTAATTACACAAATTCACTATTACGTACGTATCCAAGCCACCATCAGATCACTTTTCATTAACAAATAAAAATATACATATACACGCCTCTGTATGTATATTAATTGAAATGCTATTATATAGTTTTTTCTTTTGTTTATGAAATATTGTTTTAAAGATGTACTGTGTTAGGCAAGTGTTCGTGAAAATATTGTATTGTTTTTATTTGATGCTTATATTATAATACGAAGAGACCAATATGTTCTCCTCTATAAAAAAACAAAAAAACCTAGCCCTCACCCAAATTTTAGAACCTTATCTGTCGCTAGAAAAATCTATAAATCAAAACCAAGGAGAGCCAAACATCTAAAAATAACTCATCAATAATGAATTTTAACTGTCTTCATCATCCTTGTCATCGGTCAACCACGCACGTTTCCATTATGTCCATTAACGATGATCGTTGTAATACCCTGAAAATCCTATATAGCATAACCACTAAATAATACCTAATAACATAGGTGAATATGTGGTCTCAAAGATATTATAACTTATCTAATTTAAATTAGGAAATTTCCTCCTAGAATCAAATGAACCAAGAAGACTCAAATATTCAAATTTTATTTAGGAACCATAAAATACCATAAAAAACAAATAATTATCGTATTAAGTTATGGTTTACATGGAATTAAAAAGAGCTGTCATCACACTGAGCCCAATTAAGAGACGATTAATAACAATTAATGAGCAATCGAAATTACAACAATGAAGACACTAAACTTAACTAAATTAAATTAGGCATAATCAAAGAGGTATAATTCCAATTAAAAGTCAATGGCTAATTAAGAGTTGTTCAAATGAATTTCTAAGGACTATAATTAAATTGGGGTTCCTAAAATAATATAAGATATCATGAAATGGGAAAGTATGTTGTCTCCAAAATAGTAGTGTATTTATTCTACTTCTTGAATAAGTTGTCGGTAGGACTTAATAGGGCAAAATCCAATTCTCTAAATTTTAATTAGGAGTCATAAAATATTATTAAATGCCATAAAAACACCTAAATTAATTAACTAAGATTTCCAACAATTCAAGAACAATTAAATTAACACTTAAGGATATATTGTCATATAATTCACATATTGACAAAATTAAGCTGTAAAGGAGTAGGAAGAGGTTTAAAATAATTAGTAAACACTAAAAATTAAACATTGACCATCAAAATTAATCTTAATTGAATTAACATGCATAATTAATTCAATGTTAAATATTTACAAGCAAATTGCAATATTTTGGCTAAATTCAATAATAAAGCCTAACAAGGGATCACTAATTGTAACAATTGGACTTAGTAGGATCATAATTGAATTGGTAATCAATAAAATCATTACAAACTAAACCTAATTAAGCTAAATTAAATAGTAAACAAGAAGAAATTAAATTAGGGCTTTTTGACACAACAAAAACATCATTGGATCATTTTTGGTAGCCCAAGCTCTTGCCCTAATTATCAATAAAGCCCAAAACAAACACAAAACCCAAAAATTCAGAGGAGGCCACGGTTTTGGGAGTCTTCAAGGGGAAGGAGATGAATTTCAACACATGTGTTAAGTTGGTCAAAAGCTTGTAGCATACAAAACACTATTCATGGCTTAAAGTGCAAGTTATTTAGCTTCTAGGAGAAGGAAGAAGAAAGAGAAGAAGGGAGAGAGAGAGAGAGGGCAGATGAGGGGGAGTGAGTGGTGAGGATGTGATGTTTTGATGAAGCCCTAGATCCAATGGTGAAAATTTGTTAAGAGGAAAGTTGCATTTAATTACAAGTTTGTCCAACCTTTTCACTATAAATAGAGGCTTGTGTCATTCATTTTTCTTCACACCAAGCAAAGCAACACTTGCTTATTTGAGAGAGAATTGAGAGAGTTGAAGGAAGGCTTGAAGGAGTCCAAGCTTTAGGTAAGCAAAGTTCTTTAGTTTTGAGTTTAAATTTATAGGTAGAAGTAGTTTTAATCTTTAAAATTCTAGAATAATTTTAGTTTCATGTTTTTATAGTTAAAAATAGCTTTATTTTGAAGAATTAGTGAGGAAAGTGGTTTGGCAAAATTTCCGGAGGAAAAACACTGTAGTAACGAAGTTCTGGCGAAAATTCGTCAGTTAGGCGATTTCTGAACTAGTAACAGAAACACTCATATTTCATGTTGAAAATAATATTGAAAAATTCTGAGAAACTTCATGGTTAAAGTAGACATATAGGGATTTTCAAATATGTAAAGAACATGTTGAAATGAGCTCTGTACAGTGAGAAATAAATTCTCAAAGTTTATGTTGCGAAAATGCTGGAAAATCTGGGCAGAGGATGAACACGTGAAATCTGGGAATGATTCTTGAATTCTGGCAAATTTTGATATTTTTACTGGAAAATATACATCCTAAGGAGTCCGGAACATTTTATGGATCTTCGTTTCGATTTTTCTAGAATTAGTTATGAATTTCCAAAGATAGGCAAAATTCTGCCCCATAAATTCCAGCGTTTTTTCAACAAATTTTGAGGAAATAAAATGATGGTTTAATGTACCAAGGGTAGAATAGTCAATAGTGGCCAAGATATATTTTAGGATATTATTTATAAATTAATCATACGATATCACTCTTATAGGAAGTCTGCAAACGTATACCGATCGTCGTCATACCGGAATTATCAATCCAGGTACGGACGCGTACTGTAACACTAACTCTGATGCTTATTGTATGCTTATATGTGATAGATAGTCTGGAACTCTTTTTTTGAAAATTGATCATACACATACAACCTGATACGGGTTATAGTTTTGATAATGCCGTTATGTTTTCCTAGCGCTGAGGACACGATAGGCCATCGTGGCACTGGAGATAGTGCAGACTATAATAACATGCATATTGCAGTGGCTGTGTTATGTTATTATCTGAATATGAGAATATTGTATGTGATTATTGCTATTTTGCCATGGATATCTGTCATACATATTGGATACATAAGCATGAGGTTAACCGTTACCTGAGGTTCAATGGTAATTGAACCTCAGCTCATAGTCTCAGATTCTGGAGGAACCAGGACCGAGGGCAAGGGTAGATAGCGCACGAGAAGACACGGGCAGAGAAGATAGCTACGAATTTTTGTATCACTATATTAGTAAATATTCAGAGCTTTGTACCCCTGTAATAGCAACAAGACACACCAACAGTGAAGGTTTATCAGATACTCGCTCTTTTAAATTTATTCCGGTGCTGTACTCTGATTAAAATATTTTGAAAACGGATTTAAAAAATGAGGACGTTACAATCGTCAACGTTGTCTCATGTGGGGGGCAAAAGGATCATTGGCTGAGAGAGTTCCATTGGAGGGGATAAGGAAGCTAACTTTCATCAAATTAGTGGAGTTTGCTTGGAAAGTGGAAATAATGCAACGAACAAAATGAGCAAAATTATGGGTTCCATCCTCACTTCTACTTTCATTGTCCAACTTCCTACCAGCATATATACCTTTCCATTGGTAGGCATGATTGGAGTGATTGGATTCTTGGATGGGTGGGAATAATGGGATCTTGCTCTCCTCTCGACTAGCTTGATTAAAAAAATGGACAAGAGTTTAAGTAAACTTTTTATGATTTTTTCCTTTACTTTTCTATCCTTCTATATATACCTTTCCTCTAAAATATTCTTAATTATTATCTAATTTAATTAACCGAGTAATATAATAATAAAAATATTCTTAGTTATTTTTAATTATCAATTATCTTTTATTATCCTAAGCTATTATTTTAATTAGAAATTATATATCCTTCCTTCTCTATCTTTTACAATTAATAGCATTAGCATTTTATGGAACAATTGCCTTCTCTTGTAAGTATGTGACTTATACTTTTATGTGCAAGTCCTTTCAAAGATGAAGATTTTTTTTTCCCCTAATTTCCTACAAGCCCCTTTGTACTAGAAACACGTGTCTACGACTTTTTTTAAGTAAGTGGAAAAAAAGATTAAACTGTCAATAAAAATTATTACCGATTATTAATGGCGAAGTTTAATTTTGTTTTAGACATTCTCAAACTGAATGGTTTTGCTCAAGTTTCAATATTTAGCATATTTCGTCCAAAAAAAATTGACCATATGAAACTTAAAATAAACCTGAACCACATTTTTTCTAAGTTTTTATGTAAGTTGAATTAATACTACTATTTCGTATTATTAGCTAAACCTACTCACAATGAGCTTTAGATCCTGTTATTTTTTTATATAAGAATGAACTGTTTTTTTATGCAAATGATATCCAGCTATATTCATATGCTATTCTTGAATGATAGTGTTGAGACATGAAGTTATACATAAAAAATTGATTCGAATTTAACAGTGATGGCGTGGAAAATTTGTTGACAGAGGTGAAAACCTCTAGGCATACCAAATTTATAAGTTTTTTCCCCCAAAAAAATCAAGTTTAAAAGATTAATATTGAATTTTTTAATAAAAATTATATAATTGCCTGAAAAATAAAAGAAGGGGGGGGGGAGTATGCCTAATTAAACCACATTAAAAATCGATCAATTTTTATTTTTTTGAGTAAATTGATTAGTTTTATTTGGTTTAGGTTTTGTCTAAACCCTTTTAAACCAGTACTCTGTTTTAAAACTTTTACAAGGCAGACGATAAGTATATATTTTATAATTAAATAGGTGTATATTTTATGAGAATTAGTTGGATTTATTGATATTATATACCTATTTAATTATCTTTTATATACTTTACTATCATTATAGGATAAAAAGATATTTTAATATAAAATCTACTTATGTCCTATTATATTTTGCAGGAAATATTAGCTGATTTAGAAAGAAGTAGAAAAAACAATTAAGAGGATATGCAATAAGCCAAACTCAGTGGTCTCACGCAAGAAAAATATAAACAAAATCAATTGTGTGATCTGATGGAGTTGATTACAAGATATAAGATATCTTTTTAATAAGAAAAGGAAAATCAATTACCCAAGACCTAAATTATAAATAGGGAGGTAGAGACAAGAAAAAAAGAGAAGGATCTGGGAGACGTAGAACCAGAAGGAACAAAAAAGCAGAGGAGTAGAGGCTGAGCTTTTCAATTCTCTTCATCATCTCCATGGAATGACGGAAGGACTGTGGAGGCAACGGAGAATTTTTCTTTCCTCTCTCTCTCTCTCTCTTTCTCTTTATTCTTTAAACCTGAGTTTCATCTTTTTGTTATGGATTTAATTAAAGCCATGTGTGTGGCTAGTTGGTTTTGCAACCTAGAGACCCTATGAACTTGTTTGGGTTTTAGAGATTATTCCCACTTGTTAGTTTTACTTAATTTTATTTCAGTTTATTTAATCTTGTGTTCATTGTTATTGTTTATTAATTGATCACCATTGAGCATGTTTTGGGGATTTAGGGTAACTTGGAAGAGGAAATTCTAAATTGACCTTGGGATTAAATAATGTGGAATTAGGTTTAAATTTAATGTGAAATTAGGTTTTAATCTAATTTGCGTCTAGGTTAGAAATATACCTAGAAGCTCCGCATAATCAAATTAGAGTGAGTCCGATTTAAAACGTATCTTATTTAGTTGTGTGAGGCATCACATAATTAATTAAGGTATGTATATAGGTGAACCGGAAGGTATTTATAGATATTAATATTCTAAATTAGCTGATTAAGTTAAGTCAAAGTTCATTTAGTAGGGATAAAATCTAAGAATCAAATAAGGAATTAGTGACTCTAGGTTACTTTCAGTCGTGTGGTAGTTTGTTTGTTTTAATTTTAGTTTAATTTCTTCTCTCTTAATTAAATTCAATTTGGTTTTTTCAACTTAAATGAAATTGTGAAATTAATGCTCAACTGAAGTTTGTGATACTAAATCCTCGAGGGAACGATACTTTTCTTATCACTTTATTACTTGATATGACCCGTGCACTTACGGAGTTTATAGGCTATACAGTTTTGCCTATCAACAGAAAAAAAATTATTAGAAGGATTAAAAGGAAATTTTACTTAGGAAGTTTTTACTAAGAGGCAATTATACCCTGAAAGTGTCAAAAATGAGGCACTTTTGCCCCTAGTAATTATCCCAATTAATTTTGACAATTAGGTAATTAAATATGATGAGGTGACAGTCCACATATCATCTAAGTCATTTTTGTTAAGATATAAATTTAGGATTTGACTTTGGTCTTATACCCCTTCTAATCCTTTTCCCTCCTTTTCTCTTTTTTACTGTTAGATCAAGATCTCAACAGTTTAGATTTACTATCATTTTTTACCGTCCTTTTCCCGTATAATAATATTTTTATCATATGGTAATTAAATCTAAACCGTTGAAATCTTAATCCAACGATAGAAAAAGGAAAAAGAGAAAGAAGGATGGTAAAGAGTATAGGATCAAAGCCAAATCTATAAATTTGTGCCAAAGTCTCTAGACATTTACTTAATCTATTTCAGTAGAAGATCCTCCACAACTGCTGCAGATACGTTCATCTGCAAAAGAATGTTCTAAATTTGAAGTCAATTATTGTACTACCTCTAGTCCTAAATATAAGACTCATTTCACTTTTCTTTAGACCCAATTCATTTTTTTTTTTTGAGATATTAAGAAAATTAAATAAACTATTTAACCGTAGTATATATGTTGTATATTATTAGATTATAAGTTACATAAAAATTAGTTTAAAGAAAAAAATATAAATATTTCAAAGTAATTTATTAAGTTTCCTCAGTCTATATATTTAAAAAATTCAACTAGATCTTATATTTAAGACAAGTAAAAATTAACACAATTGTGGTAAGAATGAGACTTCGTCTTCATCAAAAAACTAAAGTACCGTCAACAAGTAAATTGTAAGTAACAATAACTCAGCTAACTTAACGATCGATCTTGCCAACTAATAGTACAACTAGGATATCCAGACCCAAGAGATCAGTGCAAATGTCTGCCATGCCCGGCATGGACGAAAAGGAACAGACCAGGAGGTTTAGCACTGTAAATGTTAGCAACTTGATCAGCTGAAAGGCATTAATTAGATGAACCAAACCTACAGCCTGTAAGTAATCTTCTCCCTCACAAGGCACATGTAATGCTAATATGCTTGGTTTTCTCCAATAATGAAACGTTGGTTCAATGGTGGAACTGTAGCCTTGGCCCCAGCTGGCATTCTCTAATCTTATGTATTTATATGTATATATTATATAATATTTTATTTTAACCAATAATTTGACCCCAACTAATCTCTTATCTTCTCTATAATTATACTTTTTTTTATTAGAATAATGGTTGGTTCATTACTTATTGGGTTATGAGAGGAAAGTAAAATTCTTGTTTGAAATACCTACTAAAAAGGTTAGTATTATCTTCTATCTTGTTTTGATTTTTCAAAATAAAAAAAGAATTGTGGCCTATTATAAAAAAAAAAAAGAATAATAATAATAATAATTGAAGGGCCCGAGGCCCTTTAGTTTTCATGTGGAAGTGAGTATTAAATCAAATACATCCCACCTTCCTTTGTCATTTTCTTTGTGCATATGAGATGGTTTAGAGACGTCAAACTTCTTCCACTTCCGAACTCTGACGCTGTTCATCTTCATTTTAAAGATTAAATAGATACTCAAAATCACTTCTTTATACCTCATTCCTTTTATGAAATTAAAGTTATTCTATGTATTTCTCTCTTTATAATGAAGATAATATTGTATTGATTAGTGAAAATTCTGGGGTTATAATTTTGGGAAAGTCTTGAGTTTTGACAATAAATAACTATATATATATATATATATAGAAGATAATTAATGGCTAATTTTAATCGATTTGGATTATTATTTGGTTGTCTTATAATTTTATAATGAATTTCTCTTTAAAAAATAGATTATGTTACGGACCGGCCCAACAGGCCCAGGTCCGAACCTCGGCCCAATCACGCTAGGGATAGAATCCACGCCAGGAAAGGAATATTATCGGAGATCCCACAAATATAGGATCTCATTAATAGTGATTCCCCTACAATCATGGCACCAGCCAATAAGCCCTTGACGGCTCAATCTAAGATATTGCTCATTAAGGCAGAGATACGCGCACCAGACTCCTCTATAAATAGAAGGAAACCCTAAACAGGTGCACACGTTCTATCTTATGCTCTATTTACATTCCATCACACAGAGCACACACCCCACTCCCCTGGCTACGTGCCTTCCAGTTTGCTGCGAACTACGTGGACTTTGATCCATTCACAGGGTACGTAGGCTCTAGGCTTGACAACCTAGTCAAGTCCAACATCTGTGTTCTACATACAGAACATTGGCGCCGACCGTGGGGACTATAAACTTCAATCCCCGTGACTACTGATGGTGAGTACTAGAAGCCACAGCAGAAACCCCCAGCCGGTGGGAGGAGACCCCCAGCCAAGCCAACCACCGCCGAATCAGCCGCAGGAACAACCGAGGAGGGAACGCACCCCTGAAGGGCATGTCACCGACACGGCAACCACCCCTTCAGCGGAGGACCAGCAACCACTAGGAGCGCTCATACTGACTCCAACGCACGACGTCCAGGCAGTCGATGCCGACGTCCGCATGATGCGAAGAACGCAGGAATCGTTCCTGCGACGACTGGAGAACAAGGAAAAACGAGACGACCTGCAGAGACGGGCTGACTTTGAAGCTTTCGAAAAAATGATCCAAGAAGCACTCGAGAAGGACCGCCGCGAGAGGGGCCGCCGCAAGAATCATAGGCGGGGAAGGAGAGCCCCAGTGGATGACAGCAGTTCCTCGAGCAACTCTGAGCCGAGGGACATGCGCCGAGACAACGGCGAGCCGGGGCGGAGGAAGTGCAGAACGAGGCAGACCACGGTCCCCAGAAAACAGAGAGAACCATGGTGTTGTTCTTAACCGCACTGATCGATTAGCAAGAGAGGACCGAGACCGTGAAGAAACCTGCGTGGAGAATAGAACTCCCCGGGCCCACAGATCGCCTCGCCATGGATCTCCTCGGGAATACCAAGTGACATACCTATCGGAAACCGAAAGATCCCCGTTCTCAAGAGAGGCGGCAACAGCCCGTTACCCAAAGCACTTTGACCTGGCCGACCTGCCGAAGTACGACTGGACCCAAGATCCGCGCAACCACTTGGTCACGTTTGAAAAGTTCATGTGGGTCCGACAGATCACCGGTCCAGTCATCCAGCGTCTCTTCGCAGCCACTCTGGACGGGCCGGCACACCGATGGCTGACTTCTCTCCCGGACAACTCTATCCGGAGCTATGAAGACCTCGGACGAAAGTTCGAGCTGCACTTCGCCACCAGCAAAAAGCAGCCAAAGACCACGTTCACCTTGAGCAAAGTGCGTCAGAAGAAAGGTGAGGCCTTGCAGAAGTATCTGGATCGGTTCCGCGACGTCGCCATGCAAGTACGGTCATTGCCCGAGGATGTCCACGTGCACTGCCTAGTCAATGGACTAGACCCATCATCCCGGCTAGCTCGTCACCTATGCAAGAACCCAGCGTACACCTTGACCGAATTCTATACCGAGGCAAAGAAGTACCTTGAAATGGAGCAGATGGAGGCGGCCAATGCCGACGAGCCCGAACGGACTAGGAAGAGTCCGCCTAGTGACGAGGAACGCCCAAGAAGGACGAAGACTAACCCCAGACGATGGAGCCGAGACAGCCGAGCCAAGTCTGACCAGGCCGACTAGAAGGGCAAATACGACAGCTACACCCCGTTGAACGTCCCTCAGTCCCAGGTATGGAAGGAGGTAGCCAGACCGAGATGAAGCGGGTGGACAAGCCGAGACCTATCCGTGGGCGCTCCAACATGGACCGTTCCAAATTCTGCAAGTTCCACGACTGCAACGGCCATACGACCGACGAGTGCTATGACCTCCGCGACGCTATCGAGAAGTTCGTGAGGGATGGAAAACTGCGTCAGTACGTGATCAAGACTCAGGGAAGGACGAGCGGAAAACGCAACGACCGCGCCCGCTCCAGAAGTCCGCCCAAGGAAACCCGAAATCCGGGAAAAAAGCAGAAGGCGGCCTCGGACGACGATTTTCCGACGTCGATTTCCAGTGCAACGTTGTCAGCGGAGGATTCGGTGGAGGAGGAGACACCGTAAGCCAGCGGAAGAAATATCTCCGCAAGGTACTGACCGTCCGAGACCCCCCAAAGTTCAAGGAAGACTCAAAGAAGCCTCGGCCGCCTACCTTGACCTTCACCGATGAAGAGCTGGAAGACGTCATACCCAGACACCTGGACGGACTGGTAATTACCGGAACTCTGGTAAATTGTCGAGTTAAAAGGATTTTTGTGGATGCAAGGAGTTCGGCCGACATTATAAGCTAGGACACCTACAAGAGGATGCACCTCGACAAAGAGGACCTCAAGCCATGCAAGACCACCCTGGTCGGCTTCAATGGCGAGCAGTCTTTCCCAAAAGGCTACATCGACCTCCGGTTAACTCTTGGCACCAAAGAAGCCTTCAAATCGGAACGGGTACGATTCGTAGTCGCCAACTTCCGGTCCCCTTACAACATCATTCTGGGCCGACCAACGATCCACAACTGGGATATACTAGTATCCACTAAGCATCAGAAGCTGAAGATGGTCAATAGTAAGAACCAGATAGTCGTGGTATCCGGAGACCAGAAAGAGTCGAGGCAGTGCTACTTCGAAGCTCTCCGTGTCGAGGAAGGAGGACCCTCGTCTCCACCCCGGCTCGGATCCAATGAGCAAGTAGCCGAAGCCGGCTCTGACGAGCGCCCGCGGCACCAGGTCAACATGGTAGAGCTCGACCTTCGAGAACAGGATAACTCGAGACCCGAGCCAAAAGGAGAGCTGGAGGAGATAGTGCTAGGCGAGGCCCCGTCCAAAACTGCCAAAATCGGCCGAGATATGGACAATGGCCTGAAGGCCCTCATGATACACTTCTTAAGACAGAACCAAGACGTCTTCGCATGGACCTCGGCCGAAGTACCCGGCATCGACCCCCACTTCTGCTGCCACGAGCTCGGCATATGGCCGAGTTCAAGGCCCGTGGCACAGAAGAAGAGGAACATCGCAGACAACATGCAGAAGGCCCTGGAAGACCACATAGAAGAGCTCCTTGCGGCCGGTTTCATCCGAGAGGTGCAATACACCACCTGGCTCTCCAACATAGTCATGGTCCTCAAACCCAGTGGCAAATGGAAAGTATGTGTCGACTACACCAACCTCAACAAGGTCTGCCCAAAGGACTCCTACCCGATGCCAAACATCGATAAGCTTGTGGACAACTCGGCCGGGTACCAGCTCCTCTCCTTCATGGATGCCTACTCCGGTTACAACGAGATCGCCATGCATCCGGACGACCAAGAAAAGACCACCTTTATGACTGATAAGGCGAATTACTGCTACAACGTCATGCCTTTCGGACTCAAGAATGCCGGGGCCACCTACCAGAAGATGATGAACCGGGTTTTCGAGGATCAGATCGGGCGCAACATAGAGGTCTACATAGACGACATGATCGTCAAGTCGAAACTTCCAGAAGACCACATCCGGGACCTAGAACAGACGTTTGAAAAGTTAAGAAGACATCGAATCAGGTTGAACCCGGCTAAATGTGCCTTCGGAGTTCCGGCTGGGAAATTCCTAGGCTTCATGCTGACAAACCGAGGGATCGAAGCCAACCCGGACAAGTGTAAGGCTGTGCTCGACATGCAGCGCCCGAGAACCAAGAAGGAGGTACAGCAGCTAATAGGTCGACTAGCCGCCCTGACGCGTTTCCTACCAAAGTCGGCCGAGAAAGCCCTACCCCTCTTCAAGTTGCTGAAAAAGGAAACCCGAGGCGGCTGGAGCCCAGACTGTGACGCCGCCTTTTCAGAAATCAAGAGATGTTTGGCAACCCCACCGGTGCTCACTAAGCCGGACGCCAGGGAGGCCTTATTCCTTTACCTCTCAATTGGCGACGAAGCCGTGAGTGCCGCTCTAGTAAAGGAATCCGAGGCAGGGCAGACGCCCATATACTTCATCAGTAAGGCCCTGCAAAGCTCTGAACTCCGGTACCAGAAACTGGAGAAAGTGGCTTTGGCCTTACTCACCGCGGCACGTAGACTCCGGCCCTACTTCCAGGGGCATCGGATAGTGGCATGAACCAGCCAGCCGATCCGACAGATCCTTCATAAGCCTGACCTGGCCGGACGAATGACCAACTGGGCCATAGAACTGTCCGAGTTCGACATCACATTCGAAGCCCGGCAGGCGATTAAGTCTCAGGCACTCGCGGATTTCATCAGGGAACTCACCCCGGCCACTACCAATGACGGGATTTGGAAGGTCTACGTGGACGGTTCGTCCAACGCAAAGGGCAGTGGTGCAGGAGTCATCGTGGAAGCCCGCAGGGGGTAGCCACCGAGCACTCTTTGCAGTTAAAATTCCAAACCTCCAATAATCAGGCTGAGTATGAGGCCCTGCTGGCCGGACTGCTTCAGGCAAAGGACAATGGCGCGCAATGGGTAAAGGTTTTAACCGATTCACAGCTCGTCGCAGCTCAGATCAACGGCACCTATCAGGCAAAAGGCCCACTCATGGCCAAATACCTGAACCGGGCCAAAGAACTCATGGCCGAATTCGAAGAGGTGACGGTTTCCCACATCCCAAGAGAGGAGAACGCCCGAGCCGACATCCTCTCTAAGTTGGCAAGCACAAAGGGGCCGGATAACCACAGGACCGTGATCCAGCAAAATCTGACGGAGCCGAGCTGCATCATGGCCATCTCAGCAGGTCTTGACTGGAAGAAGCCGATAGAAGACTACCTCGAAAGGGGAATCATCCCTACCGACACCACCGAGGCCAAGAAGCTGGTCAGAGAGGCCGCCCTCTACGCCATGGTTGATGACCAACTATACAGAAAGGGGCTCCATTGCCCGATGATGAGGTGTCTCGGCGATTCTGAAGCAAAATATGTGATGGCCGAACTCCACGAAGGCAGCAACGGCCACCACATGGGGGGCAAGGCACTCGCCCGAAAGGCGCTACGCGCCAGCTACTACTGGCCCACTATGAAGCATGACGCCATGGAAAAGGCTAAGACGTGCGACAGCTGCCAGAAACACGCCAGGATCATATGGCCGCCGCCCTCCGAACTGAAAGGAATGCCAGCCCCCTGGCCCTTCTACAAGTGGGGCATGGACATCCTTGGACCCTTCCGACCGGCACAGGGACAATGCAGATGGCTCATAGTCGCTGTAGACTACTTCACCAAGTGGATCGAGGCAGAGCCACTCACCACAATTACCTCGGCCAGGGTTATGAAGTTCTTCTGGCACAACATCGTCTCCCGCTTCGGCATACCAGCCGAGGTCGTCACAGATAATGGCACCCAATTCATGGACCATCGATTCCAAGCGCTGATGTCCAACCTAGACATCAAGCAGCACTTCTCATCCGTGGAACATCCCTAGACAAATGGCCAGGCCGAAGCCGCCAACAAAGTCGTCCTAGACGGACTCAAGAGGCGAATGTTGCAGGCTGAGACCAACTGGACTGAGCAGCTCCACAGCGTCCTGTGGGGATACCGCACGAGCATACAGTCTTCGACCCAAGAAACCCCGTACAGGCTAACCTATGGATGTGAAGCAATGATCCCGGTTGAAATCGGACAGCCATCCTGGAGAAAGGTCAAAGCCAGACAGGAGGGGCAGGAATCGAACGACGACGCCTTGAAGACTGACTTGGACCTCATTGATGAAATCCGGGTTACGGCGCACTGCCGGGAACTAGCCGCCAAGCAACTACTCGTGGCTAAGTACAACAGAAAGGTCCGACCCCGGTCTTTCAACCGAGGCAACCTAGTACTCCGACGGGCCGACATAGGCAACAAGAATGCCAAGGACGGGAAGCTGGTGGCAAACTGGGAAGGGCCCTACCGAATTAAGGAAAAGCTCGACGGAGGAGCATATACCCTCGAGACTTTGGCGCGAAAGTCAATCAAAAGGACATGGAATGCCGACAAGCTAAAGATCTACTATAGCTAGACTCTTTCTCGGCAGTGCTTGTTTGCTTTTACGATTTTTCCTTTCCTCGCATTTGTTTTCCTTTCATTTTGAGTCCAAGTTATGTCATTTCTGATTATGATGCTTTGTAAAGCCCCGTAGGGCTATCAATAAAGGATCCCACTAAGGAGATTTACGAATGTGCACAAAGCTTAAGCATGAACCCGGAGCCATGAAGCTCGAGGCAAAGAAGCCCGGCCAAGAAACCGAAAGCCGAGGCTATTAAGCCCGGCACCGGTAAAAAGCCCCGAGGTCACAAACCCGGCCCAAACAAAAAACATCTAGATGTACGAAAACCGGCCGTTGTACTCCGACAGGCATTGGTTAGAGCTCGGCGAAGGCGCCATACATGGCCTTTCGCGAAATTGACGCGTCAACGCTCGCCTGACTAAGCAAGCGGACTATCATGCCGACCCTGATCAGGTCAAAATGTCCGACTCCAGGCGAGCGAAGCCTCAGTTAGACACGTGGTAGTCTAGCCCTTACGTCGGTTGAAAAGTAATCCGACTAGGTGAAAGTTGGAATCCGGCTACTTGAAAGCCGAACCGAGGCAGTACGGTTAGTTATGCCTGATGAGGCTGAAACAAGACAACCTTGCCCCGACCTCCCACACAGCAAGTGTGGTAGAGTACCTACGGCCTGCACACAAGCAGCCGATAAACACTTAAACTTAGACAAAAGAGTGCAATGACCCATTGTCTAAGACGGCCCGCACCCATACGGCCGACCAACACTTGAGCTTAGACAAAAGGACGACAGAGGTATAAGTCATCCATTGTTTAAAGCATCCAAACGGTTCATATCCACGCGGCCGACACATACACAAACCGAGGCAAAAGGATGACGTCGGAAAATAAACCATTCATTGCCTAAGGTGGCTAAACAAGCTCGGAAGTGCCGAAAAAGGATGGTACAAACTTAAATCGTTCATTGTCAAACACAAGACAAAAGGACAGTACAAATCCAGATCATTCGACGGTTAAAAGAAGTGCAGGCTAAGACAAGAGAAATATTATAATTGTCGTAAAGTATGTACATAAAAGGCACAAAGGCCAGAATCATCCTTACAAGATACAAGGGCACCGACGCCCCAAAACTTACAAAAGAAAAAACAAAATAAAAGCCAAAGCTACCCAGAAGGCTCGGCCTCAGGATCCGCAGTCTCGGCAGGGTCGGTATCAGCACCAGACGGACCCTCGTTGGCAGGAGAAACATCGGCAGCACCATCCTCAGCATCAGGACCCTCGACGGCAGGAGGCGGATAAGGGATCAGAATCCCATCTTCCCGAACAAAGGCGCGGTAGTCATACCCGGCCACGTTCAGGTCGACGCCAGGATTGAAGTAGCGGATCTGTGCCAGAGCCTGATCGAAGCACTCCTCAGCAGTCCGCACTAGGGCATCCTCGGCTTCCCGGTAAGCCTGCTCCTTCGCAGCAAGGGCCCTCTGAAGCCCTTCCTTCTCCTCCGCCAAAGAAGCTCGCTGCTGTTGAAGGGCCTTCGCCGCAGACAAACTCTCCGACGCCGCCTTCTGGGCCCGGGCACACTCCTCAGCCACCCGCTTGGCACCCGCCCAGGATAGCTGGAGCTCATGGTCGGCCCTCACTGCCGCAGCCTTAGCAGCATCCCGCTCCCCTCGAGCAGCGTCACGCTCCTCCCGAACAGCGCCCAGCTCCGCCTGAACCGCGTCCCGCTCAGCCCAGGCTCTGATGAGCTCCTCCTCGGCCGACCTGGCCTTAGCTTCAGCCACCTCCAGTTCCTCCCTCAGACCGCCAACAGACGCGGCCTTAGCCTCTGCCGCAGAGAGACCCTTGGTCAGCTCCTCCCTCTCAGCCCTCAGTCTCTGGACCTCGACAGTAGACAAGGCGAGCTGCTCCCGGGCCAGGATCAGAGCCTGGAGATATCCCACAGACCGGCAAAGCTCCATCTGGCTCCTGTGTATCTCATCCATTGCCGGCGGAGTTAGCACGGCACAACCCGTGAAGTGCCGGGGAGGCAAGAAAGCAGCGGCAACCTCAGGAACTACCCCCTCGTGCCAGAGACGGCCACGGGGAAGAAGAGACTTCGGAAGAGGAGGAGGAGGAGGAAGCGACGAAGAAGAAGGCGGACCTGGCAGGGAACCAAATGGCTCGTCTACAAAGAATTCAACCTCAATCTCCTCATCAGAAATCGAGGCCTCCTTCCCCCTGGAAGGTGAGACGGGAACAGCGGCCTCTTCGGACCCAGTGGCCGGGGGCCCAGCAACAACTACAAACTCCCGACCCTCCGGGGCAAGGACGACCGCCACGGGAGTAGCCTTGTGGACCGGGGCTGGAAAAGAACCCTCGGCAGTGGGACTCTTCTTCTTCTTAGAAGCCAGGGCATCAGAGGCACCGGCATCAGTAGAAGCCGCCCGCTTCTTCGGGCGACTGGGGGACGAGGCAGCAGCCCTCGCAACCCGACCATAAAAAGGTAGGCCGTCCATGGTCCTAGCTGGAAAAAATAAGAGAACAAAGTGAGTAATCCAGAAAATCAGCAATCCAGAAAAAGGAATTCAAAAATAAAAACATAGGCAAATGCATGGCCAGAAACCCTACTGATGGATGGTGACGGCTCGGCACCATCACCGATTATAAAGAAGCCAGCCGGCCTCACACCGTACTCGGCCACAAGAGCCTCCAATCGGGGCAGTGCAGAGACCGACTCGGGTGAAAGACCCTTGCGCGGTACTTGGAAGGAGATCGCCTTAGCCTTATAATGGCCCTCCTCCCAGTACAAGGGGAAACGACCGCCGCCCTCCAGGAACCAGGGCTCCTCCCCTGGTACGGCCTCAACCTTGAAGAACGCCCCCTTGAAACGTTTGAAAGAGTCGGAGAAGGGCGTCATCAGCTTGCGCTCCGGATTGAGCCGAAGGGACACCAACCCCCTCAACTTGTCACTCCCCTTCGGCGAGCTAGGGGTAAAGGGCCCGAAGAAATAAAAGAAAAGGTTGGCCGAGCAAGCTAGGGGAGGCGAGAAATGGCTACAGAGCCTCTCGAAGGCTACAAGATAGGCCCACCCATTCGGATGGAGTTGGGACGGGGCCAGGCGAAGATGCCGCAAGGCCTCCATTTGGAAGGAGGAAAAAGGAAGGGAAACTTGGACCCGCGTTAGATAGTCGCGGTAGAAGAAGAAAAAGTCAGGTTCATCCTCGGACCCTACCGCGCAGATAGGCTCACCGTCCGCCGGACACCGCAGGATACACCCAGGCATGGCTGGGACCTTCAACCGGGCGATGTCCGCATCAAACATCGTTGACTGGGTCTTGAGCACTTCGTGTGACACCCAACGGTACGCCCGACACAAGGCTTCAGGCGAACCGGAGGAGTCCGAACCCTCCGGCTCAGCACGGGACTTAGAAGGCCGAGACTTTGGAGCCATAAATAAGCCTATACGAAAAGAAACAAAGCTGGTATTAGTAAAGAGCAGAAATATCTGGCAAAGACACAGTAGCAGGCAAAAATGGTTCCGGACTCGGACGAACGAGGGAGCGAGAAGGGACAGCCGGGACAGACCAATGCTGGCAAGAGTCGAGAATGGAAGAAGCCTCGGCCTCATGATCCATCAGCGCTAAAGCCTCCGCCAGGCAGTCCCAGCAAGGGCCGGAGTAACCTTCTGGAGCGGACGTTTGGCGAACGGCCGAAGGGCCCTCATAAAAAATAACGGGTTGAGCCATCACTGCTGGGACTCTCGAACTGGAAGAGGAGCCTATCCCGGCCCCACCAGGCGAATCAAGAGGAAAAGCACGCGCAAAAGGCCAGAAAGGACGGCAGGGAATCTGAACCGAAACCCTGGCCGAAGACGGACGAGCCCCAGCTCGCGCCGGACGCATGGCGCCACCTCGGCGCAAAGGATCCAAGATCCCCCTAGCGGGTGGCTCACCCCCGAGAACCCAGTAAGTCATCCTCGGGAGACGCGCACGGAGAAGCGCCTCCTCCTCCGGCATCAACGACGCCCTTGGTCGCGGAACACTCCTATCTCTCGCCATAACCAGAAGCCTACGGTGTTAGAAACCGGTATTTGACGGAGTTTTGGGACGAATTTCGGGTGTGGTAATACTAACAGAATCCCAGAATAGCCCCAGAAAAACCCAGAATCCTCGAAGAACAGTAATACAGGCAACACTTCCAGAAATAAATGGCAAAACAAAGACAAGTACCAGCCAAAGATGGTAGAAGGTAAACGGAATACCTATGTAAAGGAAATGGAAGAAACTGGAACGCTGGAAGACGGCGAAGGTCCTAGACAAAGAAGAATCCCCTCTTAAGCTCTAGTGAAGTCAGAGAAAAATCCGGGCAAGAGAGTGAAATAGCGAAAAAAAGTGAAAGAGAAAAGAAAGAGGGCTATTTAAAAGCCAACGCAAGGGTGCAATGGTCTATTCCCATGCAAGACGTAACGGGATTGGCGTAGCATGACACCAGCGTAATAAATGCGCACTAGCATCGAAAGGCGGAAAGACGCGGCGGTTGCAGACTTCCTCCACTAAGGATCTGACAGCTGTGAAACCGCAATAATGACACGCGCGGGGGAGACCCAAGGCGTCCGGAGAATCCCAGAAGGCAATAGGTCAGAATGAACCCGGCATTCTTGGCAGGACAAGAGAAGGGTAAGCCAACCAATTCGCCGGACCGGACTGACAGCCGCGGCACCCCTAAGCCGACTCAGTCTAGGCAAACGGCCTCGACCACTTCGAGGACGGGGGGCAGTAAGCACCTCAGACGTCCAAAAGCCTGAACGACCAAGCTGGGGGGGCAACTGTTACGGACCGGCCCAACAGGCCCAGGTCCGGACCTCGGCCCAATCATGCTAGGGATAGAATCCACGCCAGGAAAGGAATATTATCGGAGATCCCACAAATATAGGATCTCATTAATAGCAATTCCCCTACAATCATGGCACCAGCCAATCAGCCCTTGACGGCTCAATCTAAGATATTGCTCATTAAGGCAGAGATACGCACACCAGACTCCTCTATAAATAGAAGGAAACCCTAAACAGGTGCACACGTTCTATCTTATGCTCTATTTACATTCCGTCACACAGAGCACACACCCCACTCCCCTGGCTACGTGCCTTCCAGTTTGCTGCGAACTATGTGGACTTTGATCCCTTCAGAGGGTACGTAGGCTCTAGGCTTGACAACCTAGTCAAGTCCAACATCTGTGTTCTACATACAGAACAAATTATAATAGGTTATTTACTTAGTTGAAATTGAATCAAATTCGTATGTTTTTTAAGATATTTTTTGGGGTTCATATTTTATTTCTTTTATTTTCTCCAATCATTTTGTTTTGTGGTAAATGGAATGTACATTGAGGTGTTAGTTTTGTGGATTGAGTAATACTATAAGAATTCATGTTTAGTGACAAAAGATATTAATTAACACTGATACTTATTTATTTTTATTTTCAATGTTATGTAATATTATTTAGTAAATAGTCAATATACTCCTTTTTTGCCCGGGCTAAAAATATTTGATGGTTTCGCCACTGGTTGGGTTCGCTGCAATGTTAAGAGCCCACTGGTTATCACAGCGCAACAGAGCTGGAGGAGTGGGATGAGAAAATAAGTGTTTATATAAGGCTAATTCCCTAGCTCCAAGATTATACTACTTACCATATATGAACGACCGAAATAGGACAAGAATTCCCCAATCGAAAATTATGATTTTCAGTATCTACAAAATGAACAATATATTCTGTAGCTTATTATCCAATAATATTATTCGATCATTATCAGATCTCTATCGAGTAATTATGATATTAGCGATAGCTGCTTGCTTGTTTCAGTTTGGCACTCCGTCTATATATATATATATATATATATATATCGCGAAAGATGTATGCGTATTTATCTTCTACTCATAAACGGCCTAGTTTAAATGGAAGATTTTCTCTCATTTGACAATGACAATACTTGTAGAGCATAAAGTTATTTATAACTTGTTAGTAGAAATTAGACGAACGTAGCATAAAAAAGAAATGCCCCACAGAACATAATTAATCATTGATGCAGAACAAGTAAGGATGTGCTTTATTATTATGGATTTGCTGTTCGTGGCACGTAATTTTTTTCTTTTTTTTGGCGACGAAGGAATGTGTATTAATCAACAAAGCAAGCCACAAAAGAACCCACTAGCTTGAGAACAACAAAAAAGGCATTATTCTGTGTGTGCATACAAATTCTGGGACTAGCTAGTCTTCCCAACTGAATCATCAAAAGATAAAGACCAAAGAGAACTAGGCGGGTCTGGTAATATGCGTTGACCAAAACGGTAAGGAGTTTGATAATTTTGTCTAATCCAAAAGTGATTAAATATGAGACAGATAGAGAGAGAAAAGGAGATGATATGCTTTAATTTGTGTTATTCTTTCTTTTAATACAAGACTCCATGGATATCTGGCCAAAAAAAAAAAGGACTCCTTGGATAATCTAATATGGGATTTTTTTAAGTAGTAAATCAATAATATTATTCTATCCTCCTTTAATTTTTTAGCGTACATGCATTAATTATTAAACGGGAAATAAAGACCACAGAATCATCAGAACTGTCCGTTTAATTAATTTGTTGATTGCAAATTGCGAATATGAAAAGTCGGCTATTGTTAATTATTATCATTTTTATTATTTTTTTCAAATATGTGGTTGATAATGTCCTTGAATAACAAACTGACCCGACTTTGTGAAAAAGACCTACGCTTTGCAACTCCTATCGTAACAAAATACTGCTACTATATAGAAAAGAAAGACGCATCCACCAATCACACATATTGTCCGATAGAGTAAATCAAATGGGGAAGACTTATTCAATATGAACGATATAATTTCTGACATAAGCACTGCATTCTTGTCAACGAATGTTAACAACTTGCTAACATCCACACTTAAGGCAAACAAAATGTATGATATGTGTGTGTGTGTGTGTGTGTGAATGATATAATTTCTGACATAAGAACTGCATTCTTGTCAACGAATGTTAACAACTTGCTAACATTCACACTTCAGCTTCAGGCAAACAAAATGTATGATATATATATATATATATATATATATATATATATATATATATATATATATAGTACGTAGATTCCACCTTTGCCGCTTGGTAATAAATTACCATCAGTTGGTGGCTGAGGCAAAAGATGAAAATAAAGTATACAGAGACTGTGGAATTTACATATCGACATGGGGAAAGAGATTACATATCGTAAAGGTGTTTCTTCTTCTTCCTCCTCTGTCCGCAGGTTATGTATCTATGTAAATCAAACATGCCTAAACAATTTTGCCATACCTGCAGAAACTTCAAATCCAAAAGTTAGTGATGAAAAATATATGAGTGTCTTCTTACCATCAGAGCTGACTCTTCCCTTTAAAGAACAAAATAAACTATGATCACTTCTTCAAACTAGAGAATGATCTCTGTAACTCTAATTATAGCAAACAAAGTAATTGATTCTAGCACATACAGCATATGAAGTTGACAAGGGTCTTCGAAAGCATGAATCTCGGTCGCTTCGCCTTCCTTTTGCTGCTGGAATCCGTGTTCATGTTAGTTTGAAAGTGGTAGCAAGGTGGAGGAGTGAGGGTAGGGAAGGTGGTTTCACAAAAGGGACTCTTAGGTGTGCCTGGTTCTAATTCCCATTCAAAAGGAATAGCAAGTGAGACTCTGAAAGATGGGTAAGAAACAGAGCTTTCCTTTGAAAGAAGTCTACAGAAGAACTGATCATCCTGCTTGATTTGGAAGGTAGCACAATTATTACTATTAGTGATCTTCTGGGGAAACTGATGATGATCATGATCAGCTTTACAATTAGTACTCAACATCGTTGCTTGAGAAAAGAATTGGATGTGTGAGGGGAAGATGATGATGAAGAAGAAGTAGCAGAGGATGTGGTTTGGAGTGGTTTGGAGTTTAGTGTATGGCTTTTCAGAGTGTTTATATTTATGCAAATACAAGTGGGTCGCATGGCTTGCCTTATGCACAATTCTTTTTTATTATTCATGCACAACACATGATGTAACTTGGATAGTGAATCAATGTGCACCCCATAGATACCTAACCCGTTTTTACCATTTATTTAATTAACGGACTAGTTCTCACTGTCCTCAGATCTTCCCTTCTCTTTCCATTATAATTTTGGTAGGTTAAAAATTGATGCTTATAGTATTAATTAGTACTCCCTCTGGTCTTACGCTACAAACTTTATCCTAAATTAGGACCAGAGATACCTTACATGAAAAGGGGTACCTTACAGCAGTGACTATTTTATTTTTTTCATGCAAGCTAGGTGCAGTGAGAAACCGACATTCTAAACACTTTTTATAAGATATAGAAGTATCTTCAAATTATGTTGATGTATATAAGCAAAATTTATTTGCAGTTTCATCACATTCATAATTGTCACCATATATATATATATATATATATATATATATATATATATATATATATATAAACATTTTGATGAAATAATTAACATACACGAAACCAATAATAATGAGTAGGTTTTTAATCCGCAAGATTAACAGTACATAGATGAATCAAAATTCAAAACAGTGTGGAGCTCCCATTTTTGATTTATTTATAACCAAAATTAGCAAATACGTGTATCTACCTACTTTTCTTAATTATATACCTCAGATGCTCGATCTGGTCTTTAAAGTGGTACAGCATAGTATCCAAAAAAGGAAAAGGAAAAGGAAAAGAAACCAGTCATGATAAAAGAGACACATAATAAGAGAAATAAAGCATTAGAGGTGAGAATCACATGATACATAGAGAAGAGACCTATATGAGAAGATCGATCAGTTGATCCGTTGATTGACCATATATATATAGATATATATATATATATATATATATTCTCCTTATCGAGTAGATGTTGAACAGATCTCACACACACACACACAAGTGGCAGCATTGGATTTGTTTGCAATGCAATGCAATTAAAAAAAGGAAGTCATTTGACTTGAGACACATATAACACACTGAGAGACATTGTTGGAGTGTCTTATTTTGCCTGGCCATTCACTTGTCAGAAGCTAGCCTTCATTAATTTGAGAGGTGATTTTTGTTTCCGAGTGCAGTTCACATAATGCAGCTTCTTGGCCATTTATGAAGGCAGAAGAATGTAATTGATGTTTGACATGGACATGGGGCCATATGTTACTTATTACGAAGGGGACGGAACTAAATGAGTTAGAGGGAAGATCAACTAAACATGGTGGTCCTTCCGCTTCTTTGATCTCACAAATTTGAGTGGGCTTAGCTTGTATTAGTGTTTACGCTCAGGCCACTAATCACTTGTTTCTGTGTGCTCTTATAAACATATATAGAAGGAGCATTTACTTCCCCCCGTTGGGCGGGGTGCATTCAATACAAATGAAAGGGATAACCAAAGCAAATAAGTCACACTAACCGAGGGAATCTGTCATTTCCCCATCACTGGCTACAAAAAAGAAAGAAGAAGAATGAAGCTATGGGTTGACGCGGAACCTAAAAAAACCCATAATTTATTACAAGATAAATTCAAGTTGCTCAAATTGCGAAAGACCTCCCTATAAACAACATTGGTTGTTGTATGAAGAGCTCGATTCATTTCATCATTGACCAAAATTCTCAAACCATCCATGCTCCTAACCCTTGATAGAGCAACATACAATTGGCCAAGAGTGAATATTGGCTTCAGAAGTTAAAGACCTACAAAACGTAATAATTGCCCCTGACTTTTATTTATATATAGTCATTGCAAAAGGCCGATATTGGAAACAGCTTCCTCCTCATGCGAACGGGCAATTGACTGTTTGAAGGATTCATATTCCTCCTATGGATTAAGACCCTTCTCATTCGGCTTTGAGCCATTCAACGTTACAGCCTCTATCACCGACTGACCAAGGTGTGTAACACGTAGAAGTGTACCATTGCAAAGCCCTGCGGCTTTGTCAATGTTTCGTAATAGCATAATAGGTGTTCCCAACTTCAATGTCTACTTGTGCATTGGTAATCCTGAACAATTGATGTTATTTATAGAAACTCAAGAGTGTACAAATCTTTGAAACCATCATGATCCTAGAAAGTTTTGCAAACAGAGTCACAACTTAGGTGGTCAATATATTCACCAGGCAGTAATGAACACATGTACTCATTCACATGATTAACAGTTTCAGTCATTGGTGCTAAGATTACCCTATCATTAAATTAATCAGTGTTTATTATATTGTTGAGCACATCTAGGTATGTTGAATCCACAATTGCACTAACAGGATCAGAAAAATCATCAATCGCCAACTCAGAAAGGATTTCAAAGTCTGCTATGCCATCATGTGGCAAGCCTAACTTCTCATCACCAACATCCAGCAGCCACTATGAGAAGATATGCAACTTGTCAGTGTCTCCTTCACTTAAGGACGAAGATAAACGCATGTTCGTTGTCAATTGGAAAACGGTGCGATCATCCCACAGATATGATGAACTAATACATGCATTGACAATGACAAGTTGTCAGAAAACGGTGCAATAATCCCACAGATATGATAAATCCATTTGGTGGCCACCATGTGCTATTCAATGTAGTGGGCCATTGTCTGTGACTCACCACTACATTCGAGAGGTTAATTGGGCTGACAAAGTGGACTTAATTAGCCCAAAAACTCAGCGCCTAGAATACCCAATAGAAAAAGTCACGAAATCATCACTGGATACAAATTAGTGCTCCCTAAGTGTCATGAGCCCACAAGCTGCACTTTCGAGTGGGCCACTACAAGGATGAAGGCCTTAGCTATTGGGCTCAATATAAACACTCTTCATAGGCCCATTAGGCTAGTTGCCCACAATGTCAAAACACAAAGGAAAATTGGGAAAGAAGGGAAGGGGTGGTGAAAGTAGATGAGCAGAAAAAAGGTTCCTATGGAAAGAGAGAGAGGGGAAGCAGCGTTTGAAATTCAAAGAGCAACGGTTATGACATATTGCACATGATGATTTTTCATGTTGCCTCCTAATCCAATCCAGCCTCCAAAATAAACCAGAGAGGCCGTTGTCCGTTAGTTTTTTTTATTAAGGACTAAGGAGTGGGGCAAGGGCAACCCAGAAAAACCAAAAAGGGATACGATGTCGTAAAGGGATTTGTTTGTTACCGTTGACAAAGGAGCCCAACGGCATAATTGTACTTGAGTTCATAAGGCCATTCGAGTTGTCTCTCTCCTCACCTTCTCTTCCACCTTCCCATTCCCAGTGAATGTTTACGTGCTTCAACACCCACCAACATTTACATATTCCCTGCGACTTTAGTTTCTCACGCGTTGATTTGAATCGAAGCTTTTCTATCTGGCACCACCATGGAAGCAGAGAGCTCCGATTTGGGTTCTGAAACGATCCCAGACGTGAAGGAGGAGCGCATTTTGAGAGTGCAGATTGATACTTCGGCTCCCTTTGAATCCGTGAAGGAGGCCGTCACTCGATTTGAGGTTCTTGGCGTCTGCAAATCCTTCCATCATAATCTCTTCACTCTTGAGGTAACTCTTCCTCATTCTTTTTTATAACCCCCTCTCACTAACTACAACCTACTATACGACCAATTTTATTATTTTTTTCCTCCTCTGGAATAAAAAAACCTTTATGATTTCCTCTCAAAAAGAAAGAATTCGTCCCTTGCAATGAGAGATTATTACCACTCTACTATGTTCAAAGTTCTATAGATAATATCCGCTTATTCTCTCTTGATTTTTCCTTTTTTTTTGGGGGGGGGGGGGTGTGGGGTCGTTCATTTTGGGGTCAGTGATGATTATTTTTGGCCAGTGGTCATTGCTCTTTGGTGATATTGCAGTCCAACGGTCATTTTTTTGTCATTTATTAATTACTGTAACTTGTTACTCTCATTGAAAGCTAAGGTCATTAGAGGATCGTCGCAGTGCGAGATCTCTCTGTTCTGTTCTTAGATAAATCTTTCTTCATTTCAATAATCTTCCCTTGAGTAGTGGACGGATTTTTCTACTGAGGAAGATCCGTGTTGGAAATCTAAATTTGAAAAATTGAGAATTTTGAGTGGATGAATGTTTCTCTCTTTTTAATCTCTCTGAACCCTGTTGATACCAAAACACATCACAGTTAACTGTAAATATTATTGGTATATCCGGCACCAGGCAATAATATATTTTGTCAGCTAGCATTCTGTCTTCATGGCTTCGGCTACATCTCTCTCCTGCATTTCTGTTTAAATCAGGTTGAATGTGCTCATAAATATGATAAAACAATTTAGAAGCCTTAGGCTTACTATTTAAACTCCTGAATTAAACTAGTATATAACATGGAATCAAAATATTTGTCGGCAAGTAATTGAAATATACCCTGAACTTATGTTTTATCTCACTTCAAGCTCAATGTGCTTCTGTATTAATTATAATTATAAATTAGTTAAAAATTTTATTGCTTGGCATTATTTTTTTAGCAGCAGGAAACGCCAGAGAATGAGCATGACACTGGAAAGCTAGAGGAGGAGACAGCAGTATTGGAGAAAGAATTGGTCCTGAAAGAAAAGGAAACCCTGGATGTCTTGAAAGAACTGGAAAGCACCAAAAGGCTCGTTGAGGATTTAAAGTCAAAGCTGCAAAAGGAAGAATGTGGAGCCTATTTGAAGAACAAAGAAGAGGATAAGGAGAACCAAGTGAACCAATTGGACACGTTGAACCAAGGCTTTAGTCCCTACCCTTCATCTAAGCCAGGTCTGATATTATTAGAGCTGAAGCAGGCCAAGTTGAACTTAACCAAAACAACAAATGATATCGCTGATGTACGAGCTTCTGTTGTATCACTTAATAAGAAGTTAGAGAAGGAAAGAGCCTCACTCGAGAGAACTCATGAGAAGTTAACTCGCAATTCTTCAAAATTATCTTCTCTTGAGGAAGAGTTGAGCCAGACAAGACTAAGACTTCAAGTTGCAAAAGATGATCCGTCGGATATCACAAAAGAGCTCCAAAGGTTGTGTTCTGAGGCAGAACATTTCAATAGAATGGGAGAAGCTGCAAAATCCGAAGTCTTGAGAACCATGTCTGAGATTGAACGGACAAAAAGTATGATAAGGAAAGCTGAATTAAGATTGGCTGCTGCTAGGAAGATGAAGGAAGCTGCTAGGGCTGCAGAATCAGCTTCCTTAGCAGAAATTAACGTACTATCTAATAATCTCAAGGGTTCATCTGAAGTGGTAACTCTTTCATTGGAAGAGTACAATACTCTAACATCTAAAGCTCTAGAGGCAGAGGAAAACTCGAAGAGAAAAGTTACAGATGCCATGCTTCAGGTTGATGAAGCGAACTTATCCAAAACGGAGATCCTTAAAAGGGTGGAGGAGGCCACAAAAGAAGTTCAGACTTGCAAGAGAGATTTAGAAGAAGCCATGGAAAGAGTAGGGGCTGCAAAAAGAGGGAAGCTAGCAGTTGAAGAGGCCTTAAGGAAGGGTCACAAAAGAAGGCCTTCTTCTTCACGTAACTCAACCAAGTTAAAAAATTCTCACCCTTCATCTCATCATCGAAGAGATTCTTTGTTTGTTGGTGTAAATGGGCCGGAACTGGAAGATGATGAAGCCAAACCAGATGTTCCAAAGACAGTTTTATCAATAGGAGAAATACTGAGCAGGAAGCTGCTTCTTTCACAAGAGTTTGAAGCAGGATCTTTGGGTCGTATGCTTGGAAAACAAAAGGATGATTCATACTTCTGTAAGCAGTTTTGTGCAAAGAGAAAGAAATTCGGGTTTGCTGGATTGTCACATCTTTTGGGAAATAAACAGAAGAAAAAGAAGCCAACTCTGAATTTGAGGTGATGTGGTTGAAGCTTCAATTGCAGCTTCCATCGAGTCCATAGAAATGTGCCTGCTTGGCTTGTATCTTGTTTGTTGTTTGTTAATTATTTGGTTGAAGTCCGAGTTTATGTATTAACAAATTAGGTGCCAACTAGTTGTAGGTGTGATTGATATGTTTACAAAGTCTGAGAGGTCTTGCCTCGGCTACGGGGGTGTTGATCAGATTTGGCCAGGTGTCATAAAGATTGGGAGTTTTTTTTTTTTTTTTGCTCAAGGATTTGGGAGTTTTTCATGCAAGAGAGTTTTACAAAGCAAATGACAATTGTATCACTGAATAAAAACATTGAGGACGTTTTTATTTTAATTTGGATAGAAAATGTAGTTGCTGATCAAATTTTGAATTTTGTGGCTCCAATTAAAAGATTTTAACTGTGTTAAAATTGAACTTAATCAATTTCAATGAGACTATACCTCACCCTCATTGATAGGGCAAAACTTTATAACCTATAAACTCCGCAAATGCAAGGGCTGTATTAAGTAATAAATGGTTCCCACGAGAACTTATTAGTATCACAAACTTCAGTCATTAATTTCATAATTTCGTTTTGTTAGTTATGATTAGTTTTGATGATGTATTATATAGATGTCATTATTAAAAGCAAAAAGATTGAGTATTATAGTTATCTCCTACATTGACTAACTACTATATTTGATGTAGATTAATCCTAGTTGAAGTATGGAGATTGATCAAGAAATGAGATCAAAGAAATAAGAACTTGCACTATATGTTCTTATATGTGATACTGGAAGTCTCGATGATCAAAACAGAAGTTGAAATGAAGTACAGTGCAAATACAGAAAGACGACCCATGAAATTCTGGAACAAGTTCAGCATAGGCTTGGCTTTCTGGATATTGAAGAAGGTAGAAGCTGCAAAGAATAAAGAGCCCAAGTTAAATGATGAATAATGATCAAGTTGGGAGATAGAAGAATGAAGAACTTGCTAAATGGAATGAAGATATAATTATTCAAGTTCTTATGTTAAAACTAGAAGCCTCCAAGATCATATCGAAGTTGGAATGACTCACTTCATAGTTAAAACAAGCAAAAATGAACATCAAAATCTCAAAAAGTCAAATTTGTGTCAGAACATCAAAAGCTGTGCAAAAGTTCTAACGGCTAGTTCTATCTGAGTCTAACGGCTATATTTCTTTATCTAACAGTCGTTGAATCTTCTCAACGGTCATATATTGATCTCTACCTATAAATAGAAGACAGATTCAAGTAGAAAAACATAGAGACACAAGCATACATCTTCAAAATGCTCATACTCTGTTTTTCATATTATTTACTCTCTGTTTTCAATGTTTACATAACTTAGCATAGAGAGTGAAATTATTTGTAATGCTCTTCAATGTTTATTTTATTCACTTTTGAGAGAGAAGATTCATTAGAAACATTCTATCTGTTTATTTGAGAGTTATTCAAGATTGGGTAATCTTGAGAGGGAAACAGATTGTAACCTTGCATTGTGTAAAGAGGAGTATCTCGGTGAGAGATTTGGCTTCATAAGTGCCTAGGTGAACTTGTGGGATTGTAAAGGCTTCTCTTGTGCCCAGATTAAACAAGAGGATAGTAGATTGAAAATCTCAAGTGGAGCTTGGAGACTGGACGTAGGTCAAGGATTGAGCCGAACCAGTATAAATCTCAGTTTGAATATTCTCTTCCCTAAACTCTTATATTTTCAGCATATATATCTGAATGTTCATACATATTTGAATGACTGACTATTGCTTTATCAATTATTATTATTATTCAAACTGCTTTTAATAAATTGTGAAAAGTTTTTCAAATTTCCTAAAATTTTATCAAACACCCAATTCAACCCCCCTCTTGGATGATAGCCGGTTCTTACACGTTTAAGTTGAGAAAACCAAATTAAATTTAATTAAGAGAAAGGAAAAGAAAATCAAAATACATTAAAATAAACAAACTACCACAATAACCGAATAAACAATCTAGAGTCAATAATCCCTTATTTGTTTCTTAGATTTTATCTCAATCAGCTAATCTAGAGTATTAATGTCTATAAATGCCTTCCGGTCCATTTATACACATATCTTAATTAACAACTAAATAAAATGGGTTTTAGATCGGGTTCACTCTAATTTGATTATGCGGAGCTTCTAGGTATATTCCTATCCTAAACGCAAATTAGATTAAAACCTAATTTCACATTAAATTTAAACCTAATTCCACATTATCTAATCCCAAGGTCAATTTAAGATTCTCCCTTCCAAGTTTAACCCTAAATCCCCAAAACTTGCTCAATGGTAGTCACTCAATAAGCAATAGCAATAAACACATAATTAAATAAACTAAAATAAAATTAAGCAAAACCAATCCGTGAGAATAATCTCTAAAACTCAAACAAGTTCATAGATTCTTTAGGTTGCAAAACTTACTAGCCACACATGGCTTTAATCAAATTCATAACAAAAAGATAAGAATTCAGGTTCGAAGAAGAAGGAGAGAGAGGGAAAAAAATTTCAAAAAAAATTTCTCCGTCGCCTCTATAGTCGTTCTGTGGAGATGATGAAGAGAATCGAAACACCCAACCCCTACTCCTCTGCTTCCTTGTTCCTTCTCGTTCTACGTCTCTCAGATCCTTTTTTTTTTTCTTGTCTTTGCCTCCTTATTTATAATTTAAATCTTGGGTCATTGATTCTCCTTTTCTTATTAAAAAGATATCTTATATCTTGTAATCAACTCCACCAGATCACACAATTGATTTTGTTTCTATTTTTCTTGCGTGGGAGCACCGAGTTTGGCTGATTGCATATCCTTTTAATTGCTTTTTCTACTTCTTTCCAAATAAACTAATATTTCCTGTAAAATATAATAGGAAATAAGTAGATTTTATATTAAAATATCTTTTTTATCCTATAATGATAGTAAAGTATATAAAAGATAATTAAATAGGTATATAATATCAATAAATCCAACTAATTCTTATAAAATATATACCTATTTAATTATAAAAAATATACTTATAACTCATTTTAACCCAAAGTTGTGTAAAATATGACAAGGCTTTATATTAAAAATGTTGATGGACTATGTTAACTTAAAAATGCGATTTTTATGAACATTGAGGACGTTTCTATTTTACTTTGGATAGAAAATGGAGTTGCTGATCAAATTTTGAATTTTGTGGCGCCAAATCAAAAAGTTTGAACCATGTGCTAAAATTGAACTTAATCGATTTCATTAAGACTTTGCCTCACCCTTGTTTCAACCGAAGTTATTGATAGGATTAAACCTCTTCTGGTTTATCTCAGAAAGAGGAAAGACGCAAGCTGATAAAAAAGGAAGTTAGGAGTGGTTATTTTCTAGTTAGGGAAGTTATAGTTTCTTATCTATTTTAGGGAAGTTATAATTATTGTCTCTTATCTATTTTATGGGAGTTATTGTGGATAGTTATCTAGAACAAACTCTATATGTACTGTCGTACTGATAGGATGTTATGATCAGATTATACAATATATGATATTTCAGAAATATAGTCTTTGGTTAGAGTGCAAATTCTGACTCTAGAATTCTCCTCTCTACCTTTAGTTTCTTAAGTTCTACCAATTATATAAAATATGACAAAGCTTTATATTAAAAATGTTGATGGACCGTAGGAAGTTGAAAATACAATTTTAATGACAGACTGAAATTTAACAGTTTTTTGTTACTCCTTCCGGTCCTAATTATAAGAGTTAGTTGACTTTTTTGAAGAGATTAAGGAAACTAACTAAATTACTTTAGAGTATTTTTATTTTTATTTTTTTTCTTCAAACTAATTAATTTAACTAATAAACTAATATATAATCTAAGGATATACAATATATGAAATGATTAAGTAATTTATTTAGCTTCCTTAATCTCTCTAAAGAAAGTCAACTAGCTCTTATAATTAGGAGTGGAGGTAGTATAACTTTTTTGTCTGAACCAGTAATGAAGGGAACTGGATCTTCTCCTTATCAGATTTTCTGCCTATCTCTCATAGGCAGATCTGGGCCGTCCAAATCTTGATCTGACGGTCCAGATTAAAAAAAAAAAACAAAATTTTTGTTTTTTGTCTTTTTCGAAAAAGACAAAAAACAAAAATTTTGTTTTTTTTTAATCTGGACCGTCAGATCAAGATTTGGACGGTTCAGATGTGATGAGGAGGGATGGGGAGGGATGATGATGGGGAGAGAAACCGGATCCGTAATGAAGAACGGAACTCACCACAATTTTGATATTTGTTTAATGAAATTTAGTTAATGTTTATTTTATATTTTAATATGATATATGCATATCACCCGCCATCCAAACCCCGCAGCTACTAAATGCTAATAATAGAATCGTAAGACCTTACGTTCCTTCATTCCCACTCCAACTCCATCAATTGCTCCTTCGTCTCTATTTCCCTCGGTTCCTTCTCCTCTCCTTCGTGAACCTTGAACCCCCAAGGTAATTTTTTTGTCTCTTCTCCTTCTATTTTTTTCCTGGAAATACTGCGAAAAATATTAACTTTATCTCTCTTATATTGCCAATCTGATTTATTTCTCCAGAAAAATAACGCTTCTTCCCGGTCCTTCCCTCCCGCCCTATCCTTTCCCTGTTTGCCTGATGATCCCCGAGGATACATGATGTCAAACACTTCTATTGTTTTCATAAATGATACTACTATGACAGCAATTTCTTTTTTTGGGGGTGCTGATCGTAGTTCGGAGAAATTGGGTTTCTACTTTTTCAATTACTAGTGAATTTTGGGCAATAAACTACCTGAATTGAAAGTATCATTGAGGTATTTAAATTGTTCAAAGCGGATCTGCTAGATCAAAATAACATAGTTTCACTGTTCTCAGGCCATGTTGAACTGATTTTATTTTGGGTAAGCTCAGCTTGAGATGGGTTATAGGATTTCTATCTTGAACTTGGTGCCTTTTTGCAGTTTTCCCAGTTCTCCTAGTTCACCTTTGAGGGTTGTATTTGAGGTATTTTCATTGTCAGGAACATGGGGTGTTTGAGTATAAGAGAGAAGACGGACATTTTCACTCGTGTGTCCTCTTTTCCTCCTTCATTAATTAATATATACGCCAACGTGATAGTTTAACAAGTTTCATAAATAATGTTTATCTGTTAACGTGGTTCTATCAAATTGGCTCACTAAATCTTGGCATGTTTTAACCCAGTTCTTAAGTATCAAAGTACATTACAATTCACTAAATGCATTATGCATCATATAAATATGTGAACTATGATCCTTTCTTTCTCCTTTTCGTTGCTAATAAGCAATATGTTTTCCCTTTTTTTTTTATAGCTTTGATCCAATCGGAATTCTTTTATAGGTTTTTAGTGCTTAATAAAAGCAACATGGAGGAGAGAACAGGGCTCTTATTTCTTGTTGTGTTGATTTCTGCTTGCGTTTGTGATGCCAGAGAATTGGCTCTTCCTGATCTTTGGAGAAACAATACAGGAAAATCAGACTATTCTGGTAACATTGTCAACTGTTAAAATTCTGATCCTCATTTTAATTGTTCTTTCTGAGGAGATGGATATAGTGGAAGCATGTGTATCTTACCTTTCTTTTTCACTATCTAATTAATTTTCTTGTGTGAACAGCAAAATTTATGTAATGGTTGATTGTTGATCTCAAATACTACCCAAATACTACCCACCGATATAGGATAATAATTTCCCTGACACTGACGCCAATCAATTGTGAAAAGTAAATTTGGATTTAAGTGATAGGTAAAGACTTGTGTGGAAAGCTGATAGTTTATAGTTATTGACATATGGTTTTTTAGTACGATGATCTATAATTAGACGAGTGGCCAAAAGATGGGGTAGATTGTAGTCCAACCTATAAAACTTAATAACACAAACCTCCTCAACTGAGTCATCTCTGAGAGGCCGAAAGATGATCTAAGACCATCTAAAATCTGATGTCATTGAATAAGCCTAGTCGTAAGATGATCTCTACTAGTCCACCTCCATGAGTTTCCAATTTGTCAAAAATACAGTTGTCTTCAGTCTTCGCCTTATTAAGTAGGAAGACCACAGATATGGTTTGACTTAAGATCAACTGCAAATCCTTACAATTTTCTTGGACAGTAATTATATGTTGTTTATGGTTTGATGCATGGTTGTGACATAAGTAGCTTATCCTTTCTATGTTGAAAAACGCAGAACTAGCCAAGAAACAAGATGTTTGTGCACTTTGTGAGGAATATATTACTGACGCTCTTGATTTCCTGACTAAAAACAAGACTCAGGATGAGATCATTGATATCCTTTACCACACATGTCACAAGCTGCAACCTTTAGAGCCGCAGGTTGGTCACCTCTTCTTGGAATTTTACATATGGAACCTTTCATATACAGAGTAGCATAGCCCCAACTTATGTTGAACCATGTAGTGTGCCGATGTACATTTTGGAGCAACCTTGTAATATAAGAGAGTAAAACTGTCAGCCCTAGAGGAATCTAGGGGATGAATGGATTAATGAATAGGAATTTGGCAGACCTTACATTTACTCATCCGTTTCTTCTGATTTGCACAGTGCTTAAATTTGGTGGACCATTATGCTCCTCTCTTTTTCTTAGAACTAGCTTCAATTCAACCTGGAGAACTTTGTAAAAAGGCTCATCTATGCCAGCAATTTGCAAAGATTTCGTCACAAGTCCAAGAAGATAGCTGTGGATTTTGCAGAGATGCTGTTTCCGAATTATTGGTTAAGTTGAAAGATCCTGACACTGAGGTCAGTAATTTCACCTGCTACCACTCTGGCTGGAGTTGTGGAATTTTCCCTGTTTCCTAGTAGCTTATGGTTTTCTTTTTACCCTAAAACCTGTAAAATTTTCTATGGTTCTTATGCACTCTATAATGTATTCTTAGCCTGCAGTCCTGCCAAAATATACATATACATACATACTGGGAAAAGTATTTCTCCAGTCACTGAAGATAGAGTTATCTCCAGTGACCCTAAAACTACGTCGTTTTGAATTAATGAAGAGTGTGTTTGTGATTTCAGGTGAATTAATGAAGAGTGTTTCCGTAATTTTGCACTCTTCACTAATTCACCTAAAATTACAAAAGCACCCTTCATTAATTCAAAACGACGTAGTTTTAGGGTCACTGGAGATAGCTCTATCTCCAGTGACTGGAGAAATCATTTACCTTACATATATATATATATATTTATTTCTTTTTTATTTCTTTTTTTTTCTTGAACCCTCAGCTGTCATTTTAGTTCTTCGCAACTGTCATTTCAATTCTCCAATATCCTGATGGTAGTTTGAGCTCTATTGGACATCATTATCTTAGGTCAAATAAGCTACTGACAAATTTAGTTTTTACTGACAGCTAGATATAATTGAGACATTATTGAAGGTGTGCCATTCCATGGAGAAGTATGAACAAAAGGTAAGAAGAATCTGACAAAGTCCCCCATTTTCCTTTTTGTCTTGCATTTATTGAAAAAGTCTGATTTTTTCATTTAAATAAACTAGTATGGTTGAACCTGTAGTTCCTCACCAGTTTTCATACAATGAAAGTATTATATGCATCCTGCAAGTGTAATGACGTCGTTTGAATTGACAACTTAAGTCCAGACAGGGCTTAATAATACCCCGACGTAATATTTAAAACAAATGGAGTGCACAATTTTCCCTACCTAGTTATAACTGTTTCATCAATTGACTTCATTTTTTTTTCATGGTGTTCCAAATCTATTGCAGTGTAAGAAGATGGTTTTCGTTTACGGACCAGTGATGCTTGTCAGAGCAGAGAAGTTCCTGGAAAGAACAGATATATGCACTGAATTACACGCCTGCAAAGCTTCCACAATTGACCTGGAAGCCAGAGAAATGAAAGAAACTCCATTGCTTTCTGACTCTTAATTATGGAAGTAAAAGAAGTCTCCTTGGAAAGAAATATATACTATCGTCGCTGTAAATGTAACAAGCAATAGCAGGATTGCGCTTTACTTGTATTGCACCTGTATCTGCGTCAGAAGTTAAAATGCTTGTATCCACTTCATTTGCTTCTTAGACAACCTCTTCTAATACTTGTCAAGTATCAGAGCTGATGAAAAGTCTCGTGTCTAATTATGAGACGTGGATTTTATATATGACCACATTTTCTTATAATGTATGTATTCTTTGTGATTGGAGGGATCCAAATGCGCTTGCTCACCACTTGGCTGCAAGCAGCAAATACATGAGGGGGTTAATCTGGCTGATGGGATAGTATTGGGGCACTCAACAAACTTATCAAAGTTGAAGATATTCGCTTAACTATGCAATCTATAATAAGAAAAGGTACGTTTTTTTGTTTATGCCATTGTTGTGTTTGTGCGTGGGAACAAGGATGAAAACATTATGGATGAATTTTCACGTTGATCGACCAAAACGTCGATTTATTGTTGGTTTTGTAGTGCTAGACGAATTTAGCGATGATACATTCGAGTATAAATTTGTATTTTCAATACATGCGTAATTAGAAAGAATTGTTTGTAGCCAAAAATGGTGATTTTTTCAAAACATCCAGGGACTGAGAATTAATAAGAAAAAATTGCTGTTTCGATGTTATTACAAGTAGGAAAAATGGGATTACGTGTGGGTAATGGTTCAAAAGTTCTCAGTGATGCTTATCTAAGAACAAAAATAATGGTGAAGCTTAAGATAACAAATCCGACCTTAGCTCAGTTGGTAGAGCGGAGGACTGTAGTTGAGAACCTGACAGATATCCTTAGGTCGCTGGTTCGAATCCGGCAGGTCGGACTTCTAATTTTTATTAGTTTTTAGGGAATACATCTGTGATTTTCTTCCAACACCAAATGTTTCCTATAGGGGAAAAGTAATTTTGAACTCTGAAAATTAGGAAAAACTACACCGTTAAACTACCAAAATGCCCAACTAAGAAAAAAAAAAAAATCCATCCCTGAGTGTGCGTTAAGTAAGTGTTTGGCAAGCACGTCTCACATACTTGTCTTATAAATCATAAATATTATTTTGTAAAAACTAATCCAAAAGGCATACAATCAAGCAACGATGGTAAAAGGAGAGGGTTTTAGAGGTGAGGATTTAGAGGTAAAGGGCGAGGGCTGTGATAGTGGAGGTGGCAACTTTTTCTATGCTTTTAGTGTCAGACTGCAAATGTAACCCTGCCTCTCTGTTGTGAGATTGATCCTCACTTCCATTCAAATCAATCATTCATCTTTTAGGTTACTTTTCAAGCCATCCTAGAGAAAGGAGGCAACACTATATCCACGAGAATGAATGATACATATGCCTGTGATATATGAAGCTTCTTCAGTACTTGAAGAAGAGGGACCATGAGAATTAAATCTTATTTTCCCTTAAATATAATCTTCGTTGGGCAGGTTCAATTTTCTGATGGGACAGTCCAAGGAAGACAATAAACTTGTTCGGGATGAGAAAGACCCGGTAGACTTGAAAGACCGAGAACCAAGTGATTGGAATTGAGTTTCATTAACTGATATTGGCCTGAAATGTGATGGACGAGAAACAGTAGCATATTTTTTCCTGGTTGCCATCTTTCTGACTTTTGGATCAAACCCACGGCAAGCCATATTTGCTTTCAGAGGAGGATCCTTATGTAATTGAATTATGGATGCCTTAACTAAAAGGAACATTTTAAATTCTATTATTCTAGATGAATGTCCTAATATTTTGAGGAGTTGGATAGGTAGATCAGGAGTGTTTGGGATTAATTTTCCTTTTGGTGTAATTTGTTTCCGTGTAATATAGGCTTTATGCCATCTTTTATGTCATGCGATATAGGCTTTATGCCATATTTTATATCCATTTGTTAATAGTTTTAAATGATCGATCGAAGAGTAAGAGTAATATTTGGAACATTTTATTGTTATTATATTAAAATTGTGGAGGAGGAATGGATAAAAATAGAATAAGATTGAAGATGAATAGTGGTGATATTGAAAGTGAGGAGGGGTAGGACCAAAATTAAAGAAATGAAAATGATGCGTTGAAGTGGCAGTCAAAAAGGGTGCATGACGAATAAGAGAGAGTACGACGTAGGAGGAATGAATATTCTTTGGCATCACACCTAATACATAGGATCAGCAGGGCGGCCACGAACCTAGACTACTTAGTTTTTTTTTTTTTTTTTTTTGGCTCAATAGTACTACGATGTTAGACAGAGCACCTCCTTGTTAAACTGAACTATAGTACTACCTCCGGTCTTAATTATAAGAGCTAGTTGACTTTCTTTAGAAAGATTAAAGAAACTAAATAAGTTACTTAATCATTTTATATATTAAATATTTTTAGATTATATATTAGTTTATTAGTCAAACTAATAAATTTAAAAAAAATAAAAATATTTTAAAGTAATTTAATTAGTTTTTTTAACCTTTCTAAAAAAGTCAACTAGCTTTTATTATTAAGACCGGAGGGAGTACTATGTATTAACATGCATGTGCCGTCATTAAAAATAGCAACCATATATATACATGTGATGTGCCACATACATTATAGTTTAATTAAGCATGGGATGGGACAAAGGCCAGCCGCCTGACACCCACCATAACAGTGAGTGAATTTTATTAAATTAAGAAGATTAATTAATTAATATGATATATATTTTTTAAAAATATCTTAATTCTATCATCCTTTTCTTTTTTAATTATTATTATAATTAAAAATAAGTTAATTAAGACTAAGATTAACACTTGAAAGAAAAGTATTAGAATAGTACGTGCTAATGAAAGGGTGTAGGTGCACGCGCTTGTATGATCTATAAGAACGACAATTGATCGATAAGCAAACGTTAGCGAGGTGCCTAATATGTTATGAATCAAAAAATAGACACACACAGTCCATTGTGATTCACTCCAATTTGTCATCTTATATATATATGCTTATCATCAATCAAACTTTGCATAGTTTTAATTTTTGGTTTATACAGTCCTACCATCTAACATTACCAATTTAATTATATTACGGAGTAGTTACGTGCCTTTTATATATATATATATATTCAAAAACTTACCAAGCTATAATAATTTCAATCCAATCCTAATAAATATGAATATGCTGTCAATTAATGAATATCATGTTTCATTATTTGGTTGTTCCTTCAGTAATTTGAAGGGAACACTGTTCATTCCCATTACACACAAATCAATTCGCATACCAAAATACTCACTCGTTCATTTACAAACTCACTCGATCTCTTCCATATATCAGTCTTTATACACCAATCTATGTAGCTCCGGCTGCAATTTCTCCTCCCAGAATTTCGCCCCCTTCTCTTTTCCCTCTCTTCTCTTCGCCTCCACCACAACCAGTCTCTCCGTTAGCCGGTATATTGAAACAAGTATCTTTAAATTACCATCCTGCCCCTCCAGCTCCGCCCCCTCCTCGTTCTCCTCCTTCCTCACCCTCACCCTCACCCCCTCTGCTTTCGCCACTCCTTCCACCTTCTCCAATATCTTCGCCGGTTTCTCCCCTGAAACCATGCGTTCCACCCCCTCCCAAACTCCCGCTTCCCCCAACATGCCCGACATATCCAAACCGGACGAAAACGATATCAAATCGAAGGCGTTCAGTCCCCTGGATCGGCTTTCCCGCTCCAATTCGAATTCCTTGTGTTCAATCCGCACCTCCCGATACCCTTTGCTGAACCATGGGTCCCCCATCATCTCATCCACCGTGATTCTCGTCTCGGGGTTCTTGTCCAGCAGCCGACACACAAAACGCCGTAGCTCCGGCGACGTCCATCTCGGGAACCGAAACTGCCCTCTGTAGATTTTCCTGTACATGGCCGCCAGATTGTGGTCGTTGAACGGCAAGTACCCGGCCGTGAGGACGAACAGGATCACTCCGCAAGACCACACGTCCACCTTCGCTCCATCGTAGCCTTTCTTGGCGAGCATCTCCGGCGCCACGTAAGCCGGTGTGCCACACACGGTGTGCAGCAGCCCATCGGCTCTGACGTGGTCCTTCAGAGCACTCAACCCGAAGTCGGAGACCTTGAGGTCTGTATGTTGGTCGATTAAGAGGTTGTCGAGCTTGAGGTCGCGGTGGAAGACGCCGGCGGAGTGGCAGTAACGGACGGCGGAAATTAGTTGATGGAAATAGCGACGGCTGAGATCTTCGGAGAAACGGCCCTGAGCGACCTTGTGAAAGAGCTCGCCGCCCTGGGCGAATTCGAGGACGAAGTAAATTTTATTCTTGGAGGCGAGGACTTCGAAGAGCTTGAGGGTGTGGGGATGGTGGAGGCGGCGCATGATAGAGATTTCCCTCTCAATGTGCGCCGTGAGGCCTCCTCTGAAAACATGGTTCTTGCTCACGGCTTTGATGGCCACGCTCTGTCCCGTGTCCACATTCGTTGCGTGATACACCTTGGCAGAGGCTCCCACACCTAACAACTCCTTCAACTCGTATTTTCCGAGCAAAACAACCCCCGAGGATGGCTGTCCGACCGTCGCTGCGTCTTCTTCAACGGCGATATCGTATGTGTGCAGCATGGTCGCGCTAATGAAAGACTGAAAAGGGAAGTGGCAGGGGATGAGAGTAGAACCTCAGGTTGTGTGAGGGAAATTTTAAAGATAAGTGGAGTGAGTGCAAATGCCATACGGAATTGAGTGGAGAGTAGTGTCTCTATTATTCTTCTCTGATCTCCTTTTTTTTTTTTTTTTTTTTTTGAAAATCCTTTTTAAGGCCCTCTTTATCAAAAAAAAAATTTCAGAAAAGGCCCCAAAAATCTGAAAATTTCAAGAAAAGCCCCAAAATTTTGAAAATTTCAAAAAAGACCCTAAGATTCTAAAAATTCTAGAAAATGTCCAACATAAATTGTTAATAGGGCTGATATAGTTGTTAGCGGGGTACTGATATAGTTGTTAACCGGGCTGATTTAGTTATTAAAAAAATCAGCCCCATTAACAACTAAATCAGCTCGGTTAACAACTATATCAGTACCCGGCTAACAACTATATCAGCCCCATTAACAACTTCGTAAATTTTGAAGGGTTTTTTTGGGAATTTTCAGAATCTTATGCCTTTTTTAGAATTTTCAGTTTTTCGGGCCTTTTCTAGAATTTTTTTGGTAAAGAGGGCCTTGAAAAGGATTTTCTCTTTTTTTTTTTTCAATGGTTTGATATGATTTAAAGTTATATAAAAATATTATTATAATATTAAAGATACCATTAAATAGTATTCTCAACCATTCAAATTCATCTGAGACAGAGACATTCAATAAAAAGATAAATCAATTAAGCCTTTTTTGTTCCAATTAAGGAAAGGGTGGGTGGGCATTTAAACTGAACGTACATTTGGATCTATCTATATTTTTCTTACTTGGTCTTAATCTTTGAGTTTTGACGGCCTTTCTAATTATGGTTAAACTTATTTGACTACTGTTTGGGCTGAATTTTGTGGCTTTATTCAATGAACCCGGGACAACGGGGGAGAAAAGCTAAGACTAAGACTTGCCAATATTTATACGGCTATTTCTGAGGCATAAATTTGGAGTTGGAAATGTTTTGACCGGAAAGAGTAGTGGGATAAGTTTTGATTCACTACAATTGAAAATTGTAAATATATATTATGGTTAGAATCAGATATAAGGGAATAAGGTGCGTAATCTTGAATTAAGCATGTGTACATAAAGTAGCAAATTGTTTAATGAATATGGCAGGGTGGTGGGTAAAAGCCTAAATTGTATTTTGATAATACTTCCTCCGCTTCTAATTACAACACAATATTTAAGAGTTGATTTTGATCTTAATTATAGGACACAATTTTAATTTTCGTCAATTTCTTCTTAAAATACCCCTATTTTATATTTCAAGTGTGTTTAGTTTTTTATAAATATATATATATGTGGGTGCGTAGACTCTTCCAGCTAGTGAAAATTTTAAATTGTTATATTTTAATTTATTTATCGATCAACTGATATTAATTTTCCAATAAATATATATATAAACACACACACACAAAGATATATGTGTGTGTGTCTACACACAAATATATAGGCACACACATATATATTATGTGTATGTGTGTGTCTATCAATATATATGAGCGTAAATATATATATCTGTGTGTGTGCATGTATGTCTATATATATGCATATATGTGTGTGTAGATATATGTGTATACACAAATATATATGTATATATACAACTATATGTATACATATACACATACAGATATATATATATATAATAAGACTATTATTTCAATTAGAAATTGCGTGAAAAAGAAAATTCTATTTGAGAGAGGTATATGGTAGGGATTGTTGATTCACTTTTACTTATGTCATTTTAAATTTATATAAAGACATTTTAGAAAAATAAGTAAACTTAATTAATTTAACTCCTCTCCTTAATGTCTCCAAAATCGGTTAAATATGTCCTATAATTTGGACCGGAGGAAGTATATATGATGAGATAAAGAATTTGGATGGGAGGGAGAGGATCATGCAGTATATGCGAAACAAAACAATGTTATAAATAAAAGGAGGATTTTTTGAAAAAGAAAAAAAAAGAAATTGGATATATAGGGAGAAAAATGTGTTTGTATTGTAATCTTAATCATAATTTAGAATTAGAAATTAATTGATTTAGGATAATATTGTAAACAATGTTTCATAGTATGAGATATAATTTAATTCAATTAAATAAAAATATATTAAAAAATTGTTCCCACTCAAAAATTATAGCGATGAGTTTGGATAAACATAAGTGTGAACCTAGGAAATTGATCTAGTGGCATGAGCCAAAGGATAGGAAAGTGTAGCAGCTTTTTGATGCTCTGTATTCTGTAACATCAATTCATGAGATAATAGATGTGACAGCTTAACCATCACCCTCCTTAAGATGCCACGTTGGGACGCTGCTGCTCTTCCCATCATTTTCTTCTCCATGTTTCATACGCAATTTAACAATCACCCACAAACTCATCATCTCAGTTTCTGCCAGACTGCTTGTGAGCATTCCAATGGCAAGCATTTATTTGAAGACTCTCTCAGCTTCACTCTGAGCAAACCATTCACGTACCATGCACATCCAATCTGCTCTTTATTAATTTGTTTTAATTAACATAACAACTAACTTGATTGATTCATCAATGAGATCGAGGCAAACCAGATAAATTATAATTAACTGAATAATTGAGTGTGGCATATGGAAAGATGTGAAGCTGCTGATCTAATGTGTGTCCTGGCGTCTCACAGATATGACAAAGCTGCTATCAAACTTTGGATCCTTCATATTTATATTTATATATAATTTGTCAAGTGAAAAGCCATGCACATGCAAATGCCCAGAACCTAATTATTGAATTCAAAGATTCCATTATGGATCAACAAAATAACAAACTTGTTGGCTAAACCGATGCATATATATATATGTGTGTGTGTGTGTTTTGTAACTAGTGATGAGAAGTAAGTGGTGCGGTGATAAGAAGATCGATAAAAATGGTGAGATTAAAAGAGGAGTGGTCCCTAGGAAAGGCCGATATATAGGTCCATATATATATATATATATATATATAGAGTGTGTTGCTCTTATCTTGGAAGGATGTGTACTAAGAAAGAGAAAAAGGGTTTGGTATATATGGACGAAATTAAAACAAAAGCACTCCATGTGTTGCCTAGTCAGATCACCCTCAATTATTTGCTTGTGGACAGCATATAATATTTTAATCTAACGCAAATTAGTTTTTTATTTAAAATTAGTGATAGAAGCTATTTTTTAATTATGATTCATTGCTGGAAAAAAACGGTTTTTGCGATGGAAAAAATCCGTCGCAAAACCATGAAAATCCATCGCAATACATGAAAATCCATCGCAAAATGAATTTACAACGGATTTTATCCGTCAAATATGAGTTCACATTTGGTGTACATAATTATGTGCCCAATTATGTGCTCATACCTCTATTAGAGGTATGAGCATATTTTTTTTAAATTTTTTTTATATATTGTATTTATTTAGATTTAAATTATATGATGCTTTCTGGAATTTTTTTTGCATCCAGTATCTCAAATTAATTAGTTTCCAATCCTGCATTCATCTATAACACCAGTATCATGGAAACTAATTAATTTGAGATACTGGATGTAAAAAAAATTCCAGAAAGCAGCATATAATTTAAATTTAAATAAATACAATATATAAAAAAATTAAAAAAAAATATGCTCATACCTCTAATAGAGGTATGAGCACATAATTGGGCACCTAATTATGTGCACCAAATGAGAACCCGTCAAATATCTGGTGGCAATTGCGACGGAATTTAAAATTCCGTCGCAATTTGCAACGGATTCAGAATCCGTCACAAAATTAATTAATTTTTTTAAAAAAAATATAAATTTTTTATTTTAATTAATTTTTTATTTTTTGTTTTAATTTTCTTTGAAAATTATATTGTTTTCCATTATTCTTTTAAATTTTATTTATTTTATTTTTTAATTTTTTTAAAAAATTTAAAAAGTTATATAACTTAAAAACCGAATCTTCATAATACAGAGTTTTACATAAAAAAGACAATATAAATATAGTGTTTCAACAGAGATGTACTAAAAAAGTAATCTAAACAGCAGCATTGTCATCATCATCATCATCAGCAGCAGGATCACCATCAGGAGCCGGCATCGGACCCTTGTCTTTCATTAGGGTCATGATTTGAAGCTGCATCTGTCTAACCATCTCCTGTGTTTGGTGGAGCTCATTGGCTGTCTTCATTTGTTGTTGCTTTGTCTGGCTCAGCTCAGCTGCTTGCTCCTCCACCAATGTCACCAATGTCTTCATCTTCTTCAACTCATCTGCCAAAACATTAGGAAATATAATTTTCTTTTTTGCACTTCATTTAAATGGACCAGAGAATGAAAATGTAACAATCAATATCAAATGTATTACGTTTACCTGCAGAAACACCTTCACTGCTGGATGTGGAGCGCTTTGTTTGCCTAAGTCGGCTGGCACAGGAACCTAACCCGAAGACTCTACCTTTGCTGTTAAATCCACCTGCAGCCTGAAAGAATAGAGTCTCGTTATCAGACTAAGAGGATGAGGGGTCACTTCGACTCTGCGAGTCTCTCTCCTGTGTCAGCCTCAGATAGGTGTCCTATAAACAAAAAAATACATCACAAAAAAAGCCATGTCAAATGAAATAAACATGTTGGTGTGCGAAATAAAGAATCAATGCAATATAAATGTCTCACCGCCACTTGCTCTGACTATCTTCTCACCCCCTTCAGTCTGCCGGGTATGGGTCCGCTCAAAGGCACGCCTATCAACATCTTCTGGAGGAACATCCCCAACAGTGCCTCCAAACACATGAAAAATCGTTAACAAATTGTTTCAAGGTACAAAACATTGAATACTTTAATAGAAAATAACGTGTACTCACAATTTTTCGACAATGCTCACTCAGTGGAATGGAGCCGCCAGCATATGAAGGTCCCACCTGCTTGGCCCTATTCTGCTTACTTTTCTGACTTCTATTATTAAATTTCTCATCGTTCGCCCAATTTTGAAGTAATAGGCTTGCAGTCTCAGGGTCAATCCAATCTTGCTTGCCTGTACCCTTTCTCAATTTATAAAATCTCTCAGTCAACCACCGGCTTCCCTTATGGTTAAAAGCTTTTTTCAGTTCTTGACGATGTTCAGGCAACGTCATAAACTTATCCTGAAAATCAATAATGAACAATTAGTGCTCCAAATGTTAAAAATACTTAATCAGTTTGTATTTGGATAAGAAATTAATAACTATAAATCACTTAACTTACCAAAAACTCGTCGAACCATCTATTCCGAGTCAGCTTAGGAATGTCTTTCCACTTGCCCCAAGGCTCATTGAAATTACGGAATACTTGGGTTGACAAGACATTAGCTACCTGATTATAAGGCTCAAATCTGTAGACAGAGGATATGATGCAAATATGAGCATACAAGCTAAAGGTAAAAAATCGTAGCGTTATTAGTAACTTTATACGACTCACCCCTCGGTGCCGTCAAGACGGATCCAAAGCTTCCCTGTCGCAGGATCTTTCGCTCCCCATATTGGTGTATTAGAGGAACTACCTCCTTCGTCGACCTGGCTATGAGGCGACGGAATGTGCTAAATGAAGGAATGTGAATTATTGAAGAGTTTGTACATAGATGGTTAAATAAAACTACACACTTGTAAATCAATCAGAAATGGTAAAGTAAACTTGGTGTCCCCCTTGCTGTGGATCACTGGAGGAAGACGGAGACGATGACATATACAGCGACGGTGAAGTGGACAAATAAACCGATGGTGAAGATGACGTCTCAAATGGTGAAACCTCTGGGGAAGCGCCTCTCCCCCCCCCCCCATGCCTACGAAAGGAGCAGATTACGTTCCCCTACCCCCTCTGATAGGACGAGGTCGAGATCGACCACGACCACGTCCACCATCTGAACGTCCTCCAGGATACTCCATCTCTGAACACTTACAAACATTATGTGACAATATACATAAAAATAAGATATTTATTACTTAATATGACAGTAGCGCAATTACGGAGTATGTAGTATAACAAATTGTCACAAACAAAGAACTAATACAAATCAATCGGATGATTCACGTTCTTCGTCATCTGCTTGCACGGCTTCCTCTGGAGTCTCATAGTCGTCGAACTCAGATTCGCTATCAGAGTAAATCACTTCTGTATCATTGTCTGATTCCTCACTGTCAACTTGGATAGGAATCAACTCTAAGTTCGCAGCAGAATCAAATAGATTGCTTGGTACATCGTCGTCGGCAATGTTTATGGGCAGTACATGTTCCACATCAGCCTGGAACGGTTCCTTCATGCCGTCATTTGCTTCCGACTCTTTCGACTGAGGTATAATATTCTGTGCTTTGATTTTAATAACTCCCACCCACCCTTGGCGGGATGTGGGGTATAATGTATAGTAAACTTCTTCTGCCTGTTGAGCAAGGATGAATGGGTCATAACCAACCGTATATCTCCTTGTCCAGTGGATCTCAATATTTCCATGTTTGTTCACTTTTGTCCCACACGGACTGTTATCAAACCACTCACATTTAAAAAGTGTCACCACCTTGTCCCACTGGTAACTCAGCTGAATTATGTCGATTAACTTCCCGTAGTAGTTACTCTCCACCCCGTCAACTTGGTCACATCGACAACATACACCATAATTGCAACATTGTGTACCTGCGTTCGCTTCAACAGTTGAAAATCGATACCCGTTGATTATATATTTGTTGCACCGGGTAACACTAATTGCAGCTCCATAAGATAAACTCCACGCCACTTTATTGGGATCTAATGGATGTGCCAAGAAGTGGGAGCGAAACCATTTTGGGAACTCAGAGTTCGTGAATTGATCAACTTGGGATTCTGACATTTCAGGATTTTCCGATCGGACCAAATTAGAAAAATAACTGCAACAAAAAAATGAAGTTAATACTATAATACTTACCGTAACAGTGAAAAGAAAACAAATCTTACTTTAAGTATTGGGCGGCCTCTTCACAGTTGTTTAGAATGTACCACTCCGCTACTCGCTTATCTCTTCCTTCAAGAGTTGATCTCCAACGTTTTCCCACGACTCGGCCTGGAAAATCAAATATTGATTTTTGTTCGCTCGTATTACCGCCATCATCGTTGCGAGGTACCCGTCTCCATCTTGATGTCATTTCAGGGGGATAATAGTATGACGCAAATTTTGCGAGGTACCCGTCTCCATCATCAGTGATAGATCCTTCAACGTGGGTTGGATTTTTGATTTTTTGTTTAAGAGTGCGTAAAAACCTACAATAGACAATTAGAGGGTATTTATAAACTAAAGTGCACGAAAGAAATATATATTACCTCTCAAACGGATACATCCACCTATATTGTTGGGGACCTCCTACTTTTGCTTCGTAGGCCAAGTGAACAGGTAAATGTTCCATTGAGTCAAACATGCTAGGAGGAAACACCATCTCTAACTTGCATAGTGTTATTGGCGTGCTCACTTCCAGGTGCCGTAACTTTTCCACATTAAGCTTAGAAGCACAAATTTCTCTAAAGAACCTGGAAATTCTGTTAGAATAGACTATATGTGGTTCGGTAATGCTTTGAAGGCCCACGGCAACAATCTTTGGAAAAAAACATGACAATCATGACTCTTCATCCCGAATAATTTCCCCTCGTGCAAGTTGACACATATTTTCAAGTTTGACGCATAACCGTCCGGGAGTTTCAGATCTTCAACCCATTGCAACAATTCTAAATTTTGTTGTTTGTTTAATGTGTACGGTGCTCTAGGTTTGGAAATCCGTCCCCTGCCATTCTGCACCAAATGCAAAGCAGGCCTTCTACAAATCGCTTCTATGTCCCGTCTTGCATTGATTGTGTCCTTCGTCTTGCCTTTCGTGTCCATCACGATGTACAAAATATTGCAAAACACATTGCTCTCAATGTGCATGACATCCAGGTTGTGTCTTAAAATTGATCTTTCCAATATGGTAGTTCCCAGAAGATGCTGCGTTTGTTCCAATCATGATCAACACCATATCCCTCGGGTTCGTTGGAAGCAGCACCCTCTTCGACACTTTGAATATACTTGACCCTATCCCATATTTCTTGGCCACTTAAACGACGAGGTTGATCTGCTCGTTCAACCACATTTCGCGTGAAGTCTTTTCTATTTCTCCTATACAGATGGTCGGGGGTAGGAATCGTCGGTGCCTGTCAAACCAACAGACTTTGTGACTGTGTTCCAAGCTAAAACCCATGTTCTGTTCAAGACAAACCGGGCATGCAAGCTTTCTCGACGTTTGCCAGCCACTCAACATCGCCTATGCAGGGAAATCATTTATCGTCCACATTAAGGCAGCACGCATTGTGAAATTCTGACTCAATGATATATCATACGTTAGAACCCCTTCACTCCACAACATCTTCAACTCGTCTATCAAAGGCCTGAGGTATACATCTATCTTTTTTTTGGGGTTGGATGGCCCAGGGATTAACGCGTTGAGGAACAAAAACTCCCTTCTCATGCACATAGAAGGTGGGAGGTTGTACGGTGTCACAATGACAGGCCAACATGAATAATTTCTGCTCGATTTATCAAAAGGAGCGAACCCATCCAAACATAGACCAAGACGGACATTACGGGGATCCATAGCAAAGAAAGGATTCGCCTCGTCAAATTTACGCCAAGCTTCGGCATCGGATAGATGCGTCACAAAATTTTCATCCCTGTGATGCTCCCGATGCCATCTCATGTGAGCAACTGTTTTTTCTGATGCATACAATCTCTGAAGTCTGGGCACCAGAGGAAAGTAGTGCATCTTGCTTAACACTTGACGGGTCATTTTTCCTTCCTTTCCTCACAACTTTATATCTGTCATGTCCACAGAATTTACAATTGATCAGCTCAGCATCATCCTTGTAATACAACATACATCCTCTAGGGCAGCAATGGATTTTTTCACATCCAAGCCCAAGCTCTTTCACCTTTTTTTTGGCTTAGTAAAAATCCTTCGGCAAATTATTGTCTTTGGGAACAACTTTGCTTATGATCTGCATCATTTCGTTGTAATTCCTCTCACTCATATGGTGATCAGTCTTCAAGCTTAGTGTTGCTAAGGTAGCCGAAAGCGATGAATATTCACTACTTTCAAAGTGTTCACAACCTTCCCATATCGGACGTTGCGCTTCTTGAAGCATTTTATAGAACCTATTGGCGTCCGGATGAGGATCCTCTCCCATGTATGATGGTTGAGTATGTGTACCGGTCTCCTCTCCCATGTAAGACGATTCGGCATGAGTAACGGGATCAAAATATCTACCGATGGATGGTCCCGCGGCATCCATAACCAACTGCTCATACACATTAAGGTTTTCTCGATGACTACTGTCCCCGTAATAACCACTCGGTGTCTGTCGGACTTCGCCATGACATTCCCAACACTCATAATCCTTCATGAATCCATTTTGACACAAATGAATTTTGACCTTGCTCGGATTTTTAAACCTTAAACACTTACATTTGGCACACGAACACCTGATCTCCCTACTTGAATTATTTGAATGCGCCAAAGCAAATTTGATGAACTCATTCAAACCCGCCAAGAATGCTTGATTTAGTTCTCTTCCAGTTAGACGATTGTACATCCATCTCCTATCATGATTGTCTTCCATACTTCCTAGCTAGTTCAGTTACTAACCTAATTAACATCTTAATTTGCCACAACCAATTGCCACTTAATCAAGAAAGTGAAAAACAAACACATGCATTGAACAAAGAACATATCCCAGCAAGCAACCAGAGAATGAGGATAGCACACCAGAACATGGAGACATGCTTGTGGGGGAGGCAAACAAAGAATAGAATAAAATTAGCTATGATAGAATGTAAAATATTCACTCAACCATAATTAAGTTTAAAATTAAAGTATTTAAATCCATACAAGGAACACTTAACTCAATCAATAAGGGGTTGTGCTAATTAAACTATGTAAATCCATACTAAGAGCACACACACACAGAGATAAAAATGATACAAGCATGGAAGAAAACATTCTTAATTTGGTATTAATTACAACCGTAAAACACATACCATACAGTTAATTGAACAATACTAATAAAGAGAAAGTAGTGGTGCTAAAGCTACCTTGGTGAGCCTAATTTTCAGAAATTTAGAAATCCTTAATAACAACATACTGCATATAGAGAATATATCTATAGTAGTCTCATTCAAGTATCTATCATATTCATACATTTCACAGAAATTAAATTTTCAGAAATTTAGAAATCCTTAATAACAACATACCGCATATAGAGAATATTCCCAACGTAATGCCAAAAGCAACAAAGAAAGCCAACTGTGTTGGCTCAGCACCTCTAAACAAAAACGGAGAACAAAATCAGTAAATTGAAGAATTGTAAAAACAGAGTAGAAGACTATAATTACTAATAAGGATGTTTCAACAATATGATCTTTCCAATCCTATGTCATTGTATTACATTAAAATGAACTGAGACTGAAATAAAATAAGGATAAAAAAAGGCATTCATTCAGTCATATGAACAAAGTGTACATCTCTAGGAAAACAACTAATGCATCAGTTTCAACGAGTTTCATTTGGCAGGTAATGAATGTAAAATTTTACTTAATGGGGGAACAATAACCATTTTCAGACCACGATCAATTTCAGAGAGCAGAATAAGTCCAATAGGCCAAAAATAATTGCAAGCATATTGGGAGTTGGCATGAGGCAGTGGCGGAAATTATGCAGAATACCAAGGAAAAAAGAGAGATGATATAGTTAAGCAAAGAAAATAAATTATGACTTTATAAGCTACAGCTCGTTTTGATCCCAAAATTGAAAATACAAAAATCATTAAATAATGTGGTTTAAAAAAAAACGAGCTTATCGGAAAAAACGCAGCTGAGGGACTGGCGGCAGCTGGGGGCGTTGTGGCAGCTGGGGACGATGAAGCTTGGGGGCGGCGAAGCTTGGGGGCGAGCAGGGGGCGGGGAAGGTGAGGGTGGGGCCGGCTGGGGGTGGGGGCGAGTTGGGGGCGGGGGAGCTGGGGGTGGGGCGACCTGGGGGCAGGGACGGGGGCGGGGGCACGGGAGCTTGGGGTTGGGGCGGGGACAGAAGCTGGGGGTGGGCTGGGGGAGCTGGGGGTGACTCCGCGGCGGCGCTGGGACGAAGGCGCGAGCTGGGGGCGATGACTGGACGCGAGCTGGGGGCGGTGACTGGACGCGAGCTAGGGGCAATAAGGAAGAAGGTAAGTGATTTTGCGACGGAAAAAAATTCCGTCACAAAATCAGCTTTTTGCGACGGAAATATATTTCCGTCGCAAAAAGAAAGTTTTTTAGCGACGGATTATAAATCTGTCGCTAAAAGCAGGCCCAGTTAGCGACGGATGTGAAATCCGTCGCTAATTTTAGCGACGGAGTCGCACAAAGCGAAAAATCTAGCGACCAAAATGGCCGCCAGTTAGCGACGGATTCTATATCCGTCGCTAATTCCTTAATTTTGCGACGGATATTATTCCGTCGCTATTTAGCTTTTTTCTAGTAGTGATTTACAATATACAAAATAAGGTTATAAGACGAGTTTTATTTTAACTTACATTAATGCATCTTTTTCCTAACGTGTTGTTACTCTAAAATTATACTTGATTTAGCGTGCAGCTGGTGGGGCAATTAATAACATACATAATCAATTTGTTAAGCATCACGATCGATAGAAAGGCCACAAAGCTTCACAAATATGAAAGCTCTTTTTTCCTACCCTCTCTCTCTCTCTCTCTCTCTCTCTCTCTATTGTCACTGTCTCTTCTCTTTTGTTTTCTGACCTCACTCATTCCTTCCATTCATCACATGCCACCAATCTTGCGTCCTCTTTCATTCTTTCATATTTTATCCAAAATTATTTGCTAAGATTCCAATTATAAAATGCAATTATTGAACTCTCTTCGTACACATATCTTATGTTAAAGTTTACCTAAGATTTTATTTTAATTTTTTAAGTTTAAAAAATGTATTTTTAATCCTTAAAATAAAACAACCATAAATATAATATTCCTCACGAAAAGCACTGACTAAGCAAAGTGAGGTGATGACAATCCAATACTGACAAAGTAAATTGGATTTGCAACACAAAACCTCATCTAATTTTGATCATACATGTCATTTACTTTATTATTATTATTATTGAAGAAAACCTAATTTAAATAAATCTGTTTAATCAATTTCATAATCATTTTCTCTCTTCTTTCTTTTTTTAATCAGTTTCTCTCAACTTTCTCCATCCTGGAACCCTAATTTCTTCTAAAACACCCTTCATCTTCATCCCCATGAACCATGATCCTTGGGGGAAAAAAGAAAAATGTACAAATTGTTCAACGACCTCAACAATTATCATCCGCGCGCAAATTGTTCTATATATATATTCCTCAACAACTCTCCTCTTCAAGCATAAGTGACGTAGGTCGTTTTTTTTTTTTCTATATTATAGAAAAAGTATGGTTTGCTTTTTTATTTGATCTATTAATGGGGTTTTGCTCTTGTATGTCCTTGCGGCATACTTCCTTGTGAAATTCTTCCCTCGCCACAGGAAATTAAAAGGATGCATATGAGAGAAGAGGGGAGATTTATTAAAATCTGCTACATTCCCCCCCCCCCCCCTATACAAAAATTTTAGGAAAGGGATTGGACCTACCTACAATCTAAGAATAAAGTGAAATCACTCTTTCTCATAGGTGATATCAATATTGGGCAGAGTGAACCGTCTATTACGTACCTTTAGCTTATACTTTATAAAATTAAAAGATTAAGTTAGTCTCTCATATAAACTTAAAGAAGCAAAAGTATATTTTAACCTATATCATATTATTTCCCAACCTCAATTATTAGCTTTCCATCACATGAATCCATATATAATGTGACGTTGCCCAATTATTTCAGTTATTTACATTCGCCACTAATTAATCATACACTTGGTTCGATAATTGAAAGGGATTCGCGGAGTCAATGCAATTATTCCTTCACTTAATCATAATTAAATGCGTGCGTACGTATAGTAATGATGCACATCTGGAATCTTTCTATCATTCATATATTTTCTTCTATGTTTTCCTTATCAGTCCAAGATTGCCTTATTATCTTACTCTTTCTCTAATCCTTAATATAAAATATATTTATTTCATTTTATTAGATTAAAAAATTTAGTTAGTATGGCATCTATTATTCAAAACACTATACACATTTCCCTTAATTCTATCGTTCATTTTTCTCCTTGTCATTATCGATGGAGCATTAATAGAGTGTAAATTGGATAAATTAGAAAAATATTTACAAATATGAAAATTATGTCTTATATTTATGATCAAGATCAATTCCTAAATATGTCTTATATGAAGTATCATAGGAGTATATATTAATTATCTTTTCTACTATTATTGAATCTAATTTTTTTTAATTGTTTCTATAAATTAATTAAAGTCTAATAATCCGTTGATAATTTATATCATACATTGCATAGAAAAATTTTCATTTTAAAGTTAAAAAAGGAGTAATCATACATATGAGAACCATATTTTTATAATTTTGAAAGCACTTGAACGTAAAAAATTTTGAAAACGTCTATATATACTATTATTTTGATTTTGTTGCGCATAAATTTTACTCCGTAACTTAAAAAGATGAAGAGTGTAGATGGGAAAAACAGATCCTGTGTCATTTTAGAATCATGAGTCCTCTGACTTTATATCCACCGTAAGATATTGCTTTATTATGAGGCTGCTTTTTTAGTGCTCTTTACTTTTATGAGATTTCTTTCCCCACTTCATTCTGTTTCTTTTTTGGGTGGTTTTTCCTTTTCTTTTCAAAATCAAAATATTGTCCATTAGCCAGCGCCTTAGTAGCACAGTGGCATGTGAGTTTGACTCCTCTTCCCCATGTCTAGGGTTCGAACCCTGCCTCCCTCTCCTACTATGTGTATCCAAAAAAAAAAAAAAAACTGTTCCATTATGAAATAACTGATCAAGAATCAGTAAGCTAAGTGACACAAACGATTTCTATAATTCCTCGACAAAGAACACAAACGAAGAGTAACGTACTCACACCCACACGCTAAAACAAAAGGAAAAGACGTAAAACTTAAAAAATATATATATATTTAACAAGAGTAGCTAGTAGAGGAGATGAGGAAAGGAACAAGCCAGTCCTTTCCTTTTTCTCCGCCTGTTGTTTTAAGTTATTTCCGTTTTGTTTCAAACTAGTTCTTTGGGTTCCACTACTTGGATTCTTTTTTTCCCCAATTAAAATTTGAAGGGTGTTAAAACTGATGTGGCTGATGAAAAGTTGAGGTGGACAAACACATAATCCGATCCTCTGTCGGAAAAGAACAAGTGACCACTTATATTATTAGAAACAGAAAGAAAACATATCAGTATCAGTATGACTCATCCTAGTCCTCCCTTAGCTTCCTTAATTGTTCCCACCACCACTTGTCTTGTCTGGCATCTATACAAATAACTATATAAGCACACATATTCTACTAATTTTGTTTTCTTGATTCTATATAAATGAATATAAACATGCTACCAAGCCTTCTTTTTTAGGTTCGTAGGTACGTAGTTGACATGAATGAAGTGATGTTCATGTTTGTATCATGTTAAATGAGTGCGCTAAACCTGTCATTCCTTTGTTCCTCTGCGACAACATAGAGTATATGAATCTATAAGCGACGTATTGAAGATGGTAATCACATCTATTTATTGTTTCTTCCTTGCAGTGAAGTATATACAAAAATCTGAATCCCGAATAAAGTTTGTCCAAGTTCAAAATGCAAAGATGGAAATACTCCTCTCATTCTTAATATAAGAACTAGTTGACTTTTTTAAAAGATTAGAGAAGCTGAATAAATTTCTTTATAGTATTGATATTTATCTTTTTTATACTAAATTACTTTATGTGACTTATGAATTAATATATAATTAAATGATACATGACATAGACTATGATTAACTAACTTCTTTAGCTTTTTTAATCTCTCTAAAAAAACCAACTATATCTTATATTAAGGATTGGATGAGTAGATTATAAGTGGCAGAGTAAAATTACTTGTTTATTGGAAGGATGGATCAAATCAGGAGGAGGCATGAGGCCCTGCAACAATCAAAACCAAAAGCCCATCTAAATAAATACTATCTCCGGTCCTAATTATAAGAGTAAGTTGACTTTCTTTAGAGAGATTAAGGAAGCTAAATAAGTTACTTAATCATTTCATTTGTTGTATATCCTTATATTATATATTAGTTTATTATTCAAATTAATTAGTTTGATGAAAAAATAAAAATAAAAATATTCTAAAGTAATTTAATTAGCTTTCTTAATTTCTCCAAAAAAGTCAACTAGCTCTTATAATTAGGATTGGAAGGAGTATATCATACTGGAAAAGGTACTCACATGTGTTTAGTGTGTATAGTGCTTCAAATAAGATAAGATTGCCTCCAACAAGCGGGTATTTGTGCTTAGGGGAAAAAACAATCTTCTATCCTTTTATTGTATGAAAAAATAAAATAAAATCTATCATTTTCTTCTCTCCACCCTGCAGGGACATTGTCTTGATTATCATAACTTTTATACGATTATGTAGAAAATTTTTTTTTAAAAAAAAATCACATTAAGAATTAAGCAAATTATACAGTTTCCCGTCGCTAATTAATATATAGAAGTTTTTTTTTTTTTTTTGGCGACATGGCATTGGCACCATTAGAATAGCAACGAATTATTCCTATCTCAAGGTCAGAAAATCCCCTAGAGCGTGCGGTGCAAAAAATATTAATTAATTTCACATATTGGATGATGAAAAAATATTTTAGATATTAGGTGTTATTAGAAAAATATTTTAAAATACTGATGTTAGAGGAAAAATACTTCTAAATGTAAGATTAGAAATTAATTAATTTGAAATAATTAATATAAAAAAAATTTTAAGTAGGGTATATAATTTAATTTAAATAAATAAAATACATAAAAAAATTAAAAAAAAAAGATCACACCCTAAAAATTGAAGGGATAAGTACTACATACGCATTGGATAATGATGAAATCTCAACCTAAGAAATTGATCTATGGTAGTAGCATGTGGCAGAGGATAGGAAATTAAAGTGTAGCAGCTTTTGGATGTTTGTAACATTAATTCATGAGATAATCGATGTGACACCTTAACCATCACCCTTCGTAAGATGCCACGTTGGGACGCTTCTGGTCTTCCCATCACTATTCACTTTCTTCTTCTTTCTTTCATACGCAATTTAACAATCACCCACAAACTCATCATCTCAGTTTCTACCAAACTTGTGGGCATTCCAAGGGCTCAAGACTCTCTCAGCTTCACCCTGAACAAACCATTTGTCCTATCTACCATGCATAAACCAATATAATGCTCATTCACCCGGGCCCCTTCACTCAATCTGCTCTTTCATTTGCTTGAGCCCCTCCACATGTTTTAATTAACATAACAACTAACTTGATTAAGTTATCAATGAGAGGCAGATCATCAGATAAATAAAATGACGTCTCTCTCTCATTTTTAACGTTGTTTTAACTAACTGTATAATTAAGTGTGGCGTATAGAAAGATGTGAAGCTGCTGATCTAATCATGCGTGTCCCGGCCTCTCACATATATATATGACAAAGCTGCTATAAAACTTTGATCCATCATATTTATATTTATATATAATTTGAAGTGAAAAGCCATGCACATGCAAATGCCCAGAACCTAATTATTGAATTCAAAGATTCCATATGATGGATCAACAAAACAACAAACCTGTTGGCTAAACCGATGCACATATATATATATAGTAACTAGTGATGAGAAGTAAGTGATGCGGTGATAAGAAGATCGATAAAAATGGTGAGATTAAAAGAGGAGTGGTCCCTAGGAAAGGCCGATAGGTCCATATATATAGTGTGTTGCTCTTATCTTGGAATGATGTGTACTAAGAAAGAGAAAAAGGGTTTGGTATATATGGACGAAAACAGCACTCCATGTGTTGCCTAGTCACCCTCAATTATTTGGGGAAAATTCGTTTCAGGGCCCCTATTAGGTAAAGAATTCCAGAAAAGGCCCAAACAATCTGAAAATACCCAAAAAGGCCCAAAGATTCTGACAATACGGAAAAAGGCTCCAAGATTCTGACAGAGTTGTTAATGGGGCTGATATAGTTGTTAGCCGGGCTGATTTAATTGTTAAAAAAAATTTAACAACTAAATCAGCCCGGTTAACAACTATATTAGCCCCCCGTTAACAACTATATCAGCCCCATTAAAAACTATATCAGCCCCCCGTCAGAATGTTGGGGCCTTTTAGGGTATTGTCAGAATCTCTGGGCCTTTTTCCGTATTGTCAGAATGTTTAGGTCTTTTCTGGAATTCTTTACCTAATAGGGCCCTTAAACGAATTTTCCCAATTATTTGCTTGTGGACGGCATATTTTAACAAAACACAACAACTAGTCCGTTTTTGTTTGAATTAATGATAGTTTTTTTTTCATTATGATTTACGATATACGAGGCAAGATTATAATTGAATTAGTTTTATTTCCACTAGAACTTGTTTTTCTACCGTGAAGTCATCCTTACTTACAAGCACTTCAACTAAAATCTACGTGTTGTTACCCTAAATTAAAGTTGATTTAGCGTGCGGGTGGGGCAATATTAATAACATACATAATTAAAGTGTTAAACATCACGATAGAAAGGCCAAAAAGCTCTATAAATATGAAAGCTCTTTTCTCCTCCACGTACACACCTCTCTCTCTATTGTCACTTTCTCTTCTCTTTGGCTTTCTGACCTCACTCCTTCCTTCCATCCATCACATGCATGCCACCAATATTGCATCATATCCTCTTTCATTCATTCATATTTTATACAAAATTATTTGCCAAGATTCCAATTATAAAATGCAATTATTGAACTCTCTCTTCGTATATATTATGTTAAAGTTTACATGAGGTTTTATTTTAATTTTTACGTATAAAAAATGCATTTTCAGTCCTTAAAACTTAACACTATTAATTTTACTCACGAAGAATACTGACTAACAGTGGCGGAGCCACGTTATGGCCAAGGCCCCAGCTGGTCTTTTTTTATCTTATGTATTTTATATATGTGTTATAAAATATTTTATTTTGGCCACTAATTTAGCCGCAGCTAATCTCTTATTTTTTTTCTATAATCATACTCTTTTTTTGGAATGTGAGAGGAAAGTAAAATTTTTGTTTGAGATACCTATTAAAAATATTTGTATCATCTTATATATGGTGCTGTTCATTTTCATTTTAAAGACTAAATAGGTACTCAAAATCACTTCTTTTCACCCCACTCCTTTTGTAAAAGTTATTCTACGTATTTTTATCTTTCTAATGAGGGTAATATTGTGTGATTAGTGAAAACTTTGGGGTTATGATTTCGAGAGGATCGTGAGTTTTGACAATAGAAGACTATATATATATAGAAGGTGATCAATGGCTAATTTTAATCGATTTGGATTTATTATTTGTTTGTTTTATGATTTTATAATGAATTTCTCTTTAAAAAATATATTATAATAGGTTATTTGTTTAGCTGAAATTAAATCAATTTTGTATTTTTTTAAAATATTTGTTGGGTTCATATTATATTTCTTTTATTTTCTCCAATTACTTTGTTTTGAGGTAAGTGAGATATGCATTTAAGTGTTAATTTTGTAGATTGAGTAGTACTATAAGAATTAATGTTTAGTGACATAAGATACTAATTAACACTGACATCAATATATATTATGGGTCACCAAATTTTTGTAGGTTGAAAAAGATAAGTAAGGATAAACAGAAAAGCACAGATGTGTTCTTTAAGAAGAAAATAACTTCAGAAAGTGATATTTCTAAGAAAATAATTTCTGAAAGTGATGCACTTTCTAATGAGTCACCTTCTAAACGTCATAGAATTGTTATTTACTATGTTATCTTTTAATTTATAATTGTCAATTATCATTTATTTGTATTTTTAATGTTATAGTATATTATTTAGTAAATAGTTCAATATGTTTATTTTTTGGCCTGGGCTCAAATAATTGTCTGGTTCCGCCACTGCTGACTAAGCAAAGTTAGGTGATGATAATGCAATACTGATAACAGGGGCGGAACCAGGAATTGAAATTAGAAGGTGAAAATTATAGAATAGAATCTAAGTGTTCATAAAATTGCATTCAACCCTATAAATGTTTCAATATTTTCATTTGAGTCCCTCTATGAAGCTTCTCATGGGACTAAAGTGGAAAAATTGAAAGTTTTATAAGATCAAAATATAATTTCCTAAGAGTTGAGTTAATTTTTGTAATTTTAGGGGGCAGGGGCCACCCCTAGCCCCCCATGTAGATCCGTCCCTGACTGACAAAATAAACTGGATTTGCAATACAAAACCTCATCTAATTTTAATCATGCATCGCATTTACTTCATTTACATTTTTTTTTTTTTGAAGACAATCTAATTTAAATAAATCAGTGTAATCAATTTCATAATCATTTTCTCTCTTCTTTCTTTTTTAAATCAGTTTCGCTCAACTTTCTCCATCCTGGAGAGTTGTTCTATATGTTCTTCAACAACTCTCCTCTTCAAGCATAAGTAACGTAGGTCGTTTTTGGGTGGTTATATAAAGTTGGGTTAAGGTGCAAAAATATATATGTGCTTTTCTCCGATGAGCACTCAGTAGCAAATGCTTTTTTTGGGTGCAAAAGTGCACACATGGTTACAAATTAGGTGCAAAAATACCGTTTGACCGTTAAGTTTGACTTTGACCAATGACATGGCATTTTTAAGGTGCAAAAATACACATGTGATTTGTGAAGAAGAGCGTCCAACAACAAATTTTTTTAATTTAATAATTTTATTTTAATTACTACTGGGTGCTAAAAAGATATTTAGAATACCGACCTGTACTGAAAAAATACTTCATAATCTTGAAAAATTATTTTTAGATCTGAAAAAAATATTTCAGGATACTAACTGGTAGTCTGGTACTAAAAAGATACTTTGAAGTATTTTTTCTGTACCAGTCAGTATCCTGAAAGTACTTTTTAGCACCAGTCAATACCCTGAAATATTTTTTTCAGTATCCTTTTAGTACCGGTAAACACTTGAAATATTTTTTCAAGATCCTAAAATAATGTTTCAAGATTATGAAGTATTTTTTCAGTATCAGTCGGTATCCTTTTAGTACCAGTCAATACTTGAAATATTTTTTCAAGATCCTAAAATAATTTTTCAGGATTATGAAGTATTTTTTCTGTACTAGTCAGTATCTGAAAACAAAAATATTTCAGGGTACTGACTAGTACTAAAAAGTACTTTCAGGATACTGATTGGTACAGAAAAAATACTTCATAATCTTGAAAAATTATTTTAGGATCTTGAAAAAATATTTCAAGTATTGACCGGTACTAAAAGAATACTAAATGATACTGAAAAAAATATTTTAGGGTACTAACTGGTACTAAAAAGTACTTTCAAGATACTGACTGGTACAGAAAAAATACTTCATAATCTTGAAAAATTATTTCAGGATTTTAAAAAAATATTTCAAGTATTGACCGGTACTAAAAGGATATTGACTGATACTGAAAAAGTACTTCATAATCTTGAAAAATTATTTTAGGATCTTGAAATAAAATTATTAAATTAAAAAAAAATTTGTTGTTGGGCGCTCTTCTTAACAAATCACATGTGTATTTTTGCATTTTTGAAATGTCACGTCATCGATCAAAGTCAAACTTAACGGTCAAAGTCAAACTTAACGGTCAAACGGTATTTTTGCACCTAATTTGTAACCACATGTGCACTTTTGCATCCAAAAAAAGCATTTGCTACTGGGCGCTCCTCGGAGAAAAACACATGTGTATTTTTGCACGTTAACCCTATAAAGTTTACTAATGTGGACCAATTAGCTAGGTATATATACTTTATAAAAAGTTTACTAAATTTTTGTTCATTAGGATTAAAAATATAATTAATAAAATTAAAGGACCAAATTAGACTCTCATATAAACTTAAAGAAGCAAAAGTATATCTTAACCTATATCTTATTATTTTCCAACGTCAATTATTAGCTTTAATTTCCAGCACATGAATCCGTATAAATACAATGTGACGTTGCCCAATTATTTCAGTTATTTACATTCGCCACTAATTAATTAACACTTGCTTCGATAATTGAAAGGGATTCGCAGAATCAATGCAATTATTCCTTCACTTAATCATAATTAAATGTGTACGTACGTGATTATGTACATTTGGAATATTTCTATCATTCATATATTTTCTCCTATGTTTTTCTTCTGGGTCCAAGATTCCCTTGTTATCTTTACTCTTTCTCCAATCATTAATATAAAATATATTTATTTAATTTAATTAGATTTAAAAATTAGTTAAATTAGTTAATATGACATCTATTGTTTAGAATACTTTACTCATTTTCCTTAATTTCTCATTTATTTTTCTCCTTGTCATTGTCGAGGGAACATCAATAGCGGTAAATTAAAAAAATATTGACAAATTTAAAAATCATCCCCTATATTTATAATAGAGATCAATTCCTAAATATATCTTATATTAAGCATCAGAGGGGTAAGGGGTATTAATTATCTTTTATACTATTATTGAATCTAATTTTTTTAATTGTTTCTATAAATTAAAGTAGCATAATCCGTTAATAATTTATATCATGCATTGCAAAGAAAAACTTTCATTTTAAAGTTAAAAAGGAGTAATCAAACACATGAGATCTGTATTTTAATAACTTTGGAAGCACTTGAACATAAAAAATGTTGAAAACGTCTATATATATATACTATTATTTTGTTTTTTGTTGTGCATATATTATACTCCGTAACTTAAAAAGATGAAGAGTGTAGATCGGGAAAACAGATCCTGTGTCATTTTAGAATCACGAGTCCTCTGACTTTTTATATCCACCGTAAGATGCTTTATCATGAGGTTGCTTTTTTAGTGCTCTTTACTTTTACGAGACTTCTTTCCGCACTTCATTCTGTTTTTTTGGGTGGTTTTTCCTCTTCTTATCAAAATCAAAATACTGTTAATTATGAAATAACTGATCAAGAATCAGTAAGCTAAGTGACACAAACGATTTCTATGATTACTCGACAAGAACACGAACGAAGAAGACAACGTACTCACACCCACATGCTAAAACAAAAGGAAAATTAAAGACATAAAACTGATAAGAAAAATTAACAACAGTAGAGGAGATGAGGAAAGGAACAAGCCAGTCCTTTCCTTTTCCACCGTCCGTTGTTTTGAGTTATTTCCGTTTTGTTTCAAAACCATTCTTTGGGTTCCACTACTTGGATTATCTCTTTTTTACCCAAGTAAAATTTGAAGGGTGTTAAAACTGATGTGGCTGATGAAAAGTTGAGTTGGACGAACACATAATCCTCTGTCGGGAAAGAACGAGTCGCCACTTATATTAGAAATATAAAGAAGACATATCAGTATCAGTATGACTCATCCTAATCCTCACTTCCTTAATTGGTCCCACGACCAACTTGTCTTGTCTGGCATTCATACAAATAGCTATATAAGCACACATATTTGGGGTTCTGTAATTTCAACATTTCCTCAACCAAGCGTATCGTATGAATCTCTTTTCTACTAGATTTTTTTCTTGATTCTATATAAAGCAATATACACATGCTACCAAGCCTTCATTAGGTTCATACGTACGTAGTTGACATGAATGAAGTGATGTTGATGTTTGTATCACGTTAAATGAGTACGCTAAACCTCTCATTCCCCTGTTCCTCTGCAACGACATAGATCTGTATATGAATCTATAAGCGACATATTGAAGATGGTGACCACATCTATTTCTTGTTTCTTCCTTGTAGTGATGTATATACAAAAATCTGAATCCCTAATAATAATTGTCCAAGTTCAAAATGCAAAGATGAAAATACTCATCCGGTGCTTAATATAAAACATAGCTGACTTTTTTAAAAAGATTAAAGAATTTAAATAAATTACTTTAAAATATTAATATTTATCTTTTTGAATATCAAATTACTTTGTCTGAATTATGAACTGATATATAATTAAATGATACATGACATAAACTATAATTAACTAACTTATTTAGTTTCCTTAATCTCTTTAAAAAAATCTATTTTTTTTTATATAATCTTTAAAAAAAAATCTATTATCTCTTATATTAAAGACCAGAAAAGTAGGTCCTAAGTGGCAGAGTAATGAAAATAACTTTTTTTTTTTTGATTTAGCAATAACTTGTTTATTGGAAGGATGGATCAAAACAGAGAGGAGGAGGCATGAGGCCCTGCAGCAATCAAAACCAAAAGCCCATCTTAATAAATATACCATGCAGGGTCCATTCTCTGTCAGGAAAGGTACTCAAACAGTGCCTCAAACAAGAGGTGTTTAACATGTGTACTTTCTAACCAGTATCCTTTATGGACTGGGCTCCAAGCGCTCTACCCTTGGACTGTGGGTGAGCCCAACCCCTTTCCTAAAATTTTCATAGCAAAAAAAAAAAGTGCTTAGCAACAAAAAAAAAAAAAAACCAATCTTCTATCCTTTTCGTGTATGAAAAAATAAAATAAAAGCTATCCTTTTCTTCTCTCCACCCTCCATCATTACAGGGACATAGCCTTGATTATCATAACTTTTATACGATTATGTAGGAAATAAAAAAAGATAAAAAAAAATTAAGAATTAAGCAAATTATATAGTTTCCCGTAGTTAGTTAATATATAGATTTTTTGATGACATGGCATTGACACCATTAGAATAGCACCAAATTATTCCTATCTCAAGGTCAGAAAATCCACTAGAGCGTGCGGTGCAACAATATAATCAATCATTAATCAGTATATTTATAATACACGGCGACAGTGTTAATATGTGTGTGTGTGATCATTCTGATATTAAACAAGAAATGTGCATACAACAAAGAACTCTGCATGTTTCCAAGTGGATCAGAAATCAAGTTATAATTTGTATTTTAATCAAACCCCGCAACCTTTACACTTCACACTTCAACTGTACACCACAGTGGCTTAATAGAAAATGAATGATAAGGGGCAAAACTGGTGTCACCTGGTCCTGGCAAACTGAATCATGACCTCACAACCGATAAGATGAAACCACACTTTGTGATACATATAGGGAATGATTTAATAAGAAAATACAAGTGACAAGACATTGTATAAGAACGAAAAGAATAGCAGAATTAGGATCTGGTCAGATAAGGAGAGTATCTTGTGAGAATTGTTGAAGCTGCGGAACAACTTTAGCTCTAGGGATAAAGAGGCCTGCTTACTGTGGAAGCCTGACATGAATATCATTTCTGCTGCAACACTTTTATATTGCCCTTGGCTCCACTCCTGTATGTATGTATATCCACAATGCAACATGTTGGATTATTTAAGCTATATATGTAGCCTTTAGTTCCTTGATCATCATTTTTGGGAGTCAAAGAGATATATAAAGAAGAAGGAAGTAATGAACCTGGAGTTGTTTGCCGAGGGTGACAACGATAGTGTCGGGACCGGCATCAAAGGATAAGGGGCCTCTTACGGATTGGACATAGAATATGCATTGCTGCAAGGGAAGGTAGAAACGGAGAGCATAATCGTCTGTGTCATGGTTGTCTTTGCCTTGGGGATGCCTGCACAAGCTAATAACCCACTCTGTGTCTTGAATCCTCTGCTTCAACTCTTTTAGAGCCCCACTCACTTGCTCCACTATGCTATCTGCTCTGCTTGCCACTTTTCCCATTGGAATCCTTTATCTCACACACAGTCAAGGAATTCCGTGTTAGTTGGATTGATGTTTCTCAGGGTGGAGTGGGGGATTAATGTATGCATTTGTTTGAGCTTGTTAATTAGGTCTAATAAGCCAATGTGAGATTACGAATGATCATAATTTCCTCCATAAATCCACATGTACACAATATTTGATTGTTAGGTTCTTAACTGGTATTACTTTCTACTACGTTAGGAGGTCAAAATACTCTGACAATCCAAATATGCAAGGACCGTGCAAGCTAAGAAATTTCAAAGGAAAGAAAATTGAGCCAACATTTTCATTTTGGTACGCAGTGTCCGTGAAGTGGGGGCCCAAAGCTTAATTAAGCTCCAGCCTCTGTCTCATTGACATTCCAAGTCCCAAGGTTTTATGCTCACCCACAAAGTGGCGTCCATAAATATGCACAGAACAAAAAATAAGATGAACCATACTCTTCAGTCATGAATCAGGAACCTTCCGGCCAGCTTCACACAATGATACGTTCATAATTGAATATTATACAAGATTACAGCACTAGTTTCAAGTATTTTCTGAATATTATACAAGACTAGACGAGTGAGCTAACAAATCAAATTCTGCCAAATAAATCACACACTGACAAATTTTGTTTTATTTGAAAATGAAGTTTCAAATTTAGCTTAGGAAAAATTGTTGACAAGATAAGATGGATTATTAAATAGACTGCAATGTAAACAAAACGAAGTTTATAAATAGGAAGAGAACAGTGGAGATTACCAAAAGTTGGGATAGGAATGGAGGCCGAAAGACTTGGAAGCGATGAACTGCAATGTACCGTGACGAGAACGAACGCAGGGGATGACATCACCGCCATTCCAAGTGGCCGCCTCTTGTGCTTCTTCCTCCATTTTCCGCAATTCCTGCGCCGTTATGCCATGACCTCTGATCCTAAATGCACCGAACTCCTTGGCCGATCTCACCACCGCATCCATCCTCGCCGACAGAGATCGGTAATCTATCTCCGCCGGCACCAGCATGTGACGAGACTCCGAGAGGCTGAGCTCCGGACAGTGGAGATTGCTGTCGAGGTAGTAGGCGAGGGGGTCATTGGCGGCGGAGCGAGAGCCTCTGGCCCTGGGGATGGGAGAAGGCGGCGGCAGGCGGTGGTTGGAGCTGGAGATGGGCATTGTTTGGCGAGTGAGAGAACTGAAGAATGGGAAAAGAGAAAAGGGAAGATGGGAATGGGAAGGGAGGATTGAAGTAGAGGAAAGAAGCTTTTAGCAGCGGCGGGACCCGGTGGAAGGTGTAATTAGCTTTCATGAAGGAACCTCCTTTTCCATCATTCCTCCTCTTCCATGCTTCCTTCATTCCTTATTTTCTCATCCTTCTCACTTTCCTTTCCTTTGCCTTCTTAACGCACACATTTGATCATGAGAGCTGCAAAATGCAAAACATATTTATATTTAGATATTTTTAAAAGAGAGTGACATATAAATATCATGTGAAATTTCAAAACCTTGAGAAGCCTATTGAACTTATAAAAGGATTAAAAAAGGATAAGGGTCAATCCGAGATTTGGAATCTTTAGAGAAAAGTTCAAAATGCCCTTCACACTCTTGTGCTTCTTGTAATTCTTCCTTATCCTCTCTCTCCCTTATTCAATGTTCCTATGATTCCATGGCTCATATGTCGCCATGGAGATGAAGCCCACCCTACGCCATTGCTCCACCCCTCCTTTATTGTCGCTGTTGAAAGCCAACTCAACCTCCACAGAAGATTGTGAACAAGCTCAGCATTCTAATGCGACAAAACCAATAAAGGTTTTGATTCGGTGAGATTAGGTTCTTCAGCTTGATGGCGGCAACCACATTAAGATCGGGTCAAACACAAAGCTGACGGAGGTGTGGCTTTGCTTTGATTTGGGGTTTTGCTTCTAGGTTTCCAAAAATCCCAAAGAAGTTTGTTTTTCTAGTTTTATCTTCTAAAATTTTAATCGTTCAGAATGTGATGGTTGTTGGAGCCGAAGTCCATTATTGAAAGGGAAAGGAAGGAGAGATGAAGGAAAAAGTGAACAGTAAAATAGCTCAAGAGGCTAAAAAATCCAATAATAAACGGTAAATAAGTTTAAGGAAGAAGAATGTGAACAGTAAATGTAACATTTAACAAAATTTTTAATGGAATTAATAAGTTCATTCGTCATATGTTAACAAAAGTGGCCAAGTTCACATGAACTTTTGTTATTTACTATTAACAAGTCTCGTAATGAGATTAACTTGTACAAGTTCATGAATAGGTCTAACAAGTCTTGTAATAGGATTAACAAGTTTATTCGTCAGGTGTTAACAAATGTGGACAAGTTCATGTGAACTTTTGTTATTTACAATTAATAAGTCTTGTAATGAGATTAACAAGTTCATAAATAGGTTTAACAAGTCTTGTAATGAAATTAACAAATTCATTCGTCATATGTTAACAAATGTGGACAAGTTCATGTGGACTTTTATTATTTACTATTGATATGTCTTGTAATGAGATTAACAAATTCATGAATGTGTTTAACAAATTTTATAATGAGATTAACAAGTTCATTCACATGTGTAAATAAATATAGTTTTTTTTCCCTTTCTTTTTAAACGCTTGCTTGTGTCATAATGTTAGATAAAAAATGTAAAAAACTTCGACTTTCACTGATTGGAGTCAAATATTTGCTTGCTCTTCTACAAAGACTTGCATACAGGGGTGAGCAAAAGACCCGCTACCCGCCCGTCCGCCCGCAACCCGTGCTATTTTACCCGTTTTAAACCCGCCTATATTGAACCCGTAACGGGTACGGGCTGTCCCGTACCCGTTTATAATAAACGGGCGGGTTACGGGTTAGGCCACGGGGCACCCGTGCCTACCCGTTACCCGTTTGTATTTTTTTTTTTCCCCTTTCACATACATAAAGTTTATATATAATAATAATATTTCACCAATAAATACAATGCTCCATTTAGTTCAATGGCAATGGCCTTATCTTAAAAGGATGCAAAACAAAGCGTGTTCGATTCCCTAAGGCACTAACTTTAAATTTTCATATTTTCTATTTTTTTATTCACAAACATAATTCATTAATTGCTAACAAAACTAACCCTAAAATTAGCGGCGCCTCAAACCTCAATCCTACCTAGCGTCTCTTCACATCGTCTCACCAGCATCGTCTCACCAGTAGCGTCTCTTCACATCAGAACACCAGCAGCGTCTCCCCACGTCGGAACACCAGCAGTATCTCCGATCTCCACGCCGTCGACTCTAAATCCATCTTTTATGCACCTCGCCGTTAACTCCAAGCATCTCAGATTTCCTCCATCTTCTTCACATTTCAGATTTGTTCCCCATCTTTTCTTCTACTATGCCATCTCAGATCTTTTTTTATTTTTTCTTTTACCTTATCATCTCAGATCTATCAGTTTTCTGTTTTTTTTTCTGGTGGGGGCTTACTGTTTTTTTCTTCAAAAAGTTTGAGACATATACAGGTTCCCCGGTACCCGTCCAAAACCGCCCGTGTTCTTCCTTACCCGTTCATCACGAGTTAAACGGAACCCGTTGCGGGTACGGGGTAGCCCCGTACCCGTGAAAAATAAACGGGCGGGGTGCGGGTTACCCCCCGGGGCAGCCCCGCCGGCCCGTTGCTCACCTTGCATATATCCATTACGTGGTTATTGGCCGAGTTGGTTGTTTGGGCTCGCCAAATGATGGGGTGAAAGCAAAGAGAGGGACAAATTTAAAAAGAAGGGTTCTTGGTTAAGTGGACCGACGTGTTGTTGGGGGCCTCAACAGGTTCAGATTTGGGCCAATTGATTTACTATCATTTTTAAAAAGCGGATCTTTATTTTCTTGGGTCTGCGGTTCCATGATAATTCAGAGAAGTGAGGATATGGATCTCAAGCTCAGGTGCGTTCAAGTTTGTTTGTATCCACTGGGTGTTCTAGATTATCTAATTTAGATGACAGTTGTGGGCGTTGGATCAAAGGCATTGGGAGAGGAAAGAATCTTTGTAATATAGACAATTTCTTGTTGGTTTAATTGCTTCTCGAATAAGGGATTGATTGGAGATCCATAATTTTAAATGTAATGGCAAGATTAAAGCTTGTACGCACGTCAAGTGCCAACAACATGATGGTGATATCGACAATGCATATAAGGAAACAAAATCTCTTCATCAAGGAACCTGCCGTGCGGTCAAACTCAAGATAGAGAGATGCTAAATCATGTTATGCATTCTCTTAATTAAAATCTTTTCCTTACATATGTTGCAGATCAAATATATATAGAAAATGCAACGCTTTTACTCCTTTTTTTCATCATCAAGTTTACTAGCTTCTTCAGAGTGTACGTAATATGATGCTCTTGCCCGCTCTACGTATAAATTAAAATTTCAACCCTCTCCATTTACGTACGTATTGGAATCATGTGGAGATAAACTGGGCAGATGCGTCCATTTTCAAGGTTTTTACGTAAAGGAGAGTTTTGTAAAAAGCAACTTAATAGAGTAGCTAATGATAATGGTTTCTTCGTCAAGTCATTTGATAAACTTCTAGATTGTAAGTTGCAACAAAATCATTTTGGTGGATGTATATATATCTGATTTAGCAAGAAGAGAAATGGAAAATTGTGAATTTTTATTCATAACCAATATGCAGTAGTACATGTGTCCTTATATAGACTTAATTAATGGCAATTGTACAAACTAATTCTGTTCCAGTAACTTCTCTAACTAAAACAGTCAATCTAACTAATTTATACTCTAATACCCCTTAAGCTGGAGAATGTATGTCAATGTTCCTAGTTTGGCAAGAAGTGTACAAAAAGTAGAAGGTGGCAATGACTTCGTAAAAGTAGCAGCTAATTAGTCTTCAAATTTGATAAGAAGGAGATGAAGTAGCCCTCGTTGGCTTCTTACGTACGAAATGACAGTCAATATCTAAATGTTTTGTGCGTTCATGAAAGATAGGATTAATTAGTAGCAATATGCTTAGCCGATTGATTATCAAAATACAAAGATATAGGGCTAAAAGGAGGAAGACCAAAATCTCCAAACAAATAACAAAACCACTGTAATTCACATGTTGTGGCAGTTAAGGCACGATATTCAACCTCGAAAGAAGAGGTAGAAATGGCTTGTTGCTTCTTAAAGCGCCATGTAATTAAAGCTAGATCAAGAAAACCACAAAATCTAGTGATAGAATGTTGTATCAAGACATCTGGCCCAATCGAGTCACTAAAAGCATTGAGTTTCAAAGCAGAATTAACTAGAAAGAAAAGACACTAGAAAAAAATTGATTTTTTTGTAGCGATTAATATTGCATATTTATAGCGGTTTTAACTACTACAAATAACAGTAGTAGCAGTTTAAAGAACTGCTACAAAAAATACATCGTTGCAAGATGTTTTGTAGCAGTTTTAAAAAATTGTTACCCATATAATAAAAACGCTACTGTATTGATAGCGTTTTTGAGTTACAGTTACAAGATGCGATCAAGATGACAAATTTTAAAAAACTTGGCGCCAAAATTTTGTAACGGTTGTAAAACCGCTACAAATATTAGATAAAATTTTATAAATTGTGCCAAATATCTAATCCGAATTTGAATTAAAATTTGTAGCAGTTTAAAACCGCTACAAAATATTACAAAATTGAACAACAAAAAACCATAATTTGAGGCCATTGTTACAATATTATGTTGAATATTTTATTAGTTAATTAGTGACAAATTAAATGATAATAGTTAATATTTAAAAAATGATTAACTTAAATTAAATAAATATAAATATTATGTAGGTATAATACTGAGAATGATATAAGGACTTATTGTCCACCTTTGAACAAAAAAATTATATTGTTCCCTAGATGATATTTGAAATAGAAATGATGACGATAAAAAGAATGTTGAGGAAATATCCTTAAAGTTTTGGATAAGAAAAAAAAAATAGTATCGATATTATAAGAAGGAAAAAAAATAAAACATTGAAATCAAAGATTTTGTAAGGAATGGGAAGAAATGAGAGAAAACGATGGGAGCGAGAAGAAATGAAAGAGTGTGTGAAATGAGGCGTGGTAGAAGTATTTATAGGGATATGCGTAATTTTTGTAGCAGTTGATATACTATATTTTGTAGCAATTTTATGTTTGTAGCGGTTACAAAACCGGTACAAAAATTCATTGGTATTTTTTAAAAAATAAATTTCAAAATTTCATATTTTGTAGTGTTTATGTTAAAAGCTGCTACAAATTAACAAATGTTAGCAGGATTCAAAATATTCAAATTTCCAAACTACACACTTTGTACGTAGCGGTTTATCTATTAAAACCATTACAAACTTCATGATCCTTCATTGGACATGAAATATTCAAATTTTAATGTTACACACTTTGTAGCGATTTATATGACAGTTATTGTAGCGTTTTTGTTGGCTTTGTAGCTATTTTGTAACCGCTACAAAAATTCATTGGTTTTTTTAAAAAATAAAATTCAAAATATCATCATATTTTGTAGCAGTTATACTAAAAACCACTACAAATTAATTAATATTGGCGGGATTAGAAATATTCAAATTTCAAAACTAAATACTTTGTAGTGGTTTATCTACTAAAAGCGCTACAAATCTCATGATTGTCGGTGGGATACAAAATATTCAAATTTCAATATTGCACACTTTGTAGAGGTTTAGCTAAATAACTGCTACAAATATGAAAGTATTTTTTAAAAAATAAATAAATATTTTTTTGTATAACTTTTATTTAGCGACGTGTTTAAGGACTTCACATTTTTAGCGTTTTAACTAAAAAAACCGCTACAAAATGTTCACCACTACCCCAACTGTTACAAATGAAGAGACCTACCTCGTGCATCGTGAAAACTTGTAGTAGTAATTAGTTTGTGATAACCGCTACAAATGTCGTTCACGAGTTAGCACGCCACTTGGTGCAAGTCCTACCGTTAAAAATTTGTAGCGAGTATAAACCGCTACAAATTAGCATATTTGATGAGGAGGCTGAAAAGTTCCTTAAAGTGTATTTATGGGTCAATTTATTTGTTAGGCTAACTAACTGCCAAGGTAATGTGATTTCAGCACAGCAGTATAGTTGTCATCTTTTGCAAGGAAGAAAGTAAAGAACACGTGTTAAGGTGAATACAGATAGATGTAACACATGCATTGTAGTTGTAAAAAGATATTGAGTTGTGATGTTGCATTGAAAACTTTTTTGAGAGGTAAGGGATGACTGCTTCAAGAACATAAAGGAATCAGCTTTAAAGAGAACAGAGAAAGATATATATATATATATATGATAAATAAAAGAGACTGGTCCAAAGAAAAAGAAAGGGAAAGAAGAAGATGGAGTAATGATGATGTGTGTGTGTGTGTGTGTGTGTGTGTATATATATATGAGGATTTGGATGAAGAAGCACTATATAATATATGTGCTCATCAACATACATTCTTTAGAAACAAACCTCCTGGCTGCTGCCTTGCTGTTGGACAGGTGGTGCCCTCTCATCTCTGGGGGCAACCGTAATCTTCTCACCTCCCCCAATCACTTTACCATTCACGCCTCACTTCTTCCTATATATATAGAGAGAGAGAGAGAGAGACTCTTATAATGAACGAATCTTTATTTGCTTGGGGAAAAGGGTAAAGAAAGTACGAGAGAATAGAAAAGGAGTGGATGGTCGGTCATTGGATATCTAGTTGGGCCCCATTCAGATTCCTTGTACCTTTAGAATGTTGTATGACGCCATCACTGACATCATACAAGACTACCCCCTCTCTTTTCTTATTTCTTTTCCCCCAGAAACAGACCAACGCGCGTGTTCGGTGGTCAATAATTTTATTTTCACTTCCATCGTGTACTTTAGATCTGTAAGGGCCGGATTCGGTGGAGAAAAGAGAAGATTAGTTAATTATGGTATATATTTTAGACAAATTTTTTTAAGAATTCAAGTACTTGAGCCCATTAGTCTTTCTTTATATGTGAAAAAAATAAGATTCCATTAAAATTAGTGGGATCTCAAATTCTCACGTGAACAATAACACTTTTAGATAAATTTACTCCTCATAAAATATTTTTTTTTATAATGCAAGAAAATATGATTAAATTCAAATTTACGTGATAAATTCAAACTTATATGATAAATTCGAACTTATGCAATAAGTTCGAACTTGGCAGGAGAATATTTTAGGCAAATTTGAACTTGGGAGGAAATTTTCTCAGACAAATTCAAATTTGGTGGGAAATTATTTTAGATAAAATCGAACTTGATAAGAGGATATTTTTAAAAAATATATTTTAGAAAAAAAAGTTCTTTTCCTTTTTCATTTTGAATTAATACTTTTAAAGGTAAAATATGTATTTCTTGATTCTTTACCAACAACTACCCCTTCATTTTCTTTCTACCAAATAAAACATTTTCCCTCGTCCCTTAGAATCTTCCCTTCCTTTTTTTTTCCTCCTCTCTAAATTCTTTTCCCTCCTCGTTCCAAAAACGGAACATAAAATGTTTGGGTCCTCTTGAGCTCGCTATTGTGTTCGGCGGCCAACTTTTTATAGGGTACTAACTTGTAATTTTATATAACGTATTCGTTTGTAAATGTACTACAGTAGTACTTAGTTCATTAAAGAATCGGAATTATATTACATGTGTAATTCGTTATCTGAAATTAGAGGTATCAATATCCTCCAGGGTCTGGAATAAGAAAAACACATATTTTTCAAAGCCCGGCCCGAGAATACCAGGGTCAGGGCTGGCCCGCAGGGCCCGAAAATTACTATTTCAAATTTTAATTATTTTTCTTCCGTTTTTTTCCAAAAAAATATAGTTAGTAAATTACAACATAAGTCATCTAACAAATAAACACAGTCACTAATTCATAATCAAAAGTAAACTATGTTCACAAATAACTCATATAAAACATAAGAAGCATACTACTAACTACTAAGCGACATTAGTACAATGACTATTACTGTCGTCATCTTCGCCACTATCATTAATTTCAACGACATTTAATTGTTATTCACTTTGAGTAGTAAGCTCTGATTCATGAGTAAGAATATCATAAATTTCTTTTCCGGCTTCATGAACACATCTATAATCTTTATCTACAACAAATAATAAATCAAATCATAAAATTAGAGTATAGTTATTGTGTATTTGTACTTAAATAAATAAATAACTCTATAACAAATAAAAAAAATACATATAAATTATTGAAAGATCCAACTTCAACAAGTGTTCAATTTTTAAAAATAAAAAATAAAAAAATTGAAGGGGCCGATGGGCCGGACCGTAGCCCTTCAAGGCCGGCCCGTATAAGCCCTTGGCCCTCCAGGGCCAAACATCACCTCACTCTTCCAATTTCCAAACCCGACCCTTACAGGGCCAAGGCTTAAACGGGCCAGCCCGATGGACCCAGCCCGTTTTAACGGCTCTATATGAAATTCTCACAGGAAATTTTCACACTCACTCCTACTTGCTCATATATATTGAGTATCTTACACATTAGCACGATCAAACGACTGCTTTCTTTAATATTAATCTGGCGGGAAAACAAAGGAAGAGACAACTGTAATAATATTTAAAAGGACATGCATTGATCAGATGCAGTATGAGCATACTTGGGAATAAATATATAAGATAGATTATTAATTAGTACTTATTGCAAAACACGCGCGCACAGTATTTATCTTATATCTACCCACGCTTGCATCTAATGACCAGCCAAAACCTTTCTTTAAACGTCAAGATCCCACACGAACATATCTATCCTCATTGGCTTAAAATTAAGATTACACTAGCCAAATTAGCCTTTTGAGGTCCCACAACTTTAATTCTATACAAGAAAAATTAGATGATCTAATCTGCGCGCTGATCTTAACTTCATCATCACATATATACTCTTAACTTCTTCATCACATACTTATGTAAAGATTCTTGAATATATCATGAAATATAGCTATCTCATATACACACGAGTAAAAGATGTAGCATTCACCGCCAATTAATTAGAACTTTCCTGAAAATCATATCATTACTATTTTATGGTATCATAAAGTACACAACTTATTCATTTTTAATATTTTGGATGGCATATAAGTAGATGGTATTTAAGAGAATGGTGGCATGGTTTGTAAACAAGAAAAAATTCATAAATATGACCGACAAATTTATTGCCATCGTACAATATGGATAATAAGGCTTGAAAAGAATATGACATGAAAGGTACTCATTCATCAGAGACAGAGACGAAGCTGTAACCCATGTTGGTCACAAAAACATTCATCAAAGGGTGGGTTTAATCCTTAATGTCCTAGGCCTAGTGTTCCCCACCCAATAATTAGAGGCACAGGGACGACTTGAGTTCATGTAGTCTAAGGGGTGCGTCTTGGACGCTTTTCTTAACCAGAAAAAATTTAGTTGAGTTGAGTCGCAAGACTCGTTAAGATCAGGAGATACTTCAAGACTTAAAGAATATTTACAAAGTCACTTACACATTATCTACTAATAATGTCTTTATATATTAGCAGTGAGCTTGTTTAAACTTATAATCTTATGAGTTATCATCGAGTCAACTCTTCGCTAACTAAATTAATTTTAATTTTATTGGTTAGGAGACATGTTAATTTGTCGGGATCGAACGTCATTAAATATGGTAAATAGTTGTGTGTCGTACAAGTTATGTAGTTATGTTGGGAAACATTGACACAATAATTAAGCAGTGTCAGAGAGACATTATATCCTAAACATATGGTTTTGAGTGAATCAAATGGTTACTATTTATAAATAAAGCCTACGTTTTTTAAAGCAGAACGCCCCTATATCTATGTTGTCGTCCTGGCTATGAGGTTCAATATAAGGTACTTAGTTTGATGAGTTTGTCTAGCAAATGACATACATGTTATATAGGCAGGTGCTAGCTATTCAGCTAAAGCAAACCTATAAGCATAAGCAACCATCATTCGGTTTTAGGTTTCCTCATATAATTGAAGCTTTGTGACCCAATTAAAAATTAACAATGGATCTCATTGAAAGAGAGCTAATTCCTTGTTAATCACCACATTCCAATCAGTTAATGAACTGAATTAATTATGCCTGCGTAGGTGGAAAGATTTAAAGCAGTCGTCATCATGACAATGCTGTCCCATATTCTAGTTAGCTAGCTAGTTTCACGCCTAAAGAGGGTTCTTCTATATAAATAGCGAAATAGTGCAATATATATGAGTGTGTGTGTGTGTTTTGAAAAAGCTTTACATATGTGTGGTCGAAATTAAAAAGCCAAACCTAGTATTGGCTAGTTGCGAGGATAAACATGGTTTGAGCTCCAAAAACCAATATTGATACAATTCTTAAAAAGAAGTTGATTTGATGACTGTTTCACTCTCTTTTTTTTTTTTTTGCTCAGAACTGTTTCACTCATTGTGTTATATAAATTGAAAATAAATTAATCTTTCATCTAATTATAATAACGGAGGGAGGATATACCTTCTTGCTTGTGGCAAAATACCCCTGCTTTTGTGTATATGAATACAAAAAATACATATACCATTATTATAGTAGCAACATTAACCAAGCATGTTAGCCGGAAAAGAACCCTTTTTGAATTAGCCATGCTTCATAGATACTTCCATTTTATACTTAATTTGTACCTTTCAGATTCTAAGCATCTTTATAAAATAATTATGTTTCAGCATTGGAGAATATAATGAAGGCTAAAACCAGAGCTTGTGATTCGGCAAATGGCTGGTCCTTTTGACACGAAGAAAATCAACAACGGCATATAGCAGACATTAATGTATAGCCCCCATCAATCATCATATATGGGACATCACGTGATTCTCCTTAGCTTTGCACATCTGCCCTGTAAAATAATTATATGTTTCAGTATTAGAGAATATGCTCAGGAGTTACCCGAAGGAGAGATCAACAGCCTAGCAGACATTAAGGTCGCATGGGATGACCATGTGATTCTCTTCAGTTCTTGTACAGCCACTGAATTAATCAGTAAAAGCAAGAGCTTTTTCGTCACCTTGAACCATATTTTTTGGTGCATTAATTAATGCATCCATTATCCAGCTCATCAAGCATAGTTGAATCAACAACACGTCCAAATCTGTGTCGTTTGATCGTCTTTCTCAATTCTCACTGTAAGAGAAAAGTCCGTGAGTGAGTATATACACCTGCCTCAATTAAATACTACTCCCTTTAAATTAGTTAATTGAAAGCAATAAATATGTATTTTTTTTTTAAATCAATTCTACCCTTATTTATAAGGAGGATAAGTGGGGAAGACAATGCAACAATATAGTTAAGGTAAAGTTAGAAAAGAACGTAATAATGATCTTGTATACTCCCTTGCATATACAGTATTTTATAAGTTGATTTTAGAAAGAAAGAAAAATAACTTTATCCACAATATAAGTCACTTGAAGATCAACTAATATTTATTTGTCAATTTTTTCTTGTAATTAATATTTAAACATGACTCCTTATATTTTTTCCCCTCTAATGCCTCATTTAATATAGTTGAAATTGGAAATTTCTTTTAAATTAGGTCGAATTTAATGAGCTAACTATTATTTATTGGTTCTAATAATTAAATTAGTTAAAATGACTTCTATATATTGTAGGACTCATGGAGTATAGCACTTCTTAATTAATTATTGTGCTTGACGCTTCACCCTTGTATGGGATTTCACTTCTTAATTAACATTGAGCTCATCATTATCCTCTTTATCAGCTGACTTGGAAAAAATTATGCACAGGCCCGGCTCACCCAGTCCCCTTCTCATATTTCCATTTATTAGGGCTTGTTTGGATGGACTTTTTTGATGAAAAAAAGCACTTTTTTAATGTTAAAAAAATGTTCTATTTATTAATTTATGTGTTTTGATGATTTTTTTTTAAAAAAAGAAAAAGTGACTAAAAAAAAAGCCAAAATGTTGCTTTTTTAAAAAACTCCAATTTAGAGCTTTAAAAAAAAGTTTAAAAAAAATATTTTTTTAAAAAACCCATCCAAACAGGCCATTACACTGTGAAAAGAAAAAAGAAAGAACGAATCCATAATTGTTGACTTGTTGTAGCGACCAAGAGTCGTTTCAAGTCTATAAGCTTTTACTTCCTTAAATTGACAAGATTTGAGACAGATTTTTAATATAAATTCAGGTTAGGATTAATTCTCAAATGGATAAAGGATCGAATTTTAAGATATTAAATTATAAGAATACTATAGAAATTAAATTCAAAACATAATCAATTAACGTTTTCAAATTTAAATGGATGGTTTTCGGGCAAAAAAAAAATTAAATGGATGGTTGGTAGCTTATAAAGGGATAACATATCAGGGTTTATTAAACCGGGTCTAGAAGAGATGTTACATGACTATAATTTTTTAAAAATAAATAATATGTATAATCAGTTTGTGTGTCCGAGAGAATCTCGGAATCTCCGTTTTTGTACTGCTGTGACTGTGAGCTTCTTAATTGTGTGGTTGGTTTGGACTTTGGAGAGTTTTTATTTCCCTTTTCCAGATTTCAATTCTGGCTAGTTTGTAGCAACTCGGGATAGATTTTATATTCCAAAACGTGCCCTCTCAAAGGACAAAAGGATTTGGGTTGGTCAAAATACGAGCACACAGAAAATGACTTTGAAATAGAATATATGTATTGGAAGAATCATGTGTCAACGCTGATGAGTATAAAATGATTGTTCCAAATTCTACTACCACATCATGTTATAAATATAAGATATAGTTTGTACTTTAATTTTACATTATAAACTATGTTCTGTACTATGTTCTATTAGAACAGAGGAGTATTATACATCCAAATAGGATATATGTATTTGAAATGAATCAACATATACCCGAAATACATTATTGTCTACATGGTGTAGTCACGTTAATTATTGAAGGAGCTAAAGCTTAATAATTTCCATTACCTTCAATATTCAAAATCCTTTGTGGTAAATTTAATTTCTTACTTAATTTCATTCAACTCTTTATTGTTTATCTTACTAATCTTCTTTATAAATAAGGGCATAATTAGAAAAAAAACATGTTTAATGCTTTTAACTAATTTTAACAGTTTTCTTTAAAAACAAAAATCGATTATTTGAAGTTTATAATTAGGAACAGAAGGAGTTTATAATTAGGGACAGAAGGAGTATTAATTATTTAGAAGTCTCCGTTCTTAATTCAAGATTTTAATTTGCTGTCTTTAATTCATAGGAGTAAATTAGATTAATTGCATTTATCTATATTTACAGACCCCACTTGAGATCCAAGACCTGCAAATTCAAAGCTTTAATTTTCGTCAAATGCAGCCTGAATTAGTTAAAGGGGCATTCACACACGGATATACAGGAACTGGTTTCCCTATTAATTTTTTTGTTAGCAGGGGGAGCTCATTAAATTTGGATAGTCTAGATCTAAGTTTTTCTTTTTAAAAAAAAACATTTTAAATGAATATAGAATATAAAAAGAAGATAATCTCTTAACTAATTTCATTAGGCAACCCGTACGTTCTGTATATATCTTTCTTTATTAAACTAAAGGTAATTTATACGGAGCGTGCATAAATTAAATTAAATTAAATAAACAAAGCATTATGTTCATGGGATACAAGAATTAATGATTTTAAGTGAGAAGGAAGAGGTAAGAGAAAACAATAATCAATTACCATTTGATTACAAATAAATTGTTAAGATCCATGAGAAACGTATATGATATGTGGTTTTATGCAAGCTTGAAAAAAAAAATATTTATCAAACAATTATCACGACTTTCTTACCATGAATTAACACTTTGATCTTAGTATCAAAACTTGATTATATATATATATCCCTGGGTTTTACTATGCTAATCTTCATAGTTTTATTAAGATTATTTTTTCTTTTTATCTTGGCGTGAGACTAAGATTAAGTTGAACAACAAGGGCAGAAGAAAAGGGAAAAGTAAAAAATGGATGGAGCGAATGATAAAGGTGGAGTGGTCACTAACAGAAAATGGTATAATATTTTAAGCAAAAGACAATTAATAAATTAATGAGAAACGTATATGATATGTGATGATTATATAAAGTTTTTGGTTCTGTTGCGCTGTTTGCAAGTTCCAAAGTTCAAACTCCTCTCTGTGCTGCACACTTCGCATCTTGTTTTTGCAATGCCGCATATATATATGTCCCGTAGATAGAGCTTGATACTCCAAACTCTAATTAACTTCTTAACGACGGTAAGTAGTGTTTCTTATTCGATTTTGCAACGCCCATACATGTGTGTCTCAAGGTTAATTTGGTTTTTATTCTATCTCATATTCAATTTTTTGTGTGGGATCTCTTTTAATTTGAACTACACGTTTCGAATATTATAATAAGTTCCTTGATCTTCTGATCAAGTTCTGTGTATGTTTCCATTGGGAGATGGAAAATTAAGGGAGTGTTTGTTTTGTTTTCATGCATTTTCTGTTGTTGAACGAAACTGAGATCATGATGATCGTGCTTTTATTTTCTTAAAATTACAGAATATAATCTGAAAACAGACGGCATCATGTGCACTGACTCAGAATCTCAAGGAATCAGAAAGGGTGATGAGTCTGTGATTTCAAAGGCGGAGGTAGATACGACCGTGGTTTCAGAATATGGTGATAATAAAGAATGTGATTTTGAAGCCGCTAGAAAAAGCAGTTCTGCTACTCCTAGATTCAGTCTACTTCAATGCCTTTCTCTCTCTCAGGTTTTACCCTCTTTCTTTCTTTCTGTCTGTGTTCACGAATTGTTCTAATTAAACGCAAACGGGTAATTAGCAGTAAGAAAACATATACATGTTTAACATTATTGAAATGCATGCATGCAGGTTAAAGAAGAGATAGGGTGGCTGGCAAAGACAGTAAGCCCCATAATAGTGACGTGCCTTATCATGTACTCTCGCTCCGCCGTCTCCATCATCTTCTTGGGCCGACAGGGCAAGGTTGAACTTGCCGGCGGCTCTCTCGGCCTCGGCTTCGCCAACATCACCGCCCACTCTGTCCTCAAGGGTCTCACCATGGGCATGGACCCCATCTGTTCTCAAGCTTTTGGCGCCAAACAATGGCCCCTTCTCACCCAAACCTTTCACAGAACTCTCTTCCTACTCCTCCTCGTTTCAATCCCCATCTCGCTTGTATGGCTTCACATCTCACCCCTCTTTCTGTGGCTGGGTCAGGACCCACAAGTCACACACACCGCCCAAATCTACCTCATCTTCTCCATCCCCGAAATGATTGCTCAAGCCTTCTTAATCCCTTTAAGGACTTTCCTCAGATCCCAAAACTTGAACTTCCCTCTCACCCTAGCTGCTTCTGTTGCAGCCATTTTCCACATTCCCATTAATTACTTCCTAGCCGTGTCCTTGCAGTTAGGGGTCAAAGGGGTTGCTCTAGCCACCGGTCTGAATTCTCTCAACATGATCCTGGGCTTGCTCATTTATCTTGTTATTTCCGATAAACCAATAAAACCGTGGGAAGCCGAAGCTCCCATTTTCAGAGGCTTTCAGAGTTGGAAGCCCTTGTTGAGACTGGCTCTGCATAGTTGTGCTTCCGTGTGCTTGGAGTGGTGGTACTATGAGATAATGATATTTCTGTGTGGGTTATTCAGTAACCCGCAGACCACCGTAGCAACCATGGGAATCCTGATTCAGACCACCGGGTTGTTGTACGTATTCCCATTTTCTCTGAGCTCAGCTTTGGCCACAAGAATAGGGCACTCAATAGGTGCGGGGGAAGCGTCTCGTGCTCAGTGTGCAGCCATTGTGGGGGTTTTGACGGCTTTCACGTTTGGGGCTTTAGCGTTTGTGTTTCTGGTGAGCGTGAGGGAATTTTGGGGGAAAATGTTCACAAAGGAGACGCAGATTGTGGAACTGGTGAGAACAACGCTTCCACTTCTGGGGCTGGGGGAGATAGGGAATTGGCCTCAAACGGCGTCGTGCGGGATATTATCAGGGACATCTCGTCCTAATGTGGGGGCCAGGATCAATCTGTGTGCTTTTTACCTGATAGGATTGCCGGTAGCGGTGGTTGCCAGCTTTGTGTGTGACTTCGGATTTGTGGGGTTGTGGTATGGCATGGTGGCTGCTCAGATGTCTTGCTTCTGCATGATGATTTTTGCATTTCTTCCTACAGATTGGAGCCATCCCTCTCTCAACGCTCACATGGAGCTGGCCGTGCAGGAGGATGAAAACGGTGATGGTGATGATGATCTGCCTCATCAGGAGGCTAGCCTGCTTATTTCTCGTCCTTCATAGATTAATATTATTCACATTTCAACCATTAACTGATTAAGTTAGTCTCAATTAATTCCTCAATGAATCAATATGTTTTTTTGTCCGCACGCGTGCTTGTTCAAGTTCAATGTCATATTGGTCATCTAATAATGAGAAATGCATGCATGCATGCAAGCATCGTTTCTGTGATATATGATTCTATTCTTTCACTGGCAAAAATCAACTTAACAATTAATTCAACAAAGTCTAAATTAAATGCGTGATTTCAGAATTAACTCGTGCATTTTTTAAAAAAAGAATACGAGACTATACTGTCAAAAAAAAAATACATGGGTCGTTTCTTGTGAAAATAATAGGATTTCTTGAGCATATATGTTGTAATAGCAGTATGAGGGAATGTTACACGCTGGAACAGAAGGATCTTAACACAGAGAGAGAGAGAGAGAGAGAGATTGAACGGAACGGTGTTATACTGTCATTCATCAAAACTGTTTAATTTTACGTTAAAGTTTTCTTCTCTTATAGTTTAACGGCCGTTTAATTAAATTTAACTATTTTAATGAATTTACACTAGTTAAATTATTTATTGGTATTTTTACCACTTCCAAACTTATTTATACCAGACACCCCTCAGAAAAAACATTATTAATAAAATTGTACCTTAATCCAAATAATAATTATATAGTAGGACCGGGTTTCTAGTGCTTAATTACACGTCTTTTTTTTTTTTTTTGGTTATAAGGCGAGGGGAGGGGGGATTTGAACACGAGACCTGAGGGGAGATATAAGGCATCTCAATACCATCAGTGCTGCCACTGCACTGCTGTCCTCGGTTAATTACACGTCTTTTGTTTTTTAAAGAAGAGGAAGAAATGCGAGGGACAGAAGGTGGGATGAAATACATAGTGGAGGTAGGCCGCTTACGAAACGATGTTGGGCCACCACAGGAGCTCAGTTCAAGGATGAAGGGATCATTTCTTCATTTGGAGGATGCTGGGCTTCAAGTATGAGCCTCATTCTCTCCAAAAAAAAAAAAAAGTATGAGCCTCATCATAATTTGGGGGGAAAGCATGTGAGCCTCAGAGCCCAGGGCCTACTAAATATTAATAGTAAATTAAAAATGAGTGAGTACATAGAAGTGGAAGCAATTGCCCGCAAAGCTTAGTCTAGTTAGTAAAGAGGTTGGCTTAGAATTATGAGATTATGAGTTCAAATCCTACCAATATGAGAATCTTGTTGGTAAGCGATATATAAGTACCTTTATAAGTGTTATTTTAGCCCCTTGACCCTAATGAGTCCCAGACCATAGTTACCTAAATTTTTGGGCAATTTTTATTGCACCCCCTATGTAGAAAATTATTTTCAAATAGCCCTTAAAACTTTCTAAAACTTTACTGCACCCACTAGGGCTAAAATGAAATTAAAATTTATGAGTGAAAACAATTGTGCTCTTACTTTGTAAGTCAAATATGATTATTTACAAGACACACGCGAGAATTTACAAGTCAAATATGTTTATTTACAAGAAAAATAAGTGAAATTATATGATCATTTTGATCATGTACAAGACAATGAGCATATTTAAGAGAATACATGTTATTTATAAGACACATGTTGGAATTTAAAAGTTAAATATGTGCATGTACAAGATGAGGGCATAAATGTCTTTTTCAGCCAAAATGCTTAATTTCAGTTTAGCCATAGAGGTGCAGTGAAGTTTCATAAAGTTTTTGGGCAGTTTGAGAATAATTTGCTTGGAGAAGGGGTGCAATGAAATTGTTCCTAAATTTTTGCCGGAAAATAGTGAAAGCAATTAATTCAATCAACAAGTGGAAACCAATGAGAATGGATAGAAATGGTACTCGTGTCTCACATATAATGTTTGCAGATGATTTGTTGCTAATATGCAAAGCTAATTTGATCATATAGGCACGGTGATGGGAGTCTTGGATGAGTTTGGAGAATGCTCGGGTCAGAAATTTAACGTCAAAAAATGTAACCTATATTTCTCAAAGAATGTAGATAGAAGAATGCAGAATGAGATTTGTGCATATTCGAGATTTAGAAGAATAGAGGATTTGGGGAGATATTTGGAAGCATATATGACGACGAGCAATGGAAGTAAGAGAAAGTTTCAACATTTAATTGATAAAATGTAAGGTAAGTTGAATGGTTGAAGGAAACAAACTTTGTCCTTGGTTGGGAGACTTACTTTAGTGCAGTCTATTACGAATCAGATGTCAGTGTTCTATATGTAGCATTCAAGTATTCCAGTAGATGTAAGGCAACAAATGGAAAAGTTATAGAGAAACTGTATTTGAAAGAATGAGAAAGGGAAGAGGAAAACATATGCTATGAGCTTGGACTTGCTTTGTATGGAAAAAAATAACGGTGGATTTGAGTTAAGGAATCTGGAGGCAATGAATGATGCATTGCTAGAAACAGTTGCGTGGAATACAGTCACCAAACCAGAAAGTTTATGCTCAATGATTGTATGTGGTAAGTATAGGAGAAATAAGGACTTGAATGAGGAAGCTATTTTGATGAAATCAAATTCGGAGTTATGGAAGAATTTAGTTAGAATCTAGCTGAAAGTGGTGAGTAATCTATGCTGGGAGGTGGAGAATGGTGAAAGGATAAATTTCTGGTATGATAAATGGTTGGATGATGGTGAGAAGATGATTGGGAAGTGTACTAGACAACTAGCCGAAGGGGAGAGAAAATAAAGGTGGGTGAGATGATTAATGTAATGGTATATGTGATGTGGAGAGGATTGGAGGGATGGTAAATGAGGAAGGATGGGAACTAATTATGGCTGGGGCAGTTTAATTAGAGGAAGTAATGGTAAGTTGTGTAATATCTTATATTTTGGGAAATAATAGAAATAAAATTATATCTTGTAAACCGTGAACTAGGTTTCTTGGGTAAGGGCATATTATGAATCAGTGAATTTTTGTCTCGAAGTTGGTGTCACCCGAAGTAATTTCTGTTTCCGGCAGTGTCCGACTTAAAATCTTTGACAGATTACGAAATATCCTGAATGAGGTCAAAAATTCAGTTGACCCAGATATTTCTAAAGAGGAAGAATAGAGCTTCAAGGCTGTGCTTCTGGATTTTTGAGAATTTGCAAAAGATCACGCGATCAGAACACCGAATAGGGAACTTTATTAGTAAAAAAATAATATAATATTTAAAGGTGTGGGACCCACTGACAAAATTTTCTCCTCTCCCGACAGAAACTCTCGTGAGTTTGAAAATTTTGTCAGCGGGACCCACTCAATAATAATTTATTATTTAAATAATAATATTATATTATAATAAATATTAAAATATTATTAAAAATTTTAAAATTGTTCACGGGGTGCAACTTTTTAGTTTTTAGGAAAATTACGTAAAACGACCCAGAGACGAAAATTACACTTAAAGACCCATTTTCCAACTATAAATAGAGGCCTCACTTCTTCATTTTCTTCACACCAAACTCAGATCACAACGGTCGAGTTTAATAGAAGAGAGAGAATTCTTAGAGTTTAGAGTGAGAATTTAGAGTAAAGTTCTCGGAGCTGAAGAGAAGGAGTAAGAACTTCAAGGGTAAGTTCTTTGGTCCCTAGTCTTAAGATTTGGTAGTTTTTTTTGGTAATTATAGTAGAAATGCCAGATAGAGTTTTTTCTGAGTATGCTCTGTGGCTGCAGCTTAGTCTGATCTGTCACATCAGAAAAGAATTATTCTTGGGCAGTAATGTTATTTACCAATACAGTAAATACTATTTACCAAACAGTAAAAATTATTTACCGTCACGGTAAAAATATTTTTACTGGTACTATTCACATGAATAGTGAATACTATTCACATGAATAGTAAATCTTCAACGTAGAATTCCACAAGTATTGCAAAGTTGATGGCCACTGATAAATGTGATATTGTTCCTATAGGGTATCTGTGAACTTGTACCGCTGTTTTCCGTTAGAAGTACCGTTTTAGTCAAACGTACCAAAACATCATCAACGAAGGTACGGACGCGTACTGTAACCTTAACTCTGATGCTTATTGTAAATTTGTATGTGATGGATAGTCTGAGATTCTGTTTTTATAAAATTGTGCATACACATTCAGCTATATACGGGTTATAGTCATGATAATGCCGTTGAGTTTTCCTAGCGCTGAGGACACGGATGTACACCGTGGCACTGGGTAGTGCAGACTGGATTAAAATATGAGGTGGTTGTGCTGTTAAAATGTGATTATGCTATAACTATCATGAATATCTATTATATATAAAATTGTTACATAAGCATGAGGTTAACTGTTACCTGAGGTTCAATGGGAATTGAACCTCAGCTCTTACCATAGCCTCAGGTTCTGGCGGAGACAGGGTTGCTGACAAGGGTAAGCAGGCTGTATAAGGACTCGGACGGAGGATTGTTTATCTGTTGCTGTTTTCTTATGTACTTTGAGTACTTGAATATTTGGATGACTGTATTAGTATCAACACACCAATGTTGGTTAAATATCAGATACTCGTTTTATTTTAAAATGAAAACTCTTTTCCGATGCCACACTGTTTAAATTATTCAAAACTCTGATAATCTCTTTTGAAAATCGCATATTAAAAGACGGGATGTTACATTTTGGTATCAGAGCTTGCATCCTGGCACGAAGTTAACTAGGTTACTTTAAACAGTCTTGTAAGGTTGTTTAAGTAGCAGAGTTAAGTTCTAGCCTTCAAAAGTATTTTATCTGGCATGAACCCGACTTAGTTATAACAAACCATTGGTGCCGAAGGTAGGGCCGAGTCTATGTGGATCAGCCAATCAGTCACCCTAGCACGGTGAGGCTCCCATGATAGACGCCTACCTGGCCAATCGGTTGATTAACTAAGTTAGGCTCTAAGCCATGGTTTTCTTTAAAAAAAAATATAAGTACTGATATGACCCTGGTGTTGTTGTAGAAATGGACAAAGAGGAATTTCCGTATATCAATTACTTTGGGAAAAGAAGACGTATTGCACGTCGGTCGATAGTCCCCGAACCAGTAAGAAGGAGATTGAACCCTGAGCCGATAAATCCACTCTCTGTACCAATGCCTGAACCTGTGCCGGTACCAGAACCACTCTACCCCGCTCTTGCACTTGATAATGATCCAGAACCAGAATACCATCCTGGACCTGAGTATCCCGACCATCTATATGACTCAATACCTATTCTTGCAGAGCCCTACTCACCAGAACCCGGAAATCCCAGCAATTCACATCACTCCTCAATAGGTGATAACTTTGACTATCCTCAGATACAAGATCTCGACTATGATTCTGACGCCAACTCTGGCAACCTGGAGTACGTCTTAGATGAAAACTCCATCTTAACTTTAGCCTTACACTTGGAATTTCTCCATGCCGCTCTCACTACTAAGACCGAGAAAGACAAATACCTACTGTATCTGACCCGAGTCAGAGAATTTTACCAGGCAAACTCTCGCTACCATTTTCCGTATCCTTCTAGAGACTGGGTTAAATCCACCCTTCATCACTTTCCTCGCACCCATTTCTGGAAAACAAAAATCAATGAAATTCTGAATGAGGGCCACATCGAGGATGTGTGCTCGTGCATTTTCTGCCTCCAGCATTTAGTTCACCTGGTCATGTAGAAAGACAAAGACAACCCTACAACAGTTCAATGAACCATGGAAGTAGTAGTAGCAATAGTTTTGTAACAGTAGGACTAAGTATAATAGTAGTTTGTGTAATCACCATTAATGAATAAAAGGGGTGTACTATATACGCTTTGGTGTGATTCATATGAAATTTGTGATCTTATGTTATGTGTAATCTTTTTGTTTTCTAGTGTTTATATCTATTAACCTTTGGAATTTAGAATATGGCAACTTTGGGAGGCGCCGGAACTCCTAGAGGCCGAGGCCGAGGTCGAGGCAGAGGCCGAGGCAGAGGTAGGGGTAGGCAACTGCGAGTAGTACCAAACCCTGAACTCGAACAACATGAACCTCCACCACCAGTACAAGATGAACTTCAAGAAATGAGGAGAATAATACAAGAACAGAGAGCTCTCATCGATGCGCTTCTCGCCAACAGGCAGGGAGGACAAGGGGATGAAGAACAACAGGCTGAAGGAGAGCAACAGCAACAACAACGAGAGGGAGGAGAAAATTACGATGAACAAGAAGACGAGCGCAGCAACGCATTTGAGAGACCAGAACGATCTCAATCATCTCCTCGACAGGAGAGAGTACTGGTGGAACAACATCAACCTGTCAGAGAAGTTAAGGATACACAATACTGGGTGACACAATTCTGCAAACACAAGCCACCAGTATTCCGAGGAAAACTTGATTCAGCTGAGGATTGGCTATTGCATCTTGAAAAGATCTTTGAGGTCTTAGAATGTCCGGATAACAGGAAGGCTCAATTGGCAATTTACAAGCTAGCAGGAGACGCCGATCGTTGGTGGCGAAACACCGCGGCAACCCTCCGAAGCCGAAACTGTCTCGTCACATGGGAAACGTTCCAAGAAAAGTTTAACGAGCAGTACTTTCCACCCTCAGTACAGATGATGAAGGAGACAGAGTTCCTGCACATCCGTCAGGGTCGGGAAGAATCTTTCGATGATTACTTCGCTCGTTTCACCAACTTATCTCGGTACTCATCACTTCTGAGGCGAGATAATGACGAGAGCAGCATTGCAAATATACTTGTGTATGGACTAAAGTATGAGATAAGGGAAAGGTTGGTATCGCACAAATTTCTGGAACTAAATCAAGCTGTAGAAGCCTGCCGACTCATCGAACGAAACTTGAAGGAGCTTCGCAAGACCAGAGACTTCAGCAGTAGCGGCCCCAACCGTAGTGGTTTCAATCGCAACAACCCAGCACAGAAGAGGAAGGCACCTTGGAATAATTCCCAACAAGGGAATAAGAGGCCATTTCAACCGAGACAGCAAAACTTTCCAAGAATGCAGACATCCCAAGCCTGTCCGCAATGCAGAAGGTTCCATCCGGGAGCTAACTGTGAGGGAAAGCCAGTGTGCTTCAGGTGTCAGAAACCGGGGCATATTAGCTTAAACTGTCCTCAAAAAGCTTTGGAGGCGAGACCGCAGAACGCAGGACGAGTTTTTGCTCTGACTAATGAGGAAGCCAAGAAATCTCCTGAGATGATCAAAGGTACTATTTCTCTTAATGGAAATCTACTACAGGCATTGTATGATTCGGGTGCTAGTCACTCGTTTATTTCTTACGATTGTGCAAAACGACTAGGAATGCAAGCCTATAGACTACCATATGATTTGATAGTAGCTACCCCACTTGGCGCGAAATCTTTAGCGTCTGATGCATGTCTTAATTGCATTGCGAGTGTGAACGGTCGAGAATCTAACATAGATCTTATCCGATTACCGCTTCATGGCATTGATGTCATTCTTGGTCTTGATTGGCTAATGGCAAACAACGCGGTCATTGATTGTGGTAATAAAGAGATACGATTCTCACCACCACACGACCAGAGCAAGATCAATGTGAGTCTGAATTTCCTATCTAGTGCAGAAGCAGAAAAATGCATGAAGCAAGGTTGCCAAGCGTATATGGTGTTCTTCTCAATCAACATAGACGACGAACCATCACTCAAAGACATTCCCATTGTGAATGAATTCCCTGATGTGTTTCCCAAAGATCTCACCAAGTTACCCCCTGAGAGAGAGGTTGAATTCGCCATCGACTTGATGCCAGGCACTGGACCAATATCAAAAGCACCATATCGTATGGCACCAAACGAGATGCTGGAATTGAAGAAACAGCTTGAGGAGCTACTGGAGAAAGGATTTATTCGACCTAGTGTGTCGCCATGGGGAGCCCCAGTACTGTTTGTAAAGAAGAAAGATGGAAGTTTACGACTTTGTATCGATTACCGCGAGTTAAACAAGGTGACTATCAAAAACAAGTACCCACTTCCTCGCATTGACGATCTACTCGATCAACTATCTGGTTCCTGTGTATTCTCTAAAATTGACTTGCGCTCAGGATACCACCAGCTGCGAGTGAAAACCAGTGATGTTCCAAAAACAGCCTTTAGAACCAGATACGGGCATTACGAATTCCTTGTGATGCCTTTCGGATTGACAAATGCGCCTGCCGTATTCATGGATTACATGAATAGAATCTTTCGTCTACACCTAGACAAGTTTGTAGTGGTGTTCATCGATGACATCCTAATCTATTCTAAAAGCAGGGAAGAACACGAAGAACATCTGCGACTCGTGTTGGGAATACTCCGTGACAAACAACTTTTTGCTAAATTGAGCAAGTGTGAATTCTGGCTACCAGAGGTAAAATTTCTGGGTCATGTCGTATCTCGCGATGGTGTAGCTGTTGATCCTAGTAAAGTGGAAGCGGTTCTGAACTGGAAGAGGCCGGAAACGGTGGCAGAGATACGTAGTTTCCTGGGATTAGCGGGATATTACCGCAGATTCATACAAAATTTCTCACGTATTGCCTTACCATTAACGAAGCTCACAAGGAAGAAACAACCATTCATATGGGACGATGATTGTGAGGCGAGTTTTCAAACTTTGAGGGAGAAGTTGACTACAGCTCCAGTATTAATAATTCCAGATCCAGACGAAACGTACGTTGTCTATAGTGATGCTAGTGGGCAAGGATTAGGGTGTGTTCTCATGCAGCAGGGCAGAGTTGTGGCATATGCTTCTCGCCAGTTGAAACTTCACGAGTTGAACTACCCTACTCACGACTTAGAACTTGCGGCTATTGTATTCGCCTTAAAGATATGGAGGCACTACCTCTATGGTGCAGTCGTAGAGTTATACTGCGACCACAAGAGCCTGAAATACCTGTTTGATCAAAAAGAGCTCAACATGAGACAACGTCGCTGGATGGACTTACTAAAAGATTACGATCTGGAGATCAAGTATCATCCCGGAAAAGCAAATGTCGTAGCAGATGCGCTTAGTAGAAAGACGGTGCACGCAGCATACATGATGATTCAAGAGCGGAGACTACTTGAAGATTTCAGAGACCTGAACCTGTCCAATCAGATTTGCATGAGACACTACGCGCCCGATGACGTGTATCTTGCAAGTCTCCTTGTTAGTCAAGGGGAATACGATCTGAGAGATACAGTTGAGGAAGCACAGCGACACGACGAATGGGCTATTGCAGCGCGAGAAAAGATCTCACAAGGTGAAACTCAAGACCTTGACCTATCACCTAGTGGTTTGGTCAGATACAAGAAGCGGATCTACATTCCGAAGGATGGTGAATTGCGACAGAAGATACTAGATGAGGCTCATAAGAGCAGATACACTCTACATCCAGGAATGGTGAAGATGTACCAGAACCTGAAATCCGAGTTTTGGTGGCCCAGGCTGAAGAAAGACGTAACCGAGTACGTGGGTAGATGCTTAACCTGTCAGAAAGTTAAAACTGAACACCAACGACCCCCTGGTCTTCTTCAAGGACTGGAAATTCCGGAGTGGAAATGGGAGAATATCACCATGGATTTAGTGGTAGGTTTACCCAAGATTAGACATCACGACGCGATTTGGGTAATTGTTGACCGATTGACTAAGTCAGCACACTTTCTCCCCATTAGTATTAATTACTCACCAGAACAATTGGCGAGGATTTATATCAAAGAGATCGTAAGACTTCATGGTGTACCTAAGAGCATCGTTTCTGATCGGGACCCGCGATTTACATCCCGATTCTGGGAGGCTTTGCATGCAGAGATGGGAACTAAGCTAAGACCTAGTACAGCTTATCACCCGCAGACCGATGGTCAATCTGAAAGGACAATACAAACGCTAGAAGATATGCTTAGAGCGTGTGTATTGGATTTCAAAGGCTATTGGGATGAACATTTACCGCTGGTCGAATTCGCTTACAACAATAGTTACCATTCGAGCATACAGATGGCTCCGTTTGAGGCATTGTACGGGCGGAAGTGTCGATCACCTATATGCTGGACAGAATTGTCGGAGCGAGAATTCATCGGGACAGATTTAGTTGATAAGACCTCCAAGCAAATTGCATTGATCAAACAGAGACTCCTAACAGCACAAAGCAGACAGAAGAGTTACGCTGATAAGAGGAGAAGACCACTAGAATTCGAGGTTGGAGACCATGTGTTTCTCAAGATATCCCCGGTAACCGGTGTTGGTAGAACTCTTAAACGGCGAAAGCTAAGTCCTCGTTACATTGGGCCATTCGAAATCTTGGCAAAACGTGGACCGGTCGCATACCAGTTAGCCTTACCCCCGAATTTGAGTAAACTCCATGATGTTTTCCATGTTTCTCAACTAAAGAAATACCAACCTGACCATGACCATGTTATTCAGTATGAGGATGTCGAGGTACGACATGATAACACTTTTGAGGTCGAGCCGGAGCGAATTCTCGATTACCAGGAGAAACGGCTTCGACACAGAAATATTCCTGTTGTGAAAGTGGTCTGGAAGGGTTTATCTCCTAATGAGGCGACTTGGGAAACAGAGGGAGATATGAGGGAAAGATATCCGGAGTTCATGGCTCAATGTTTAGTTAGTATGGAGTAAATTTCGAGGGCGAAATTTTATTTAACGGGGGGAGAAATGTAATATCTTATATTTTGGGAAATAATAGAAATAAAATTATATCTTGTAAACCGTGAACTAGGTTTCTTGGGTAAGGGCATATTATGAATCAGTGAATTTTTGTCTCGAAGTTGGTGTCACCCGAAGTAATTTCTGTTTCCGGCAGTGTCCGACTTAAAATCTTTGACAGATTACGAAATATCCTGAATGAGGTCAAAAATTCAGTTGACCCAGATATTTCTAAAGAGGAAGAATAGAGCTTCAAGGCTGTGCTTCTGGATTTTTGAGAATTTGCAAAAGATCACGCGATCAGAACACCGAATAGGGAACTTTATTAGTAAAAAAATAATATAATATTTAAAGGTGTGGGACCCACTGACAAAATTTTCTCCTCTCCCGACAGAAACTCTCGTGAGTTTGAAAATTTTGTCAGCGGGACCCACTCAATAATAATTTATTATTTAAATAATAATATTATATTATAATAAATATTAAAATATTATTAAAAATTTTAAAATTGTTCACGGGGTGCAACTTTTTAGTTTTTAGGAAAATTACGTAAAACGACCCAGAGACGAAAATTACACTTAAAGACCCATTTTCCAACTATAAATAGAGGCCTCACTTCTTCATTTTCTTCACACCAAACTCAGATCACAACGGTCGAGTTTAATAGAAGAGAGAGAATTCTTAGAGTTTAGAGTGAGAATTTAGAGTAAAGTTCTCGGAGCTGAAGAGAAGGAGTAAGAACTTCAAGGGTAAGTTCTTTGGTCCCTAGTCTTAAGATTTGGTAGTTTTTTTTGGTAATTATAGTAGAAATGCCAGATAGAGTTTTTTCTGAGTATGCTCTGTGGCTGCAGCTTAGTCTGATCTGTCACATCAGAAAAGAATTATTCTTGGGCAGTAATGTTATTTACCAATACAGTAAATACTATTTACCAAACAGTAAAAATTATTTACCGTCACGGTAAAAATATTTTTACTGGTACTATTCACATGAATAGTGAATACTATTCACATGAATAGTAAATCTTCAACGTAGAATTCCACAAGTATTGCAAAGTTGATGGCCACTGATAAATGTGATATTGTTCCTATAGGGTATCTGTGAACTTGTACCGCTGTTTTCCGTTAGAAGTACCGTTTTAGTCAAACGTACCAAAACATCATCAACGAAGGTACGGACGCGTACTGTAACCTTAACTCTGATGCTTATTGTAAATTTGTATGTGATGGATAGTCTGAGATTCTGTTTTTATAAAATTGTGCATACACATTCAGCTATATACGGGTTATAGTCATGATAATGCCGTTGAGTTTTCCTAGCGCTGAGGACACGGATGTACACCGTGGCACTGGGTAGTGCAGACTGGATTAAAATATGAGGTGGTTGTGCTGTTAAAATGTGATTATGCTATAACTATCATGAATATCTATTATATATAAAATTGTTACATAAGCATGAGGTTAACTGTTACCTGAGGTTCAATGGGAATTGAACCTCAGCTCTTACCATAGCCTCAGGTTCTGGCGGAGACAGGGTTGCTGACAAGGGTAAGCAGGCTGTATAAGGACTCGGACGGAGGATTGTTTATCTGTTGCTGTTTTCTTATGTACTTTGAGTACTTGAATATTTGGATGACTGTATTAGTATCAACACACCAATGTTGGTTAAATATCAGATACTCGTTTTATTTTAAAATGAAAACTCTTTTCCGATGCCACACTGTTTAAATTATTCAAAACTCTGATAATCTCTTTTGAAAATCGCATATTAAAAGACGGGATGTTACAAGTTGATTTGTGGTTTTGCAAGAAAATTGGGATATTATATAGCTATGAAAGCTGAATTGTGGGTTGTGTTTTTGGTTTAGAATTGGCACGCTATTATAGTTTTCATAATATAATTGTGGAATATGATTCTACTGTTGTGGTTGCATTACTGAACAATATGAAGGTGGAGGAGGAGAATGTTTCTAGCTTGCTGTCAAATATACATATGGCTTTGAAAAAAATTTCAAAGTTTAGGATTGTACCTGTATACTCCGTAATACTTGTTGCGTCGATGTATTTGCTAATTTTAGTTTTAAACATGAGGAAATAATAGTTATTTTTGATAGTCCTCCATTGACTGTAAGTAGATTCTTGTATAACTCTATTGACTGTAAGTAGATTCTTGTATAGGGATGATGTGGGTGTATCTTATCTACGGAACATAGTAAATATAGGATTGAAATTGGCCTAACACCCCCTTTTAATACCAAATACACACACATATAGCATCTTTTTTGTCAATATATGTGTGTGTAGCGTCTTTCCAAAGAAATACTTTTTTTTTTATAATCCTATGAGGTGAGGCATATTTTAATTTAGGACATAGCAAATAGTTTTTTGGCCAATGATGTGGTTCAAACCCACACGGATTTAACCCAGCCCATTATTGATGACAATAATGTAATAGAAGTGTAGCTACATATTGAGTTCTTAAGTTAAAGTGCTTGTTTGGCATGGCTGTAGATGGGGGAAAAAGCACATCAAACGCCACTTCACTGTGAAAGCAAAAAAAATGGGTGTTTGGGTGAGAGCCATTTTGTGATGTGCTTCAAAAATGATGCAGGTTTTTTTTTTGAAGCAAGTTAGAGTTGCTTCTAAGCGCATCAATTCTCCTGGGTCACATTTTTCTCTCCCCTCCTTCACACCTAACCGTTATACCCATCGTGCGTTTCCTTCCTCCACTCTTCTTCAATGGCCGGCTCCCAGCAATTAATCCTCTTCAATTTCACGAGCTACCACCTGGGACTTTGTCTTCAATGTCGTCTGCTTCTCTGCCCTAGAATTGGCGAAAGGGCGTAGCGATGTTTTATCTTTGAGGACTATGCGATCGAGCTCAGGTACGTAGAGTTGGTTAGCGGTGGAGCGAGAGGGAACATCGAAGGAGAAGCCTTGACCGGAAAGAATAGATCGAGTAATACTGAGAACGAGGGACTCGATGGTGGACTGTACAGAGGAGAGGGATAGGTCGGAGACCTCACGGCAAGCGAAGGGAAGAGAGAGATCTTGAAGAGTTAGGGCTTTAGAGGAAGAATTCGAATCAGAAGAGGAATTGCCGAAGTCCTTCAAGATTTGGAGAATAACCGAATCAGATTTTTTATTGTGTTGTAATTTTTTATTTGAGCATTTATTTAAAAACTAACTTATAAGGGATAGGTTTATTTAAGCACTTCATCTAGAAACCAACTTATAATTTCTATTTATTTTTAATTTTTATATCAAATTATCACATTTTATACAAATATATATATATATATATATATATATATATATATATATATATATATATAGTCCGTACCCTTTTCAGTCATTTTCCATCTGATCAGAAAAAAGTCACTTCAACCGCCGCTATACCAAACACAAATCACATCATAAAAAAGTTACTTCTGCCATCGCTATCCCAAACACAAATCACATCAGAAAAAGTCCATCAGAAAAAAAGTCCAACAAAAAAAGCACATAAAAAAAAGTCACTTTTTCTGCCGCTATTCCAAACGGGCCCAAAGAATGTACAATCAGAATGTTCACGTCCATTCAAACCCACACGGATTTAACCCAGCCCATTATTAATGACAATAATGTAATAGAAGTGTATCTGCATATTCAGTTCTTAAGTTAAAGAATGTATAATCAAAGTGTTCACATCCATTCAAATCCACACGAATTTAACCCAGTCGATTTATCATAGAAAGTAACAAGCATTTGATATCTGAGCAAAAAAATAAGCATTTGATAGGTATAAGATATTCCGTATCTATTAAGAAATAAATGGATAACCTACGGACTAACATGATTCACTATCGGGCAATCCATCAAGCCCATTGCAGAATCTTAAGAAATATGGAAATGAATAAAAAATGGGAAGGTTTATTAACTTTTTTAAAAAGGCAATTGGGTTAGTGTGTGTGGGATGAAAGCAAGAGCTAGGGACTAAAATGGGCACCAAACCCAATGCGATAATTATCAACTTTTTCACGCACTCACTTCTCTCTTCTTCTCTTTTTTGTTTTGGGTTTGGGCAAAGTCAGTTCGACCAAAAAAAAAGTTTAGGCAAAGTCAGAACTCAGAACCAACCACGTAACTTGTTTTTGTGACATCCCTTTTATCATCAGCGCCATCACCACTCTGCTTAGTTCAGTTAATTCCTTCTTATCTTTAACTACACTCCCCTATTCCTCCTCATCTCTCCTTTTTCCATATCCCATACCAAATCAATTTCAAACACAAATACCTTTTTTTTTAAATATATATTTACCATTATTTATAATTATTAATGTCATGTCAGTATAACGTTAAATGGCTTACTGAAAATAATACTATCTTTGATTTTAAATATAGAATAAAATTTTATAATATAATTTACATTATATATATATATATATATATATGACAAATTTCATAGAGTAATTTAACAATTTTTGATCTCCTATCATATTTTGTATAAAATATTAGTCTTTATAACTTGATAAAAACCTATACTATTTTGTTATTGAAAAGATCAAAACTTATAATTTAAAATTTGAGGGACTAAAATTAAAATGAGAGTAAATTTAAAGACAAAAAATAATACTCCAGTAATTAGTAAGTTTATTTAAAATTTAAAAAGAAGGGGATCGAAAGGAAAGAGGCGTAGGAAAGATGAGGAGAGGCGTGGCAAGATCATCTTTCTACGACGTATGTTACAGTTACTATGATTAGTGGTCCTATTTCTTATGAATCCAATCCAATCCTATCCATTCATCCCTGTCTTGTTCCAATTAATTTTTTTTAATTCATTTTAATAATAAGAGTATTATATATTAATCATGGTCGTCAACAACTGAATTTCAAATGAGTAGCAAATGAAAGCAAACATGATCAACTAACAAGGGTTAGGTGAAGGTGAAGGTGAAGGTGAAGGTGAAGTTCATTAATATTCTTCATTCTTAATAAACTACGTACGTTCTCATCTCTCAGATCCATCTATGTATACACCAGGCCACCTCCTTTCAATTAGCAATCATCTTCATTACTTCAATATAATATTTTAATTATTTATTATTTGTCGGCTGTCCCATTCATATATATTTTCATGACTACTCTTCAAATTGATTGATGTCCCAAACTTCTTTGGTAAACTACCTCCTCTGCCCCATTATTTCTACTTTTTATTTCATGACCCACCCAATTCAATTTCATTTTTAATACCATCCAATCCACTCGCCAACATATCTTCATCATCGATCAATTTCATCCCATTTAACTCACTCTTAACGCCTGCAACTGCTTCTCTTACGACTTCATATCATTTTTCAGAAATTCATATTTCCAACGTCTTATCACAAAGAATAAATTAATATGGGGAAATACACTTCTATGTTGTAAGAGAAATGTATTCTCATATTATATATACAAAAAGACGTGGATCTCCCATCATTTCCATTTTTTTTAATTTTTATGTGGGTCCCATCATTTCATATATGTGTAGGAATCTTTTTCTTCTCATGCAACATGTGAAATGTAAACCCCATTAATATGAGTCTAATAAAATAACTTGACGTGTTTTAAAAACTACATAACACAACCTATATGTTGATGAACCCCCCAATTAAATCCCTTAATTGCTTCAAATTAAATCTAACTAACGTGGAAACTAAAAACACAACTTTAACATGGACTTGGCTTCTTTCTTCTACCCCTTCTCATCTATATCTTTTTCCTTCCTTTTTCATTTTTCTGCTGTTGGATTAAGATATTAACGATCTAGATTTATCATATGATAAAAATATTATTATAATGAGACAGGATGGTAAAAAAGATGGTAAATCTAGATATATCGTTAAGATCATAATCTAAAAATAGAAAATGGAAAAAGAGGGAAAAGGATGAAAATGGGTAAAGGAGAGAAACCAGATTCCTTGAAAGAAACAGTGTATGCCCTTTTCTTGTGGATCAAATTGCAAAAATATCCTATAATCCATCACGTACGTATCAAATATGTTAGTAGTGTGAACAAGCCTAGTGTGTATAGAATCATCCGCATGAAAAAATACTTGTATATATTTCAACCATGAAAATTCAACAAGCTAAGTCAATAAATACTGCTACTTAATCCTGACATGAAACAGTTACATATATATAGTGAATCAAGTTTTTATCAGCGTGAAAATATGAACTCTTGTTGAATAAACGAAACTGTAAACAGTATTCCTATATACATGTACTCATCAACATTTAGTCAATAGCGTCGCATAAGCGTTAAGGGAGCCTGAGTCAATACGGTACACAAATATCAGACGCTGATTGTGACAGGGACTTACTATTTGTGACCACAAGAGTGAATCTATAAGCCTGTGATCCAGCTTTACCTTTAATTTCCATGACCACATTCTTTTTCCTAACTGTTTCAATCACTTTATTATAAAATATTTTTCTATATATATATATTAAACTGTCAAATTCCTAACTCAGTAATTTGCTTGTTCGACATCATATTGAAAATGTTAGTTTATATAAATTGAGCTCAAACTCATCTCTTTGAGTCACTATTTGTTGTCTGATACTTTTATATTCGTGGGATATTCTGTGTTTTTTGCAAAAAAGAAAAGAAAAAGAAAAAAGAATACATCATATGCTATGGGATTTGTCAATATTTTATTATTTAAAAGTGTGTGCAGGAAAATATCAAAGATTGGGCGGGGAAAAATACTTTTTAAATAGAAACGAGTTGAAATTACGTGGAGCGAATAGGACAGCTAAAGGCATGGGCTAACCACCACACGAGTGTACCCCACGTGATAAACGTTTAATCGGAATATGTAAATATAATATTCTGCTCTACAGTTTTTATATATACACGAGTCACTGCTCTATTTGCCCCTCACATGTAAATCCTTTCATGTAAATTTTACATGTTTATATATCTATTTTTATATTTTATATTGATTTAATTGAAATAACAAGATGCGTTTATTACATTCATTACCTATAACAAAGTAACTTGTTTCTTAGATGTGCACTGTAGGAAAATGTTCTCCATTGTTTTCAAAAATAATTAATAGTGCTATACAACCTCATTATTTTGATATATACTCTTTTTTATCTTAATTATAAAACAAAATTGACTTTTTTAGAGAGATTAAGGAAGTTAATTAAATTACTCTAAAATATTTTTATTTTTATTTTTTTCTCCAAACTAATTAATCTGACTAATAAACTAATATATAATTTAATGATACATATATAACATATAATATGATTATCCTTAATCCCTCTAAAAAAAAGTTAGCTTTTAGTCTTATAATTAGGACTAGAGGGAGTATATTTTTTTGAATTACAAGAATAGGTACTTTTAGCTAACATCCATACCACTAAATTATAAGGCTATTAGTTAATATACTTTATTTTCAAAATGTACTCAAACTTCCTTGAAAAATAGGAAAATATTTATATAATTTCAGTAAAATTCAAATAAATATTTAATCTGTGTAATGTATTTTGTATTTGAAAATTATATAAATTGTAAAATAAAAGCATGCCGGCCGTATATACATGAAATCAGGGTCCTTAGAGTATTAAAGGAAGGGGAAGGAATGAAAAAAATGAATATAATTAGACTAAAATTTATGGGGTAAATATTGTTACTATCAATTATGAGATTCTGATCTAATGGTGAAATAAATTGTTAGTAATGTTGATAGTAATACTAATTAATAGTAATAATATCCTATCCTAAAATTTATTAAATTTAATGAAAAATATTTGTGAAAGAATAATAAACTAAATTTAAAAGATATAAACTGATTTTTAAAATTTAGTTTATTATTCTTTCACAAATATAGATTGATCCAGGGCAGTAATAAGCAAATTCCCTAATCGGGGGGAAAAAAAAGTAATAAGGAAATTCAAATAAGCCTTAAATTTTTAAATTTTGTACGAGTTAGCAGATAAACGGTGAGATATGTCTGTGCCAAGAACGTCCAAATCGCTGATGCTGCTATGGCTGCTTCTGCAAAAGCTTCTGATTTTCCCGTGCTCTCCACGTGTCGTTTTTTTATTGGATCAGTATTAATTTATTTCCTCTTCAACTCATAGTCATTACCCAGCCACCACTCTCGCTCTCTCTCTACGCCACTTTGAACCCTCTTGTCTGCACAGACGCGCTCCCAAAATCTTCATCGGAGCACCTCAGTGGGTAGAGAGAGAAACCCACTTGTAGACACACAAACTTCACTGCAATTTTTTTATTTTTATTTTGGTTAACGACAGACTTACAAAACTTCGGCACCTTGCAAAACCTTCAAATATGAGCTCCCCGAAGCTTGTTTGAGTTTTAAAGACTCTAGCTTTCGGCGATTCTCTTGGATATATGTTTTCTGGGGCAGGTTTTTTTTATTGCGTCTATTGTAAGTTGCTTTTCCTCTTTTCCTCCTCTTTTTGTTTCTTTCGATGGGTTTTCTTGGGACGAACTGCTCTGGAAGGCCAGCTTCTGACTGAAGCAAAGCTTACTTTGACAATTTCCTTAACAGGGGTTCACTGCAAGGGAAACATGCTAATTTTGGGGTAGGAACAAGATTATTTGATTACTTTCAGTCTCATCGGTAAAAGAAAAGGTTTTCTTTTTCTTTTTCTTCCTTCCTTTTTCGTTTCCTTTCTTTCTTTTTCTTTTTTCAAAAAATCCTTGCTATGGACGAGAGAAGAAAATTATGATAATAAACTGGGGAGTGAGTGATTATCTTTTAGGGGAATTGCGATTTGTTTTGATCCATTGGAGTTGTTATTGTCCATATAGGAAGGCATATTCAGGGGAAGCTGGGTTTATTGGAATTAAAAACGCAGTATTTCTTGTGTACTTAACAATTGAAATGAGGAATTCGGGTATAGTTTAAGGTTGCAGCATGAGTTACAGCGACAGGAACAGAGGCGCTAAAGAGAGGGAATGTGAAGAATCGGTCTTGCAGAATTCGGGGGAATTAGAGTCCAAATCGGTGGGGCCGAATGGATCGATAACAACCCCACAGCTAACAATCGATGAGAATCTTCTGGTTGACCCTAAACAACTCTTCATTGGTTCAAAAATCGGGGAAGGAGCTCATGGGAAAGTTTATGAAGGAAGGTCAGTGGCAAAGACACAATCAAGGAAATTTTACAATTCGCTTTCACTGCTGGCTGTAAATTCATGTGATTATATTGGTCAGGAGACCTGTTATGGTGTTAAAAACAATAAAACATCCCTTACTCAATTTCTCGCGAAGCAGCTAACTTTGTTGGTGATTTCATATTACTAATTTCAATAACCTAGTTGACTAATTTGAAATGTCTAATTTCTTTCACTTTCAAGTCCATATTTATTTTTTCTGAGATACTGACCCCTTACGCTTGTCAAGAGGCATTGGGTTCTCTGTTTAGTGATGTAACTATCAATAGTTAGCGCAGAAGATAATATATTGCTTTGAGTCATGGATTAGTTCTATAACTTAGTGTATACACCCAAATGTTTGCTGGCAGCTAGAGTCCTGGTTTATTTAGGTGTAGACTAATCAATTTCCAGGTATGGAGATCAAATTGTTGCAATTAAGGTTCTGCATCGAGGGAGCACTTCAGAAGAAAGAGCAGCCCTTGAAAATCGTTTTGCTAGGGAGGTTAATATGATGTCCCGTGTCCATCATGAGAATCTAGTTAAGGTGAGTGCCGTTGTAAATTTGTTACAGCTGTGCCTGAAGCTGTTATTTGTTTAGTGGTTCTCATTTACTTGAGTCTAGTTATTTGACATGTGGTTTCATATTATGCAACCTGAATACTTATTCAATATTTGCAGTTTATTGGAGCTTGCAAGGATCCTCTGATGGTTATTGTCACAGAGCTATTACCAGGGATGTCACTGAGGAAATATATGACTAGTATACGCCCTAATCCATTAGACTGCCAGGTGGCTATAAACTTTGCCCTTGATGTTGCTCGGGCCATGGATTGCCTACACGCTAATGGGATCATACATAGAGACTTGAAACCTGGTACTTTTTTTCCCCTTTGCATATACTGCAATATTTGTAATGAATACTCTGTTGGTCACACATTTACTGTTTTATGTAACTCTATGGTTACAGTGGGTGCTAGTTGATGGTTCTGTACTTCTGTTCAGTAGTTGTAGAAAGCTTTGTGAAATTTGCTTTGGATATCTTTTTCTTTTTCATTATGTTTCTTTATGGCTATAAATGCCATTGTCCATGCATATTTTGATCTGTTCAATTATGGACTATTCGGATATCTTTGTTGTCGCTATGAGCACTGAACATTGTTATTGGTTTTGGTTAAAGAAAAAGATGCAAGCTTCTTTGTTTTTTGTTTTTTGTTTTTTTGGGACCAAACTTTGGTTCTTTGTTATAGTGCGGTCATTGTGAGTTGTATTTTCTTGCCGACTTTTTGTCTACTTGATCAAGACTCTTGCAATTTTCTACCCTCTCTGAAAAAGTGGAAATAGTAAAATAATAAGGTTAGAAATAATGATAAGTTCAGGTGACAAGTTTTTATAGCGTTGTTGTTACGGATTGGCCATTTTGCTCCAGATGTGACATCTTATCATAGTAGCTTCTGACATTAGTGTTATAGAATCTAGGTCTGCTTTGAGTTTCTGCATCAGTGAGTATGACTCTCTTCCTTTAACTACTTTTATTTATTTTCTTTTTTCCTTTTTGGAATTTATATGATGCAGACAATCTGTTGCTTACGGCAAATCAGAAGTCTGTAAAACTTGCAGATTTTGGTCTTGCAAGAGAAGAATCTGTCACTGAAATGATGACTGCTGAAACTGGAACTTACCGTTGGATGGCACCAGAGGTATCTTTCATTCTAGGTTTATCATTTCACTAGTAAATATCCAAAAATGTGGCTAGATGTACTGCATGGTTTGGTGCTTATCATCTTCTTTCATGAACCAAGCAGCATGGATACAGATCATGATGTTGGCATTTGCGACATGACAAAATCTAGAGTGGTCATATTTAATTTAACCTGCACATTATGTCCAATGTAAGTCACACACAGGCACACTGTTCTTTGTAAAATAAATTTTGGTATTTCGTCAAACAACAATTCATCATACCCAAGAGACCTAAATTAAAATTGTACTATAGAACAGCAATGGCATGCACAAATGGATATTTGAGCTTGGAAGTGCTGGAGTTTGCCAAAAGCTGCACACAAGTTAGAAGTCATTCTAGTTAGGGATCAGATAAATATTCATATTTCACCTCTGGTTTGATTGCCACAATTCTTGTGAGCAGATGTCATTCTAGTCTTATATCTGGTTTAATCGCCCCAATTCTTGTGAGCAGATATCTGTAATAACACAATGATATTTGTTTCTTTTCTAAGGTTGAGTGGTTTCAACTCCAATGTCAACATCATAGTTCTTTAAAATTCTTCTCAATAAATGGACCTACTACAAATATGTCAAGTAAAACAATGTACAAGTGCATATATTTGTTGAATGACTATTAGGTATTGTTTACTTCTGAAGTTCAACCCGTCACAAAGTGCATTACAAATTTGCTTGCTGCTTATGCATGTTCTCGTTACTAGGTTTTGATGACATAATATGTTTTTTCAGCTGTACAGTACAGTGACACTACGTCAAGGAGAGAAAAAGCACTACAACAACAAGGTTGATGTGTACAGCTTTGGAATTGTTTTATGGGAACTTTTAACGAATCGCATGCCTTTTGAAGGGATGTCTAATTTACAAGCTGCCTACGCTGCTGCTTTTAAGGTGAAAATGATGGTTTTAGCCTTCTCAGTTTCTTGGTTTTTGAATTGTTGCTTTAGTTTTAACAGTGTGTCTAATGTACAAGCTGCTTACTCTGCTTTTAAGGTGAACATGATGGTTTTAAACTTCAGTTTCTTGGTTTTTGAATTGTTACTTTAGTTTTTACAGTGATGTTGTGGATGATTATGATCGGTTATGCTTCACTATTCATGTCATTCATGCTTTGTGATCGAACGATTCAGGCTAATTTCTTAGCTGCCTTTTACTCGTAAGCCAAGTTTGGAAGTGAGGGATTGGATTTGTTGATAATGATGACATGTTTTGCGTGAGATTGCAGCATGAGAGGCCTAGCCTTCCAGAAGATATACCTCCTGACCTTGCCTTTGTCATACAATCATGCTGGGTTGAGGATCCAAACATGAGACCAAGCTTCAGTCAGATCATCCGTATGCTTAACGCCTTTCTCTTCACTTTGTCACCTGCACCACCCTCCCCTAGTTTGCAGGAACCTGAAAACGCTGAACCTGAGGCCGCAGCAACTACGAGTAATGGTGCCATAACCGAGTTTTCTGCCCGAAACAGAGGGAAGTTTGGATTTCTTCGCCAACTGTTTGCTTCCAAAAGGACCAAAAACTAACAGTAAGTAGTAGATTTTTGAACAGCCCCTTTTTGTTGTAGATGAGAATGGGTTTGCCATGATGAAGTACATAATTATAATTCATTTACGAGTAATCGTGGGTGGATTGAAGGCAACGAGTAGATGAGATGAATCAAGTTCCACAAAAGAATAGAATGATGTTAATATACTCTTTTTCTCCCTTTTTTGGAAAGAGTAAGGAAAAGGTAGGACTGTTGAAATCATCTAGCTGTACTTGCTGTAAAGGAACACATTGGTGGTTTAGACACCTTCTGATGATCTGATCTAAAATATCCTCTTCATTACTATGTAGCAATTTATTGTTTTTGTGATCGTGTGATGGTCAAATGAAGAATCGTGCGATAAGACAAATTATCAACTGAGTATTTGACGTTCATGTTTTCACTTAAAGGATTTGATGTAAAATGCGACTGCACATAATTTGATCTTTATACTTTCTCTTTTTTTAATAGTTAGGGTGGGTATCATTTATTTATTTGGAGTTCCAGATGACTTATTCTGTTATTCCTAGATTGTAAACAAGGTGACTTCTTGCTCATAATTATAAGGCCATGTTGACTTTTTTGAGAGAGATTAAGGAAGTTAAATAAGTTACTTATTCATATATGTCTATTAGTTTATGGGATAGGATATTGTCACTACTAATTTTATGTCACTACCACTTTTTTATCGTTAGATCAGAATCTCAATAGGAGAGAGAAATAATAAATGTAGATAAGATTCTGATCTAACGATGAAAAATTGGTAGTAACAATATCTTATCCCTTAGTTTATTAGTCAAAGTAATTGGTTTGGAGAAAAAAATATAAATATAAATACTCTAAAGTAACTTAATTAGCTTCCTTAATCTCTCTAAAAAAGTTAACTTAGTTTTATAATTAGGACCGGAGGGAGTGTTTACCAATAATATGTGAGTAATACATTTCCGGACACTTTCATATTTTATAGTGATTGATATCGAATATGCATGGAGGAAGAGGATGGAAGGAAAATAGGCACAGGTAATGTATTGCATGGTTGGAATTTTTTTTTTTTTTTTTAAAAAAAAAAACTTAGTCCGCATGAGTGTGTATCAAACTTGGGAAAGTGATTACTTTTATAACTCATTTTTGGAAATTTATGGTGGCTTTAAAGATTGCAGCTTCACCTGTCAGCATGCAAATGTGGATGTTTATGTGCATTTATGTCATGGTTGTGGGAAATGAAGTGCAAGCAATTGTGACATTTCTCATATTCTGGGTTGAAGTAGAAAAAAGCCTTACTACTGATGATGCTTATTTGAATCTCGGATGGGTTCAATTTGAAGAGATATTTCTTAAATTGCAGTTAAATGGGAAAAGTCAATTTTATTTCTAAGTCAAATATTTTATGGAATACAATTTCTTAACAAAGATCCCGATCCCGACCCAAACATTACGCTCAAGATCATCACCTCCACATTTTTGACGTACCTTCTAAGCCTTTAGTTTGACCGGGTCACTATGAATTTCCATCCAATTTTATCTTTCCTTCATGCATTCATTGCACACTGAATATTACACGTTACTAGTTTGGAAGTAAATTTTAATCTTAAATAAATATTACTAGTATAATTTCTATATTTATCATTTTTTTTCAAATTAGTTTGCTTAACTTGATTTAGTGTTGGGCATAAGTATTTTGGAGAGATTATGCTACATATGTTTTACTTAAGTTATTTATTTAACTTTCTTGATTTCTCTAAATTAAAGACAAGAAGGGTATTTACAATTAATCAATACTGGTCCATAGGATATAATATAAATATTTTTGAAGAAATGTTAAATAAGCAAGTAATTTTTCGTTTGAAAAATATATGGCTTTAGGTAAAAGTAAGGGCGTTGCTTGCTTACCTATGTCTGGTTTGTAAGTAGATCCTCTGATTTTCCCTTTTTTTTTTCATTAACTTATCAGGATTGTTGATTGAAAAGATAAGAAAAAAAAACCAAAACAATATTATAATATTTTAAATTAATTGAACGGATATAGTAATAATATAAAAACTATAAAAGATTATAGGAAAAAAAGACAATAATGTCTTTGCCGGCCTGGGACCACAGTATCATGATGGGATCCAAACTTGGATTGGAGGCACGCACGTGTTTGGACCACAGATAGACGGTCAAGATGAAGGGAAAAAAATATCCGGCAGATGCCAACATTTCCATGAGGTTGAAGTTTTGAACGTCTGAAAAAGGACTTCCAAGTTCCAAGTCAATGCCCGTTCCTCGTCTCACTACCGCAACATATTCCTTTCTCTTCTTCCGGGTACACCGTAGACATATTTTACCGTGAGAAAACCCAGGCGCCACTATTTACTGAATCCCACAAGCTCCAATACCTAGAAGCAACCGGCCACACACGATACCTGGTTAATTTCCATGGCTCTGAGATCTGTACTATTGAAATCACCTTCAATTCCCTGACTTTTCCTGGGTCAACTCCTTTCGCAAACGGAAATTGAGAGCAACGACATGAATTTGATCATTCATCCGATTCTCTCTTTCACAAGAGCTCCAACATAAGAAATCCCGTTTTTTCAGTCTGGGGATTTCCCAAAGTTATTGTGATGGACCCTCCTGCTTCGCTCTGATTACTCAGATAATATGCCTTATGGTCTTCTCCTCGACTAAAATAAATATTGAGGTTGCTGATTGTTTTTTCATGAGCTATGGGAGAGCATATGGCAGCCGTCCACACAGCTATCAGCTCTGTTCAAGCATTGGGCAAAGGCTTTGATGTGAACTTTGATACTAGGTTACTCTACTGTAAAGGACTGGCGGGGTCTAGGGTAATCGAGATTGACGATGACCACCCGAGGGACCTCCTGCTGTACGATGATTTAGTCGTTCCCGATGTTTCTAGGGACATAAAGAGCACTCAGGAGCCCGTCGGGCGTCAAAGTTCTGGAGTCTGCGGCTTCCAAGAGGTCCGAAAAATTGTAGACTGAAATAGTTCTGTTCTTGATTTATAACCTCTTTTGTGAAACATTTTCTCTCAATGGCTATTATTGTAAAAATAAATTACAATGGTCAAGTGGTTCAAAGTTTTATTAATTTGTGGAGCTTGTTGTCATCTGGCTGCAGATGGTGGAATATATAAATAAGAAGGCTGATTTACCGGGAGACTTTCCTCTTGGGAGCTTTAACTCTTCTTTTAGCTTTACTGGTTCAAAACATATTGATGCAGCGGCCACTAAAACCCTTTCTTCCGATGGCTTTTTCATTCCCCTTGCAAAGATTCAACTTACGAAATCCCGCTTTACATTGCGAGAAAATGTAAAAAAGGCTGTTCCAGTCAATTGGGATCCACCATCATTGGCCAGGTACATCAAACAAATTTATATGCAGAATTCAGAAACACATAGCTTTGAAATTTGAGTTTTTCCTGACTTTCAGTTGCATTTTGATAGCTTTATTGAAAATTTTGGGACACATGTCATTACGTCCATAACCATCGGTGGTAAAGATGTAATTTATGTTAAGCAACACCATACTTCACCTCTGTCAAAATTGGAGATGAAGAACTATATTGAGGAAATTGGAAATCAGAGGTTCTCTGACGCCAATAGCCAGACAAGTTCAGGTCAAACAAAATCCAAAGACAAGGCTAGTTCCCCTCTAATTCCTCTTACTTTTTTTGGTGATTTTTTTATAATGCTTCTGCTTCATAGTAGCAAGAAGCACATCAATTGATTACTTTATTTATATATTTTTTAGAGTGTCGAACCATTTTCATTCAATAGTCAAGGGATACACCCTCAACCTACAAATGCACCATATCTTACTGGGAAAGAGGTACCTGATTTATGTTCAATAGATTATTTAATATTCGTCTCCAATGATTTGCCTAATTTTTTGAATTTTTAAATTTATTTAAACAAATATCTTTTGAAGTTGTAATTTAGTAGACCTTGGGTAGTTGGCATTGTGTTTGCCTTTTGTGTTTTCCTGCACGAGAGTGTATGAAGTCATGGGTTCTATCCTATCTGGGAGTCTTATGTAGTCATTTCCATTATGAGGGAACCCACTCCCAATACTCCCTGCTCGTTCTCAAAGCCTAGAGCTGGTTGATACATGCACGCACACAACAATAGGACATTGAAAGTGCTGTTTATTCCCAAACATGGTAACTTCTTTAAGATCTTAAAAGGATTAAATTAATGTGATGGGATTTGTGAACTGAGTGAACCACATCCAAATGAAGCAGTTCCCAATTCCTGCACTACAACATTTCATTTGATGGCTATAATAATAACTATGACATGCATTTTTTTTTTTTTTCGGGGGTTATAATTTTCAAAAATCAATAGAGTGCAAGTGGTAATAGACTGTCATCATGCTTGCATTAAGGGGGGGACACAGTCACTGTTACAACTTTTTCTATCCATCTGTTTAAATTGATAAATGGCATAATTCTTAACTACTGACTAATGACATCTTTTATTTTATTTTTCCCCCCAAAATGACACAATCTCTTACTTTTTTCTTTTTTTTTGTAAAGATGATGTAGTTGTTTTCCCTTCTATTATCGCCCTTCATCTCTTTGACATTTTGGTTAGCATCTTCACAGGGTAATCAAAATTTGTTGAATTCTGGGTTGTGATTTATGCATCGGCATCGACATTTTAAGAAGTCATATGTACATAAAGTATTTCGTTATTGATAGTTATTTTCTAGGTCTGAGTCTGCTTTTGTACCATCAAGCTTTCTTTCTGAGTTCCTTTTATTAAAATTGTTCAGGATGTGACAGTCATTTTCAGACGGAGGGGAGGGAATGATTTAGAACAAGACCACAGTAAATGGGAAAAATCTGTTCGGGCATCTCCAGATATTATTGAGATGACTTTCTGCCCTATGACAGATCTCCTTTCTGGATTAACAGGAAAGGAGCATTTGACTCGTGCTATTGGTCTCTACCTTGAATGTAAGGACTATTCAATGCTAACATAGATGATGTAGATTCGTTCCCTGTATGTTGCGATAAGTTTAATCTAATAGTATAAATTTCACATGTACTGGACTATTTTGAACAGATAAGCCCCCAATTGAAGAACTCAGGTATTTCCTAGAGTTTCAGATTCCTCGTGTTTGGGCTCCTTTGCATGACAGGATTCCTGGTCACCAGAGGAAAGAACCTGTGTGTCCATCTTTACAATTCAGCATAATGGGCCAGAAGCTTTATGTCAGCCAGGAACAGGTATGAATCATTTGTGGCATTATCTCATGTTTTAAGGCTTCTTATCCCGTGGCTATGATGATTTCCTTATGGAGATTTAATGCCAGGAGGGCCAGGCTACATAGGGTGTTTCCTTCTATTTTGTGGATGTAGGTTACAGTTGGACGAAGGCCAGTAACTGGCATACGTCTTTGTCTAGAAGGAATCAAGATGAATCGGCTGTGTGTTCATCTTCAACACTTGGTGACGCTTCCAAAGATCCTTCAACCACATTGGGACACACATGTAGCTATTGGTGCTCCTAAGTGGCAGGGACCTGAGGAACAAGATAGTCGATGGTTTGAGCCTGTAAAGTGGAGGAACTTTTCTCATGTGAGCACTGCACCAATTGAGAACCCTGAAACCTTCATAGGTGACTTCTCTAACGTCTGCATAGTTACCGGTGCACAGCTTGGAGTGTGGGATTTTGGATCACGGAATGTTTTGTACATGAAACTTCTGTATTCTAAGTTACCCGGCTGCACAATTCGAAGATCATTGTGGGATCATAGCCTAGACAATTTGCAGAAAACTGTGACTGCTGAGAACTCTTGCAACCCTGATGACTCAGGCTCTGGTTCTAGGGAAAACATCTCAGGGAACAAGTTGGCGAAGTATGTAGACTTTTCTGAAATGAGCAAGGGCCCTCAAGATCCTCCTGGCCATTGGTTAGTTACCGGCGGGAAGCTTGGTGTTGAGAAAGGGAAAATTGTTTTGAGAGTGAAATATTCGTTGCTAAATTACTGATTCCACGATCCATATTTTTGTATGATGATGTGTTGTGATGGTTTCTGTGAGCGTAGGTTGCAGAAGTGGCAAGTTCTGTTCCCGTTGCTGCAGACTATGTTCATGCCTCATCTACATAGCTATACCTATAGCATAAAATCTATAAGAAACCACATTACGGGTTCTTACAAGTTATAAATAGTATGGCTCATTCTTCAAATTTTATGCCATGTATGAGAGCTCTCTTCTAGTTGGAGTTTAAAAAAAAAAAAAAAAAAATCTTTTGACATCGTGATATTGGTATCTTTGAAGGCTGTGAGAGTACAAAATCCTTGAATGAGAAGACGGAACCTTCTGATAAAAAAAAGAAGACAGAACCCAGAATAAAAATCGGCTATTGAACAAATATTATAGATTCTGAGGCGCTTTTTCGGTGGATTAAGATGTATTTGTTTGGATTACATTTGAGATTATAAAATTGTTTGTTTATATAAATCGAGAAAAAAAATTTCTTAGATATTTACTTCGTATAATGTAAATCATGATTAAAAAATTAATTTTAAAGACTCTAATCATTATTCTAAATAAGCACACAAGAAACCAAGTGGTAGGCAGACAGAAAAGTGGTGGCTTATTTTGTGTTTGTGGATAGATTTTGAGCACTGCTATTTGTTTCTCAAGGCTTTATCTAAGCTTTTTTTTAAAAAAAAGAAGAAGAAGAAGAAGAAGAAGAAGAAGAATCTAGCATGTGAAGCAATATTTTAAAATGAAATAATCATATTGCTAGAAAAACGCTCCTCTTTTCTATTGGTAAGAAATCGGGGGAGTAATGGTTCATAAACTTGTTAAATTAATAATTTTTGTTTTGCCAACTTTAAAATTGATAATTGATGAGGGCAGGGAGGCGGAAGCAAGGGCATTGTATACTTGGTAGCATGGGTATTACTTCAGCTGCTAAATATGGAGAGACAGAGGGGCGTAGCATAATTGACGAAGGCAGAAGGTGAAGTTAGGCATAAATAATCTTGTTATTCTTTTGCACATGGACTCAAGCAAGTTGGTCTGGTTGCTGCTTGAACTTAAAATTTTCAAAAACAGATTTTATCAGCTCACTACACTGGTTTATTGATATCTTTAGTAAAGGCAGCAGTCTGGATGATAAGGGGAAGGCGGCTGCTGCTATAATGTGTTCAAATATATATATGGAAGGGAAGGTGTGATCGGGTTTTTAATGGAGTGGAGGTTGAGGTTTTTAATTAGTGGCATTGATTTGGATCAAGATTTTAAAGGTCAAAAAATAATAACACTCCATAGTTGCTGAATGTTTTTAATTCAGTTTTTTTTATGTGTTGTGGCACAATCAGGCTTGTTTGGGAAAGTTGTGGGGCTGAAAAAGCACGGTCAAAGGAACAAAATTACGGTGGGAGTAAAATGAAATGTTTGTGTTGATTTTTTGTTAAATAAGCTTTTAGGCTAAAAAAATATTTTCAAGAAGAAATCACTAAGACTTGTTTTTCACATTGCAGAAAGGTTTCTACAACTGCCAATTCAAATATAAATCACGTTTACAATATGACTTTTATCTTGTCTCCATCGCTAATCCAAATGGGCCAATATATGTAATATATGTATGTATGGTGTTCTATAAATGGTTAAAAACTAGGGAAAATCCCCCATAGGGCTCAAGTAAAAAAAAAAAATTTATCAAAAAAATACCCAAACAAAGTTACATGTTAAAAAAAGTCTTGTGAATTTTTCTAATATTATTTCATATATTAGTAGTAGTGCAGTGGTATTGGGAGTAGTCTCCCCACCCCCTTGTATTGGGTTCAATCCCCCCAATCCCCTATCGCCTATATATTAAAAAAAAAAAACTAAATCAGTATACATTAACAACAATATCCTAACAACTAAATCAGTATACGTTAATAACTATACGTTAACAATAATATCCTAACAACTAAATCAGTATACGTTAATAACTATACGTTTACAATAATATCCTAACAACTAAATCAGTACATGTTAATAACTATACGTTAACAATAATATCCTAACAACTAAATCAGTACACGTTAATAACTATATCAATACAACGTTTTTTGAAATAGCATGAGAGAAAAAGCCCTTTCTACATCTAACTTCTCTTTAGGTCTTTTTTTGATAATATTTTTATAACTTGGGCCCTAAGGGATTTTCCCTAAAATTATGCTGCCTGCGTGAGCGTCAGAAGCATCAGCGGTGGGCTAAACAAGTTCCAATGTGAATGCCCTTTAACGGCTACTTTCACTCCGGGTGTGCCATAATGCAGACCTCCTCATGGAAGATATTTGTTCGAGCTAAGGCCAACCACTTCAATTTCACTCTCAGATTCAGAGCTGCCGGTTTTGGACCCAATTGGACCCTCCGCCGCTTCTCCTTCATCCTCAAGTTTCGCAAATTCTTCGTCTTCCGCCTCAATTCACATCCCCCAGTGCCCCGATGGCGCCTAGGGCTCCGCCGTGTGATCCATAAATTTCAATCTCCGATCACCCGAGCCGCTTCTGGCAATGGAGGATGGAACGATCAACAAACAAAGGTGAACCGATTCGCTACATTTTTATATTATATATAATCATCCCAGATTGAATTTCTTCAAACAAACCACTTCGGCCTGAAACCGGGTCTGCTTAACTGCAGGATCTGATACTTTCTGGGTTTTGGTTGTTGCTGGCATTCTTAGCTCAACTTCAGCTTATTTTGAGGAAATATTGGAAGGGAGTGTTCATAATATTACTCGCTTGCGTGGGCATTTTGGGTGTTTTGTTGATGAACAAGGGTAAGAGAACAAAACTTGTGAAAGTGAGAGGCCTTCGCAATTGCATGGCAACAATAGCTGCTTGTTCGCTATTATTCATGCTGGGCAGTTATGGGGATAGAATGGGAATAATGTATGTGGCGAAGCAAGTTTCGGAGTTAATCTCTTGATCTGTGAGTATTTATTTTGTTAACAGTGTCATCAGTTTTATTGATATTACTGCTATTCATTCAATTGGCGATTATTGAGTTTTTTTTTTTTTACCAAAAAAAAAAAAAAATTCATTACCTTGTGCTTTTTTTCGTATGTAGAAATGTTTGGAGATTTTAGAATTTAGATAGATTCTCTCTGGTAGACAGTGCAGTGAGCTGTGAGAATGAGAGTGCCAGTTTGTCAATTGCCTCCAATTGGTGAGGGAGGAGTTTGTTATATGTACTTTTAAATTAGATCTTACATGCTTTTTTTGGGGAAAATAAAGTGTGTTCACCTTAGTTGTACTTGTATGCAATTCTTGGTCATGATATATGTTAGCAAAAAGAAAAAGAAATGGAAAAATGACAAATAAATACCATATAAATTTGTAAAATCTCATAACTCCCCTGAATTTGTAAAAAGACTGAGATACTAAGGACCTATGAGGGATATACAAATTCGGTGAAATTACCTTTTGTTTTTAGTTTTAAATAAATAAAAATAAAAATTCCCTCACCTTTCCCTTCCCTTTATCACACGAACCTGCCGCCCCACCTCAATAATCATGGGCTTCCTCTCCTACAATGCTGAATCCGCAGTCACCATCCGTGATTCCCACTATTAGGACCTCAAGAAGAGGAGTTCCAACAGAACCAGGAGAAGAAATAATCACAAGCATAAGCTCGTTGAGATAAGGGAGTTTCAGTTCTCGGAGCTCCTCGCAGCCACCGGCGGCTTCTCCGCTGACAGCTTCTTGGGCAAAGGCAGCCATGGTAGTGTCTACAAAGCTGCCCTCGACGACGGCAAGCTTATCGCCGCTGTCAAAAGAACAAAGTTCTCCAAGCCTCAGGTCACTAGCCTCCGCAACCACACTGCAAACTGTACCGGTTGTGCTAATTGTACAAGCCCTGCCAAGAACGAGATCGAGATTCTTTCTTGGGTTCGAAATCCTTGCTGCTTTGTCAACCTCATTGGATTTTGCAATGACTCCAGTGGAAATCAGGTTATTTTCGTTGAGTATATGCTCAACGGTTCTCTCTATGATGCCCTGCACTCCAACACCAGATCGTCGGGTTGGAGCCGGAGGGTTCGGTTCGCTCTGTAGGTGGCAAAAGCTGTGCTGGCGCTTCACTCCTTGAATCCGCCGATGATTCACCGACACATAAAGACACCCAAAGTTCTGATCAACGAGACAAATAAGTCATTTTTTTAAAATTTATTTAAAATTAAGGGTAAAAAAGTAATTTCACCCGAATTTACATATCCCTCATAGGTCCTTAGTACCTCTCATTCTTTTTACAAATTCATGGGATTTCTGAGGGTTTTACAAATTCATATGGTATTTATTTATCATTTTTCCAAAAGAAATCCATGCTATGGGATATCGATTAGCAAGGTTGTTAAACTCACGAGTTTATGCAAACTCGTGACAGTGACGTAAATTCGTATCGTGAACTCGTAAGAGTTTACTTTTATTATTAAATAGGTATTACTAGTGTATAATTAAATAATTAAAATATAAAAATGGCAACAATTTGATTTAAGTATATTTTAAATCCAAATAATTGAAATTAAATCCATCAACATTAATCATTTATCATATTTAATAAAGAAATTTCTATATAAAGCTGCCGAGCATGATTAAATAAAAAAAGTTAACATAAGTTTAAGAATAAGTTAACACGGTTTTGTAAACTAGAAACGTAAAAACAATAAACTCGGTGTATAAACTCATGAGTTTAACTGAGTTTACATCTAGCATGAGTTTACCATTGACTCGACTCGTTTTTGTAAGCTAAGAGCGTAAAAACGGTAATCTCAGAGAGTCAACTCGTGAATTTGACAACAATGTCAATTAGTGCCCATTTGGATTAAGGATAGAAGTTGCTTTTACAACATGATTTACGGTATATGAGATAAATATGTAAGAAGAGTTTTATTTCAACTTACTAGAAAATCTAGCTTATTTGGTGATTTAGGCTTTGAGTAATTCATGATTTGATCTATATAAAATTTTAATATTGTTTTTACGTTATAATATTAATGACTTATTTGAGTTGTGAAATTATAATTAATTCCTCTATTGTTAGAAAGTGTCCAAGTTGGATATGTCATATAAATCATGGAAAAGTATTTCTCATCTTCTCCTTTACAATTTTTTCCTTGCTGCCAAATTTATTCTTAATGGATGTTAGTGTATTTCACTGTTTTGGTTCATTTGTCAAACCAACCAAAACCTCCCAAGTCCAACAGGTCTCGGGCTTTCTGAAAGTGGCCCACGTATAATAAGTGTTCAGTCCCCCGGGCCCAAATTACATACCACTTAAGGTGCTTCTTATATGCTTATACCTCTATTAGAGGTATGAGTATATTTTTTTTAAAATTTTTAAAATTTTTTATATATTGTATTTATTTAGATTTAAATTATATGCTGTTTTCTGACATGTTTTTTAGAAACAGTATCTCAAATTAATTAGTTTCCAATTCTACATTCAGAAATATTTGTCTGTAACACATCATGAAAACTAATTAATTTGATGTATTGAGTATAAAAAATATGTCAGAAAGCATCATATAATTTAAATATGAATAAATACAAAATATAAAAAAATTAAAAAAATATGTTTATACTTCTAATAGAGGTATAAGCATACAAGAAGCACCGAAACTATAAGCATGTAATGTGGACTTCAGTTAAAAAAAAAAAAAAAAAAGTATGATGAGTGTAGCACGCGTAATGGGCGCGTGGCAGACCCACAAGCTCATGCAGGAATGAGGAGAAATGCGGTGATGTGGGCCCAGGGTGTTGGGGCGAGAGCTTGTTGGGCGTTGATGTGTGCTCCGTTTCAAATCCGACGGAAGAGGAACAGAGTCAAATAGTCTTGATAGGTCTCTTTGACCACACTGGAAACATGCCTTTTTTTTAAAAGAAAATATAAAATTTCCAACTTTGACTGAATTGGCACATCTCACAACAATCAAGGTGTACTTGGTTGAAAATCGATGTGCCACGTGAATTTATTATATTGCTCATCTGATGCTTGTCCTTTTTCTACTCAACCACATACTTGAAATCAGGTCGACGTCAACCTAACCCCTCAAAACAAAATGCATCTTCATAATAAAATAAAGACTGTGGCATTAACTAGTAGTACTACTTTCGGTCCTAATTATAAGAGTTAGTTGACTTTCTTTAGAGAGATTAAGGAAGTTAAATAAGTTACTTAATCATTTCATATGTTAAATATTTTTAGATTATATATTAATTTATTAGTCAAACTAATAAATTTAAAGAAAAAAATAAAAATAAAAATATTTTAAAGTAAAAGTAATAAATCTTGTATCTTCGGCTAGTTTGAACGTATTTGATTTCTAGCCCAATAAAGAACTTATTCAGGTGTAGGAGTTTTATAATTTTTTTTCTAATTGCATAATGGCCATTTAATTTGCATTTTCAGAAATGTGTCTACAGGCTAATGTATCCTAAAAATGAGATAAATAATCGCTTAATTTTTTTTTAATCATGAAAAATGATGAGTAAAACTCTAATTTCTCATAATGCTGCGTTGGTAATGATACTAGTATTTCTTTAATAACTAATTAAAAATATTATTTTTTGTCAATAACTAATTAAAAATATGAGTTTCAATAGGTTTGACTATTTGACCACTGCTCGTTGGGGGCTACATTTCCGCTTTTAGACCATCTCTCTCTCTCTCTCTCTCTCTCTCTCTCTCTCTCTCTACAGTACACTTTCATTACTCGCTCTACTTCTCTCTCAATATTCATCACTTCTCGGCCTTTGCAATCTGATTTATTTGACTTCATAAGGAATTCTTCTTCAGCGAATCGAAACCACAAAAGTTTCAGTTTCCATCCATTTTGCTTGCCGCTGTTGATTCATAAATTTTTGCATGAGCTGCGTCCTCACAGGTTTGTTTTGTTGATGTTCTTCCTTTCATTTTGATTGTTCTTATTTGAGCTTTTGTAGGTCGTCGAAATTTTGTTTCTCAGCTTTTTCTCCCCCCTCTCTTCACATTTGGCTGCTCTTTCTGGTGTGATCTATTGTCTGTTTTTTTTGGTTCGTTTGCTGCTTTATTTACTGTTTTCTCTTATCTAGCCGATTTCTGGTGCGATAGTTTTGACAGTATGAACAAATCATTTGAACTAGCAGTCTTTAACATTTTTTCCATTAAATAGTTAATCTTAAAATAAAGAGATTTTTGTAAAGATTCTTTCGTATTATGGATCTAAATTCATTTGGCTGCTCTTGGTTGTTTGTGTTTTTTGGGACGCTGTGTATGTGAAGCTCATTACTATCTTGCATTTGAGTAGCTTGGTTCATTAGCATAAAGCATATTGACCGCTTGTTTTTTTTTTGGGGGGAGATTTGCCAGTATGATGGGAAATTTTGAGTAATTTATTATTCTTTTCTCCCGGGAATGTGATTGACACTATTGCTGAGAGGATGTTTACTCAGTGATCAGTCGATCAGATTTTCTACTGGGGACACTTGCGATGATTTGCTTTGTTGGCAACTGATGCATAATTGTTCATGAAATGAGAGGCTCGCTGGTTGCAGGAGCTAGTGGTGATGGTAATGTAAAGAGATAAAAGTGAAGATAATAAGAAAGGATATATAATCAAATGTGTGAATTCGATTTTTAATTCGCATCTCTAGAAATATCAATTTTTCTCGTCATTACTTTGCCCTTTCTTTATGATGGGACAGTACCAAGTGTATCCTTCATATTGAAGGTAATCGAAATTACATAAGATAATTCTTCGCATCGAATCTTTCTTCTTGGATGGAATTCCACATAATTCTTTTACTAGAAAACCATAACAATACTATTGTGAATTGTCGAAATTTTAACATGCTGAGCTGCACAAAGTTTGAGGAGTGACTTAATTGATATACATATATATTTTTCTGTAAAATACACAGTTTTATACGACAGACAAGCTCTCTTGACGGGATGGGGTGTTTTACAGTCTTAAAGAGTAAGAAGAAGAAGTCCGAGCAGATCAAGAATGTGAAACGGGTCAACCATAAAGAAAATTTCCCAGCTGCAGTTCTACCTGAACCTCAAACTCATACGCCCTCACTGCAGTCTGCACCTCCTAGTTTTAGGACCAGAGTGAAACCCATTCAACCCACTAATAACATCACCTACAGTAGAATACGGGCATTATCGGCTCCATCAACTCTTGATGCAGCTGAACAAGATGCTTTGGCATCTGATGAGTATGACGAACAAGATGAGTCAAATTACCGGGCTGGATCATTAAAGGAGCAGCGTTCATCCAGTCCACAACCTTTACCTCTTCCATGTCCTCAATCTGGTGGTTCATTAAGGGCAATGGGTAGCTTTAAGTTGGGCACAGCTAGTGGTCCTCTCTATGCTTCGGGTCCTTTGCCACTGCCACCTACCGGATCACTTCGAAACTTTACATATGAAGAAATTTCTGCTGCTTGCCAAAATTTCTCTTCAGAGCGGTGCATGTCAGAAGGTCTTTCTTCCACCATATTTAAAGCTTCTTTCGGTGATGAGGCTTCAAGTTCAAAGAGGTTTGAAGCCACTGTCACTCGCCTTCATCCATCTGCTCAGGTATTTGAGTTTCCATACCTGATTACTTTCATCTCTTGTTAGCCTTGTGCCTAGAGTTTGCTCGGATATTATCTTAATGTCAGATGCCTCTTTACCAAGGACACGGAAATATTTCTTGCATCATATTCAAAATATGAAGTGTCAAATATTTTTACATGTTGTTGGATTTATATGATGTGTATAACAAGAGCCTCATATTTTGGTCTGTTTGAATTCATTGGGCACAAGAGGCAGGGATACTATAACAAGCACCTATCGGGTGAAGCTTTCCGTTTAGCTAGAACTCTACATCCAACCTGCTTTTGATAATTCGTGTCTGAACCTTGCTTTGCTTGCTATGCTACTTGGTTGTTTCCCCTCTGTTAGAACTTAAACTCCTACTTGTGTCCCATTTGTTTTATTTTCCCATTCTGAATATAAATGCTCAATGACTTTATTCATGGTATGGTCAAATGTAATTATTGATTATTATGGGCTTGTGCTGAGTGACTTACGTTTTCTGTCTGCTTTCAGGGCTTAAAGGAATTCGTGAATGAGGTTAATATTATTGCATCCTTGCAACACCCAAACCTTTGTAAATTGCTTGGTTTTCATGCATGTGAGGGCTCAGAACAGAGAATGTTGGTCTCTGAGAGGCTATATCATGGAAGTTTGGACCGCGTGTTGCTTGGGAGATCTGATGGCCCACCTATTGATTGGAATACAAGAATGAAAATTGCTTTATGTGCTGCACAGGGTCTTACTTTCTTGCATGAAGAAGGGCCTTTCCAGGTAATGAACCAGTTATGGCTTAGTCTGGTGTAAAGTTTTTATCCATCAAGTTAAATTGAAGCTCCTCTGGTGATAACGTTCTTGTTTGGACACATTTAAATGTGGAGCTCAGATCTCCACCTGTTAAAGTTGTTATTTTTCATAAGAGGCTGTTCTTTGAACCCATTTAACATCTGTTTTTGATTATGTCTTTCGTTTTCCATGTTTGCAGGCAATGTATAATGAATTTTCAACTGCCAATATACAGATTGACAAAGATTTTAGTGCAAAGCTTTCAGGTTATGGTTGTGTAGGACATATTCCTGAGGAAGAGGTTTCTAGCAATTCAACGGCAAGTTCTTGACTTCAGTATTTTATTTTTCTAATACATTGGATTAATGTCTTGTTCAGCTTGTATTTTTATTTTTTTTCCTGTCTTCAGTATTTGGTCCATCACTTTTGTTCTCATTGATTCTGTTCATAAATTTCCTAATGTACAGGCTGTTGGAAACCTATCTTTAGAGACTCTGGAAAGAGGAATGCTAACTCCAAAGAGCAACGTTTGGAGCTTTGGAATTGTTCTTGTGGAGTTACTTACGGGAAGAAAGAATCTTGACAGCCGTCACCCCAAAGAAGAGAGGAATTTAGTGAAATGGAGCCGGCCTTTCCTGGCTGATGATTGTCGACTGTCATTGATCATGGATCCTCAACTTAAAGGCCGGTTTCCTTCCAAGGCAGTAAGGGCAGTATCTGACATTGCGCTGAGATGCCTTCAAAATGAACCATCAGAAAGACCCACCATGAGAACTGTAGTTGAGCATCTGAGAAAAATACAGGATATGAAGCAGTCTTGCCGGTTTCCACTACAAGAGCCTGCAGCAATTTCCAGAAAACAGATGTCAAGGTCACCAAGCCTCAATGGTATGATCAGTCCTGCGCCTAGACTGAGTTTCTCACCATCACCGCTGCCTTCAGCAGCCGGAGCATCTATTTCACCTCCAAGATGGTCTGGCGTGCCCCTCTTGCTTCCTCCCCTTGCTTGTTCCTCCTCCACCATTTCATTGGAGGAGCTTGATCGCCAAGAATCCCGCAAGTCATCTTCCTCTGTCTCCAGGAGGGCTAGTGTGGAAGGATTTTGATTGTTCATAATGCTCATTTTCTTTTGGTTTCTTTTAATTATTTGTTTATTTTTTATGGGTTCTCCCACCTTTTCATTCCTCAGTATGTTCTTTTGTAGATAGTTGGAAGGTTGACCTGACTGACTCACTGGGTTGAATTAGTTGCCCGTCGTACATATACGAATTTTCATTTTGTCTCGCATTCTGTTTCTTCCCCTCGCCTATTATTGCAGTGGGTGACATGAAAGAAACATTGCGGATTATTATTAGGGAAGGTAACATTTGATGATGAGGTCTTTCAACCTCTTGGCCTCTCTAGTTCACCGCAGGAAACAGATTTAAGCATATAAAGAGCCAATGCAAACGAAATACAGATTTCTTTGCAAGTGAAAAAATATTTGACATGAGATATGCGTTATAAGGCATAGCCATTGATGCTTAATGTATGAATATGTAACACATCGAATGTTACACATATTAAAGATTTTGAGATTTAAGTTTTGAATATATATATATATATATATATATATATATATATATATATATATATAAATCAATGCCTGAAAAATAAGTATATATATAAAAGTTTTATAGCTACAAACAAAGAAAATTGACTTTTTTTTCTCTCTGAAAAGGAATAATTAGGATCATAAAGTACCATAAATCTATTAATAGAAGGGAAAATCGTCTAAGACTTGTTTATTGTCTAATGCTACCTCAAGTTTTTTAAAAGACCTTGGTCCTTTAGGTGAATAGATATAAGGATTAAATGACTAAATTGTCTTTTCAGTAAAAATCTTCTCTTCATGCAATTCATCTCCCTTATATGCAAATGTCTTTCATTGTGTTATAAAATTAAGCTAGAATATACAAATTCTTATATATACAAATGATATTCCCCACCTCTAATTCATCTTTGCTATGTGCAATAATATACTTTTCCTTATATGGTAAATTTTCTTTATGTGTAACTTAATTTCCGTTATATGCAATTTATCTTCCTATGTACAAATTTCTTTCCTTTCTTTCAAAATTAAGTCTTAATGTGTGATGAGCTTACTTTCGTCGCTAAAGCAATCAATTAAACTAGGTTCTAATTAATTATGCAATATAGGGTCAACCTAGGTCATTCTCCCAAGGAGCAAGTTGTGGGTTTTTCTTAAGGTTGAATTTAGGTGATGAAAAATGCAATAAAATAAAACTAAATGTAAGATGATAATGATTCTAAAACTTATATAAGAATGGAACTAATCTAGATGAGAATGCAAATTTGGGGTTTTTGTTTTGGGAAAAAAATAATCAAAATTTAAAAAGAATGTTAAATAAAAGTAAATCAACCAAATTATGAAGATGAAGGGGACAACTCAGGAATTGCATGGAGTTAACTTTCTTAGCCCAAACCAATTAATTAGACCAAAGGAAGATTAATGAAAGATTGGAATTAATGATTTTAATCAACTAATTGAAACATGGGAAACCCTCAAGTTCAATAACACCTAAGCCATTAGAAAACTCATAATGGAATACGTGCTAGTTAATTAAACTCATTAAAACCCAGTCACAATTAATTTCTAAATAATTTTGGAATCTTGTTCACAATCGTCCAATTAAACAACTAAACAATTTATCAATCTAATTAAACAATTAAATCGATAAACCCAATTGACAATCAAATTAATAATGAAAACTCAATTATTAAATCAATTGACAATCAAAGGGTTTGCAAACAAAAATCCCAGCAAATATGTTCAAATCCAAATTATCGAATAAATCTGAAATAAATGATATGTTTACAATCTAAAACTAGATTGTTCTCAAGAAAGCAAATTGAAACTATCTAAAACTAAATAATTTCAAAGTCTTCAAACAAATCGATAAAAGGAAAAACACTCCCTTGTGATCTTCAAATGTAGAACCCTAGGCTCTAGTTTTCTCCATGCTCCTCCCGAGTTGCCTCCTCAAGGAGTTTACGCTGCCATAAGTTTATTATCTCCTCCCAGCATCAAGCACTCCGTAAAAACCATAAGGAAAGAATGAGAAGAATTATTGATTAATTCAATCTCTTGGTCAGTGCGCATCCACAGGTAATTGATGAATAGAGAATTCAATAGAATTCAAGAAGGTGGACCCCGCGAGTGGAAGAAAGAATGGAAGATTGAATCAATTGATCAAGGAATCAAAACTTTTCTACGTGTTGCGTGTCTGCCTCTCAGCATCGCGGCTCTCCAAGAGAGCGTCCCTTTCCTATTGGTGGCTAGGTTAATTTATAGGATGAAGAGAGGGTTTTTGGGTACCAATTTGAGACAATTAAAATTCCAAAGGCCCAATAAAATTCCACCATTAGATCTTCTTTTAGCTTCCAAGGTTAATTCTGCATCGTAGGATCTTCCAATATGCTTTTCTTTATCCTGCAAGAATTAAATAAAATCGTGATCTATCATATATTTAGAAATATTATTTAATCACAATATCTCAATCAGAATATTGAAAATTTAAGTCCAATAATCTCATAATTAATTCTGATTTATATTATTTCCTAAAATAGGCTAACAATCCAAATATTGTCTAATAAATCCAAATTAGCCTAAAATAGTCCCCAAAATAAATAAATAAGGCGGGATAAAATATATTAAATTGAGATTTATCAACTCCCCCACACTTATCATTTGCACTCCTGGGCAAAACAAATCAAAACCAAGGGAGAACAACAATAAAAAAACAAAAACAAAACAAAAGCAAACTAAAGCTTCAAAAGTGAATGTTCCAACCACAAGCAAAAAGTAAACAAAAGTATTTCAGCACCTCTCATGTCCAAGTGATCTTCTCCTAACTTAAGAAAGCAAACATCATAGCAATTTACTTGACAAAGGGGAACCTAAGCTAGAAATCTCTTACCAAGGATAATGTGTATGTTACTCTTCACTCAAAAGTGTATAGGTTTGTGTTTACGCTCAACTCATCCCTATCAAATACTCTTTCCATAGGCTTGACAAGAATCTAAGTTCTCCACCGCTAATAAAGCAAGTGTATTCATAAATCCAAAGGACTTTTATTAGGTTGTAATGGGGCTAAGGTTAAGAAAGAAAGGGTATGGTATTTGGAAAAACAAAGTTGAATATCTTAAAAGATGAAGAGAATGATACAATAGAGGATATGGGATGCAAGAAACCAAACTAAATCTGAACTGAGTCATAATTCATCTTTTCTTTTTTTTCTTTTCTTTTTTTTCCTCTCTCTTTTTTCTTTTTTTTTCTTCTCTCTCTTTTTTTTTTTTTGCTTCCTTTTTCCAATTTTTTTCAACTCTTTTTTTCCAATTTTCCTTCTTCTTTTTTTTTTTTTCCATTTTTTTCTTTCTTTTTCAAAATAACATACCATATTTTCCATAATAACCCAATTCCTAATAATTTTTCCGCATGTTCTTCCATCCAAAAGAGATAAATACAATGCTCTTCAACTCTCAAGACATTCAAAATGGTAGAGTTTTTTTTTTTTTTGGGCTATAGGTGTAGACAAAATGGAAAAATAAATAAATAAATAGGCTCAAAGGGCTAAACAAAGGATATATGCATGGAAATGGTAGGCCTTTTGGCTTATCTGGCTAAAATGAAATGAATGCCTTTATCATCTTTATGAATACTTATGCATAAAATGCAGCCTCAAATAAGATTCAAGTCAAGTTCTAGATCAAGCAAAGAGATAGGGGTACACACTAAAAAAAATATATATATGCATTAGGCTCAAAATCTCACTAGGAATATGATCACTAGCCTAAATTCACCAAAGTCAAATTCATTGCCACTACGTTCACCAACTCAAAACATGATCAATCACTTTTCAAATTAAGAATGCATCACACTAAAGTTACTAAAAACTTGTAGTTTTCACATTAAAATTTTTTATTTCTTTTCTTGAAAACAAGGAACAAAAACCAAAGTAAAAACCAAAATATTTTTCTTTTTTTCATTTTAAAAACAAAAAACAAAAACCAAAAGCAAGAACAAAATCCCTCCCCCACACTTAAATCATGCATTGTCCTCAATGCAAAATATAGGTCTAGCCAATAACAACAAGCAATGCAAGTGAAAGAGTAAGGAAGGAATACGACCAGACTATTAAAAGCTTGGAGGTCCAAATGAAGTAGCATAACTGGCTTCTCTCCTTTGTCTGGTTGTAAGTCACATGAAAGCACAAGTGTTGTCTTCTTTTGATGTTCAGCAAACATCTCCTTTTTAAAAGTCCGCAAATAACATTTCAGCTCAAGTATAGAAGGTGTTTGGATAGGAGGAATCAATCCATGTACCTGCATAAAATCATAACTCCAAGCAGTATCTTGTCCCACATAAATAATAAAATTTGATTGATCAAGAATAAAGGAAGATCCCAAAAGAAATTGACCAACAGAAAGTAGTGGAACTTCCAGATATTTTGGACAACCCACAAAGTCAATATGACTCTCCTCAGTAAGAGTCAAATTCTCTAAAGAATGAGTTAAGTGATCACTCGAAATGGTCTCACTATGCTTGCTCAAATCATCACTCAAGACAAATTCTTCCTGTGAAACATCATGATTTAATATGGTTTTACCCTCTAAATCTATATCTAAATCAAGGCTTCCCCCACACTTATCTTTAATAGTATCCCTACTAACAATAGTCATGTTAATATCATAAGTAGTATCAATAAAATCAATAGAGATATTACTTTCATCATTCAAAGCATCATCATGATTAGTGTTAAGCAGGGTGTCTTGAAAATCAATAGTGTCAGGGGAGTCAACAATTTCTTCATCAACTTCCTCATCAGAATCAATAGAATTTATAGGATCAGAGGTATGAGAAGAAGTATCAATGCATGCACTACAAGATTCAGTATAATTTAAGTCAACAGAACTAGTCAATTCAGGAACAGCATCAGTGCATGCATACTCAGCTAATGTACCAATCATCTCATCATTTGAAGTGGTAGAAGAAAAAAGTGATGAATCATTAGAGGGTGAAAGTATATTACCACATGGAAATTCACTTTGAACTTCTAAATCTTCACTCAGGCGATTGTTAATTGCATTTGACCACTCCCTGATTTGAGTGCCTCGAGCTTCAAGCTGCTCTCCATTTTTTTGAAGGAGTTCTCCCCTTTCTTGAAGGAGTTTCATCATAACGTCTAGCTTGTTTGATAATTTTAAATGCTCGTCATGAACTGGAACAGTTTGATTGACATATCCAAAATTTGAGTGATCATGCCATCCAGGATTATATGCATTTGAATATGGATCATATATATGCCCAACTTGAGTCATGGGTCTAGAAGGATATATTGCATTGTAAGATTCAGCTCCATCATTCAGGTAGGGGCAAAAGTCAGTAGCATGAGTGGCTAGAGAGCAAATAGAACAGAGTGGCCCTATTAAAGCAGAAGACATAGGCTGTGGGGTAAAAGTAGTAAAAGGCCCCATAGGATTGTCCATATTAGAAGAATTTTGCATATGGGACATAGCCAATTTTTCCACAGCAGATGCAAGCCTATCAATTTTGCTCTCCAGGCGAGACTCATAATTAGAAGAAAGCGATCCCACCTCAGATATCTGCTCAACACCATAGTCATAATAATAAGGCACAGAAGTATAATAGTTATTTCCATAAACTGAAGCATGCCAAGCCATAATATGGGGGATCAAGTTCAATTTTTCAAGAGTGGATTGGATCCAATAAACAACTACCTAAAAAAAAAAAATCACCTAGAAATCAAACCTAAAGCCTAACCATTGCTCCCCGGCAACGGCGCCAAAATTGATGAGCTTACTTTCGTCGCTAAAGCAATCAATTAAACTAGGTTCTAATTAATTATGCAATATAGGGTCAACCTAGGTCATTCTCCTAAGGAGCAAGTTGTGGGTTTTTCTTAAGGTTGAATTTAGGTGATGAAAAATGCAATAAAATAAAACTAAATGTAAGATGATAATGATTCTAAAACTTATATAAGAATGGAACTAATCTAGATGAGAATGCAAATTTGGGGTTTTTGTTTTGGGAAAAAAATAATCAAAATTTAAAAAGAATGTTAAATAAAAGTAAATCAACCAAATTATGAAGATGAAGGGGACAACTCAGGAATTGCATGGAGTTAACTTTCTTAGCCCAAACCAATTAATTAGACCAAAGGAAGATTAATGAAAGATTGGAATTAATGATTTTAATCAACTAATTGAAACATGGGAAACCCTCAAGTTCAATAACACCTAAGCCATTAGAAAACTCATAATGGAATACGTGCTAGTTAATTAAACTCATTAAAACCCAGTCACAATTAATTTCTAAATAATTTTGGAATCTTGTTCACAATCGTCCAATTAAACAACTAAACAATTTATCAATCTAATTAAACAATTAAATCGATAAACCCAATTGACAATCAAATTAATAATGAAAACTCAATTATTAAATCAATTGACAATCAAAGGGTTTGCAAACAAAAATCCCAGCAAATATGTTCAAATCCAAATTATCGAATAAATCTGAAATAAATGATATGTTTACAATCTAAAACTAGATTGTTCTCAAGAAAGCAAATTGAAACTATCTAAAACTAAATAATTTCAAAGTCTTCAAACAAATCGATAAAAGGAAAAACACTCCCTTGTGATCTTCAAATGTAGAACCCTAGGCTCTAGTTTTCTCCATGCTCCTCCCGAGTTGCCTCCTCAAGGAGTTTACGCTGCCATAAGTTTATTATCTCCTCCCAGCATCAAGCACTCCGTAAAAACCATAAGGAAAGAATGAGAAGAATTATTGATTAATTCAATCTCTTGGTCAGTGCGCATCCACAGGTAATTGATGAATAGAGAATTCAATAGAATTCAAGAAGGTGGACCCCGCGAGTGGAAGAAAGAATGGAAGATTGAATCAATTGATCAAGGAATCAAAACTTTTCTACGTGTTGCGTGTCTGCCTCTCAGCATCGCGGCTCTCCAAGAGAGCGTCCCTTTCCTATTGGTGGCTAGGTTAATTTATAGGATGAAGAGAGGGTTTTTGGGTACCAATTTGAGACAATTAAAATTCCAAAGGCCCAATAAAATTCCACCATTAGATCTTCTTTTAGCTTCCAAGGTTAATTCTGCATCGTAGGATCTTCCAATATGCTTTTCTTTATCCTGCAAGAATTAAATAAAATCGTGATCTATCATATATTTAGAAATATTATTTAATCACAATATCTCAATCAGAATATTGAAAATTTAAGTCCAATAATCTCATAATTAATTCTGATTTATATTATTTCCTAAAATAGGCTAACAATCCAAATATTGTCTAATAAATCCAAATTAGCCTAAAATAGTCCCCAAAATAAATAAATAAGGCGGGATAAAATATATTAAATTGAGATTTATCAATGTGCAAATTATGCTTTGTGCAAACAACATTTTCTTAGTGCAAATGGTCTTCCTGCAACGTCCTTCATTTTACTTAATAAAATAACTATATTTTGTGTTTAATTAGTAACTTAATAGTGCTTCAACGTTAAATAAAATATTCAAATAAACCAGAATATGCAAAATGAGCCCTAATGTGGCAATATACAATCATCCAACGTATACCAAAAAATGAAAGCACTACTGTTAAAAGAAGTAGTCTAAGCTTCCGAAGTCTTCCTTGATGGACCTGGACGGGAACTATCACCTAGAAAAATGTGGTAACCATCAATTCAACTCATTATGAGTACTAATATGTGCTAGTGAGGTGCCATGTGGAACAATTTATATAACATAGTATTTTAAAAAATAATATATATAATTTGCTAATATCCACATCATAAAAATTTCGTATCAAAAATTATGTATCACAGTTTTTATTAACACAATTCCCAAGATACCTCCCACCAATCCATCCGAACTACCTTATTTCCTCCGACTAGACCCATGGGTTAAGTTACATCCATTTTACTGGTTACTCAAAAGCTCACTGGTCATGTGATGAGGATCGGCCAAAATCCTCAGAGCACATGTCCCAGACCATGGGTCTTTCCCCCTCATTGAACTAACGGGGTCTCGTACGCCCTCATTGAACTAGTGGGCCAGTCCCTCATTGAACAGGTGGGACAATATAAAGCCAACCATCATGCATTAATGGAGGCCTCACTACGTGGTGGAATATATATTACTTCATTTCCTCCTAATTCAACCCTTCCCATAATTATCATAATAAATATCATAATATTAAAATTCTCAATTCTTATACATAAATAAATATGTGCAAATATTTCATAATTCAAATCATAAGATTCCACAAGGCAATTTCTAATAAGATATTCATAACTATTTCACAAAATACTCACAAACAACATACTAATACACATAATAAGTAGAAAATGGTTACCTCTCGCCGAAGCTAACTATTATTATACTACTCCTAATCCAAGAGCTCAAACACGCGCCAAAAATCAATCTACCACAACCAATTTACTAACCATTATTAACTTTTTCAAACTCTACATAATTAAAATTGTAATTTATAATTTCATAAAAATATACAAAATTTAATAATGAATATTATTAAAATAAAAACTGAAAATAACAGTTTGGCATATACATTTTTTTAAATGATCGTCTAGTCCTGCAGATTTCAGAACTGACATAACGGTCCTTCAAATTTCAAAACTAAAATAATTAAAATTTCAATAATATCTTTATTAAACCAGAGGCTATTCCAATACGTGATCAATACTTTAAATTAGAAGTTTAATAAATACCATTTATCCTATAATTATGCTTTATTGTATTACATATAATGTTTCTAAAAATTCCAATATGTATATATGTATCTTGACTCTTTACACAGGACTTTTCTAGAAAATTTTTTTGATTAAACTTTGAAAATTCACCATTAATTCTACAAAAATCTAAATGAGGTGCTTCCAAAAGCTAAGTGTTCCTTAGTATGTCTACTTTCACAGAAAAATAATACCAATAGCCATAAAATATTATATCATTTAAAATTCAAACATTGTCTAGAAAACTTTCTAAAATTGTGACTCAACTTCCAAAAATCATATCACGAGTTACAAACCTCTGTTTAGGGTGATCCAAAGTTCTTTTTAAAGATTAATATGTGTACTATCAACAATCAAAATTTCATGCAATATATCAAAGGTTTCATATTCCAAAACCATGCCATAAAATGATCACTATTCCTGGAACACAAAATTCGTCTAGATTTTTGGTTAAACTTCGGAAAATCATATCTCCCTTTTTACACGTCCGATTTAGGTGTTTTTTTGGCTTTTTGGAAAGGTTGAGATGTCTACTATCTACTGTAAGAATTTCAAGGAGAAACTCAAATGTTTTCCATTTCAAAAACGAGGCTGAAAATTACTATTTACTTCTGAAACTGACATTTTCCAGTTTTCAGTGTCTAACTTTGAAAAATCATAACTCTCAATCTACAAGTCCGTTTTGTCTGGGGTTTTGCTCGTTTTGAACCTTGATGAGTCTATTATTTACTATAAAAATGTCAAGGAAAAAAGCAAAGGTTTACTTGGTCATAATTGCCACGACATTTTCTTGCTCCAGAGGCATACCAGAAACTTCCAGATTTTTAGCTCAACTTTCAAAAATCATAACTGGAGTTATAGACCTCCGTTTTGGGTGTTCTTTGGCTCGTTGGAAATTTTGAGACGTCTACTATTTACTGTAAAAATTTCAAGGAAAAACACAGATGTTTTCCATTTCAAAATCAAGCCCGAAAGTTGCTGTTTACTGGAAGTGCAGAAAAGTTCCAGGTTTTTGGCTGAACTTTGGAAAATTATTAATCTTATTATACACGTCTTTGGCTGGGTTTGGACTCGTTTTAAAGGTTAAGATGTCTACTATCTTCCATAAAAATTTCGTGCAAAAACTCAAACGTTTTCCATAGAAACAGATGCATGCAAGATTCTCTGTTTTTAGTCCGAAAAACAGAGGTGTTTTTCATTTCTGTTTTTCTCTTGATGGAGTGGATCAGGCCAAAAGGAAACTGAAAACACGTGTTACTAATCCACCACAAACTTACATTATAAGCTGCCTATGTACACATATATATAGGCAGTAGAAAGTCAAAATATATCCTGAACACAAAAATAATAAATAATTACTATCTAATTCTTACACTCCCCCTCAAGTTGGGAACTCTATACTTAAAAGTGCCCAACTTACTAAGAATGTAACTATGTTGCGGCCCTCCTAAGGCTTTTGTTAAAAAATCTGCGATTTGTTCTTCAGAATGTACATGCTCAAAAACAATCATACCAGCTAACAATTTTTCCCTAACAAAGTGGCAATCAATTTCAATGTGTTTTGTACGTTCATGGAAAACTGGGTTGGTTGCTATATGAATGGCTGAACTGCTATCACAATGCACCTTTATTGGCTTAACATCTGGGACATGCAACTCTTTAAGCAACCCGATAATCCAAGTCAGCTCCGCTATCACCATTCGCAATGCTCTATACTCGGCTTCAGCTGAAGATATGGAAATGGTGGTTTGCTTCTTTGATTTCCAGCATATTAGGCTGCCCCCCATCTTCACAAGAAAGCCTGTGACCAAGCGTCGTGTATCAGCACAAGCGCCATGATCTGAATCACAGAAACACTCCACCTTCAAGGTGCTTTCAGATGAAATGTAGACTCCTCGACTTGGAGAGTCCTTTAAATACTTGACCAACCTCAATGCAGCTTTCAAATGTGACTCTTTGGGCTCTTGCATGAATTGACTCAACGTCTGCACAGTAAAAGAAATATCAGGTCTAGTCAATGTCAAGTAAAGCAACTTACCATCTATACATCCCAGCATCATCCACAAGGGGATCCTTCTCTACTGGTGCAGCGGATAGCTTGAGGTTAGGCTCCATAGGTGTCATCACAACCTCTAATTCATCTAGACCTGTTTGATCAATCAATTCTGTAGCATACTTACGTTGATTAAGAAGTATACCATGCTTGGATCTCAAAACTTCCAAACTAAGAAAGTATTTCAAGGTACCCAAATCTTTGATTTTAAATTGGCTATGAAGAAAAGCTTTTACCTCATTAATAGCTTTCAAACTACTCCCTGTAATCATTAAATCATCCACATAAGCAAGTACAAGTACCAATTCAGTACCATTTTGCTTTTGAAAAAGTGTATAGTCATGCTTACTTTGTTGAAAACCGCCTTTAATCAAAGATTGAGTTAATTTTTTCATTCCATTGTCTTGAAGCTTGCTTCAAGCCATATAACGATTTTCTAAGTTTACAAACCTGATTGCGGTCGTTACCTTTAGTAAAACCTTGAGGTATAGTCATATAGACATCCTCATGTAAATCACCTTGCAAAAAAGCATTGTCCACATCTATTTGATGAATAGGCCATTTATGTATAACAGCAAGTTTCAAAACAGTCCTAATAGTCACTATTTTTACCACGGGAGAGAATGTTTCATAAAAATCTATTCCTTCCTTTTGATTATATCCTTTAGCAACTAATCTTGCCTTGAATTTATCTAAAGACCCATGTGCCTTATACTTAGCCTTAAAGACCCACTTGCATCCAATAGCTTTCTTTCCTTTTGGTAAGTTAACTATAGTCCAGGTCTTGTTGGCTTCTAAAGCGTTAATCTCATTATTCATTGCTTCCATCCATCTAGGATCATTTGATGCTTGTTCATAAGTTTCTGGTTCAATTTCTTTGTTAATACCAAACAGAAAACATTTATATGAATCAGATAAATCATCAAGAGCAACAGAAGAAAACAAGGTAGCATCATTTTGTAGGTCATTTTCAAGACCAGAGGGAGGTTGATTGCTGTTAGAAGGCAAATGTTCACACTTATAGTCTTTAGTCCATATAGGAGGCTGTCTATTTCGAATAGGCCTATTATTCAAAGAGGTAGATGGGATGGAATCATTTTGAACAGGTGCTGAATTATTCGGCACATATACGTTATGCTGGACAGGTTCAAAAGAATCCATGTTATAACTAATAATGAAAGGATCTGCAATGTTTTTATTAAGGACTCCCCCTTGATTCATACTATGGGCATCACAAAAGGGAAATTTATCTTCAACAAATACAGTATGTCTAGTAATAATCAAGGATTTAGTTTTAATGCTATATAAGATATAACCCTTTTGAGTTGTTGGGTATCCAAGGAAAACACAAGGTTCAGCCCTTGGCTGAAACTTGTCACTGCAATTCAAATTAGTAGCAAACGCTAGGCACCCAAACACCTTTAAGTGATTCACAATTGGAGATTCATTATACAATAAGTCATAAGGTGTAAGATAATCAAGAACTTTAGAGGGAGTTTTATTAATCAAATATGCGGCAGCTCTAATGCCTTCTCCCCAAAACTTAACTGGCAAATTAGATTGAAACATGATACTTCTAGCAACATTTAAGATATGTCTATGTTTTCGTTCAACGACTCCATTTTGTTCAGGAGTAAAAGGACAAGAAGTTTGATGAATAATACCCTTTTGATCAAGATATTGTCTTACCTCATGGTTCACAAACTCCTTGCCATTATCAGTTCTCAAGGTTTTGATTGCAACAGAAAAATGATTATCAACATAGGAAATAAATGTTTTCAGCAATTTAGGAACGTCTGATTTATAATGCATCAAGAAGACTCATTGATAGGGAAAAACTTTGTATCCTATAAACTCCGCAAGTGTACGGGTCGTACTAAGTAATAAAGAGTGAGTAAGATATCGTTCCCACGAGGACTTGGTATCACAAACTTCGGTTAAGCATCAATCTCACAAATTCGTTTAAGTTGAGAAAACCAAAATTGAATTTAATTAAGAAAAAGAAAATAAACTAAAATTAAAATAAACAAACCACCACAATAATAAAAGGAGCAACCTAGAGTCACTAATCCCTTATTGGTTTCATAAACCTTGTTTTCACTAATTTAATTAGCCTTAATATCAATTTTGTTAATCTCGAGTATAAATAGCTATAAGTGCATGTCGGTCCACTTACAACCCTCTCTTGAGTATATTTTTGTTATGTCTAACATAATTACTCAAGAGGCAACAAAACTCGGTCACACTCTTCAACAATTATATGGGGCAATTAGGTATATGTCTATCCTAATCACAAATTAAATTGTAATTTAATCCCATATTATTTAATCTCAGAGCCTAATTAAAATCCCCTTCGTCAAGGTAAATCTTAATTCTCAAATTCATATTCAATGGTAGCCAGTCACTAAATAGATAAAGCTAAATAAGATTAAGTAACCAAAATTAATATTAATTATAACTAATTAATAAAAACAAAGTCTAATCCACACCTATAAGTTCAAAGTTTCTCTAGCTTGTAAAGACACATTAGCCAAACATGGCTTTAATCCAGATCAGCAGAGCAATAAGATCAGAGATCCAAAATCATCATGGAAATCAAATGAAGCAGGGAAATAAATTGAGACAAATGGAAGTCCCTTATGGTTCGGTTGACGGAGAAGCTAAAGCTCCACCTGAATTCCGTCTCTCCTCCAGCTGTGACGAGAAGCTCGCCGGCGACCTTGGTGGTGATTGACGCCGCCGGCGAGAGAGGAAGAAGAGAGTCGAATGTCTCTGTCTGCCGGCTCCTCTAGCTGCTCTGTTTTCTGCTTGGCCGCTGCCTGTTCCTGCGTGAATGATCGTCTCTCCTTCCTTTTCGTTTTTTTTTCCTTCTTTCTCCAATTCCAGCCGCGCACCTCTGTTTCTCCAATTCTAGGTTTTAATTAATTCCCCTTTTTGCTCAAACGGTGCGCTCCAAAACGGTGCACATCTCCTTTTTTTTTTTTTTCTTCATTCTAATTGCCTTTGCCGCCTCTGTGCTTCTTTTTCCCATTTGTCCTTTTTTGCTCAATTAAGTCTTCCATTACAATTCAACTCGTGGGCCCAAGAAAAATAGTCTTTGCACCTGACCCATTTTATCAACTCAACAATCAATGTTTAATTGATTCCAAACGGTGTGCCATATCCAACTCCAACTGAAAGAAGAGAAAAAGATTTTATAATAATAATATACTATTAATAATAAACTAAAACCATATTATCTCTTTTTTTTTCATTTCAGTAACTTGTCATTATTTTATTTAAACCAAAGTATTTCTATTTAAATTTGAAAACTATGGTATTTACAATGAAATCCCCCAAATAATGCACCACTTTGATTTCTCTTAAAATAACATAATCTCATAAAAATCTCCTAAAATTGTTTAAATAACTCTCCAAATATCTTCCAAATGTATTTTAAATATACAAAATATGGAGAGTTATCACCAGGGTAGTTAAAAACTCGTTTTATCACTACAATTTTACGTTTTTACGATTTTTTTTTTCATTGAAACGATTTTACTAATTTTCCAAACGCTTTTAAGTTTTTACGATTTTTTTACGATTTTACTACATTACGATTTTACGTTTTACGATTTTTCATTCTCCTCTCGTTTTCAGGTAAAATCTACGTTTTCACTACCTTGGTTATCACCCATGTAGAGTGAGAAAAATCATCTACTAATGTGAGGAAATATCTATATCCTTGGTGTGTGGGGGTTCTATAGGGCCCCCACACATCTGCATGCAATAATTGAAAACAATAGTGAGATTTGGAGGTGCTTGAATGAAAAGACAACCGAGATTGTTTTCCTTGAATACAGATTTCACATTTATCATCATTGAAAGTATAATCACTAATTTTCAAAGGAAGATTCAAATGTTTCAAAACATTCATAGGAGCATGACCAAGTCTATAATGCCAAAGATAATCTTTCCTAGTATCTACAGAACTATGTCTATCAGTAGTATTGACATATTCAGGTTTATTTTTCATTGTAAGAAGATTTAGTCCTCTAGTGAGTTTACCAATCCCTTTGATCATCTCATTGGACATTTCCTGTATCACACACACATTAGGGAAAAAGGAAGATACATACAAATTGTCTATAGCAAGTTTAGCTATTGAGATCAAATTATAACAAAATTCTTTGGCATACAAAACATTTTGCAAGTGGATAGAATTAGTGATTTTAATCTCACCGATATGAGTTATACGAATACGCTCACCACTAGGAACTTTTACCCATTTTGGTGCACCTAAATATGGTTTACATTTGTCTAAATATGTCAACCTACTAACAATATGACAGCTTGCACCAGAATCTAAAATCCATTCAGACTTAGGGTTAAGAAGCAAACCTGGAGTGGCTGCTTGAACACTCACAACAGCTTCATTTGGGTTAGAATCTCGTTTAATCATCTCCAAAATTTGTTGGTACTGTGTCGGAGTGAAGAAAGAGCCACGAGCATCTTGTTCCCCTCCCACCTTAGCAGCTGATTCATTAATGGTGGGATTTGCTTGACCTTCTTGTTGCTTATTGAATTGAGGGGGTCGAAAACTTGATGGATAACCAACCAGCTGGTAACATGTTTCCTTTTGATGACCCCTCTTTCCACAATGGCTACATGTTGTTGGGGAACAACCTTTACCTCGTCCTCGACCACTAGCACTACCACGACCACGACCTCCTCGTGTGGTTTTGGAGATCATGATTGCTCCATCTGATTGAGTTCCTTGAACCCCATAAGAAAGGGTTCGCTGAGTTTCTTCCTGAATAGCCATTGAATAAGCTTGATTAGATGAAGGAAGCGGATTCATTAGCAATATTTGGCTCCGAACTTGATGAAATTGCTCATTTAAGCCCATAAGGATTTGGAACAACCGTTGCTCCTGAACAACTTTAGAATAATCCTTTGAAGAATCACACTGACAATTAGGGATTGGCACTATAGAAGCATGCTCATCCCAAAGTTCCTTGAGCTTGGTATAATAACCAGAGACACTGAGAGTCCCTTGTGTGAGTGAATTAATCGATCGATATAGAGAAAATGTCTTAGCACCATCAACAACATCGAATCTTTCTCTTAAATCAGTCCATACAAGGGAAGCACTCTGAGAAAATACCAATCCACTGGCAATTTCCTTGTCGACAGAATTAATAAGCCATGACAGAACAACACTATTGCAATGGTCCCACTGATTCCGGTGGCTGGCTGACTAATCGTTACGAAGACAGGTTCCATCAACAAACCCGAGTTTGTTCTTGCCATGCAGAGCTAATTTCATAGCCCTACTCCAAACAGCATAATTTTCTGAGCCAACAAGAACCTGAGAGACCAATGTCATTGACAGAGTGTCACTAGGATGTAGGTAGAGCGGATGTTGGAAGTCAATACGCTCTGAAGCCTCTTCTCCCATGATGAAAACCAGACAAGATGTTCCCATTGACTTGCTTAAACACGATCAGTCAATGAATTGCACAGCGAAATTGCAATAGCAATGACAAGGTGTACCCGAGCAAGGGATGTCTGATCTAGAAGGCAAGTGGCAACCAGATTCTTGTGAACCTTTCTCGTAACCAAATGAATCAGTGACGAAAAATCGGCTTTCAACGGCAATGGAATCTCAAAACAATAACGACAATGCACCAACAACCTTCAGCAAAACCAGCCGCGGCAGGTTGATGGTGGTCCGTGAGAATCAACAATCTTGGACGGCAAAACAAGCTTCAGCGTCGATCCAAGAAACAGGGCTGGAGGCGAGAAATACACACACTCAACAGAACCCACAAATCATCAACAATCTTGGACGGCAAAACAAGCTTCAGCGTCGATCCAAGAAACAGGGCTGGAGGCGAGAAATACACACACTCAACAGAACCCACAAATCATCAACAATCTTGGACGGCAAAACAAGCTTCAGCGTCGATCCAAGAAACAGGGCTGGAGGCGAGAAATACACACACTCAACAGAATCCACAAATCATCAACAATCTTGGACGGCGAAAGATTCAGCGATGATCCAAGAAATCTAGCAAAGAACATTCAAACAACGAAGTGGAACCACCGGTCTGGTACCGGAAAATCAATCTCCAAAGTCTTCTTGGCGACAATGGATCTCCGAAATCTCAAGAATGGCATAGAAAGACGTTTGTGCAGATCACAAAGGAGCTCTGATTTAGAAGGACTAGAACAAATCGGGGGCTTCGTCTTCAACCCGTGTGCCGAAAAGTTGCACAATCGGCGGGCAAATTCCCAAGAATGTGTGTGGATGGACCGGGTCATCCAATGACTCCTGGCTCTGATGCCATGATGGAGTGGATCAGGCCAAAAGGAAACTGAAAACACGTGTGTTACTGATCCACCACAAAATTACATTATAAGCTGCCTATGTACACATATATATAAGCAGTAGAAAGTCAAAATATATCCTGAACACAAAAATAATAAATAATTACTATCTAATTCCTACATCTCTTAACCAAACAGCAAACCCCAGTGTATTAAGACCATGGAAACTAGAAGGAAAGGGCTCCAAGAACTCACCTTAGTCATCCCTCAAGGTTTCATGCAAATTCCACGTCGTTCTCCTTTGGTTTTGTTCCCCTTAGGTTCCACGTTGCAACTCTTGGTTGTGTCTCTCTCTCACTGTGTCTCTGTCTCTCTACTTCCAGTCTCTCTTCCTCTCTTAGCTTCTGAGGAAAGGACGAAGGAAGAGAGGATAAGAGCTCTCACTCTCCGTCTCTCGTTCTCTCTCTCTCTCTCAATGTTCTCAGTTTCGTTTCTCTCTTTGGTGAAGGATTCTGCAGAAACAAATAGAGCAGAATGTGTAGTGTTGGGCTCAAGAGGTATGGTGCATCTGAGTTTACGTGTAGGTGGAACCGAAAGTGAGATATGGAAGTATGGACCACAGCCAAAAATCTGATTTGCTGATTGCGTCTCAGTGGCTTTTACGTGTTGCAGGGATAGGAGTATTAGAATATGAATAAAAAGGATAATGGATTAATGAATATGAGGGAAATATATGGGCTGGAATGCTCTCACGTGTTGGGCCAATGGAAAAATGAAGAAATGGGATAGATGAGTAATATATGATCCGCATAAATATATCTGAGCATATGGGTTAATGAATTGGAGGTGTTCAGCATGTGGGCCAATGAAATAAAGGACTGGGCATTATTATAAGTAATGGGCTGATAGTGTTTTAATCTTTCTTTTTTGGTCAAAAGATAGTGTTTTAATCTAGTAGATATTGAATAATGCGTTAAGGGAGTATTTGTACGGTAGGACCACTAGAATTAACCCACTTGATTTTCTTTAAGACTCTTATTACAATTAAGTCCTTTACTTATATAATTGCAATTATTAGCTAATCATGGAAAATAAATCCTTAATTTAATATAAGGATTTTTCTTTATCAATTAATTTTTTTTTTGCCTTAAAATATTGTCTCTAAAATGTTTGTGCCAAAAATTATTCCCGAATTATTTGTCCTCAATTTATTGAAAAATATGGCTTAAATTCCACTAATCAATTTCATAATTATTTTAGGGAAAATTTCACAATTTAATTTTTCCATAAAATGTTCAAATTCCAAATCCCAAAATTTGGGATGTTACACTTCCCTTGTGTGTAAAAAATTTTCCTATCTTTCTATGTGCAACTTAACTTTTGTTGTATGCAATCCATCTTTCCTGTGCGCAAATATCTTCCCATGTGATACAGAAGTTATTTTGGGTCAAATTATGCTTAATGGGTCAACTATAGTTATTGTTATTTCTTTTGGGAGTTGGGTTTAGTTATTGTTATTTCTATTTTCTAAACAACTCTTGGGAATTGAGTTTAGTTATTGCTATTTCTATTTTCTAGGCAACACAACTCTTAGAGTTATATTTCTCTTTATTCTCATGCTTTTAATTACCCTATAAAGAGGGGATATTTTGTAATGCAGGGAACATATTTGATAAATGAAAATTGTGTTGCAAGTTTTTAAACTTGGCTTGAATCTTGTTATTTTTATCTAATCTTAGATTAGTGGTGAGACAAGTGAGTTCTTTATCAGTTGGGAGAGTAGCTTTGCCTTTAATCTCAATTGTAGTGGACTTTTAGCTATCCCTTTTATTTTTACAGTTTGTTTTCCCTATTTGTTATACCCATCACGTATCAACTTGGTATCAGAGCACAGGTTTTCATGGAAGACGAAGGTCCAAGGTACAGAACTCGTGAGCAAAATCAAAATATGAGGCGTGACCAACAACTTGCAAATCTTGAAAATCAGATTGAAGAACTACGCCAAACACTTGTTGATCTTGTCCAAGGAAATCATCATGGACGTAGAAGACATTCCAGAAGCACTCATAGCCCCTCTAATCAGGATTCTTCTGTTAGTGACTCAAGTGCTTCTTCAAATGAGTCAACACTTCATGATAGAAGAATGAGAAAATTCCAAGATGACTTTAGAGATGTGAAGATTGAACCCCCAGAATTTGATGACAGCTTGAATCCCAATATTTATTTGGATTGGGTTTGTTCTATTGAGCGAATTTTTGAAGCCAAAGACTTTGATGATGAGAAGTGCTTCAAAATTGCAAGCATCAAACTCAGAAAGTATGCATCAATCTAGTTTGAGAACTTGAAGATGGAGAGGAACCGAGAAAGCAAGAGGAGGCTCATATCTTGGGCTAAACAAAAAAGGCTGATGGATAAAAGATTTCTTCTCGCTAGTCACAAACAAGACCTGTATCTCAAAATTGCTTCTCTCAAACAAGAAGATCTGAGTGTTGAAGAGTACATTAGGGAGTATGAGCAACTCCTTATGACTAGTGGCCTTCAAGAAGTCCAAAAACAAAAAATTGCTCGTTTTATTGGTGGGTTAAATAACGATATTGCTGAGAAGGTGGAACTACTTGAAGATGTGTGCAAATTAGCCATCAAAGAAAGGAGGAGGAGGAGTTTAAAAAGAAGTTGGATGGAAAGAAATGTTTTAAATGCCAAGGGTATGACCATTTTCAAGCTGATTGTCCTAATAGGCGGGTCATGACACTTAAAGAAATTAAAGAAATTGAGCATGAATATGAACAAGGGCCAGTTTAGGGATGCTGAACATGATGAAATCCCGAGTGAAGAAATTATCTTAGGAGCAGACTGATAGGGCAAAACTTTATAGCCTATAAATTCTGCAAGTGCACGGGCCGTATCAAGTAATAAAGTGATAAGAAAAGTATTGTTCCCACGATGACTTAGTATCACAAACTTTAGTTAAGCATTAATTTCACAATTTCGTTTAAGTTGAGAAAACCAAATTAAATTTAAGGGTGAAGGGTCAAAAATACACATGACCTTTTCTCTCAGGATCGCCTAGCACCATGACCTTTCAATTGGATAAAAAATACACACGACGTTACGTTTTTGGGTCGCCCAGCACCACGGCCGTTAGTCAACCGTTAATTGCCGTTAGTTGACCGTGGTGCTGGGCAATCCAAAAACGTAACGTCGTGTGTATTTTTGATCCAGTTGAAAGGTTGTGGTGTTGGGCGATCCTGGGGGAAAAGGTCATGTGTATTTTTGACCCTTCACCCTAAATTTAATTAAGAGAAAGGAAAAGAAAATCAAAATACATTAAAATAAACAAACTACCACAGTAACCGAACGAGCAACCTAGAGTCACTAATCCCTTATTTGTTTCTTAGATTTTATTCTAATCAGCTAATCTAGAGTATTAATGTCTATAAATGCCTTCTGGTCCATTTATATATCTATCTTAATTAATTATGTAATGTCTTACACAACTAAATAAGATGCGTTTTAGATCAGCCTCACTCTAATTTGATTATGCGGAGCTTCTAGGTATATTCCTATCCTAGACGCAAATTAGATGAAAACCTAATTTCACATTAAATTTAAACCTAATTCCATATTATTTAATCCCAAGGTCAATTTAAGATTCTCTCTTCCAAGTTCAACCCTAAATCCCTAAAACATGCTCAATTGTGACCACTCAATAAGCAATAGCAATAAACACAGGATTAAATACATTGAAACAAAATTATGTAAAATCAATCCGTGGGAATAATCTCTAAAACCCAAACAAGTTCATAGATTCTCTAGGTTGCAAAACCTACTAGCCACACATGGCTTTAATCAAATCCATAACAAAAAGATAAGAATTTAGGTTCAAAGAAGAAGGAGAGAGAGGAAAGAAAATTTCTCCGTCGCCTCCACAGTCTTTCCGTCCTTCCATGGAGATGATGAAGAGAACCGAAACGCTCAGCCCTTACTCCTCTGCTTCCTTGTTCCTTCTGGTTCTACATCTTTCCGATCCTTTTTTTTTTCTTGTCTCTTCCTCTCTATTTATAATTTAGGTCTTGGGTCACTGATTCTCCTTTTCTTATTAAAAAGATATCTTATATCTTGTAATCAACTCCACCAGATCACACAATTGATTTTGTTTCTATTTTTCTTGCGTGAGACCACTGGGTTTGGCTGATTGCATATCCTCTTAATTGTTTTTTTTTTTTTACTTCTTTCCAAATCAGCTAATATTTCCTGTAAAATATAATAGGAAATAAGTAGATTTTATATCAAAATATCTTTTTATCCTATAATGATAGTAAAGTATATAAAAGATAATTAAATAGGTATATAATATCGATAAATCCAACTAATTCTCATAAAATATATACCTATTTAATCATAAAATATATACTTATCAAACTTCCCCACACTTAAACATCTGCTTGTCCTCAAGCAAAATAAAGGGAATTCATTATCTGAAAAGAACATTGCCTATGAAATTCCTAAACAGAGAGCAATAAACCACCACACTTGGATCATATCATCAAATCTTTTTTAAGTTAATGTCTTATAAAAATAGGTCACTAAGCCAATAGAGTGTAACAATCTCTTAATGTCTCATAATCAAAAGATCGACAAGCAATAACTTCAACCATAAGATTAGTAAAAGAATATTATGCTACTTAATTTCTCTAGAAAAATTCAAATGCCCCCACCAAACCAAGATTTTCATTTAATTTATTAAAAATTTTCAGGTAGGAAATAAATAATTTTGTCTTCTTTCTTTTTTCTTTTTTTAAAAAAATTGTTTCTTGAGCTATTGTAGGTTCCCTTTTGATGCAACTCTGCATATAGGTGATGCAGCACCGGTTACTCGGTTACTCCAACAGGCACCTCAAGAGGCTTTTAGCTTAACTCATAATCCTCTTTGACTTTACTGTTTGACACAAGTGCCAACATTGGTGATGAAGTGCCCCTGGTTACTAAGTGAAGTTTAGAGAAGTCATTGGAGTTGTTGTGTGTGTGTGTGTGTGTGTTTTTTTTTTTTTTCCTTGAGTCATTTTCCTACACAAAAGTTTTACTCAGCTGACAAAGGTCATCATCTAATTTTCTAAAGAGATCATATAGCAAAATATTCATGAACTAATAATCTGTTGATCATATTACAAATTAATCCTTATTATCATAGTTCATCTCAAGATTGCAAAAAAAAAAACTCAAGGCTTAGAGACTTAGTTGAAACTTTTTTTTTCCTATTTTAATTTTTGACTTAATAATATTCTCTAAGATGGGGAAAGCTCAAAATTAAGGTCAATCCTCAATAATGCAAAAATATCAAAAAAAAAAAATCTTTACAATTGCATAATGGCAAACATAACCAAAGAAATTATATCCCTCCCCCACACTTCAATCAAACATTGTCGTCAATGTTGCAAAAATATAAAGAGGGAAAGGAACTAGTACTCCCCTGGTTTAGGCTTCTAATTCTGTTGTGGAGTACTTCCCCTAGTACCATCCATGATATTTCAAATTTTTAGGGAGAAGAGAGTGCTCAAGCAAGACCTTCCAGCAACAAAAGAAGTGATCTTCTTCAAACCTGAATAAAACTGAAAGAAAGAAGGAAAGAAAAAAAAATGCAAGCAAAACCTTTGGGTTGCCTCCCAAGAAGCACTAAATTTAAAGTCTTTAGCCAAACTTCTCAAAACATACCACTAATTATAAGTATCAAACACCTCAATTACCTTGTTTTCATTTTTTTTTTCAAGCAATAACAAGGTATCACACACAAAAATTGATTATTCAAGTTAATTACTTGTACTTTCTCAATCATAGACAATCTTCGAGTACAAGTATTCACTGAATTTAAATGAAGCACAACATGAATATCTTTGAAAATAAACATAGACACTTCTAAGAATTTAGAGCATCCAATAAAATCAACTTGACTCTCCTCAGTAAGAGTCAACACTTCAAGAGGAGGGTCATGAACAACAATTGGGACATCTATATCAATTTGAACATCACAAACATTAGGCTCCACAGCCGGAACCTCTTCTAGACATCCAATATTCTCATCTAAATCAATGTCAAGCTCAGAATCACTTTCTACATTATTCATAGTCTCATGCAATCTCATACCTTCAACTTCCTCATAATAATCATTATCATCATAAGAAGTGGTAACCATGTTTAAGGAATTATTTTGCCCTATAGTCTCAAGGGTAGAAAGAATTTGACTCACATATACCCCAATATTTTGAACACTTGACTTAACACTAGAGACAAACTCCTTCATTGATTCCACAGATTCCGCATACAATCTTTCTAAATTAGATTTTTCCTTATACCCTATGGTGTGTTCTTCAACATATGGATAAGAGTAAGAAGAAGGAGTATTTTTATAAGAACAATAGACATGTGGATCTCTAAAATTTTGTTACTCAAAACCTTCACTAGGACAAAATGAGTTATCAAAATAAGTTTGATTCCTAGTGAAATCATCTCTCACAAAATGACTAATTGTACTATACGGACAATGCTCAAATAAATGATTCCCTCCACAATAAACACAAGACATGGAAATATATTGAGAAGAATTAATATATGGAATACAATCATCATTTATGCTCCTTTTACGTTGCCTATATTCATTCAAAGAATTTAAAATAGCAATCAATCCATCTTGTGTAGAAGACAAACAATTCATTTCCTTCTCAATATTAAGACTAGTTGGTTGCCAATTGAAATCCATTTTTTAAAAAAAAAATTCTAAAAAAATAAAATAAAATATTTATGAACTCAAACTTAAACTACTAATGCTCAATCAATTCTAGCCAAGATAGTTGTGGCACATAAGTCCCCGGCAACAGCGTCAAAAACTTGATAGGGCAAAACTTTATAGCCTATAAACTCCGCAAGTGCGCGGACCGTATCAAGTAATAAAGTGATAAGAAAAGTATCGTTCCCACGAGGACTTAGTATCACAAACTTCAGTTAAGCATTAATTTCACAATTTCGTTTAAGTTTAGAAAACCAAATTAAATTTAATTAAGAGAAAGGAAAAGAAAATCAAAATACATTAAAATAAACAAACTACTACAATAATCGAACAAGCAACCTAGAGTCACTAATCCCTTATTTGTTTCTTAGATTTTATCCCAATGAACTAATCTAGAGTATTAATGTCTATAAATGCCTTCTGGTTTATTTATATACTTATCTTAATTAATTATGTAATGTCTCACACAACTAAATAAGATGCGTTTTAGATCGGCCTCACTCTAATTTGATTATGCGGAGCTTTTAGGTATATTCCTATCCTAGACGCAAATTAGATGAAAACCTAATTTCACATTAAATTTAAACCTAATTCCACATTATTAAATCCCAAAGTCAATTTACGATTCCCTCTTCCAAGTTCAACCCTAAATCCCCAAAACATGCTCAATTGTGGTAACTTAATAAGCAATAGCAATAAACAAAGGATTAAATAAATTAAAATAAAATTCAGTAAAATCAATCCGTGGGAATAATCTCTAAAACCCAAACAAGTTCATAGATTCTTTAGGTTGCAAAACCTACTAGCCACACATGGCTTTAATCAAATTTATAACAAAAATATAAGAATTCAGGTTCAAAGAAAAATGAGAGAGAGGAAAGAAAATTTCTCTGTTGCCTCCACAGTCCTTCCGTCCTTCCATGGAGATGATGAAGAGAACCGAAACGCTCAGCCCCTACTCCTCTGCTTCCTTGTTCCTTCTGGTTTTGCGTCTCTCTTATCCTTTTTTTTTTCTTGTCTCTGCCTCCCTATTTATAATTTAGGTCTTGCATCATTGATTCTCCTTTTCTTATTAAAAAGATATCTTATATCTTGTAATCAACTCCACTAGATCACACAATTGATTTTGTTTCTATTTTTCTTGCGTGGGACCACCAGGTTTGGCTGATTGCATATCCTCTTAATTGCTTTTTCTACTTCTTTCCAAATCAGCTAATATTTCCTGGAAAATATAATAGGAAATAAGTATATTTTATATTAAAATATCTTTTTATCCTATAATGATAGTAAAGTATATAAAAGATAATTAAATAGGTATATAATATCAATAAATCCAACTAATTCTCATAAAATATACACTTATTTAATTATAAAATATATACTTATCACAAACCAAAGGGAGCATCTGCTTATGTTACGAAAAGTCCTCCATGCTAAAGAAGTACCTAACGAGAAAAGCCAAAGAGAACAAATCTTCTACACAAGGTGCACCGTCAAAGAAATGGTATGCAATCTCATTGTAGATGGTGGGAGTTGTGCTAATGTTGCTTCTACGTTACTCATTTAGAAGCTTCAATTACCTACCACTCCTCACCCTTATCCTTACAATCTACAATGGCTAAGCAGGAATAGTGATGTTAAGGTAACTTAACAAGCCCTTATTCCTCTTTCAATTGGGAATGTGTATCATGATCAAATCTTGTGTGATGTGATTCCTATGGATGCATGTCATATTTTGTTGGGACGTCCTTGGCAATTTGATAAACATGTTGTTCATGATGGTTATAAGAATACTTATTCTCTTGTTGACAATCAAAAGATAATCACACTTGCACCTTTACCACCAAATGAAATTCATGTGAATTTATATGGGGAGGGAAATACAAGTGAGAAAATTAATGAGTTGTACAAACAAAAGGCAAACAAGCATCGCAAATCACAGCAATTCAGTCTAGGAGATCTAGTTTGGCTCCATTTGAGGAAAGAGAGATTTCCTTCAAAGAGAAAAATTAAACTGATGGCTTGGGGGGATGGTCCTTTCAAGGTGATTGAAAAGGTTGGAAATAATGTATATAAGCTGGAGTTACCTGGAGAAACCAATATTTCTGCAACTTTCAATGTTGGTGATTTAACTCCATACTTAAGTGAGAATGAAGACTATGAGGATTTGAGGACAAATCCCAATCAGGGAGGGGAGGATGATACAGAAGTTATTTTGGGTCAAATTATGCTTAATGGGTCGGTTATGGTTATTGTTATTTCTCTTAGGAGTTGCGTTTAGTTATTGTTATTTCTATTTTCTAAACAACTCTTGGGAGTTGAGTTTAGTTATTGCTATTTCTATTTTCTAGGCAACACAACTCTTAGAGTTATATTTCTCTTTATTCTTATGCTTTTAATTACCCTATAAAGAGGGGATATTTTGTAATGCTGAGAATAGATTTGATAAATGAAAATTGTGTTGCAAGTTTTTAAATTTGGCTTGAATCTTGTTATCTTTATCTAACCTTAAGTTAGTGGTAAGACAAGTGAGTTTTTTATCAGTTGGGAGGGTGGCTTTGCCTTTTACTCAATTGTGGTGGACTTTTATCTATCCCTTTTTATTTTTACAGTTTATTTTCCCTATTTATTATACCAATCACATATCACCATAATTAAGCCAAAATACGCAAATTATGTTAATGCAAATGATATTACCTTTGTGTAAATAATCTTCACTTCCTGTGCAAATCATCTTCCCCTATTGTGCAAATAACCTTTCTCTTCCTTAAAACTTCCAATCACTCACCCATACGTCTAGAAAATGAACCTAGAAATCTAAATTTATAAATTAATTTTTGGAACAGGGGGTTAATGTGATTAGATTGAAGAAATGAAGAAGAGGGTTAAAAAATTCTAGATTACATTGAAGGTCGGAGAAACCATAGTCCACTTGTTAGGAGCCGTTATTGCCGTTCTTGAACGAGGATTCCGTCATAGTTGTTGGAGGGGGAGTTGTAGCTGACATCAATCATGAGTAAGATGAGCAAGGAGAAGACGATGAGTGAGTGAGAGGCAACCATTGATATGAGAGAGGAGGGCGAATGACAACTGGTGGCTGGTGATTTGTGGAAGATGGAGAGTGAATGGTGATGCAAGTGGAGAAAGTGCGAGAATATCTAAGTGGTGTGATAGGGCGATATAGACATTTTAATTAATCATTTCATTCTTGTATATGCCGGGCCCCAAAGAATTTAGGTCTTTAGAATAAGCTTAATTCCTTCCAAATAATAAAACTTTTCAAATAGGGATTTATTAACAAGGGTGAAGGTGCAATTTTACCAACAAACTATTGTTGGAAAAGCACTTGGCACAATAAACTATTTGAGATATCTTAAATGTAAAACAACAATTAAAAGAGGGAAGGAAACACAATGCCGTCAGTTTTTGTAGGTAACGGATGTTTGATCGCTTATGTGGCTACTGATGTGGATGCTTGTGGCTCAGATTGATTTAACTCTGGATTTTTTTCCCCTTTAACTCTGCAATCTGCTAACTCACCATTTGTGGGTCCCACTCCTTCACCTCCCTTGGCTTCATCTCCTATGCCAGTAGATTCCGAGAAACCAACCTCTGGTGTTTCATCAATAACAAGGTGGAGTAAATGTGATCCAACCTAAGACGAAAGGAGATGGAGAAGGGTCAGCCATTGCCGTCGCTCCATCACATCCACCAACTAGGGTTCCTCGTGGTCGCTACTGGTGGAGTACTATCACCGTCGTCGCTGGTGGAAGGCCACCTCCGCCGTCGCTGAGTATGGTGCGAAGGAGAGGGAGGAACACAATACTAGAACAAGAAAAGGTCGGTTCTGATTTTGTTGAAAATAGAGTAATTGGGTCACTGAAGAATTAAAAAAGAGTCGATCCTTTTGCACTTGACGTCGATTTGGGGTTGATCGCGTTTTCGCCCTTCTTTGTTCTTCTCAGGATCGCGTCGTCGTCTCCTCTTCTCTCAACGTCAAAGGCTCGAAGTTAAAGGGGAATATTTTGTGAGAGGGGTCCCAACTTTTGTGAGAGGTGGAATATTTTGCTGATCGATCTAGGGGGATGAATGTTGTGAAATATGAGGAGATGCAGTTTGCAAAAGTTGGGGTGAAGAAACAGCAAATGGACTTCCCTGTTTTGACTGTTGGTGGGCATAAGCTTGCCGCTGACCTGAGGAAAGATGTTGCTGAAAGAGCACTGGCTTAACACCCATTCCTTGTCTCATCTTCATATCATTTGCATCGTTTAGTTGATGAGGCTGCGACATTGGTAGATGCAGCTGTTGCTTTGCTGGTTGGTGTAATTGTTGCTATTGGTTTAAGCTTCCTTTTGATATTTTCCCCTCAATTTAAATTTCTTTGGTTCTGGTTTTCATATTTGTTTTTGGTGCTTCGATTTTTCTTGTTCCTATAGATTGGTTCCTTCGACTTGCAAATGAAGATGAAGTATTGTTACTATGGAAGGTGTTCGCAGTTGCGGTTCTAGCGATTTATCTTCTTTGTTCGTCTTCTTTTCTGCTCCCCATCGTCGAAGCTAAAGGCACCAAAAAAAAAAAAAGATGCAGATTAATGCCACAAGCACCCACATCAGCAGCCACATAAGCATCAAACGTCCGTTGCCTACAAAAACTGACGGCGTTGTGTTTCCTTCCCTCTTTTAATTGTTGTTTTGCATTTAAGATACCTCAAATAGTTTATTGTGACAGGTACTCTTCCAACAATAGTTTGTTGGTAAAATTGCACCTTCACCCTATTAACAATTATCCCATAAAAGAATGGCCTTGACAACCTGAATAATGAAATCAATTAATACATTTATAACAAATTTATAAAAGCAATATTACAATAGTACATGATAATTCTTTATGTTGATTATTACTAATCATATAGATTTATAGGAGAATTTCAAAATGTCAAATACTACGTGATTTTACAATATAATGAGTTATTAACCTCATTATTGTTTTTGTTAATCAACCAGATTTTGAAATTCAAATCATTTTTTTTAAAAAAAACTTATTAATATTTTTTGTTATCATAAATAATTCTCACGGAGTACAGGGGGCAACTGCAGCCCAGTCGAGCTGACAGACAGGAGACGAGACTACGTCGTAGCGGGAGCGGGAGGGGCCCAGTGAGTGAAACCGCTCCTTATCTAACTCGGGGCTCGATTTTGGCTTCTAAACTGCAAGATGAGGCTCAGGTAAAGAGGTTCCGAGTTCCGACATCAATTCAGTCATGGCGGACGGTGCGACCTTTATGCTCTCTTCACTTTCCTCCATCTTCACTGCCTCCTCCCCATTTTCCTCCTACTCACGCTCTCCCAAGCTCTCCTACCTTCCAATGCGCCATTTTCATCGGACGCCCTCTTCCACTAGATTTCTTAGTCAGTCTTCATTTCTTCCTTTTCATTTTTTTCTCACTTCAGAAATCTTCCCTTTAATCTCAAGTATTCCTTTGTTCTTTCAGGGATTTACGCCTTATCAAGCAACGACATCAAAGTGGGTATTAACATTGAAGTTGATGGTGCTCCTTGGCGCGTCTTGGGTATCATTTCCATCTGTTCCTTTTTACTTTTCAATTTTCTCTCTTTCTTGGTTAGGCTATCTATTGTGTCTCCCTATACCGATCACAATCACAGTCCACCTACTAATTGGGACGGTTTCAGGATTGAAAGCTTGGAGCTAAATATATCTTTATGTTGTTCAGGGCTCCTTTTTTTCTTTTCTTTTCTTTTGTTTTCGGGGCCTGAGGACTCGGAAGAAGAATATAATGACTTTCTGTTGAAGGTGCTGATAAGTGATGAACTATAGATTACCTCGAAATAATCCACTGCGACGTTATGTTGTTTATATTTGAAGCATAATTCAGTACTTCATACGTAGTCTAGTTTTTCTAGCCATAAAAAAAAAAAAGTGTAGTTTTTAACTTTTCAACTGATTTTTTTTTTTTTCCAAAAAACATATAATTGTCTTGAAACCCAGATGATTCCAGCTCATAACTTCCCTTGTCTATTGGCTTGTGTTAGAGTTTCTTCACGTCAAACCTGGTAAAGGAGCAGCTTTTGTGAGGACCAAAATGCGAAATTATATTACAGGGAACACTGTGGAGAAAACATTTCGAGCTGGGAGTTCGGTAATATCTCGAACTGCACAGGTTTTTATAATACGTTTCCGGAGATGATAGTCATAAGATTCTATCGAGAAAGAAAGATTGCTAGAGCCTTGAGCAAAACCTTGAAAAACATAGCTATACGTGTGGCTTTTCTTAGTAGGAGATTTTTGCCTCAGTTCAAATCAATGACTGGGAATGAGAGGTTAAAGCTCAGATACCTGTTGGAAAGCTACTTGCTTTGATTTGGTATTCATTTGGCTTTAGATATTAGTGCTCTGTATAGCGGGTTAGAAGGACTGACTGAGGGACTTCTCAACGTTCCTAGGTTGTCATCTCATCATATATGTTCCGTTCATTATACCAGCAAAAAACTAATGTGGTATATCTAGAGCAGCTGAGTGAATAAACTGATTTACTAGTGAAGTGAGTGGCAAAGAATCAAATGATGAAGCTATGTGGTACAAATGTATGCATTGCAAGTATATTCACAGATGCTCTTTTCCCCTGTGAGTTCTCTTGGAATGTCTCGTGAACAGCATGCTTGCGTGAGATGAGAGTCTTGTATAAGATGAAAGGAATGAATATTAATTTCATACTTGACATTGTTATACAAGGGTTCCTGAATTTAACTTTCAAATATCACTATTTTAAGTGCCCCTCCGCTAAAATTTCTTATACTTAATTGAGTTTCAGAGGCCTAGGGTAAAATGTTCTTTATTATTCTGCACTTCTGGTTCCCCTGATGATCGCAAGACATAAAATTTCATTCAGCAGCATTGACATTTTTCATTCTAAATTTCCATTTCAGTGGAATACTAAATATCCATTATATTTTCCTTCAGTTTTATCACAAGAGTCATCTCTCTTTCCTTCTCATTGTTACCTCTAATTCTAGATTGAAGTTTACATCTTTTCTTGATTTTTTTTCCGTTTTTCTCATTTCTTCTGACAGCTTGATGAAGCAAATGTATTCAAGGAAACGAAACAGTTTACTTATAAAGAAGGGGCTCAATTTGTCTTCATGGACTTGGTATTATCTGCAATCTATATAGTTTAATTCTAGGTATCTAGATTTTCTTTTCAGCTTTAATATTACCGTTGCCTATGATGGAGAATTATCAAATTAGTATTTTACCAAGAATGCTATCACTTTTTCAACTAAGTTATGTTCTGTGTCTAATTTGCAGTGTTTTAATTTTTTATAGAATACATTTGAGGAGATTCGTCTCTTGGAATCAGAAGTTGGAGACCGAAAGAAATGGCTGAAAGAGGGAATGGACTGCAATTTGCTGTTATGGAATGGAAAAGTAATTCCTGTAGTCTTGTCTTTTACTGACTCTAACTTCTCTTTTTCTGAATAAAAACTTGACTAATGTCAAGAGCAATGTTCTGGAGACAAGTGGTCTCAATCACTATAAATTGCTGGATAATATATGATTGAATTGATCAATCCAAATAAGCAGTCAAAAACATATAGCAATATCTATTTTTTTGCCTGAGGAAACTGTTCTTGCATGGTAGTTCATATGTATTTAAGATTATTAACAACGGTTTTTTTTTTTTTTTTCTGTGTTACTTATAAAGGTGGGTAAGAAAAATGTTGTCACTGCTATTACTGTTTTTAGTAAAATAACTCTTGATGTTGCAGGTTATTGATCTTGAACTTCCTATCACGGTAAAACTCTCTGTAGCTGATGTGGATCCAGGACTTAAGGGTGACACTGCCCAAGGTGATGCTATTTTGTTCATATTTTACTAATTCCTATTGTAGAGGCTGTAAACGCCAGCTATAATATGTGGAGATGGTTGAGTTCATTGTAACAAGATGAACAAATCACACGCTAAACAAAATCACAGATGATTCTCATTTGATGATCTCTTATCATTAAAAGAAAGAAAAAACTACTATTTGTAATTTCCTATAAATGGTGTGCTCTTTTTTCTTAGATTTCCTTCCGAGACTAAATAAAATCATTAGTCTACATGGTTAAGTAACAGAACATAGAGGAGGATGCAGTGAAAAGCTATACCTCAAGAGGTTGAACTTTTTCTTCATGAGACGTGCTGTGAGATCTTAGAGCACATCTTGTTATGAAAGGCTTCCTCTTGAGATTAAGGCTTTCTAATAGGATTATCCAAAACAAACATGAATATCAGGCACATTTAAACATACTTATTTGTTTCTTCATGATTTACTCAACGATGCTTATTCTTTTAGAATCGAGACACACACACACCCCTCTAGGAATCTCTGCATGGGACTAACCCTCCTCCGGAAATGAAATTTGGTTGACAGGTGGATCAAAGCCTGCAACTCTGGACACTGGCGCTGTTGTGAATGTCCCACTCTTCGTAAACGTAGGCGATGAAATATTGGTGGACACGAGAACTGGGCAGTACATGAGTCGTGCTTAAGTGTTCCCCCATAAATTTTGTGGTTAACCCCCAAAGATTTGCCTTTTCTTGAACACCAAGGCAGAGTTTTGCAGCCTATGTATATTAAGCTCGGCAAATTGACATGCACATTGGCCGTATCACTGAGAGGCGATTCATTGCGTTAATTTTGTAATCGAGATGTAGTTCAGAAACCTCTTTGAGGATAGTATCTAAGAAAGTTGTAAACCTTGACCACATTGATCCAACTGAACCTCGCTTTCCCGTTTGGGGACCTATGAAAGAATAAAACAAAGAGATTACATGTAAGAAGACGAGAACATCGCCGTGCACGATCAGTACTGGTGTGCATATAACTGAAACTGCATATATGCGCATTCATAACAGCAATTTGTTTTGAATACAGGGTATCATTCTATGTGTAGGTGAGGAACATTATTTACGCTTAAAGGGCTATAGTATAGTGTTGTGCTCATAACAAACAGTAACTAACTGATGAGATGGAAAAGACCAAAGCGGATGAGAAAGGGAGAGAGATCAGAAGCGGAGGGATGTGCTGAAAGCCTTGCAAGACAAGGGATGCTGGGGAGGAGGAGGCTCTGGTTTGGTGTTGCGCCGAAGAATGGGTTTGAACAACTTGTTGAGGAGCTTGTGGAAGGCGGCGGAGGCACGGCGAGGGGGGCGGTGGCGGCGACGGCCCTGGTTGACCTGATGAGTGAGGAGGGGCTGGAGAGTGGAGACGCGGGAGAGGCCGGGCTCGGAGAGGCTGCGGCCCAGCATGGCTCTGTTGAGGTGAGCCTCGAAGGACATCCGCTCGAACTGGTCCAACAGATTGCTCTGCTCATCGCCGAACCTCTTGCGAATCTCCGCCGATGTCTCCATTGTTGCCTTTGATTGCGCCATTCTAGGCTTTTTAAGCCAAGGAAGGAGTACAGAAACTGACCTCGAGAGAGAGAGATGCGAGGGGTGGTTAATGAAGCAAAGTATCGTTGGGAAACTAAAAAGCCTCTTCTGCTGGCATTCGACTGTCCTGGCCACTCCTGCTTTTACCACTGTTACTACCTCCTCTTTTTACTCCTCTTCAAAACTGTCCTTAAAGTGACCAATTCCAATCCCTTGCTCATACTGGTTCAAAGTTATGTTTCCACGAGCATAAAAGGAAATATGACAAATGGCGTTGTTCCTTATTGCTTACGATTTATGAATACTAGTATAATTTGGAAACTTCATAATTTGTAGTACTTTCTAATGCATTTACAAAATTGCATGGCTCTCTCTAGTCTTTAGCCTTTCAAGGTATTTGGAGATCAACATGATTAATTAGGCGCGCCTCCTTGAAGCAAAACGAACCACACACATTAAGGTTATAATCTACTATGAAACCTCACTGGCGCTAAGCAAGGCAAGCTTCTTGGCCTCACACTCCAAAGAACCGTCCCCCTCCTCTCCACTTCCACACCAATCTCCTTCATGTGGCTCAACATGAAGACCATCCTCTTATGGTGTGGTCAAGACGAGTCCATATCCTCAATCGCACAAACTCTCATTTCTTTCTCCATTCCTTTCCTCTTGTTTCTTTCTCTTCTTCACCCTCTTCGTGTCTTTCTCAGAACACAAAGCATCACTTTGCCTTTAACTTATTGCTCAGCCATCTTTGTTCTCCTCCATGTCCCGTTGAATTTCCTTCTGGTTGTTCACTTCCAAATGGGCGTTGCTGGTGTGACCATAGCCATGGTTTGGACTAACCTTAACCTCCTCCTCTTCCTATGTTCCTTTGTCTACTTCTCCGATGTATGTAAGGACTCGTGGGTCACTCTTAGTATTGATTGTCTCAAGGGCTGGTCTTCTGTTAGACCTAATGTGTAATTAGTGTAGCTTGAATGTATAATTAGCATTGTAGGGCGTAGAGGTCTCTAGAAGATCTGTGTATATCTGTGAATATTCTCCTCTCTCCCTACGTGTTGTACTCCTATTGGTTCCGTACAGAATTCTGTTATGGATTTATCAGTATATAATATACGCAAGGCCTGATGCAATATTTGCTCAGTCCATTCTCATTCTCTCTTGTTCCTAATTTCGCTCTTGGTATCAGAGCAAGCGAATTCTGTTTCATCATGTCGTCATCTTCCCAGTCTGCCTCCTCCGTGTCCCCATCGCAGACCTTCATTGGTGCCCTATCCTCTAAAAATTCCTCAATCTCTAAAACCTACTCTCTGTTCAAGTCATCTAGCCAGACCACGTCCGTCAAGTTGGATCAGACGAATTTTCTTGTCTGGGAATCAGTTGTTCTCCCTCTCATTGAAGGAAACAAACTCCAATCTCACATTGACGGCACCCCTGCTCCCTCACAGACACACTCTGTTACTGGTCTCACCTCAGTGCTCCCTAATCCCGAGTATGCTGACTGGTATGCCGTCGACTGTATGCTTGTCGGTTGGCTCCGAAACACCATAACCCAAGAGGTTGGTGCTCAACTCCTCCATTGTCATTCTGCTCACGATCTCTGGACCAATGCTCGTGCACTTACCAGTGCCTTCTCTCGCTCTCGTGTCATGATCTACCAATCCGAGCTCCATCAAACTCGCAAAAACGCTATGTGCATGGATGATTACCTAGCTAAAATGAAAAACATCTCCGACCAACTTCTTCTTGTTGGTGCTCCGATCTCTACTGATGAGCTCATCTTGCACACTCTTAACGGCCTCGATGGTGATTATAATGCCATTGTGGTCAAGCTCATTGATCAATCTGGTCTAACTTGGGTGGACGCACAGGCAACCTTATTGGCCTTCGATAGTCGTCTGGAACAGTTGAACGAACTTGCCTCTCTGTCGATCCAGCCATCTGCTAACCTTGCTCATCGTGGTTCACCTCTTGGTCGTGGCTCTAACTCTTCTCGCAGCAACTGGCGTGGAGGCCGTGGATCCAGGGGACGACGTTCCAGGGGGAGGTCCGATTATCGAGGTGGTTTCTCCTCAAGTGGCAGACCATATTGCACCTATTGTGACCGCTATGGACACTACTTTGAGACATGCTTCCAGCGTCAAGAGTCAACACCTCGTGACAACTCTCACTTCTCCCCTTAAGCTCACTATGCTGATCCTCACGTTGTGGCTGACCCAGAGTGGTACCTTGATAGCGGTGCTAGCCATCATGTGACCCCAGATCCTTCTCATCTCACCTCCAACACTCATACCTCAGGTAATACATACTTATATACCTACACTGGAAAACAAACCAAGATTCAGAGTGTTGGCTCTGGTTTTCTTCCATGCTCAGACTCTAAACTTCAACTTAAGGAAGTGTTGATACTACCATCAGCTACCAAAAACCTGCTCAGTGTTCATAAAATTGTTGAGGATAATCCTATAATTATTTCCTTCTCTAATGATGGTTGTCTTGTGAAGGAAAAGGGAATAGGCAAGGTTCTAATGAAGGGACCAGCAAAGCAGGGGCTCTATCCCATGAGTAGGGAACTCTCTTCAATTCAAGTCAATTTGGCAGCCGTCTCTAAGAAGGATCATGCTCTGTTTTTGCACTGGCACTGCAAATTGGGGCATCCCAGCAATAAGATATTAAAACAAGTTTTGCACCATTGTAATGTCAATGTTAAATTCAATGATGATTTTGTGTGTGCTGCCTGTCAATATGGCAAGTCCAAGAAACTACCATTTACTAAATCTGTGTCACGTGCCCCTTCTCCCCTTGCACTCATTCACACTGATTTATGGGGACCTTCTCCTATTCAATCTATACATGGCCACAGATATTTCATTCACTTTGTTGATGATTACAGTAGATATACTTGGCTTTATCCACTCAAACACAAGGGTGAAGCCATAAATGCATTTAATCATTTCCATCATCAAGTTGAAAATCAATTCAATACAAGAATAAAGAGTCTTCAGTGTGACAATGGAACCGAATACAAACCTTTTGTCCCAGTAACTAATTCTGCTGGCATAACAATGAGATATACCTGCCCATACACTTCAACACAAAATGGACGCGCAGAACGCAAACATAGGCATATTGTTGAACTTGGTTTAACATTACTTGCACAAGCCAAATTGCCCATGACATACTGGACCGAAGCTTTCCAGATGGCAGTTTATGTGATTAATAGATTATCATCACCTGTCATCAACAATAACTCACCTCTATTTTGTCTTTTTGATACAGAGCCTTCTTATCATGAAATGAAGATTTTTGGATGTGCTTGCTACCCTCATCTTTGGCCCTATAATGATCATAAATTACAATTTCGCAGTTAGCAGTGCATCTTTCTTGGTCCTGCCTCTCAACAAAAAGGTTACAAGTGCCTCAGTCCATCTGGTCGAATTTATGTCTCAAGGCATGTGGTGTTCGATGACTTTGTTTTTCCAGGAGGACCAGGCTTCTTTAATCGCACCTCAGCTGCACAAGCCTCTGAATCATCATCCCTTCCACTGTTGATTGTGCCCACGGCCTCATCCTCTCCAGCGATTACTACTGTTGATCTTGTTTCTCCAAGGCCAGCATCCATGTCCGACATAAGCCCACAGCCCAGTCGTGTTGAGTCCATCTCAACTGAAGCCTCTATTAGTGACTCTATTAATGCCAACCCGGGTCAGGCCCAACCCGATATTCAGCACCCAGATGGAGCTCCACCCCCTCCACCTCTTAATGCCCATCCGATGACTACTAGGGCTAAGGTTGGCATTCACAAACCACGGCACCCTTTCGTCGGTCTCCTCCGTTCAGAGACCCCGATAGCCCTCTCTAGAGCTGCTCTCCCATCCACAATCAATGATGCTCTTTCCTCCCCTCACTGGAAATGTGCGATGGACTAGGAATACACCGCCCTCCTTCGTAATAACACGTGGGTTCTGGTTCTTGGTCATCGGCATCAGAAGCTTGTGGATTGCCGGTGGCTCTTCAAAACTAAATATCGGGCTGACGGAACCATACTTAAGCACAAGGCTCGTCTCGTAGCTAAGGGATTTCAGCAATCTGCTGGAGTTGATTACTTCGAAACCTTCAGTCCCGTGATCAAACCCATGACAATCAGGTTAATTCTTACTCTCGCTGTTACTTTCAATTAGGACATCCGACAAATAGATGTTAATAATGCATTCCTTAATGGTGATCTCCATGAAACTGTCTATATGCGCCAACCCCTGGTTATTGTGATGCTCAGAAACCCAACTACGTCTATAAATTGGTCAAGGCCATCTATGGTCTCAAGCAAGCCCCTCGTGCTTGGTATGATCGTCTCCGATTCACGCTACTTCAATGGGGTTTCCAGAACTCTAAAAGTGATACATCTTTGTTCTTCTTAAGGAGTCGATCTCTGGTTGTCTTTATTTTAATCTATGTTGACGATATCCTTGTTACTGGCAATCATCCTAGCTTTATTAGAAATTTCATCACGAGGTTGAACACTGTTTTCTCCCTGAAGGACATGGGTTCTCTACACTACTTCTTAGGCCTTGAAATTTTCCACGATCAGTCTGGTATCTATCTGCATTAGGGCAAATACATCATGGATATCTTAAGACGATTCAACATGACTGATTGTGCTCCTGTACCCACTCCCATGGTCACAGGACGTCAATTTAGTCTCTCTGATGGACAACCCATGTCTGATCCCTCATTGTATCGTCAAGTTATTGGTTCTCTTCAGTATCTCACCACCACAAGGCTTGATATTGCTTACTCTGTCAATAAGTTAAGTCAGTTCTTATCTTGCCCAACTGATGTTCACTTTCAGGGGGTAAAACGAATCCTCAGGTACCTCAAAGGTACTTTTCAGTATGCTTTGCATCTCAAACCAGTTGCCTCTTTTCAACTCACAGCCTTTACTGATGTCGATTGGGCCACCGACCTAGATGATAGACAATCTATGGTTGGCCTCTGTGTGTATCTAGGTGGCACTCTTGTCTCGTGGGCTTCAAGAAAATAGAAGGTTGTCTCTCGCACTAGTTCTGAGTCAGAATATTGGGCATTGGCTGATGGTGTCGCTGAGTTGAAGTGGCTGTCTAATCTAATCATTGAACTTGGCTTATTTCTCAAACGCCCTTCAATCATCTGGTGTGACAATCTAAGTGCTCGTGCTCTTGCTTCAAACCCAGTTCATCATGCTCGCAGCAAACATATTGATATTGAAGTTCATTTCGTCCGTGACCAAGTTTTGAATGGTGAAGTTACTGTTGCCTATGTGCCTTCTCAGTACCAAATTGCAAACTACCTCACTAAGGCTCTCACATATAATCATTTTTCCTATTTCCGTAGCAAACTCGGTCTGTGTCACACACCCTCTCATTTGAGGGGGAGTGTTAGACCTAATGTGTAATTAGTGTAGCTTGAATGTATAATTAGCATTGTAGGGCGTAGAGGTCTCTAGAAGATCTGTGTATATCTGTGAATATTCTCCTCTCTCCCTACGTGTTGTACTCCTATTGGTTCCGTACAGAATTCTATTATGGATTTATCAGTATATAATATACGCAAGGCTTGATGCAATATTTGCTCAGTCCATTCTCATTCTCTCTTGTTCCTAATTTTGCTCTTCTCTTCTTGCTCCTACGATTCCAATCTGCGTCTTTGTGTGCCTTGAGTAGTGGTGGTACGAGCTCATGATAATGATGTGTGGCCTTCTGGGTAATCCCAAAGCCACCATTACATAAATGGGGATTTTGATTCAAACAACCTCACTAGTCTATGTCTTCCCATCTTCCTTAAGTCTTGGTGTTTCCACAAGAGTGGGGAACGAGCTACGTGCGAACCGACCCGAAAAAGCTCGCCTTTCCATGATTGTCTCGCTCTTCTATGATGTCGCCTTGGGCTTGGGGGCTATGGCCTTCACCACAGTAATGAGGCACCACTGTAAAAACCTAATGGCTTACCTCTGTTTTTCTTGTTCTCAAGCAAAGCAAGAATGGGTGTATAGTGGAGGCTAAAAGCGATACGCTGACATTGTGGCTTGATTCTGCTTAACGTGTTGCAGTAGGCATTAATGAATAAACACTGGTTATTTGGTCTGGCCAAAGGATATGGGCTGCTGTGATTATAAACTAAATAAATGAGAAAGAGTATTGTATTGGGTCGAATAGATATGTGACAATCAATTTTTATAAGCAAAGCTTTGTTCCTCTCATTTTTATAAGCTACGATGATGATATATATATATACATATATGGAATCTAAAGTGTGTATATATATATATATATATAACACATAGGAAGCTTCCTTTGACAGCTAAGTCTTCCTTCTCTCTTATATATACAACAACGTATATAACAAGTTTTTCTACTACCTTCCATATGAAATGATATATATATATTTATATACAACATTCAGCAAGTTTATGCAGCTATATGTACTGTTTCTTATTCTTTGGTTCAACATATGCGACAGTCTAGTTATCTTATTAACCTTCCACATGCAGCAATATATATTTCGACAACAACGTTTTTATGTATGAATATACATAGATCAACAACTTTTATATATATATATATATATATATATATATATATATATATATATTAGTAAGTGTATATGCAGTGCTACGTTTCCTTACATCAGCTACAAGGTTCTTTTTTTTTTTTTGCTTTTGTTTCCAAACTAGATGTGAGTATATATATATATGTAACAACAACCAAAAGCCTCAGAACCTACGTTGGTCATTCATACAAACAAGAAGGAAGAAAAGCTTGATGATTACCTTCGGTTTCAAGCTTGCAAAATTGATCCATGCTGATCTCAAATGCCTTTGTTTTGACTGGTGTAAAACAGAGGAAAGCAACTTCGTTTCTAACTCGGTCTTTCTCACTCACTCTCTATCTCTCGGTCTTGGTGTTGGATTTGGCTGGAGCAAGGTGAATGAAAGGAAGAGAGAAGACGAAGAAGAAAAAAATTAACCAAACGGCGTCGTTTCTGGTTTGCTGCAGAAAAGTTTTTCTGCAGTTGAAGTAGAAATGATTTCCCCTATATATATATATATATATATATATATATATATATATATATATATATATATATATATATATATAAAAGACTGATTCTGTTGATAAAAAATGATTCCCACACTTTTGCCAAAACGAAAACCAGAGCCCCACGGTTACAAGTTACAACCGAGACTTCAAAATACAATTGAAATGTAAAAAACGCAGAAACACAACACTATTACAGCACAAGTAACCCACCCCTACCTTCTTCCAAGACAAGGACACAAACTCTGTTATATCAAAAAAAGGATGCAGTCACTCTATCAGCAAAGAAAACCCAACTCCCCATTCCTAATCACAATTCTACAAAGCTTCTTCACATTATTTACCCTCACAGCCTTTTGAGAAAGGCCATGTCACTACAACCACATTGGACTCCTATATGTTTCTTGTTCACTAAAATAAAACATATTATCAATAGAGTTTGAGTCCTGTTACGGACCTATACAAGGCCCAATAACATAAGGGCCCAGCAATGAATACCATATCCTAATAGATATGTTGAATCTATCTACAATAGATGAATATCCTAACTCCCTCATAATAAAGGGGCATCTTCATATATGATATACTCTATATATGGTATAACGACCTAGATACTCGCACCAGAGATCACACAGGGTTTAATATATCTTACCTACGATAAACTCTATAAATATAGGGTCAAGCCTTAAGGTGCATACGTTCTAACTCAACACTATTTACATACCATCACACTGTGCACACACACAACCCCTTTTGACGAAAGCCTAGTTCGTGCACAGTGATCTCACACTCTCTTAGATATCTCCTCCATAGATACTCAGACAGAGTCCAACGATCCAAGATCAAAGTACCAGCCCAAGGTTGGACATCTGTGTTCTATACCAGAACAAGTCCAAGATGAGATAATTGTGTTAGAAGAGGAAGCTACGAACCCCAACTGGATACCAAATATAAACAAAATAAAATAAAACCTATTACAGCTTAATAAATCAAAATGCAAATGCTTTAATTTTAGAATTCAGCTGCAATAGGAAAGCCAAATCCAAATCTTTGTTTTTTTTAAAAAAAAAGACAATTTTAGGAAAGGGGTTGAACTTACCTGAAATCCAAGGGTAGGGCGAAGTTTCCCTCCTAGGTAATACTAATTTTGGACAGGACGAATCGTCTATTACCTTCAAACGTTTATATAGGCATTCTTTTTTTTTTTTTTGCTACTGCACCCGGTTCACCGGAGTTTTGCCCTGCCTAGTCCGGATCGAGGTTCTGTCGGGCGCATATGCGGGGACCTCTCCCAGAAGAGTTTTCTGCATCTACAATGACTCGAACTTGAGACCCCTGCTTAAGCGGTCCAAGTCCCTTCCACTTGAACCAACTCCCGCTGGTATTATATAGGCATTCAGAAACTAGGATATCTCTCCCAGCTATCTTTGGGCTGAACAACTGTCTGACGGTGTTGGCCCATTTCTTAAACCCAAATCTGATGCTTAGTCTTTATTTCCCAATCATTGATAGGCCCATATTGGTAGGAACGCGTTCTTCTTGCACGGTTGTCCAAGCTACTGTACCCAAAAAAACAAAAATTGGCCAAGGTCACCCCTTCAAGCCACTTGAAGGCTCGAAGCAGACTTGGCGTTAAGCCGTCAACTCTTTCCATTTTCACGTTTCAGTTTCATCATCTTCCATTTTTATAATTCAGCAAAGTCTTTTCTGCATCGACTGCGAGCTTGGATTTCTCGCGATTTTCAACTTATTCGAATCGATTCTTGTCTTTGTATTCCGGCCGGTGATTTTTCCGAAGTTTGGGTTTCTTGTCATTTTCCTTCACATAGGAACTCGGCGTTTTTGCTTTTCGCGATTCAGAGAGAGAGAGAGAGAGAGCTGTATATGTTTTTGTTAGATTTTCTGTCGCACGTTTGCTTATGAGTTGTGGAGTCCCATCACTAATGGCCAGAAATGCATCATTGGATTTGTTATTCTTCTTGCTGATCCTGTTCGGTGGTTCTCATCCTTCACTGGGTTGGGAATTAAGAAAGCTGTGTGGCGCAGATCCAAACGTCAATGGCACCACGAATAGAACACAGGTAAAAATCTCTCAATTATTCTCCGTCTTATGTTTTCTCCTTTCAAATTACTTTTCCCTGTTCTTTTCTTCTTTTACTTTTTTGGTTAAATTGACGAGGGATGAATTAAGTTTTCGCCTTTAGGATCCTCCGTTGCCAACTGCCGATCCAAAGCCGAGCGGGGAGTCAGGAAATAACAATAAAACGGTTCCTCCTTCCCCAAGTACTGTACCGAAAGCGAATCCAGCGAGTCAGAGCAATTCTATCCCCCCAGCTCCACCTCCTTTACCTGATACGGACAATGAGAAAGCATCCGGTAATAGTAATACAACTTCTGCAACTCCCCCACCTGTAGCCAACAACAATAATCAGAAGAGTAATGAAAAAGGAAAGAAAAAGGATGGCCAAACTTTCTCACAGGTCAACATCTCTGAGAATTGCACTGGCCCGATCACTAAATGCAAAGATGAAGGGCCGGTAGTTGCTTGCATTTCTGAAAGTGGTAATTCATTTTGTCCTGCTTTGGTTGAGGCACATTGGTCTATTATTTATTTCATCTTAGCATTGTTTGTGTGACTGGCTTGAGTTTATGACTGTACATAAACGCTTTAAGATTTAACTCGTTTAACACTCTGAAATTGCATGTAAATTCTCTGGCCCACATGAGAGTTTAAGTATGATCTTCTGCGCCTATTTAGATCATTTTAAGGTAAAGGTAATCCATGTAGTCAGAGGGGATCACCTCAGCGCCTTATTGGGGTATGCCTTACCTTAGGAACCTTACTCTTGTGGACTCAGAAATAGAGGGCATGTGAAAGTATTTTTCTTAGGAACCTTGCTCTTGTGGACTCAGAAATAGAGGGCATGTAGAAGTATTTTACTTGTTATTTTAATGATATATTCCTGAAACTTCAACCATTTTGGTTGGAGCAATAGGTTGTGATTGACCGTGTCTATTTCATGCGGTGACAATCCATGGCAATGTTTTTCTTAATGATTGATGCATGTCATCCATATTTTATGCTTGACAGTTGAGTGTGTTTTATTATCTATTAGCATTGAAAAATTTTATAGAAAGATTAAACCATAAATATAACACTCTATCCAGTCTTTAATATATGACCTAATTGGGGAGTTGGTCTTGGTCCTAAATATAAGACTTATTTCTTATATTTGTCAATCTTTGCTTAATTTAGCTCTTCTAATGTTCCCTCAACAATAATCAAGTAAGGGAGATCGAGGGAGATCATTAAGGCATTTTTTTAAAAATGCCATATTAACCAAGTTAACTAACTTCATAAATATAATCAAATTAAGTAAATAGGTCTCATAACTGCAAGGTAGTGGAGCCTGTTCTCCCCTTTGAGGTAAGATCAGTTCTCCTGTCAATAAGCCATGTCAGGACTATTATAAAGTGATCACACTGGTGTTTAATATATTAGTAGTTATAAGATTGAACTTGTTTTGTCGTTCCTTGTTCAACCCATTGATCAGCCAGTATGATCTGGAGTGGCTTTCAGAACTATGACTGTTTATGTGTACTTTGCATGTTTTCAGTTCTGTTTATCATTTATAGCAACAAAGTAAGCACAAGTGCTGTATGCATCACTTTAAGTTTATATCGTATGTTGTTTGTTGATTAAAGAAAGAATATTGATCAATAATTTAGATTTGGAAGGGCAAAAAAAAAAAACATGAACTGACTCGCCTTTATGTTACTAATACAAATGACCAGAGCCCAAATACGTGGTTGTAATTGTTCAAAATGGAGGCGATAGCAACATTACAGTGAACCTTAAGGAAAGGAATATTGAAGACATTAAGATTGCAGAACACCAAAACAAAAAGGTAGATAGCTGTGATTTATACTGTACTGAAAGCACTTATGTTATTTGCCGGAATAATTTATTTATCAAGGTACTTTTTCCTTTATTCCCCTCTATTCCTCTTCAAATAGAAGCTAAACCCGCATATCTGAGTTACTCTCTGTATCCCATCGATCACTTTGTGGGACTTACTTTACAAAACAAAGCTTGGAATTATTCTGGATTTGTTTTAAACTGGAAACTGAAAGGCTGGTGTTGTGGACAGCATCACTGGCAAAGTTATTTTCTGTTTGAAATTGTCATCAAACATTTGAAGAAGATACCACAAAAGGATTTGGGGAAGGAACTGATGACCCAGGAGTCACTTTTGCTGTTTCAAGGATTCATTTTCACATACGATCGCTTTACCCTTTTTGTACTCTTCTATTTCAGATCAACGTCTCTGTAAGTAGCAGTGAAATTAGTCAACTGACTTTAATTGCTGGAAACACTGAATGTGTGGTTCACTGGAGCACTCCTGTCCCTGAAGAGGGGATTTTCCTCCATTTTCCTTCTTATGGGAAATTTTTAACACCAGTAAACGGTGCGTACTTCCTCATTGTAGCAGTTGTAATATTTGGAGGGACATGGGGTTTCTGCAAGTTAAGGAAGAAGCGGCATCATGGGGTACCGTATCAGGAGCTTGAGATGGCACTTCCTGAGTCTGTTTCAGCCACTAATGTGGAGGTTGCTGAAGGTTGGGATCAGGATTGGGATGATAACTGGGACGAAGATGTTGCTGTGAAATCACTTGGGAGAGCTCATGCAGGGAGCATCTCAGCAAACGGCCTTACTGCTAGATCATCCAACAGAGATGGCTGGGAGAACAACTGGGATGATTAGTAATTTACAGTCAAATGAAGCAAGAGCATAAGAATTGAAGGTGAAGTTGCATAAACCAAGTGCAATCCCAGCTTTGGGAGGACGTGACGAATTTTGTTGTTGTGGCCGGTGGGGCATTTCTTGCTGGGCATCGGAATAAATAGAGAAAAGAAGGAATATACTGGTTTTCACACTTTTGGCTTCCTTTTTTTTTTTTTTCCTTCTTCTTTTGCAGTTGTAGTTTAATTGAACGCGTATTAGGGAATGCCTTTGACCTGAGAAAAAAGGACTCTGTAAATTAACTACAGGAGGTAACATGTATATCATTGGGTTCTACCAGTTTTTTTTTTTTTTTTTTTTGCTCAGAAGGTTCTACCAGTTGTTCGTGTTGGTTATATTGTCCCTTTTTATTTTGTTGGGTTTAATTTGGATTCCTCCTGTCGCTGATGGATGACTCTTCAGCATATTGAAGATTGATTTCAAGTCTTTTTGAAGGTCGGTCCCGCCTTATTGTGCCAAGATAGAAGCTGTGCAGTGCATGCCAATTTCATTCTTAAATCACAGGGTTTGCAGGGTGCTTGTGCTTGGAAGCTTATAAATAATTAACTTAATTAAATTTCTTAATATATACAACACGCAAATTAGTTATTTGGAGATTTGCACATAAAACATGATTTCAGGATTTTGCAGGAATATATACATTGAAGAAACGTCATGAGGGGTGGATGGGTTGCGATTTGTGGGGATTTAAGTTTTTGTATTATTCAATTAAAAGCATAGCAGTTGAGGGCATGAAATCATTGGGACTCAAGAAAATAATATATATATATATATATATTGATAAAAAAGAGGCCTAAGCCTTTATGTATAGATTAGAAATTCAAGTGGGGATCAAATCCCATTCAAGAGGACAGTCATACAAAAGCGATGAATTCAAAAAACCTTCCTTTGCTAAACCATCTGCCAAGGTATTTTGTTCTCTGGATATGTAGTTCAAATTAACTTCCCATTTTAAAGAGAGCATATGCTTATCTGTATATGAACCATACTACCATGAAACTCAGCCCTGCCATGCGTAACATCCTCAACCACCTTTTTGGAATCAGATTCAATCATAATTCTCTTGAACCCCTCATCCCATGCCATTTGAAGGCCCATTAATATTGCCCACTCTTCTGCCTCATACACTCCACATTTCCCAAGTTGCTGAGTAAATCCCATCAGCCATTTTCCTGAAGGATACTCAAGAAAATAATATTGACTCACTTTGCAACAGAGGAAATTATTATGGTTTTCTCAAAACCAGAGAGAAGCTTACACGCTTTCTCGAGGCCCACAGTTTGGGTCGATTTAGCTTTTTCGGTATTTGTTTTGGGCTTCAGCCCTTTTAACATTATTTTTCCCTCCAGAAAATAAGGAACAATAAGGACCCAAATTCCCAAACAGATAGAAGAACTTTATTTATTTATATATATATATATATCAATGATAGCAAAGTGTGCAACCACTCCGAGATTCTGTCGGGCAACAATGTGGGGACCTCTCCCAGAGAAGTTTTTTGCATTCACAAGGCTTGAAACCGAGACCTCTTGCTTAAACGACTAAAGCCCCTTCTACTTAGGCCAACTCCCACTGATGCAGATAGAAGAACTTAGCAAAGCATCTAAAGTTATTTTGCCCCCAACATTGACAAGGTGGGGACAATTTTATCCCGGAATTTTTTCATAGTGCAATGATAGCCGAAAGTTTTCAAATCGTAGCAATTTTTTCTTGGCCATTATCTCATTCAAGTTTAATCGTTAGTTAATAAAATATACTAAGTTGACAGTCTATGTGTCATTCACATCATTTTTGTTTTAGGTTTAGATATGCAAATTTGCCTCGAAAGCTTTCACTAAGAAGCAATATTGTCTTGAAAGTTTTCAAATCGTAGGAATTCCACCCTAACTGTTATCCATGTTAAATTTACCCCATTAGTTGATCAAATATACTTATTTAGTAAATTCATGTTCATGTACTTTTTTAAAAAAAATTTAGATGGAAAAATAAGTAATTTTTCTTTTAAAATAAAAATGTATGTCCTCTGAAAAATTAGAGTCAATCAAAGAGGTGATGGCATTATGTGCAATGAAGAGGAAATTAAAAAGGTACTTTCCTATTTCAGTGTTGCGCAGTTGCAAAGAGTTTTCAATAGCCCTATTATCAAAAATCTTCTTTAATGTGTTATACATCCCATGATTGAATCTTTTTCTTCATTACTCCCCAGTGAATGAGAGCTCCTCCTCCATATGTAACTTCTTTCTCTTTGATGTTTTTTAAATTGTCAACTCAATATATTTGGTCAACTAACAATCATACTTAACCTAGATAACTATCAAGGTGACACTGTTAAGATTTAGAAACTTCTAAAATAACATTGCTTTTAAGTAAAAACTTCGAGGCAAATTTACATATCAGCAAAAATAACATAGATAGCATGTAAATTGTCAGTTCAACATATTTGGTCAGCTCATAATTAAACTTAATTTAGATAATAGTCAGAATAAAATTGTTATGATTTAGGAACTTTTTGGACAATTGTTTAAAAACATAGGCTTCAAATAAAATATATAGGTTTTTTTACTCCTGAGGCCCTTTATTTATGACTTGAACTTGAAGCAAGGCAAAGGGGGAGCTTGGTTAGCTGGTTAGAAGCAAAACGTAGGGTTAAAAAGTACAATTGGAGGTGCTTGGTCGTCATTTTTGGCCTAGTCGGAAGCAGTTGGTGAGAATTCAATGTTACCCTCTATTAGTACTTGAAATTGAAATTTGTAATCTCTCACAGTGAATTTCAGTAATTTTAAAATCATGTGTGTTTGTGTTGTAACAAAGGGGAAGTGGGTGGTGGCGTCATAATGAGTGGGTAACGTAGGCGTGCACAGACAGAAAAGGCCAAAGAGTGAGGTTTGTTGTTGTCTTGTTGATGCAGATCTCTATAATATAATATGCCTTCCATCATTTTGTCTCCGCTCACTCATCATATTCTCCAACACCTTTCCTATAAAAAAAAAAAGCCCAATCAACTACGTACGTAGTACCACCATGTTATGTTCTGTTTTAGTGCTAGTAGTAGTGGACAGTGGATGTCCTTTTGTGCCATCTAAGCTATGTTTTACTTTTTTGTTACCGTTGTTGCAGATGAATTGAGAATTTCTTTATAATAAATCTAAATGGTCTTAGAGAAAAATGAAAAGCTGGCTTGGTGGGAAGGAATATGGAATGGATGGGAATGCAGGGCACCAAATGTTGGCATTTGTAAAAAGCTGGTTAGTTGGCGGTGCTTTTAAGAATCATTTGTCTCTCAAATCCCATCTCATGCTCCCCTTTCTTTACTACTTTACCCAAATCGTTCCATTTTTCTTTTACTTCTAATCCAAGCATTAATTAACTTGCCTATTACTGCATTTCTAGTGTTCCCAAAAAACAAGACTTTACCGTCTCTCTCCCCCTCTCTCTGTCAGTATTGACCCCTTTCACCAGCTCATATAGAGTTTAAAATGAATCATATTACATGAATATTGAGATTTACTGTTACAAGTTCTATTTTGTCTTTTCTTGTTATCTTATTCTTTTGTGCTCTCATTTCGTCCACTTACTTCTACGCCCCACCTTTTATTTTGATTTAATTCTCGTTCGCTTCCCCAAAAAGCAAAAGTAAAAGCTCCATTTCCTTTGTCTACTATTCTTCTCTCTCTCTCTCTCTCTCTCGTGTCTCCCACTTCCAATACCTCATCTCACAACAGCGCCATGTGAGACGGATACTTAAATTATGATATGCATACTGTGCAATGAATCAAAGAAGAATGATTAATATTAGTATTTCAAGTGGTGGGGCATATGATGCGCGCTTGAGAATTCCTACGACTTCATATACAGAGGAGTATGTAAGTAGCTATAATTTCTCAAAAGAAAACCATAAAATGCAACAAACACTTGAGTTCAAAAACAGCAATCAATACTCTGGGCAAAAGGGTGTCATGAAGACAATATAAAGCTGGTGAAGAATAATCCAGTAATACAACTTAGCTGAACAAACAAAACGGGAAAAAACCAAACAACCTACAGCTCTGGAAAGACATTGACAAACATTCTTGCTTGTTGAGCTTTTTATGGTAAGATAACTGGATTGTTCTTCACCAGGTATTGCAATATATGGCGTTTCTCGATCCGACAACTAAAAACTCATTCTAATTCCTCTTGTCCTTCTGAAGGGCATTGGATCAACTCTAATATACTAACTGCCTCGGCCATATCTGGGCGGTTTGAAGGCACTTGTGATGCACAAATTAATCCCAATTTAACCACAGGAATTGCTTCCTCAGCAGCAAAATTGCCCACAAGCATCCTGTCCACGCATTGCTCCACCCTGCCTTCCTCCAATGCACCCCTTACCATATCACACAGAACAACCACATCATCCTCCATGTATTCCACTGGTCTTTTCCCGGTCACCACCTCAAGAACCAGGATCCCAAAACCATACACATCACATTTCTCAGTTATCTTCACTGTCCGGCATGCAAACTCAGGGGCCATGTAACCAAGTGCACTTTGAATTTTGCTGCTCAAAACACAATGGTCTAGCACTGGCAAAAGCCTCACCAAGCCAAAATCTCCTATCTTTGGCTCACCAGAGCAATCAATCAAAATATTTGCTGATTTTAGATTGTAGTGAATTATATTCTTTTGATGCAAATGAACCAACCCTTTTGCCATTCCAAGAATAATCTTGAACCTTTGTCGCCAAGAAAGCATGTTTCTGCCATTCTCATCTTCATGGAGGAGCTTATGCAGACTGCCTCTGGATAGATACTCATAAATAAGGAGCTGCAAGGATGAAGTCCAGTAATACCCTTTAAGTCCCACAAGATTCTGGTGTTTGATTGTCGCAAGATTTTTCACTTCCCTCTCAAAGTCTTCTTGTGACTTGATCAATCCAGAGACTGTAAGCTTCTTGATTGCAACAGAATGCCCATCTCGAAGGACAGTGTGATAAACAATTCCAAACCCACCACGACCTATTATACTCTCTTTGTTTAGGAGATTATTTGCCCCATCATCAAAACCAGCCTCACCAGAAAACATAACAAGCTTGCCATAGTTTGGATCATTAGCAGGAGAACAACTATAGTCCTCACCACCAGATAATGTAAATGGGGCAGCAGAACGAGACATTGAATGACGAACATGGGCATTTAGGACAGTAATGGCCACCACACCAACAGTGATAATAGCAGCAGCACCAATAGCAATAAGAGAAGAAATGCTTAGAATGATCTTTTTATGACCATGGTTTTGAGAGGAGGAGTTGGAGTTGGAGTAAGAAGAATTGGTGTTTAGGACAATAGGTTTGGGATGGACTGAAGGGCAGGAATGATTGACAACAGAACCACATAGGGATGGATTGCCAGTGACAGATGAGGGAGAGATGATATTGAAGAAGCCACCCACTGGTAGCTCCCCTTGAAGCTGGTTGTAAGAGACATTAAAAAATATAAGGTGGGAAAGATTTGAGAGATTTTTGGGTAAACTTCCAGAGAGTTCATTCCATGACAAGTCCACATACTGAAGATTAGTCAAGTTTGCAATGGCAGCTGGGATTGAACTGGTAAGTTTGTTATGAGAAAGAATCCTGTACCATTCAATTGAAATGAGACAGAAAATTCATCAAACAAAATGAAAACGCAATTTTCAATTAGAAATACCAATCATTCACGTCAAGTTATGATAGAGAGCTTACAAAGTTGTTAGCGAAGAGCACTTTTCAATTTGGGCTGGAATTTCCCCACTTAGGAAGTTGTTCTGTAACCGCAGTTCACTGAGTGAAAAAGCCCCCTCTAGTTCAGGGGGAATACTTCCATTAAGTTTGTTGTCACTCAAATCAAGAATGTATAAGGATTTAAGGTCTCCTATACCCACTGGAATAGGACCAGAGTTATTGTTGGCGGACATATTTAATACTTGCAGGCTACTAAGGCCCCCAATATTAGAAGGAAGTTCGCCAGAAAACGCATTTGACGACAAGTCCAAAACCTGAAGACCATGATAAGATTCAGGTGTGGAGGTAGATAAAGGATAATTGCTGCTATTGAAGCTGTTCCCTGAAAGTGAAACACTTCGTAAGCCCATCCTGAAAATCCATGAGGGAAGACGCCCTTCTAACTGATTTTGGCTGATGTCTAGAGCCAAAAGCTTAACACAGGTCACGATTGATTCCGGCAAGTTTCCGGTAAAATGATTCCTGGATAGATTTAATTTATTCAGCGAGTTGAGATTGCCTATTGATTTTGGAATCAAACCAGAAAATCTATTTGCTGAAAGATCCAACATCTCCAGATTTTTTAATTCTCCAATCCAATCAGGAACTGCTCCAGTGAGTGAATTCCCGTGTAAATTGAGGGATGTGCAGGAATTGAGTCCCTGCATTGACTCAGGAATTGTCCCAAAGAGAAAATTATCACTCAAATCAAGTGACTTTAAAAACATGCATCCTCCAATATCACCAGGAAGCCTTCCAATGAAGCGATTCCTCTGCAAATTTAACTCCTTCAAATCATACAAATTCTCAATTCCCTCAGGAACCTCTCCCTCCAGCAAGTTATTTGACAGATCGAGTGACTGTAGTTGTCTCAAAAACCATATCCCAGAAGGTAAATTCCCATTTAGCTGGTTGGAAGAGAAGTTAACAGTTACTAACAAGGTGCAAGAACTCAAGGAATCAGGAATCTTACCAGTAAGCTTATTTTTGGCAAATGAAACTGATCTTAAGGACCCACATTGGCGGAAGAATCCTTCTGGTATAGACCCAGAGAGGTTGTTCTCACTTAAGTCCAAAACTTGCAAACTCCCAGGCCGAAGAAGATCTGAGTTTATGGACCCAGAGAAGTTGTTCTTGGAAAGTGAGAGAATTTGAAGGGACTGTAATCTCAGGAGCCCTCGATCAATGTGCCCAGAGAGAGAAAAGCCGTCAAGCACAATGGCAGAGACCCGATTGGTTGTAGGATCACATTTGACTCCAGCCCACTTGCAGGGATTATTGTCATCTTCGTTCCAAGTAGAAAGTTTACCTTTCGGGTCTTGCAAACCAGCTTTGAAGACAATCAAACCCAACACGTCGTCGTTGAAGGCTGGGTCGTCGGAAAGTACTGTGGCTGGAGCAAAAAGAAAGAGAAGAAATAACAAGAAGTGCATCATACACACAAGAGGCAGAAGCTTACGGTGTCCAACTTGTAGGACTACAAAGGAGTTAGCTATGGGTTATGTGAAAGAAGCAAGGAACGAACTTGAAAAATAACACAGAAACAGAGGAACAAAATTATGAAAGAGAAAAATAAAAGGGGTGGTTGAAATTAGGAGGAGAAGAAGGAAACGGAGGAAGCAAGAGAAAGAGACGATTGGAGACGTAGGTATCATGAAGAGGCGGAATGTGAAGGGAATAACAAGAAATTGGAAGAAGCCTCGGAGGTGGAAAACCATTAAAGCGGGAGAGAGATTGTGCGCAGGTTGGCCTGAAAAGCACGAAAGGAAAGAATAAGGAAAATCACACTAAGATACTATGGAATATAAAAAATCTCACATTGCAGATTTTTCTATAAAAAAGTTTTTAGGAATTTAAATGACCATGACCAATTTATATGGTAGGTATATTCAGGTATATTTATCAACCCTCTCTTAATATAATATAGATGAGATTGTCAATGACTTTTCTATAACTTATCAACAGTGACATATATTTATAAACAAAAGCTAATCTAATTAAGATAGATGAGTCTATCAATGACTATAACATGTCAATATAATCACATATATTTATCAACAAGAACCGTATTTTAGTTAACATATATGAGATTTTTAATGATCACTCAATAACTTATTAATATACTCATATATATTTGTCAATAAGGTAAATTTACATTTAGAATCTATATTACTGAAATCCTTAAAGACTTTTTATAAACTAAGACCTTTTTTATTTTTATTTTTTGCTTGAAGCTAAGACCTTTTTTATAGATAAATCTATACTGAGATTTTTTTTTCTCCATATAGTTTTTCTTTTTCTCCAGACCTAAATGAGATTTTCCCAAAATAAATAACAGTCAAGGGTTAAAAAAGTTACATTCAAGGGTTAAAAAAGTCACATATTCCCGTCAATTATTAACATTTATAATGGAAAGCATTTTGAAGGTAAGTGATTAACTCTATTGTTTTCTCAATGAGAATTTGGAGGAGGGCTAAGGGAACAAGATATTTTTCAATAAGGATCTTAAAAATTATAATTATTTTTAAGAACTAAAAATTGAAATATAAATTTTCAACTACGAGATTAACCTTCTCTAACCCATTTCAGTTATTTGACATATGTTCGGGTATATTTTGATTTTTTTTTAAAAAAAAACATCTATATGCAACCCATAACCGTAGCTGTCATGCAACTTAATATTTTTATAATATTTTCTTGTATACATTGGATTATCTTAAAAGTTACACTAATTAAAATAACCTTTAAAATCTATAAATAATTATAAATCTACCTCTTTCTAAGTTTAGATTATTTTTAAAAAAAACTTCGAAAAAATTTAAAAAAAATCTTAAAATATATTTCTTTTAAAAATATGTGATTTTTCATGAAAAAAAAAAAAGCTTAAACAAATAGGGATGCATCCTAAAAAGAATGTTATAACAATGAAAATTACTAAAATTTAAAATTATTAAAAAATAAATTCCTAAGTAAATTGCCAATGAAACTTGAAGAGTGAACATTAATTGATGACAAACCTTCAAATAATTGAAATGAAGTTTGAGAAAATAGAGGAAGTTTGGTTAGGGTTAATTTTGTAATTAATTTAAGATTTATATTTAAATTTGTTGTCCTTCAATATAATTACAATTTCTAAGATCCTTTTTAACCTGATATCCATACATTTTTCAATTAAATCCTTACCTTTGCCTTTGTTGTGTTAGCGGAATTAGCAATATTTAAGAATCTAATTAAGAGTTCAAGTTTTTTTTTAAAAAAAATAGTTATGAGAGAAAAAGGCATGACTGTCAAATCCAAAATTGTGGAAAAATAATGCGCCTATAAAATATTTTTCCCCCTATTTAATATTATTAGAGGGGGTGTTTTCACGTAGTACTTCAATTTAAAAATAAGACCAACTTATCTAATTTAAAGAGATTGAGAAGACTAAATAAATAATTCAATTATATAATCTCTTTAAAATATTTCTGTATATTATTAGATTATGAATCAATTTATAAGTACTTATGTTAGGGGTCCATGTATGTGTCCTCTTTCAAGAAAGACACATGTTTAGGAGAAGTTATTATTATTTTAGAGTAGTCATTGTTGTTGCCTTCTGTTTGTTAGTTTAACAACAGATGATTGATAGTTATAGACAGTCATGGACTCATGATGACTGACCCTTATAAACCAGCCATTGTTGCGTTAGTTCCGTGTTCATTGTCAAAGGATTCCGGTGCTTCCTTTGTCTCGTCGGAAATTTCCATTAGTTTCCTTTGTCTCGTCGGAAATTTCCATTAGTCACAGAGTCGAATGCTTGCAACGATGACCCGGTTGAAAACGTTCGCCGCATCTGTAACAAAGACATTTCTCGATGCTGTGAATTGTTGAAAGTCGGAATTTGCGTGGTTGGCGAATAAGTCTGCAACGGTCGATACGGTTCGCTCAGGGCCGAGGATGACGCGTTTATTGGATGAGTCTGGGAAGTTGCCGAATATACAATGTTGCAGAGGAACCCGTCGGATTTGAATAAGTAGTTGGGTCCCAGGGCTGAAGTAGCAAATTTTTTTTATTTTCTTGCCAATAATAATTAATTTCTGACCCTCATGCAATTTGGTTTCACGAATTAGGGCATGAATTCTTGGATTGGCTTTTGCTTCAAATTCCAAAGCCAAACTCATAGCCTTATATACCCTTCGTGGTTTTTGAATTTTAACATCGGCTTGGAATTCTTCTTTCAACTTGTTAATGAAGACACACAAGAGATAGTGCTCGGGTCATCCTAGACTTAAGATTGTCCGACATACAAATTCTTGCTTATATTCACCCATAGTACCGATATGCTTAAATCCATAAAGGTGATCGTCCGGGTTCTCAAATTCCACAAGACCAAATTATTCTTGGAAAACATACACCAATTCATCCCAATATCTTATAGTTCTTCCCGAGGAAACCCAGATAAAAGTGTCTAATGCATCCCCCTCCAAATTCATAGCGGCTACATCAACTTTCAAATCTTCAGGTGTATGGTAATATCAAAAATATTTTTATGCTTTTAAAACCTAGCCTCTAGAATCGCCTCCATATTTTGGAAGTTTAACCTTTGAATAAGGTCATTTAGAAGGATTTCTACTCTGTCAAGGATTATCCATATCAGCTTCATCTTGTTCACCGTAAGTATCTCTATTGTTATGGTTTGTTTCTCCATAACCCATTGCTGGTGTATTTGGTTTCTTTAAAGCATTAATTTTTGAATTCATCATGTTCAGTTGTGCAAGAATGGTTGCCAGTTGTTGATGATTGGACTCCGATTGCGTTTGTAATGGTTGTTGCACCATAATTACAGCGGGGTCATTCTGAGGATTGGAATTGAGTGGGATTTCTGGGTTCTAGTTTGGGTGTAATGGGAATTGTTCTCATAAGAGGAATTTCGTGCGTTAACCGTTAACTATGGTATCTGAGAGGTTCAAAGATTCATTGCTCTGATACCAAATTATTTGAACTTAAAGTAATTAAGAACGAAAGATAATCTAGAGCCATAATCTGTAAACTCTAGCCAATACACAGTACACGATAATTTCAAATAATATTCTTTACACCTTCATAAAACATAGTTACATGTACTTGTGTCCTCTTTTGAAGAAAGATACATGTTTAAGAAAAGTTATTATTATTTTGGAGTAGTTATTGTTATCTTATCTGTTTGTTAGTTTATACAACAGTTATTATAGATAGTTATATGTAGTTATGATGATGACTCTTATAAATATATGTAACCATGTTTTATGAAGATGTGAAAAATATTATTTAAAATTACTGTGTATTATATAATGGTTAGAGTTTACAGATCCTAACTCTAAATTATATATTTTTTCTTAATTTCTCAAAGTTCTAACAATTTACTAATAAACTATTGGTTGAAATGGTAAATAACCTTACTCTATAAAAAGAAAAACATGTATTCGAGTCCCCACCATAACTACCTACATATTTTAAAACGATTGCATGACATTTATAACCACCTATACAAAAGAAGAACATATGGTCGAATCCCAAGCATATGTATACAGAAGGAGTGACCTTAATTATCTCTATTGCTTCCCAAGGACATAAACAAAAAATAAATAATAATATACTTAAGAAAATGTTACTGGAACAAAAAATTATTTTTTTAGTTACACCAGATACAAGAACAATCTAGTTGATTGCCGGAAAAAAAGGAACAATCTAGTTTATTATCCATAAATTATCTACAAATTACATTTTCAGTGAGGATTTCCTTTAGCCTATACTAAAAATTTTGATGCTGCTAAAAGGAAAAAAAAAGTCGATATATTGATAATTTGAGTCCTATGATTCTTGGGGAAAAAAAATGAATACAAAAATACAAAAGAAGATTTAGGTATTTCATATTAATTGTTACATTAAAAATAAAAATTTAAACGGTCAATTGTTTTCATACATTGGCCTTGCATGACTGATGGGATTATAAATTTTTACGTAGTTTGTTTCTTATAAGAAACTTTCATTACTAACCTCATAATTTTCTTGAAATTTTGTTGTTAACGACCCCGGGGAAGAATTATCTTTATACTATTACCCTTCCCCCCCCCCCCCCCCTCTCGACAGAATATCTTTATACTTATACGGAGAAAGCACCAAAATTCCTAGTTTTAGTTTTATTTCCTCATTTGAATTTGAGATTACAACGCCCCCACCATATCTGTTTGCCTTTGATGGTAATCCCTCCTTTCATTTGACTTTATCAAACTTTGCCTAATTGCTTGACTCCATTTTCGTTTTACCTTTGAAACGTAAGCCAAATGGGTATGGATTCACTCCTTGTTAAAATCCTGTGCCTGTGAATCCATTATTTAATTCTTGGACAAATGTTTTGGATATCTGATTTAGCTTTTTGTAGATGAGACAAATTAGAGTTTTGGTAAATAATCACTACTTCAATCCTCTACTTTTCACCAAAAGTAGGCTTCAAATTTGAATTTGGGGTGGGGTTATTAGTCTGCTTACAGGTTTGTGAATGTTAAGATTGGCGTCCTCTTTCATGTTAAATGCATTTAATTTTACTGCTAAATGATTCTTTTTTAAAAAAGCACTCACCCCATCATGTCTTATAGTTCACTACGTCGATTCAAAACTAACTTGTATCTGATAAAAAATAGGCTTGTTAAAAACATATACAGGGATATTATTAATAAGAGCAACGGCTTGAGCAGGCCTTCATCTATTTTACGCTTGGAGATTCAAGACTGTAAGGACAAGACGTAGATTCAAATTTACAAGGCTAATAACAGAAGTCTCAAGTTGTATAAGCCTGATCACCTACTAGTATTAAACTAAACACCCTTAGATGATTTCCCAGAATTCATACTTGATATCCAGCTGTCATAATCTAGATGTCATGATGAAGTGGATTATTAGGGACCTCTGCTTCATTATCCAAGGGCATATATTGGGCCATAATTGCCCTTATCTCAGAATCCATATAGCTCTGCAGAAAATTTTAATTCACATGTCAATGCCTAAAGAAGATATATAATATATTCATACAAGACTTCAAAAAGAAGATGGAAAACATTACAAACAAAAAGACAACTTGTGAGCAAGTTATCAACTATCTGAGTCTGAAATGCTTCTCCCTCTCAAAAGAGCTCATTCTTCTTTAACAAAATATCTGTCGGCTAGCATTTATATGACTGCCTTGTGGGTTTATTAATTTAAGGACACAGTATGTAAATTTACCCATTTATTCGCTATTAAGTTCGTGAATTAAAAATAACAACATCCAGATTATAGAGAATCTCTTCCGATAGAAGCAATCCTGTGATGTTGTGTTACAAAAAGTTTTTCCGTGTCATGTTCGAGATAAACTTGATAGCCGACATACGAATAATTGCACCTTGTGTTTTCAGAATAAAAGCCTGCTTTTATAGTACAAAACAATCAAGTCTGAAAGAATCATACCTGGACTCTGTACTTGTAAAACGCATATCCCCCAACACTAACAGCAGCCAAGATGAAAATCATCATCCAAATAAAACCCCCGGTGGTCAATGAAGAGGTATATTTAGCTGTTTTTATAAGATATGGAAAGAATGCAAACAAAACAAAAGAAAAGAAATGTCACATTGTCATATACAAGATTACAAACGCTGAAAACAATAAAAGCATATCATATGTATAGATTATGCAAAAAGAATCTCAATAGCTATACACGGAGTGTCTATAACACAACCAAGACCAGCCTATAAGTATGGGGAAACAAATGAAAATAAACTAGACAATTAGAGTCTTATACTAGAGTTTAAAATTTAGGCTAAAACAAGGTAAGCTTCTTTCCCAGGGAAAACTTGACACTGATCATACAGAATGAGTATATCAGCGTGTTATCAATTCACCATGCAAAGTTGCATTTTCCACCATATTGTTGTCTATTAGATGACTGACTGAAAAGCTAAACCATTCAAAAAAGCACTGTTATGAAACTAGTGAGATTGAGATTGTTAAACTCAAAAAAGCCTCACCAATACACGTGTCACTTTCTTGCATATGGACTAAGTTGCCACTGCAGCTACATTCATAACTCCCCCAGGTATTTTTGCATTTGCACTCTGGGCACTGGCAGGCCAACTTCTCTTCACACTCATCCACATCTGGAAAATAGTCAGTACAAGAAACATAGACAGTTTATATCAAAGATTAGCTAATAGCATCATGAAACTACTCATACTACACAAGGATGCGCATTCAACCATTCTGCAATAATCCACCAAGCAAGATAATTCACGCTTATGTGTTTGCCAAGATACTAAATAGTTAAGCTGAATTTACAACAGTAATTACCTTCACAGATGTGGACTCCGTCACCCTTGAATCCAGGTGGACATTTGCAACCTTTGGTATGGTCATCCTACATAGTCAAGTAACGGGGGACAAATAATATCTAACATCATTCTCACTCCCCATGCCCCAACATTCTTCCAAACAGAAGAAAACATCAAAAGTACGAGCACACACAAGATCCCAGAAGTGTAGAACTACTTACAACACAGGCAGAGTACATTCTACCACCTCGGGTTTCCTTCCAACAACCTCCATTATTGAGTTCACAGCGCAATGTACCGGAGGCTGTTAAAAAATTCAATTGGTTTGTGAAATAGACACAAAGAGAGTAGGTGGGAAATTATGAATGAGGCTTTAATTTTCAGCCTTTGTTGTATTCTTGGCATAGTGAAGGCTTAATTTGAACCGTCATATTGCATCATCCATAACAATCACAATATTACCAACATTCAATCGAGGGTTAATGTATCACTCCAATAATCAGCACATGATTATTAATAGGAAAAATTCAGGATATACGCATCTGTCTCCTTTTTATTTCATATTTCGCATGAAGAACAAAGCAAGCCATCTAAGTTCAAACTTAAAACAAGTTACCTTCACAGTGTGTATATCCATCACCAACAAATTTGACATTTTGAACCATAGGGCATTCACACACTCTTCCTCGGAAAGTATCCTGTTTAAAAAAATGGAAGATGGTTGAAAATTTAAAAGACTCAAATCCAGTACAAATAAACAGTAATAAGAATCTCTCTCTGGAAAATGATGCTGAGAATGTCAGGTTAGCCAAATACCCTGCAAGCAGTGATATTATTAGATTTGTCCTGCCAGCAGCCACCATTGTTTTCCAAACACTCATTTGTTTCCATATCTGTAAACAGTAGTCAACAAGATCATTAGCTCAGGTCAATTTCAATTGTAGTTAGTCATTTCACATACAAAATCTCCACCAACAATGCAACCAAAAAAAAATCTCCACCAACAAGATCACAAGGCAGATGTTATAAAATAGCCCATAAATTTTATAAAATTTAGACAATTATTGTCCACAAGATCTTAAAATTGCAAACCAGCATAATCTTTTCATTTTACCTTTCATTTCACATTCTAAAAACACATTGATTAGTTCCTCGATCTTTCTTCATTCCTATGGCTTTTTTCTATTGAGATTTTCTATCTTTAGGATTCTTCATTCCTATGGCTTCATTCTATTGGGATTTTCTATCTTTCTCCTAAAGATCAAGGAAGGCGTTGGTTAGGGATGTCAGCAAAGTTCCCTTTTAGTTTAAATTTCTCAGAAGGACCAAAATAAAAAGTTTCCGACACTAAGAGTTCACCCATAGAAGTACAATCACGCAATTCACATCATCATCCGTTACAATCTAAGCCAGGGCTGCTTGTTAATGGAAACCAATAATTGAGATTTTTGAGGCAATCAGACAATAAAAGTTCAACGACCATGACAGCAGAGATAAAATGATTCATTATCTCATCTCTTCATATGTTTTGTAGGAGAGGCTATGCTTGGGGAGGAAAGTTAAAAACTGAAAGAAATGAAGAGGACCTGGAGTTAAGCAAATAGCTGGCTCGGTGGTCTCTTGGAAACCTGCACAGATTGCCTTGAGAACTGCTCCTTTTTCCAACTTGCCTAAAAGCAGTTAGCAGCCAAAATAAATAAATATATATAATAGAATGTAGTGAAAACCCCTTAAACAAGCGTGTGTGTGTGGAAAGCTGGCTCAAACCTCTATACTGTCTGTTGTTTATAACAAGAGTAGGCAATATAGTAACATCACCCCGAGATCCTTTGCCAATCTGAAAACAGAGGCGGAAGAAAATGTAAGTGTTAACAGAAGAAGTAGAATGTCCCCGTTATGAGAATAAGCCAAAAAGAGAAACAGAGAAAAGTTTGCATTTAAAAATTGGCAACCTGTGCATCCTGTTCAGCCTTGAGAACAGGGTTTTCAACATCCGCGTTAGGATCTCCAACACAATCTTTAATCTTTTTCAGATCTACCCCTGCAAAGTAGATTAAAGAAAGCGAGCTGAGGTATTACAGCTTTGAATGATACAATTGAGTAATAAACCATTTCGCCAGAACATTATAAGGATAACAAAGGGCACATAAATTGATATCATGCAAGAAGAAGGATTATAGCAAGCTACAACATTATTAAGCTGGATCTGAGAATGATAACAGATATTTCTATCAGTATGATACAAATTTGAGCTTTTTCTTCCCTTACATCAAAGCTTGAGCATTTGAACTAGGATTGAAGCTCAGAGATATCATATCAACAACAAGAAAACCGAACAATTTACATATGAAAGTAAAAGCAGTATAACATTCATGCTTTTCAGCTGATATTAACACATTTTAGGCAGACAAAAAAATAACATCCTCCCCCAAAAAAAAAAATAGAGTAAGCCTATTGGAAAGTTAATGCAAAAGATAAGCGTTCAACATACCAAGAGATTTGATAACTTGATCAGAGCATTCTTCGGTATACTTATTCTCTTTCATTGGGCATCGGATTGCAAAGTCTGTCACATAGTCCCACCATTTCCAAGGTTTTCCGCTTTCATTTGCCACTTTAAAGATGCATGCTTGGCGCAGGTTTTGAACAACAACATCTTTACCATCATATCCTCTACTGAAATCTTGCTCAGGATCTGGAGCACAATATCTCCCATGGTTTATGCACTGAGACTTGCATTGTTTGCTCAAGATAAATGCCTCAGGGCAATACCAAGTTATGTAGTGGGGGGTAAACTGAGTGAAACCTTTCTGTTCAAGTAATTGAGCTACCCCTTTAAAGTTCTTGGCAAAATTAATTTGACTGTCACACTTTGGTCCACACTCATCATTGCTATTCGTCCAGTACTCATACTCAACTCTCTCATCAGGATGTGGAAGTGTCTCACTCCAATCAAGATTTATGGTAACCATCTCTCCACTTGACAGAGCCTTCTTGATGCTATCCCCCAAGGATTTGCTGATAAGGGCAGAAGGAATACTAATCTTCTGCACATATTCATCATTTGCCACAGACCCCTCTTCAGGAGTGTCCATGGTGATCAATGGTTCTAGTCTGTCATCTGCAACAAGAATAGCTGCCGCTCCACCATTCTGTGCATTCCAGGCCTTCAAAGTGAAGTAACAGTCTACAAGAATGGGAAGGGAGCACTATTGAGTTTTTCTTCTTGGATATGTTAATCAGCCTTCGTGTAAATATAATCATAGAGGCGGCATTCAACAGAGGAACTTCTAATTATTGAATACAATTTGTGTAGTCACAAAGAGCATAATCATAAATGAGGTGCCAAACTCTTTAATATGTTTTTCTTTTTAAAAAAACAAATGATTATGGCTCTACTATAGTTGAACAGTGGCAATCTGATCTTGAAAGAAAACAAAGCAGTTCAGGAACTCGAAAACGAAAACTCTGAATCTTAGACACCAAATTTACATTTTAGTAATAACTTGCAGCAAACACGGTCCATCATATAGTTAAAAGCTACAGAGATTTTGGTTTCCAGTAGGGGGAAAAAAAATCCCAGCTTCCCTTTAAGGTAGTGATTCAACTGACTGAACAACTTACCCTAACTTTCTATGTCGATCTGCATAATAGAAAACAATTCAACGGAGAACAGATCTCAAATTCATCACCAGCAAAAGACAGAGAGGAGCTTGACACATAAATTCAGTACAAAATCACCATCCAAAAGCCATGCGCTTAGACAACGACAAATGAAAACAGAGGATATACGAAAATCTCACTTGAAGGATTAGTATAACAGCCATATAGGTATGAAATAAAGAGCTCACCTCCCCGATCCACAAGAAGAATGACAGGAAAGCTTCCAGGCTTTGACTTAAACAAAGTATCATCATCAAAGCTCTTGCATCCCCTCTGATTCGTGTTGGGGTATACCACAGAGCCTACCATGGCTCCTCCATACTTGGGGACTCCAAAGTTCCCAAGCGCACACTCATACACGCCCTTCAATGATTTCGGAGAAGTGACTTTCAAATTATTCTTCTCCACCACAAACTTAGCCGCACAAAATCCACACACAAAAATCCAAACACCCAACAAAAAGCTCAGCTTCTCCCTCATTTAGCCTTTTGTTGCACTCTTCTCCCAGAGGATATTAAGTCCCTGGAATTATTTTTCCAGCGAAGAAAAGGGAGAAAAAGGAACTAAAAATCAAATCGCGTTAGATATTTGGGTAATTTAAGTGCTTAAGCGACACTTTTGATCAGAAATGTAGGAGGAAATGGCTTTTCTGCTCGGTGAAGGATTGACATTTCAAGCAAGAGCGGAGAAGAGTATCAAAGGCTAAAAGGGAGTCAAAAGAAAATTGGCGAGGGGGCTTATTTGACAGGTTAAACTGTAATCGCCATCGTCGGAGGATTAGTTACAGTTCAATCGGGATTCGCTTCTCTGCAGCAGCCATGTGTCCATGTCATGCGCAAGAAAATCCAAACTCTACAGTCCCCCCCCCCCCCCCCCCCCCTTTTTTTACGGATCCACAGTCCATTTCAAAGAAGGGGTAATTTCCAAGTGAAGGTATATTACCATGCAGATGACGTAAATCTCTCTAAAATATATGAATTTTTATTCTCTCTCGAAAGTATGTTATCTCCACCGCAATTTTTATAAATTTATTTAAATTAAATTTCTGATAATATTGCCTTGTATATTAAAAAAGAAAAAACTTTCTTCTGGTGTCGCCGGTCAACCGGTGGGAAATCGATCCACCACCAGTTATGAAAGAATTATATAATGAGTTGGGGCAGGGACGGACCTACGTTGGTGCAATTGTGGGCAGATGCAGACACAAAATATATATAATTTGTAAGAAATTTTTAAGGGTATGTGTAGTTAGAACAAATGGTAAAGACTCTTATATTTTTATATAATAAGGTTTTCAGTTCGAACCTCAACCTTTTCCTTTCCCCTTCCCCTCTTTTTTTCCCCCCCATTTCCATCCCTAAAATACTTCCCGTTTCCCCGACATTTCCCCCAATTCCCCAAAAGTTCCCTTGTCCCTCGTCTGCTCGTCCTCAGGCTCGTCGTCCGCTCGTCCTCAGGCTTGTCGTCCGCCGTCAATCAGGCTCCTCCCTCTTCCTCTCTCGTCTCTTGATTTTTAACTTGTAAGTTCCCTAATTCTTCATCCCCTTCCCTGCAATTGCTTCATTTTGGTGAATCATTCGTTTTTTTTACGATTCTGGACGCAATCTTCTTATCACCCTTATCGTGCTGTGTTCACTTTGGCCGAAGTTTATCAACAATTCCGTGAATCCTTTACGGTTCTGGACGCAATCTTCTTCATCTGCTGATTTTAAAATTTTGACTTTCCCTATTTCTTAAGCCCCTTCCGTTATAATCTGCTTTACTTGTTCAATGAGCCCCTTCCGTCCCTGTTTCCATTTGATTTTTTAAGCCAATTGATTCTTAACAAGATCTCAAAGTTGTGATTTTGAATCATTGAAACCAATTGCTTTACTTGTGAGTTGGTTTCTTAACTTGAGAATCATGATGCTGATAGGTATGGCAGCTTGCTGTTGAGGAGGATTAAAGAGTTTTTCAACCGAAACTGGGAATTATGCGTTCGGTTTATTCCCAGAGGAGCAAATATAGTTGCTGACTCATTGGCTAAGAAGGGTCTGTTTGCTTCTGAGTTTTATGATGTGTTCTTCAGTTGCTTTTGCACGCATGGTGTTGATTCATGAGAATTTGGGATCAAATCCCCCTGTCTGTAATTAGTAGTTAATTCTGGTTCTCTTCAATAGCCCAAAAAAAAATTGCTTTACTTGTTAAAATTCTGAATCATTGAAAACAATTGCTGTGAAACCAATTCCTTGTTAAGAAATAGAAAAAATTTTGAATCATCCAATTCCCTACACGGTGCAACAGCTGTTGGTTATTATGGTATGCTTGTATCCAACGTTATTTCTCTGTTAGCAAATACTTTACTTGCTTGTTGGCATTTAATATTAGTGGTTATTACATGTTTTGGTTAGAAATTGTAGGGCATGTTCTGTACTCATGATTTGACAAAAACCTTAGTCGTTTCAGGGTTAAATCACAATTTACCACGAATTAAAATGCAATATAGTGCAAACAACTTGTTATCGTTCTCTTATTAAGGAGGCTTTTATTTTGAATTCCCTAGGTTAAACTAAGTGCAAAAGAAACACAATTAGAAAAGGGTTTGGAAATTGATTTTCTCTAAACTAAAATTCATAAAAAAAAATAAAAAGAAACTAATTCTTTTTTTTTTTGGTATTTTTTTGGAAAATAGTGAAGAATGCTTAGGATTAAAAAAAGAATTATTTATGGATGTTCTTGGTAATGAAGAAGATGGCTATCATTGCTAGAAAAATATATGGGAGTTAATTTCTCATTAAGTCTAAAGAACAACCTCAAGATAACACTTGAGTCCAATAATCTCAATTAATAATAGCCCCTACTAACGTAGCAAACTACTACCTTTTGAGATATTGTTAAAATCCACTTAATGTGTAATTTAAATTGGAATGATGTAAATTGTTCTTCTAAATTAGAATATTCTAACGAACCATTCAAATACTCAAATCAATTATGATTACCAATCACAAACATGAAAGCAAACATAATTTTATCAAGCATATAAAGAAATTTGGAAATTTAAACATCAAAATAATCATCCAATCAAATCACAATATTCAATCCTCTTGGACACATAACAGTCATCCAAGTCTCAAAACTAAATAATGAATAACCTAAATTAGGAAATCAAATAGATAGTCTAAGAAAAAGATTAAATTAAATTACTCCCCTTTGAAGAATAATTGCTCAAGCCACTAATCTTCATCACCAAGAAGCGAGGGTTTTAGCCACACATAGCCATAGAATAAACTCTAATACAATCTGAAAGTGGAGGAGGATGAGAGAAGGTCTGAAGGCGTTGATTCTTCTTTTGTTTCTTTTCGTTCACGGCCCCACGTTTTTTTTTCCTTTCAATGAATGATAGCCTCCAATTCCTTCAATCTCTAATACTTCCTCCACAGCGCTGATTCCTTTCTTTATTTTCATTTCAGCGTTCTGATTCACGGTCCTTTCTTTATTTCAGCGTGCCTATTCTGTTCTCTTTTCTTTTCTCGTTTCAGCCTCCTCAGCGTTCCTTCTCGGTTCTCTCCTTCTGGAAGCGTTGAATGTCGATGAGAGCAAGTGAGGGTGGAGTCGTCCGTCTGCGTTTTTTTTCTTTCTGATCAACGTTTTCCGTCCTTTCTTCTCTTCTTTCCTTCCCTCGTTCTTGCGTGCGTCGTTCTTTTTCTGATTCTTGCATTCTGTTTCAGCGTGTTTTTTCCTCCGTTCATGCGTGATTTCACTTCTTTATTTAATAATGGATATATCATATCCATTTGATTATCTTTTCCCATATTCATAAAGATATCACAATATCTATTGCGTGAATCTCTCTTCCAAATTTAATATAATATATTATATGAAATCCTTCTCAATTTAATTTGTTGCCTCACTTAAATCGCATATCTCCTGCACAATAAAATATAGGATATGAATAGATTTTCTGTTATAATATTCTTTTATCCTATATTTAATTAAAAGATAGATAAGTATTTAAAAGATAATTAAATAAGCATAAGATATTAGTAAAATCAATCAATATATTCCAGAATCCCTACTTATTTAATTATAAAATATTTACTTATCAAAACTTGAATTAAAACTTCTATTTTCAAAATTAATTTAATCTTTTCAAGCATCTACAATCAAAATAATTAATCTAGCATCAAATATTCTCAGAAAAATCAATGATTAAGAGTAATTATATTTTTTTTTGACAATTTTCTCCTTTTTAGCCCTAATTTGATGTATTTACTCTTAATCTCAATTTATCACAAGAAAGTTATTTTAAGCTTAATTACTATGATAAAATGCATTAAAAATCCCCATTTAATTACCAAAAATCATATAAAAATATGGTTAGATCAACTCACCTGACTCTTTAAGTTGAGTCTGCAGGTTTTGCTTATTCTTTATCCCTTTTTTAATATTTTATTCTTCTTGTGTTGCGGCAGGCACCAGTGAGACCAAAGTGTTTGATGAACAGAGTCCCTCAAGAAAGGATTACTTGGCTGACGTAAATAAAATTTGTGTCATATTCTTTAAGATTAGGCATTCTGTTTTGTTGCAGGGACTTGTGTTGGCTCCCTTATGGCTTGAAAAACTGTGGAAATTGAAGTTTATAATGAGAAAAAAGAATAGATGCATTGTGTTGTATTTTCACTTGAGCAAATTACATTGCTTTGACGGAAGCTGCGCAAATTCTTTCAGGTTTGTAGGGAATGGGAATCGACAGCTCATAAAGTAAATGGAGATGTAAGATTAGCTCTAATTCGCATTGGTGTTGTTCTTGGCAAAGGTGGTGGAGCACTAGGTATGTACTTACAGAATTAATGTGCTTCTCGCATTAACAAAGCTTTCATTGATTAGCTTTCTCTAAATTTCATTGCTCTGCCTTAGCTTCATTGATTAGCTTTTTTTAAATTGCTTTGGAGTTGGAAATCATAACTTCAGTTGCTTAGTGTCCTTGTATGAAAAAAGATACAATCTTATAGTTTTCAATAGAGAAAGTTGATATGAGCTAGCTTATAGGTTACAGCATGTTCCCTAATCTTGTCAAACTTTTTTTATCCCGGAAAATGTCAACGATACAATCTTATTTCAAACGTCTAAAACCCACAAATACAGAACCCGAATCTCAAAATGAGCAACTTTCAAACAGTATTTCAATTCCATCTGTCGAAGAGTCCTCCCAACCACCACAAGCATCTCAATTTCAAAGTTTTCAATCACCACCTCAAGGAAACGTTAATATAGAACATCTTGAAGCGGATCCAGGAAAAAGACCTTCAATTTATTCAATGACATCAAATCCTACAGAAAGAGAGAATATTCGGAGAGCTTATTTGCTTAAGGGGCCTACTCAACTAATTCTTAAACCATTCCCTCAAATGGAACTGTATGGAAGAATGCGTAGATTCAATCTTAAGTGGTATGAAGAATTTGGTTTCTGGTTGGAGTATAGTGTATCAAAAGATACATGTTTTTGCTTGTATTGTTATCTATTTGATATGGAGGTTGGAGATAGTGGTTCGACACAGGAAGCATTTGTTGGTGTGGGGTTCAAAAATTGGCATAAGAAAGATGGAGTCAAAGTTCATGTTGGAGATCATAAGAGTGCTCACAATAGATGTTATCAAGCTTGTCAAGATTTGATGAAGCAAAAGCAACATATTGATGTTACTTTTTCAAATATTTCTGACCAATAAAAAATTGATTATCGTCTCCGGCTGAAAACTTCTTTAGATTGTGTTAGATTCCTACTACGCAATGGTAAGTCTTTTCGGGGAAATGATGAATCTACAAGTTCAAATCAACAAGGTTTATTCCTTGAACTTCTAAAGTTTTATTCTAAGCCAAATAAAGAGATGAGTGATGTGGTTTTAGAAAATGCCCCCGATAATAACACATTGACTTCACCAAAGATTCAGAAAGATCTTGCTCAAGCTTGTGCTGATTTGACTGTTAAAGCAATAGTTAGTGATCTCGGTGATGATTACTTTTCCTTGCTAGTGGATGAAGCTCGTGATGTTGCAATTAAAGAACAAATGGCGGTTGTACTTCAGTATGTAAATAAAAAAAGGTCCATTGTTGAACGTTTTATTGGCATAATTCATGTTTTAGATACTACTGCACAATCACTAAAAGCAGCGATTGATGCCCTATTTTCTAAACTTGGTTTAAGTTTGTCTAAATGTCGCGGGCAAGGCTATGATGGTGCTAGTAATATGCGGGGTGAATTCAAAGGGCTAAAGAGTTTGATTTTGGAAGACAACAAATCCGCATTCTATATTCATTGTTTTGCTCATCAATTACAATTGACACTTGTGAAGGTTGCAAAGCATTATAAGAAGATTCAAGAATTTTTTGACATGCTTCAAAAGATGGCTACTGTTGTGGGGGATTCATGCAAGCGGAAGGAAATTCTTCAAATGAATCAATATGAGGTAATAGCTGAAAGAATTGCTAGTGGTGAAATACCGACTGGAAAAGGTTTAAATCAAGAGAGAACCTTAAAGCGACCTGGAGACACTCGTTGGGGTTCCCATTTTGGTACGGTTACAAGTGTTATCTCATTATTTTCTCCAATAATTTCCTTGATGAACTTTATTGAAGACGAGCCGAAAAATGAAACTGCAAGATCCGATGCAGGTAGCATTTTGTATGCCATGGAGGATTTTGAATTTGCATTCTTGTTGCATCTTATGAAATTAATCTTGGGGATTTCTTATGAGTTGTCACAAGCACTACAAAGAAAAGATCAAGACCTTTTAAATGCAATTGGTTTAGTGAAGGTAGTCAAGTATCGTTTACAAGAGGTGAGAGATAATGGTTTTGATGAATTGCTTCAAGAAACGAACATTTTTGCCAATAAATATGATATTGACATTCCAAATATGAATGATGTTTATTGTCCTAAAGGGAGATTGAGACGGAGATTGGAATCAGTCACATTTTTCCACTACTTTAAGGTGTAGTTATTTAATACAGTGATTGATACTCAGATTCAAGAGTTGAATGATCGATTTAATAATGTCAATATCAAGTTGCTTGAGTGTTTGAGTTGTCTTAATCCTCGTGATTCATTTGCTAATTTTAACAAAGAAAAGTTGATTGAGTTTGCTAGATTCTATCTTTTGGAGTTTGATGAGCTTGCAGATATTCCTTTTCTGTCTTCAAGTCTCAGTAATTTTATTGTTGATGTGAGAGTTGATTCTGATTTTGGCAATTTACAAACAATTTCTGACCTTGCTTTAAAGATGGTTGAGAAGGGAAAGGATATTGTTTATCCACTGGTCTATTTGTCGATAAAGTTGGCCCTTGTTCTACCGGTAGCAACTGCAAGTGTTGAGCGGGTTTTTTCTGCAATGACTATTGTTAAAGATAAGTTGCGCAACCGGATGAGTGATGATTGGTTTAAGTCGTGCATGCTAACTTATGTTGAACGTGATATATTTGATAGATTGATGATGAAGATATAATGCAATATTTTCAAGGAATGAAGAATCGAAGAATGCTTTTGTAATCTTTCTGATGTAAAGGTTAGTTGGTTGTTGATTATTATTTTTCTATGTTAAGTTTTACTTTTCTTTTATTATTTATATTCTTTTGTTTTTTAATGCATTTAAAACTTTCCTTAAAAAAAAAAAAAATTCGGGGCTGCTGCCCCCGAACCCCCGCATCCCATCACTATTTGTGCACCCACAAACCTAAAATCCTGGGTCCGGAGTTGGGGTAATCTCAACACCATGGTCCATGGCAGTGTTATGAAAATCGCGACTTAAATCGTAGGAACGCAAGAAATCGCGATTTTCAGAAACCATCCGATCCCACTGCCACATAAATCGCAGATTGCTTTGGAAACAATAGAATCGACAAGTAAAGCGTAGAAATCGCTGGTATCGCACGATCCTGAAGAGACCAAGGTATGATTTGAAAGAGGAAGACAAGAGTTGTGATGGCAAAACAGGGGGTGGTAGAGATCTGAAGGAGACGGAAGACATGGGAGTTGACAGTGAAGGAGGAAGATGATGGAGTGACATGCAAAAACGTGGGTGATAGTGATGCAGTTGGCCAGAGACTCCATGGCTCAAGCCTTAGAGAAGTTGAGTATGAATCGGAGACACAAGCATTACGAATCGGCCCTTCTCTCATGGATCTAGAAATAGTTTTGATGAACAATAAAAATGCTTTTGCCATGGCTGCTATACTCTAGTACGAGAAGAATCAAAGATGGAAAAAAATCCAGAAAATGAGAATCGCGAAGAGAACGAAGGTGGAAGTCACTCAGTATACTGGAGTTGTGAAGTTGTCAAAAAAGTAAAGTCATTGCTCTCTTCAGTACAGCTTTTCAGATGGGTCTCCCTGGCCTCACTTTTCCTTCATCCACGTGTACCCCAGCTGGATTCCATTAAACTTGGGTATTGAATTGATCATTCATTATAGCCACACAAAAAAAAAAGAATTCATTCAATCTTTTTTTTTCATCCTTTTTATACATTTTCAAGTCTGAACAACCTCTTCATTTTACCCTTAATTTATTAAATATGTAGAGTACAAATCAAATAAATTAAAGTCATCTTAATTTTTGTAATATAGAATTTTATAATTGATATTAGTTATTATATATATATATATAATCAAATATAATTTTATATCTTAGATAATAGGATCTTACGATCAGTATCGATCCCACGATTTACGATGTTCACACCCCCTCCTGATCTTATATAAGATCTCGATTTTGATAAAATTGGTCCATGGATTACTTCACTCTATGAAATAACAATTTTAATCATATTAGAAAAAATATTATAGGAAAAATAATAATTGGGAAAAAGAAACAAAAGGAACTTTAAAGATAGCAAAAGATAAAATGATGTTTTGAATATTCATAATCACAAAAAGGTGTTAGTATTTGATTTTTCCTTTCTAAAATTAAAAGTTAATGACATAAATGTCCATCTATATATATATATTTTTTTAAAAAAAAATATTGACCCACTATTCTCTAACACCTGTCATCCAAAGAGTCCACGCTTCCACCCCACCGACGTTCTCATGGAATTTTTCATGTCATCGGCCCCAATATTTCAAGCCATGTATGTTTGGATTAGTTTTTAAAGAAAAACTTGTATGATTTATGAGGTAAACATGTGAAAAGGGTTTTTGTCTCAACTTGCAGAAAATGGTTTATGAAACATAGTTTAGGTGTTATCCAAAAACTCACTAAAACCCAAACAAAAATTTAGTCTTAAAGCCAATCCTTGGCCTAGGGATTTCATGAAAAAAGAAGAAGCAAGAGTAGCAAATAATTGCTTTTGGGTTGGCAAAAAGAAGAAAAAGAAGTATTAAGGAGAGACCCTCTCCCAAACAGAATAAATTGAAGATTGATTGAAGATTATTAATGTAAAACACTGAAAAGTTAAGTATTAAACAAATAAGGAAAGTAAAATGAAGAAGGGGTGAGAAAGAGAGAGAAGGGGAATATTAAAAGAAAAAGTAAAAGAGAAAAATAGTTTGGTTTGAAGTAAATTCAGCAAATTCAAAAAAGGTTTTACATGTTCTCAAAAGAATTTCACAACTTCCTTAATAAGAATTTCATACATTGCAAATTTGAATTTATAATATTAGATAAGGATTTTACAAGTTCAAATAAGATTTTTGTAATTTCTCAAAATACTTTTACAAAATATAATAAAGGTTTCACAAATTATGATAAAGGTTGTTAAGATTTTCACAAATTTGTTAAAGAATTTCACAAATTGTAAATTTTGATTCGCAAGATGTTATAAAGGTTTTATAAGTTTGGGTGAAGTTTTACAAATTCTCAAAAGGTTTTTCAAAAATTTTAATAAGTTTTTCAATTCATCACGATGAAAAGACCAACAACACTTTTTGGCGAAACATCCAAGAACCACCATTTTAAAAAAAAAAATCGATTTGACATCAATGAAATCGCCGCTAATAACGTTATCAAGCTTAAAAATTCAAGAATCAAAGAGTTGAAATGAACAAGTGGAGGTTGAAGAAAAAGCTTCGTTGCCATAATCAATCGAAGCATGTTCTCTCCCTTGTTTCTGACGCTCTTTTCTCATCTCTTCAACGGCAAGGCTATGCGTTTTCAATATCACACGTCTCTTTGCGATAGAGTGGGGAAGCTCGAAGACACATCGGGCGGTGACCAAACATGGTTTTCAGATGCCATCCTCTACTTGGGTTTCAGATTCAAGATCATCAGATTACCCAACCTACTCCACTTTCAGATGCAATTAATACGGATAGCTGAAGTTTACATCTTCACCATATATATTTGAGAATATGAGGACCACAAGGCAATGGAGGAAATTTTTGTCTTTTTCATTTAATTTCAAAAAGGACAAGTCACACTCTTATGGTATTATGAATTTTGACAACACCCTTCTGTCTTCAGTATTTTTTAAGTTCATTTTTTAGAATTTGAGGATATAATGGGAATAAGGCCTTTCTAGGACAAATATTCACATATACTAGTACTATTTTAAGGGTATTTTTGGGTTATTCTCGTTGTTAGAAATAGTTTATTCATCATCAAATTGAAGGGAGTGGCCACAAATACTTTAAATGAAAAAAATAATGAAGGTGAAACACGTGGGGGTGCAACCGAAGCCGAAGTAGACGTGCACAACGTGATTTGATTCCCTTTGGGCCCCACTTTTTTTATGATGGTAGATTATATAAGAGATTAAAAAACTAATTAAATCATTTTAAAATATTTATATTTATTATTTGTTGTCTAAATTAGGGGTGAGCATGAAGCCCAGGAGCCCTAAGATATAAATAAAAAAGAAAGAATACAATCAGATATCCAAGAGGCTAAGGAATAAGATAGAAAAATATATAAGGCAATTAAAACCATTGGAAGGATTGTAGGAGGAATGGTCTTGGCAATGTTAGATCATAGTAGTTCGCCAACCTCTCTAACTAACATACGATACAATTTCACTTCACAGCACGGCCAAAACAAAAAAAAAGAAAAAAGAAAGAGCTTCGCTCGGTGGGCCTTCCTACGCTGACGAATGCCTCCTTTTTCTTCTCTGAAGTCTACAACAAACAAGTGGGAGAGGCAGGATTCGAACCTACGTAGAAAAACTTCAACAGATTTACAGTCTGTCGCTTTTGACCACTCGGCCACTCTCCCCTTCACGGGCCGAGGCCCCCCTCAATGGGTTCTAAGAAGGAGGGATATAAACCTGAAAAAAAAAAGCTTATTGATTTGATTGAAGGGTCAGACCACACTCCCTGCATCATGAGTGACAGGAAGAAGATTGAACTTGGACTTGTCACCCGGAGACCTTCCAAAGTCTCCTGCCAGAGTGGCTAACAACAAACTGTCGGGTTTCCCCGACAATAGAGCAATTTACACATGTAACTAGTTAAAGAAGAGAAGAGCTAGCACGAATCGTCTTTGCAGCGTAAACTCCTGAATTCATTCCTTACTCTAACGAGCAAGGACTCTTATTAGATAGATGTTGGCTAAGGACTGTGTTGATTGAAAGATCCAGGAAGGACAAGGAGCGAGAGGTACTTCATACCCTTGCTTGTTTCCTAGGAGAAGAGAAGCCTGGAGTTGGAGGAGGCTGAATAGAAACTTATTCTTGCGGATCCCTCCTTCCCTTATGTTGTTGAAAGGCATTCTTCACGTCAAGTTGAAATAAAGGCCACTTTTTGATTGCAGCCAAGGCCACGAATGGTGGTCATTTTAGCAACCTGGGGCAAATGTTTCCCCTATCTCTAAATGGGTTCGACTCAATATTCTTGAAGGAATCCTTTAGCTACTAATAACGCTTTGTATCTCTCTACCGAGCCCCATCTGCTTTATGCTGGATCTTGTAAATCCACTTGCAGCCAATGGCTTGTTTCCCTGCAGGCAATGAGACTAAGTCTTATTCTTTTTTTCCTGGGCATTGATTTCATCCTGTATAGCATCTCTCCAGCAAGAATGATTGAAGGCTTCAACAAATGATTCAGGTTCATGAGAAGATTGAACTGACATGGGGTAAGCTCGATGTTTTTGGGAAAACGATTCATAAGATAAGATAAAAATCCTTCAAAACGGGATAAGAAACTTGAGAGGATCGACGAACCTGAGAGAGGGATCCAGAATATGAGGAAGCGACTGGGCTAGACTGCTGATCTTCTGAAGTAGTCTGACCCTGGGAAACAGACTGTAATCGCCGCCGAGAATAAAGATGTTGTGCTGGAATCCTCTGAGGTCAGCTAAACAGGCTGACAATCGGCATCAGATGCTGAGCAAAGCTGCTGGCCTGAAGAGTGAGGCTAATCCGTAACATCAACTGCAGAAGAATGAGGTTCGAGTTGATGAACAGGAGAAGGCCGCAATACATCTCATACGTCATTCTATTCGAGGGCCGGGGGGCGCAGTAGATGAGGTCTAACTGCCCGTAACTAAGGAGATAGATCCCTTTATCCGTTCCGTCAAAGAGATCACCTAATGCAAGCCGTGCAATACAGAGTGATAAGCGCGCAGTATAGCATTGAGGAGGATATATCAATATGCCACCATCTCTCTCAATATGCACTCATGAATGCTCGGTATAGGAAGCACCTATCTTTGTCTTTGGCTTTCCAGACATACGCGTTAAGCAAGTCAGTCAGTTCAATGGGGTTGATTGGGAGCTCGGTAGCTAAGGAAGTGGGTCAAACCAGGCTGGAGAAAGCGAACGTTACGATCCTGTTGACCTTTCCTAAATTTCTTATTCCGGTGGATGCAGACGGTGTTTGAATTTGAAAGGGGAACAAAGCCGTAATTTCTTAAGAAAAGAAGGATCGTAGCGTGTCTACTATAGCTATTGATTCAACCTCCTCCTCATATAAAGTCAGAAGACTGAGTCTCTGAGTCAGTCAAGAGTCCTTCCATACCGAGTAAGAAGGTCAGATCGTTCAGTCGCAGTGGAGTTGTTTGGAGTTTCCTTGGTGGACAATAGAGAGCCAAATCAGACTTGTGTGGTCAGTGAACTAGGTGGAAAGTGCCGGTGGGTACAGGTTGCTGTTGCGTCTATTGCGATGCTTTGGGGCGGTTTCTTATCTAGAGCTGAACTAGCCTGAAGGAAGGGTGTTGATCCCCGCACCGAACTCTAAGCGAGTGGCTCATCGTGAGACCTTGTTGGCATGCCTCCAAGAAGGCTGATAAGACCCTGGTTGGGGTTGAGGAACGAACATAACCCGGCGTGGGTTGGGGGGTGAAAGACACAAAGCAAGTGATTAATCATATTCCCCGCTTACTGCTCGTGTACTCAAGGAACGTAGTAGCTCGAGCAAAGCGTAAACCAAGCACCAAAGCCCGACTTCGAAGCTCAGCTTAGCCGTTAAAGCCAGAAAGAAATTCCTCATTCTCTGAAGATGCATTGATGTGAAGAGAGTCCCCAGAAGAAGCCGGTGAAGAGGGTGATGCCGAGGTTGGCGGCAGAGGCTGCCTGGTTTCCGAATCCGCCCCAGCATTGAGTTCAGTTTCTTGCTTCCCTTCTGTGCTTGCCTTAGCCTAGTGCTACGTCCTATTCCGACTCTTTGCCATACCACTGCTGGGAAAAGGGGCTTTGATGCAAGGATTCCCTTGTTAGAGCAAAGCACTAAAGCAAGCAGTCAAGCAGGAGAGGAATACGGTTCATATGGTTATTCCGCATCCCATACCGGTAATTCCTTATCCTAAAGGGATTTATGTACTTCCTTTTCTTTTTGATGATTCATTTCATTAGTGGGAATAGTCCTTGTCTTTAACTCACTAAAGGCTAGGGTAATAAAGAGAAGAGTCCTTTTTGTTGCGTTGTGGTTATTTTCTTTATCCTTCTGTTTGGAGTAGTTTAGACTAGTCTAGAACCATGTCAGAGGTTAGCCAAGTTTCACACAGTAGTCAGAGTCAGGGGTCTTGGAGCCTTGAATGATATTCCTTCACTTCATTGAGGGCAATGGCAATCAATAAATTACCGTAGAGCGATGCTCGAAATCGATCATGTTGGTTTTGCCCAGTAGCCATTCTCAGCGGAAGTACAAACATGGTAAACATACCGAACTTCACTTGCTCCACAGTCAACCATTGGTTTTGCGAGATAATAGGGGGGCCAGAGATCATTCTTGTCGTTCTCAGGTTCTTATCAAGGGGTTGACCCGGGGGACTTGCCCCCTAGTTGGCTACCTTCTATTATTGAGAGCCGGTGTGCCTGCCCAAGCCCAGCAAAAAATCACCCTACCCAGCTCAGATAAAAGAAGCCAAAAAAAAAAAAGGGTACAATCGGGCTGAGTATTTTTGCGAGCAGGGCCAGGCATCGAGCAAAGTATGCCGCCCTGCCCATTTGGCCTTGCTTAGTATGTATATATAATTATATTTGATATAAATATTTTTTATATAATAGTTAATGTACTTATATTATATATTTACTAAAATTCTAATATATCCATTGAGTATTTGACCATTAGTCCATTATATTACTAATAATGCTTTGTATTTAATAGACTATAGGTGTTTTTTTAATTTTTCACGTATATATATTTGACTATTTGTTGAGACATATGATAGTCTTTTTAATTTTCAGACTCAAGTTGTAGACTTATTTAGAATATCTTAAAGCGTATAATTTATAATTATAGATTACATTTGAAGTTTACAATATTGCTTATTGCTTATCATTATTAAAACTATTTTTCCACATAGGATGTGGTAAGGTATCACCATTTGGGCAAGGGAAGCCCGCCCTACCCAACCCATTATTGCCCAACCCAAAAATGTTAGGGCTTCTATCGGGTAAGGTTGGGCATCGCTGCATCGAGCTGCATTTTATTGCCCAATTTTATTGGGCAAGGGTTTCACCCTGCCCATGCCCACCCCTAGTCTAAACTATTTCACTTAACTTATGAACTAATATATAATTTAAGAATATACATATAATTAAAAAACTTATTTAATTTCTTTAATTATTTAAAAAAAAGTTAAATATATCTCATATTTACGACATAAAAGAATATTATTTTATCTTTTAGGTCATCTCCATCACCCACGTAAAACTAGTTTGAATAACAACGTACATGTCGTTGTCACAACCCCGAAAGACAATAATATTTCTGGATAGTAAATTTTGAGGGTGTCCGTGTTCCAAAAAAAAAAAATCTTGAGGTGTCCCCACCTTCACCTTCGAAACAGTCTACCTCCACCAGTTTCACCCCTTGCTGTTTGTATCGGGCCTCGTCCTCAATAAAATATTAGCACATGCAAATTGTGGCATATATATATATATATATATATATATATATATATATATATATATATATATATATTGATATAAAAGAGTTGCCTGGAAGGCTAGTTTCATACATAGAGATGTGCATGCATCAACACACACGCCAAAAAAAATTTTAACAAAATAAATATTGTAATGACACGAATCTTTGTTGCGCAAAAGGCGTATGGGGGTTTTGGAGTGGGCTGGACCAGCATGGGAATCCGTTCAATTTGAAGCCCATCTTACATATCCACCCACACTGCCCCAACTTGTAAGTTGGATCCATCTCACTCTGCCATTCCACGTCAAATGAAGACTAGATTGTTGATGTGGATCACTGTTCTCTTTGTTCGGAATGAAGCCACATTCAATGATGCCTTTGGCAAAGCGAAGCTGTCATTATCAACAGAAAGCGTAGGATGACTGTTTTGAGCAAAACCTCTCAAATGCATAGAGAGGGATGGGTTAAACTAAATGCTGTTACAAGCGACCATGAAGGAAATTGGATAGCGAGATGGAGACAAGAGTGGGGAGCTCTTCAAAGTCTCCATCTCGCCTGGGACTAAAAGTGATACTCGAGTCAGATTCGAAAAGCCTTGTAGAGATGTTGAGCATACATGCATTCTTTTTGTTTTTGGGGATTAAGAAATTCAAGACCACTTCATGGGACCTGAGTTTTGAGTATATTCCCGGGCAACAGAATATGGTAGCGGATATTCAGCCAAAAGGAAGTCACGATGATGTGTTTGGTTTAAGAGGAGCGGAGGAAATTTCTCTCCCCTAGTTTGAAAAATTAGATAAGACTACGATGTGAAATGTTTATACGAAAAACGATACAAAAAGTTATATAATTTATAGAAATATCTGATTTTTCACATTGAGAGAGAAAAATACTCCTTTGGTGTCCTAACAAACTAAGGACTGGTGTAGAACGAGAGTTTGGGATTAAATGCCCTTTTTATCTCATTTAACTTTAATAGGCTTTGCCCTCATTTGTATCAAAAAAAGAGAAAAGAAATAAGGTTAATTAATAAGTATGGGGAAAATCAAAATAAAAGATTTAGAGAAAATGATATTTATTTATTATAAAAACCCATAAAGATTATAATTACTTAGAAAGAACGAACATCATAGGGTTAAGGTGCAAAAATACACATGTGCTTTTCTCCGAGGAGCGCCCAGTAGCAAATGCTTTTTTTGGGTGCAAAAGTGCACATGTGGTTACAAATTAGGTGCAAAAATACCGTTTGACCGTTAAGTTTGACTTTGACCGATGACGAGGCATTTTAAAAGTGCAAAAATACACATATAATTTGTCAAGAAGAGCACCCAACAACAATTTTTTTTTTAATTTAATAATTTTATTTTAAGATCATAAAATAATTTTTCAAGATTATGAAGTATTTTTTTTAGTATCAGTCAGTATCCTTTTAGGACTGGTCAATACTTGAAATATTTTTTCAAAATCCTAAAATAATTTTTCAAGATTATGAAGTATTTTTTCTATACCAGTCAGTATCCTGAAACTACTTTTAGTATCAATCAATACCCTGAAATATTTTGTCAGTATCAGTCAATATCCTTTTAGTATCGGTCAATACTTGAAATATTTTTTCAAGATCCTAAAATAATTTTTCATGATTATGAATTATTTTTTCTGTACCAGTCAGTATTCTGAAAGTACTTTTTAGTACTAGTCAGTACCCTGAAATATTTTTTCCAGATACTGACTAGTCCAGAAAAAATACTTCATAATCTTGAAAATTTATTTTAGGATCTTGAAAAAATATTTCAAGTATTGACCGGTACTAAAAGGATACTGACTGATACTGAAAAAATACTTCATAATCTTGAAAAAATATTTTAGGATCTTGAAAAAATATTTCAAGTATTTACTGGTAGTAAAAGGATACTGAAAAAAATATTCCAGGGTACTGACTGGTACTAAAAAGTACTTTCAGGATACTGACTGGTACAGAAAAAATACTTCAAAGTATCTTTTTAGTACCAGTTAGTACCCTGAAATATTTTTTTCAGATCTAAAAATAATTTTTCAAGATTATAAAGTATTTTTTCAGTACAGGTCAGTATTCTAAATATCTTTTTAGCACCTAGTAGTAATTAAAATAAAATTATTAAATTAAAAAAAAATTGTTGTTGGGCGCTCTTCTTGGCAAATCACATGTGTATTTTTGCACCTTTGAAATGCCACGTCATCGATCAAAGTCAAACTTAACAGTCAAACGGTATTTTTGCACCTAATTTGTAACCACGTGTGCACTTTTGCACCCAAAAAAATCACTTGCTACTGGGCGCTCCTTGGAGAAAAGCATATGTGTATTTTTGCACCTTAACCCAACATCATAATATAAATTTAAAATTATTAAATTGCCCTTAATCAAACCCCATGTATCATTTCTTATATTTATAATTAAAAAAATTACTAAAATTAAAACTAAAACTGTTCATCATAATATGATCATATCTTTTTTTAAATTTTCAATATATTATTTAATTAACAACAGTTAAACTTATTTTTTAAAATTTTTTATTTTCACTAATTTATATCATCAAGTTAAGTTGTCCGGTTTATGTTATCAACGTTGATATCAATTAAGTTTTTTCTACAAAATAAAAACTAAACTCATTTCATATTTTTCAAGATATAACAGGTTGGTTAGATTTTTTTAATTTATTAACATTACATGAATTTTTTAACCCACAAAAATTGCTTCTAAAAAAAATAAATCATATAAAATTTATTGGTTTAACATATAAAATATGTAACACCCCAAATTCAACAACAAAAAACTTAGCCAAAATATTTAAAATACCTTCAACAGAGATTATCAATTATCTCAATCATTACATTACATAGCCATTTCAATAAAATACATAATACGAAGTCAAATAAGTTTCCAAAATATTTCAGAATTAAATACAATGCAGAAGTCCTAGAGTCATAACAAATAAAAATAACATAACATAAGTTACAGTAGTACAAATGAGCCTTCAAATCTCATTCTATAGGTGTCTTCCCTTGCTCCCTAATATAATATTCACCTGAAAAATGTTAATATATATAAAATGAGATTTCATGTCTCAGTAACTATTGAAAGTTTCTACTGCACACAAGCAAATTATATATGACTAAAAGCATAAGTTTATTACACACACACACACACACACACACACACATATATGTACATATCATAATTTTTTATACAAAATTCTTTTGCAAAAGTAATCATCATTATGTCAAATTGTGAACTATACAATTATATAATATGCAATATGCAGCCTGCCTTATATCACTGTCGACCCTTGTACTACTGACTGGAGTGATGGGCTAACATATAGTCCAACAGAAACTCATTCATTTGACTGGATGGTTCCAAACTCACCAAAACCTAAGATACACCCGGCCAAAGGTATTGAGCTTAAGTATCGACTATAGCTCCCTTCCTTAAAAATAACAACTAAAGAGGTTTCACGTGCCCCACAACTCTGATGTAATCCTGGCCAAAGGAAAACATGGAAGATTGGCCCTGACAAGTACCATCCATTGTGCATCGAGTGGTGACATAGATAAATCTTATCATTTAAATTTCTCCTTACTCCAACCTATCACACATACAGCTGCCATGATAATGATATCAATAAAATAAAGTATATTAAAACACGCTTCCATTTATATTGAATATCATAAAAAGGTAAACCAAACATATTATAAAACCTCATCGGACCAATCTATCATTCTTGAAATTTGAAGGATTAAACTGTCATTTCTAAAATTCGGGACCCGACTATCATTCTGTAATTTTCATGAGCACAAAACTGTAATTTTTGTGGGTATAAAACTGTAATTATCGTGGGTACAAAACTGTAATATTCAGTTTTTATTATAATAATAATAATATTATAATAGATATACATATAAATAAATCTTAAAAAATATAATTTATAATCATATACAATTCACAAGTGTATGGAATATTCAGAGTTACCTTTTACTACTATTTTCCAATTAATCACCAAAAAGCTACTACCAGTCTTCCTAAATAATTATCTCTACGTTTTCCCTCTCTCCTTCTTTCTTTCCTCTCTTTATTTTTCTCACACTCGGTTGCTCTGCCTAAATACGCACCCGAAGATGCATATTTATAGTGGTTGGGGAGGGGGTAAACAGGTGAATATGAAGGGTAGTTGGGGATAATATTTATTAACCGCTTCCCCTTTTACTTTAACGTGGTCGGCATATGTTTTTTTAAAAGTATATTATAATATATTACTATAATATAATATAACAAAAAAATTATTATACTATTACTAATATTCGAAAGTTTTACTCCTATACTAAATTTTCTTAGTAAATTAATTATTATTAATTTATCCTATTATCATGCTAAATAAATTTCAGGATGTTACAAAATAGATTATAAAAGACCTTGACTTTTATTAAAATTATATAATTACAATTTTTCTTAATTTTAAAAATTTAATTTTTTACAAATTTAAGAATGCATAATTTTTTTCAAAGATATATGTTCAACTTGTGAAAAATGAAAATTGAAAAAGCTATAGTCTAATTTAATGAAACTTAGAATCTTATATTAGTTTTAAAAATAAAATATGGAAGAGAATATAGGAGGAAATGCAGAAAATTTTATTAGGAGTATTTTAATACTTTCAATTTTATATTTTATATTTAGTCTTTCAAATAATTACAATTTTTATTATCCTTCTCCATAAATATATTTTCCTCCGGTTCCTTCATTCCAAATTTTTTATACAAGTATATGAACAATTAGTAGATAGAGGTAATCAAGTATACAAATCATTGACAACCAGCCATCGAAGAAAAATAATTCATACCAAATGAGGCCAATCTATTAGTAAACATCCCACTCTTCTCCATGTGTATCTCATTATCTTTTTTCATTCTCACCAAACGGTCTTCCATAAAATATGCCCTTTCAGATTTGACCTAATTATTTGTATGCGTGTAATTCAACAGAAAGTCAGTTCAAGCTTAAACATCATAAAATGAGGTTTTCTTTTTCTTTTTAATGTCTAGTACTACCTCCGGTACTAAACTAGTTGGTTTTTTTTTAGAGGTCCATAAATCTAATTAAATTATTTTATTTAACTTATAAATTGATATATAATTTAATAATAATTTATTTAACTTTTTTTTTATTTTCTTAACAAAAAACAACTTTAAGGGCAGAGGCAGTAATAGAAGTGAATAGAAGTGCTAAGAACGCCAACTTCAATAGGACAATGTATGGGCTTATAGAAAATATTTCTTTATTTTGACTCTCTTAATGCGGTTAACATTCTTATGAGAGACTGTTCTATGAATCACCCTTTAAGAGGTATCATTGGAAATACTAGAGATCTCTTGTTTCAAGACTAAAATGTGGAGTTACATCATACTTCGAGAGAAAATATCTCATATGTTGATTATATGACCAAAGAAGGTCATAGCGTTGCTATCAATACTCTGGAGTGGTTCTAATTCTAGAAATTCCCTGAGGATGCCTCCTCTTGACTTTGAAAGATCAATAGTACTTTTCTTTTTGTATGATGTATTAAGAACTAGATCTTTACAACCTAGTTCCTTCCTTCCTTTAAAACTTCAGTTTGCTTGAAAAAAAGGAGTGCTTCTAGTAGCATTTTGAATTTTGACCATAATTCGTTATTTCTAGAAGGTGCCCATTAGTTATTGCGGAGTCATAAAATATCCTGTCCATTTTCACACCACACAATTAATTAAATTTATTCTTTTCCCTATTCACACGTAACAGCAAAAAACAAAAGAACCCCAGGAATCAATTTTCCATAAGCACCCAAAACTATCTTAATTTTCTTTCTAAAAATGTCAGGGATAATCAAACTTTCTTTCAGTTATCAATTCGGTCTCTAAGGCTTCATTTAAAGCAATCAAGTCCTTAAGTTCTATAGGCAATAGGCAATTTTATATCCTTATTTGATGTCAATGGACCAATCATTTTTTCCGCAATCCAAATTGAGGTGACACCATCGACTTAATTTTTTTAGACCGTGTGTTCAGAATCATGTATATGACTCCTTAAACCATTATAGCTATTTGTTTGATTATAAAACTTCAGAAATTTGATTCGTAAAAATTAAATTTCATGGGCCAAAATGAAGTTTTAAATTTGCATTTTAAACAAACTATTTTGGAAAGAAAGGTGGGTAAAGCAGATTTAGATAACGATCATGTGGTACAAGGCTTTTAAAACTTGGGGAAAATGTCTTATATAATAGGATATGACATTGACATATAGAGGTGTTATGTCTGTAAGTAGAAATTTCAAAGCAGGTCCTTGTGTTGGGGTGGGCAATTACTTGTTTGTTTCCAGAGACATCCATGAGCCGCCGCCCACTTCTACTTCTCTTCATGGAAACCGCCATCGTCGTCATCTCTGTATCATTCATATTCACAGTTAGGCTTTCCTTTTTCCTTCTATGATCTGTCTTCATCCATTATTCACATCTCTGTATTCTACTTGCTTGTCTTTTCATAATGGAATCACCTCGTGGCCCTCACCCCTCTCCCACCAGCCACTGCTATTTCGTGCATTCTACACTCAGTTTTTTCTTTCATAAACTTTGCATCAACACCATGAAGCTACTTATTAATAATTCTTTTCAGACATGTAAAGAACTTGTTGAAAATCTAATTGGAGCTTCTTAAATACCTTATACCAATCTCATTTACTCTGCAGTCTGCTTTGTTGCGATTAAGGTGTTTTCCACCACAAACTCAACCTCAAACTCGATAGAGTCTAAATCTGAAGCATATATTGAACAATTCTTATTACACTCAACCAATCAGAAACCAAAAGCAAGTACAGATTGTAATTTACAGTTCAAAGCCCAAAGCTCTGTCTGAAGAAGCTCATCAGGCTCCGTTGCTATATTAATACAACTAGCCCCTCACGAATTAAAACAAACGTTACAGAGCGAAAAGCAGACTCATCCATCGAAACAATCAAAGGGCCCAAAGACAAAATCACCGCACAACATATCAGAAATGGGATCCTTGTCGTCTGATTCAGGGGAGACAACGTAATCCCCCGATGAAGATGAAGGAATCTCTTCCTTACACTGTGTTATTGTCATGGGAGGAGATGGTGATGATGAGAAGAAGGCCTGATCGGTAGGGAGGTTATTGTCAAAACTGATAAATAGGGAAGGGTGAGAAGGAGAATTAGCATCCAAAAGGATCTCGTTGTTCAGCGAGTTTCTGTTGCACGTGTGTTGGCCATAGTAAGTTGTCCTGTACAGCACAGGCTTCTCTTGAATTCTCTGCACCTGCTTGGTTGCTTGGCACCCCTGGTCATACCTGTGAGTGCATCTGAAGTAGTTCCTGCATCAATATGGGTCAAGTCTTGGTTCAGAACTCAGAAATCTATGACAAGGTGATCTGACATATAAATAACACCAAACAGTATGATGTTTGAAATTGGAAGCATGTACTGTGACATTTGTACAGGACAGGAGGAACGAAATCATGTAATGTTTGAAACAGGACCGCCAATCATACATCAAGTCAAATTATAGATGGATTTGTGAGTGATGCATGACCATGAAAAATAGGATTGAAAAACCATGTTGGGAATCATATGTTGGTAAATGAAATGAATTACCTTGGGTATGGGGCATTCATTATATTCTTTTGACCATACTTTCTCCACGCATGACCATCATCAATCGGAGCTTCAGAGTCTATCTCCGATGATTGTGATGTTCTCCTGGAAGCCAAAAACGGTATTCGTGAGCAAACTAGTAGATTCATTTAAAAAACTGAATGAAACTAACAGTTATGCAATTAATCATATATATTCCTAATCTGCAAGCGGAGGAAGACGAATAATTGAGATGAGAAAATCTGATGGAGTACGTACGGACCTTCTCTTATAAGAGCCTCTTCGTTCCCTAACGGCGGAAGTGCTCTTGCAACTATCTTCAGAGTCGTCAGATTTAGCAGGAAGAACACAAGAAGAATATTGTTGCGTCTGGGAATCGTGAGAGGGGAGATTCAAGAGCAAAAGGGTGTTGGAAAAGGAGGTCACCACCTCGTCCGCAAGATCTCGCGCAGACGGCGTCGTTACGTCGCCGGCGGGGTTGAGAACGAGACGGCGGAGCTGGGAGGCAAAGTCACGGCCCCTCTCCAGTTCCTCGATTGCCTTTCTACGATCCGAAGGAAGATTCTCCATTTCTCTAAGTGTGGGTGAGGGAGTGAAACACAGAAAGCAGAAGGGCAGGGTGGAGTTGAAGAGAAGATGTGTTTTTATTAGAGGATTCTTTTCTTACTTCCCCTGGGGGGCGAAGGAAGCTGGCTATGAAATTTCCACATGCTTTTGAATCCAACACTCCCAGACGCGCCTGAGGTTTACGTGTTGGGAACGGACGAATGGGGTTTTGGCACCTGGGTTGTGCATGACGAGGGATAGGTGAAGTCATGGCGCTGACGTTCGCAAGGTAACGTCAACAACCTTGGAGGAGGAGGCACCGTGCATTATTGTGATGGCCCAGTAATTTAAGAAATACAAATGGATGATTTTTCATGTGAGAGTCAGAGCACCACCAAGTGAGGTGAGGCTGTATTTCTTTTATTTTTATAAAGGGGGAAATCGTAATACTGCCGGAAACGTGTGGAAAAGAAAAAAGAAATGAAATAAAGTGGGTCCGAGGCGGGGATGGGGATAAGGATGCCTAGGGGGAAGATGCAGTGCATGGGAGGAGCATGATAATACGATGGAGTGGACCCAAAGATGTGCCGTGCCATGTATTATTCACATTACGGACAGGTGACCCCCGTCAGATTCCTATTCTCAAGTGGGACGCTGCTCCAACGTATTCAATAGGTTTTTAGTTTGTTCGTCTTATTCTGATTCTTCTTCTCGCCCATTAACTTGAATGAATCTTAATTCAGTCTTTTGATGATTTGAAAGTATATAAGAAAATTACAATAAACAGATCTTTAAAAAGGAACCCAAAAAAAAAGCAACTTCAGACATGCATTATTCATATTTCTGTTTTCTTTCTTTTTGTTGATACACCTGTGATAAAGTTGCCTTGGTCCAGGTCATGCGGAGGTTGGAGAATGGGATGAAGAAGGCCACAAAGCACATTAAAAAATATACATACATGACCAATTAAGTTAGGTGGTTGTTTTAGGGTTTCAACTTTAATTTCACAATATAATTTTAGTATTAAAGTGAAGTCAACGACTACGTAGTAATCAGGCTTGAATCGGCCCCTTAATTTGTTAGGACGTGATGATGACATGGCATGTAACCGTGGGACACCAGAGTTGACGTGGCACACGTTAGGTGATTTGTAGTGAATGACGACGTGGGCTAAGCGTTCGTAGATGCCACATGGAAGTAGCTAGGAGTATTAGATGTAGGGCACTGTGTCATGTCATCCACTCCATATATATCAGCAACGTAACCCAGGACTCTTAATTATCATGTAATCATACGAGCCAACCCTTATACATCAAATAATTAATGCAAAGTATAGGGGTCGATGATGTTAACAGCTTTAATTTGAAAGTACTATAAGGACCAAATCGTGTGTGTGTGTGTGTGTGTATAAACTATATATTATAAGTTTAAGGGCTATGTATGTATGTATAATAGCTATATATACATTAACTATCATATATATATATATATATATATATATATGGCCTCTCTATGTAAAATCATTGCAATTTATTTAATTTACAACTCATGAGCCCGCGTTCAGAAGAAGCGAAGCTCACAAATTATTGATAATACAATGATATTTAATTTGCAACAAGCAAAATAATTAATTCAGAAAGTATCCTATACATCATTTTCAATGGGATTTGACCCATGTAAAATATTAGAGCACGCACAGTTGGAATTAGATTGTTGTTAATTCAGGCCGAATTTTGTTAACCATCAAATTACATGAGACTGGAAATTGTTTTAATAAGGGGTAGGTAGGATTGGATTGGATTGGATTGGATTGGATGATGTGGTAAAAACTAAAAAGTGAAGGATGAGGCGTTTCTTTCTGATGGAAACTAAAAAGTAAATACACTGATGCCTTATAATAAGGACTAGACGGTTGGTTGGTGAGTGGAATAACAAGATGTGGCATTAATCGGAGGGAAAAAGAGTTGTTCGTGTTGGGGAAATTGATGACAATTGCTGCAGCTGATTCTGAGACATTAATTAATTAATTCACCATTTATACTTGAAGAGATAGATCAGCCCTTTGTATGAATCGGGATGTAATTTAAGGGATTGATTGCAGCTTCCACCCCTACAACTACGTACAACCTCTATATTCTTTTTTTTTGGTCAAATCGTACAACCTCTATATTCATTGTAACGTATAGGGGAATTAATTGGTATGACTTTCATTTCAATAATAGACACTTGAATATATGTCTATATTAAGTATAAGGATGACAACTATTATTCCTTAATACTAACTATGAAGGAGCCATTAGCGGACTAGAAGATATATACTCATTTTCATCTTTAATATAAAATATATTTATATCAGTTAATATAATATGCAATTTTTAAACATAACATATGTTATCTTTCTTAATTCTCTTATTCTCTTTTTTTCGTGATTATTATTAAAAGAATAATAAATTTAAAAAAATTGATAAATATAAAAACTATGTTTTACATTAAGAACGGAAGGAATACGACAGTTGTTGCATCATTCATTAATATGATGGGGCCGGAAGACTTCAAATATGTTTGTTTAATGCAGGGCATCACTGTCATGCACAAGAAACACTGCTAAACCACCAACGATGAAGTGGAATTTTATGCACATTTATTTAATAATTATACTTTTCACACAATCAAAAGTCTCGAGCGTATCATTTGGTTGACGAGCATCCGTCAGGTCATCTATTATCAGTATGGAATCAAATAAAATTATTATTTTTTATATTCTTAATTTTAAAAAATTAAGCATTAATATCTTATCAGATATAAAAATTTAATAATGAGTATTTTCTATGTTCTCATCACACTATGATAGCTGATATTACCATTTCAACTTATTTTATCTTTATGATATTTTCTTCCACCCAAATACAATACAAGAATGAAGTGAATGTCCGTTTTTCCTTTATGTCGCCCTACTAAATACAATTACTTTCTTCCACATAAATCCCATCTCTGCCGCCTATTTACCAATGTATTTTGATTTGATGGACCACACGAGAGGTAGGTCCAGGCCCAACATGGTCCATTATGGGTCCAGTAGACCTTGGTTCCAGCTTGCAACTTGAGAATGAAGAATCAGGCTGACTCATACAGTTTAAAATGAACCCCACGTCATGTGAGGACTGAGGAGTGCAAGGAACATTTTAGGATAATGGTGTAAAACACACATGTGCTTTTGGAGAAATCGAATTTGCCTTATACGCCTGGGTCATTTTTCTGGGATCTTCCGAAGACATCACCCACTACCATCGTCTTTGAATTCTGGGATGATGACGCATTTGAAGGCTTGCTTGTTGAGCAACGCACCCCGAAATTCTCCAATAATTTTTCTGAAGATTCTAAACCCGCGAATAATAGTATAGATCTTAAGGCATTTGTGAAATCTGGGGATGTTAAGGGTTCGCGTTCCTAGGTATTTTTTTCTTGTTTTAGTCCTATACTATTCGAATTTCCTACTGAGCAATTAGTCAGTTACTTATACTTCCAATTACCTTCTACAAAGTCCAAGTAAGCATCGATGTAACTAATTTTAGTCAAACCGTCTATTTTCACCGTCAACATCAACCACTTTAACTGTTTGTATGTATGACATTTGCTCTAATTTTGGAACCACGTAATCATTTTTACACATAAAAAAGTACTTGATGTTAGAATCTATTTTAACTAAAGCATATACCTATTTTTGCATTTTTACCCAATATTTTATTAAGCATTTGGGTTGGGTGCAGAGTAGAGGCGTCATTCTATTTCTATGGCTGTTTTATGCCCCCATCACATTACAATTAATGGAAACTACAATGAATTTTCTACAACCTATTGAACACATAATGATTCAATTTCGCATTTCATTCATTATCAGGACTTTGGAGTTTGTTGTTGATCCCCTGCCATTTCATTCCTCCATGTTTTGCTGTTCCAATATCACTAGTCTACAGAGCAAGACCTTGTCCAATAAGTGACTTCGTATCATTTTAATCCTATTATTAGAAACAAATCAAAGGGTTTCTCCCTTTTTTTTTTTTTAATACAAAAGTAACCTTACTTATAGGGTATTAGTTATTAGTACTAGTATAATTTATATCCTAACAGGAAACTAAACAGAGTACTGACATAGCTAGCTTCATCAGAAGAGTGGAGGAAAATTGAACAGAGTTCTTCTCTTGACTTCTCTCTCCGATCTTAAACATCTCATCTTCATTATTTGTATGCCTCTTTATATTACACATTCACCACCTTATCACATTTTCACATAATCTGGACAGACCTGGAGTGAAATATTCCTAGAGAGAGAATCTTGTTCTCGTATAATCTGTGCGTGATGCATATATAATATGACGGAGCTAATAAAGTTTTTGATATCTCCATAGAAAAGGCCATATTCTTTATATAAAAATAATGTATCACTCTCATTCCCCTCCTTCTTCCATCTCTTGCTGGCAGTACATTGCTAAACATAGGGGAGAAGATGTATACTCATTCATAACGAGATATTATGTATTGAACCCAAACTTGTTTTAACCTTAAATCCATTCGTCATCAGATTTTCTGCATATCAACTCGGGACGATGATGATCCTGGACTTTGCAACTCCGATTCCTCCCCTGACTCTACCATGTCCTCAGTCTTTACCTCCGAAGGCGAGTCGTTTATCGTCTTTCCTTGTTCCTTTTCTCTCAAAGATTTAATTGGAGAAACTGTCTGTTTCAATTAAAAGAAAAGAAAATAAGTCAGAGCCCTTTTAGTCAAATTGAAACCTAATCGTATTTTAACACCTGAACTAGTGGTATACGCACCATACAGCGAGACTTGAGCTCCTTCAATCGGAACAGCCGATCAACCTCCATCTCAAGGCACTTCTGAAACTGCCATCTCAGTTCCATCTCCTTCAGATAACCATCTAAAACTGAATCCCTCTCATCCAACATCCTGTCGGTGTTCTCTTTGTCGGATTTCAGCCTTTCGAGCTTCTTCTTGATCGCACTGAGTTCCTCAGCAAGCGACGCATCCATCGGCTCCAGCTTCATGGGATCAAGATTCTCCTTGTTGGAATCCCACTTCATCACAGAGATTTCCATCGGTTTTTGCTTGGATTTTGGGGGTGTCACGGGATCGAGGATGGGATCGGCGGGAGAGTTCTTGGGCTGAAGCGGAGTCCGACCAGATCTGGGTCGCAACTTGGGACCTCCGGTCACGGGAGTCTGAACCATTTGCGATGTTAGCATCTCGCAACCTCTTCTTTTTCTTCTATTAGGCCTTTTTTCCTTTATTGGTTTTCACTTTTGTGAGCGCATACGCTCTATACATATGGGAGGGGTTGCAACAGATTTTGAATTTAAAACCAGACAGGCGCTAACGGCTACTCCTTTCTTTATTCCTTTATTTCTTTCTTTAATCTTCTTTTTCAAATCAAAAGTGTGCCCGTCTACTAAAAGGGGGGAAAAAATTTGGTCAAAAGAAGAAAAAAAAAATTGGTGATTGAGATATAAGAAAAATTGGACAAAAGTCCCCTAATTAAAATTTTATTGAAGAAAATAATCTACATCTGAGTCTTAGTACATTAGTACTTTCTCTTTTTCCCAATAAAATTCATAATGAGGATTCTTGTGTGTGTGTGTGTGTATGCACCCATAAATTACAAAGACAACAAAAGTGATACAAAGGTTAAAGAAGTGGGATAATGCATGAGATTTACTTTACACATTTTTTCCCCCCTTTCTTCCCTCAAAACTTATAAAAATAAAAATGACATGTAATGATTGATTGGCTAGCCTTGGTATACAGAATTATCAAAGTTAATCAGGTTAAATTATTAAATTAATTCGAATAGTCAGTAACTCTTTGGTTCTTATTGAAAATTTATTAGTTAAAACTTGTAGTTATAAATACAAGATTGCTAGTATCTTATAAATTTGTTATTTTAATTTCATTGTCAAATTAACATGATTTAAAAAATTGAAGAAAATGGAAAAAGTTAAAATAAAATTCTTGTCTAAATGTATTGACTAGTTGAATTGTGGGATGTCTTTATGACTAGTTTTATTGTGAGAATAAATGAATCCATGTTTGTGTTGTATTTCAAACAATGGTGTTCATTTTCTAGAGTGGCTTCACACTTGCAATGCCACTTTACTGTAAAAAAGAGTGAAGAAGGAAGGTAAATGAAAATGAGCTCCATAACCAGAATGTCTCAACATACAAAAACCAACACGGTATTCACATTGATACATGTAGAATGATAAAACAGACGCGTACGTGTATAAAGCCAGATGGCGGATATTGTTTCAGAGTTCATCATAATAGATTAATTTTTCCAGTTGTTTCTTCTTCTTACAACCCCAGTGGCATTTCCAAGAACACCTGGAGTTGAACAGGGCAAGCCTTGTGGATTGAAGGGATATGATGCTCGACGTGGAAGTAGACTTTGAAAGCACAATTGCATACCCATCATCCATATAATCTGTTCCATCAGGAAACACCTGCCACACAAGGCTTCCAGCTCCACTCCCTCCTTTCCTTGTGGAGTTTAAGATTGTCTTGTACACTCTGTTTATAAGGTTGTCTCTGTATGTCGAATTGTAGCCAGGATCTTTTGCAGATACTCCAAACTCAGCAAAAACCACAGGCATTCCAAGATACTTCTCAGCATCCTCTATGTGGGCTTCCATCCAAGATGTTACAAATGGGAGATGCGTGTCAGAAATTGCTTGCGAAATCCTTCATCCACGTCAATATTTCGTCATTAGAGACGCCATATAGAAAAATACAGCAACATAATGGTGATAGTAAAGAAGAACGAATAGTAAAGTGTTAAAGACTCTGCATGTCAGGGTGATATTAGATATCTTAACAAGAGTATTTGTTGTAAAGTGAATTGAATTGATTCATTCTTGACAATCTGCATAGCATAAGAGTTCAATCCAAACATCAGAGATTGTGATTGAACATTCCGTGGTCATTTACTTGGAAGATTACAAATAAAAATTATAACAGTTTAATGTAGTTACCAAGAGTCTGGATATATGTGAACAGAAGCGAAGTCAACACCAAGAGCTTGGTGGTTTCTGATGAAATCTGTTCCAACTTGCTGAGCATATGTGTTAGGATTGAACTGAACTCTCTGCGGAGTTGAAGGGCCATAAAATCCTTCTAATCCAATCTCCACAAGGTGCTTTGGATCAATGCTCTTCACATACACTGCCATGTCTTGTATCCAATCCTAAAATAGACACAGCTCGGTTCAATACGTCATTGATCCACACATACCAAGATATACCCCCCCCCCCCCCCCCCAAAAAAAAAAAAAAAGACTGAATATGAAGTAAACAAGTACTTGAGGGACAGAACCTGTAGTTTATCGCCCGTAGGATCTGAGGTGCATCGGGGCTCATTCATGAGTTCCCAAGCAAAAATTGTGGGGTCATTCTTGTAAGTGATGTTTGTGAATGTATTAACCCTATTCAACACCGTCTACAAAATGAAACAAAGGGAAAAAGAAGGCCTCAGACAAAATAGTGTGAAAAGATTGTCGTCAGCTGTTGTACATCCAAGAAACTTGCCTTAACATGGGCCTTGTAGTAGGTTCTAAGAGTTGGATGTGAGAAGAAATCATCATCAGAGGTCAGATTAAGGCCAGCAGCTTTGCCCCATTTCACATATTGTGCTTTGCCACCATAAGCTTCCCAGTTATTAGTGAGTGATAATATGAGTCTTATTTTGTATTTCCTTGCTTCACTTACCACAAAGTCCAAGGCCTGTCAAATGATAATTAAAATCATCCGATGAAGTAGAGAAGTAAGCAGGAAATGTGTGATAATAGCAGGGGATAACAAGGAAACAGAACCTTGAAGACTTGTTCATCATAAACTGATGGGGATTTCTGAAGGGCTCTCCATTGGCCATCATTGAAGGCCCAAGTCCTACAAACAGTCAAGCCCACTGAGGCTGCTTGTTTGAACACTTCACTCACTTTTCCTCTGGTGGACTCATCTGCTGCAAACACCATCAGCCAGTATGTGTTAAACCCATTCACATAAAATGGCTCATCATTCACCACAAACTGGTTCCCTTTCTTCTGTACCATCTCCCATTCTTCTTCTTCCACCTCCTCCATTTCACTCCTGATATCAAAAACTTATTAGTCAATATACATACTTCTCCACGATTTAAAAATAGAATCGAGAATAAGTTAAGTCATTACTTTTGCCTTTAAGTTTATACAATAGAAGCTAAAAGGTATAACTTCACTGTAAATATAATAAAGAAAAAGAAAAGGGAAGGGGTTTATTTTTCGTGATGCTTACACATAAGTTGAGATAGAATCAGTTATCTGATTGTGGACTGCCTCACACTCATCCTCAATGATTTCCTGTTCGCTGTCAGCAAATGCAGAGCAACTTAGATCCTTAGTGAGAATCAAAAAGAGGATGAAAGAAACAATGCGTAATAATCCAAATCTCTTGTGGGGATCCATAGAGCTGATCATCAAGCCTGGGTGTCCATACCCTTTTGATCCACATTTTATAGATATGTGAACTTGTCCTCAGAAGAGTAGTGTGCAAGGAGAGATCGTGTTTCTAATATTCAAGCTTTAAAGCGAAGATAGCAGCTTTAAGTTGCCTTCTCTTCCATTGCAAAGCAAAATTAAATAGAGAGGAGAAGGGTAGGAGTAAAGTTGCAAACTTGTGACTGCTAACCTACGCTGGATTGATTGTGTTCCACAAAAACAAGCTTAGTAGTTCAGGAACAGATAGACTTGTTATTGCTAAGAGTTCATACAAGCAGGATTAGTTGCGATGTTTCTATCAACAATCAAGATTTGTCCTCCATTAAGGAGAAAAAAGGAGGACCACATAAGAGTGCATGTATATATAATTCATACCTGTGAATGCTTGAACCCATATCTTGTATGAGAAGAGCTTGTGGGGAGGTTGGTTTTGAGTCGGTGAGGACCAAAAACAAGGTAGAAGAAGAAAGCAAGCGATGGATCTGAATTCTCAGGTAAGCATAGCATATGGAGAAATGTCTTTTGTGATTGTGAAGCTAATGCATCACTTGTCCTACGTGTCCTACGTGGCCCCAGTGATGAGTGATAAAGAAATAGTTTTTTTTGTTTTTTTGATATAAAAATTTTAGGAAAGGGGTTGGGCTCACCCACAGTTCAAGAGCAAGGCGCTTAGAGCCCAGTCCACAGAGAATACTGGTCAGAGAGTACATAAGCCTCCACCTCTACCAGTGTTACCACTGTTTCCTAGACCTCTAGGATGCCTCCCCTAGCGCCTTGATCAACGCAGGGATCGAACCCTCTCCCTTGAGGTGAGAAAGTCCGACCCCCACGCCAGTTGAACCCAAGGACGAGGGGTAGTGATAAAGAAATAGTTGCTGCCTCTAAAGTCAGCAACTTCACCCTGAAACTATTAGTCGGAACTAGTTTTGATGTCTATCTATAGGATAAGCACCAAGAGCGTTCAGATGTAATCTGGATGATCCAAATTTTATTTTTTTTAAACTGTTGCTAGTTGAAAGATTATCTTTATTTTAAATTCTGTATTTATTAAAATAATTTTTTTGAAAAAATAGAAAGTAAAAAAAAATAGATCTAGACCGTCTAAATCAGATCTGAACAATCTAGGAGGACGAATTCTCCCTGGATAGGCAGGGATCCAGTTCCAACTACCGTCTCTAGTTCTTTTGTTATCCGTTCCTTAATTAAGCTGTGCGTACTTCTTCCTGCTTTCACCGCTTCCATCTTTCGATTTTGGCACCTACTTGTTTTGATTTTAACTTAGATTTATTATAATTTCCTGAACTACTCAATTTCACATCATCTATCAAGTGTCTTTGCCCTATGTTGTCATTTAGTCTCACGTCAATATCATCACGTTTTAGTTATTTACATTACTTATTAATAAATATTATTACGCCTTTAATAAATATTATTATTCCTTTTCAGTTAATATTATTACATTTTTTATCCTTTTTATTACTCATTTTGTGAATATCATTACGTCTTTAATTAATACTATTACTCATTTACTGAATATCATTACGTCTTTAATCAATACGTTTATCCTTTTAGTTAATAACATTACTCACTCATTGAATACCAGTACCCCTTTAATAATTTCTATTACTCATTTAGTTAAACACCATTATGCCTTTATTGGTATTATACATCTATATTCTTTTATATATATATATATTATAAAAGGGTTTGGTGGCCAAATGGTTGGGGGGTGGGTTCAAATCTCATCCTCACGCTTAGCTCCTTAGTATTTTTTGTTAAAAAATACCCCCCCCCCCCCCCCCCAAAAGGAAAAAACAACAACAACAACAATAACTATTGGTGCCAAAGGTGACACCTAGCTAATGGTGCTTCAGCGAGGAGTGACTTTTTTTATTTATTTATTGAGGGCCATTATGATAAAATCACTTATACTTTAAGATCTCAAATTAGTCTCCTATCACATTTCTGTTATCTCGATGTTTTAACAAATTTTTTGAGGTTTTTAAAGTTGAAATGACATTTAAGTAGAATTTTCCCATATTTATATGCCTTGTATGATATATGAAAAGCTTTAAATTTTTAAAGTTATATGCCTTATATGAAATATGAACATAAAACTATATTATTCTTCATTTATAAATAATATCACAATTTATTAATAATGTTAGTTTTTACTAAATTTCACATTTTACACATGAAGCATATGAATATTTGTCAATTTGCCTTGGTTTGAGTTAGTGTTACAGAAGCATGTTCATGCAAACTAAGACAAAACTTATTTCACATACTTACCTTATATACTATAAATCACATTGGAAAAAAAAAATCTAACATTAATACAAACATGCACTGAAATTCTTTCGGTCCCCCCACCTAAAAAAAAAAGAGAGAGAGAGAGAGACTTGCGGATGATGTAATTTGTAGTAATAAATATATTTTGTATTATACTAAAGAAGACAGGATTGTGAAGATCAAATAATATTTTTACCTTCAATTTTTTACACCTATCAATTCACGGGTTGGTGGAAACATATATTTCATTCTTTGCTTACCTTAATTCTCCTATTCTTTATATTTTTCTATGCATTATTCACCTGAGTAAATGTAAATGATCGGCTTGGTCCGAAGTGCACAATTTCATCATCTGCCTTCTTTTATGAAATGATCAAACAAATGCTTGGAAACATTTAAACAAGACAACTTTTTTATATTTCCAGGATAGACTCGCTTGAACATAGTGACACCACTTAGGCAATTTAAATGAATGACAGCATTGCGAAACCCAATATTTACATCCAGAATGCAAAATAAGAACAGAACACAGAATTGAAGGAGAAATCCATAGCTTCTTGACATTTTGAACAAGCCCTTAGTGATACTGAACTATTGAATCAGTAATGGCAACAATTTTCTTCAGCAGCTCAGGTTTGTTGGCTCCTACCAGTTTGTCAATCTCTTTCCCATCTCTGAGAAAGAAGAAAGTTGGAGTGGCTTTGATATCCCAGGAAGTGCTAAAGTCCTGAAACATACAAAATCATTGCACATTCCCTCTGCCTTAAAAGATCATTAAAAAAGACTACTAATAAGTACTCATTATAACTGCGATCCTTATTACTAGGTTTGAACTTTAGGTATAGTTGACCTAAGCTTTGTTTACATTTTCAAACCTATAAGAGCTTTGCTGTAAAGGGACATATGCATGAGTGTAGTACGTATGTTATTGAGTTGATTAATATATATTCTGAACGAAGAATCCTGTGTCACTAATTGAAGTCGGAGGAATTTGAAACCCTTCTACATCCACATTCAAGGAGGGAGTACAGAGTACTAGTTAAAAATATGTGCTTCACTACTTACAGTGAGTTCATCGACGTCAATTAGTAAGAACATAACTGATGGATATTTCTCCGATAACTCACAGAAATAAGGTGCAATCATCTTACAAGGGCCACACCATGATGCACTGAAGTTTGCAATCACCTGTTGAATGTACAACTTCGGTTTGACTTCAGACACCCAAAGAAAAGAAATTATAAATGGGAAGCAAAATAAAAAATAAAAAGTATAAAAACAATATTCTGAAATATCAGCAATCATTTAAACATCAAAATAGAAAAACATGAAGGCTTAGCGTTTATGTGTGCATGCTCTCTTATGCGTGTGAGCAAAAGATGAAGAGTAGAGAAACTTCCGGATAAGGAAATTAAAATTGGCACCAAATGTTTTGGAGGAAGCATTCAAAAATGGCCACATCAAGCTTGTGGCATTACGATACTAATCTTCCAAAGAAAATAGTACTCCTCCGGTCCTGAATGTTGGACCTAGTAAACTTTCCAATGGACCCAAAAAAGAATCTACCAGAGGATCTCCCAGGCCAATTTTGAAAATACCGTCTTATATTGATACCTTCCAATAACATGTAAAATGCCTTTAAATATTCTGTCACATTAAATGACTAGGAATGATTACCATATATGATGCTGAATATATAGGACACACGAAATGTTAGGATAGGCGCAACCAAAAAGAACTAACACCTTCCTATCCAAAAAAGAAAGAACCATGAATCATACTGATCAGATATGATGATGTTGTTAAACACCAAGCCTGATGATAGTCAAAATATGAGACAGTAATGGGTTTTGCAAATTAGAGTATGTAGAATATTTAAATCAGCATGTAATCAAGGTAAAATTATTGCATATTAATAAATATGTATTTTTATAGAGTTTCTCAAATGTTGTGAAGGCTATAAATATACTGTCAATATGTTTAGGAAGGTTACGCTGTCAAAAACAACATATTTATTTGTATTAAAAAATAACATGTAAGGTAAAATATGGTAAAACTTAGTGGTTATGACAAAAAAGGAAACAAAATGGTGCTAACTAATGAGTAATAATGTACTCCCAAACCATGTATGATCAACATCTTACAATTTTGCCATCCTTTCTTGCTTCTTCCATCTTCTGGTCCCAAGATTCTTTGGAAGTAATAAGTTGTACATTCCCAGCAGCGAAGTTCACGTGATGATCAGAATTGTCATCCTTAGATGAGGGCTATAAATAATAAAAACAAGAAACTTCTCTTTCATAATTTGTCAATAAATGATGCAGACTAATACATGCTGCATAAAATGTTGAAATCATTAAGGTGCAACCAGGCACATAAACTCTCTTCCCTTTTTTCCCTTTGGAAGCCAGTAAGAAGGAAACAAAAGGTAGGAATCATGAAGCTACTAGGTTGACAGAAAAACAGACGTCCACATTACAGTTAAAATACCCTGCATCATCCAGATCCCTTTCTCACAATCACCAAGCATCTACCTATCTCCACGAGTTATGTCCAACTGGACATTATTATTTAGATAACAATGTTACTGGAGTAGATGCCAACCATGGAAAAGTTAATAGCATTGGAAAATTTAGCAATGTAGTTTTTACATTCTTTTCATTTCTAACATCATCTGCAGAGGAAGAAAATCGAACCTGACTCCACTAATATTACTACTTACAACTAGAAACTCCCTTCCCTTATTACAGCTTGTTTGGTTTGAGGCGGAAGGGGGAGGGACGGAGAGAGGAGAGAGAATAGCCCATAAAAAATGTTCAGTAAAAATACACTCTCAACTCAACGAAAAGGAATATTTCTCTTATTAATGACAATTTAGTCAATATCTTTCATAGAATTCATCCCCTCCCATTCCCTCCCCTCAAACCAAAATTGAGCATGCCTACACTAATATCGCGTAGCCAACTCTCGCCTAGATTCTATTAGTTGCTACATTAAGTTACAACCATTTCTCCATTATTGCTCTTTTACTTCTCTATTCTAATACGTCTGACACTTGTGACTCATAATGCTGTTTACATAGGCAGGTTGATCTATTGACATAAAAGGACGAGGCACAATGAAAGACTATCAAAACAGAAGTTCTTCATGACGCTATTCTCATGAACCTCTATAATTGAAAACTCATGTTAAATATAGTTAAACAAATCCATTGGGAGCTACATGAAAGCTCAATCTCAGTGTGCAAAGATTTTGCAGGGGCGGAGATTACTTTTCAATATAGGCTGTAAGAAGATGCGATTCATCGGGATACTCTCTTGCAAGTGAAGAGAGCAAGAGAGTCCTTATGCCTTAAACAGATAATGAGCATAACAGTCGAGATTCTGATTAAATTACGCAGACATTCTCACCCGAGCCATGCAGTTCCCCATATTACTGTTGTTCCAAAGCCGCGAACTTGTAAACTTCAAGGGGGGAACTATATGAAAAGTGGAGCCTAGAATCATGAAAAAAAAAAACACCAAGTTTAGCCGAACAAGTATCGCAAAAGTCCATAAAAAATAAGACGAAATGGGGCAGACAAGAGCCAAGTAAGGCCTGAACAGTATGATTTAAAGCAGTGAGCTGAATATGAGAATAGATTTGTGGTAAATGAGGAGAGAAATGCAGAGTGGAAAAAGGGAAGAAGGAAAACCTAATTTCGGAAAATCTGGAGGGAAAGGACGACAAGTGAGGTGGAAGCAGTCGAGAGAATGGGAAGGAAGGGGTGGCTCCGACAAGAGGAACAAGAGAGAGAGGGAATCCCAGTAAATAAAGAGGGGAGTTGTGGAAGAATGTGATAGACATGCCAAGGATTTGGATTTGGATTTGGATTTGGATTTGGATTTGGATTTGGATATACAGTTTTTTTTTTTGGGGTCAAAATTTGGATATACAGTTCGAGTCTTCGAGATTGCCAGAATGCTCATGTTCAGTTGACTAAGGACCGTCTGCTAGAAAGAAGATTAGAGAAGGAAAGGGAAAATCTAAATATTCCCATAGGTGTTTGATAGAAAAAAAATCCAGTCAACATTTTTCAATAAGGACTTACCACTTTGGTTCTATTTATAAGTTCAGTTTAACCAAATCTTACATATCAAAGAAAGTTAAGTATCTCAATGATTATGGAACAAATTTTCAACTTTACCCTCATTTATGAATGGTTACCTTTTAAAATTTATTGTCAAATCTCTCTCATTTTTTTCTCTTTCCAACAAGGCTAACCAACTCTCTCATCATTATTACTATGGGTAAAATTGTCACAATCTCATTTATTTGGTTAAAAACTTAAAATAGACTTATAAAAAGGACCAAATTTTTTGGTCAAACTGAACTTATAAATAGGATTAGAGTGGTATCTTCCCTTATTTGAGGGAAGATGTTTTCCATCAGAAAATGGAAGGAAAGCTACAATCTTCCCAGGAAAGTGCTTTTTTAACAAATTTACCTATGAAATTCAAACTTGATAGGAAGTTCGAACTTGACGGGGAAGTTCAAATTTGGAGGGAAAGTTTGAATTTGGCGATTTTTTTTTTTCATGAGTTCGAACTTAATAAGAATATATTTTTTAAAAAATATATTTTAGCAAAAAAAATATTTTTCTTTTTTATTTTGAATTAATTTCTTTTGAGAGTAAAATAGACATTTCCTAATTCTTTCACAACTACCACCTCTTCATTTTCTTCTTACCAAACAACTCAAACCATCTTCCCTCATCTTTCAAATCTTCCTTTCCTTTCCTTCTCCAAATCTTTTTTGTAACAAACAGGGCCTAAGTGCTACTTTTCCTACGTTTTTTTTTTTGGGTAAAACTTTTCCTACGTATTTACCTCCTTGTAAATCAGATTAAAAAATCAAAGATATACTAATTAATTAATACAAACAATTAACAATTATCAACATGTTTATATTAGAGCAAAATATCCTGACCACTCTTCTGTTTTGCTTTAATTACACAAACATCCATTCTATTTTAAAAACTCATAGAAACCTTTCTTAAAATTAAAATGTATGTTACACAAATCACTTTTATATGAGTAAAATAGTCTGACCACCCTCCTATTTTGCCTTTATTACACAGACCTCTCCTCTATTTTGAAAACATACACTTAAGTTCAAATAATTAACTTTGTTAAGAATATTCTAAAAAGATTCTAAAAATATAGTATTTTTTTAATTAAAGTTTATATAAAAATAAAATTTATATATTATTTTACCCTTAATATTGTACTTAATCCCTAGTTTTACTTTTATATTTTAACTAATATTGTTTTAAATAATTTAAGAGGTTTTTTTATCTTTACAAATAGTTATCTCTTTGATTATTTTAGCATTGGTTATTGTGAATATCACAAAATGTTAAATACTCAAATAAGTTTTTAAATAAACATGTGTTTGATCAAATGTGTTTATAAAGATTTGTGAAAAAATTATTAAATTAGAAATTTAAATGACACATCAAATTTCAAACTTTAAGATCAAAACTAATACATTTTTTAACAAATTAGAAAGTTAGAAAATCTATTAGAATACATTTTTAGTTGTATAAATTTGGTTTTATATACTTATATAATTCTAATACTGAAGAGGGGCATTTTGATAAAAGAAAAAAGTTTAAAAGTCAAACTTAACGGTTAACTAACGGTTTAGGTGGATGAAAATAGAATCTTAAAATATAAAGGAAATTTGTGTAACATACATTTTAATTTTAAGGGAGATTTTTATGGGTTTTCAAAATAGAGAGGAAGTTGGTGTAATTAAGGCAAAATAAGAGGAAGGTCAAAGTATTTTACTCTAATTTTAATGGAGGTTTCAATAGGTTTTCAAAATAGAGGGAGATCTGTGTAATTAAGGTAAATTAGGAGGGCAGTCAGAGGGTTTTACTCTTTATATTAACAGTTAAAAGTTGAGTCCCACCCGCAGTTGTGTCCCTACTCTAAGCTGGCATAAATATCGGCAATCAAGATGCGACACTGAACACCTGATCTAGCTTTGGATACTTTTTAATTTTTGAACATTCAGCTTCCTCATCCAAACTGGAGGATGGGAACCACGTTTGGATTTACGCTAAAGAGATGGCTTGCCATGATATTTGGTTTGGATCATATTTGCCCCAGGCCAGCCAACCTTGGGTTGCTCTCTTCCAGCTCTCTCAATTATTCAACGGTGTTTAATAGATTAAAGGTCTGTTTGGCAAGAGGGAAACAATGGGAAAGGGAGGAAGGAAGGGAAAATTTTTATGAACCAGATTTAAAAAAATTAGAGAAGTCAGGTTATAAAATTTTAATTAATTTTATTTTTACTTTTTTATTTTATACCTTATCTTTATTAAAATTTTTTAACCCCACTTCTTCAATTTCTTAAAATTGAAGTCCTAAAATTTTTTCTTCCCTTCCCTCCCTTCCAAATCCCTCATACCAACAAATGATAATAGATGTATTTTTTAGAGTGATTAGGCAAAATCATTTGATTTGTGCATATATATTCGGTAGGCAGCATTGTGTCTTCTTATTTACCCTCATATTTTCTTCCCATAATTATTGATTAAAAGTTTAAGCAGTTTATATATTTTATAAAATTCATACCTTTAAAATATTAAAATCCTAAATTAGTGTTGTATTCTACCATAATTTAAGTATTATTACACTTAATTAGTAATTTATAAATCATTTTAGTATAAAATAATTTATTTCATATTTTCAAATTTTGAAGGTTTTTTTTTTTTTGAAAATTTCCCAGATTCGTAATTATTTTTAATTTTAAATGAATTTTTTAAAATTTCCAATATTAAGATGTAAAAATAAAAAATAAATTTAAGAATTTAAATTAGAATGAGATATTGATTTAATATTAATTTTATCACATTCTCCTCCGTAATCAATATATATACTATCAATAGTGATGGCTTCTTTCTCATTTGTCCAAGTGTATTGTCCATATCATCAACATATTTATCTATTACTCCCTCTGATCCTAATTATAAGAGCTAGTTAACTTTTTTAGAGAAATTAAGGAAGCTAATTAAATTAATTTGAAGTATTTTTATTTTTATTTTTTTCTTTAAACTTATTAGTCTGACTAATAAACTAATATATAATCTTAGAATATTTAACATATGAAATGATTAAGTAACTTATTTAGTTTCCTTAATTTCTCTAAAGAAAGTCAATTAGCTCTTATAGTTAAAACCGGAGGTAGTACTATATTACTAGAAATCGTATAGTAACGGCTTCAATAATGGTGTTAACTTTTTTTTTTTTTGAACAACAATAATGGTGTTAACTTGAAACATTTGATAAGTCGCCATTTTATTATCCGCCTTAATTCAAACATATTTTATTACTCAAATGATGAATCAGTTGTCAAAACCGTTTAAATCAGGTAAAAGGTCACATTGGGATAAATATTGTTAAGGAAGAAGGGAAGATGAAACATCTACAATTAATGCGCATAGAAATAAAGTTTATTAATTTAAGACATGAATAATATTAAGGGTTAAGGTGTGATTTGGCCAATAAACTATTAGCTCAGGAGTGTCTTGCACAATTAACTATTGATTGGACCTTAAATACCAACAAACTATTTAAAATGTAAAATCAGCACAAAACTCCAGTAGCATCTTAACGTCCGTTGGAAAACTGGGTCTGTTGTGTAACTGTTCGACTTCTTCTGCTATCCCTTCGCCTCCTTCTCCTCTTAACCCCATAGCGAGACCCACGGCTAGTAGTAACCCATTTTCTCAGTCGTCTCCCAGAATCGGTGACAATGGTTTTGACTTCAGCAGGAACCCATCTTCACTGTCTTCGCATTCTTGGGTGTTTTCTGGGTTGCCGAATAGCCCCATTAGCCCAAACTCAAACACTTTACTCTCCTATAAGAATATACGTTCTGGGTTTCCAAACGAACCCAGAAACACTGTTAAAGACTTCGTTGATGAGCATCAAATGAACGATTACTTGTCCTTTCTAAACGAGTCCTCCTCCAAGAATGACGATTTGGTCGATCCACAACTTCAATTGGGACATGGGGATAACAATTGGCAATCTGTCAACAATGGCGACGTTGTTCTGTTTTATAGGAGGTGTTTCTCTACGAGCGATGTATGTTTTGAGAATGAAGAAGCGCTTCCTGGAATTGGGCAAAAGTTGTGCCTTTATTATCGAGGGGCCACTGCAAAAATGGAAGTAATTGCAAGTTTGTGCATGGCGTTTTGCCAGATTCATTAGATGCTCCCATTGTTGGTTCTCCAACTAGGTTTGAGGGGTTAGAACAACGTGAGGAGTTTATGAGGTTGAAGGCCATACAGCAAAGAATGATGGCTTCATCGCACCTCACGCAAAATCAGTACTTAAATTATTTGATGCAGCAGCAAAGTGATCCTCAGAGCCAGAGGTCTTTTTCTTTATATGTACTGATTATGAACATGATTTCTCTCTTGTTTTAATTTTACTTAATCCTGGGTGTCTTGTGTCGCATCTCAGAGGTGCAATGGCTTTAATGACGGGTGAAGAGTTTATCCCCTTTGGAAGAGGGAGGTCGGAAAGGAATGGTTTTTCAGTGATGGCATCAGTAGAGAGAATGAATTCTGCTTCCAGACAGATTTATTTAACATTTCCTGCAGAGCGCACGTTTAAGGATGAAGATGTTTCTGATTACTTCAGGTGTAGCATGCTTGCTCCTTTCCTGTGATATCCCACTTTCTTTTCCAAGGGACGTTAAAATGCTAACGGAGATTTGTGCTAATTTTACCTTTTAAATAGTTGTTGGTATTTAAGATCAAATCAATAGTTAATTATGTTAGACGCTCCTAAGCCAATAATTTATTGGCCAAATCGCACCTTAACCTTAATATTAATTACTTGCCTCATTTTCTTTAATTTGTCTTTTTTAAACAAATTTCCCGCATTCAATGCTTTTTTACTCATTTAAATACCATAGCAATTTTCAAAACCTCAAAAGGTATGTTAAAAAAATTAAAAGGATACAAAGATAATTCGAAGGAATATGAGATTTTGAAATTAAATGTTTTGACTAAAATGTTCCTCACATAATATAAAAATCACACACCTCTTTCTCTCTCCTCTCCCTCTCTTCATCTCTTCCTCTTCCTAGCTTGCGCCAATACTTTCCCTTCCTCTTACTTGCACTGAAGCCCCTCCTTCCTTTCACCTGGGTCACTGAAGCTCCTCCCTCCTCTCATTAATGCGTCGATCAAAGCCTTACTCTCTTCGTCGAAGCTCCTCAAAGGTTTGAGGGTTTGAGGTCAGAAACTAGGTTGAGCTTCTTCTTCTCTTCACCATTATCTTCTTCTTTTCCACTCAATTTCATTCTTTCTTCACTTTCACCATTACAATGCTAAGAAACCAATTTCCGACGAAGTTCTATAGTTTCTGGCAAACTCATGAGTTTTCCAGCAAGCTTATCAATTTTCCGTCGAGCTTTTCCAGTTTACTGAAAAAGTAATGATTCTAACAAAATCCGTAGTTATTTTGACAAAGTCCATAAATGTTTTGACAAAATCCACAATAATATGTATAAAAGGATTGAGAAAGAGTTTTAGGTTGTAATCAATTGAGTGATAAGATTGACTGAAATAATAATGGTTTTGATAAAATCAGTAAGTACAGACAATATGTGTAAAAGAATTGACTAATGAGATTCATTAAAATAGTAATGATTTTGACGAAATCCGTAAGTCTAGACTGTATGTGTGAAAAGGATTAACCAAGAGTTTTAGGTTGTAACCAATTAAGTAATAATTTTGACAAAAATCATAATAGTTTTGACAAATATTGTGGGGTTTTGAACCTTGTTACATTTTTTATTTATTTAAAAACTGAAGACATAATAATAAATTCATCAATATTTTCAAATCTTAATTTGATCCTTAGCTATCATCTTTATGTCTTTTCTAAATGTTAACAGACCTTTTAGGTTGTTAAAATTCAAATGGTATTTAAATAAGATTTACCCTCTTTTATTTTACTCTTTAAAATTTGAAATTTGAAGCACTTTAAATCTCACAACTTCTAAGAAAACCCATAATATAACAAATTCAAATTTCAAATTAATATCCTTCCATCAATATTCAATATTAATTAAATAGTATGTTTGCTTTTATTTCTCTCCATTTCTTTCAAAGATTGATTTTTGAAATTCAAAATGCCTTCTTTCTTATTTGTTATTTCTTTGGGCAAGGAAAGTTTTTCTCTTTTTTTCCCTGCTTAGAGAACGCTTTCTCACCATCACATCCCTTTGTATGTCGGGAAAATCTTGTTCAAGGCCCATATTACTAAAAAAATACGAAAAAAAGGCCCAAAGACTCTAAAAATTTGAAAAAAGGTCCAAGATTCTGAAATTCCAGAAAAGGCCCAAGGTGAGTTGTTAATGGGGGCTGATATAGTTGTTAGCGAGGTACTGATATAGTTGTTAACTGAGCTGATTTAGTTGTTAAAAATAAATTAGCCCAGTTAACTACTAAATCAACCTAGTTAATAACTATATCAGTACCCCGCTAACAACTATATTAGCCCCATTAACAGCTCACATTGGGCATTTTCCGGAATTTCAGAATATATTTTTAACAACTAAATCAGCCCAGTTAAGAACTATATTAGCCCCATTAACAACTATATCAGCCCCTTGCTAACTTTGGGCCTGTTTTTGAATTTTCAGAGTCTTTAGGCCTTTTTTCGCATTTTTTTGGTAAAAAAGGCCTTGAACAAGATTTTTGGGAAAATTCGTTTGAGGGCCCCTATCGGGCAATTAATTCCAGAAAAGGCTCACAAAATCTGAAAATACGGAAAAAGGCCCTGAAATTCTGACAATACCCAAAAAGGCCCAAAGATTCTGACGGAGTTGTTAATGGGGCTGATATAGTTGTTAGTGGGGGGCTGATATAGTTGTTAACTAGGCTGATTTAGTTGTTAAAAAAAAAAATTTAACAACTAAATCAGCCCGATTAACAACTATATCAGCCCCCCGTTAACAACTATATCAGCCCCATTAACAACTATATCAGCCCCATGTCAGAATCTTTGGGCCTTTTTGGGTATTGTCAGAATTTCAGGGCCTTTTTCCATATTTTCAGATTTTGTGGGCCTTTTTTTGAATTAATTTTTTAATAGGGGCCCTCAAACGAATTTTCCCAAGATTTTTCCTTGTATGTCTGTCTATCACTCTACCCCATCTTCTCGTGGGGTCCACATATTATGCTCATCTTTTATATGCTCATTGTGTGCTCCCCCTTAAAACCCACCGTTTAAATAAAAGAGAGAAATCATGATTGTCAGTTTTAATTTAATCTAACTAATCATTTTTCTTTGGGTTAAGTAGCAAATTTGCTCCAGAAGTATTCCTCGAAGAGCAAATTTACCTTGGAAGTTTTTCTTAGAGCAATGTTGCCCGGGAAGTTTTTTTTTTTTTTGAGCAATTTTGCCTCTTCGTTAATAACCCTAACGGCCAACTCCTTCGTTAGCTGACCGTTAACCGTTAACGGAGGGACAAAATTGCTCCAAACAAAAACTTCTGGGGTAACATTGCTCCAAAAAACAATTCCAGGACAAAATTGCTCCTCGGGGTATACTTCCAGGGCAAATTTGCTACTTAACTCTAAAAAAATTTATATAACTCATAAAAAATTATGAAAAAAATGATAATATATTCTTTTGCCAGCTGTCCAAAATAATCTAACTTAACTACAGCAGCAGGGCTGATAAAAATTTACATTTATATGCTACTTATAACTAGACTTATTTTGAATCTAATATAAATATTTATGGAAGAGTGACATATACTTTTCTTACACAAATAAATGATTTAATTGATTTCCTTACTTTTTGTAAATTGATTAATTAGGCCTTTTTTATCTCTGCTTTCACTGATTTATGTAATTCGGCCTATTTGAAGTAGGCATATTTTTAGCATGTTTGAAGTAGACTTGTTTTACAATGACGCCTGTAGCCTGTTAGCCTAATTATAAAATTTTTAAAAATATAAGCCGCCTTAACAGGGCACAAATCAGATTTAGGTTGAAAACATGGCCTCTAACAGGCCACAAGCCAGACTCAGGCCACTTTGTTGCCGAATAAGCCTGGCTTGTTAAGGGTGAAGTCTGGGCTGGGCTGGCTTGTTTCCACTCCTAGATATTATATAAATAATAGTTAAAAATATATGATATCATAAATAACAGTTTTAACATTTTTTTGGGTTAAGTAGCAAAATTGCTCATCGGGGTATACTTCTAAGGCAAATTTACTACTTAACCCTTTTTTCTTTTTCTGTTTTTTTTTTTAAAAAAATCCAAATGGTTCTTCAAATTCCCCAAAGGGAGTCACCAGATTTTCAGATCACTCTCCAGATTTCTCAAGCCCATCAACCTTCGTCGAAATCAAGTGAAGAAGGACTGTTCACATCTTAGATGCAGAACACGTTGTAGAAGTAGAGGGTTTCAGCGCCAAACCCATGTTAAGAGTACTTGGGTTCTCGTTGCCAGACGCCGTGAGCGACAACAATAGCACCAGCAGCTACAATATCAACGACAATAGTAAGAGCCATCATGATTAGTTAAGCGCCTATATCAGGAAAAAAAAATTAGACTTTATCTTTGCATATTCATTATTTCTGTATCCTCAATCTTTAATTTATGGTATTGTACGGCACATTCAAACATTGAAGTATGCTATTGCAGCAAATTTTGATTGCCTTATGGTTGCACGCATTACAATCTAGCAACAAATTCTATGAAAGCTTAGACCTGACGACATTTAAATGTTTCATAAGGAGATTAAAAGGGACACGGTTACAGATGCATTTGGGATAGCAGTGAGAAAAATGGTTTATTTATAATCTGACTAATGGAATAGTAAGATTGAGTAAATTAAAATCATATTGTATAATATAAATTATGTTTGAAATGACAGTAGAATAAGTGTTTTTTGAGATAATTATACAATAAAAAATTAAAGAACCCCACACAATATGCAAAACTTAACCACCCATGAAATCTCATAGAGCTCGCTAGAAAACTCATAATGGAGGTTGCTTGGTGGTGTGAAGCTCGACTCTGAAACTATCTTCTCTGCTCTGAAAGTTTCAGCCACATTGAGGGTGGAAGGTGTGGCAGAGAGGAGGAGTAGAGGTCGCTAGAGAAGACAGAAGCTGTCGAAAGTTGTAGAAATCGTCAAAGGAAGGTGAACGTGGTTCGATCTAACTCTCTCTCCTAATGAACGCAACGTTCTCTTCTGTCCTCCCTCTTGATTCTGAGCTTCCCTTTCCTCAGTCTGTCATGGCGCCTCTGTTCACTGGAAAAGAGTGAAGGTAGTAGAAGATGGTAAGTATGTGTTGGTTAAGAAGGAAGTTCTCTTAAGTTCTCTATCATCGAATACTCTCTCCAGTATCTCCAAGTCTCTTAGTGGTGTCAAACTCTGTTTAAGTCTATCTTCACGCCCTTTCCTTCTTTGGTTTAGACCTCGCTGGCAACAGAGAGGTAAGGTGAAGGCAAAATAGAGGTAGCTGGCGAGGATGGTAAAGGAGTTTTTGAGAAGGAGCTTTTGAAAAAGCTACCTTTTTGAGCTTTTGAGATTAGCCACGATTGGTTGAAAAGCCCGATTGCAAAATGTGCCTTACCGAACGTGTGGAAATTTGCTTGAAAAATTCCAAATAAAGCCTGATTGGCCAGCAAAACACTCGATTGGAGCTTCCAATTGGGTTACCAAACACATATACTAATACAATAGACTTTTGAGACTCTTTCCTTAGCAGATGTAATATAGCTGACACTTGAGTAGTATTGCTTGAATCGTCCTTCACAACATTCCTCTTCACAAAGGTCCTTCTCTTGCCTTCCTCCGGAGCAGGTCACATGATTGGATAGGTTACCTATTATGGTATCTTGATTATCTACTCTTAGTTTGGTAGACCTCATACTAAGCAATTTCTTAATCAACATTCTAATTGGGCACAGTGACATCTAAAGACGGAAATAATATTGATTTCTATGCGCACATTTATATTGAAAAATCGGGCACATCTAATATTGAAAGTAATAATCACATAATTGAATTTTTAATAAATGTTCACCAATATGCTTGGTTAGAGAATAATTAATTAATTAATCAGTCAGAGAATTAATGAATGGTAACGTAATTATTCTGTAACTGATTAATTAATTAATTATTCTCTAATTAATTATTTATAATTATGTATAATTATTATTTATGATTTTAAATAAAATTATGTTTTTTTTTAAAAAAAAGTTGACGCCCAGCGTCAATTGTAATTGTTGCCCACACTGGACCTCAATTTAATTCATGCCCCAGTGGCGTGAATTGACCCCGCCACTAGAGGTGTGAATTGATTCACGCCATTACCCAATGGTGTGAATTAATTCACGCTACTGCCAGGTGGCGTCTGTCACCTGACGCAGTCAATGGCGCTGGTCAACGCACGACATTGACTACATTATATTGGTAATTAGTTTCTGAACAGCTCCAATCCAATAATTTTTTTTAAACCTTAATTTAGTAAAAAACCCGAGCATACGTGGCTTCCATTTATTCCACAATTTCAAGTATTTCACTTATTTAATTTTGGAATGAACTTTTAACATTGTTTTTAAACCATTAACTTGCTCCGGTTATTTCTGTAATAATCCATTCATGTTATGATTGGCTCAATTTAGTACAAATATCTTAGATTATCATCATTTTGAGAAAAATCATTTAATCACTTGATTATACGTGAAAAGTAAAGAAAGTAAAAAAAAAAAAACTAATAATGGGATAAAGTTTTAGACATATTGTAATCTGACAAAAAAAATTGTGTTGCATATTTACATGAATTATGGGCAAGTTTTGAATCAAGGACATTAAAGGCTCAATCGGCTCCCACACATAATGTTAAAATTAAAAAGGAAAAAAAACATTTCTCATGTTGTAGGAGAAATGTTTTCTCATGCCACACACACATAAAATGGTGGGACCCACATATATATATGGGGTCCCACCATTTTATGTGTGTGATAATCTTCTTTCTCTCATGCAACATGAGAAAAGTAAACCCCATATATATATATATATTAAATGTCCAAACATATTTCTTTATACTGCTGCATGAGTTCGAGAACAGGAACACTCGTGTGCAGTCGTGCAATCCATTTCATCTCCACCATGAATTACAAATGCTCATAAATAATATACCTAGTTTTTTATTAACTTATGCTACATATAATCTATTTTCATATTTTTAAACTTATATAATCACTAAATAAAATTATTTTTTAATAAAAAATGATAAGATACTATCACTACCAATATCATTATCATTTTTTTACTGTTAAATTAAAATCTCATCTACTTTTATCAATTCTCTCTCCTATTGACATTATTATCTAACATCATTATCATTTTTTTACTGTTAAATTAAAATCTCATCTACCTTTATTAATTCTCTCTCCTATTGACATTATTATCTAACATTAAAAAAATGGTAGTACATTGGTAGCAACAAAAAAAAAAAAAGTTACATCTCCTGTCTCAATAAAAAAATCATTCCCATCCCCATTCCCATTCCTAATGAAAGGACCGTGCATAGCAGGATAGTGCATCTAGTTCTCCCAAGAGAGTAACGTGAGACGAAAAAAGTTCTTGCCCCATTTGTCGGACTTCGTGCTACAGCGCCAAAAGCGCGCAAGATCTGGGAAGGAAAGCCCTAGCGTTGGTCGCCTCTCTATCACCGAACTCCCTTCACTTTTTCCCAATTTTGCAGATAGCATTAGGTCGAGAAACTAAAAATTGCAGATTACGCTAAGGGTACATTCTCTAATTTATTTCCACCATTTCGCTCTTCGTCACGCTCCGTAACACTCGTGTTATCTCAGTTCCATATAGACTCTCCTGATATAAAAACCAACCTCTATTTTTCCTTGGTCCGGTATCATGAGCTAAGATCGTAGGTTTTATTGATTTCAGGAATTTGCTTGTATTTTTTTTTTTTGGTATGCTTGTTTGCCCTTTTGCATTTGATTATATGAATCTCAGTCCACCATAATCATATTGACATCACTGAACTCGGTTGCTTTCGTGATCCAAACTTGATTAGAGGATGGGGTTATATTGCTGTGGATAATTCTGCTAAATGTGAAAGATCCCTGCTTTCATTAATTAAGTGTCTTTTTGTTTAGAGAGCTTGAGCTTGGCATGGAGGAAGAGAAGAGGAGGAAGAAAAACAAGAAGAAAAAGAACAAGCAAAGTAAGGGTGTGGTGGATGGGGTAGTTGGAGTTGAGGAGTCGGCAGCTAGGGATCTGAATCTGGTAAATAATGGGAAAGATGAGCATAGTCAACTTTCGGAGGATACAGATGAGCAAAGTACAAATGTGGATTCTAAAAGACAGCCGCCAAACGGTAAAGAATGTGTAAGTTTTCCTACAGTCAATAAAGAATTCTGCAGATTTTATTTTTAATTCTTTGCTCAAGTAATATATTTTAAATTTGGGTTCATCAATGAGGTTTTTATCTTCTAGCCGTTGCTTTTGCAACAGATCAATCGAAGTGATAAGTTACTTTTGGCCATTTTTTTGTGCCAACAACCATCTAATCTTCTCTTGATTCAATTATTGAATCCTGTTTCTATGTGTATGTATTATGATTTCATTGTACAATTTGTACATGGATGCCAAAAGGTTTGAGGTTGTCTTACTTTTACCTGCCTAGGGGATGATAATGCAGATTACAAGCTTCTAGATGATTACCTAACTTAATGATAAATAGTCTGATGATGAACATCTGCCAAATGCCAGTTGATGATCTATGATCTCCTTCAGAATTCATTTGATAGGTTCTTGAGTCCTCTTTCACAGTAGAGCTTTGTGAAGCCAAATTTAATTTTTAGACCTCTCGTGGGTGTGATGGTTCTTGCTTTTCTTCTTTTTTCTCTAGGTTTTATATGTTGTTCTTCTGACGTTGCCTGGCTCCTGAATGAAGATTGTTCTAATTTGGGAGCAATCAATAGATACACCTTTGAAGATGAATTTAAACATCTAAAAATTCATTGTTGAACTTTTATGGCTATTATAAACTTATTTGTTTTAAAATAATCATTAGATTCCTTATGTGCTGATTGCTGAATATATGTTTTCTTTCTAATGTCTGGCTAAGTTGATTGTTTAAAATCTTTTTTAAGGTCTTTATGCAGACTTTTCAAGAGGATGGTGGGAATCAAAAGGAGATTGGAAGAGAGGTGAGAATCAATTTAGCAAATCTCGTCAACGTTATCTTTTTCATGTTTATTCAACATTGTACTCTTTTTCATGTTTATTCAACATTGTACTTGGTCTCTACGATTGTTGAAGGGCAAGATTATTTATGCCTAAACTTAATGGCACTGCCTTTTGACAGGTAACCTCTGAAAAAATAGCTAGAAACTCGAGAAATGATAATGATATGCTGATACAGAAAGAGATAATGTGCCTTTAATGTTTTTACTGAGTGCTTGAATAGATTGTGAGTGTTCATTTGGATGTATCTAATTCCGTATTTGGTAGGTTATGATTGTGTAATTATTGAGATATTATTTTGTAGTTATAAGTCTTCAATGTCTTGCATGTTCTGCTACTTATACAAAAGCATCATGTAGGTTGGAATACACTGATTTTGATTTCATTCAGGGGTTTTCCTCTCTCTGTTTTTTCTTCAATTTTCATAGGGCTCAAATTGAAATGCTGTAATAACACTTATAACGTATCTTTCACAGGTTATATCAGAAGAGACAATCAGAAAATTGGAAGAGGAAAATGATGTGCTTATTCAGAAGGAGGTAATCAGAAATTTCAGGTTTTTAGATGAGAGATATATATCCCTTGTTTAAGTTATCTTAGAATGGTTTTATGGAAGGTGGCATATCTTATGCAGGCCATACCCAAAGAGGTCATGGCAAACTTCAAAGGACAAAAATGATATGCATATTGAGAAAGAGGTCTATTATCCCCTAAAAATAAAAATAAAAATAGAGATATGCCCCTTGTTTTAGCATTATCTTGCAAAGTTTTTATAGCAAAATAGCCTTTCTTTATCCATATCATATCTGAAGAGACAATTAGAAAATTGAAAGAAGAAAAATGATGTGCAATTTAGGAAAGAGGTGATATGTTCCCCCCCCCCCCCCCCTCTTATCCTTGAAAGATGTCTGCCTTCTAAAATTTGTCTTGAAAATTTTTCATCACTCACATAACCTATTCTTGCACAGGCTATATCAGAAGACACAATCAGAAATGTGAAAGAAGAAAATGTTATGCTCATTCAGAAAGAGGTAATATTGAATTTCTCTTTTTGGTTTGCAAGGAGGCTCAAAGTCTTGACACTGGGTAATGTGAAAAGTTGGAAGTGTGTGGAATCTAACTGTTGACACCAAATTCACCTCAATCTTAAAAGAGTGATGCCAGTGTCACTATCAACTCCTAGGTTTATGCTTAAAATTCTATGATAGATGTCTCTGAGCTGTAAAAGTTCATCAGTAATGCCAATTTTATGATGTCAGGCCATCAGTTCTATCAATTCTTTCCAAAGAAGATAATGAAAAATATGCCGTTTAAGAATCCTTTCCGTATTTTTTGTGTGGGGGTTGTTTCTGAACTGGAGACTGACCCAGAATTAGAATAATGTTAAGTTTCTTGTATTGGAAAAAGGAAAAGACTTAGTGTCCATGGGAATCTCTTGTGTTGGTCAAAGTGTTAGAAGGTGGTTAAAAATATCTACAAGCCTGTGTCGCATTAGTAATTGCCTAGATGATATGGTTTATAGTCCTTTCTGAAATTTGTCATTGGAGGCTGAAAAACCTATTTCATTTTTCTTGGGCTGTATTGAGGCAACCCAGTATAAAAAGGATTTTTCAATAGGTAGAAATAAAATAATAGGTAACCCCTTTATTGGTCTGGTCAAGGTTAACTAAAGAAAAGGGCACGAACAAGAGTGTAGGAGAGCCCCATGTGGGTTTTATGTTGTAGTTGCTTTGTTAATAATTTATTTCTTGTAATTATCTATTTAATAAATTCATTTTTCCCAAATGGTTACTTAAATTTGTGCAAATATAATATCTTTCTATATATTGCTTCATATGTAATGCTTGCATTGCAACTATATATTTCTTTTGCAGGCTATGTTGGAAGAGTCCATGAATAGATTAAGAACTGAAAATGATCTGCTGGCAAAAGAACAGGTAAATGAATATGATTTTAAAAGTCTAAAGACTATTTATTTTCTTTTATGCACTTCTGATTCTTTCCTTTGTGTTTGATGTTGCATGTCGGGCTACTGACTTGTACAACTAATTTGTAATCTGAAGGATACTCTGAAAATGAGAATTGCACAATTGCAGAGTGAAAACAATTCCATGCTTCAGATAAAGGTGATGACTCAATTGGTTCCCCCCCCCCTCCCCCCCCTCTAAGATTTATGTTCATTAAATTTGAGGAATAATTATTGAGAAATTTAATTTTCAATCATATGCAGGTTGGCTTGGAGGACAAAACCAACCAGTTATTGAATGAGAATTCAGATTTGAACCTGAAAGTGGTAATGCGTGATTCTTTACATGTACATCATGCTCGCTGTTTGTTTTTATCTTTACTGATTGCCTATATTTTGCTCTCTGTTTTTAATCTGTGCACTGTTTGAGAATTTTTCTTTAAAAGAGTTGGATTTGAAATTCTGAAATCTGAATCCAGTGTTCAATACTCCACAGGAGAGTTTAGTGGAAAGAATAAATCACCTGGAGAGAGATATAAGTTTTTCTTTTGACAGTGAGGTAATGGCTTTTCTATTTTCCTATGTTTTTATGCACCGGGAATATTGTTCTCCTTATTGATGTCCTTAATTTCCATAGGGTAGTTAGTTGTTGAATTTGAAATGGTGCCAGGGCCTTCTGTAGGTAGGTAGGTGAACTATTACGCGAGAGGATCCTCTCCTTGGCGGCCTCTCTCCCTATCTCTCACAGTCGCATCTGGGCCGTCCAAATCTTGATTGAACGGTCCAGATCTTAAAAAAAAGAAAGTCTTTTTCCGAATTTTTTTTTTGTCTTTAAGATCTGGACCGTTGGATCAAGATTTAGACGGCCCAGATGTGACTGTGAGGGATGGGGAGAGAAGGTGCCAAGGAGAGGAACAGTACCCGAACTATTACATGCCGCTGAGTAGTGACATCTATATTCTATATATAGTTCTATACATAATATTTTAGATATAATGTACAATCTATTGGAAGCTGCACAATTCATAAGTCAAATAATGTAGATTGTCTCAAATTTGTTATGATGTGCGGGGCTCATAATCTAGTTGATAATATTTCTTCTAGCTTTTTTTGAACAAATAAAAAAGATCTTGAATCACTTAAATTACATCTATGTTAACCAATAGCAGTTCTACTTATGTTGTTACAAAAAAATGCGCAATCTGTTTATCTGGCCAATGGTTTCTTTCTTTTTTTTTAAAAACATTTTCTTAAAGAATTTGTTGTACCTGGGCTTTACAAGGATGGCATAGCTATATATTTGGTAGATTACGATGTACTTTAAGAGCAAGAATGTTGATATGTTGCTTTTATTTTATTTATTTATTTTTTTTTTTGGGGGGGGGGGGGGGCTTGTGTGCTGACTGTTTCATACTTCTTTCATCATTGATTCTGTCGTTTTTTTGGGGTTCCATGTAATTGTGACAACTTGTCATTATAATTTGCTGATAGTCATGCTCATGCAGCCTAAGAATCTTGTGAAATTGTCACTTATAAGAGCTATGCCGTGTGTTTGTCATGCAGCAGTCAACCAAAGAAACTGTTTCATACCTGAATGATGATATCAGTAGGCTAAAATTGCAGGTACGTACCTTGTGTATTTACACGAATAAACCCTACTTGCATATATAATAGTTGTACCTATAATAGTCACATACTCTTATGTTATTGAGGCTATTCAGATTTTCCCTATTCTGGCCACTTTGGTTATTTTTCTACATCTAAAGATATCTGGTCAGACAAGAAGTGACTACTCTGATTTGTGTGGCAAGTATTTGATGCCACCACTGATCAGTTTGCATGTATTGTCGCTGTGGTTTTCCCTGTATCTTGTTTTAACATACTTGTAGCCATGACAAGAACTGCTTGGGTTAGTTTTGTCAGCCTAGGAGTTGTTGCCCTGCGTGTGGATGAAATTATTGCATTGGTTGTTTGTTTGCCTTATTCTCAAAAAAGCTTGGCTAATTTATGTAATCATTCATTTGGTATTTGTACTTTGCTTTGGGACCAATGCATTATTTTATGCCATAGGCTATATTATATTTGGCCATCTTTCACCACGGTTAAAATAGCTGTGGTGGCATGTAATAGAAGGATTTCATCTTGGTCTGTGGCAAGCATTGCTGCATTGGTTCCACTACTTGCATTCACTCACAAACTGTTATTTGGCCGTGGCCATTCCACGGTAAACCTGTGTTTGTTCTGATATGGAAATTAAAAACAAAGTTTGGCAGGTGGCAGAGTTGGAAGAGTGCAGGAATATTCTGTTGCTAGAGAACCAGCAATTGAAAGAAAATCTGTCAGGTCTTCAAACAAAAATTTGGAATCTAGAGAAGAGTGGCTCTTCCTTAATGAATGCATCTGCGAAGGTTAGCTTCTTGGGGATCTTATACTATAGGCCAGAATTTACTATATTTCCTTGATGCTAATGTGTTTTTTTGGCAATTTTTTCCCCCTTAATTGTTAAAAAAAGGGAAAGCAAAGGAACATGGAGAGTTATATATATATAATGATAACATAGGTTAATAGTTCTTTAATATTATTTTGTATTTGGGACTAAAATCAATAGAGGCAGAATGTGACAGGTAGACCATGACTCACTTGAGTCTTGTGGCCTTTTCATCTCATCCTCTGAAAATGATGGGGTTGGGGGTGATTGACTGAGAAACTGTCAAAGTATGTAAAAATGTGATTCTTGTAAATCAAGGTGGATAAGTCTTCAGTGCTTTGCCTAAATGTTGCTTCTGATCATAATTTACTTTGCTGCGGAATAGGATTATGCTTCTGAAAATCAGGACTTAAAATCTCAAATTGAAGCAGCCCAAATGTTGGTGGAGAAATTGGTTGCAGAAAATGCTGAACTTGTTGAGAAGGTGACAGAGGATAACTGTAATTTTCATAATATGAAATTCAAATTGGTTGGGTAAGGTTATTTTGGCATGATTATGCATACACTTTTATTTAACAGGTGAACGAGTTATATGTGGAGCGGGATCAACCAAGAGGAGCAGTTGAACTTTCTGGAGCCAGTGGGACTGATGGGTTGGATGAATCTGCTAAACCTAATACTGTAGCCATTGCTGTGCCTGAATCTGAAGGGAATATGTCGGACAGAGAGTTGGATTCATCGGGAGAAGCTGCAGTTGAGGGTAACAGTGACACTGTAAATGTTGGGCATGTTGGTGGGGTTATTTCAAGCTCTTCGTTGGCATCTGAGGACCCTGGAGAAATTGTGCAAATTCCATTGGATGATAATGATGTAAGAAGTCCGGAGTTGCAGTCTGCTCAGAATGTGGAACCGGACGATGAATTGCCCCTTACTGATGCTCCCCTTATTGGAGCGCCATTCCGGTTGATTTCATTTGTAGCCAAGTATGTTAGTGGTGCCGACTTGGTTAACCAGAACTCCCCAAACACTAGTTGACGTTTTTTGTGAGATTAACGTTACTTACTAGTCAGATAATACCATGTGCTCAGCCTAAATTGGGCCATTTCCCAAATGAAAAGGGGCAAAGAAAAGGTCGATTTTTTGGCATCAGGATATTGAAGTTATCAAGGGAGAGGGTAGATATGCATATACTGTATGCGTGCCTAGGTTGTTAGTTCGAGTATCGCCAGTTGTAATTCCATTCTTTTCCGCAGAACTAAAAATTTTAACTACACACCGCTTAATTCAGTAGGACGCTGGTGTACTTCCTAATTTTTGCAGAGGTACTTCTTCCCCCGTGCATGATGGTTCCACTTTCATGTTATCAATTATTCTGTTACATTCTAACACTGCAACAAACAAATACTATTATCAGTTTCTTAATATGGGATTCACTTATATTAAAGATTAAATGTAACCTTCCAATTAGCTCTTATATTAAAGAATGGAGGTAGTACATAAACCTATAGTTAGATCAATCAGTCTTGCGTTCATTCCACAAGCAAATTACAATGTCCAAAACTCCAATTATGATACCAGAATGGAAGCAGGTCTGAGGACTGAGGAGGAAGGAGGACGCGGAGAAGGGAGCAGAGCATGATGGTTTACCAATTCATGTGGCGCAAATTAGGGATGTCACATGACAATCTTTATTCTATGTTGGTCAAAGTTAATGCGATAGCCCATATGGTCATATGGATGGATTATGATGACTAATTTTATTTGAGGATAATACATTAAATGGTGTCAATTTGGAGGACTAAGTTAAATCGAGTCAAACTTTAAGGACTAAATTGTAACTGAGTTAACACTTGAGAAATTGAATGATTAATTTACTTAAAAGAAAAACTAACTATTTAGATTTTAGGGTCAAGAGAAAAGTTGTGTGTGTGTGACAAGCTTCAAGAGAACAAGTTTGGAGGCAGTAAAAGTTAAATTGGAAATTTTGAACACTAAATCCACCTCTTGACTGTGAAGAGAAGTAAGGGTACGAGTTGAATTTTGATTATTTTGAGTTAAAAAATGGATTCTAAATTCGAAATTGAGTGGGATTAGCATGTGGAGTTAATTTTATATTAAGAGGAATAAAACCCCAAAAATTAAAATTGCAAGGTTATTAAAGTTCAGGAGTTAAGTTAAAAGCTAAGAAGCTAATGAGTTCAATGGCTGTCTTGCTTGTATATTCCAAGGTTAATAAGCATTTTTGTCCTGAAAGTTTTTTGTGGAGCAATTTTCCCCTAACCATTATCCCGGTTAATTTTGACCATTAGTTAACAAAAAATGCTAAGTTAATAGTCCACATGTCATTCACGTTATTTTTGTTAAGACATAAATTTATCCTGGAAGTTTTAAATCTAACTTAAAAAAAAAAAAGAGATAAATGATACATGAACTTCTAGCACAAACTTACATTTTAACAAAGATGACATGGATGATATGTGGATTGCCAACTCAGTATATTTATTTTTAAAATTAATTGAGATAATGGCAAGGAAAAATTGCTCCCCTTTTTACACTTCCGGTCAATATTGTCAAAATCAAGTTTCTACGTAAAAACGGAAGCGGGTGCTAGAGATGTAAATCATAGAAATGACAAAACCTAAAATTTCTACTACTTAGGGTCAAGATACAAAATTTTATATATACACATGTAAAAAAAAAAATCATTACTCAATGAACAACTTCATATTTAAAAGATATAAGTTACATAACTATATAAAACATATGTCTAAAAATACAAAAAAGAGTTTAACAACCCCTACAAATAAAGTTCCAAAACATCAAAAGAATAAAATTTAACAATTCCTAAATCAAATCAATTAATTCAAATCAAACATACATCAACTTGCATGTCTTCAATGTTCTCTTCTCTTACTCTTATAACAAGTTCATTTGCAAAACTTGGAATGTCCAAATCATGACCATCTATATGTTTCCTCACTTCAATTTCAATTAGGTTTTTTTCATCATGGGCATCAATATCTAAGTTGTCTACATCTTCCTAACCTTCTTCATTTTCCACCATCCAATCATCATCGGATGGAAGATTATCAAAATTATATGCATGAGAGTTTTGAACTTTTTTTTTTTGCCCAATCTTGAATTGACCATCACAAACACAACATCATTCATAATCTTCTGATTTGAGGGAAATGAAAATAGGGTTTTTGTTTTAATATTTTATTTTTTATTTACTGTTTTTAAGTTTTTACATTGTTTTTACCCTTTTTTTATTAAAGTCGGTTTTTTTCTTGCGTTTTAGTACGTGTTACTCTAGTCAAAACGTAAAAAGTAAGTGTTTACGTTTTTACACCAATTTTTGACAATACTTCCGGGATAAAATTGCGTCTTCAAAAAACTTCAGAAACAAAATTATCATTTAGTGAAAACTTCTTACGTAAAATTATCCCTTAACCCTATATGAAGGTACTGACAAGTTCAAAATGCTGCCAGTTACACGGTGTAGGATCGTAATTACTATCACACACGGCATGGCTTTAATTCATACATTTGTGCACTCGGAATTGGATGCTCTGATGTCTTCAATTATTTTAACGACTTCCTCCATGGAAGGTCTCGTGTCAGGCTCCCTTGCCACACATGCCATTGCTAACTGCAGCATCTGCACCAGTTCTTCTTCAATATTTGGATACCTCATCAGCTGTACATCAAATACTTCAGCAGTCCATTCCTCCCTAACAACAGACTGAACCCACTTTGGAAGATCCTCCACTTCATCATGCCCTGAATACTGAACTGGTGTTTTACCTGTCAGCATCTCAAGAAGGACAACGCCAAAGCTATATACATCACACTTCTGGGAGCATTTTCGGGTTTCAATAGCCTCTGGTGCTTGGTACCCTGGACTTCTAGATGGGACAGACAAACTGATTAGAGGAGTTAAGCCAAAATCTGATATGCAGCCTTCCACATCTACTGTGACAAGCACATTAGCTGATTTTATATTTCCATGGACAAATTTCCGTCCGCTAGCTGAGTGGATATGTGCAATCCCTCTAGCAGCTCCAAGTGAGATCTTCAGTCTGGATTCCCAGTCTAATGGAGTTCGTTCAGCTCCCTTGGTCCCTGTTCAGAAAATGCGACAACCAGCATTGAATACCTCGTTTAAAGAGGACTTGGAGTAAAGTGCATGGATCAAATTTTTTTTTCTTGTACTGATGCGATGACTTGAGATGACTAGTGTTCTTTGCCTTCTCAAACCGAACATAAGAAACTACAGAGAAAGAGCAGGATTTTCTGCATCTGTATGTTCTTGAACTACTATTTGCAAAACCAACATGAAGCTAGATGTGGACAATTTTTCTTTAAAATACAATAGCTCTGTGTAGCTACTGAAGTTACTGATTCAGTTCAAAAGAATATAAAAGTTGCTGAATAGACAAGTATAACAATCGTCAGTAGCGTGATGAGATCATGAAAACAGGATACTAGAAATCCTTAAGTCATTATTAACACACACGTAATTTGAGGGGAAAAAACTTTCATTTTGGAGAGGTTTTTAGTGAGTAATGTTTAGCGATAAGGAAATCAAGTCATTCGTAAGAGATGGTGGACAAGAAGTGTGCCAGAGGTAGTTTTGATTAGAAATTGTTTGAAATATTTACATATCTCTTTATGACTGACTTGCTCATCTATTTTCATAAACACCATATCTACAGTTTTTTCTTTTATAATAAACATAGTTTAATTTATCCAAACATCTATCATAAGCAAATAAAGCCATTTTTTCAGCCTACCTCACGGAGAAATGGGGATAAGGTGACAACGCTTACCATGCAATAGCCTGGAAAGGCTTCCAAGTGCTATGTAATCATAAACCAGCAGTTTTTCGTCCTTGGAATAGTAGTAAGCACGAACAGGAATAACATTTCGGTGATGACCTAGCCTTTGAACAGTCTCCATTTGATGTTCAAATTCTTTTTTCCCTAGCCCTACTTCTTTTAACCTCTTCACAACCACCACCGTACCCTCCTCCAGGATGGCTTTGTAAGTCGTCCCGCAGTTTCCCTTCCCAAGTACTTCAGCAGAAGCTCTTAATAGGTCCTCAAGATCAAAACTATAACAACAACCTTCAAAACATATTAGCTTGTTTTTCTCTAGTTCTTGCACTCCACTGCCAAAGTCCTCCTTAAGCTTGTCATCCTTCTCTTTTAGTGTTGCATTTGGTCCGCCATCTCTTTTCTTGAGACAGCACAACACTACCATCATAAGCGGAAGAAGCAGCACGGTAAAACCAATGAAGACAATTGCAATTATAGCACCTGTATTCAGCTTCCTGCTGGAGAGATGACTTGGTTTTGATGAGACCGTTGGTGGAGACAGCACGAAAGATGGAGAAGCTGAAGAACATTGGTGTACAGGTGGTCCACATAACTTGAGATTCCCTCGAAATGAGGAGGCAGGAAATTTCTGGAGGGCTGAAGGAATTGAACCATTTAAGTTGTTGTAGCTCAAATTCAAAGTCTTAAGCTTTGAGGTTTTTAAATCTGGGATTGGTCCGCTGAGAGAGTTATTCTGAAGTTCTAATCCAGTTAGATATGGCAAGTTCAGAATTAAGGCTGGAATTGTTCCTGTGAAAGAGTTGTGGGCCAGATCAAGAAAGTGAAGCTGGTGAGACACAGAGTGAGGGATATCACCAGAAAAGTTATTATGTTGAAGATATATAAAGCGGAGGGAAGGATGGGAAAGTATGTCATTTGGAAGACTTCCGCTCAGGCTGTTGGACCGAAGACTGAGGATCATGAGACCATGCAGCTTACTAATCGTATTGGCAAGGAGCGAGCCACGCAGCCCGACAGCGGGAAGCCGCAGAGAAAGCACATGAGAGCCATTTGGGCTGCAAGTGATTCCCACCCAAGAAGTGCAGACTGAGGTATCAGAATTCCAATTAATTTTTTGGCCGTGATGAACTGCAGCAGCAAAGTCAAGGAGGGCTTTCTTTTCTGAATTAAGATCAGCCAAAGTATGCAAAGAGAAAATCAGGAGCAGAAAAGTAGGTATCCTAACTAAGTAGGATTGTAACACCATCGAGTTTGCTTGTTCAGAGTGCACGAGACTGATTATCCTCTCTCAGCAATTCCGCTCCTTCCCCTGACAATGGAGATTTTAAACATTGCACCCTGAGCAAAGAAAACAGACCAAGTGGAAATATGCATACAACAGAATGGGTAAACAAAGTGACTTGAAAATATAATCCAGGAAGTATCCCCTTCTCAGTCCTTCAGAAATATGTCTCTCATAATTAATTAAAAAGCAGAGAAACAGAGAAGAGAGAAATGATGATTTTTTTAAATGGAAAAGAGAAACCTTCATAAAAATCAAAGAAAAAAAATACAAGCAAATAAACTGAAAACACCTTCACCAATCCTCACCTTAGACTTTTCTTCAAGATTTAAGATGGAAAGTGATCGAAATGATTTTCGAGAAAATCATTTGAAGAATCAATTTATTTAGTTCATTAAAAGATTTTCCTCCTTGAATTCCTTATAGGGAAAAAAAATGCATGCATTTCAATTTCCCTTTGCTTATCTGATTTATCGAGGCACTCTACTCAAGCAGCTGAGGGCATCGATCTTTCATCTTTATCAAACTTTTTATGGTTATTTTAATGGATCAAAGATATTGAATAACATATATCGTGGTCAACAACATGGAGATTATATATGTGTGGGTCTCAACGACCCAATAATATGCCAAAAACAACTCATCCATTCAAAAAGGAAATTTGACTATAGCTTATCGAGACAAGAAAAATTGCTTATTCGGTTATTCAGAATGGTAATTCCTTCAAAAAGAAGAATTGAACCGGTGGTTTTCAAAAATCGGCACAAATTAACGCTGAGCTACCACATCCATGGAAGCTGTTACCAAGATCGAGATTCAAGTTTCTACACAATGAAACATAGAAAGGAAATTTGCGAGATAAAAATGAAAAGCCGTCGTATTCAAAATTGAGATGAAAGAATGAGTTAGTCTTCCAGTGGACTCTAGAGAACTTGTACAAAGCAACGCAGGGAAGTAAACAAATCAAGTTTTGTTGAGCTTTCATTCTGCTGGACATGAATAAGAGGAAAACTGGAAGAATGCGGGATAAAAATCATTCTGAATGTGCAGAAATTTCGCGTGATTACCGTACCTGAAATTGTAAAAGCCAAACGCGAAATAGCAACAGGCAGCCACGAGTAGGAGATGAAAACATTGAAATGGAAGAAGAGAAGAGAGAAGAGAGAGTTGGGAGGTGGAGAGAGATGTGATGTGAGCGGAGCAAGGGAGGGGAGTGTATTTTTGTGAGTGTTAAAAAATGGGCGAAGAGGGAGGTAGCTTTAACGGCATTGCTTCAAGAGAAAGCCAGAGAGGGAGAGAGATGGTTAAAGCAGAAAGAAACAGTATTAGAAAGGAGTAGCGGCCAGGAAATAGAGTTTGTTTCAGATTGCGGAGGCACACCTTCAACGTTCAACTCCGCTTCAAGAGCTTCACCGTTAAGCCAACGCACCCGCGCTGAAGCCAACGGTAGCAAAATAAATGATATAGTAAAATACTTTAACTATCAATCTATTATATTTTAATTATATAAACATCCTCCTATTTTAAAAACTCATATAGGCTCTATTTAAAATTAAAATATATATTATACAACAATAAAAAAAAATATTATGTAAACTTTCCTTATATTTTAATATTCTATTTTCATCCACCTAAGCCACTAGTTAACCGTTAAGGTTAACTTTTGAACTTTTGTTTTACCAAAATCTCATTCTTTAAAATTATTTAAAAATATATAAATGTATGTGGGGGAAAAATATATATACCACTAAATTTTTATCCTAATATATTTTTTTCACATTCTAATATGTCAAAATATTATGAAGTTTGATATTATAAAATTTATAATTTAAATGTTTCACCATATTTATTGAAATTTATTTATTTTTAGTTTCTTAAAAGACTAAAACTTTATATACCAAACACATTTTTCTATCAAATATAATAAACTATATATGTTTGAGAGATTTTATTAAGTCATATAAATATATATATTTTGATATTTGTTTCTACAAACATTTAAAAAAACTTACTCAAAATTGTAAAAGTTTGTTATATTTACAAGTTGTCAATTAAAATTTAGGCTTTAGCATTAAGGGCAATTGAGTAAATAATTTTTTTTTAATATAAATTTCAATTGGAAAATATATTTTTAGAATCTTTTTTAGAATATGTTTAACGGTTTCGACTTAAATGTATGTTTTCAAAATAGAAAGTAAATATGTGTAGCTAAGGCAAAATAGAAGGTGTTACGGACCAGCCCAAAAGGCCCATATCCAGACCACGGCCCAAGCGTGCCTGAGGCAGAATCAGCACCATAATGGGCAAAGATATGGAACCCCACTAATCTAGGATCCCATTAATCGGGGATCTCCCCCAATCATGATCCCGAGATATCAGCCCTTGATATCTCGGCCCCGGATATCACTCATTAACCCAGGGATACTTGCACCAGACTCCTCTATAAATATAAGGGAACCCTAATCAGGTGCACACGTTCTAATCTATGCTCTATTTACATTCTGCCACACAGAGCACACACACCACCCCTGGCCTCACGCCTCCAAGTTTACTGCGAACTACGTGGACTTTGATCCCCTCAAAGGGTACGTAGGCTCTAGGCTTGACAACCTAGTCAAGTCCAATCCATTTGTGTTCTCAGACAGAACATTGGCACCGACCGTGGGGAAAGGTAAACTTCCATCCCCGTGACCACAATGGCAAACACTAGAAGCCACAGCAGGAATCCACCATCGCAGGGCGGCGGAGCACCGCCACTGGACCAAACTCCAGCTGGGCCAAGCCAGCCACAGGATCCACCACGACGCAAGAACACCCCTGAGGGTCATGTCACCGACACGGCAACCTCCCCTTCCGCGGATGATCAGCCGCTGTTGTAGGCGCTCGGGGAGATTCCTACCCAGGACACTCTGGCGTTAGAAGCCGTCGTCCGTATCCTTCACAGAACGCAAGAATCACTTCTGCAGAGGCTCGAGGATAAGGAAAGGCGGGATCTGTTGCAGCGGCAAGCGGACCTCCAAGCCTTCGCACAGATGATAAGGGAGGAACTCCAGAACCATCATCCACAAGGAAACCGGAGGGAGCATCATACCGAGAGAGGCCCGGCCACACACAGTAGCCACTCATCCAGTAGTCCACAACAAAGGACCGGGCGGAGAAGCACCAGCAGACCAAGCGGGAGGACGAATTCGGAAAGAGGTCACCCACTGCCTTCAGAAGGCCATGACAACACTGAAGGCCGGAATAGTCCCGCGAATCACAACGGCCGAGGCGGAAGAGGAACCCGAGACCGCGAAGAGCACTGAGAGGCCGACAGAGATCGTCGAGCTCCACGTCGGAAATCACCTCGCCATGGATCACCCCGAGAGTATAGAAGAAAGTTCCTTACCGGATCCGGCAGATCCCCGTTCACGAGGGCGGCGGCATCGGCCCCCTATCCCAAAGACTTCGACTTGGCCGACCTTCCGAAGTACGACAGAACCTAGGATCCACGTAACCATCTCGACATTTTTGACAAATTGATGTGGGTCCGGTCCATTGAGGGCCCTGTCATCGAACGCCTCTTTACGGCTACGCTGACCGGAACGGCCCATAAGTGGCTAAGTTCCCTCCCAGAAAACTCGGTCCGAAATTTCAAAGATCTCGGACGTAAGTTCGAACTGCACTTCGCCACGAGTAAGAAGCATCCGAAATCCCAGTTCACGCCCAACAAGGTGAAACAAAAGAAGGGCGAGCCGCTGCAGAAGTACCTCGACCGGTTCCGGGACGTCGCAATGCAGGTACGATCGTTGTCAGAAGAAGTCCATGTGCACTGCCTGATTAACGGGCTTGACCCATCGTCACGTCTGGCCAGAAACTTATGCAAGAACCGGGTCTGCACCCTAACCGAGTTTTACATCCAAGCGAAGAAATACTTGGATGTGGAGCAAATGGAAGCGGCAAACGCAGACGAACCAGACAAGGTAAGAAATAGCTCTCCCGACTATAGAGAACGGTCAAGCAAGCAGAAGACTGAGTCCCGTGGCCGGAGCAGAGATAGCAGGATCAAACTCGACCGAGCCGACCCCAAGGCAAAGTACGATAGCTACACCCCCTTGAACGTCCCTCGGTCGCAGGTATGGAAAGAGGTAGCTCAGGCCGAGATGAGGTGGGTCGACAAATCGAGGCCCATTAGGGGCCGCTCCAACACGGACCGCACCAAGTTTTGCACGTTTCACAATTGCCATGGACATACCACCAACGAATGTTACGACCTCCGGGACGCAATCGAAAAGTTTGTAAGAGAAGGGAAGCTGCGTCAGTATGTCATCAAGACCCAAGGAAGGACGAACGGCAAGCGCAACGACCGCGGCCGTACTAGAAGTCCGCCCCGGGAGACCCGAAACCGGAGAAGAAGCAAAAGACCGCCTCGGATGACGAGTTTCCCGACGTAGATTTCCAGTGCAACGTCGTCAGCGGAGGCTTCGGAGGGGGAGGCGACACAGTAAGTCAGCGGAAGAAATACCTCCGCGAGATCCTAACTGTCTGAGATCTACCCAAGTTCAAGGACGATCCCGCCAAGCCAAAGCCGCCCCCCTTGACCTTTACCAACGAAGAACTCAAGGACGTCATCCCCGATCACCTGGACGGATTGGTAATCACCGGAACCTTGGTGGATTGCTGTGTCAAGAGGATCTTTGTGGACGCCGGAAGTTCGGCCGACATCATAAGCTGGGACGCCTATAAAAGGATGCACCTCGACAAAGAGGACCTCAAGCCGTGCAAGACCACCCTGATCGGATTCAATGGGGAACAATCCTTCCCAAAGGGTTATATTGACCTCCGGTTGACCCTCGGAACAAGAGAAGCATTCAAGTCAGAGCGCGTCAGGTTCATCGTGGCCGATTTCTGCTCCCCATCAACATTATCCTCGGCCGACCCACAATTCACAACTGGGACATACTGGTGTCCACCAAGCACCAGAAATTGAAGATGGTCAATGACAAAAACCAGATAGTCGTGGTATCCAGAGACCAAAAGGAGTCATGGCAATGCTACTTTGAAGCTCTTCGGGTCGAGGAAGGAGGACCCTCATCTCCACCTCGGCTCGGATCCAACGAGTCAATAGCCGAGGTCGACGGCGACAGACACCCCCGGCATCCGATCAACATGGTAGAGCTCGATCTCCGCGAGCAGGAAAACCAGAGGCCCTAGCCGGAAGGGGAACTTGAGGAAATAACACTAGGGACGGACCCGCCCAAGACCGCCAAAATCGGTCGAGACATGAGGGATGACCAAAAAACTGAGATGATCCGTTTCCTCAGATAGAACCAATACATTTTTGCCTGGACCTCGGTCGAGATACCCGGCATTGACCCCCACTTCTGTTGCCACAAACTCGGCATGTGGCCGGGATCAAGACCAGTGGCATAGAAGAAGAGGAATATCGCCGACAACAGACAGAAGGCCCTTGAGAGCCATGTCGAGGAGCTCCTAGCGGCCGGCTTCATTCAAGAAGTGCAATACACCACCTGGCTCTCAAACGTAGTCATGGTACTCAAACCCAGCGGCAAATGGAGAGTATGCGTCGACTACACGAACCTCAACAAGGCGTGCCCAAAGGACTCCTACCCGATGCCCAATATCGATCAACTCGTGGACAACTCGTCAGAGTACCAGCTCCTCTCCTTCATGGACGCCTACTTTGGATACAATCAGATGGCCATGCATCCGGCAGACTAGGAGAAAACTGCTTTCATGACGAACAAAGCAAACTACTACTACAACGTCATGCCATTCGGATTGAAAAATGCCGGGGCCACCTACCAAAGGATGATGAACCGGGTGTTCGAAGACCAGATCGGGTGCAACATAGAGGTTTACATAGACGACATGATCGTCAAGTCGAAGTCACCAAAAGACCACATCCGGGACCTCGAACAGACGTTTCAGAAGCTAAGAAGACATCGAATCAGGTTGAACTCGGCCAAATGTGCCTTCGGAGTTCCGGCTGGAAAGTTCTTGGGCTTCATGTTGACCAACCGAGGAATCGAAGCCAACCCGGACAAATGCAAAGCCGTCCTTGAAATGCAGCCCCCGAGGACTAAGAAGGAGGTACAGCAGCTAACCGGCCGGCTGGCTGCGCTGACAAGGTTTTTACCAAAGTCGGCCGAGAAAGCCCTACCTCTCTTCAAACTACTGAAGAAAGAAACCTGAGGCGGCTGGAATCCAGATTGCGACGCTGCCTTCGCAGAGATCAAGCGATGTTTGGCAACCCTACCGGTGCTAACTAAACCGGACCCGGGGGAGACCTTGTTCCTATACCTCTCGATCGGCAACGAAGCCGTCAGCGCTGCCCTGGTAAGAGAAGCCGAGGCCGGGCAGATGCCGATATACTTCATCAGCAAGGCTTTACAGAGCTCTGAACTTCGGTACCAGAAACTTGAGAAAGTGGCCTTCGCCCTACTTACCGCGGCAAGAAGGCTCCGGCCTTACTTTCAAGGACATCAGATAGTGGTGCGCACCAGCCAACCGATCCGGCAGATCCTCCATAAGCCAAACTTAGCCGGAAGGATGACCAACTGGGCCATTGAGTTGTCAGAGTTTGACATAGCGTTCGAGGCCCGACAGGCGATCAAGTCACAAGCGTTGGCGGATTTCATTAGGGAGCTCACCCCGGCAGTAACAAGCGACGGGACTTGGAAGGTATATGTAGATGGATCATCTAACGCTAAGGGCAGTGGTGAAGGAGTCATCGTGGAAAGCCCCCAGGGGGTCGCTACCGAGCACTCTCTCCAACTAAAGTTCACAACCTCCAATAACCAAGCCGAGTACGAGGTTCTGCTGGCTGGACTGCTCCAGGCAAAAGACAACGGTGCCCACCGAGTAAAGGTTTTAACCGACTCGCAGCTCGTCGCCACACAGATTGACGAAAGCTATCAAGCAAAAGGCCCTCTTATGGCAAAATACCTAAACCGCGCCAAAGAGCTCATGGACGAGTTCGAAGAAGTGACCATCTCCCATATCCCAAGAGAGGAGAACGCTATAGCCGACATCCTCTCCAAGCTGGCAAGCACTAAGGGACCGGATAATGACAGGACTGTGATCTAGCAGAACCTGACCAAGCCGAGCTGTGTCATGACCATCTCGGCAAGGCTTGACTGGAGGAAGCCGATTGAAGACTACCTCGAAAGGGGAACTATCCCTACCGACTCGACCGAGGCCAAAAAGCTGATCAGAGAAGCTGCTCTCTACGCAATGGTTGATGATCAACTCTATAGAAAGGGATTGCACTGCTCGATGATGCGGTGTCTCGGCGAAACTGAGGCAAAATACGTGCTGGCCGAATTACATGAAGGCAGCAACGGCCACCACATGGGGGGCAAGGCCCTCGCGAGAAAGGCACTACGCGCCGGGTACTATTGGCCTACCATGAAGCATGATGCCATGGAAAAAGCCAAGACGTGCGATAGTTGCCAGAAACACGCCATGATCATATGGCCGCCGCCCACAGAATTGAAAGGAATGCCAGCCCCCTGGCCCTTTTACAAATGGGGCATGGACATCCTCGGACTATTTCGACCGGCGCAGGGGCAATGCAGATGGCTTATTGTTGCAGTAGACTACTTCACCAAGTGGATCGAGGCAGAGCCACTGGCCACAATAACCTCGGCCACCGCTTCGGCATACCGGCCGAGGTCGTCACGGACAATGGGACCCAGTTCATGGACCACCGATTCCAAGTGTTAATGTCCAACTTGGACATTAAACAGCACTTCTCGTCCGTAGAGCACCAGCAGTCGAATGGCTAGGCCGAAGCCGCCAACAAAATCATCTTGGACGGACTCAAGAGGCGAATGTTACAAGCCGACTCCAGCTGGACCGAGCAGCTCCACAGCGTTCTTTGGGGATACCAAACGAGCGTGCAGTCTTCGACCCAGGTAACCCCGTACAGTCTAACCTACGGATGTGAAGCAATGATCCCGGTCGAAATCGGGCAGCCATCTTGGAGAAAGGTTAGAGCCAGACAAGAAGGGCAGGAGTCGAACGACGACGCCTTAAAGACCAACTTGGACCTCATAGACGAAATCCGAGTCATGGCGCACTACCGGGAATTAGCCGCCAAACAGCTACTCGCGGCTAAGTACAATAGAAAGGTCCGGCCACGGTCTTTTAACCGCGGGAACCTCGTACTCCGACGGACCGACATAGGCAACAAGAATGCCAAGGACGGGAAGCTGGCGGCAAACTGGGAAGGCCCCTATCGGATCAAAGAGAAGCTTGATGGAGGGGCATACATCCTCGAGACCCTGGCACGGAAGCAGGTCAAAAGAACATGAAACGCCGATAAGCTGAAGATCTACTATAGCTAGATCCCGCCCCAGCATCGTTTGTTTTTACTTTGTTTGGTTCATTAATTCAAAGTTCAAATTATGTCGTTTCTAATCGTATTTCTTTGTAAAGCCCCTTAGAACTTTTTCTTATCAATAAAGGACCCCATTGAGGAGATTCACGAATGTGCACAAAACCCGCTTAAGCACGAAGCCGAGGCTATGAAGCTCGGTCAAAAAACGATAAGGCCAAGGCAAAGAAGCCCGGCGAAGAAACCGAAAGCAGAGGTCTATTAACCTGGCACCGAAAGCAGAGGTCGTGTACCCGGCCGAAAACTAAAAACATCTAGATGTACGAAAACCGGCCGTTGTACTTTGACAGGCATCGGTTAGAGCTCAGCGAAGGCGCCATACGTGGCCCTTCGTGAAATTGACGCGTCAACGCTCGCCCGACTAAGCAAGCAGACTACCATGCCGACCCTGATCAGGTCAAAGTGTCTGACTAGAGGCAGACGAAGCCTCGGTTAGACACATGGTAGTCTAACCCTTACGTTGGTAAAATATAATCCGACTAAGTGAAAGTTGGAGTCCGGCTATTAGCAAGCCGGACCGAGGTAGTGAGGTTAGTTACACCTGACGAGGTTGAAACAAGACAACCCTACCCCAACCTCCCACACGCTGAGTGTGGTAGAGTAAAAACGGCTTGTACGCATGCAGCCGACGAACAACTAAAACAAGGCAAAAGGATGATAGAATTGTAAATCATTCACTGTCTAAGTCATCTAAACCGAATTTGGAATTACGAAAAACTAAGACAAAAGGATGATGAAAACATAGATCATTCATTGTCTAAAAAAGTTTGTACAGAATGGCCCAAAGGCCAAAATTGTTCTGAGAAATTACAAGGGCACACACGCCCCAAAAAACGAAAAAAGAACAAAACTAAGATCTAAGACTAGCTGGACGGACCGGCTCCCTCGGCAGCATCCTCTTCAGCACCGTCGGTAGGGTCCTTGGCGGCAGGAGACTGGTATGGGATTAGATTCTCGTCCTGAATGAAGGCGCGGTAATCGTACCCATCCACGTTAAGCTCGACGCCGGGATTGAAAAATCGGATCTGAGCCAAAGCCTGCTTGAAGCATTCCTTGGTAGTTTGCACCAACGCCTCGCATGCCTCCTGGCGAGCCGCCTTCTCCTCGGAAAGGGCTTTCTGAAGCCCCTCCTTCTCGTCCGACAGGGAGGCCCGCTGTTGCTGAAGAGTCTTCATTGCTGCCAAGCCTTCCGACAACCCCTTCTGCGCTCGGCTGCACTCCTCGGCCAGTTTTTCAGCGGAGCCCCGGGCAAGCTGAAGCTCTTGGTCAGCCTTCACCGCCGCGGTCTTGGCAGCGTCTCGCTCCGCCCTAGCCGCATCCCGTTCGGCCCAGGCCATGACGAGCTCCTCCTCAGCAGACCTAGCCTTCGCCTCAGCCACGACCAACTCCTCTCTAAGCCCCCCGACAGACGCGGCTAGACCCCTCTTTAGCTCCGCCTCAGCCGCCCTCAGCCTGTGGCACTCGGCACTGACCAGGGCGTACTGCTCTCGCACCAATATCAAGGCCTGGACGTACCCACCGACCGGCATAATTCCTTCTGAGCCAAGTGTAGCTGATCCAAGGCCGGGGGAGACAACGGTCGGCTATCCATAAAATGGCGGGGAGGAAGGAATGCAACGTCCACCTCCGGAGTCACCCCCTCTTCCCACAAAAAGCCGCAGGGGAAAACCGAAGACGGACCCTTTGGCGGAGGAGGAGGAAGGGGAGGTGGCGGGGACGAGGGCGGACTCGGTGGCGAGCCAGAGGGCATCTCAGGGAGGAGTGCGGCCTCGACCTCCTCATCGCTGATCACGACTTCTTTCCCCTTAAGAGCCGGGGACTCGGCAACAGCCTCCCGCCTCTCCAAAGCCGAGGTTTCCACCGCCTGGGCAGACTTGGCAACATCAGCAGTATAAGGACCCTGGTCGGCTGAACCCTTTGCCTTCTTTGGAGCCTCGGCCACACCGGCACCTTCAGAGGCACCCCGCTTCTTCGGTCGACTAGGCGAGGCAGCAGCTGGATTCGCCACACAAAGATAGAGCGGAAGTGAACTCATATCTCGAGCTGAAAAAGCAAAGAAATACTAGGTCAGAATCATGGATCCAAAAAACCAAGACAAAAACAAAGACAACACACTACTAAAAAACCCTACTGGTAGGAGGCAGCAGCTTGGAGCCATCCCCAGTTATAAAGTAACTAGTGGGCTTCACCCTGTACTCCGCCACGAGGGCCTCCAGTCGAGGAACGGCGGAAGCCGACTCCGGCCACAGGTCCTTACGCGGAACGTGGAAGGAGGTAGCCTTGACATCATGATGGCTCTCTATCCAGTACAAGGGAAAGCGCCAGCCCACATCGGCACCCTCGGGACCCTCCAGAAACCAAGGTTGCTTCCCAAACTCGGCCTCAACCTTGAAAAAGGCCCCCTTGAACCTCTTGAAAGAATCCGAAAAAGGCGTCATGAGCCTCCGCTCCGGGTTGATACGCAACGACACCAACCCTTTCAGCTTCTCGCTCTCCTTGGGTGAACTAGGGGTAAAAGGGCCGAAGTAGTAGAAAAAGAGGTTGGGGGTATACGCAATCGGGGCCGGGAAGGAATTACATAGCCGCTCAAAAGCGACCAAGTAAGCCCACCCGTTTGGATGAAGTTAGGAGGGGGCAAGTCTTAGGTGGAGCAGGGCCTCCATCTGGAAAGAGGTGAAGGGTAGGGAAACTTGGACTCGAGTCAGGCAATCCCGGTAGAAAAAGAAGAAGTTGGGCCGACCCGCTTCCCGCGTCGCACAAACGGGTTCATCGGCCGACGGGCACCTAAGGACGCACCCCGACATATTCGGGATCTTCAACCGAGCGAGGTCCGCATCCGACATGAGAGACCGGGTCCTAAGCACCTTGTGCGACACCCAGTTGTATCGCCGGCACAGGGCCTCCGACGGACTAGAAGAGTCAGAACCCTCGGGCTTTGAGCGTTGCTTGGAAGATCGGGATTTGGGAGCCATTACACCTAAAGGCAAATAAACAAAGCCAGAATTAGTAAAAGAGCAGAAATACCTGGCACTACAACGGTGGCAGGCGAAATAGACTGTGGACTCGGATGAACGGGGGCGCGAGAAGGGACATCCATGGCAGACCGATGCCGGCAAGAGCCGAGTATGGAAGAAGCCTTGGCGTCTCCACCTTGTGCTATCAACGCAAAACTCTCCGCAAGGCAGTCCCAACACGGGCCAAGATACCCTTCCGGAAAAGGACTTTCGTGAACACGAGAAGGACCCTCATAAAAATTGAGGGGTTGGGCCATCACCGCAGGGAACCCGGATTCGGATGAGGAGCCTACCCCGGCCTCGCCGAGAGACCCGGGGGGCAGAGTGTACGCCAGAGGGCGGATAGACCGTGGAGCCGCAACCCTAGCAGAAGCCGGGCGAGCCCTAGCTCGCCCCGGGCGGATGGCGCCACCCCGTCGCAAAGGAGCCAAAACCCCTGCAGCAGGTGGTTCGCCCCCAAAAACCCAATAAGTGGCCCGTGGGAGACGCGTACGGAGGAACATTTCCTTTTTCGGCGTTAACGACGCCCTTGGCCTAGGAAAATTTCTGTCCCTCACCATAGCTAGAAGCCTAAGGCACGAAAGGCTTGTGCTTAAAGGAGAGTGGGGGATGAATTTTGGGTGAGATGACACAAGAAACCCAGAAAATTCGAAGAAACCCCGAAGGAACGACAACACAGACAATAATCCTAGAAAATAAACAGTAAAATGAAGAACAATACCGAACAAAAGTGTCAAGAAGAGGACGGAATACCTGTACTTGGAAAATGGAAGAAACTGGGATGCTGGAAAACGGCAAAAGTTTCAGACAAGGAAGAATTCTCTTTGCGAACTCTACAGAAACCAGAAGAAAGAACTGGAGAATAAACGAATAGAAAAGTGAAAGAGAAGGAGGGAGAAAGTTATTTAAACTAAGCCGCGAAGGGCCAGGGGCAAAACAGCCCATCTACACCTAGGGGCAACGAGATTGGTACAACACGACGTCAGCGCATTAAAAGCGCACGAACATCGGGGCACGGAAGGGCGCGACGGTTGTAGACCACCGCCACTCAGGGCCTGACATCTGTGAACCCACAATGATGGCGTGTGGGGGGAATCCCGAAGTGCGTAAAGAATGCCAAAAGGCATGAAGGGCAGGGCCGAAGTAGTTGGGGGCATTTTGAGACCGAGATGGGTTGAATTACCGCCCCAGCAAGGTGGGCTCGGCATCCTCGGCAGGTCACCCGGGCAAAGACACCACAAGTCGTCCTCGGACCTGGAGCCGACTTAAGGACTGCGGTACTCGCAAGTCGGTCTGGCCAAAGGAGAGGGCCTCGGCCCGAACGATGGCCGAAGGCAATATACACCTCGGCCGTCCAGAAGCCTGAACAACCGAGCTGGGGGGCAACTGTTACGGACCAGCCCAAAAGGCCCATATCCAGACCACGGCCCAACCGTGCCTGAGGCAGAATCAGCACCATAATGGGCAAAGATATGGAACCCCACTAATCTAGGATCCCATTAATCGGGGATCTCCCCCAATCATGATCCCGAGATATCAGCCCCTGATATCTCGGCCCCGGATATCGCTCATTAACCCGGGGATACTCGCACCAGACTCCTCTATAAATACAAGGGAACCCTAATCAGGTGCACACGTTCTAATCTATGCTCTATTTACATTCTGCCACACAGAGCACACACACCACCCCCTGGCCTCACGCCTCCAAGTTTACTGTGAACTACGTGGACTTTGATCCCCTCAAAGGATACGTAGGCTCTAGGCTTGACAACCTAGTCAAGTCCAATCCATCTATGTTCTCAGACAGAACAGAGGGTGGTTAGAGTATATTACTCTAAATAATAATAATATATGTTCTCATATTTTTACACGGTTTATAATTAAATGATAGTAATATTTTAAAAATAAGGCACATGATATGATTATAAAAGTTCATATAATTAGGGGTGAAAATAAGTTATGTTAGACTTTGATCAAATAGGCTTGGGCTATAATGGAGGCTTAAAGCCCGAGCCTAGGCCTAAGCTTATATACAGGCTTTTTTCAGGCTTAGGCTACTGAATTATTCAAGTGCTTATCCAATTAATTGATTGATCTTGTACAACTTTCGGAATATTGGCGAGAGATTTTCAGAACGCATGTACTTTAGCAGTGCAAAGGTCAACTTCTAGTGAGCAAAACGTTTTGAATATGACTCCAACTTTGGCAAATAACCTATCCCCAGAAAGTTCTTTAAGTCTTATTTGCAATGCAAAAAAAAAAAAAAAATCAGCTTTAAACTCATTGTATTCTGAGATTTTCGATCACATTAATAACATCTATTCTAGAGAGCGTTTTGCACCGTCTCTATACAACTGTGAACTTCCAAAAATCATAACTTTTCCAGTTGTTCTTTGTTGACCATGATCTTCATTTCATTGAAATTATTATTGAGTCTAGTTTCATATACAATAAGTTTCACTTCAATTGGATGCGTGGTTTGTGATATACAACCAAATTACCAAACATCTTCTGAACTAGCTTGAGAAATTTCAATGTCAACTTTAAAATATCATATCTCTTTCATCGGAGCTCCTTTAAGCTTAATCTTGGTTTTTTTTTTCGGGTTTCACGTTGTGAGTCTAGTTTTATATTAATCAAGTTTTAGCTCAATCGGATTTGTGGTTTGAGAGATATGATCGAATTACTGAACCTCGTACACGATGAATGAAGAGAAGAGTTGAACAATGGAGCTGGAACAATCTTCACTTGGAAGTGGATCATGTCTCACTCGAGTGGAACAACGCTTCACTCACAAAACAATGTTGAAATCACTTGAGTGATGCTAAGAGTGATGTATTGTAGCTGAACGATTACTATTGCTTGAAATAACTCATTTTAACTTTGAATTGAGCTATTTTAACTTCCATTTAATTATAGAGACTTCTAGTATCATATCTAGGAACTTGAATATTGATATTCCTATTATATTTTGCAAGTTTTTCTTTCTTTAATATCTTCTCTTGATCATTTTTCATAATTCAACCTGGACTAATCTATATTAAACATAGTAAATAGTCAATGTATGATGTAGATATATTATGCAAAATTTTTGCATTTAATATTAGCATCTATATTTAACATCATCAAAATTAATCATATGCACCTTGCTTTAGTTCTTTATGCAAGAACCCCTCTATTTTTTTTTTAGTTTATCCATCAAAGCTTAAAGGTGTGACCTATAATCATTGGTTATTGAAGTTATGTTGGTTTATGAGGGTTCATGAATCTAACATGTGATTATGACTTTTAATTGAAGATGTGTTGTTTCAAGAGGTACTACTTCAAACCATCACTTCGTGGTCTATAAATATCCTACACCATCACTTCATTTATGACAAACAACTAAATACAACTTTAGAAATCATATAACAATAAGAGTTCAAATCCATTGCCTTTGTCCTTGAATACACACAAAAATAAAGTCAAATTACTACTTTGTAAAAGTTATCGTTGTATTGATTTGAGTGTTGAGAATACAATCCATATTCAAAAGTCTTCATTAGAACCTGTAGAAAATTCTCTTGTCAATCCAATAAGATAGGTATATGTGAGTTGAATTAAGTCTAAAGGAAAGTGTTACCCACGCCTCAAGAACTTTGTGCACTATTTTCTTATTCATCTCTTATTCTTGTATTCCTCATGAAGGCCCCTCCAACAAATTGCACTATTCACAAAGTGGATTTATCTCATACTTTCTCCATGTTCCAATCTTTCCTGTGTTTTACTAGGCTTTTAATTTTTCATATGGTTGAGATCTTTCAACATCATAGTTTGAAATATTTTGTAAAATTCTTTCTTTATTGTTATGCCATGAACTTAATGGACATGATTCTCAATTGTTTATCATTTTAAAATTTACTATTACAGTCAATTTCTAAAAAATAATTTAAATAATGAAATAAAAAATGGTGACAAGGGGAAAGAAGAACCCAGAGCTGCTATTTGCAAATCTCGATGAATGGAAAGAACCAAACTGTGAAGGCATGGGTTTCCCAACTTGAGGAGACTAGTGCATTAATCACCCCACTCACACCCATCTCTTGGTTTTAGTTCTTGTTTCGGATCACGCATACAAAATCAATTTATAATTCTGTTAATGAACCGTAAACGTGTGGATGTGCGCATCCATATCCCACAATATTACTCCCTTTCCTTCGTTATAGATTTTTATAAGCAATTTTTCCCCCTTATAGATTAATCTTTAATATATAAGCAAATTTTTTTTTTTGGTCTCAAAATTTAAAATATCTTTGTTTTTTTAATACCCTTATTAAATACATAACTTTATAAACCTTTCGATTCTAATTATAGGACAACATTTAAGAGTTGATTTTGGTCTTAATTATAGGACAACATTTTAATTTTTATCAACTTCTTCCTAAAATACCCCTATTTCATTCTCTCAAGTGTCTTTTGTTTTTTATGAGTATATGTATGTGAGTGGGTAGACTCTTTCAGTCAATAAAACTTTTAAATTATTCAATTTTAATTTATTTATTGATCAGCTGACGTTAATTTATCAATATATATATAGACACACACATACATACTTACACACATAGATATATATGTGTGTGTCTATATATATATATGTATGTATGTATGTATGTATGTATGTATGTATGTATGTATGTATGTATCTATGTGTGTACCTACACACAAATATATATAAACATATATGTGTGTGTGTGCGCGCATATATATAAATATACATATATATTTGTGTATATGTGTGTGTATACATATATGCATATTTGTTACGGACCAGCCCAAAAGGCCCATATCCAGACCACGGCCCAACCATACCTGAGGCAGAATCAGCACAATAATGGGCAAAGATATGGAATCCCACTAATTTAGGATCCCATTAATCGGGGATCTCCCCCAATAATGATCTCGAGATATCAGCCCCTGATATCTCGGCCCCAGATATCGCTCATTAACCCGGGGATACTCGCACCAGACTCCTCTATAAATACAAGGGAACCCTAATTAGGTGCACACGTTCTAATCTATGCTCTCTTTACTTTCTATCACACAGAGCACACACACCACCCCCTGGCTTCACACTTCCAAGTTTACTGCGAACTACGTGGACTTTGATCCCTTTAAAGGGTACGTAGGCTCTAGGCTTGACAACCTAGTCAAGTCCAATCTATCTGTGTTCTCAGGACAGAACAATATCTATATGTGTCAATATATGTGTGTGTATAGATCTATATATTTGTGTGTGTATGCATATATGTGTGTATAGATATATGTATGTTTGTGTACACACAGACAAATATAGATGTGTGTGTGTGTGTGAATATTTATACATATATATATATACACATATAGTATATATAGTAAGACTATTATTTCAATTAGAAAGCAGGTGGAAAGAAAAATTTTAGGTTGGAGAGGTATGTGGTAGGGGCTGTTGATTCACTTTTATTTATGTTATTTTAAATTTAGATAGGGGTATTTTAGGAAAATGATTAAAATAAACTAATTTAACTCCTCTCCTTAATCTCCACAAAATCGGTTAAATATGTCCTATAACTAGAACCGAAGAGAGTTTAATTATCACACACTCACTACTAATCTATGTTATTTAATCATTTATTACTCATTCTTTCTCATATATTTCAATTCGTTCTCTCTCATATGCTCTTTTCATAAATAAGGACATATTTAGAAAATAAATGACATTTTTAATGCATTTATTGTTTTTAATTAGTCTTAACCGCCAGTTCGTTTTATGTAATCAAGAAAAAATTGTTTATAAACAAGATTGGAGAGAGTATTTATTTCCCAAAGGTATCACACACAGGTGAAAATAGATAATATAATAGTAGATACATCAAAATATAAGTATATAACATATTTTAGGGAGAATAGTGTATCAATCCAATTGAAATACCAAAATTCAAATTCAAGCTTACACTTTTAATAAATTATTCATGAGGCCAATAGGCCTAATTATAAATTTTTGAATATAATTAAACGACTAGAACACCCTCAATACAAAGGAAAATCGAAGGCTAGATGCAGCTATTTTTTATTATTTCAACAGTATTTAATTAATATTTTCTCTTTATTTTTAATTAGTTAGTTAGTTTGATAATAAAAATTAGCCATTTTGTTTTATGATTTGTTTTTTATAAAACAAACAAATATTTATCTATATATACAATGGGGTTTAAACTTCTCATGTAACATGAGAAGAAGAAGATTCCTGCACACACATGAAATGGTGGGACCCACATATATATATAATGCTCATTATATATATATGTGGGTCCCACCATTTCATGTGTGTGTTACATGAGAAAACACTTCTCCTGCAACATGAGAAGTATTTTTCCCATATACAATATAAGTTTAAAACAATTGTACCATTTATCGAAATAAAATTATTTAAATTTATATATATACCATATAATCACAACAATTATTTTTGTCCAACAAAGATATTATATAAGTATAAATCTATATGTACGATATAACTTTTTTACAAAAAAGAAAAAAAGAAAAAAGAAATTGTACTATTTATTGATATAAAGTTATTCAAATTTGTATATATCCTATATAATCGCAACGAATATTTTTTTCCAACCAAGATTTTATGTAAATATAAGAATATATTGGGTGGATTCATTCTTCTATTTCATCAAAAACCTTCGCATGTCGTGGTTGAGGAATTTCACTTCTTTCATTTATCTAATCGTTAGTTCTATATGCAAGACAAAGAAATCAATTGTCCATTCTTTTAAAGGGAATTAATGGATATTGATGCGCCTATTCCATTTTTGAATCACATTAAATCATGAAGCAAATTTCATTGGTTGTTTAGGAAAGATGAGATGACTTTGAGGGGCAACATGGTCATTTAACAATATTCAGAAATTTCTAATTAGGCCTCAACCTGATCAAAACTAATTAAAAATGAAGGCCTAAAATTTAGATTTTGGTGTTTCAGCTTGATTTATATAGAATTCTCCCCATATTTTATCAATTTTTCCTTCATTTAATTGCTCTAATAATAAGGTAAACTTTTAGTCTTAGATAAAAATGTGATAGTTAATTTTTTTCCTTCCATATTGACCCTCTTTAATTGTACTAAGTCGGGGGGCATGATTTTAATTCAGACACCGTTTATTGTAGGCTTAATTTTAATGAAATGCTACAAAATTGATAAGTCATACATTTTCTCTAAACTTAAAAATATTAACCTCCCCTTCTTAAAAATCATGAAATTAATTAACTTTACCTTATACTAGTAATTTGGATATGGGAGGATAGTAAATCACTTCAAGAGTAAAATAGGAAACTTGTTATTAAACATTGGTCTGGAACTATGAAAAGGCCAGTAATATGAAACAAACATTTCTTGCTTCAAAAACCAAATACAATACAGAAATTACTATTTAATCCTTATATAAGATTTATTTTGAAATACAGATTAACCTTTCGCTTTGACAATATATAAGATCTAGTATACTATAAAGTAGATATTATATTAAAGATTGAAGGTAAAATATATTGTCAAAACCAATATGGAGTTGGTTTAGTCGTGTAAGACTTTGATATATCTAAGCCTCAAGTTTAATTTCTAGATGAGATACTTATGTTGGAAGGGAAGACACAAACCCTGGAATCAAATACTAGTTGAAAGTATAAAAAAAATGCATTGGTGAAAAAAAAGGTGAAATAGATTGTAGTCATAACTCTGACAAAAAAATCGGGGAATGCGTTGTTTAGTAATCTCTAGAAATTCTTAAATGTTTCATCTGTTTTAATTATAGTTTTTTTAAAAAAATAATTTTCAATTTATTAAAATATTGCCAATATTTATAATTTTACTCTTAACTCAATACAATAAAACGTTTTTAAATTATTCATATAAAACAGGGGAAAGTTCATCAAAAAAAGGAAAGGAAAAATGCTAATAAAATAAAACAAAGTTTCATTCAAAAACACTTATATTATGGAAGAGATGAAGCATATGGATACTCAGAACTGTATGCATTTATATTGTACCGGTATTTATTGCTATTCGACCACCATCGTAGTAAATCTTAATTCTACTAGCATCCAAAATGTTGCTATGATCTTCCCTATTTGTGTATCACTTCCCTCCTCAAATACATGAAAAATTAACGAAATAATAAATGTTATTACCCTTAAAAATTGTCAATATTCTACCCCTTTCTTTGGGGTGAAGGGGTCGGATTTTTTCACTAAAAGAGAGGGGGTTCGATCCTGGAGTTGGTCAAGGTACTGGGGGAAGCATCCTAAGGGTCTAAGAAGCAGTGGAAACGCTGGGAAGAGGTAGAGACATGTGTACTCTATACTCTGCGGGTTGGGCTCCAACCCCTTTCCTAAAATTCATTTATAAAAAAAAAAAGAAAGAAAATTGTCAATATTCTTTGTCAACCTTCTTTTATGGAAAGCTTTAGAATGCCCACGTATAGTAAAGACTCTCCGTTCTCACTGCTGGGCGGGTTAGGAAAGAAACTCATCACCAAAACCAAACGGCAGTTTCATACCATTCGTTGCGGCGGCAAAAATACGGGTAAGAGCAAAGTCGACCCTTGATTACTATGTAAAAATCAATCAATGCATCTTCATTTCTCCTCCCCCTTTGACATATGGAGACTTTTTTTTAATTGGAAAGGACGTAAATTTAGTACAATGCATACCAATCCGAGGAGGCAGTGATTGGCAAAGCGAGATTATAAAAAGAAATGTACTAAGCTAAACTCTCGTTAACAAAGTGAAAACACACTGATTGGGCTAGGACTTGCTTGGCACCCTGCCATAATCACAAATTAGACGAACATGTGTTGCTGCTATGGAAAACCTGAGCCGTTTCAAATACTTCATCAACGATAAACTCTATAATGCCACGGATTTCTTCCAGACCAATTTGAACACCAGAAGTTGAGGTATGCGATTCTTGGGGGAAAAAATACAATAAAATAAGAGGCATTAAATTGAAAATAAATGATAACATATTCCATAGGTCGAAGGAGCACCAGTTTAGTGCTACAAGAGGCCAAATGGTTCGGGCAGGGACTCAAATCCGTTATCAAATATTGGCCCTTGATCACATACATCATCAGCACTTAGAAGCCAGTTTGTATTCTTCAAATCTTCTTTAAGCAATATAGTATCATAACGTGTACTCTCGTAGATGTCCAATTCACTCAATTTCGCTGTGTATTGTCTTTCATCTACTTGACTTCCCTTTATCACGTTCCTATTGGCATCATTTCCAGGCTCAAAATTAGCTCCATTATTACTGCTTTGCAATTGCAGGCTTCCATTCCCATTTGCCAGAGACGGAACACTCAAACCACGAACAGATTGGATCTTGGGAGTAGAAGATCTAAGACTCTGAGGAAAGAGTGTGGTGCTTGAAAGGGAACGCAGATTTCCTGAACTGTTCTTTATATCCTAAATAAAAATAATAAATCAGTAAAAGAAAAGAATAAGGCTGCCTATACATCTCCGTCAGGCAACCAAATAAAAATTACAGCTTAAATAGAATGCCGCAGCTACCAGTCATCTTACAAGGGCACCAATAAGTACTCTAGGATTCCAAATTTTACTTCAAGAAAATCATGTCCACTGGCCCCGAAATTGATACTTTCAATATTACTAATCTAAAAGGTGCTGATTCATTATTGATCTTGCAGTTCATTACATAAAATTGAGTTCAAGGAAAAATTTAAGTTATTTTAATCCCTCGGTGATCAATGCTTCCTTTCTGCTCTCATATGTAAAGCCTCAACCAATATCTACGATTGTGACCAATAGGTGAAATTGTTAATAAACCTCTTCATTATTTTGACAAAAATATCAAGCGATTTGAACTGTGCAACAGAAAAAGTAGAGTACATACCATATGCTTAATAGCCATATCTAAGGATTTCTTTGAGATGGTCCTCCCAAACCCAGAGCTGTCAGAGGAAGTAGTTGAAGCCTTTACAGATTTCCGTGCAACTGCTTCAGGGGCATGAGGGACTTTACGCATCTCAGGGACATCAGAATGGTGGCCGTTGACATTCGCTAAGCCACGGCTTCTTCCCATGGCTTCTGTCAATCTCCCCCTAGTTACTATGGGAGATGACTGTCGCTTTGGCATATTAACTGGGGCTTGGGATTCAGAATTTCCCTTTAAAGTGACCATGACACCAGGACGGGACCTACCAGCTGAGACTGGCCTCTCCGGCATAGTTGTTCTGAGGTTTGGTGGTGTTTCAAGAGGAAAATCAGGGGGAACAACTGGCTGGGGAGGGGGGCGGGCTCGAGGACTTGGTGAACTTGGCCTTGATGATGGTGCTGAACTGCGTCCGTTTAATGAAATTCGTCCTGATGAAGTTGAAGAACCTGTCATAGGGGATGGAGATGGTGCTGAATTGCGACGAGTGGGGGTGGAAGGACGGGAAAGTGACCTGGCAGATGGAACAGTTGGGGAATGCAAATTAGCAAGAATCTGTGGCCTTGAAGAAGGAGTGGAGGGCCTCAAGCTCTGTGAAGCTTTACTCTTGTCAGCAATTGAGCTAGTGCTTGCTGTGCGTACTTTAGATGGAGTTGAAGATCGTGATGCTGTAGGACGGGAGGAGGGAGTAGAAGGCCTTGCAGCCAATGAAGAGCGGGTTATGGGGGAAGATGGTCTGGTGTAAGATGAAACTGAAGCAGAACTTGTGTTAAGGATTGAGGAGGATCTGTTTGAAGAATAGCCACTGTAGCCACACTGTGAACTAGAGTTGGAAAGTCGAGTCACTGAACTGCTTCTTGCTGGTCTTGGGTGACCATTGTTCTCTGATTGTGAAATGGAAAGCTGAAAGATACACATCAAATTAAAAATTTAATAAACATCTAGATTTAAAAACCATAGCAATGAAACAAGAATATGCAATTGATAAGAGCAAAAGAAGAAACAGCTTGAATCGCAGGACCACCCAATTCTTCAAAAGATAATTTCCTAAGGAAAAAAACTGCCAAAGTTAGGACTTTTGTACTTTAGTTCATTCCAAGTTCCAAAAAAGTTGCTACTGTATGTTGAAACAATTGCTCGCACATCTACCAAGGAAAAAAAAAGTTTTAGCATTGAATCATATTCTCCAGTTGCAGCCTTTCACAATTACATAATTAAACATATTTCTAGAGGAATATGATTATTTAGGCTGAATGATGGACCCAGAAATTTTAGGATGTGGTGGCAATATACAAATATGGGGGCATTAGAATTTAGAACTAACATTATTAAATGTTGGGGAACTAGCACCAAGACCTACAGTGTAAGTTTATCGCTGCTTAGGCTTTACACCTACTTTTTGGAACAAACAGAAGGGAATGTATATTGTTTAGTTGAGGTAAGTTCATTTCTAATCAAGCAGATAGTTCAGATTCAGTTATTTTGTTCCAATTCAAAGATGAATCAGTATACTTAAGTAATGGTTTTTTCTTTCTTTATATATATATATATATATATAAAAGAAGCTAAAACAAGGATTTGAATGGCCATGGTGGACTGCTCTTGACCCAGTTAGAGGGACAGGAGGATTGTCATGGACATAACAGATGCAACACTTACAGTAAACAAATTGGCCAGAGAAGCTCAACTTTGGAAACACAACATCAAATACAAATTATCACACAATCATTAGAGGACCGCATACCCTTGAAGCCTTTGTATTAGAAGTTGATCTAGCCAAACTGCGTCTTGGAGGTGCTAAGGTAGGTTGGGATTCACCTTCTGATGAGGGACAAGCAGGAGTCTCGGGAGGAGTGAGAAGCCTGAATTGTGTAAAAATTGGATCATGACTTTAACAAGTTAAAGTTGCTACTTTGTCAATTGTGAAGTTAAATAAATATGGAGGCTCATATACAAAATACTATGATCAGTATTTTAGGTCAATGAGACTGCCTCTATTTGAGCATTCAACTGCATTCAAAGCCAACTCTTCCATCCACTAAATCACTCCATTGCTTGTGTGACATGTCCCTGTCTGAGGGAGAATTGGCATTCACAATGCACCATTTTGTGAAATCAGAATGAAGAGATTTGATTGCAGAAGAAAGCAAATTTTTTTGACGCAAAACACTTTCACTTCTGCCAATGGCAAAATGTCATATAAGCAACAAAGCAATCAGGTGCATGGCTGAGATGGCGTTGAATGCAACTGATGCAATCCAATGCTCAAATGGAGAATATCCATTGTATAAGTTGAGTTTGCATTAGAGTATGGTAAACAATGTATTTATTAGTTGCATTGATTAATTATTAATGCATATAGTATGTATTGAAGACCATTTGGAATCCTGCTTTGAGAAAGGGGAATTTCCCTGCATTGAATTCTGGATATACGGCTTCTCATCTAGGAAAAGTCTACTACTAATAGATAAACATGTGACCTTTCTCCTGAAAATGATGTCATTTATTTCATTACTACTTTTTCTCCCATTAACTCTAAATAATTTGTCCTCCTAAATGTGGTTTCATGATGACATTTCCCCTTGCCAATTTAGGAAAAAATTGTCTAACGTGACAATAGCCAAAACCCTTGCCAACTGATAAATCAGTAAATCTTATGCACTAATATGTATGCAAGCATCGTTGAGATTGAGATTTACCAGTCATAATCATGCTTTCCTCCTTCCGCGGATGACAACAGATCATCAATCCCACTTCTAGCCAGTTTTGCTGATCCAACTGAGAGTCTCCCCAATTTCATTGAAACTGCATCCAAAACGAGCAGCGGTAAGCTTTAGACTACATTATGTATTACGTCCAACCGAAAAATACAGACACGGGTACAAGTGCTTGCACAAACCACGGTCCATTTCCAAGCGTAATTGACGAAGGCATTTGAGGCCAGAGTATTTGTAAGAAATCGTGGAAAACATTAATTGTAAAAGAACTCTTCCATTCAATCCAATCAAATTAAACTTTTTTTTTTTTTGAACAAACAATCAAATTAAACTTTAGTATAACTAAAGCTGGCAACATTTTATAACGTAAACTCAATAATGAAGTGTGGTAATTAAACGTCTTCGATCTTTATTGACAACATATAATGCAATCCAGTAGTAATATAATATTAGCCCGTAGATATCGTTATTATTCCCGCATCACTTTATTGCAAAACGAAGTAATCAGCAGGTGTTTTTGAAGCATACAAACAAACTGGAAGGGAAATCCAAAAGAAGAAAAATCGCGGAAAGCAATCTCAAAATAAGAAACATGCGGAATGACAAAACAGTCCTCGGTACAGAACAAAAACGACGACATAACAGAGAAACGATAAAATAGGCAAATCATTGAGGGGCTTTTCAGTCCATGTGAGCTAAAAACAAGATCAAAGAAACAGGAATGAGGCGGAACCGATGGGGGGCAACGATGTTGGCATACCATCGGAAGATTCATCGGAAGAGGCTACGGAGAGAGTACGACGACTCTTAGAGAAGAGGTCGAGATGGTCATCGGAGTCCTTGGAGATTCCGTTTAAGCTTTGACCACGGCGATGATGCTGCTGCAGCGATCCGACCGGGAAATTCCTAGCTCCGAACAGAGAATCGCGAACGTTCCGGCTGCCCATGGCAAGTAGAGTGAAGCAGAGAACAGCGGAATGTGTGGTGTCCGATGTAGGGGAGATCTAGTAACAGGAGAAGCAGTAGATGAGGAAGCAATAGAGTGAGCAAGGCATGTAGAAAAAGGAGATTTTTGAGGGGAGAGAGAGATTAGATCTGAGGTTGGTTGTTTTGTTCATGGAAGCAGCATTGAAATTATTAAGCTGAAAGTGCACATTGGTAGTTTCTTTCTCACGTTCTCTTTGTATTTGTATTGGGGCTGGCCAAGCTCCGAGCTTGGATGAATCAAGTAATCATACAGATGCCCACATGGCTGCCTCTTTGTGGGCCACGTTTTCACACTTCCTTTTGCTTCCCGAAAACTTTGACACCATCATCACCCTCACACCTCCTCCCTCCTTCCCCATCTCTCACATGGGAGCTTCCTTCCTCATTTATTAATTTTTCTATCTGATCACTTTATTAATTATTATTACTTTCATAGCATGCATATTTGTAAAACTTGTGACGAAACTAAATCATACCACTATTAGTTACTTGAGACAATAAAATAAATTTCATGAATCAGTGTTGCTTGCACACATGTTTGCATCCGTCATAGGTTGCCTTTATCCAAAGACACAAAAGCTTTTGGTTATGGAAAGGTAATAAAGAAGGAGACGAAACTTTGATGGCTTGAATTTGAGGCATTTGATATGATTTCCAAACGCGAAAGGACCCACTTGAAATATATGGGAGTGTCAGTGATACAATATGTATCATTGATTAGTGGGTTGTGTACGTTAATTAATATGGCTAAGCAGATCGGTAACAAGCGTACGCCGTGGGCCATGATCCACAACCACTTGGATATCAAATTCAAATCATTCTCGTGATTATAAAATAATGGTAATTAGACATGTATGTATTTATGTGCTTGATGATTCAGTTAGGGACTTAGGGGCTAAGCGAAGAATGAAATAATGAAGAGAGTAAATTCATTAATACATTGTAGTAACCATTTTTAAGGTGGATTTGTAAGGGACGTTGCAACCACCATCAGCCAAAACGGCACTACCTAATTTCCTTTTCTGGCGTATTAAGACATGGCTAAATTTAATAATGATAATATTATTATTAATTTAACATTTATATTTGAAAAAAGGGAGAAAATTAAAAGAAAAAGGTGGTTGAAAATGCCTGGTGAGAAATGAAGTGGGTGAGACCATGAAACAATAAATAAATTATGACAAGGTGGGACCGAGAAGGAAGCAAAATGAATGGGACTAACAGATAACATGTAGTAACAAGCAACAAGGAAGTGTATAACAGACACATGTGATAGATTCGCACATCTCCAAGATACGTATTCAATATATTTCGATTGGCTCTCCACTTGGATGGCCATTATTATGTGATTCACCAAATTCAATAAAACATATACTATGACATTACCTATTTTTAAATTACTTCTTTCATATATTTTTTTTAAATGTCTCTATTCATTACACATACCAAAAAAAGTTTTAAATCTCTAAATAATTAAAATTAAAGATAAACTAGTTCCTCTTTGATTTTGAGTAGAAAGTGTAAATCTACACATAAAATATTGTCATACAACACCACAAAGTTTTGTTAGATATTAAAGCAAGCATGGAGTTTTCTAAATGGTGCAAAAACGTCACGACAATTAAGTCAAGCAACACTTACTATTTATCAAATATGTCAATAAAAAAAAATAGTGCCAAAATCCACATAGAATTTCTAAAATTATGCAAAAATGTCACAATCATTAAATCAATTAACATTGACTGTTTAACAAATAATCCTCACATACTTGCATATCATTTTCACTCCCGACGACCATGTCTGTCATTGTGTTGTTTTATGCACGATGCAGTAATGGGTGTATATGGCTATCTCCTTTTCTTTCATTTCTTCGTTGTCAATTAATGCAATTAGAGGACTTGGACATGTTGATTTTTGTGACGACGGACGAGTCATCCTCAACCCCTCTTCATCTCCTTTAAACACATGATTAATTTATAGTGTTAGTGTCTCTAATTCACAGCTTATTAGCTCCAATGTAAAACCACCAACGATAAAGAATTTGGGGACCGATTTTTTTGAGTTTTTTATCGCGGTGAAGGATGTGTTCATCTCAACGATTGATGCTTCTTAAGCAAACAAAACCTTTTGTGTCGTCTGTTAGAGCGAGAGGTGATGTTTACTGGGCAAACATCACAACTAGGGATGTCCAAGAATCTCGAGGGCCGACCCGACCCGGTTTGATATATATATATATATATATATATATATATATTGGCCCGAGACAATTTTAGGCAACCTAGACCAGACTGGTCTATTCTAGCCAAGGGCTTAAACCCCTTGGTCTAGATTGGATACCAAGGGGTTTAAGCCCTTGGCCGGCATAGACCAGTCTGGTCTAGGTTGCCTAAAACTGTCTCGGGCCAATATATATATATATATATATATATATATATATATAATCACACAAATAGTCACCTTCTCCTCTTCGATCTGGTGTCTATTTGCCATCTGATAGGATGAATCGAGATTGACGACAGTAACCTCTCCACATTTAACTTCACAATCATTCTGTAATAGAGGATTAGAGCAGTCATTCTCTAGGTCTCTCAGCCATTCGTGTTTGACAACGCCTTCCAGTGGTTGCGGAAGAGGCTTATCATCAATCGAGTCTAGATCTTTATCATTTCTGTAGCTCGAAGACTTCCAAATCGAGCTTCACTCAGTCATCTTTGTCATCAGGAGATCGAAGAAATCCAGATCTGGTGAGCTTCACGGCCAAGAATCTTGAGGCTGCTACTGGTGACCTCGTTTCCTCGCTCCTTCGTCACCATTCTCTTCGACCTTTCGAGTTATTAGGAACATAACCAGACCCACCTCACTAGAAAAGACTTCGATAATGTGTTGGACCATAGCAAGGGTTATTTCGATTACCTTTGTTGTCTCATCGAAGTGAGGGAAGAGAGAGCAAGAAAGCGGTGAGAGGTTCGTGAATATGGACCCAAAAAAACAAAACACTACTACAACTAAGGGTGTGCATGATGCCCAATCGCCCTATTCGCCCGCCCGCGCCTAATGAAAAATTGCCCTGCCCAGCCCTAAGAAAAGCAACCCGGAAAAAATTGGGTACAATTGGGCTAGCATTTTTGCGGGTAGGGCTGGGCACCGGGCAGGGTATGTTGCCCTGCCCATTTGGCCCTGCCCAGTAGTGTATATAATATTTTTTATTTTTATTTTTTTAATAGAATAAAAAAAGTATTTTATATTTTATATTTTTTTTATAAAAAGTATTATATATTTTTTGTAAATTATATAACTTATAATATAAAAAAATATCCTCATTTCTTCAACTCTTCCCTTTTCCCACTGTCAGACTCAGGAACCCTAGCCGCGACGCGAGCCTGTCTCTCCTCTCTCAAGCTCCATTCTCCTCTAGAGCTTGATGATTTCCTGACTGTAGTCTCTACTTTCCAATGCTCAATAATTGTTCTCTATTCCAGTTTTAGGGGCTGCTCATCATTCTTGAATACATATATTTGATATATACACACCTGAACACATATATTACTTCTTATTTTGTAATGTAATTGATGTTTTATTTTTTCCTAGATGCTGCACATAGAGAAGGGGAAATGTAATGGTTATGGTTGTCGGTTGGCTAGTGGTGGATGAATGTTTACAAGGCTTTAATTGCAATTTTTTGATGCCTCGTATTTAATGAATTATTGTTATTATTTAATATTTTAGTTATGGATATTTAATTCATGGTTATCAAAACCGGATCGGACTGGCCGGTTCTGATCGGGAATCGTCGAACCGGACCTGGGATCGATCCAGTCCAGCTCAGAAACTGGGGTCAACTTTTTTTTTCCTTTCCTTTAACGTCGATTGAAGCAACCCTTTTCAACAGATCCGACATAGAAGAAGAAAGAGATGAACACAAATAGAGATCAAAACAGAGGAGAAACGAAGTATAGAGGTCACCGGAATCAGAGCAACCGCTACTTCTTTCCCCTCCAAAACTGCCGGAGATCGACGAGGAGGGAGGCCACAAGATATTGATGATGGCAGATGCGCTGAGGAGCTAAACGATGGTGGACATCCGCAGGTGAGACACAAGGAGTGAGACCAACGAAAAAGCCATGGTTGAAGTGTTGAACGCTGAAGTGAACGTGAAAGACACAGAGAAAGCACAAAGAGATAGAGATAAGAGATAAGCATAAGAGAATAGAAAGAGAGGAGGTGACTGACAATCTGAATTTTTTATCAAAGAAGGATATCACGTGATTACAAGTTGTAAAAGAAGTGATAAGGCAATTCCCTGATGACCCCCTTTTGCTCAATGGATATTTAGTGTGACCAGATATTTTTTTAACCAGAGGATAATAGCCATTAAAGGAAGTTAATTTTGTTATAATTTTATATTAATAATATGAAATCTTTACTTTCTCACCGGTTTGGTTTCGGTTTGATTCCGGTCTGACCCACTAACTCTTAACCCAGTACCCCAATCGGTCCAGTTTTAATAACCTTGATTTAATTTGACTATTTGTTATTTTGTTAAGACATATGATTGTCTTTTTAATTTTAAAACTTAAGTTGTAGACTTATGTTTGAATATTCCGAAGTGTAGAATTATGGAATTCATTTGAAGTTTGCAATATTGTTTATTAGGTATGACTAAAACTATTTTTTTTCCCTCACATAGGGTGTGGCAAGGTTACAAGGTATCGTCACTTGGGCAGAGAAGGGCCACCCTGCCCAAAAACTTTAGGGCTTCTATCGAGCAGGGCTGGGTACTGGGCGGCATTTTACTGCCCATTGATGTATTGGGCAGGGCATCGAGCAAGGGTCTCACCCTGCTCAGCCCTGCTATGAACACCCCTAACTACAACAAAGGTCTTTAATGTCCCTTTTTTTTTTTTCACAATCAACATCCCTTTAAAGAGAACGCCTTTTAGGAGGATGCAGTAAAAGAGAGAGTTACGATGTCTCCAAAAATTAAAAGACATCTTAAGTAGCAGTTAAGGCGTCCCAAAACATAAGTCCTGCTTAAGGCATCCTAAAATGCTTTTGGGATGCCATAAGTCTTGTTTTTTTTTCTTTCTTTTCTTATAAAAAAAACTAATATGTGCGTTTGAAGATGGAGGAAGAACCAGATTTGTCGAACAATACAGCACAGATTGCAGATAGAGTTAGAGGATGCACACGAAAATCCAAATCCAAAATTAATATTAAGAGGGAGAAAGTTAAAAATGACTAACGTAGACAATAATTGTGGTCGTCGAAGAACAAATCTATGGATATACAGGTGTAGATTTGTGTTCTTGCTCACCTTAATAGCAAGATCAACTCAAAATCAAAAAATTTCTACAGATGCAAAAGCTACGAAGAAAATAATGAAACATAATCAAAGAAACCATAGGCAAGGAAAGGGCAAACGAAGCAAGAATGGAGAAGACAAAGTCATATCCTCATTCACAGATTTGAAGAGGGACAAGAAGAATACCGGATGAAGCGTCGTCCTCCATCACCTTCTCCATTGTCCTCCTTCATTAGCATCGGATTTGAGTTTGATTTCAGTAAAAGAGGGCACGAGATCGAAAGGAGGTGGATGTCGAAAGGGGAGGCGGTGTATGCTGGATGTGGACACCAGTGAGGATGCCATTGACAGGACATTGGTGGGTGTGATAGACTAGGGTTGGAAGGTGGGAGAGGCGATAGTCGACGGAGAAGGGAGGACGGCGGAGGAGGGGCAACGAGGGCGGAGAGAAGAAGGGAAAGGTCGGGGAGCGTGTTGGAAGGTGCAAAGGAGAGAAGAAGAAGCCTTGCAGATTGAAATCAAATGAGGGGAGAAGAAGTCAAGTCGTACAGGGGGTGTTGGAAGGTGTGAGTATTTTTGGCATCCTAAAATTAATTTGGGACTCCAGAAATATTGTTTTTGGCGTCCCAAATTGATTTTAGGATGCCAAAAATACTAGTTTTAGTGCTTGGGTTCACTTTTGGCGTCCTAAATTGAAATTAAGACGTCAAAAGTCCCTTGTTTAGGTGTTTCAATTTTAAATTAGGATGTTAAAAGTTACTTTTGGCGTCCTTTTTTAAAATTAGGACACCAAAAGCCTCAAATAATTACAAAAATGCCATCACTTTTATTTTTTACTTCCCTTTTTTAAAAACAGACGTCTTTCAGGGAAGTAAAAACCATTTTTTATAGTAATGAAAAATCCTGGACTGGTCTGGTCTAGCCCGAGCTCAAGCTGGTGTTGGACCAGATCAAGCCAGCCTGAGGTCCTATAAGGACCAGACTAAGGTTGAGGCCAAACCTAGTCCGGTCTAGTCCATGGACAATCCTAATTACAACTCTCTATTTTTTGAGCTACTGTGTCGTTTGTATCACATCTTATGCATAAATAAGTCGCCAATCAACTCGGAAAGCAAAATAGGATTTGGAGGAGTTTGTGGCTTACTCTGTTTAGGGCTTCAATATTTTGACCTTAAATGAGTGTGTTTGCGCTTCCAAATACTTAATTAAGTGTTCCTAACCTCCTTCCTATCAATCTCTCTTAGATTTGTTGTATTTAAGCTTTAGTAATCTAGGTTTCATCTGGATTTAAAATTTGATTGATATTTCATCAAATATATTAAGTTCAAATAAGTTCTATGGACTAGATTAAGGACTTGATCAGTTTAGTTTTAATAGGTTTGAGGTTATACAACAATTTGAGTCAGGGTTTGTTTTTTAAGTTGTTTTTGGGGTGATATTGATAATATAATGGTTCAATATGAAGTTTGTTGATATGATTATGCTAATATGAATTATATTTGAGACTTAATCAGTCTAGATTGTTGTTAGGTTTGAAATTTGCAAAATATTTTGAAATTGGAACCTACTGTGAATTTCAGGTTTTTGATTAATTTGAGCAATTTAAGATTACTATATGGAACCCTAAGTTTGGTGTTGAATCGGTTAATTTTGGTTGATGATGAGAGTTGGGTGCACAGAGGGCTTAAGGTTTCTAATTACTTTGTTTAACCACCTAATTAGTTATTGGACTAAAATGTGGTCATATTTAACTGAGTAGATTGATTGTGGCTTGTGTTTTACGGATTATTGATGTATTATATTGCTTTTGCAAAAGTTAACCACTTTTCGCTTATTGTGGGTACTGATATATTAGTTGTGAGTGATTGTGAAATGTTTATGATATTGATGAAATATTTTAATAAAAATTGCCTTTTGGAACTTAATGACATGGATTGTACAATACATGAGTTGAGATCTAAAATAGTATGATATGTGTATATATAAATGTTTTGATTAGCATGATATGCTTATGATGTCTTCACCCTGAAGTATACTTTAAGAATTATTGTATTGATTGGATTGAGACGGGCTAGAATAGTTTGTTCCACTTTAAGGTGTGGCCTCCATTGATACATGATGGCTGGCTTATTATTGTCTCACTTATTCAATAAAGCATTGCTCAATAGTTCAATGACGATGTACAACACTCACTAGTTTATCGAGGAGGAAAACCTATAGTACGAGTAAATGTTCTAAGGATTTTGGCCGATCCTCATCATATCACCAGCAACAGTAAGCTCATCGAATGACTAGTGACTTGGAATAGTAACTTAGCCTATAATTTTAATCAACAAAATAAAGGGGCTTAGTTGGATTATGTGACGGAATTTGAGAATTTTATTTTCAATTTAATTTCAAATTATTTATGTTGTAATTATTATTAGGGATAAGGGTCTTAAATGCCATGGAAGTTCTCACTCAGGAGCACTGGTAAGACGGAAGTTTTTTTTGGACAAAAAATGCCACGGAAGTTCACAAAATGTAGCAATTTTGTCCATCCGTTAATTTTGACTGTTAAGTTTAACTGACTGCACATGTGGCATGCCACCTCATCAATCGTAAGTATCATTTTTGCTTTGGAAGTTTTCACTTAGGAGCAATTTTGCCCTTCTTTTCCCCAATATTAAATTTGACTATTAAATCAATCAAAGACCACATATCTCATGCCTTGAAAAGGTCGAACTTAGAGTCAGAGAAGGAGATCCTTGAAATGTTGAGCTCAAGGCAGCCAGAATTTGTGAAGCCGAATTGGTCAAAGGATTGAAAGGTCTGTCGCAAAATCCAGAGGAAGCATCACTTATGATTTAAGCAAATGATCAGTTTATACAAACGTAAATATTATTATTATTGATTTGTTTTATTGAACCAATTTTTAGAACAATTCATTTCTCGTTTTGCGTTTCATTTGCTTAGATCATAAGTGATGCTTCCTCTGGGTTTTGCGACAGATCTTTCAGTCCCTTTGACCAGTTTGGCTTCACAAATTTTGGCCGCCTTGAGCTCAACATCTCAAGGATCTCATTCTCTGACTCCAAGTTTAACCTTTTCAAAGCATAACTTATATGTGGTCTTTGACTAATTTAATAGTCAAATTTAATATTGGGGCAAAGAAGAGCAAAATTGCTACATTTTGTAAACTTCTGGGACAAAATTGCTCCTCAGTGAAAACTTCCGAGATAAAAATGATATTTAACTAATTTGATTGATGAGGTGCCATGCCACGTGTAATGATGTGTCATGCCACATGTGCACTTAGTTAAACTTAACGGTCAAAATTAACGGAGGGGCAAAATTGCTACGTTTTGTGAACTTCCGTGGCATTTTTAGTCCAAAAAAAATTCCGTCTTACTAGTGCTCCTGAACGAAAACTTCCATGACATTTAAGGTCATTATCCCTTATTATTAATTCAAATTATTTTATTCAAATTTATTTTTTATATTAATTTTTAATTAAAATATAAAAATAAAATTAAAGAGATAAAAACATTAAAAAAATCTAATTTATATATGAGAAAGTCCTTTTAAGGTTCCAAAGGACTAAGAAAATGTCAACAAAGTCTCGTATAAAATTTTGATGTAAAAAAAGTCCCAAGAAGTTTTTTTTTGCTATAAAGTCCCAAGAAGTTGTTAAAAGTCATAGATGAAGTTGTTAATAACCTATTGAAAAGTTGTCAATGAGATTTTTTTTATATTAGAATTTTCTGTGGGATTTTTTTTATCCTTTTTTTTTTCCTTGACCTTAAATGGATTTTTCCTCTATATATCTTCTCGTTCCATCTCTCCTCTCTCTCTCCTGTCTTTCTTTTTCCAATTGCGGCCTGTTATGTTTGATGGAAGTTTCAGCAGCCCAACCACATGCTGAGCCCAGCTTGTAGGCACAAAATGGATAAAGTAAATTAAATCAAATAAAAGAAAAAGAAGTTAATATTTAGCGGGCCTGCGCTGAACGAAAGGAGCGAAAGGCAGAGGCAGAACAGAGCTAGAAGACGAGGAAACAAGGGGCTAGGGCGCGGATCTTCCCAAGGTTATGTTCGTCATCTGAGCTTCGTGAGCCGTGGAGTAGTGGGTTTGCTCATTCTCAGACTCACTTTACTTTTCATTAGAGGAGGAGCAGTGTTTAATGGTTGATTCATACATGATGAGTTGAATTGGTCTTTTCAGAATCGAAACCCCTGTCGTTTTCTTTTTCTGGATATGATATGAATTTTGCTTTGCTATGTTTTGTTCTAACGCAATTACTTTCGATTCTATCTCTAATTTGTTTGTCATCTTTTCTTAAATTTTCCCCCGTACGGTTTTGCCTTGTATGGTTAAAATTTTGGTGGCCTCTCCAAATAAATAGGTTTTCCAATTGATTTTTGCATTTATTCTCTCCCTCCTCGCTCCTTTCGGTTGCATTCGCGCCTTACAATTTTCCTTCCAATTGTAGCAGTGCATAATGTTGGAAATATATAACCTCCAAGGCTTTTGGGATATGATGAGCGCTGAAATTTTACTGCATTCCAACAATCTGCGTAATGTCTGGGAGATGCATGCTGTGTGTCTCGATAAAGCAATGTTTTCTGTTGCATCAAGGGACTAGATCACATCTTGTGACAAACACATCTGAACCCTTAATTTTGTGTAATCATTGACATCATTTTCCCCTTGTCTCCCCTATGCAATTTGTGTGTTCAAGATAAACAAGTTTATAGAGTAATGGTTTGAGTGAAAATGTAGACATTATTTTTAGAAGTGCAATACGGAGATACGCCTAATATCTTAGATGTGAGGCTTGGTCTTACTCAAAATGATGGCTCCTTGTTTATTTATAGGTGCTTGAGCTGTCATCTAACCAATTCAAAAATTGAAAGTTTTTCTATTCTCCTCTTTCTTATAAATCTTAAGATCATGCATTACAGCCGTCTTAGCTTTAATATTGAAAGGTTTTATGCCAATCTGGAAGGCATCTGGCAATCTCAACTTCAAACTAAGTCGTTATAGTTCAGAAGCGAATGACGATTTCTATATATGCATGTATGTGATAGATGTTAGCGACAATAACTCTTGTGATAGTGGAGATGCTATTTTAAAGTTTAGTAATTCCAAGTTCTGTTTAAAAAGTTTGTTTGATAATTGTTCGACTTAATGTTAATACAGTTGTTGAAAGTTGAAACAACTCAACATGGGCAGAGAGAATGAAGATGATGGAAGAAAGAATTGCAGCAGCAGCAGTTGCCCACTTCCTCAGAACAAGAGCCAAAAGGGTAACTGTTTGGGGTGCTTCTCTGAAGATACGTTGTTTGATATCCTCACTTGGCTTCCTGCTGAATGCCTCCTCAGCAGTGCAAGGTATACTTGCAAATCTTGGGCTGCATTGATCCGCAGTTCTGATTTTGCTGAGAAACACCTCCTCCGATCAAAACCTGGTATTTTCCTTCAAAACACGAAGCGTCCTTATGGTGCTCAATTCTTGGAGGTTACAGATAATGGGGAGTTTGGCGTGACTACTCTAGAACCTAATTTTCCTGGACGTTTTGTGAACAGTTGTGATGGCTTGATCTTACTTTATGAAAATTCTAGTGGAGTTCTTAATGTCACAAACCCGGTTACCAAACAATGTGTTAGGGTTCCTATGTTACTCAGTCACAAGCTGATGTATCCTCCATGTGCTATAGTACGTGTTCCTCGCACTGGGGAATTTAAACTGTTTGCTTCCCGTATCCTAACTGAGTCTGAAGTTTCTAATAGCCATTGGCATGTTCTTAGACTTGGGAGAGATAGTTCTTGGACAGGAATTGCTGTAGAAACTGGTGATTTTGAGTTTAGATGCACCCCAATTTACACGGGAGGCAATGATCTTTACTGGATTACAGAGCAGCGAGTGATTGTGATGGATGTTGATAGGGAAACATTTCGGCAGTTCCCACTTCCACAAGGACCTCATCGATGGCATTCGCAATACTTGAAGATGGAGAATCGTCTTGCTTCCATTATCTTTGTGGGAGGAGAAGGATTTCAAATGCACACATTTGATCCTGATTCAGGAAATTGGACTCTCTATCATGAGATGAAACACTTGGATTATCCTACAGACGGCATTGAATTTTTATCAGAATTTTTTGCTTTGTGGATGAACGAAGAACTGATCATTAAACTGATACTTCTACCCACTCTGAATACATTATTTTTCAGTTATGACATGAAGACAGGAGGAAGGTTAAAAAAGATTGACGCCATCCAGGAAGGTTCATTTGATGTCGGTCTTCATACCAATAGCCTAGTTTCGTGGAAGAATACTCTGCTGTAATCAAGCCTGCATTCCTGACCGACGCCTTCCTCATGATATATGTATTTTCTTTCCTTCTTTCGTTTGGGTATTTAGTGAAACTTCTGTAGTACCATATTATACGTATTTTGGTTTTGATAAAATATCGATAATAGTATGTATTGTTGGTATCTAGAAGAATGCTTGCATTCTGATGATCAAATGAATGCCCCTAGTTCATTTAGATTCAGATTGTTTTACACCCAAAAATAATGGCAAGTCAAAAGCCATAACAAAGGAAAAATTAATGGACTTCAAAGAAAATGGACTTATTATCCCATTAGATGGGATAATAAGTCCATCAGGTATTTTAGGGCTGTTTGGGGACACTAAAAAATTAATGGGCTTCAAAGTGCAATGGACTCTATTTTTTAAAGCTTCCATTGAGGTGCTTATTAGTCCATTGAAGCTTATTGAGGTATTTTGATTTTTTTATCCCAAATTATTACATTTTATACGGCACATATGTGTGTGTGAATTTGATTATGTCATTTTTAGTCATTTTCTATCTCATATATCTTTTTTTAAGTTATGTCAAACAAGTTCCCATTATAAACAAAAGCCACTTTTGCTACTGCTATCCCAAACACAAATTACATCAGAAAAAAGTCCATCAGAGAAAAGTTCATTAAGAAAAGTCCATCAGAAACAAAAGCCACTTCTCCCACAGTAATCCCAAACTGACGGTATTTTACGTTCTTTCCTTTTCTTTTAGTTTATCGTTGAGTGGAGAGCGCGTGTTCTGCATCCAACGCACAGCTGATCATTACCATCTAACTGTTTTGACCAAGAAATTATGATAATTTTTATAACTCTTTAAGCGGCATGGTGTTAGTGATTAGTCAGTATTTTATTACAAAGTATTTGAGCAGCTGACTAAACAACTCGAGGCTTTACAAAGTTGTTCAACTCAATATTTTTAGGGCTTGTTTGGCACAATTTCAGAAGCTAAAATAAGTCAAGTGACAGCCCAATGAAAGTGAAAGCTTGATAATTGAGTGTTTGGGGTAGCTTCACTGTTTGATGAGCTTTAAGGTTTGAAGTCAATTCTTTTGTAAAGCTGCGTCTCCTTGCTTTTAATCTCATCACCAAAAAGCAAGGCTCCATCACCAAAAAGCAAGTCTTATGAAATTGCCATGATACTGTTCTTCATCTTGTTTCCTTTCTTCATTTATGCTCTACTTTTGACCTTCAAATCTGGGATTTACGCTCATTTCTTTAAATTTGTTCTTCATCTCTTCATCTGAGTTTGTTTCCTTTCCTTTCTATTTGTCATTTATGCTCTGCTCTAGGCCTTCAAATCTAGGATTTAAGAAGGGGATTCTATTTTGCTGAGTTTTTTTCTTCATCCGATTTATGCTTTGCTCTTGCCCTTCGTTCATTTACTCACTTTTTTTGTTCATCCATTTACTTTGTAACCATTAACTAAACGATTGACGAAATTGGTAAAATGAATGTCGAATTTATGCTCTGCTCTTGGAAAAATGAATGTCTAATGCCAAGATATATTTTGTATAGGATCCGAACTAAGCGATTGAAATTGCCAATGCACAATTGTTTATTGCAAATACACTATAACCATAGTTTTTTCTTCATCCGATTTGGTTTACTGGTAAATTTATTGCAAATGCACAGTTGTAAATGAAATGATTTTTATTCTACACCTATATTTTGTATATTTTCGAAATTGTAAGTTCATTAGTGACATATATTTTACAATATAATTTAATGGGTAGACATTTAGAAGGCATGATCTTGACATCCAACACCCAACCTAATGCACCTAGTGGTTCAACAAGCATTGGGAAGAGAAATAGTGGTGAAGGGGCAAATGGATCAAAAAAGAAAAAAATGTTGTCCTAGAAACAACTACTTCATGCTGTTAATCTGATAGCTGATGCATTTAAGGATAGCGCAGATGTCCTTAAAAAGATCTCTGACAATGATGATCAAACAAGTGTCATTGTAGGTGAATTACTTACCATTTCGGAGATTGTCAGTAACAGTGATTTTTGAAGGCTATGTTGTAATATGATGATGCATTGAACACCTCAGAACATGTTTTTAGACCTAAAAGGAGATAAATGGCCCCGATGGATGTTTTACGCAAGCATGACTACAATAGCCCACACTAGCAGGTTAGCCCAAAGCACTAAACCATATTATTTCATTATAACTATGAATTTATATTAGTACTTGTATATATTGTATGACGTATCTTTATTTAATGACACTTATTATTTCTAGCATGTATCAATATATATCAGAACATGTTTTTATTGGTATTGATTTTGTTAAGCCTTGGCCTTCACACAGGTTTCATTATATATCCATGGCAAGTTAAAGTGATGAGGATATTTTGGACGGTTCGGAGGAAGTAGAATTGTCTCATGAACAAAGAAGGTCCCTACAACTTGCTATTATAAACGAACAGATGACAAAGTATGAGCAGATTGGTAACTTGATGGCTCAGTATATCACACCTTCTTTTTGCAAACAACCACATAGAACTAGTAAGCAAACAGGGGAAATGTGGGTACATGAGGTTTTGCAAGGCCATGATGTAGTATGTCAGGACAATTTCTAAGTGAAAAAACATGTATTCCTTCACTTACGTTCTAAATTGCGCGAGCATGGATTACGGCACACTCAGAACATCGACGTTGAAGAAATAGTTGCCATGTTTTAAGTTGGATATGGACAAGGAAATCGAATAATCTAGGAATAATTTCAACATTCAGATGAAAATGTTGGTAGGATTTTCCCAATGTTTTAAGTGTAATATCCTCCATTTTAAAGGACAATTATTAATTATTAATTTAATTAAACCATTCATTAAAATGTTTTATACACACACTTAAACTTTGTATTTTTACTAGACCCATACTTTTTAACCAAGTATTGCATCAAGATTTGCCAAAATATACTAAGGTATGTTAAGTGAGCCCTAATGTGGCAATATACAATAATTCAACATGTACCAAAAAGGTGGAAGAACTACCATAAGCAAAAAGTAATCTAAGCTTCTGAAGCATTCCTTGATTGACTCACATGAAAACTGTCACTTGAAAAATATTTGTAACCACCAATCCATCTCATTATAAATGCTAATATGTGCTCTTGAGGTGCCAAATGGAACATTTTATATAACAAGGTACTAGATATATAACTTACAAATTTATTAAATCACAATTTCTGTATCGCAATTTTTAAATCAAATTTCATATCATGAATCACATATATAACATGCCAAGCAACAGATCGATACCCTGATAATCCTTATCATCCCCCACCCTTATTCCGCTGACAGAACTCATAGGTTGTAACGTAATAGGTTTAGTCTCTATTATAAGATTGTACCAAGCTCTCTAATAATGAGGTATAGCCTAGCCAAAGGCTATAGAACTCATATAAGACCGTGGGTTCCCTTTCTTTCGAATCTAGAAAGGTATCATTGTCCCAAGGGCTAACTTTAACCCGACCAAAGGAAAAGGGTGATACCAAGAGCCTTGAAAATATCAAAGTCATCCACTGTGCATCAGGTGGTGCCGGTGGCAGACCATGTGGTATTATATACCAATGTTCTTAAAACGTAGAGTCTACGTAGAAACGGTAAGGGTGAGCAAAAACGTAAACGAAACGTAAGAGTTTACTACATACTATAAAAACAATAACATCCAACATATATAAAACTAAAACATGCCAATACATTAAAGTCATCATAAATTTAAGTCCAAAAACTTAAGGAAATTGTTACGGACCGGTCCAACGGCCCAAACCCGTGCTACGGCCCAACTTGGAAGCATACTCGAGCCGATATATCGGTAGGATACTAACAAGGCAAAATCTATCCTAACCGGTATCCCGAGATACTCGCTCCTAATATCTCGAACCCAGATCTTACTCACCCCGGATATCTCGCCTCGGACACCTCTATAAATACAGAGGAAGGCCAACCAGGTGCACACGTTCTAATCTATGCTCTCTTTACTTTCTGTCACATAGAGCACACACACCACCCCCTGGCTAATAGCCTCCAAGTTTATTACGAACTACATGGACTTTGATCCCTTCAAAGGGTACGTAGGCTCTAGGCTTGACACCTAGTCAAGTCCAATAACTCTTGTTTTCTAAACAGAACATTGGCGCTGTCCGTGGGGACCCATAAACTTTTATCCCTGTGACCACTAATGGCGAACACTAGAAGCCACAGCAGAAATCCACCATCACAGGCTGACAGAGGCCCCCTGCCAGACCAAGCTCAAGCCGGACCAAGCCAGCCACAAAATCAACCACGACGCGAAAACACCCCGGAGGGGCATGTAACCGACACAGCGACTTCCCCTCCCACAGATGATCAACCACTGTTGGAGCCACACAGGGAGATTCCGACCCAGGACGCTCTGGCGATAGAAGCCGACGTCCGCATCCTTCGGAGGACGCAAGAGTCATTGCTGCAGAGGTTCGAAGACAAGGAAAAGTAGGATCACCTGCAACGCCAAGCGGATTTCCAGACCTTTGCGCAAATGATAAGGGAGGAGCTCCAGCGCCATCACCAGCAAGAAAACCGAAGAGAACCCTGTACACAAAGAGAAAGGGCTATCGCGGGCAGTAGTAGCTCATCTAGTAGCCCAGCACCGAGAACCAGGCGTGGAAACACCAGCAGACTGGACGGGAGAACGAGTGCAGAACGAGGCCACCCACCGCCTCCAGAAAACCGTGATAACACGGGAGGCCGAGATGGAGACATGGACCATAACGACCGAAATAGAAGGGAAGGCCAAGACCCCGAAGCACACCGTGTAGTAGACGGAACCCACCGGACACATGGTTCACCCCGCTATGATTCACCCTGCCACGGTTCACCCCGCCATGGTTCACCTCGTCATGGATCACCCCGGAAATACCGAATGAAGTACCTAAAGGGATTCGGAAGATCCCCATTCTCGAGAGCAGCGGCAACGGTTCCTTATCCAAAGAACTTTGACCTAGCCAACCTCCCAAAGTACGACGGAACTCAGGATCCACGCAACCACCTGGAGATTTTCGAAAAACTCATGTGGGTCCGGTCAATTGATGGCCCAGTCATCCAGCGCCTCTTCGCGGCCACTTTGACCGGGCCGGCGCATAAATGGCTGAGTTCACTCTCTGACAATTCCATCCGAATCTTTGAAGACCTCAGATGAAAGTTTGAGTTGCATTTCGCCATGAGTAAGAAGCAGCCGAAATCCCAATTCACCTTGAGTAAGGTGAGACAGAAGAAGGGGGAGGCGCTGCAGAAGTATCTGGACCGTTTCCGAGATGTGGCGATGCAAGTGCGATCGCTATCCGAGGATGTCCATGTACACTGCTTGGTTAATGGGCTAGATCCATCATCACGCCTGGCCCAGAACCTATGCAAAAACCGGGTCTACACATTGACGGAGTTCTACACCGAAGCGAAGAAGTACTTGGATGTGGAGCAAATGGAGGCTGCTAACGTCGACGAACCCGAGCGGACGAGAAATTCTTCGCCCGACTCGGGAGAACGGCCAAACAAACAGAAGGACGAGTCCCGAAGACGGAACAGAGACAACCGACCCAAACCCGACCGAACCGACAACAAAGTAAAATACGATAGCTACACCCCGTTAAATGTCTCTCAGTCTCAGCTATGGAAAGAGGTGGCTCAGGCTGAGATGAAAAAGGTAGACAAGCCGAGGCCGCTTAGAGGACGCTCTAACACGGACCGCTCGAAGTTTTGTGCATTCCACGATTGCCCCGGACACACCACTGACGAGTGTTGTGACTTGCGCGACACCATTGAGAAATTCGTGAGGGATGGGAAACTGCGTCAATACGTGATTAAAACCCAGGGAAAAATGAACGACAAGCGCAACTATGGCGGTTGCAGCAGAAGTCCGAGCAACGACACACTAAAGCCCGACAAGAAGCGAAAAATCGGCTCTGATGATGAATTTCCTGACGTTGAATTCTAGTGCAACATCGTCAGCGGAGGATTTGGTGGAGGCAGAGACACAGTAAGCCAGCGAAAGAAATACCTTCGACAAGTCCTGACCGTGAGGAACCTCCCCAAGTTCAAGGATAATCCTGCGAAGCTGAGGCCGACCCCTTTGACCTTCACTGATGAAGAGCTAAAGGATGTCATTCCCGGCCACCAAGACAGCCTGGTTATCACCGGAACCCTAGTAAACTGTCGTGTCAAAAGAATCTTTGTGGACGCAGGGAGTTCGGCCGACATCATAAGCTGGGATGCCTATAAAAGGATGCACATCGACACGGAAAATCTGAAGCCGTGCAAGACCACGTTGATCGGGTTCAACGGGGAGCGCTCTTTCCCAAAGGGTTACATCAACCTCAGATTGACCCTCGGAACAAAGGAGGCGTTCAAGTCAGAACGAGTACGTTTCGTGGTGGCCGACTTTCGCTCTCCCTACAACATCATTCTGGGAAGACCAACCATACACGCTTGGGATATGCTGGTGTCCACCAAGCATCAGAAATTGAAGATGGTGAACGACAAAAGCCAATTGGTGGAAGTCTCAGGAGACCAAAGGGAATCACGGCAATGTTACTTCGAGGCCCTCCGGGTCGAGGAAGGAGGACCCTCATCTCCACCCCGGCTCGGACGCAGTGGAGCCATTGCCGAGGACAATGTGGACAGACACCCCCGGCAACCAATTAATATGGTGGAACTTGATCTCCGAGAGCTAGAAAACCCAAGACCCGAGCCGGAAGGGGAACTTGAGGAAGTAATCCTTGGAACGGATCCCTCCAAGACTGCCAAAATCGGTAGAGATTTGAACGAAGGCTTAAAAGCGCAAATGATCCAGTTCTTAAGACAAAATCAGGATGTCTTTGCTTGGACTTCAGCCGAAATACCCGGTATCGACCCACACTTTTGCTGCCACAAACTCGGCATATGGCCGGGATCGAGGCCGGTAGCACAGAAGAAGCGGAACATTGCCGTTAACAGACAGAAGGCCCTTGAGAGCCACGTTGAAGAACTCCTTGAGGCCGGATTTATTCGGGAAGTACAATATATGACTTGGCTTTCCAATGTGGTCATGGTACTCAAACCAAGCGGCAAATGGAGAGTATGCGTCGACTACACAAATCTGAACAAGGCATGCCCAAAGGACTCCTACCCGATGCCAAATATTGACCAGCTCGTCGACAACTCGGCCGGGTACCAGCTGCTTTCCTTCATGGACGCCTACTCTGGATATAATCAGATTGCCATGCATCCGGATGAGCAGGAAAAGACCGCGTTCATGACGGACAAGGCAAACTACTGCTACAATGTCATGCCCTTTGGGTTGAAGAATTCCGGGGCCACCTATCAGCGGATGATGAACCGGGTCTTTGAAGACCAGATCGGCCGCAACATCGAAGTCTACATAGACGACATGATCGTGAAGTCGAAGCTACTAGAAGATCACATCTGGGACCTAGAACAGACGTTTGAAAAATTAAGAAGACATCGAATCAGGTTGAACCCGGCCAAATGTGCCTTTGGAGTTCCGGCTGGAAAATTCTTGGGCTTCATGTTGACCAATCGAGGAATTGAGGCCAACCCGGATAAGTGCAGGGCCGTCCAGGAAATGCAACCCCGAGGACGAAGAAAGAGGTTCAGCAATTAACATGCCGACTGGCCGCCTTAACAAGATTTCTGCCCTGATCCGTGGAGAAAGCCCTGCCTTTCTTTAAATTACTAAAGAAGGAAACTCATGGGGGCTGGAATCCGGACTGCGACACGGCCTTCGAAGAAATCAAGCAATTCCTGGCAACCCCTCCGGTACTCACAAAGCCGGAACAAGGGGAGACCTTATTCCTATACTTGTCAATCGGTGATGAAGCTGTAAGTGCTTCCTTGGTAAGAGAAACCGAGGCCGGACAAGCACCCATCTACTTCGTAAGCAAAGCCCTTCAGAGTTCTGAACTCCGGTATCAGAAACTGGAGAAAGTGGCCTTCGCTCTACTAACGGCCGCGAGATGGCTTCGGCCATATTTTCAAGGACACCGGGTAGTGGTCCGCACCAACCAGCCGATACAGCAGATTCTTCACAAACCGGATTTAACCGGAAGAATGACGAACTGGGCTATCGAGTTATCCGAATTCAACATTACCTTCGAAGCCCGGCAAGCGATCAAGTCACAGGACCTGGCCGACTTCATCAGAGAGTTAACCTCGGCCATAACAAATGACAGAATCTGGAAAGTATTTGTGGACAGATCCTCAAATGCAAAGGGCAGCGGTGCAGGAGTCATCGTCGAAAGCCCACAAGGGGTTGCCACCGAACACTCCCTCTAGTTGAAGTTCCCGACCTCCAACAACCAAGCCGAGTATGAAGCCCTCTTGGCCGGACTTCTCCAGGCAAGAGACAATGGAGCACAGCGAGTAAAGGTTTTAACCGACTCGCAGCTCGTTGCCGCACAAATCAACGGCGACTATCAAGCAAAGGGACCCCTTATGGCGAAATACCTGAACCGCGCCAAAGAACTCATGGCCGAGTTCGATGAAGTGATCGTCACCCATATCCCAAGAGAAGAGAATACCAGAGCCGACATCCTTTCCAAGCTAGCAAGCACCAAGGGACCAGACAGTCACAGGACCGTGATCCAGTAGAATTTGGCCGAACCGAGCTGCATCATGACCATCTCGGCAGGCATTGACTGGAGGAAGCCAATTGGAGACTACCTGGAGAGGGGGATCATCTCGACGGACCCAACCGAGGCCAAAAAGTTGATTAGGGAGGCCGCCATCTACGCCATGGTCGATGATAAGCTTTACAGAAAGGGATTACATTGCCCAATGATGCGTTGTTTAGGCGAGGCCGAAGCAAGGTACGTATTGGCCGAACTACACGACGGAAGCAACGACCATCACATGGGGGCAAGGCTCTCGCTAGGAAGGCACTACGCGCTGGCTACTATTGGCCTACCATAAAGCATGACGCCATGGAAACGGCCAAGAGGTGTGATAGTTGCCAAAAACACGCCAGGATCATATGGCATCCGCCTACAGAGTTGAAAGGCATGCCGGCCCCTTGGCCCTTTTACAAGTGGGGTATGGACATCCTCGGACCATTTAGACCGGCCCAAGGACAGTGCAGGTGGCTCATCGTCGCCGTCGACTACTTCACCAAATGGATCGAAGCAGAGCCGCTAGCCACAATAACCTCGACCAGAGTGATGAGATTCTTTCGCCACAACATCATCTCCCGATTCGGAATACCTGCCAAAGTTGTTACGGATAATGGGACCCATTTCATGGACCATAGATTCCAAGCCTTAATGTCCGATTTAGACATTAAGCAACATTTCTCGTCTGTTGAACACCCGCAGTCCAACGGCCAGGCCGAGTTGGCCAACAAGATCATCCTGGATGGACTAAAGAAACGCATGCTACAGGCCGACACCAGCTGGACCGAACAGCTTCACAGTGTTCTTTTGGAATACAGGACGAGCGTGTAGTCCTCGACGCAGGAGACCCCGTTTCGATTGACCTATGGCTGTGAGGCTATGATCCCGGTCGAGATTGGGCAGCCTTCATGGAGAAAGATAAAGGCCGGGCAAGAAGGACAGTCGTCCAATGATGACGCCTTAAAGACGGATTTGGACCTTATTGATGAAGTCCGAATCACGGCACACTGTCGAGAACTAGCAGCCAAGCAACTCCTCGCGGCTAAGTACAATCGGAAGGTTCGACCACGGTCGTTCAATCGAGGGAACCTGGTACTCCGAAGAGCTGACATAGGCAACAAGAACGCCCGTGACAGAAAGCTCGCGGCTAATTGGGAAGGTCCATACCGAATCAAGGAAAAGCTCAATGGAGGGGCGTATGTTCTCGAGACCTTGGCAAGGAAGCCGGTCAAAAGAACCTGGAATGCCGACAACACCACTGTTTGCTCGTTCTTTTAAGTTTTTAAATCTAAGTTGTTTTTAGCTTTTATCAACTAATGTTCATTTGTAAAGCTCTTTAGAGCTATTTTTTATCAATAAAGGATCTCACTGAAGCGATTCTCGAATGTGCACAACTACTTGCTTAAGCATTAAACCGAGGCAGTCAAGCCCGGTCCAAAACTCGAAGCCGAGGCAAATAAGCCCGGCATGAGAAAACGACCCTGAGGTCGTGTACCCGGCCACTAAGAAAAACATCTAGATGTATGAAACCGGCCGTTGTACCCCGACAGGCATTGGTTAGAGATCGGCGAAGGCGCCATACGTGGCCTTTCGCGAAATTGATGCGTCAACGCTCGCCCGACTAAGCAAATGGACTATCGTGCAGACCCTGATCAGGTCAAAATGTTTGATCCTAGGCAAATGAAGCCTCGGTTGAACATGTGGTAGTTTAGCCCTTACGTCGGTTACTATTAATCCAACTAAGTGAAAGTTGGACCGAGGTAGTGTGGTTAAAGTTAAGGACCCTCGAGGTACAAACAAAAAACCTTGCCCCAACCTCCTACACATAAGTGTGGTCGAGTAAAAACGGCTTGTATTCATAACAGTCGACAAATATCTAAACTAAGTTTAGAACTTTAAACATAGGCAAAAGAATGATAAAAAAGTAAGTCATTCATTGTCTAAAGTATATACATAATGGCCCAATGGCCATAATTGTTCAAAAAATAACAAGGGCACAGACGCCCTAAAAAGAGAAAAATACAAGGGTCCAAATCAGCTGGGCGACCCGGCCTCAAGACCCGGGACCTCGGCTGCACCCTCCCCCGCTCCATCTTCAAGGGAACCCTCGGCGACAGGAGACTGGTAGGGGATCAGATTCCCATCCTCCACGAAGGCGTGGTAATCATACCCATCGATGTTAGCTCCACGCCGACGTTAAAAAATCAGATCTGAGCCAAGGCCTACTCAAAACATTCCCAGGCCGTCTGCAGCAACGCCTCGGACGCCTCCTGATGCGCCGCCTGCTTCGCGGAAAGGGCCGCCTTGGTCGCCTCATGCTCTTCAATCAGGGAAGCCCGCTGCTATTGAAGGACCTTCACGACAGCCAGGCTCTCGGACAACCCCTGTTGAGCCCGAGAGCACTCCTCGGTCAACTTCTCAGCGAAGCCCCGAGAAAGCTGGAGCTCTTGGTCGGCCTTTGACGCCACGGCCTTGGCAACATCCCGCTCAGCCCTGGCCGTATCCCATTCCTCCTCAGCAGACTTGGCTTTAGCCTCTGCCGTGGCCAAAGCCTTCCTTAGCTCCTCTGAAGATTTGGCCTTAGCCTCTGCCGCGGCCAGGGCCTTCTTTAGTTCCTCCTCAGACGACCTCAGCCTTCTGCAGTCAACGTCGGCCTTGGCATACTTCTCCCGCACTAGGACCAAGGCTTGAACATATCCAACAGACCGGCACAAGTGCCTTTGGGCCGTGTGTAACTTGTCCATGGCTGGCGGAGACAAAGGCCAGCTCTCCATAAAATGCTGAGGAGGAAGGAAAGCAACATCCACCTCCGGGACTACACCTTTATCCCACAGAAAGCCGCGTGGAAACACCGAGGACGGACTGGACGACGGGGGAGGAGGAGGAGGAGGTGAAGGAGGAGGTGAAGGAGAAGGAGGACGTGACGGAGGCGAAGCAAGCAACGAGCCCGGTGAAGCCTCAGGGGAGATCACAGGCTCGACCTCCTCAACAGCAACCACAGCCTCCTTCCTCTTTGAGGCCTGGGACTCTGCTACCTGAGAAGACTTCACAGCGGCAGCAGGGATAGATCCTTGGCCGACTGAGGCCTTGGATTTCTTCGCCGCATCGGCCTTTGGCGCTGCGGCGTCCTCAGGGGCATCTCGCTTCCATGTTTGTCGGCTTGGGGAGACAGCAGCAGGATTCGCCTTTCGACATAAGCGACCGAGTCTTGAGCACCTCGTGGGACACCCAACTATACTGCCGACACAAGGCTTCAGACGGACTAGAAGAGTCCGAACCCTCTGCCTCGGTCCTTTGCTTGGAAGATCAAGATTTGGGAGCCATTAAACCTATAGCCAAATAAATGAAACCAGTATTAGTGGGAATACTTGGCATAACAACAGTTGCAGGAGAAAACGACAACGGACTTGGACGAATGGGGGCACCAGAAAGGTTCGCTGAAGGCTGGTGCCAACAGGAGCCAAGTATCGAAGAAGCCCTGGCATCGTCGCCACGCGCTATGAGATGGGAGCTCTCAGCCACGCAATCCCAACAAGGGCCGAGGTACCCTTCGGGTAGAGAATCCGAGACTCTAGGCTGAGGACCTTCATAGAAGTTGAGAGGTTGGGCCAATAAAGTAGGGGAGCCAGAGCTGATTGAGGTACCGGCCCCGGCCCTAATAGGCAAAGCGAAGGGAATGGCGGCCGCCACGGGGTGAACAGGAGGAGGCACCGAAGCTCTCACGGCTGAAGAACGGTGCCCACCATGCCCCGGACGGCCAACGCCGCCTCGATGCAAGGGTGCCAGTGTCCCCGTTGCAGGAGGTTCACCCCCAAGAACCCAGTAGGAAGCCCGGGGGAAGCGTGTGCGAAGGAACATTTCTTCTTCTGGTGACAATGGTGCCCTAGGTCCAGGGAAATTTCTATCTCTAGCCATAACAGGAAGCCTAAGAACTAAAGGCGAAAAGGTGGACAAATTTGGGGAAAATCCAGAAAGTTCACCAAGCAACCCAGAAAAAGAGAAGAACAGTAATACAGACGACAGTCTAAGGAAAATGTAAACGGCAAGATACAGAGTAGTATCGAACAAATGAAAAAGGAACTGAACATAATACCTGTATGAATGCAAGAAAGGAAGCTTGAATGCTGGAAATGGAAGACAGCGAAGTTTCGATCGAAGAAGAAGACCCTCTGAACTCAGAGACAAACCAGAGAGAAACTCAAGAAAAACTGAACGAATGAGAAAAGTGAAGATGAGGAAAGTGAAAAAGCTACTTAAACCATTGAGGCAAAGTAGCGAAACGACAGGGGCAAAGAGGTCTTTTCAACATAGACACGACAGGATTGGAATAGCGTGACGTAAGCGCATTAAATGCGCACGAACATCGGGACGCGAACATGCGCGATGGTTGAAGGCTACTACCATTCAGGACGTGCCAGGTGTAAAACCGCAATGATGGTGCACTCAGAAGGAATCCCAAACGGCAGGACAAGTGCCAATGGGCAAGAAGCGTGGGTCCAAGGTACCTGGAAAAATCCATAAGCCGAGACGGATTGAATAACCACCCCGAATACTTGGAACGTGGCATCTTCGGCATAACACCAGGAGGTAAGCCTTCCAAAGACATAAGAAGCCAGACCCCGGATTCAAAGCCACCTAAAAGGTAGCAGTAACCGCAAACCGGTCCGATAGAGACAAAGGCCCCGGACCTCGACAGAGGCCGGGGCTACGAACATCTCGGCCGCCCAGAAGCCTGGACAGCCAAGCTAGGGGGCAACTGTTACGGACCGGTCCAACGGCCTAAACCCATGCTACGGCCCAACTAGGAAGCATACTCGAGCTGATATATCGTCAGGATCCTAACAAGGTGAAATCTATCCTAACTGGCATCCCGAGATACTCGCCCCTAATATCTCGAACCCGGATCTTACTCACCCCGGATATCTCGCCTCAGACACCTCTATAAATATAGAGGAAGACCAACCAGGTGCACACGTTCTAATCTATGCTTTCTTTACTTTCTGTCACACAGAGCACACACACCACCCCCTGGCTAATAGCCTCCAAGTTTACTATGAACTACGTGGACTTTGATCCCTTCAAAGGGTACGTAGGCTCAAGGCTTGACACCTAGTCAAGTCCAATAACTCTTGTTCTCTAAATAGAACAGAAATAATTAAGTTCAAACTCAATGGCAAAAAAAAAAAAAACTCAGTCATCATATTACATATTAAAATCTTAGTTTTGCCCCAAAATCTTTTAAGAATTCACATTTAAGTCCCTTCTTCAAAACTTTCAATATTTGCAGTTAGGTCCTTGGTCAAAACTTGCGTTTTGACCAGTTACCAAGTAGGTCTGGAACGCGATGAGGGGAGATCTGATTGCACCAGCACCGCGAGACAAACCTCAGTCCAGACCTCGACCTTCATCTTCCATCATCAACCTCCACCTCCTCGAAGTCGCCGGCGGTCTTCACCTTCGCCACCATCATCGCCGGTGACCTCCTACCTTCACCTTCCACCACAGGTGCGAGATCCGACAGCGATCGATGATGAAGAAGCAGAAACCAGTGACGCTCGATGAAGAAGAAGCAGCAGCCGTCCGACTCGTTAAGCTCGCCGAGTTTACCGATTTTTCTGAGTTTACACGACGTTTCAACCATTTCAACCCAAATTCCGTCCCTACATCCGTTCCAACTCGTTTTTTGGCCAAAGCACGTAGAAACGTTCGTTTCTACGTTTCTACTCGACGTTTTTACAACTATGTTATATACACAATAAGTCTCATCATCACTCCACATCCATAACAGCTCCACATTATCATAATCTTGGCATGTTTATATAAGATTCCAAACATGATTTATAAAATAATACATCATCTCAATTAGAGCCGGGAAATCGGGCCGGGCCCGTCGGGCCGGCCCTTTTAAGCCCTGGCCCTGTAGGGCTCGGGCTTGAAAAATATGCCTGAAATTTGAATTTGGCCCTGCAGGGCCGGCCCTGTAGGGCCTCGGGCTTTATCGGGCCGGCCCTGTAGGGCCTCGGGCCGGCCCTGCAGGCCCTGTTACTGTAGCATTTTCATTTTTTAAAGAAAAAAAATTAGTCAAAGAATGCCAAGAGGAAGAGGCTAGGAGGCACATATATAAATACATAATAACTATACTCTGATTTTATGATTTGATATATTATTTGTTGCAGATAATGATTATTATGGATGTGTTCATGATGCAGGAGAAGAAATTCATAACATTTTTACTCCTGAAACACAGCCTTCTGCTCAAAGTGAAGCATAATCAAATATTTATGAAATTGATGAGAGTGATGAAGAAGGTGACAATTGACAATGATAGTGGTATGCTTTTATATTTTATGTGAGTTATCTAATGTTGTTTAGTTTAATACTTCTTAAGTTTTATGTGAGTCAATTGTGGACAATGATTTGTTTTTTATTACGAATTAATGAATGTGTTTATTTGTTGGATGATTTGTATTGTTTAGATATTTAATGTTGATAATATTTATTTGATAGATTAGAACTTTAATGGTTGCAATTTACTAATTATATTTCTTTGGAAAAAAACCTAGAAAAAAAAATAATTAAAATTTCGAATAGTAATTTTCAGGCCCTGTAGGGCCGGCCCTGGCCCTGGTACTATCGGGCCGGGCTTTGAAAAACAGATGTTTTCCTTACCTCAGGCCCTGGAGGGCCGGCCCTGTAGGGCCCAAGCCCTGGAGGGCCAGGCCCTGTAGGGCCGGGCCAGCCCTGATTCCCAGCTCTAATCTCAATAATCATTAAGATGACAATATTATTTCAATTCAAGAAGTCATAACAAGAGTGCATTAACCATAATAAATAATATCACTAATCATTCCAAAATAAATCTCACAAGACAACTTCATTAAGAATACAGTTTTCATAGATTAAAAATCACTTACAAATATTATACAAGCAAGTACAACAAATGGAAAGTGGTTACCTCAAATTCCTCATATAAGAAATAAACTTGAGAGATATCAAGTCCATTCTAAAAAATAAATATATAATTACACATTAATAGAATTAACGACAATACCAACTAAGATAATAATAAATAATTAATTAAACTATAATTTTCTCATTTTGAATTTTCTTAGAAGGAGTGAGAATTTTTCTATTCTTCAAATTAACGTTACAATTTCAATTCCTTCATTCATAAATTATTTCTCTTTAATTATAATTATTAAAATATCACCATATCCTCAATTTAACTAAATACCCAATTTTTGACAATAAAAGCTTCACCTAAAAAGTCAAATATTCCAATTCATTTATAAACTTCAAATCTATCAGCCTAATTCTCAATATAGCTTCTGATAAATTATAAATGAATTATAAATTCGAATACAAAAGACATATTATCACAAATTTCAATTTCTTAACATAATATTAACTTATATAAGCAGAATAACCCAATTTATCTAGCAAATCTTTAAATCTCTATATAATCAAAATCATTTCAAACTCTAATTTAAATTTCAAATCTCAACTCATAATTTTATATAGTTGAAGATTTAGCAAAACTAAACCGATTAAACTGACAACAATACCTTAAACTTTATTTAATCGAAAGAAATATCCTATAAATCATAAATCCTAAATTCTTTAGATAGAAAATTAAATTTAAATTCCCACAACTACCAACTAATAAATCTAAACCGATTAAAATAACTTATTAATTATGCTCTTGATATATACCGTCATTTATTATCAAAACTTAAAACTTTGCCAATATTCAAATCCTAAAATTTTTACTAATCATTACTATATTACCTTTATTAGAAAGAGGAAAATACGTACAACAACTTTTATGGAAAAAGTTTATTGAAAAGAAATTAGTTTAACTACCTAAACAATCTTATAAAATGAATAATATACCTTAAAAAGCTTAAAGAGACTCTATTTTCTTCACTTTTGCTCCTTCCTTCATCGTCTCTCTCGACCTCCTACGTTCTCTTTCGGTCTCACACTCACTATCACTTACACACACCCATAAAATAACACAACACACACACACATATTTATTGGGGGAGGAATGGCGGTGGATTGTGCAGATAGAAAGAAAGGCGGTGGGAGATCATTAATTACTCCATCCCACCGTACAATACATAATACTGTCTCCGATCTTAATTATAAGATATAGTTGACTTGTTTTAGAGATATTAAGGAATTTAAATAAGTTATTTAATCATTTCATTTGTTGTGTATTCTTAGATTATTTATTAATTTATTATTCAAGCTAATTAATTTGAAGAAAAAACAATAATAAAAACACTCTAAGTAATTTAATTAGCTTCATTAATCTCTCCAAAAAAGTCAACTATGTCTTATAATTAGGACTGGAGGGAGTATATATATTATTATATTATAATTATAATAAATATTAATTTATTATTATTTAATTCATTTTTTTTCCTTTAAACTTCTGCACGTTCTTGCCTTTTTTTTTAACAACAACTACTCATTTTTATTATATTATAATTATAATAAATATTAATTTATTATTATTTTATTCATTTTTTTCCTTTAAACTTCTGCAAGTTCTTGCCTTTTTTTTTTTTAACAACAACAACTTATTATTTCCACACCCTTGATCCCCTAATTTGTTTTATTATCATAAATGATATTTTATATAAAAACCTTTATTTTGATAGTTACAATAAATTCATATATCATGATTAATTAATTTTTCTTATTTGTAATTAAATTCTAAAAATTAGGATGTTATATTAAGAGCTTCTTTCAGTCTTTCAACAAAAAATATAATTCGGAGTTTCATCAATGTCACTCAAAAATAGGTAACGATACACGATATCACCTATATTTCAAGGATTACATAGGACCAATTGATAGAATTCACATCAGGTGTATGGTCAGCCAATTGAAACAAGACAAATATTTCGAAAGAAAAGGATATCCAACACAGAATATCATAGCTATCTGTTATTGGTATATGTGCTTTACTTTTGTGTTGGCAAGATGAGAGAGTACTGTACATGATGCTTGTGTCTTTCGGACTGCCATCTCCACTCCAACTATAAACTTCCCTCATCTACTTGAAGGTACATCTCTGACATCCTCACTTCAATTACATTAATTTCAATCTTTATTTTACATTTCCTATAATTTAACAATGTCAAATAAATGCCAACATTTATCAGGGAAATATTAGAGTAAATACCCTTTTCGGTCTCCGACAAAAAACACGATCCCCATTTTGGTCCCTTACAAAAAAAGGTCCTTTTTAGTCCATAAAAAGGACGAATAAGGGTCGATTGGTTGACATTTTGGTCCTTCACAAATTTCCAAAAGGTCTTTTTTAGTCCATAAAAAGGACGAATATTTTTTGTAAGGGACCGAAATGGGGTTCGTGTTTTTTGTCAGAGACCAAAAAGGCTATTTACTCAAAATATTACTTGGTCGACGCTGGCTATCCAACACCAATTGAATATATTGGTCCGTATAAACGTGATCATTATCACCTTCCACAATTCAGGCGACAATCAGGATTTTGAAATCCCAACGAGTACTTCAATTTTTATCATTCAAGTTTGAGGTGACAATAGAAATGACGTTTAATTTGGAGTCTAGAAGAATAGGTTTCACATCTTGCAAAATATGCATTCATATAGCTTTGAAACAAAGTCCGCATAGTTTGCACAACAATGGCGATTACATAATTTTATCCGAAGATATTTCCAAAATGATGTGGAATTTGGTCAAGCTGAAGAAGAACATATGAGTGATGAAGATAATGATGATCCACTTGATGAAGCATCCTTATCATTATCTTCAACTCAAATGAATCATGTTCATGATGAAATCAGAAACCGACTTATAGGGAATACACTACTACAAAAAAGCATATTAACATCCTGAATTAGAGGCATTTAACTTCCTTTTTGAGAAGGATGTCTGACCAGGGGTAGTTGTAAAAATAATATATAAGGCGTCCTATGGTTAATTCAGGACACCTTAAAAAAGACGTCCTGAACACATTTCACGGCGCCATACATACATACATACATACATACATACATACATACATACATACATACATATATATATATATATATATATATATATATATATATATATATATATATAACAAAAAACCTCCAAACCTCAGGTTTGGGGGTTGGCCGTGGAATTAGAAGAAGAACCAGCAAGAAAAACACATCAACAATCAACATTATTCCAGAATACCAGCAAGAAAAACACATTAGCAATTAACAATAAAAAACCAAAGGACAAGCTATAGATTTGGAGATTGCAATATTATATTATTAGCCATCAAAATTCATAGTTACATACTAATTATATCAGACAAACAAGACATGAGATGGAACATAGGACTCAAATACTCTATAATAATCACACATGCATACTAAATGAAAGGGGTTGCATTGCGCAGTTGAATCAGGCAAATATTTGCTCGATGGGCTTCCCTTCGAATTTGGCCTTCTCCGCCACCTCCTGGTAGGGCTGAACATTCGGTCTTCGGTTCGGTTTTTCGGTGAAAACCGAAATTCACCTATTTGCACCACCGAACTGAAACCGAATTGGATAAAAAACCGAACCGAATTAACCGAAATAATTCAGTCCGGTTTTACATATAATTCGGTTTTTGACATTCAGGACACTTCAAAAGTTCCTTCACCAGCATTCATAAGTTCTTAGCGATGAAAGTAAAGGTTGAACGAACAACACGAGGAGAAAATAATCATTCATATGAGGTAAAGAGTAAAGACTGATAAAACCACATAATTCACCGAAAAAGATCTTTCATTGCTCTGTCCCCAAACCACACACAAACACAGAATTTTATAGTATTAATAGCAGAATAAGTTTATTCTTTAATATTGAAATCTTTCTGAATTTTGAGCGAAGCAGAAAGAATATACTCTAAAATCAGTTCGTAGAGCAGTATTAGAAATCAAGACAAAGCAGAGTCCAGGAATGCGACACCCATTGAAAATACGAGCATACTGAGGAAGGCAAAGCAGAGTCTGGCAAGATGGAGCTTCGATCGAAGAACTGGAGAAGAGGCAGATTGAACTCGCAAAGTGAAGCGAAGCTTTGATCAACGCTCTGACATTCGACCGGAAGTGAAGCGAGAAGGCGAATCGAGAGGTTGACTGTGACTTTGCGAGGGCCGACGGATACGAGGTAGGGTGACTGTGAGAGAGGAATATGACGGGAAGTCAGAAGAGCTAAGATTCTGAGACGGCGAAGTGAGTGAAAGGGTGAGCGATACTGGGAAATGGAATCTGGGACTGGGATTCGCCGATTAGGGATGAGCCGTGATCGGCGATTGGGGTTGAGTGACGGGTAGGGTTTGATCCAAAGTGATGAACTGATGTCTGTCTGATGATGAATCGATGATGAAAGGGTTGAGTGACGGACTGACGGGTAGGGTTTTTTGGCAATTAGGTATTTGGGTTGTGAATCACTGAATTAGGCCGATTAAAGATGAGTCATGGGTGATGGGTTTGCATTTTTTTCTTTTGCTAGAAGCCTGGTCTGAACGTGGGTTCAATTGAAAGGAAAGAAAAAAGCCTATACGACGTCGTTTTCATATAATTCGGTTAAAACCGAATTAAATTTAAAAAAATCGAACCAAATTAAAAACCGAATCGAAACCGAAAACCGAAATAACCAAACAGAATAGACCGAAAACCGAATTAGTCAGTTTCGGTTTTGATTTGCTCTCCCTTACCTCCTGGAATTGCTTCTCCTCTCTAGCCATCTTCTTCAGCCTCGCTAGCTCCAGCAGGTCCTTGCTCATCTTCCTCCTGTACATCTCCACGAATGAGATCGGCTCCTCCATCATTGCCTTCTCTCCCTCCCTAATCTTTAGCGGGTACACGACCGCTTCCGGTGCTGGGTTCTGGAACGTCGTTGTTGACAGAGACGGTTGTGCTCTGAGTTTACCACCGCTTGGTGATCGGCATTCCTGAACCATAAGAGGTATTCTTGAGCAAAAAATAAAAGAAAGTCAAAAGATATATGGGAAGCTGGACGGATTTGGCGCAGATCTCCCAAAACTCAAATAATTGATAGCTCACGTCCGGATTTGGTGTGGTGTTAAAAGGGGAAAAAAATTGGTGTCCAAATTTAAAATTTAGGGCGCTAAAATACTGATTGTGGTGTCTTAAACTTATTCTAGGACGCCCAAAAAAATTTATTTTGGCGTCCAGAACTTCTTTTAGGAAGCCAAAAAACTCCTCCGGCGCCAAAAAATTTATAAAAATAAGCCAAATATTTAATTTTAGGCATTCTAAATTATATTTAGGGCGCCAAAAATTTTTTTTTGGCGTCCTTAACTTCTTTCAGGACGCCAAATATTTTCACCAGCGCCAAAAAACTCCCCTGGCGCCAAAAAATTTCTAAAAATGTGCCAAATATTTAATTTTAGGCGTCCTAAAATTAAATTTATGGTGCCAAAAAAATTTATTGTGGCGTCCTAAACTTCTTTCAGGACGCCAAATATTTTCACCAGCGCCAAAATAATCCCCTGGCGCCAAAGAATTTCTAGAAATGTGCCAAATATTTAATTTTAGAAGTCCTAAAATTATATTTAGGGCGCCAAAAAAATCTGCAAAATGCTCCAAAAAATAATTTTAGGCGTCCTGAATATTTTTTAGGACGCCTAAGTTAATTTTAGGAGTCCTAAAATTATATTTAGGACGCCTAAGTCTCAAAATTCAGCCAAATAATTAAAGAATGCCACCACTTATACATTTTACTTCCTTTTTTAAAATAAGGATGTTTTTAGGGAAGTAGTATTCATTTTTTATAGTAATGATAGGTTTATTTAAATACTTCATTGTGTTATACTTTTTTTAATGGCAATTTTACTATTTTATTTAGTAAAATTATATTTATTTTTAATTTTTTTTATCTCAAATTATCACATTTTATACAACATATTTGATATGATGATAGAGTGCTTGGTGCAAAAAAAAGAAAAAAAAAAATAAAATAGAGCGCCCCGCGGGGAGGGGGGGGGTTCTGTTGCGTGTAAATATTTTACCAGCTTCGCTGAGGGATTTAATTCTCTTGTCGACAGCGAGTCAGCGACAATGAAGGTAGTGTTGGACCAGCTAGTTACTCTCGAAAGACTTGGTCCCATAATATAGTTGAAGGGTCACAACTCGCAAGAGGGGACTATGAACCCTGATTCCTCTCTCCTTCCTAAGAAAATACGAAATATTACAGAATTATTTAGACCTACTGGCTAGCTGATTATGATTGAATAATAAAGATAATTTATTATTAAATCTGCACCTAATTTTGAAAAAAAAAAAAGGTTTTTTCAGAGTATTTGTAGATTATATCGATGCGGATGAAGAGAGAGACGTTGATATCATGGCGACATAAATATAATGACAAAAGGAAGGAAAAGGGGTACTTCCTTTTCATTGCGGCGAAGGTTACGCTGGGACGGACAGTAGGTGAGGGCGGTGTGTATATATATATAAGCCAGTCGGGCAGCTAAGATATGATAAGCGTGCATTATATGAAAATACAGCTAACTTGAGTGAGATATTGAGGTAAAATTGTAAACGGAAGAATACAAGGTTTGATGGAAGGAGGAGGAATGTTGTTGGGCATAATGGGGAAGGTGGAGCATTGGGAGGAGGAGGAGGAGGGGTACTGGGTGAAGTGGAGGATGGCGGTGGAGACGAACAAGGCGGGGCCGTGGAGGAGGGTGCCGGAGCGGTGGCACAGGCAGGTGGAGAGGTACATGATGGGGGGGCAATACCGGCAGGAGCTGGAGATGATAAAAGAGCAGATATTGGAATATGTGAAGGGCATAGAGGTGGGAGTGGGAGGGAAGGATGGGTGGGTGATGGACGTGGACGACACCTGCATCTCCAACCTCGGCTATTACAAGGACCACGCTTTTGGGTGTGAGGCCTTTGACTCCGCCAAGTTCAAGCAGTGGATCATGAAGGCCGAGTGCGAGGCCATCCCTGGCATGCTGGAGCTCTTCCGGGAGCTGCTCCGTCGAGGATTCAAGCTCTTCCTTGTCACCGGCAGAGACCGGGGTCGCGTCGCCCACATCACCTCTCTCAACTTGCATCGCCAAGGGTTCACCGGCTACCACCGCCTTCTTTTTCGGTATGTATCATGAGTCTTAATTATTACTACCTCCTATCCTAAATATAGGATAAAGTTTATGAGGCATTATAAATTTTGTCATATATTTAAGAGCCAAGGAATATTCAAAGTCTCAAATATGCATGCTGTGGACTGAGTCAGCGGACAATACTAACAAGTAATTGTCAAGTCAACGCGCATGCATGCAATGTGCAGACAAATTGATATATAAATTAAATAATAATGGTGGCATATATATGTGGCAGGGGCGAGGAGTACAAGGGGGAAAGTGCGGCAAAATACAAGTCAGAGATGAGGAGGAAGATAGAAGGGGAAGGATATAAAATATGGGGCAACGTGGGAGACCAGTGGAGTGATCTGCAGGGTTACTCTTTGGGCCTTCGTACTTTCAAACTCCCCAATCCCATGTATTGCATCCCTTAGACATTTATATATGATCCTATAGTTAGCTAATTTCATCTCATCTTATAATAATGTTGTACTACTCCATCAAAATGACAAAGCTTCATATTAATTATATATGGACGAGAGATTGCCTTCTTTTTCACCTTTTGGATTGTCATATCGATACTATAAAACACAAATAAGAGTGATACATCATCAACTAATCTTAGCCTAAGTCGACTAACATTTGTTCGGAACAACAAGATGATGGAAATTGTAATAAATTTAGCTCATTGTTTGTTTATTATGCCATTTTGGCAAAAAAAATTTGTACATTTCAATGCTTCTCGGTTGAATGAATTACTTCTTTATCCCAGTCAGATAAAATCAACAATCTTTCAAAAATCTCTTGAATCAGTGGGTGATACGGTTCAAATTCTGATGTCAATAGATGAATAGCTTCCATGAAATCTAAGTGCAACTTAATTTTTGTGGAACCAAGCTGCTTATAGACCTGCATACTTGTTTCAATTGCTTGTGATTCTGCTACAGTAATGGAGCAAATGCCAATCCTCTGTTGGAATATTATCATCCACGCCCTAATGCTATCTCGAAGCCACCACAAGTTGCAACTGTATAGCTGTCAACCAATCCATATACATCCACCCTAATATAGCCAGGCTATAAGGTGGAACACTCCACTTGACATCCATTCTGTCTGGAACTTGGTAGATCTTATGATTGAATCTTCCTTTCTTCACACTTTCCATTAGTTGGTAAAGGCAGCTAGTTGTGTACGATGCAACGAGGATGAACACCTACACCTTCAAAGGTCTTCTTGCATTTGTTCTTTTAGATTAGCCAGCAAGCCAATCCAAATATCCTCATCCAGGGCCAACTCTTGACTCTTTTGCTACCTGGTTCTTGTCTATTGTTCCACAACATCCAATCCTGCAAGTTACCACTAAAAAAAGTACTATAATATATAGGGTTAATCAAATCAAGCCACATAATATGTGCTACTTCACAATCTCAGTGTATGTAGTATTGTTTCCTCACTACCCAAGCACTCAAAAAGGAACTCATCATGATCACTCAAACCTCGCATCTTTCTCATAGACTTGGTAGGTAATGTTCCATGAACAACTTGCCACATGAAGAACTTGACTCTTTCTAATATTGTCAAACCCCAAATATGCTGCAAGATAAGTTCCCTTGCAGAATCAATACTTCTTTCTAGCATCTTATATGCTGATCTAATGTTGAAATTTCCATCATTAGAGGCCCTCCAATAAAAAAGCTCATTCTCCTTATTGGTCGGAGGTTTAACAGTCTTAATTTTGTCTATCACCCATTTTGGTAGAAAGAGTTTCCACTTTGTAAGATCCCATGAACTACTCAAAAATACATATGCCCTCACAGTCTCAATATGACTAACCTACTCATAGTTCTTATCTACATATATCAAATCAATGGTTGATCAAGTGGGGACTATAACTCCCACCATGCATTAGTATTGTTTCCACTTCTGAGCTTGCTTCCCAATTCCTTTCCAAACTTATCCCAAACTTTTACTATGGCACTTCAAACTGCCAATTGTTTACTCTTCTTGCTTATGTTAGGGATTTTGTCACTTGCATGTGCATATTTACTTTTCAAGCATTTTACCCAAAAGGCCTCAAACTTGGTTAAGAAGACCCCGATATAGCTTTCATTATGAATGATTTGTTTTTGGTTTGCAAGGTCCTTAATTCCAAGCCCCCCATCCTCTTTTCTTAATTTGATAGTCTTCTAGGCTAGCTATGAGGTGGAGTTTTCTTATTGCCAATCCTTGATTCCCAAAAAAAAAAAAAATCTCTATTCAACTACTCAATTTCCTTCCAAATCCGTTTGGGATTGAGCACGGTTTGCATTTGATAAAATGGTAATGTGGATAAAACCGACTTTATAAGCACAAATTTACCCGCCACACTCAAATGTCTTCCCTTCCAACCTGACAGTTTTTCATGTGTAAAAGTGGTACCCCAAGATATTTTCCAAGATCAGAAGTAATACCAATCTCTAGGACTTGACTGAGTTCAAGAGCGCGGTTAGAATGCACCTTGTAGGAGAAAAAGCATTTAGATTTACGAAGACTAACCTTAGGTTCTAAAATGTTGGAGAAGTCAGCCATGATGCTTCTAACTCGTTCCACTTGGTTTCTTAAGGCTTCACAAAATAGTATGAGGTCATTAGCAAAGAATAAGTGAGAGATAGCATTTAGATTTCCTTGCTTTTTGTTGGTTGCCAGCATCATAATTAATTTGAAAATCCTATAAGATAAGAAATTGCATACAATTTTTCACGTCAAATACTTCAGTTTGCCTTATATATATCTACATATTTAATCGAACAATATATTACCATTTTAAAAAGGGAAAATCCCATATAAAGTCACTTAAAATAGAAAATTTCTAAATCAGGTTGGTAAATTTAACAAATTATTAATTGAGTCATTAGTCCAATTTAAGATTTCAAAATATGGCTAAAATGACTTTAATGCCCTCCCTTCTTTTCTCTTCTCTCATTAAAGAGTTTCATTCATTTTGTAACTTATATTCTTCAATATATATATATTGTTACGGACCAGCCCAAAGGCCCAAATCCATGTTACGGCCCAACAAAACCAGGAAGCATAGTTGGCGTATCAGCAGGGAAGATCCGGTATCCTAACAAGATAGGATCTATCCTAACCAGTATCCTGAGATACTTGCCCTTAATATCTCGAACCTGGATCTTCTCACCCCGGATATCTCGCCTCGGACACCTCTATAAATACAGAGGAAGACCAACCAGGTGCACACGTTCTAATCTATGCTCTCTTTACTTTCTGTCACACAGAGCACATACATCACCCCCTAGCTAATAGCCTCCAAGTTTACTGCGAACTACATGGACTTTGATCCCTTCAAAGGGTACGTAGGCTTTAAGCTTGACACCTAGTCAAGTCCAATAAATCTTGTTCTTAGAACAGAACATTGGCGCCGACCGTGGGGACTATAAACTTCTATCCCCGTGACCACTAATGGCGAACACCAGAAGCCACAGCAGAAATCCACCGCAGCAGGCTGACGGAGGTCCCCTGCCAAGTCAACCTCACACCAGGCCTAGCCAGCCGCAAGTGCAACCGCGACGAGAAAACACCCCGGAGGGTCATGTTACCGACACAGCGACTTCCCCCCCCCACTGATGATCAGACACCATTGGAGGCACGCAGGGAGATTCTGACCTAGGAAACTCTGGCCCTGGAAGCTGACGTCCGCATCCTTCGGAGGACGCAAGAATCATTGCTTCAGAGATTCGAAGACAAGGAAAAACGGGATCACCTGCAACGACAAGCAGACTTCCAAACTTTCAGTCAAATGATAAGGGAGAAGCTCGAGCTCCATCATCGACGCGGAAACCGAAGAAAATCCCGTAGAAGAGAAGAAAGGGCTGCCACGGACAGTAGTAGTTCGTCTCGAAGCCCACGACCAAGGGTGAGGCGCAAGAATACCCACAGACTAAACGGGAGGACGAGTGTAGAGCACGATCACCCACCGCCTCCAGAGAACCGTAATGACACTGAAGCCCGAGGTGACGACGCAAACTGCAACGGCCACAGGGAGGACTCAGACCCTGAAGAGCATCGTGAGGAAAACAGAGCTCCCCGGACGCCTGGCTCACCCCAAGAGTATAGGATAAAATACATGACGGGATCTGGAAGAACTCCATTTTCAAGAGCAACGGCAATGGCTCCATACCCGAAAAAGTTCGATCTGGCCGACCTCCCGAAGTACGATGGGTCTCAGGATCCACGTAATCACCTTAAGACTTTCGAGAAGCTGATGTGGGTCCGGTCTATAGACGGCCCGATCATTTTGCACCTCTTCTCGGCTACATTGACCGGACCGGCGCACAAATGGCTGAACTCTCTGCCTAACAATTCCATTCGGAGTTTTGAAGACCTCAGACGTAAATTTGAGTTACACTTTGCCACGAGAAAGAAACAACCGCAGTCCGAATTCACACTGAGTAAGATGAAACAGAAAAGGGGCGAGACGCTGCAAAAGTACTTGGATAGGTTTAGAGACGTGGCAATGCAAGTACGATCTTTATTCGAGGGAGTTCATGTGCACTGCCTAGTCAACGGATTAGACCCATCATCACGCCTGGCTAGGAATTTGTGCAAGAACCCAGTCTACACTCTGACCGAGTTCTACACCCAGGCAAAACAGTATCTGGATGTCGAACAAATGGAGATTTCCAATGCGGACGAATCTGAGAAGCTGAGGAATTCCTCGCCCGACGTAAGAGATCGGGCGGACAAGCAGAGGGCCGAGCCCCGGAGACGCAACGGAGATAGCCGACATCGGCAATAAGAATGCCGGTTAGGAGAACATGGAACGCCGACAAATAAAAGATCTATTACAGCTAGATCTCGGCACCACCCTACGCTATTGTTTGGTTATTTCTTACATTATTGTTTGGTCATTTCTTTAAGTTTGAAGTATTCTTCATTTTTCCTTTGAATGATTTATGACCATTTGTAAGCTCTATTGAGTTGTTTTTATTAATGAAGGATCCCACAAAGGAGATTCACCAATGTGCACAAGTATTTGCTTAAGCATGAAGTCGAGGTCCATAAACCCGGCATGAAGCTGAGATCAGTAAACCCGGCATGAAGCCGAGGTCAATAAGCCCAGCGTGAAGCCGAGGTCCACAAACCCAGCATGAAGCCGAGGTCCTGAAACCCGGCATGAAACTGAGGCCATTAAGCCCGGTCCAAAAAACGACTCTGAGGTCTGACAGAGAATTTGCCGTGTTCTCCCAAAATAACCAGGGTTTAAAGATTTGTAGTATAGTGTAACCTGGGTCGTTTCTCCGATGAATTCACAGCGGGTTTGATTGGTGACAGCGAAACAGAAACAGAATGGTAAAATGGGGGGGTTTTTAATTCGAAAGGAATAAAAACGTAACTAAAAAGAGACAAAACGAAACTAAACAGAGACCAAACAGAGGATTAAAGGATTAACCCACGATTCGGATTCCTCTACTTCCCTTCCTCAGACCAAACAGGTTATTAACCGAACTCATGATCGACTCTGGGCAAACCGAAATCTCTGCATTTGCCCAGAATTTCCCTCAACTGAACAATCGTTCAGAATTTACTCGAATCAGTGGCGTATCGCTATACGATCGTACAGTAATACTTTAACCTAGTTCGAGTTACGTCCTTGGGAATTATCGATCTGGGTTTTTAATAAAAAACCCAATCCAAATCCAGAAATCAAATCCGATTAAAGAATGCAGAAATGAGTTAAACGGTTACCGATTAAGCGCGAGTCCTCTGGACAGTAGATGGAATCCTCACCGTTGGGTTAATCACAAGAATTTAGCCAAACATAACTAGGAAAGTCGAAGAACAGATGAAGAACGCCAAGAACGCGAAGAACATATGAAGAACAGTTGAGAGAAAATAAAAGCTTCTATTTTGATCCACAAGTTTGTAAAAACGTGAATGAATCCCATGTTTGTGGCTGCCACTAACTTAAACCTAACCCTAAAATGGAAATGGGTCAGCCCAAAAACGAAATTAAAATAAAATTGGGCTTTAGTTATAAAGTTCGAGCCCAAAATAAAATCCAAAAATATATATGCTTCGGCTCCAAAATTGACCGCCCTCTTGTTCGAATTTGCTCTTCATGTCTTCATAACAATTGTAGCTCTCTGAATCATCTGAAATATGAGACAAAAATGAGGCAAATCCGATGTCTGGTTCAAGAGTTATGGTAAAAACAGTGAAGCAATATAAAACTGGAATTTATTATTAAATAATGGCTAAAATATAATAAAAGGCCCAAAGCCCAAATAAGTATAAAAGCCATTATTTATTAGCTAAAGAGTCCTAAATTACTATTCGAGATACAAAAAGTAGTGTGTAAAATATTTAATTATCAAGGTCGCATACCCGGCCGCTAACAAAAACATGTAGATGTATGAAACTGGCCGTTGTACTCCGACAGGCATTGGTTAAAGCTCGGTGAAGGCGCCATACGTGGCCTTTCGCGAAATTGACGCGTCAACACTCGCCCGACTAAGCAAGCGGACTATCATGCCGACCCTGATCAGGTCAAAATGTTTGATTAGAGGCAGGTGAAGCCTCGGTTGAACATGTGGTAGTTTAGCCCTTACGTCGGTTACCATTAATCCGACTAGTGAAAGTTGGAATGAGGTAGTGCGGTTAGTTACACCTGACGAGGTTGAAACAAGACAACCCTGCCCCAAACTCCCCAACGTAAACGCTGGTCAAGTATATAGACCTGTACTTAATGCGGTCGATAAATTTCTAACAGAGTTTAGAGTTTATAAACAACCGGCATAAACACCGGGAATATGAAGAGTGACAGGGCGCAGGCGCCCTAGCTTGGGAAAGCAGCATCACCTCCTTGCAAGACAGAGCGGAACTCAGACACCATTTTTCACGTAAGCCCGGCAGTCATACCCGGCAAGGTTCAAGGGTTCGTTCGGATTCAAGTGCTTGGTTAGATCGAAGGCCGTGTTGAGGCAGTCAGAGGTAGTGATAGGGCAAAACTTGAAGCCTAAAAACTCCGCAAGTGCACGGGCCGTATCAAGTAATAAAGTGATAAGAAAAGTATCGTTCGCACGAGGACTTGGTATCACAAACTTTAGTTAAGCATTGATTTCACAATTTCATTTAAGTTGAGAAAACCAAATTAAATTTAATTAAGATAAAAGAAATTAAAACTAAAATAAAAAATAAGAAAACTACCACAATAATCAAATGAGCAACCGAGAGTCACTAATCCCTTATTTAATTCCTAGATTTTATCTCCACTAAATTAACTTTGACTTAACTTGATCAGCTAATCTAGAGTATTAATGTTTATAAGTGCCTGTCGGTCCACTTATACACCTACCTCAAATAATTATGCAATGCCTCACATAATTAATTAAGATGCAATTCAAACCAGGCTCACTCTAATGTGATTATGCGGAGCTTCTAGGTATATGTCTATGCTAGACGCAAATTAGATTAAAACCTAACTTCACGTTAAATTTAAACCTAATTCCACATTATTTATTCCCAAGGTCAACTTAGGATTCCCTCTTCCAAGTCCAACCCTAAATCCCCAAAACATGCTCAATGGTGGCCACTCACTAAGCAATAGCAATAAACACAGAATTAAATAAACTGAATAAAATTAATCAAAACTAAAAAGTGGGAATAATCTCTAAAACCCAAACAAGTTCATAGATTCTCTAGGTTGCAAAACCAACTAGCCACACATGGCTTTATTCAAATCCATAAAAAAGATGAAAATTCAGGTTCAAAGAAGAAGGAGAGAGAGGAAAGAAAGATTCTTTGTCGCCTCCACAGTCTTTCCGTCTTTCCGTGGAGATGATGAAGAGAATTGAAATGCTCAGCCTCTACTCCTCTGCTTCTTCGTTCCTTCTCGTTCTGTGTCTCTCTGATCTTTCTGCTCTTCGTGTTCCATCTTTCTTGTCTCTGCCTCCCTATTTATAATTTAAGTCTTGGGTCACTGATTTTCTTTTTCTTATTACAAAGATATCTCATATCTTGTAATTTACTCCACCAGATCATGCAATTGATTTTGTTTCTATTTTCTTGCGAGGGACCATCAAGTTTGGCTAATTGCATATCCTCTTATTGCCTTTTCTACTTCATTCCAAATCAGTTAATATTTCCTGCACAATAAAAATAGGATATGAGTAGATTTTATGTCGATTTATTCTTTGATCCCAAGTTTCATGCAATTATGGAAACGTTCATAAAAGATAATTAAATAGGTATATAATATCAATAATTCCAATTAAATCTCATAAAATATACACCTATTTAATCATAAAATATATACTCATCAGGCAATCTGCTTCAAACGAGGAAGTTGTGTTAGAATGGGCTTGTTGTACTACCAGGAGAGCATCCTTGGTCAAGACCAACTCGGAGGAACGACATCATCTGAGGGAACCACCTCGACGGAGGGAGTGAAATTTAAACCTCGGACATGAGATCCAGGTTAAGCAGTCAATGCACCCCAGCAGCCCAAAGCCCTCGACTGCCAGGCTGGGGGCAGCAAGACAAGAGTGGCACCGTTAAGCTGTCAGCAACACAAAGCAACATTAGCAACACAAGCAAACGCAGTAGCAAGCAAACCCGAAAATCTGGATGATGGGAGAAGAGATCCCAGCGAGCAACCTTGCTTGTGAAAAAGCATGTTCACCATCAACTAAGGCTGAGGCAAGCAAAAACAGAGAATCGATGCCGAGGTAAGCAAAAGCAAAGAGCGAGGGGAAGGTAAATAGATCCTGCCTCGGGAGAAAACCTGGCGCCCGAGCTAACAAATGAGTATAAGGATACGAATCCGAATTCGTCAAAGACTCAGACAAAAGCATAACATGATGGAACAATCCGGATACGAAATCCGGGTTAGATGATGAAGGCGCCTCGGCAGCCTAGAGACCTCTAAACCCAGAAGGAAGGGCTGAAGTAAGACGGACGCATCAAGTCCGCGTAGAATTATGAGCCACCAGGTGTCAGTTGATGATAATGGCGAATGCATAAGGATCCCGACCCCGAAGTCAAGCGAACTCCTTGATGTTACCTCGGATCTTTAAGGCATACCTCGGATCTTTGAGCAAAGGACATCGGTGACTGGGGTCAACATGACACAACCCGGCGCTGTGTGGAAGATAGGCCAGAGGGTATAGATTCACAACAATCTAGCCCAAGTAACTTGAAGAAAGATTCCAACCTCAGAGATAGGCGAACCGCCTCAGCATTATCCCAGATCCTGGAGACATTACCTCGGATCTGTGGAGTAGACGACTTTAATGGCCGAGATCAATACTTGGATTTAAACGTAGATGCGAACTCATTGCTAGGGGTCCCGGACTGATCCTGGTCAGGTAACACCCCGACCACTTAAAGTAGGGCATCCTTGGCACGATGACGGGAGATGAACCTTTCAAAGTCATGAGAAGCCAGGCCCCGGACTTAAAACCACCTTATGGGCCGCGGCAGTTATAAGCCGGTCCAGCTGAAGTAGAATGCCCCGGCCTTAACAGGGGCCGGGAGCAAGGTACATCTCGGTCGTCTAGAGGCCTGAACGACCAAGCTGGGGGTCAACTGTTACGGACCGGCCCAAATCCATGTTATGGCCCAACAGAATCAGGAAGCATAGTTGGCGTATCAACAGGGAAGATCCGGTATCCTAACAAGATAGGATATATCCTAACCAGTATCCCGAGATACTTGCCCCTAATATCTCGAACCCAGATCTTACTCACCCCGGATATCTCGCCTCGGACACCTCTATAAATACAGAAGAAGACCAACCAGGTGCACACGTTCTAATCTATGCTCTCTTTACTTTCTGTCACACAGAGCACACACACCACCCCCTGGCTAATAGCCTCCAAGTTTACTGCGAACTACGTGGACTTTGATCCCTTCAAAGGGTACGTAGGCTCTAGGCTTGACACCTAGTCAAGTCCAATAAATCTTGTTCTTAGAACAGAACATATATATATATATATATATATATATATATATATAAAAGGGAAAAGTATTTCTCCAGTCACTGGAGATAGAGTTATCTTCTGTGACCCCAAAACTACGTCGTTTTGAATTAGTGAAGGATTTGTTAATAATTTCATTTGAATTAATGAAGGGTGTTTCGGTAAAAGTCATATGATAAAAAATAAACAAAATAACCATATATATATATATATAGGGTAAAGGATTTCTCCAGTCACTGGAGATAGAGTTATCTCCAGTGAGCCCAAAACTACGTCGTTTTGGATCAGTGAAGGGTGTTTCCGTAATTTTGTTTTTTTAAATCATATGACTTTTACCGAAACACCCTTCATTAATTCACCTGAAATTACACACCCTTTATTAATTCAAAATGATGTAGTTGTGGGGTCACTGAGATAACTTTATCTCCAGTGACTGGAGAAATACTTTTTCTACCGTCACTGGAGATAGAGTTACCTCCAGTGAGCCAAAAACTACGTCGTTTTGGATTAATGAAAGGTGTTTCCATAATTTTGTTTATTTTTTTATCATATGAATTTTACCGAAACACCTTTTATTAATTCACATAAAATTACAAACACACCCTTTATTAATCCAAAACGAATTAGTTTTGGGGTCATTGAAGATAATTCTATCTCCCGTCTGAGAAATACTTTTCCCATATATATAATCATTAATATTTAATAAAATAAAATATGATTCATCTATATAGTTTAAATATATTAATCATAATAGTAAGAGAAAAACATACAATAAAGAGTTCATTTTAAAAGTAGGGTTGGTTAATCATGGTTTCAATTTGGATATTATTTTTACAAGTGATTTTGAGCATTTTTATTATATTTAGATTTTATTTATTAGAAGCACCTATAGATGTATAATTACAAAAAAAAAAGTATGAATTTTAAAACACGTTACAATCACCTTCATTCAAAAATAAAAAACATGTCTTAATCACATGAGATCATTTGTTCCAATCATCATTTTGCTTGAGAATCCATGATATGCATGTAAATTAACGTTTGGCTAGCTTTCAGTCTCAAATTCTCACCATCCACTACAAGAAAACTAGTAAATGGAGGCGGACAATTAGAGGCGGTTTTAAGTAAACCGCCTCTGAAATACATTTAGAGGCGGTTCCTGTTAGTTCTCAAAGTGTTTTGATGATTAACAACAAGTATAAACATGTGTTGAAGTATTTCAAAATCAGTTAGAAATTGCTTAACAGTTGTTTACTCGAGTAAGGGTAAGCTTACTCCAGTAAAGGACTGTTGAAGGATTGCTCAAATGCATTTTGGGAAGTCTTTACTTCAGTAAAGAAGCTTTACTCCAGTAAAGGACTTACAGAGAGCAATCAAAGTTTTTGAAGTAGTTGCTTACTCCAGTAAAGGTAAGCTTACTAGAGTAAAGGCCATCCAGAGAGTAACCAAGTTTTTCAAGGACCAATCTTTACTCCAGTAAAGAGTTTCTTACTCGAGTAAAGAACCTCTACTCCAGTAAAGGTAGGCTTACTCAAGTAAAGGAGTCTTTACTCCAGTAAAGGAGTTCCAGAGAGCAAAATGAATTTTTAGAGTTGAGTGCTTACTCGAGTAAAGATATGCTTACTCTAGTAAAGGCCATCCAGAGAGCAAACAAGTTTTTCAAACTAAGCTGTTTACTCCAGTAAAGGATTGGTTACTCAAGTAAAGGGCGAGTGAACAGTGACTTACTCCAGTAAAGGAGTCTTTACTCCAGTAAAGACCATCCAGAGAGCAACCAAGTTTCTCAAACTAAATTGTTTACTCCAGTAAAGTACTAACTTACTCCAGTAAAGCTCTTGGTTTTCAAACTCAAGCCTCGATGGTTTGTCCCTGGTAAGAGCTTACTCCAGTAAACTTTGGTTACTCCAGTAAAGACACTTTTGCACAGTGCCTTACTCAAGTAAAGAGGAACTTACTCGAGTAACCAACGGTAACTTTTGGTTTTTGAATTTCACGAATTCATAAATCATTGTTGTTTGATCTAATTGCTTTCATATATCACTCACTCATGTTCCCAGATATGTTTAACAAGTTTGTTGAGTGTTTTTCAGTTAGCACAGATCAAGATTATTGAAGATTAGTGAGATAAAGTAAAAAGTGAACAGTGCATTTAATGCACCTCTGCAATCTCACCTACTTTCAGCTAATCCACCTGAGCACGCCTAATGAACGTTAAAGAATGCTTACCACATCAAGTAAAGTCAATTTCAACGGGCAAATACTCAGAGAGCCACATCAGCTTCAATTAACTCTTGGATTAGCAGAAGTTTAGAGAGAGAAGCTGACCACACTTAAGGCTAATCACCTACAACGGTCTGATTGATTCTTCAACGGTCATAAACGGTCACAGACCCTTCTCTACCTATAAAAGACATGGATTGAAGCAGAAAAATGTGGAGACACAAGATTACAATGCCAAAATGCTGATACTCTGCTTCTTCATCTTTCTCACTCTGTTTTCCATTTCAAAATAGCTTAGAGTGTGAAAAGATTTGTATCTGTACTTCAGTGATTATTTATCCATTCCTTTGAGAGGAAATTTATTGTAAACACATTATCCTTCTGAGACTAACTCAAGATTGGGTAATCTTGAGTGGGTTATACATTGTGTTGATTACAACTTGTAAGGGGGAGTGAATCCTAGTGAGGGGATTACTTCGAGTACAGAGTGTGTGATCAAGCGGTGTATCCTTACGTGTGTAAGGGGAAGTATCTCGGTAAGAGATTTGTAAAAGGCTGCACAAGTGCCCGGCTAAACTTGTGGGATTGTAGCGGTTCTCAAGTACCCGATTAAAGCTTGAGGGAGATAGTGGATTGAAAATCCCAAGTGAGGCTTGGGGACTGGACGTAGGTCAAGGAGGGCCGAACCAGTATAAATCTGTTTGCAATCTCTTCATCCTTATCTCTTACTTTTCCAGCATTTACATTTGAATATTTATCAATTGTTTGTAATCTCATTTTTATTACTCAAAGTTGAATTTCCTGAATTGCGAATACTTTTCTGTGAAAGAAAATTTTTATACTTCACCCAATTCACCCCCCCTCTTGGGTTCAGCCGGAACTCACATTTGGTATCAGAGCTAGGCTCTTGTTTAAAGGACTTAACCGTCTCAAGAGTCTTAATGGCTGATTTCGGGTGTATTTCATTTTCAGAAGGTTTTGATTATACAATTCCACCGGTTCTCAAAGATATTGATTTTTGGTTTTGGAAAGCTAGAATGGCTAGTTTTATCAAAGCAACTGATTTTTATATGTGGAATGTTTTTACAAATGATTTTGATTTCAAACCAAGAAAGGATTGGACAGAAAAAGAAAAGAAGATGTTTTCTTTAAACATTAGAGCAATGAAAATTTTGTATAGTGCTTTAACCGAAAATGATTTTGTGAAAATCAAATGTTGCTCTAGTGCTAAAGATATTTGGGATACTGTTGATTCTCTTTATGCTTCTAACAATTGTGTGGAAGTTGGTAGTGTTGACAGTGCATCTGAAAATACAAGCGATATATCCATGATTGATGAACAATTGGAAGTGGAGAATGAAGAAGGAGAAATCATTGAATGCTCCCAAAGTCCAGTCAACACAAAAGAACAAGAGGAGGACGATTCCCAAGATGAGCTCATAGACGATTATGGTCAATCACTAGCTAGAGCTCAAGATGCACATGAGGTAAACAATTCCAATTCTTCTTGTGTAGATAAGAAAAATGTTTTTGAACAATCACATAGAATAGTTTTTCAATCTTTTACTGATTCTATTTTGAAAAACAAACATATTTTTGAAAATGATGCTGGAAAATCGTGTGGGAAGAAAGAATACACAAATATGAGTCACTTGACATTGCATCCACTAGACTCGCACAATTCTTGCAAAATTGTTCATAATAAGCATCATTCTGTTATTTGCAACTATTGTGGTAAGTCTGGACATATTTCTCACTCATGCTATATTAGGAGAAATTCTAATGTGAGAAATAAATTTCTTTGGGTTCCTAAAGGACAATTAAGGTCCAATACTAACTATCAAGGACCCAAGTATAAATGGGTACCAAAACGTCCTTCTAGTGCTTTATGTGTGCAGATAGATTCTAAAAAGAATGGACATCAAGGTACAGAGAAGATGAAGAAGAAGCCAAGAGTCTCTCATGCACCAAAGAAGAAGATCATAGAATCTATATCAAGCAAGAGAACTCTCTTGGCACCTATTGCTGGAACTACAAGGTTTAAACATCAAAAGAAGCAAGGGGTACAAGCAAGAGGAGTATATTTTCCCTCAAGAACAAATTACCAGAGAGTACCGTACAACTACCTTGAGGAGCACAAGAAAAGAAGGATTTCTCAAGTATCAAACAGAAGACACTTGAGACCTCCCTCCTCTGAGAAGACTTTGCAAACACCAAAAAGACAATGGGTATGCAAAGCCAACCCTTCAAGTACCTAAGGTAAAAGGTACACAATGGCAAAACCTCCTACTATATTTTCTGGAACATTTATTGAGGTTTTACACATTGGATAGTAGGAATAAACATTGAAAACGATTTTTGAAATTGAAAATCTATTTGATAGATTTATTGATATATAGTTTACAATGTTCAATAGGTATAACTCTTTATGCATACATGATGATTTGAAAAGAGAGTACTTCTTTTATGCATAAGGTCATGATTAATTCATTTTGCTCAATTATTCTGAATTGGTTGTATTTAAAGGAGCATGTGAGTTTAATTTTGATTCCTACAAGCTAACGATGATTGGATCCAAGGTTGGATACCAGGAAAAACAAAGATTTATAAAGTTTTGTAGGATGAAAGAAAGCTTCTCAAGAATGCAACATAGAGGAATGATTCAAGTCTTGAGAAAGTTCAACAAGCTATGCTTGATGTTGATGGTGAACAACCGAAAAAGGAGTTGTCTACACCAATCCATCTCAACCAAGCAAGTTTCTATGAGAACAAAGGGAAATACGGTGATATCTAATCCTTACCCCATATTGTGTTTATGTAAAATTCATTCTTGGGTAATGTATACTTGTCCAATACTGTATACCATTAAGCAATCAATTACTTGTGACCTTTAAAAATGTTTTCAAGATTGCTAATGGATAACAAGTGAATTTGTGCATAATTTTTCTGACTTGAAAGTTTCTGAGATGCACAAGTCAAGAACTTATTTTTGAAATACAATTCATTCTGTGTTTGGAAAATGGATTCCAATGTTTCTAAAAATATGCATGTTTTGATTCAAATGATATCTCTAGATTGGAATTCAATTTCCACCATACTTTGCAAATGCATTGTTTTTCTAAGTACTTCTACAAAGATGAGTTTTCATATCATCAACATCTCAATCTCATATAACATTATCACGATTGATATTTGAGATATTGAAAACTATTTGCATAGTTTATGAAAAGTTCATATTAATGACATATTTTCCATGAATGTATTTACAAATCGTCATTGAAAAATGAATTTCTTGGTATCATATATTCGCTTATGTATCTACTCAAATTTGTAAGATTATCTGTGATACATATTTTATCATGAGAAAGTTTGGGAATGATTAATTCCAATAGATTGAGAATCGCCTCCACTCAATGTTAGTTATGTTTTTTATGATTAACTTTTACTAACTCAAGCATTGGAGTGTATAGAAAGTGTTTTTACAGGAGTTTCTGATGTTTCAAAGGTTGCAGACTCGAGTAAAGGAGATGCTACTCGAGTATAGAAGTTGCTAAAAGCCAAAAATTTTGAAGTGCAGAGAAGCTTTACTAGAGTAAGGAAGTGTTTACTCGAGTAAACCAGAAGGCAGAGAGCACACCGCTGAGAAGAGAGTTTGCTTACTCGAGTAAGCAATGCTCTACTCAAGTAAAGACCAGACAGAGGCCAAAGTTGAAGGTATGCAATAGGCATACTTGAGTAAGTAAGTGGCTTTACTTGAGTAAAGCCATCGGGATTCAAAAATTCACATTACATTTTTGAAGTCAGGTCAGTATACTTCCACCTTTACTCGAGTATGTAAATGAAAGTATGCTTTACTCGAGTAAGCTAGAACTTTACTCGAGTAAAGGGGTCTGCCTATATACTGAACCGTTGTGTTCTTTCATACTCGCAACCCTTACCCTAGCAGACATGTCTTTCTCTCTTCTCTCACTCTGAAACCGTCATGTTCCTCCTTCAAGCCTCCATAAATTCCCATCAGACCTCCTCCAAATCATTTCTTAACTCGAGTTGGATGATCAACAATCTGAGTTTATTTTGATATGGACAATTCTAAAATATTGTTTGAATTTGAATTCACTCTATTTTGTGAAAATGCATACACATGATTTTGAAAATTTTCATACCTTGATTACATTCAATTGATGTTTCAAATTGGAAGTTAATATTGTTACTGAATGTTGAATATGCTTCAGACTTCTCTAATAGAGTTTTCATTATCTTTCACATATTGATCTCTAGAATTCAATGCTTTGCTTAAACTCTTATGTTTCATTCTCTAAATGGTAGGACCTTATGTCAAATAAGTGAATCATATATGAGTCTCAAGCTAATTTCCAGAAATGAATTCAGTATGTGAAAACTTATGCTTGTTGCATAAAACCTTATTGATTAAGCTGTTCCAAATATTATGAATGTTCATTAATGCATTAAATGTTACTGCATTAATCATTATATGGAATAACTTACTAGGATAATTTTATGGAACTCTAATCATTTGGATTAATGAGTTTGTACTTCATTGTCTATGAATCCTAGTACTTCTTGTGTTACTCAAATACATCAACATTTGTGTTCATCTATATTCTGAGTAACTATCTCTGCATATTCATACTCTTGTCGTGAATGTTCTTATATCTTCAAGACTCTACTCTCTAAGGCAAGATTATCTCTTGGTCAATAGCAAAGTCATTAAGCTTCTATATGTTGTACTAAGCATGTTTTGATAATGCTTTACTTTCATGACTTTGGTTTTTCAGAAAATTCTTCAACATGTTAACTTCAATGTTCAACATGTTTTCTAAAGTTGAAGCATACTGATATATTCATTAAACTTATTGACTTCCACCATGTTTTAAAGTGATCATTGTTTTTGAAGCATGTTTCAAAAATGAATCTTTCAGTTATGAAAATTTTGATTTCATAATGCATTATCATTCAAGATTTGAAACATTTTGCATATTTCATTATTATTCCTGAAAAATCTGATTTCATTTATGAGCTGTGAACTGATAAATGCTTATCTATATGGATAAAGTTTTCTATGCTCATTCTTATCAATGACATCCTTTTTGCATAAAGTGTGTTTACAAATTGTCATTGGTAAACAACATTTTTGATATCATTTAGTTATAACCCTATTTGATTCATTGGCTTCATCTTATTTGTTTGAGTAAAACTATGTGTTGATCTTGATTGTTATACTCTTTGCTCAAAAATCACACGATTTAATTCTATAAGAGCGTTAGAGTTGTAATGTCTAATCCTGTGTGGACTCAAGAATCATTGAGTACCAAAGAACATATATTCTTGCAAGAGTTGATCAAAATGTTCTGTTGTTTGTGTGCAAACTCTGCGGCATCACTTGTGTGACATTCCATCACTAGCAAAAGGCTTAAACCAAGATGATAAGGAGCATGCTAGCTTGATGAAAAGATATGAGCAGAAACTACTGTGAAGTCCTACACAAAGCTCATTTGGGATTTCAAATTCTAAGATGCATTCAGAACAATTGATAATAGCTATCCAGTAATGCATCTATAGACTACAGAGGATTAGAACTTGAGTAATTACGATATTACGCAAGTGAGGTATTGTAATATGCATATTGTATATCATAATCATGCTAGGCTAACTCGATTCATTTGTTTCTATCTCATGAAATTTAGCCTGAGCACACTCATTTTCAAAATGATCCTTATGCTCTAATCACTTTTATCATCTTGAAAAGCATAAGTAATTTCTTCATACCAATTTTAATGAACTTGAAAGTTCTTAATTCTGAGGTACCATGTTGTAAGAAATGTTATTCCCAAATCTTATAACATTTGCTGTCGTAAGAGTTCATCGGTTGTCAACTCTCTTTTGAATATTTCAAAAGTTAACTCTTTATTTCAAGTTAACTCTCTTTAAAAAGTGTTGAGTTAACTTTCTGGAGCCTCTGGAAATATCAAAGAGTTAACTTTCTGAAACTGAAAATGATTCTAACGCATTTGTTTCTTGAAGAACTTTAAAAAAAATTTATATTTTCCTGAAACCATGAGTAAGTTCTTGCAAGTTCCAAAAACCATGCATTTGTGCTTATACTCTACTATAATCATTTTGGTATGATTAAAAGGAACTTCATTTTCCCAAAAAAAAAATGCTTTCATTAAGGGGGAGCTTCACATTCACTTGTATTTCATATCTTAAAAGTTCACCTCCTGTATTTGAAGAAAAATCGTTTTAAGCATATTCATATGCATTCATTATCTTTTGTTAGTTTTGATGATGAGTTAATATCATATTTTCCTTTCATTATCTTTATTTGAAAAATATCACATAGAAAGGGATACTTTGATATTTGTCTTGCACTAACAAATCTTTGGCAAAGAAAGTTTTCAATTCATAGCAGGAGATTTGATTATGTGTTGCAACTCTGGAAATCAATCTTTGAAGCTGAGATGTGCTCTACATGGATGTTCTATAAAGAAAAAGCAAAGGATGGAAGCTGAGTGCTAATTATATTTAGATGCGACTTCAAGAAAGAGAGCCTTCCATTGCTTCATCTTAGGCCATAGCAACACAATCAAACTTCTTGCAGCAAGCAAATGGATTTCCTTGATCATTCATCAGTTTGCGGAACCAACATGAGCATTTCTAAACTCTAGCCTTTTATATTCAGTAGAAATTGTGCACATGTTTGGTATCTATATGCTCTAATTGTCAAAGATGTCTTGAAAACCTCTTTAAACTCTCTCAAATTTGTTTTCATAAAAACATTCCAAATTGCTTCATATTTAGAATGAAAACACTTTCAATTGGGGAGAGAAAATCAGTTCTTTAACTCTTTCTAATATGGTTTCATATTTGTCTCCCTAAGCATTTCTTCTTTACTTCAACTTTTTGCTAATGACAAATAAGGGGGAGAGAATGGCAAGAAAAATATGTTGCATCTAATGTATTCTCATATTCATACATATTTTTCTTAAGGTATTTGCCATCATCAAAAAGGGGACTAGGAATGTGTCTAGTTAGTTTAATGATTTGTAGGACAATGTAAAAAAGTAGAGAATGGCAAGAAAAATATGTTGCATCTAATGTATTCTCATATTCATACATATTTTTCTTAAGGTATTTGCCATCATCAAAAAGGGGACTAGGAATGTGTCTAGTTAGTTTAATGATTTGTAGGACAATGTAAAATGTAACTTTTTGACTTTGTTCTGCTAATATCAATGATTATCAGAGTGTTTATCTTTTCTGATATCAGTTTCTCTTTGCACATGTATGACTTTTCCATTGAAAATGAATATATGTCTCATGTGTTTACGTTTCAATTATGTATTTGCTGCCACTTCTCTGATTTACATTGTTTGAATTGAAAGCTTGGTCATTTTCTGATAACTGAACATAAACTTTTGAAAACTTCAAATCCAAATGAATTTCAACTTTCTAAATCCTTAAAAAGAATGTTTATAAGTGTTGTCATCATCAAAAAGGGGGAGAATGTTAGTTCTCAAAGTGTTTTGATGATTAACAACAAGTATAAACATGTGTTGAAGTATTTCAAAATCAGTTAGAAATTGCTTAACAGTTGTTTACTCGAGTAAGGGTAAGCTTACTCCAGTAAAGGACTGTTGAAGGATTGCTCAAATGCATTTTGGGAAGTCTTTACTTCAGTAAAGAAGCTTTACTCCAGTAAAGGACTTACAGAGAGCAATCAAAGTTTTTGAAGTAGTTGCTTACTCCAGTAAAGGTAAGCTTACTAGAGTAAAGGCCATCCAGAGAGTAACCAAGTTTTTCAAGGACCAATCTTTACTCCAGTAAAGAGTTTCTTACTCGAGTAAAGAACCTCTACTCCAGTAAAGGTAGGCTTACTCAAGTAAAGGAGTCTTTACTCCAGTAAAGGAGTTCCAGAGAGCAAAATGAATTTTTAGAGTTGAGTGCTTACTCGAGTAAAGATATGCTTACTCTAGTAAAGGCCATCCAGAGAGCAAACAAGTTTTTCAAACTAAGCTGTTTACTCCAGTAAAGGATTGGTTACTCAAGTAAAGGGCGAGTGAACAGTGACTTACTCCAGTAAAGGAGTCTTTACTCCAGTAAAGACCATCCAGAGAGCAACCAAGTTTCTCAAACTAAATTGTTTACTCCAGTAAAGTACTAACTTACTCCAGTAAAGCTCTTGGTTTTCAAACTCAAGCCTCGATGGTTTGTCCCTGGTAAGAGCTTACTCCAGTAAACTTTGGTTACTCCAGTAAAGACACTTTTGCACAGTGCCTTACTCAAGTAAAGAGGAACTTACTCGAGTAACCAACGGTAACTTTTGGTTTTTGAATTTCACGAATTCATAAATCATTGTTGTTTGATCTAATTGCTTTCATATATCACTCACTCATGTTCCCAGATATGTTTAACAAGTTTGTTGAGTGTTTTTCAGTTAGCACAGATCAAGATTATTGAAGATTAGTGAGATAAAGTAAAAAGTGAACAGTGCATTTAATGCACCTCTGCAATCTCACCTACTTTCAGCTAATCCACCTGAGCACGCCTAATGAACGTTAAAGAATGCTTACCACATCAAGTAAAGTCAATTTCAACGGGCAAATACTCAGAGAGCCACATCAGCTTCAATTAACTCTTGGATTAGCAGAAGTTTAGAGAGAGAAGCTGACCACACTTAAGGCTAATCACCTACAACGGTCTGATTGATTCTTCAACGGTCATAAACGGTCACAGACCCTTCTCTACCTATAAAAGACATGGATTGAAGCAGAAAAATGTGGAGACACAAGATTACAATGCCAAAATGCTGATACTCTGCTTCTTCATCTTTCTCACTCTGTTTTCCATTTCAAAATAGCTTAGAGTGTGAAAAGATTTGTATCTGTACTTCAGTGATTATTTATCCATTCCTTTGAGAGGAAATTTATTGTAAACACATTATCCTTCTGAGACTAACTCAAGATTGGGTAATCTTGAGTGGGTTATACATTGTGTTGATTACAACTTGTAAGGGGGAGTGAATCCTAGTGAGGGGATTACTTCGAGTACAGAGTGTGTGATCAAGCGGTGTATCCTTACGTGTGTAAGGGGAAGTATCTCGGTAAGAGATTTGTAAAAGGCTGCACAAGTGCCCGGCTAAACTTGTGGGATTGTAGCGGTTCTCAAGTACCCGATTAAAGCTTGAGGGAGATAGTGGATTGAAAATCCCAAGTGAGGCTTGGGGACTGGACGTAGGTCAAGGAGGGCCGAACCAGTATAAATCTGTTTGCAATCTCTTCATCCTTATCTCTTACTTTTCCAGCATTTACATTTGAATATTTATCAATTGTTTGTAATCTCATTTTTATTACTCAAAGTTGAATTTCCTGAATTGCGAATACTTTTCTGTGAAAGAAAATTTTTATACTTCACCCAATTCACCCCCCTCTTGGGTTCAGCCGGAACTCACAGTTCCCACGGCGTATAAACCAACCGCCTCAATATTACCAAAATTTAGAGGCGGTTTTGTTAATCCACCTCCAATTTTTATGATATAGAGGCGGTTATTGAGGCGGTTCTCTAATTTTTTTCATAAATTAGAGGCAGTTTTGTTAAACCGCCTCGAAATTAATATATAGCGGCGGTTTTAGATGTTTTAGGAAACCGCCTCCAATTAATATTTAGAGGCGGTTTTGTATTATTTTTATTTTAAGAATATAAATATATAATATTTATGTTTAAATTGTAATTATATTCTCCATTCAGAGCATGACACGTATACTTGCTTCCCCTTTTTGACCCCTCTCATTTCCTGAACCCTAAAAATCAGTTGGCCGCTCAAGCTCGTCTCTTCTTCTCGACTCCTCCCATTCTCTCTGGTTCTCAAATCTCAACTCCTCTTCCGGAAATCGTCACTCCTCTTCCGGCAATCATCGATCCTCTGTCCAGTTGAATGCCGGCGAGATTTCTTCTTCTCCGAGGAGCGATTGAGCGGCGACCTTCCTTAATGGGTAAGTTTTGAGGTACTCTCATTGATCTCGGAAAATCAAACGCAGAGGGCTCAGGGTTTCAAAAGTGATGCTGCTCATGAACTCGAAGGTTTGTTCTTTTTTAAGTTTTAATTCCCCTCTGCTGATATTATTTTGAGATTAAGTTATGCGAATGGTAAGATTAATCAATTTGATGGTGGAGCCCTTCTGTTGAGTGATGATATTTGTTCAGAAGGGTTTAAATCAGATGTTCTTTGGTTAATCTGTGGCGACGCAAATTGATCTCAAATTCCGGTAAAAGTTGGCTCAGTCCTTAATCTGACGGCTGCGACGCGATTCGACCTCTGACCTCCGGTAAGGTTCTGTTCTTCCTTACACTGAAATTATTTGTGGCTCAGTAAGAACTAATATTAACGTGTTCTTCGGGTCATCTTTGAAAGATGCCTCTTCGGGTGATCTTTGTTTTCGGTTTTTCGCTACAAGAAATTGGGATTTTAGCTCTTTTTCTCCTCACACTTTCTTTGTCCCTCTCTCCTTTGCATCTGATAATTCTTCTTCGGATTTCCTTAGTTTTCTTCCTCAGAATTTAAAAACGGAGAGAGGAATGATTTTGTCTTGCATTTGCTCTCTTTGATATCTTGAATTAGAAGGGTAAATTGGCTGCATCGGATGTGAAGCCCAATTCTTTTGGTCAGGCCGAGGTTAACTGGGATAAGTAAGTTTGCTTTCTTGTTGTTTTGCAATTTTCTCTGTTTATTCTATTACATTTTCTTGATTTTGGTTTGTACCTTGGGTTTCTATTGATGAAGTTTTAATCGATGAATGTTGACGAGATTGGGATTTTTAGTCAATTTGCGGCGCATTTTGTAGCATTAAATTGTTGGAAATGATTTGTATTCGGTATTTTCTTTCCATTTTCTAGTTCAATGGATAATTATTGGTATGCTTTCGTAAGCGTTATTCGAACATTTTTCTTGAATTGGTAATAAGAACTGCTGAAATTCTGTTTATGATGCTTACAAGCTGGAATCTCTATGTACAGTGAGTCATTCGACTGTATTCGTCCTTCACGAAGAGTTTTATTTTGTCTTGTTTCATTTGACTCAAATGCAAATTTTATTTGATTTCTTTTTTCTGGTTGAAGATTTAATGCATCCTGCTATCTCAATTATTTCTTTTTGTATCCAGAGAACTCTAAAAACAATGGACTTTAATTTAATTACATAACTATGTCATTTTTATTTACGGAATCTTCACTCTGTGGATGTCAGTTCTTAATAAAACTCAGCAAGGCCCTGCTTATTTTTAGCTTATTGATATATCTAATCTGATGGGATTGATGACTGCTTTAAGTTCGTAGTGCTATAAGAATTCTGTTTCTTAAAGCTTTATATCCTAACTTAGATGACTCAATTTGCAGGCTAGACAAAACTAAATTTTATGTTCTTGGAACTGGAATCTATATAGGCATTGCAGTGGCCCTCTACCCATTTACTCTTGTAAAAACAATACTGCAGGTTCCTTCAAAGGATTCTATAGGGAGAAATGCATTTTCTGTTATAAAAGGATTGCTTAAATCAGATGCCTTTAAACTATCCGAAAACACACAGGCAGCTTTAGCAAATGGAGTTGCAGGCATGATTTTGAAATATATTTGCTGGCTTTCTATATGTTGACTGAGAGATTTTGCAACTGTTTATTGTAATTGTTAATAATATCATCATTATTTATGTGGCATTTGGGCTGAAAAATGTGTTGTCTTGTGCTTGATATAGTTGCTGGTTTTTTATTTGTAGGATCCAAGGGAGAAGGCTAAATCAGAGACAAGGGATTGGTTGAATAATGTGGTACGCAATCAATTTCTTTAAATAACACCCAGCCTTTTTATATTTTGCTGGAAGTATAGTGAATATTTTGCTGCATTAGTAATTTTTTCATGTTACTCTATGGTCTTAGCTATTGCAATGGTTAGTAATATTTTGCTGGAAGTATAGTGAATATTTATATTTATGCAGAAAAATATGTTTTAGAATGTCTAGTGAACGGGTCAAATCTGTGGAGTTGAAAAGGAAATGGTATAGCTTAAATTTGTCGCCTCAGTATATTTGTTTGAGTCCAGGAATGGGCAATGTGCAATAGTTTAACCTCAACCATCTTATTGGAGAATCCAAGTTCATGATGCTGCATCTTAAAAACATGGCTAGTGACATTTGGTTTTTGTAAATATGTTTAAAGAGTTCAACTCCGCTCAAATTCTGTTTGCTAAATGCTAGACTGCTTTCTTTGTATTATGTTTGATATATGATAAATTGATAGTTATGTTGATGCCATGATGCAATGAAAAAATGGCTGAACAAGATATTGTAGCATTTGATGTTTGTTTTCAATTTTGTTTCAATGTATCAGGATGCAAATTTGGGGTCTCCAGGGCTTAGAAGATCTTCTCCTCATGCTAGTCATGACCCGCATTGTGACAGACCGGATTCATCACCTCATATTCCATCTCCATCACCACAACCTTCAATATTTTATTTAGATATTGATTTTGGATAGTATTGTTGTCATTATCCAATGTTTAGCAGTTGAGACTTTGTTTATGGTTGTTAAACATATTTTGTTCTATGTATGGATATGTATGTTGAAATGCAAAATTTTTTTTTTCTTGATACATCAAAAGCAACAAGTTATTAAAAAAAATTATTAAATTGAAACTGTAAAAAATCACCTATTAACTACATTTCGTTATTAAAATTAAAAAATATAAAAAAAAAAGTAAAAAAAAGTTATTTTTATATATATTGGCTGATAAATAACAATCTGCAAACCGTCTCAGAATGACATTTCGAGGATGTTTATATACCCCTTTTCAAAATCTTTAACCCTATGCACAACCGCCTCAAAATGGCATGTTGAGGCACATACAGAACCGCCTCTATATCACATTTAAAGGTGGTTAATACAACCGCCTCTATATCACATTCAGAGGCGGTTAATACAACCGCCTCAAAGTATCATTTAGAGGCGGTTCAGAAAACCGCCTCTGAATTCTAATTCAGAGGCGGTTCAGAAAACCGCCTCTAAATTCTAATTTAGAAGCGGTTGTACCAGCGGTTCATTTAAACCACCTCAGTTTGACTCCCGACGGTAGTAACTTCGACGTTTTTTTCAACCGCCTGCGTGTGCAATTAGAGGCGGTTTGAACCGCCTCTAAATGCTCATAAAACCGCGTCGTTCATATTCTTCTTCTCTAGAAAACCCTTATTATTAAACTCAGCATCTTTTGGATTTTTTCGGATATGAAATCCCATAGTCAATCTTTTTTATACTATAAATAATACTAGAATTAATAAATATGGATGACTATGGGATTTTACATACCTTTTATATTATATATAAGTTAATTACAAAGTGAATAAAACTAATTAAAAGGGGATCAAGAGAAGGGAGGAGATGACAATTAAAGTCATTTTACCTATATTTTAAAATCTTTTAAAATCTTAAATTAGGTTAATGACTCAATTAAGAATTTATTGAATTTACCAACCTGATTTAGAAATTTTCTATTTTAGATGGGTTTATATAGAATTTTTCCTTTTAAAAATTGTACTAAAGCTTGAAATTCGTACAATAGAGATTAAGGAAAGATTCTCGCTAACTTGATTATTAACTTCAGTCCGGAGGATATGTGTGTAACGGGTATCTTCTCTAAGGATACACCTTATGACTTGCGCGTGAAGCCCCTTATTTGCCTCAGCTCCTGTCTCTCTGAAGTCTGAACCCTTTGGAATTGGAATTGTGGATTAGATTGGTTCAACACCCAACCCCGATCCCTGAATGTCGCTGCTGACTAATATTCTTATGGACCAAAAACTAACCACCTACCTTCTTCTCTGTATCTCGTCGATGGATCTCCTTCTATTTCCCATAGTTTCTGCGTCGATGGATCTCCTTCTATTTCCCATAGTTTATGCTTCGATTTTAAATCATAGTTAAAGGAAAACTTAATGTACCAAAAAAAAATATAAATACGCTTCTTGTCACATGCACTCGAGATTCGGAGTCACAGGAGTGAAAAAACTAAATACGTACATACATTGATAGATCCTGTTGGGAAACCACCTTGTGGTGAAAAAACAAATTAAAGCAAAGATGAACGACGCGGATGTGTCCAAACAGATCCAGCAGATGATCAGATTCATTCGCCAAGAGGCTGAGGAGAAAGCTAACGAGATCTCCGTCACTGCCGAAGAGGTACATATACCTATATATCTATATTCAAAATTTACATATACCATATAGCAGCGGAGATCCTAACCTGATATTCAAATAAATCACGATGCGGTAGGAGTTCAACATCGAGAAACTTCAACTACTTGAAGCTGAGAAGAGAAAGATCAGGCAAGAATATGAACGGAAAGCCAAACAGGTTGACACCCGCAAAAAAATGTGAGTTCTGGAATATGATTTTTAAATTTTGGAACAAAATTAAAATATTGCTAAAGAAAGCAAATGTAGGTAGGCAGGTAATGGAATTACATATATATTTCAGTGAATACTCGATGCAGCTGAATGCGTCGCGTATAAAAGTACTGGAAGCACAAGATCAAGTGGTGAATTCCATGAAGGAATCTGCCCGCATGGCGCTTTCGGGGATCTCTGGTGATTATAAGGTGTACAGGAATCTGATGAGAACACTGATTGTCCAGGTATTTGTTTTGTGCATGGCTTGTGAGGGATCGGAATTTAATGAGCAGGAGAAGGAACACACACTATATATATAGAGTTGCTTGTTGCAGGGTCTGGTGCGGCTGAAGGAACCGGCAGTGATACTGCGGTGCAGGGAGGTTGATCGGAAGCTGGTGGAGTCGGTGGTGGATGAAGCCAAAAAGGAATATTCAGAGAAAGCTAAAGTGCATCCGCCAAGGATCATGATCGATGAACGAGTTTATCTGCCCTCAGCTCTCAAATCTGGAAACTCCCACGAACCTTTCTGGTATGTTGTTTGGTGAATTAGTTGAAGCATTGTATCATGAGTTAAATTTAAGAGAGTAATAATTGAGATTGGGCTGTGTGCGCGAGTTTCAAATTGTATATACGTATATATATGAAGCTCCGGAGGAATAGTATTGGCATCGGAGGACGGGAAGATAGTGTTGGAGAACACTCTGGACACAAGGCTTGATGTCATTTTCCGCGCCAAACTCCCTCAGGTATTATCTCTTTCCTTTCCATTGAAACAAGAAAGAAAAATGCAATATAATAGCCCAGCAAGTGTTGCTTCAATTACCTTTCTTTACATATTACTTCTGGAATGAAATAAGATATATTCAACCATCTTAACCAATAGTAGTAAATTAAAGCAGCCAAGTTTGAGTGTTGTGAAATGGGTGGTCACCTTGGTTGCAGATCCGGAAGCGCATTTTAGGTTGAAGAGACCATGCATGGGAAAATTAGAGGAATGACAGGGATACAAGACAATCCTTGTTCAAAACTACTGTTTTTGTTTCTGCCTTGCACGTTTCCATTTCCTGCTTTTGTACCTTTTATTCTTCCTCATTAGACTCGAAACATAAAAATAACAACAGGAAGCCTTCTGTTATATTTCAGCCAAAAATCCTTCCATATACGTACACAAAGAAATCCTTCATCAAGTATAATTGACCTTGCCCGAGGGTGTGCAAGAAACAAAAATTATATAATTGACTTCATATATTTAAAGTATTGTTTTCAACTAATAATAACAAAAGAAACAACCGTCGAGGCCAACGTACAATAAAATAAAAATAGAACATGTGGGTTTCCTCCCCAAGCATCACTTTCATTATTAGCAACTCATTGGCATGCTACCACCTAAATAAAAACGATCGTGTGTTAGGCATGCATCGAGAGGTAGTCCTACCGTTATAATGTCCAAAATGTCATCTTGAGCGCAAGGATTTCAGCAGGCGTTTATTACTCATAACTTATACTAGTATATGGTGAAAAGCAAGCGTGGGGCGAAACTAACGTACAATGACGATGATAATGATGATGAAAAACTGTAACTAGCAGCTCATTTACATGTATGATGATGAAGACACAGAGTGCCTCCTACTCCTACCATTTTTCCCAGATTTCTGCCTCTTCCCTCCACTTTGACCGCTAAAAATCCCTATTCTCCCTATCCCCTTTGAAAGAGAAGTAAAAAATGTTCTCCCATTCCCTGCTTTACCCATCATCCCCTGCTTCATGAACGTCTGTTCCTTCTCCAACTCACTCAGCCTCACCCTCATCCTTGAAATCTCCAGCTTCAATTCTCTGTTCTCTCTCCGAAGAGAAGCGTAGTTATCTCGGGGTGACATGGCTGCGCTCGGAACACCACTGCTCATTCTCTGTGAGAGCAAGCCATCTCCTCCTCCTGAACTTCCTGACAAGGCATTCTTCAGCCTCAGCTGCTCAAAGTACAGAACTTGCACAACCATCTGCAATGGAAGCCTCTCGTTCTGAGCCGCATGGTTAGATGCTTCTTGAGACAGCTTCTGGCAGTCTATGTACTTGCACACCTTCTTGCATTCTTGTTCTGTCAGGCTCGGATGTGCCTGAATAAGCAGACAACTTATTAGGTTTGTTTGAAGATTCTTTGACTTCTCTAAAGCTACAGTGCTGCCCGTGCTATTCTTCATTGAATACAGTTTCCTCGTAATTTAAGGGAAAAAAGAAAGCTTTGGCAGATTTATAGAATGAAAATAATAGTCATTTTTAGTTTCTCTGCATTGTAGGAGGGAAAAAAAAAAAAAAACTACCTCAGTCTTAAATATAGGATATAGTTTATTGTGCATTTTACACTACAAACTATATCTTTATATTTACTGCTGAAGGAGTATATATGTTTGAAAGAACTTTATTTGACAGAAAACCTTCAAGGCACCATAAGCAAGAGATCAAACATAAATTTATGACTCCATTCTGAAAAGAGAGAGAGAGAAGCAAGAGCCACAAGATTCTCAAGCCAGACCATTTTTTTGGCCATTCAAATGGGACCTTAATCGTTACCTAGTCTTTAAACGTGGAAACCAAAAACATGATAGCTTTAGTACTAATTTACCTTGAGATAAATATCAATAGCTCTATAAAGTCCATCATCGACAACCCGAGCATAATCTGGAAGTATCTCAATCAAAGCGATGAATTTCTGAAGACTTAAGTACGGATCAGGAGCAATTTCGGCTAAATAAGCATCAATAAGCCTCCCAACTTTCAATAGAGAACCATGGTCAGGAGAGCCTAGCCCATCAGAATCATAGCCACCACAACCTTCACTTTCTTCCTCTTCAATCCTCTGCAGGAAACTCAGAAGTATCCTATGAACAGTATCAACGTCAAACAATGAATCCCCACTCTGAACTACAGATGGTATAAGTAGATCATCTAATGAAACCATTTCCAACCTCAATGATATCCTCCTTTCAAGCTCAAGCCTACATGGAATTGAAGCACCCAACATGATTGCCATCTTCAACATTCCAAACAGAAATGTCAGGGGGACATTTGGACAACTTTTGTTGTCTGCCGGCATTAGACTTACAAGAGTTTCCACAACTGCCCTCTGATCGTTTTCAACTATATTAGGACTCGGTTTGATCCTCGCTGGATTCCAAATCTGACATTTTCCAATACCCTTTAAGGATGTCTGAGCATAATGCATCAAACAAGCAATGATACTGTCTGATTGAACCCCCATTCTCCCCATTGCCCAAATAACTCTCTCAAAGAAATCGATACTCAATATTGACAAATCCTCTGCCCACCACTCAATAGAAGAACCATCCTTCAGTTCTTTGGATTCATTATTATCACAATCTAGTTGAGACAAACCCAAAACTAGCTGCTCCTTGCAAGCATTCATTGCAATGGCTTCCACACATCTATTTGTAATTTCCACATCCTCAGCTATTGTAGGTAACATCTTGCATGTGGCCAGAACTTCCACTGACTTTTGAAGATTTTGAAAGACAACCTCATTTAGGAAAGTTTCTGTTCTTGCTATAAGGTTTTGGTCCCGGAAATCTTCTGCCATTTCCAAGAATTCAGAAGCACAGCGAAGGCCAGCAACATTGTCAGTTGTAATCTCAAAATTCATGCCATAACAGAACTTCATGGCAAGTTCAAAAGTTTGGTGTCCTCCTGGGAAGTTGTGGAGCTCCAAGTGGGAAATGTTAGTACCCCTGGCATCAGCAACCATCTTTCTGATCTTCCCACTCAGAGAAACTAAGGGGAACTTCATAGATTAGCACAGAAAGAAACAAGTTAGCGAAGGATGTCCCCTTTTTCATTGCATCCCAAAGAGATTTCTATAAAGATGAGAGAACTTTTCAAATCTAAAGTCATGGCAAAAACAATTTAATGTCAGCATTTAAATTTAAAGTAATGATCAAAACAAGGTAGTAAGAAAATTCAAAAGTAGTTATTTTTTTGTCGTATCTTGTAGAAAAGAAGATTTTACCTTGTGCAGTAGAAATGACTCTCCATCAACAACAACAGTAATGTCACCAGCAACATCGGCAAAAATTCTGATTGAAAAAAGTAATCCCATAAGTAATGGAAAGCAGATTAACAAATCCAAAGCATCTGTTGATTTCTCTTACTTGTACAACACAATGAAGAAAATTAAGAGGGGAGTCTAATAATAACACTCACGAAGTAACTATTTTTGAAATTTCAAAGAGCCAATGTGCAAGAAGAATGAGGCTTTTAGAAGGCTGATGGTGAAAAAGCGGCAGTATTGAGACATTGATTTTATAGACCGTAAATATAAAAGACCGTGTTTCAACTTGCAAACACGCAATTTTAAATAATTCAATACGTATTCGCAACGTAACATGCGCTATTATTAGGCAACCGAAATCAGAAGAAACAGGGAAAGAAAGATTTCAGAGAAAGAAGGAGAAGGATGATGTATAAGGCAAATGGAGAGAGAGAAAAGAAGTTAAAATTGAAAGAGAAGACAGAGAAAGGAAGAGAAGGAGAGAAGAAGTACCGAGTGGTGAAGGAGTCGGAAGAGAGTGAGGTCTCAGAAACCATGTTGATGAGCGTTTGAAGCAGAGGCTCCTCTCTCTACCCCCGCTATGCTATGCGGAGTAACAGGGGAAAGAGTTGAGTGAATGTCCTGAAATGCCCTCCTCCCACTCAAATATTCACTCATTCTGCTCTGCCGTTATTCTTAAATGGCAGCTTTTGCTGCTGCTTCTTGCCCTTTTTTTTTTTTTTTTGAATTACTTTATGAGATTATTTGTGCGTTAAGTTAGTGTCCGTAAATACTATTTATTTATATGATTTAAATGCATAAATAATTATGTTATTAGAGGGATAACATTGAGAAGGAAGGGTGTATAAAAAAAAAAAAAAACATTGAGATGGGAGATGGGAGAAGGCAGTCAGAATGTGACTCAGTGGACACGGAACTCTATAAAGAATAAAGATGCAATTATTTGAGAGACAGACACTACCTCCTTATCTTTCCTCACTTGCTTTTTCTTATTTAAACAAATAAATCCACATTTATAAACCAACCTTGACTGTTGAACACTTGAACATGACCATCTCCCTCCTCCTCCACTTGGGTATTCGGTCAAAAATGAAAAATCCCATTTCCCTGACATCTCATCAACACATCATTCTTTCCGTTCCTGTTGTACCTCACTGCCTTTTTTGCAACTCCAATAATGAATCCATTCATCACATGCTACCTTGCTTTAATGCTGTATGCTTTTCTCCACACAAAGCTCTTTACCCCATTCAATGCAATTTTTTTCATACACTACAGCAACACAACTCCAACTTTGCCCATCTGATCCAATCCGTATAACTGAAAAAGTGCTAGGATCTGGAGATGTAAATAAGCCAACTTTATCCTCATTTTTAAAGCCATCGCCGGGTCCGTTCTCTCTGATCTGGTTCCATTCTCTAGACATGGAACCAGGCTGGAGCCTATATGTGCGTTTGAATAAATCTTACTATCCTTCTCCTGCTGAATAGAACCATGCCGCCTCTTTCCCATGTTTCAAATCTTAAGATATTGGCAGAAAAAGCTTATACCTTTGCTTAGTATTTTCAATTTCTTGATAGTTGTTCCTACCATCACATTGGTTCTTGCAATAAAACAAGAAATTTATGATTCCACTGGATTCGATATAAATAGCGTCCCTATGAATATCTAGGTGTCCCTATGAATGGAATGATAGTAATTATCAGACCCTCATTAACAAAATGACTACATGATCCTTCTAGTCATGTATTTATACTGCTCTCAAATCTTTCTTCCACCTCACAAGCTAAGGTAGTAAAAGAAGCGAAGAAAATTTGTTGTACATTGCACTGGGGTGTGCCATTAAGAAAATGGGGAAGCGATGCTCTTGTCTCTTGGGGTTATGCGCTTATTGTTTCTCCAAAACGCATGGTAGTGTTCTTAATTTTCAGAATTAGAAGCTGTGAACTATAGCAAAATTGTTATGGGCTCTAGAGAAAAATGAAGATAATTTTTTTGATTAAATGGGTCGATAATTTGTATTTAAAAAGGAGAAGCATATGTACGTACTAATAATAATGTTCCCAATAATATAATATAATGTGAGTTGGTGTTGGAGAAATCTAAAAGATTTGAGAAGCAAATTTGAACATTTGTTGATGCATGGGATGGACTTGCATATTGTTGATGCATGGGCACAGGTAGAGCTGAAAGGATAGGATACCAAAATTATGCAAGTCCCATTTATGCAGGGCAAATTTAACACGCCAAATTCTCTATTTTATGGGTAGATCTCAAAACAATAGGAAAAGGCTGCTTATTAAAAAGAGACGATTTAGGCACCTGTTCTTTACTCGTGATTCTTCGCTCAAGGAGTATTTTCTGTGGTGGTTGTGAATTAGATTGTTGCTAAGAGAGTGATTATTTAGATTAGCTTTTGATAAAAAAGAAAGTGATAAAAGTAATTTTATAGAATATAATTTGAGGAGAATAGATTATGTGGAGAAAAAGTGGTTTTCATAAGATAATAGTATTTGAATATTGTTATCATAACTACATTTTCAATTAATAAAAAACATGTCTTATGTGGTAGCCTAATACATTTATCTGTAAAGAGAGATCAGATTCCAAGATATTTCATCTCCTCAACATTTTTTATGAAGATTATTTTTGTTCTAGTTTTAATTAGTGTTTTCAGGTTTGAAACTCATGGTTTGATAGTTTCCTAAATAGGCACTTATGCTAAAATTTGTGCAAAAGTCAAATCTTATATATCAAAAAAAATTATAAAAGATCCATTTTTTGTTGTTGTATAATTCACGGTTTCATTAAGTAAAAGGAGGAAAAGTTACTCATAGAATTCCAATTTAGGTAAAAAAAAAAAAGGTTAAATATGTTCTAAATTTCATCTAGTGCTGACAGGTAAAAAAATATTAATATTCATACTCAACTTATGCGAAAATTTAAATATCTGACTTATAAATATGAAAGTTTGATTAAGTATTAAATCTTAAATTCTTGAGATCTGTTAGCATTAAATAAAATTCAAAAAAATTATTTGTACTTAATTTCTTATTAGAAATATAATTTTCTTAAAAGAGAAATAAAGAAAAAAGAAAGGGAAAATGGTGAAGTCTTTACACGTAAATAATAGTGATAAAAGAAAGACATAATTACCCTCAATGAAAACATTACATTTTTTTGCAATATATCCTCCTTTTATATGTAATATATCTTTCCTTATGTGCAATTCATCTTCCCTGTATATAATCTATCTTCTCTTTTATTGCAAAATTGATTCATACCATGTTACGTTTTGTGCAAACAATCTTTCCTCATTGTAAACAATCTTCCCTTGTGTAACAATCTTCTCTTTTTGCAATTCATCATCTTATATGCAAATCATCTTCTCTTTGTGCTACCCAACTTCCTATTTCGTGTAATTCATCTTCCTTTGTGCAATCATTCTTCCCTTTATTAAATTCTTCTTTAAAAAAAGGCCAAAATTTGCAATGCCATGAGCAATAATTCATTTTTCCCCATCACCTTCTTCAAGCTTTGGGTCCTTCTACTCCATAGCCACAACAGATGCTATCACCAGCAACCACCCAATCATCATCGACACCGCTGAGCAACCTTTGCCTCTTATATCTAGTTCACCTCCACTCTTAAGATCAGGCTCCTTGTCGAAAACTGCACCTTCGTATATATGTCTTCTTCAATCTTCTCCCCACTTCTCTTTTATTGTCTTTGTGGCCAAAACAAGATGATGACTTCATTGTGGCTTTTGTTGATATGGATTTTCGATAGATTTAAGACATGATTGTTTTGTTTTCAATATTGGCTACATGGATTCGATATTATTGAGATTAGTTTTTTCTAGATTGAATTATACTGTGTTTGAATATGATAATTTATGTCCATGATTTTTCAAATTGAACCTTCATAAGGGTTTTTCGATGAATTTGACATCTGTGGAGAACTATTTTCTAATAAGTAATGTTCCTGGGAGGGATAGGGAATGTGTTTTTCACAAAGAGAATATTTTCATTAAGGTTAATTTTGTACTTCTCATATAATAGTTATTTACATCTAAGGACCCTACACCTCTACGTGCTGTTAGAGCTGATCATATTTCACAAATAAAATTTTAAATGGGGATTCATGGAAATTTTCCCAAAAAGAAATGAAAATTTTTGGTGGCACGCCAAGTTGGGAAAAGCACCAAAATAAGTTTTTTTTCCCTTTAAAAAATACATAATTAAAGCACATTGAGAACTTTTTACTAGAGTAATGATCACGCCACTAGTGGCGTAAAAAAAGGTTCACGCCACACAAAAATGTCAGTGGCGTGAAACAAATAATCAGACCCACAATTGTGGGTCTGATTCAATATACTTTAAAAAAAAAAAAAAGAAAGAAAGAATAACACTTTTGTATCAGAAAGTGTCAGTGGCATGAACTCTATTTACGCCACTAATGACGTGACCTATCCTTATGTCACCAACTACATCACTTTAGTAAAATATTTCTAATATGCTTTAATTAGGTAAATTTTTTAGAAAAAAAATTATTTTGGTGCTTTTCCTTCCCAAGTCTCCAGAAAAAATTGTGGTGGGCACCCACTTAATGGGATTGGCTTGGGTCCGTTGCTTTTGCCATCCACTCTCGTCCTCTTCCATTAAACGCGCCGTTTTGGTGCAAAAAACATACCTGATCTTTTTTTTTAAATACATATTTCAAAGTGTTGTAGGTATTAAAAAGATACTTCAGGATACTGATCGGTACTCAAAAAATACTTCATGATCTTAAAAAATTATTTTAGAATGTTGAAAAAATATTTCAGGGTACTGACTGGTACTAAAAAGATACTTTAGGATATTTCCTGAGGATACTGGATGGTACTGGAAAAATACTTCATGATCTTTAAAAATCATTTTAGAGATAGTTGATATCTAAAATAATTTTTAAAGTTCATGAAGTATTTTTCTAGTATTAGCCAGTATCTTGAAGTATTTTTTTAGTACCAGTCAGTACCCTAAAATATTTTTTCAACATTCTAAAATAATTTTTCAAGATCATGAAGTACCACTCTGATCCTATTTATAAGTATAGTTTGACCAAAAAATTTGGTCTTTTTTATAAGTTCATTTTGACCAAATGAATGAGATTGTGACAATTTGCCCATAGTAATGATAATGAGAGAGATTGGCTAGCCATGTTGAAAAGAGAAAAATATGAGAGAGATTTAACAATAAATCTTAAAAGATGCCCATTTATAAATGAGGGTAAAGTTGGAAATTTGTTCATAATCATTGAGATACTTAATTTTCCTTGGTATGTGAGATTTGGTCAAACTGAACTTATAAATAGGATCAGAGTGGTATCAGACAGTATTTTTTCAGTATCGGTGAGTATCTTAAAATATCTTTTTACTACCTCTAGTATGCTGAAATATGTATTTTAAAAAAAAAAAAAAAAAAAGGGAACCAGGTGTGATTTTTGCACCAAAACGGCGCGTTTAATGGAAGAAGACCGGGGAGTGGATGGCAAGGGCAGCGGACCCAAGCCAATCCCCCCCTTAATCGGATGGAAGCTGAGGCATAAAGATATCCTCTCTCCCGGACGCCTCTTCAACTAGAAAATGCTAACCCTCAATGCTGCCCGGCATACTTCGTGAGTGCCTCTCCTGTCTTGAGTTTCCTATGTCTTTTTTTTTTTTTTTTTTTTGTTTCTACTCCAGCTTCACTTGTTCCCATTTCTCTAATTCCTCTATCATGAACTAATTTTAAGTTCAATCTTCGAAATATTGATGTTTAATGGGTATTTCCAGTTTCCTTCACACTATTGTTATCTGGGTAGCCCCTCTACTGATTTATTATTTAATTTATCGCGTCCCATGATTTTTTTCCCCTGGGCCAACGTCTTAGTTTATATGTCGTAGGTTGTTGGTTGTTCCCTTCGATGGCAGCTATCCAGTATCTGGTCAATTTTTAGTTCCCGCTAATCTAAATTGTTGGTTTACGAGAGGTACGTTTGACTCGCCTGTCTGTGCAGCACAATAACATTAGCCGCCGACCAGTTCCAACATCTTATTTATCGTTGTTAGTTGTATGGAAGCATTTATACTTTTTCTGTATGCTTATAATAATTCAGTTGATTGTAGGATACTTAATTCAGTTCCGACATCTATACTTTTCCTTGGGTACCATGTTTTGGACCGGGCAACAAGGATACACCCCCAAAAGTCTTCTTCTTTTGCCTTTCCTATAATCTGTTTTGTGCCATCTATGCTTGTTCTGCTATGACCTGTAGGCTGCAAGCCCTTCTTTTCAGTAGTTTTTCTTGTAGAATTGAGTAGTGCCAGTGTAGCAAGGTTAAATTTTGTTACTTCACCTGCCAAAATACATTGACCATGGCATTGACTCTTTTCATTGCAGCAAGGAGAAAGTTCAGGACTTTTCAGCTCAAGACTGGATTCTGGGAATCAATTAAAACTGGGTATCTTCAATAAACTACGCAAGTTTTTTTATTACCTGGTGCAGTTGTCTGCTTATGGATACCCCTTCTATGGACCAAAACTGCATCCTTAATGTGCAGCATGTCATTAATGAAAGGAAAAGGAAGAAATACTTTGTTGTCGAGTGGATTTATTCTTGTACTATACTGAACATCTATATATTCATGAGAAAAGGTTGATCTTGCACTTTTTCTCCTGAAAACTGTTAAATGCTCATACATTTGCCCTACTGATTCTGAAGACACTTCCACAATATGTACAGATTGAGTCTGTGGGAGTGGGACCTAACTCTTCCAGGTCATCATCAAAGAATTTAATTTTGGAAAAAGTTTTGAACCTTCTTTTCAAGAATCGTTAGCTATCTTTATAATCATTTCCATCACCTCCACCATTAAGCATTGTCTTTCACAAATCTCCAAAATCTTTTTCTCATTATTATAGAGTTGACATCAGGTCCTTCTTCATTTCACCCACATGGACTGGGGGAAAATTTTCCTTATAACTAAAATTGTCCTTAAATTTTCCATTCCATTCTGTAGCCCTAGCAGCCGGACTTTTCACAATTTTATGCACATTTATTTTAATGCAGTTACTACAGAGAGTTTACAACATCTGGACGTAAAAGGTTTTCCTTTATTTATAATAATGTGTCTCTTGCTGTTAAATGCAATGATAGCCTATCAACCAGCTCTTTGATTATAAGTCACTCTCTAACACCAAAAGGCTATTGACTTTCTTCCTTTTAGATTGTTGAAGAATAGCACAACACAAGTCATTGACTCACCCTCCATAGATGAAGATGATGATTCTCTGCCTCAAGAGTTTGTCCTTGTTGAAAATACTGAACTCGATGGAACAATTGAACAAATCATTTTCTCTTCAGGTGGAGATATTGATGTTTATGATCTCCAAGCCCTTTGTGATAAGGTGAGTGTAAATAATATTGACAGTCTTGTTTTTTTAATGTTGATGTAAATTTGTATGCAATAGCTAGTGATATAAATGGGCTGGGTCATATTTTAGCCTGTCAGAAAACCTGACCCAGTCTTGAACTTGGGCTCAAAACCTGGGCCCGTTTTGGACTAAGATTGAACTACACTGATGCAGGCTTGTATCTGGGGTTGGACAGGTCTTTTTCTTTTTCCTTCTTTGGTTATGTATTGACCTTTGGAAAAGGTTCATACAGGTTCTTGTAAAATTGGAATTTGTCACCCACAATAATTAAAATTTTATGTAAGTTTCTATAAATATCTTTTTAAAAAGGAGAGGATTGAGTCATGCTGGACTCTAAGCTACGAAATTTCATTTGGCCTAGTCCTATCCATTCCTTTGTGTCAATGCCAGACAAAGCTCACTATGTCCAACCCTAGTATAACTACCAGTAAGAATGTTTTGAAGCCTATTCTAGACAAGAACACACTCACAAATCACCTCTTGATAGTCTATATGAAAAGATTTAGGGATTAGTTCTTATTTCTACATTTATTTTCAAAAGTAGAATGACCCATATCTAGTTTAAGCCTGCTTATTTTCACATTGCTTATTTACAGATATCAAATCTTTTTTTTTTTTTTTTTGGGTAGAGATTTTAAGTTTTCAAAATTATATTTGCCACGGTCTAAGAGTTAGTCAGTGGAATGAGTGATTTCATCACTTCTTACAGGTGGGGTGGCCTCGGAGGCCGCTGTCAAAACTAGCTGCTGCTTTGAAGAATAGCTATATGGTGGCCTCACTGCATTCCATCAGAAAGTCACCTGGCTCAGGTTCAGGTAAAGAAAAAAATGACATCTGCAGTGTCCGCTCATTAAATCATTTAGTTGGCTGAGCTTGTACTTTATGCTTGTCAGTATCTAAACCTATTTGAAGAACATCTTAGTGTACTTGGCGAAGTTATTTGACAGAGGAAAATGAGAAGAAGAAACTAATTGGCATGGCCCGTGCAACATCAGACCATGCCTTCAATGCTACAATATGGGATGTCCTTGTTGATCCTAGCTATCAGGTATTTTCAGTCAACTAAACATGGATTTCTGGCCAAAGACTCATGACCAGTTATTGAAGGATTCACTTTATTGAAATGTGAAAGTTCTCGAATGCTTTTGTTGTGTATTCTAGGCTAATGAAGTAATCGTGGTTAAGACTGACTTAGGATCATATGTTTCTTAATACATTGTTGCAGTGCACAATTCAGAGTATAGTTTGAGTAAAGCAAGAAAACCAGAGGAGACACTTGTGTTGGTAGGGGCAACCACGAACCCTAAACCGAAAAACGGATGATGATATAAAAAAGAAAAAATGCAAAAAAAAAACTTTTTTTTTTTTTGTTTGGGGGGGGGGGGGGGGGTGTAAATTATTAACTAGTATTTTCTGTTCTCTATTGGGTTAGTGTGCTGAGTTTAATAAATGTGCCTAAATATAGAGGAAGCCAGGTCGCATGCTTGACTCTTCCTTTCTCTCGGGTGAATTTTTGATGCATTAGTTCGATTCAAGTTTTCAGTTGATTTAGTTTTGGATCCTTGTCTTGTTCATATGTGCATTGAATTTGGCTATATATGAATTAGAGTTGCTTAGTGATATTTTTGATGATGTATAGGGCCAAGGCCTTGGTAAGGCTCTTGTAGAGAAATTGATTCGGGCTCTTCTGCAAAGAGACATCGGAAATATAACTCTATTTGCAGATAGTCAAGGTATAGCAATATTAACAACCTATATGGATAATGTTATTTTATGTTCGATATGGTTCAGTTTTAGTGCAACATGTCAAAGCGGACTGATCTGCCTCTGTTTGGCATCAATTCAAAGCTATTCTGTGGTTTGCCAATGGCCTTGTGGCTTAATAGTATGAAAGCTCTCGTAAATGGGTGGTTGTAACTTGGGGATTTGATTTCATTTGGGACCTCAGGCTGTTAATAATTATCCATTTAGATGAAGAAAAGGGTTATTTTGTGGTCTGGTGTAAGTTGATGGGTAGATATCCCACAGCTTTTTGAAAGAACCTCTGTTTGGGAATATTCTGAATTTTACGTAATCTCATTGCCTGAATGACTGCTGCAGGATTTCCGTTCTGCTTGTATTTCCTTCCCAGTTGTTACTTAATTTCTGGCCAGTGCTATTCCTTGTAGTGTAAATAGTTCTTATGCTTTGACCAAAAAAAAAAATAGTTCTTATGCAACCTAAATTTATTTATTCCTTCTTGGCGGGAAAATAGATGCATTAGTATTAATTGAAAGCTTGAGATCTCATCATCTTTATTTGGGAGCAAGTACAAGGCTGGAGTCTCACTCTGATTTCTTTTGTTGCATGCAGTTGTGGAGTTTTATCGCAATTTAGGCTTTGAACCTGACCCCGAGGGCATAAAAGGCATGTTCTGGTACCCAAAGTACTAACTACAAACTTGCAAAGCCTGCTTTTGCTCCTTTTCATTTGGTTGACGTCAGTTGCAACAACTGCTTGGTCAGGAACCCAACAGATCTGCGAGTATGAAAAAATTGGCATTAATGCTCTAATTTAAAAGGCATTTTGTATAATAAACTATTGTTATTAATATTATTAATACTTAAAAATCTACTTGATATAATTTAATAGGACAAAAGATATTAAGTAATATAAGGATAAATGCTTAAGTCTTCTAATAAAAAAAAAAAAAAACGTAAGTCTTCTCCCTATTTAAAAGCTCATGCATGAGTTTGTCTTATATAAGGATAAATGCTTTAGTCTTCTAATTAAAAAAGTGGTGTTGAGGTGTAAATTTGCTATGGAAGTATTCACGAAGGAATAATGTTATTCCGAAAGTGTTTTTCATCTGCCTAAGAAGTCTAAAATGAGAGTAATGTTGCTTCCAAATTAACAACCTAAATGGTTAGACGTTAGTTACTAGTTGACTTCATAATACTGATGTGCCTTGTCTGTGGCATCCCTGTCACATTTTTTTCCAAGTCAAATACACAAGTAATTTATTTTAAAAACAGTCTCTCATCTTCTCTCTGCCGCCATGTTATGGCCATCCAAGCAGTATTGTTAAGACGTAGAGTCTACGTAGAAACGGTAAGAGTGAGCAAAAAACGTAAAATCGTAAAACGTAAACGAAACGTAAGAGTTTACTACGTACTACAAAAACAATAAAATCTAACATATATAAAACGAAAACACGCCAATACATTAAAGTCATCACAAATTTAAGTCCAAATGCTTAAGAAAATAATTAAGATCAAACTCAGTTATCATAATACATATTAAAAACTTAGTTCTGCCTCACAAATATTTTGAACATTCGCACTTAAGTCCCTTCTTCAAAACTTTCAATGTTTGCAGTTAGGTCCCTGGTCAAAACTTGTGTTTTGACTAGTAACCAATTAGGTTTGGAACAAGACGTTGAGGGGAGATCTGATATATTCAGAACCAGTACTGCGAGACTTGGACCTCGACCTTCATCTTTCATCATCAACCTCCACCTCCTCGAAGTTGCTGGTGGTCTTCACCTTCACCACCATCACCGCTGGCGACCTCCTTCCTTCGCCCTCCACCACAGCCGCAAGATCCGATAACGGTCAACGATGAAGAAGAAGCAGCCAGTGACGGTGGATGAAGAAGCAGCAGCAGCCAGCGTCCGACTCAGTAAACTCGCCGATTTTACAAAGTTGAAACAGCATTTCTTCGTTTCAACACCAAACTTGTTCTGGCGTCCGTTCTGACTTGTTTTCCGGCGAAAAAACGTAGACTCGGACGTTTCAACGTTTTAGCACGTCATTTTTACAACACTGCATCCAAGGCCAAGTTGTGCGAGATGGAGGAGGAAGCTGGTGTGTTGCTAGAAGCCACGTGAGCAGCTAGGCTCTCCACACGGTGTGGGACTTTGCATGCAGTGCTGGAGCCAACTGCTATTCCCTTCAGTTCAACGGCCTTTAAACAAAATCGATCCCTCTTATCTTTGTCCTTGAGGCCAGAAAAAAATAAGGAAAATCCATGAGGGCCCAATTTAGCAACAAAAACCTAAAAAAGGCCCAAACATTATTCAAATTCCAGAAAAGGCCCCAGGGCCCTTTTTGACATCTGAATGTATGGTTAAAGGATGTTGATACCCCTGGTATCACTTTCCTCTGTCCTCTCTCCTCTTCCTCTTATCATCAATATTCTCTCTCTTCTCTTGCTCTATTTTCTGGCGATGGAGGAGGAAGTAGAAGAGTGAAAGGAAGAAATATCTTTGCTTATTCTCCCATCCAACGTCTAAGCCGGCCAACTAGTACATGAATTTTGCTCCTTTCCCTCTTTCTAGCTTCTTCTATGGAGTTCCGTCATTTGTTTTCTTCGCAAGTTTTATAGTTGGGTGTTTGGATCAACCATATTCTTCTTTTCATGAGAAATTTGAGTGAGAGTAAAAAAAATCTACAACATAGTGAGTCTTGGTTTTTATTCTTCTTCGACAACTTAAGATTTTTATCTAAGATTTTTGGGCATATCATAATGATCAACATATCATAATCACCATGCTACTTCGTTTTTAATCACTGTAGGGTTGGGTTAGTAAAATCTTGCTATGTTTTTGGGCATGGAAACAGAGAGAAAGGTCTGTATTTGAGTGGGAATGGTTGAAAGTGATTAAGGAATGAAGGCTGAAAAAACACTTAAATTTGATAGTTGTTAATATCTACAATTTTAGTTGTTAATACATTCACTTTCAGTTATTAATATGGCTGTTTAACTTGTTAATATGAGATGAAAGTGAAAACAGCGTAGGATAGGTTGCTCTGTTTTTTGGACATGGAAACAGAGGAATGTTTGTTTGTTAGTGGGAATGATTGAATGTGAAAACGCTGATATGGGATAGTTGTTAAAGGGGGCTAATATAGTTGTTAATGGCGGTTGATGTAGTTATTAGTGGTTACTGATATTGTTGTTAATGGGGGCTGATTAGTTGTTAAAGGGGGTTGTTTTAGTTGGTAGAGAGGAATGATATAGTTGTTAGTGGGGGCTGATATAGTTGTTAGTAGGAGTCGATGTAGTTGTTAGTGATTATTGATATTGGGCCTGTTTGGGTTGGCGATATGAGCGGTGGCTTAAAAGCTACTGATTTTAGAAAAAGCTCGGTAGAAATGGTGGCTTAAAAGCTATCTGATTTGTGTTTGGATTGATAGTGGTAGAAGTGGCGGGACCCACGTCAAAAAGCTGAGAGCGTTTTGGAAAAAGCTCCATGGTGGAGCTTTTGGCTTAATGGGCTTTTTGAGCATTAGGAGCTTTTTCTTAACGCTCAATCCAAACAAACCAAATGAGCGTTGGCAGTGTTAGTGGACTTTTTTTCAAAATTACTGGTCCCAACGCTCCTAACGCTGCTAACGTGGTGCATTCTAAACAAGCACATTGTTGTTAATGGGGGCTGATGTAGTTGTTAAAGGGGACTGATGTAATTGTTAGTGGTTACTAATATTGTTGTTAATGGGGGGTGATAATGTTGGCAAATGAATACCTTATTATATCCCATTTTCCTGCTTCTGCACGCACAACTAACAATGACCAGAGATGCAGGAAACAATTGTCGTTCTCATTTATATTAAAATATCTTTTTTGTTTACAAAAAAGCCACCATCGCCCCATCACCACCGCCACCACCACCACCGCACTGCCCCACCACCGCCGCTGCCACCACCACCATCGCCGCCGCCGCCGCCGCCACCACCGCCGCAGCCGCCGCTCCCACTACCGCCGCCGCCCCCACCACCACCACCGCCCCCCCCACGCTGCCGCCGCTACCACCGTCACATAAATAATTTTTTGAATATAAAAATTACATAAATAATTTTTTTAGGAAATTTAAATTTAAGTTTATTTGTAAAGTATAATAATTATATTAATTATTAAAGAAAAGGATAAAATGGTAAAAATAACTTATTAATCCTTCATCTTCCTCCCTTACTATTTTTTTGACTCCCAACCAAGAGGAGGAAAAATGTGTTACCAAACGTAATTCTGATTCTCGGAGTAAAAATAAAATGGGTAAACAAACGTAATTCTGATTCTCAGAACTTTTCCATAGCACAGAATCAGAAAAAACTGTTTCATCTCAGAAACAGTGCTGGGCAACAGAATGGTTGCCATGCACACCCTTATAAAACCTCCCCTGCTTTCCTCGCCTTCTCCACTTTTCTTTTTAAATTTTACACTATTTCCCCTCGTTTATTCTTTTACAACAATTTATCAGAGGTATGTATAGCCTTTCCTCATATAGCCAACTATATTTTTTACTCGAATTCTTTTATAATTTTTCCCAAGTTACAAGGAAAAAACAAGGTTATACCATATTTCATAAAATATAACTTTTTTATTACTATTTAAATTATATTTAGTTTATTTTCTATATCCATAGACTAATCAGTTTTAGTAAGTAGCTTTAAAATGAAAAAGAGAGGGCGATATAAACGAGTACAACAACACTGTCGCGTGTCGACAGTGACTTGCCCCCGAGAAAAGTTAGGAGAACAGTTGGAGGAAGGGCGTGAAGTCGGCAATTTCACCTACTGGTATAATACCAACCATAGCCGGCAATGATGTTATAGTAAACGACAAGACAAAATGCTCATACCTCATACTCGGAATTCCGTCCCATGGAAGGAAGATTGCAACAAACAACAGAAATTTGAACCACAGTCGTCACCATGTTCTATGAACATCATTATCATTATTCTTCTAAAAACGACAACCTGAATAGTTTCGTACTCGTGGACCCAAGGCCTCCAGTTTTCCCCAGCTTCAGAGCAAACCTCCAAAACAAGCAAAGCAAAGACATGCTCTTATTTTGTACCTAAAATATTACACTTATTTCATCATAATCTTCAAAAGGTTAGTGCATGATCGAGATAAGTTGGCAAAGTAAAAGGAGAGTTGCCATCAAGTCCCATCTCTTGGTTCACTCACTAATTTTTCATCGGTTGGGTAATTCTGAGGACGGTAGCTTCCTCTCAAGACAAACCATGAATGATAAAACCAAACTACTAAGTTTGATGGCCACCATCACTAACTACTTTGATGTCGACTGATTGCTCTGAAAATCCTCTTGCCTTTCCCTTTCCACATCCACCAACCTCTGCTTCTCTGCGACCACCACAACCGGAGGCTTCTCGGCAGCAACAATCTGCGACCCTGTCAGTCTGGCCAATACAACAAACGTCATGCCTCCAAGAACATTGTTCAAGCTCCTCAGCACCACCACGGACGATTTGAATGCAAATTCAGGAAGACCCCTTTCCAACATGAACTCCAGCCCATTCAGAGTTTGGTATCTGAAATTGCTGCTCACACCCATGTGAATTGCCCATGTTAGCGCATTCAATAGCGGAGGTGGAGGTTTGTTGGGTGTCTCAAAAGTGGGGTCCATCTTCTTCCTCATCGCGATCAACCCATTTGATAATGCAGTCCCTGCAAGGCCAGCAGCGAACCCCACAGCAGCAAACACGGTTCCTTTGTACACGAACGTTCCCAATCGATTCACAATGTTGTAAGGCCCTGCTTCGAACATGTGACTCCTGGGACAACTTGCGAAGATCGCGGGTAGGCTCGAGGAAGAGGATGACATTGTGGGCGCTAGCAGATACATGAGTGTGAAATTCATGATAGATCCAACCACAAGTGTTGAAAAAACGAAATCCAGCTCGTTCAATCCGAAATTAGGCCGTGATGCCATATCGCCAAGAACATTAGCGCTCACTCCCACCAACTCTTCCATCAGAACCTTGAAAGGGAATTGTGGATCTGCCGCAACTCTCGATCTCCATCCATTTAGAAACAGACCAAGGATTCCAAACCCCTCAAACGATGATGATGAGTCATCAAAGTTCCCGTCGCCGCCGCCGCCGCCTCCTCCGGCACGTCCAGCCCCACTGCTGCCGTCGCCACCAGCATATGAAAGCCGCAATTTTTCCGGAAGCTTATGATCAGAAGCCTTTGGGCTATTGATGAGATATAACGAGCGATTTTGAATGTTAAGGGATGACACGAAAGAGAAGACTTGGCGGGCCTTATGGGCGGGACTATCCAAAACCGAACTGTAATGCCCGGAGAGGGGAGAAAAACGCAACTGAGCCACGGCAGCCATGCTATATCAACTTGATCCTCGATCTAGAAGAGAGCGAACACAGGAAAAAGAATCAAGATTGGAACTTCAAAACAAGAGCAGCCATTAAAGTATTCGAAGAAGAGGAAAAACAATAAAGAAGTACCCGTAGACGACAGATCAGTATTTTGCGATCTGGGAGGAGAAGGAATAGCAAGCGGGATTCTTAGTGTGTGACTGCGAGGTCAGGAAGCTAGCCTTATAAAGTTCAAACCCTACAGATAGTCAAAACGCAAATGAGTGAGGTGTGAGGACATTTCATCGTATACGACGGCTGGGAGTGAGAATGCTCCATGGTCGCAGCCTCACAGGGTTGCACGTGGCGTTTCCGCCTATAACTTGGACTTCGTATGGGAGTAGTAGGTGGGCGGCTAATACTGTGAGTTGGTGGGTAAAGTAATCATTGAGTGTTGAGTGTTGAGTGTTGAGTTTAACTCAGAAACCTTCATAGGTCCTTTTCCACAACTCTAAATAAACTCATAGGTATTTAGGTCCCGTTTGTTACACTTAATATTTGAGGAAGGAAAAGAAGATTATGAGGGAATTTTAAAAATGTGAGTTGTTTAGTATACTAGGGAAAAAAAGTTAGTTGAAGGAAAATGTAATGTTTGGTGTGAAGAATTGAATGTTGGTTAAGTGGGAAGATTATGTGAAATTCTGATATTGTCCCTAAATTAAAAAAAAAAATCTGCATAATTTCAAATCAGCAAAAAATAAGACATTCGAACTTTAGCAATACGTTCGAACGTAAGTAACTAAAAAACGAACGCATTCGAACCAAAATTTTGACACCAAACTTATGCATAATTTCATATCAGAATAGCAGAACGAAAGTAAGTCCAAAATTCAATACTTGACAACAACCAAGTTTGTGCTATGTTTGTTTGTTACAAGAAGCAAAGTATAGTAACATAAACCAAATTTTCAAGAAGCAAGTAGAGTAACATAAACCAAAATTTCGAAAATTTGCAAGAAGCAGGTACAGTAACATAAACCATCGGACAAAATTTCACACAAAATCAACATCCATTTCGACTTACCTGGATTGGAGAATCGTCTCCCCTTCCTTAAACTTGTCATTCGACTGTCGTTTAAGCAACCTTCAACTCGTCCTTGTCATAGATCCTCGTTCTCGCATCGTAGGTGTTATAAGCTGATCTGTTTACAGGGACTTTTTCGTCCCATTAATTGCCTCTCCCAGGAAGATTTCAACATTCCCGCCTATTTCATATGGAAAGCACTTTCTAGTAGATGATGGAAGATTCGCAGACGTGGGAATGTTAGACGATGGAAGATGGGCCAAACAAACAAGTTTTTTGCAAGGGAACTCTCTGATCTTCCCTTTCCATCCTGCGCTTTCGCTGTAACAAGCGGGTCCTTAGACTTATTTCAGGCGATTTTGCACAATAGAATGATAAAAAATAAATATGTGAGGAGAAACAGCCTTGAAAATTTTCATAAAAGGTCAAAGGGATGCCAAATGAAGCTATCTCTAAATTTATCCCATAAAATCAGCTATAATATTGAGGGTCTGTTGAGTATGAAGAAGATTTAATGAGGGAAAAGAACTTAAGGGAGGAAAAGAAGGGGAAGGGAATATTTTGAAGGATGAGGGAAGATGGCTTGAGGGAAAATGAATTGTTTGGTAAGAAGAAAATGAAGAGGTGTCAGTTAGTAAAGAATCACGAAATACTTATTTTACCTTAAAAAATAATTAATTCAAGATGAAAAAGAAAAATATATTTTTCAAAATGGAAAGACACTGATCTTCCTTTTTCCTCCCTACCTTTCTGCATACCAAAAGGGCCCCTAAATGTGTCAATGAAGAAGTTGAATGTTTGTTCATGGATGGGGATCTTGAAACTGGAGTTTCATGATTGTTCATAATATTGTCTAAACTTCACCGTCAGAAATACACCACAACAGCATGGGGTGGCAAAACGCATGAACCAGAATTTGTTGGTGAAGGTTTGATGTATGTTGTCTAATACTAGCTGGGGTAAAGAATTTTGGGCTAAGGTAATAACATATGCAAGTCATCTCATTAATCGTCTACCATCTGCTGTTATTGGTGGTAAGACACCGTTGGAACAATGGTATGAAAAGCTTGCTATTGATTATGATTCTTTGCATGTGTTTGGCTCAATTGCATACTATCATGTAAAAGAATCAAAATTGGATCCTAGGGCAAAAAAAAACTATTTTTTGGGGATCATTTCTGGAGTCAAAGGATATCATTTATGGTGGCCAGAGACAAAGAAGATTATGTTCAGCAAGGATGTTACTTTTGATGAGAGTGCTATGTTGAAAAGGTAGCATTTGAAGATACTAAATAGACTTATGGTGTTTTAAAGCAGGTGGAGTTTGAAGGAAAGCTGATTTGCCCAGTACAAGGAACGAACGAGGAAACAAAGGAAAACTTTCCTGTAGAAGAAGAGCTAGTTGAGAGGGAGGTTTCAACACACAAACCTCAGCAGCAACATGAATCAATCGTAACCGGCAAGCCAAAACGAACAATTAGAAAGCCTACTCGCTTCATTGATATGGTGGCTTGTGCAACTTCAATTACAAGTGATGATATTCCTTCAACTTATAAATGTGTTGACGAAGCTCTGAGAAGGATAAGTGGAGGAATGTCATGAATGAAGAAATGCAATTCCTTCATCAAAATGGTACGTGGATATTGGCTAAACTCTCGAAGGGTAAGAAAGCAATTGGTTGCAAATGGGTGTATGCGAAGAAAGAAGGATTTCCAAGCCAAGGTGATGTGCGCTACAAAGCAAGATTGGTAGCTAAAGGCTATGCTCATAAAGAGGGAATTGATTACAATGAGGTATTTTCTCCAATTGTAACACATTCCTCCATTAGAATTTTGTTGGCTTTGGTAGTATAGTTGGATTTGGAACTAGTTCAAAATGGATGTTAGAATTGCATTTCTAAATGGAGACTTGGAAAAGGAAATCTACATGACTCACCAGAGGGATTCAAAGTTGCTGGAAAGGAGAATATGGTGTGTAAACTTGAAAAATCATTATATGGATTGAAGCAGTCTTCGAGACAATGGTTGGTATAACGATTTGACAAGTTTATGTTGCGACATAAGTACAAGAAAAGCAAATACGATCGTTGTGCGTATTTGCAGAAGCTTGAGGATGGATCCTTTATATATCTTCTTTTGTATGTTGCTGATATGTTGATTGCTTCAACAAATCAAGTAGAGATTGAGAAGTGAAAGGGTCAACTAAAAAATGAGTTTGAGATGAAGGATTTAGGCGAGGCAAAGAAGATACTTGGCATGGAGATAACAAAGATAAACAATCAAAGAAGCTCTTTTTAACTCAAAAGGAGTACTTGAAGAAGGTGCTAAATCGTTTTGGTATGAATGAAAAAACAAATTCGGTTACCATCCCACTTGCCCCGCATTTTAAGCTTAGTGTTGATATGTCATCGAAGGATGAAGATGAACAAGAATATATGTCAAGAGTATCATACGTGAATGCTGTTGGTAGCTTGATGTATGCTATGGTTTGTACAAGACCATACATTTAATAGGCTGTTGGAATTGTGAGTAGGTATATGCATGATCATTGAAGGGAACATTGGCAAGCTATGAAATAGATTCTACGGTATATTTGTAATACTGTAGATGTTGGATTGGTCTTTGAGCAGGAAGATGATCAATATCTAGTTGGCTATTGTGACTCAGATTTTGCAGGTGATTTGGACAAAGGAAGATCAACGACTGATTATGTTTACTCTTGCAAATGCACCAGTTAGTTGGAAGTCTACTTTACAGTCAACAGTTGCTTTATCTACAACAAGGGCAAAGTACATGGCAATTATAAAGGCTATGAAGGAGGCGATTTGGCTTCAAGGATTGCTTGAAGAGCTTGGTATTCGTCAATAAAGCATCACGGTATTTTGTGATAGCCAAAGTGCTATTCAATTAGCAAAGAACCAAGTCTATCATGCAAGAACGAAGCACATTGACATCCGTTATCACTTTATAAGAGAAATTTTGGAAGAATGTGGAATCACGATACAGAAGATACGGACAGATGATAATCTTGCTGATATGCTAACGAAGGTGATGACTTCTATCAAATTTCAACATTGTTTGGATTTGACCAACATTGTTGAACATTGTATATTGAACAGAAGTTACAATTAGAATTTGTAATTAGGAGAAATTGAGAATGTGGGGATCTTGCCAAAGTGGAGATTTCTTGATTGTTGGCAAGCTCCTCTAAAAGTCCCACATTGGTGGGTATTTGTCAAAGGGGCAACAATTGTTGAAAAAATAGGGAACCCCCTCCTCCCTTGAATCTCATCCCTCACATTTGTCTCTTAAGAGTTAAGACAATTGTAATTCCTCTCCTCTTGTAGTCTCTTATAGTATTTCACTTTGAATTATTTGGAGTGAAATTAGGTATTTCTCTTATTGTTATCGTGCTTATTATTTATTAGTTGCAATTAGATATAATAGTTGTGATTTACTATATTATTAAATTAAATCTAGAGACTGTGTTTTTTAGTATTGTAATTTTCTAGTATAGTCGATTACGCTCTATATATCTCACTTCCGCAACAAAGGAAACAAAAGGCTGCTAAACAAAACCAAAAGCATTTGGACACGTCTAAGCTATTAAAATCCGGAGAAATCAATTTGCAGGGTCATTATCATGTTGAGAAATTGATGAGATAGTAGTATTGTTATGTTGAGGTAGATCAATGTGATAGGGCAAAACTTTATAGCCTATAAACTCCGCAAGTTTACGAATCGTATCAAGTAATAAAGTGATAAGAAAAGTATAGTTCCCACGAGGACTTTGTATTACAACTTTAGTTAAGCATTAATTTCACAATTTCGTTTAAGTTGAGCAAAACAAATTGAATTTAATTAAGATAAAGGAAAAGAAAATCAAAACTAAAATAAAAATAAGAAAACTACCACAATAATCAAATGAGCAACCCAGAATCACTAATCCCTTATTAGCTTCATAAACCTTGTTTTCATTAATTAAATTAGCTTTAATATCAATTTTGTTAATCTCGAGTATAAATAGCTATAAGTGCCTGTCGGTCCACTTACAACCCTCTCTTGAGTATAACTTGTTATGTTTAACGTAGTTACTCAAGAGGCAACAAAAACCGAACACACTCTTCAACAATTATATAGGGCTATTAGGTATATGTCTATCCTAATCACAAATTAAATCATAATCTAATCCCATATTACTTAATCCCAGAGTCTAATTAAAATCCCCTTCGTCAAGGTAAATCCTAATGTTCAAAATCATATTCAATGATGGCCAATCACTAAATAGATAAAACTAACCAAGATTAAGTAATCAAAATTAATATCAAATTTAACTAAATAATGAAAACAAAATTCAATTCACCCACAAGTTCATAGGTCCTCTAGGTTGCAAAACAAACTAGCCACACATGGCTTTAATAAAATCCATAACAAAAAGATAAGAATTCAGATTCAAAGAACAAGGAGATAGAGGAAAGAAATTTTCTTCGTTGCCTCCATAGTCCTTCTGTCCTTCCGTGGAGATGATGAAGAAAACCGAAACGCTCAGCCTCTACTCCTCTGCTTCTTCGTTCCTTCTTGTTCTGCGTCTCCCGATCCTACTCCAATGTGATCTCCTTTCTCTTGTCTCTGCCTCCCTATGTATAATTTAGGTCTTAGGTCACTGATTCTCTTTTTCTTATTAAAAAGATATTTTATATCTTGTAATTTACTCCACCAGATCACGCAATTGATTTAGTTTCTATTTTTCTTGCATGGGACTACCGAGTTTGGCTGATTGCATATCTTCTTAATTGTTTTTTCTACTTCATTCCAAATCAACTAATATTTCCTGGACAATAAAAATAGGATATGAGTAGATTTTATGTCGATTTATTCTTTGATCCTAAGTTTGATTCAATGATGGAAAAGTCAATAAAAGATAATTAAATAGGTATATAATATCAATAATTCCAATTAATTCTCATAAAATATACACCTATTTAATCATAAAATATACACTTATCAGTGGTGTGGTGGAGGAGGAGGTTCAACGGGTGGTGAATAGAGTGAGAGCACGGTGGTGACTTCATCACTATCCAATGGGTAAAATCACTAACTTATTCCATTCCTTCATCTAGATATATCACATCCTACATCGTTGGTTGATGATATTCCACTATTTCCCTCAGGAATCTGTTCTCTCTTGAATATATTTCAGTCGCCAAACAAGCCTTCTCTGCCAGTAGTGTCTCCAGTTGAAGCCGTATCTGAGTGTATAGGTCAACAATGTGTCACAAAATTAAAACATACATTAGCTTAAATATTTTATGCTCTCTTCTTTCATCTTGAAGAACAAGGTTAATACCAAATCATCATCTACACGGATCTATCCCTTGTCGCGACCTTCCTTGTCCCTCAGTAATTTATTTTCTTCTTCTAGCTGAGCACACCTCGCTTTAGCAAATGCCAAATTTGCTTTCACTATTTTTAGCTCACGTAGAAGTAATTTTGCTTTGGCTGTCGTTGCCATTGCCACCTGTGACCCAACATACAAGAATTAACCCATGTAAACAAAGGCGAGAAGAAGAGGATGTTAATTAGTTTAGCTAGCTACTGCATCAACCAGCAAGGTAATGGTTGAATATATATAGTTTGTGATATGACCTTGTTTGAATTTTAAAGGCCGTCTATCAAAGTAAGAGTGATTGGTGAAGGGTAAAGAGAAGGGGGAGCTTCAAGCATGTATATGAATCAAAGCCTATTTATTCCGACAGTTGCTTGCCACCTTACGTCGTAGGATGCCATGAGTTGAGTTTCGTGGAGATTGGTTGGAGTGTGTGGCATTGCAATATTCCTCTCATCACCATCACTTCCTTTAAGCTTTATTTGACTCCTCAAGTCCGTTGTCTTACTCTCCACAAGTGTTCGCCCTTCGTGTTGGAAAACACAAGAAACAACTCACAAGGCAGTTCAAATTCTATACTAAATGTCAAAGTTGCCACTTACATGATTAAGGGTGCGCACCCAAGCCCTTCTGAATTGCAGGATTCTCCATTTTTGTGAAGGTGTCGGGAGGTTGATACGATTGTTTCAACTAGATGTGAATATATCGAACCGAAAAGGAATTGATTATATGATTACTATGTTATGATAAGATTAGGCATTTTGTTAATGAATGAATACCTGAGGAGTAGGAAATCCTTGGACAAAGGTATGAGGTGTTGGAAACATGAAGATATCATCATCCAAAATAAATCTGGCTTTGAGGGCCAGCAATCCCCAAAATCCAGACTTGGCCTCACCCAAGCCTAAATCATCCCCATATGCACCTAACCCCTGCGCCATGATCATCAATATCAAATCAAATAAAAGAGATATATATGTCAACTAAAAGGGAAAGTAGGAAAGAATATAGAAGGAAAGTGAAAACTAATGAAAATTGTATATTGATTTCATTGAATAATACTGAGCCTAATGCTCAGTTATATAACAAGGCAGAGACTTGACACGTCACTACATATTGCTACAGCTGTAATTGTATATCTGGACAACTATACTAGTCATTTTAACATCCACCCCACTGATTTGAAGAAAAACAGAAATAAAAAACAGAGAACAATGTGAATCTAGGTGGTGCACGCATATGCTGCAATTACACTATGAATTACTGAGTCTACTACTTTGAGTTTGTCACGGAAATAGGTGAAAAGAGAGTTTGCCAATGGTTTTGTAAGTACATTAGCAATCTGATCTGCAGCAAGTACATATTTGACTTGAACAATACCATTAGTGACTTTTTTTCCTCTAATGAAGTGCAAACCCAATTCAACATGCTTGGTTTTGGCTCTCAGAAGGGGATTGGCTGCAAGAGAGACTGTGCTGGAGTTGTCACACCAAATAGTGGGAGTTCCAGTGAGCAAGATTGACATTTCCTTTAAAAGAGCAACCAGCCAAAGCACTTCCTGAACGGCATCAGCTACACTATGATATTCTGCTTCAGTGGAATGACGAAAGGCTACTTGTTGTTTTTTTTGAAGACCAAGCAATGGGATTGGAGCCTAAGTAAGCACAGAAGCCACTCACGGATCTCCTATTATCAGGGTCATTGCCAAGATTAGCATCAAAGAAAACACAAAGAGTAAACTAATAACATGGGCGAATATTGAGACTATAATGACTAGTGCGATTGAGATATCCCAAAAGGCGCTGAACACACTCCCAATGTTGGTGCAGTGGTTGGTGCATAAACCTGCTCAGAGTGCTGACTTTAAACTGAATGTTGGGCGGGTAATCCAGACATATTGAAGGGAACCTACAATGTTGCGATAAATGGAGGGATCATCCATTGGTTGACCTCCCTTTTTTTGTGACAGGACCAGTTTTGAGTCCTTAGGAGTAGAGCAAGTTTTGGCAGTAAGCAGATCAGTCTTTTTAAATAGCTCATGAATATATTTACGTTGAGATAGCAATAAACTAGTAGGTGTGCGAGTGAACTTAACACCCAAAAAATATGAGACATCACCCATGTCTTTGCGTGAAAACATAGCACTCATAGACTGAATAAGAGACTAAACCTCATCATTACCTGTGATGAGCAAATCATCAACATAGATGACTAAGTAAGTCACAGTAGAATTTATACGATGAATAAACAGACAAGGGTCTGCTTTAGATTGATGAAATTGAAGAGTACTCAGACTATGACACAGGGTTGGAACCAAGCTCGAGGAGCCTGTTTCAAGCCATAAATGGCTTTCTTGAGCCTACAAACCAGTGGAGAGCCACAGGAAGAGTACTAAATAAAGTCAGGAGGCTGATCCATGTATACCTCCTCCTGAATATTGCCATTGAGGAAGACATTGTTGAAGTCAACTTGATGGAGTGGCCCTACATGAGTAACACCCAAAGTAAGTAAGATACACATAATAGGAGGCTTGACCACAGGGCTAAATGTGTCAGTGTGGTCAGCCTCGATCTCTTGAGAGTACCCTTTTGCAACCAAATGAACAGACCCACTGGTATTTTTTTTTTTTAAACAGCCACTTGCACCCAATGGTTTGACGGTTAACTAGTAGGGGAACTAACTCCCAAGTGCCAAACTTAAGCAAAGCGTTATATTCATCCTTGGCTGCATGAGCCCAATTAGGATCAACTAAGGCATCAGTTATGATGGTAGGGGTATAGTCTGGAGTGGTGGTAAGAAAGGCAAAGGATTTAGGCTTAGAAATGCCATGCTTAGCTCGGGTGAGCATAGGGTGAGTGTTAGTGGGAGCAACAAAGGAAGAGGAAGCACAGAGTAAGGAACAGGGGAAGAGAGAGATGAGGGAGATATGGGAGGCAACATGGTAAGAGTGGGGCTGAAAGGGGGAAGGTTGAGGGCAGGAGTGGTACCTGGTAAGCTAAGAGAGGAGCGGTGAGGGAAGTGATGCTTATCAAAGAGGACATGGTGGGATACATAGGCACGACCAGTATGTACTTCAAGGCATTTATAGCCACGATGATTAGAACTATACCCAAAAAAGATGCATGGTGTGGATCTGTATTGCAGCTTATGACGATTGTAATCCCTTAAGTAAGGGTAACATAAGCACCCAAAAACTCAAAGAATGGAGTAATCTGGTTTTGTTCCATGCAACTTTTCATAAGGAATAGCACCAACAAGAGCTTGTGTGGGTAGCCTGTTGAAAAGAAACACAACAACAGCAAAGGCATCGGACCAGAAACTCTAAGGCAACGAAGCATGAGACATCAATGTAAGACCAGTTTCTACGATTTGTCTATGTTAGTGTTCCACTAGACCATTTTGCCCTGAAGTGTGTGGGCAAGAAACACGATGATTAATGCCATAAGCAGTGAGAAATGGGTTAAAAGCCTGAAATTCTCCTCCTCCATCACTCTGAAATTGTTGGATATTTTTTTGAGAATTGTAATTCAATTGCAGTCTTGAAGAGCTAAAATGTCTGTAAAGCATCTGATTTGTGATTTAAGAAATAAATCCAGACAAAAAGAGTGCAAGCATCAACAAAAGAGATATAGTATGCATAGCCATTAGAGTGAACAGGCGCAGGGCCCCATAAATCTGAAACTACTAATTGTAGTGGTACATCATAGACAATAGTAGAATTAGGAAACGAAAGTTTGTGAATCTTCCCAAGACAACAAGCATTACAAGATGTAAAGGTGGACAAAGCCACAACAGGTATCTGATTTTTCTTTAAGACAGAATGAACAAGATCCATAGCAAGGTGACCAAGACGATAATGCTACATATCATTTGTAACCTTAGTAACAAAAGAAGAAAAGACCTCAGTGGTTACACAACTAGGCTAAGAAGCAGGACGAGCGCTAGGATATTAAAGAGGTTGTACTATCAGGATCTTGTACATGCTAGTGATCTCATTGCCATGCATCAAAGTTTGTTGAGTATTCAGGTCCTTGACCACACCATGTGTAGGAAAAAATTCAACAAAATACTGAGTTTTCCTTAGTAAATTTAGATATAGAAACTAAATTTTTGGTCATGCTAGGAACACAAAGGACCTTACGAAGATGCAAATCAGTAGAGAAATCATGAGTGCCAGTGGAAACTATAGAGAGTGGAGCTCCATTACCTACACGGACAAAACCATCTCCCAGATAAGGAGTAGGATTCTGAACAACAGTTGTTGAGTTGGTGATATGTTGAGTAGCATCGGAGCCCAAATTGTTGGAAATTATGCCTTAGGAGCAAGTCATTGTACCTTAAACATTTATGTTATTTAAAGTATTCTCCTTTAGTTATCATTTCATTTGCATGTTTATAGTGATAATTGTATCCCTGAATATATCTTATAGATTATCCTAAATATCCCTAGTCAGTCATCTACGTAGGAGCGAAAATGAAATAAGACTAGTATGACTTTGACGAGGTATAGAGATACGAATCAAAGTCATAGGCACTTGTAAGAGTACAAGGTGCTGAATCGACCCACTATGAGAAAGCTGCATGAATTTAGTCATAAGCTTATCTCATATATAACCGCGTCACAATGTCCTTTGACCTAAGATCATCATGGATTCCTACACGATGAGTCGCTGATCTTTGACCTAGTCAAAAGTCACCTTTGACCGGGTGATGATAAAGGCTTAGATCGGGATCAGTGGTTTTCATGCAGAGGAATGTGAATGGTTAAGATGGAATTTGTCTCTCACATTTGTAGAGAGATAATACTAGGCCCCTCGATGAGTAAGTCTGAGAATGTATGGCCATACTACGAAGGAAAGGAGTTTCCACTATTAGACTACTTGATAATCGAGAAAGTAATGGTCAAGAACAGGAAGTTGACATTATTCATGCCTCATCCTTGACCAAATTATCGCGTGACAAAAGGGATGTGACATGGTTGTATCATAGGTAGCATCGTATCATTGATCCCCATATGAATTGGGTAGTCATAATATCTTGCTAAAGGCCACTTGCGACTTGTGGGCTGGTACAGTATTGACCCGCTGCTAATCTCATGTAGGCCTGCGGGTCGCACACAAGAATAGCCCAACACGAGCAATAGTGTCCAAATTTATTGAATTTTAGAAATGTCTAAGATTTAATGAATACTGTTAATCTAGGGTTTATATATATATATATATATATATATATATATATATATATATATATATATATCATATCATATCATATCATATTATAATTGAATTCAAAAATAATAATGATATTATTTATAGATAATAATATTATTATGTATAGAATTTAATTAATTTGATAAATTAAATAACTATAAAAAAAATTGAGATATTGTATCTCAGATTTAATTTTCGAATAAAGATATAATATATCAGATTTAATTGAATTGAGATATGGTATCTCAGATTTAATTAAATAGAAAGATATCATATTTCAGATTTAATTCATGAAGATCAATTAAATCTGTAGGCTCATGATTTGAATTAAATAAATATATTTGATTAAATCTGTTTGACAAATTTTAATTAATGTATTGATTTAATTAGATTTGAATTCAAGATTAATTAGATTAATTTTGAATATTTTAATACAGCTCATTAGGGTTTTAGAAACCCTATAAATAGATATTGATCTAGTCGTATTGAACACACGGATGAATTAGAGAAGCCGCAAAAAACTCTAGAGAGAAAAAGAGAGACGCAAGGTTTGAAGGCGCTAGCACACTACCGCCTGTGTTCCAGTGCTATTCATGTGGATACTAGTAGAGGGAAGAGATTTCTGCTCCTGTTTGATCGAACGAGATGGCACCATGTTCAAGACATACGATGGTGGAGATGCACGGAGCAGAAGATGGGCACCAGACCGAATTGAACGGAACACTCAACCCCACGCGTAAGTATGGTTTTTCTAACGAACCTTGATTTAAACGCCGTTGATAGATCCTCCGATGGGATTCGTAAAAATTTTATAGTTCCGCTGCATGTACGGATCCCAACACAAATACCATCTAGAGTCAGAGACAACAACAGGAGTGGCCACCATGAATGCTTGAGCAGAGTCAGATAAATGGCTAGGAGCAGAAGTACTGGAAGGCTGAGCACCATGTTGAGAAGACATGCGCATGGAAGAACTTCCAGTAGAGCCAATACCTTCAGTAGTAGTGTTATAACATACCATAGAAGGATTAGAATGAGGAACACTAAGAGGTACTGCAGAATAAGCAGATGACAAAGCATATGGTGATCTACCATAAGGGATGGGCATAGCAAAGGTACCAAAGGATAGTAGAGGAGGGTGCAAGGCACCATGCATATTAGCATAATACGTACTATAAGCAAGATAGGAACCAATAGGCAAAATAGAAGAATAGGAGCCAGCAAGCACAGGAACAGGTAGATTACCACTGGAGGCACTGTAGGAGGCAGTGTAGGCATTGTGCATCATCGGATTGGTGACATTGGATGAAGAGGGCTCATACTGATACAAGCAATGTTTAGCAACATGACCAACCTTATGACAAATTTAACATGGAGTACAGCTATTATTTGGAAAATAAGATGAGCGACCACGTCCACGACCATGACCAAAATTAATCTGACCACCATGACCAAAAAATGAAGGACTGAAGGGAGCTTGGACCGAAAATGCATAATCAGAGTCCTCAGGATAGTCCAAATCAGAGGTAGAGACGACATTGGCATGAGCAAGAGTCTGACTAAGGAAAGCCTATTGACGAGCCTCCAAATCCAAGAGGATGGTAGTAAAAGTAGTCAAATCATAGCAAACACCATTGCTTAATCCAGCATTGATAACAGCAGTTATTGGCTCAAATTCAACAGTTAAGCCATTCAAGAGATGAGAAATTTGATTAGAATCACTAACAAATTCACCTAAAATGGCTAAATAATCACAGATCGACTTCATTTTGGCTAGATAATCACGCATTGAAAGCTCACCTTTCCGTTGAGAAGTCAATAAATTAAGATAATAAAGAATTTTAAAATAAGACTTGTTAGAGAACAGGCGACATAATTTCTTCCAAATCTGAGCTGAGGTTTCAGCTCTAATGAGTTCGGGAAGAATGTTCAGGGAAACTGTTGCTAGAAGGCACAATACTAATGCAAAATCGTTAACATCAAAGACATCAAAGGCGGGGTTTGGCACCGTCTTACCATTAGAATTACAGATCTAACGCGGAGGAGCATCACCATCGAGGTACGACTACATCCGGTGTTGTTTGACTATGAAGAACACTTGTTGTTTCCAAGAGAGAAAATTGTTATCATCCAACCGAACAGTGATCTTCTTGTTGGAGAAACCAAGAGAAGAGGACACTGGGAAGGAGACATTGGTACTTGAAGGTGTGGACGAAGCCATTGATGAAACTCAGTTATGGAGTCGTTACTGGTTCTGATACCATGTCAACTAAAAGGGAAAGTAGGAAAGAATATAAAAGGAAAGTGAAAAGTAATGAAAATTGTATATTAATTTCATTGAATAATACCAAGCCTAATACTCAATTATATAACAAAGTAGAGACTTGTCACGTCACTACATATTGCTACAGATGTAATCCTATATCTGGACAACTGTACTTGTAATATCTCAAATTTTAGAATTTGGAAATAAGTAATATTTTATGAGACAATATTTTGAAGATATGGAAATTTTATTGGAGGATTACAAGTGCGAATGTGCATAGAAAATTTGTCAAGGTGGAATTCTCTATTTTTGTTGCTCATGTCGTTACCTACTTAGCTAACAAGGAGGAAACTTTAAAATGCTCATATGAACATTTTAATTGGTAAACAATGTAGGCTACGGAATATTTGCATGATAACATGAAGCTAAAGAAAATTGAATCACATGTTGAAGAAAAAGAAAAAGGAAGGAAGGAAAAAAAAAGGAGAAAAGAAGGGGGTGGTGCCCACCCGTTTGAAAAGTTCCCGCCCGGGGGGGGGGGGGGGGGTGCCACCCTTTTTTTAAAAATGGGGGTGCGGTGCCAAATTGCGCCCCCCCCCCCCCCCCAATTTAGGTGCCGTTGCACCTAATCATTTCGGTGGGAGGGATTATAAATACCTCCACTAGTCACACACACCATACATACACCGCACACACAAACACTTACACTCATAGACATGGTTCAACAGGAGAGCATGAGAGAAAGAAAAGAGAGAGAAGGAGAGTAAGGTGGTAATTACTTGGGAGTCTTATAAGTAGCTTTTTGGTGATTATTTGAGAGCTAAAGAGTAACAGGTAACTTTAAATATTCTTCCATATATTTGTGAATCGTATATGATTGTAAATTATATTATTTTTATAGACTGAATTATGTGTATATGTATTATAATATTATTTTATAAAAGCTGAATATTACAGTTTTGTACCCACGGAAATTATAGTTTTGTACCCATAAAATTACACTTTCGTACTCAAGAAAATTACAGTTTTGTACCTAGAAAATTACATTTTTGTGCCCATGAAAATTATAGTTTTTGCCCAACAAAAATTATGGTTTTGCCCCCGAATTTCAGAAGTGACATTTTAGTCCCGAATTTTAAAAATCACAGTTTAGTCCTTCGAATTTCAAAAACAACAAATTGGACCGATTAGTTTTATGAGATGTTTGGTTTACCTTGTAATGATATTTTATATAAATAGAAGCTTGATTTAATATACTTTATTTTATTTATATAATTATCATGGCAACAGTATGTGTGATAGGTTGGAGTAAGGAGGAACTTGAATGATAAGATTTGTTTATACCACCACTCGGTGCACAGTGGAAGGTACTTTTCAGGGCTCCATCTTCCATGTTTTCCTCTGGTCGGGATTGCATTGGAGTTGTGGAACATGTGACACCTCCTTAGTTGTTATTTTTAAGGAGGGGAGCCATAGTCCAAACTTAAGCTCTATACATTTAGCCAGGTGTATCTTAAGTTTTGGTGAGCTTGGAACCATCCAGTCAAATGAATGAGTTTCTATTGGACTATGTGTTAGCTTATGGCTCCAATCAGCGGTACAAGGGAGGACGATGATATAAGAGAGATTGCATATTGCATTGTATATTTGTATAGTTCACAATTTGGCATAATAATATTACTTTTGCAAATAATAATAATAATAATAATAATAATTTTGTATGAGAAATTAAGGTATATATACAAATATATTTGAAATCAACCCCTACTTTTTGTCATATGTAATTTGCTTGTGTACGGTAGAAACTTTCAGTAGTTACTGAGACGATGAATCTCATCCCATATTAATATTTTTCAGGTGAATATCCTCATAGAGACCAAGGAAAGGCACATATAGAATGAGCATTGAAAGCTCTTTTGTACTCCTATAGTTTATGTTATGTTATTTTATTTACCATGAACCTAAGACGACTTCTTTTTATTAAACTCTGAAACATTTTCGGAAAGTTATATTAATTATGTATTATGATATCTATTTTAAATGATAATATAATTTAATGATTTGGATATTGATTATCTCTATTGAAGATATTTCAAATATTTTAGCTAAGTTTTCGGATATTGTATTTGAGGTGTTAAGTACTAGCCATGTTTACAATATATACTTGTTTTGTGACACCTTAAAGGAAAAAGCAGAGTTGGGGCGGGTGGTGGAGGCTCGGATGGCCTGAGCGGCTGGGGAGAAGGAATAGCAACTTCTGACGGGGTTAGGATCCTGAGGGTGAGGGTGACCAACATCTTCTTGGAAGGTGCAAGATATTGACACCCCCTGTTTTCTCCGGTACGCCATTCTTGCTCCTCAGCTCGCCACCAATACCACCAGCCGTGACGATAACGATGACGACACGATACAATAATAGATCAATCAATCTCTCTCTCATTTTAATTTACTCCCCTTTGTCTTCAATAATGAAATGAGACAAAGACAAGCACAGGAGTGGGCGTGACAATGAAACAGATGGCGCCTCTGCATGCTTATCCTTCAATGTCGGGTTCGTGTTTTCTGAAAGGAAAGATGTAATAGACTTGTACAAAGCATTTGGCAAAAAACGAGGACATAATAAGCGCACCTGTAAAGAAAATAATACGCATTGATTATAGTTTTTTTTTTGTGGATTATAATACATTTTAAATCAAAGGGTGTATTATAATGCCGTTCCATTTTTTTTGTTCTACTTATTTATAGATTTTTTGTTATGGTTAATACAGTTGTGGTCAGAAAATATAATATCAATGTTAGAGATTACAGTTTTTTGGGGATATGTCCTTTCAAGTGGTTCTTATCATTTTCTGATGTTTTGAATTACTGTAATGAAGATTTGTTAGTGCCAAGAAACTTGTGACTGGAGATTCTGTGCTTTTTATATGGAATAATTTTTTTTTTTTAAAGAATACAATTATTGAAAGAAAATAATCAATTTTATTGATATGACAATTGCTATGTTACAGGCATGGAATGATTACAACGAAATAGGTACATTGAACTAAAGGAAAATGACAAGTGATTCTTGTAACCAAAAGCTGAATTTCCAAACTTAATAGTACTATCATTCTTCAAAGAGTACGTTCAGCACCTATACACGGGACAGTTCCAAGCCTTGTAGAAGGAGGCACGTGTGCACTGTTGAATTGTCAGATGTAGCCTGCATAATAATATAACCACAGTATCAAGCAAACAGGAGTTGTTCTGAACTTGACATATGACAGCAAAATATAGGCAAGCAAGAAAGAACCATAGCCACCAATTATTGCACCTGAAAAATTTATTCATATCAAATGCCATCACATTTGTATGTGCAAATACAGCTCTTTCTTTTCTATCTAGAATCTATGATTTCTAACACTCACCCAGATTCTTAGCAGAAACACCACCTTCAAAGTCCTTTTGAAAATGGCCAAGAACATGCTCAATCCTCTCCTCCTTCAAGAAATGAAAGCAAGTCATAGTAATTAAATCCAAAACAGCAATAATTAATAATTAACAATAATCACGACAGACCACTAAGGCTGACCTGAAGAAGATTAACAATAGGAATTTGGGAAATTAACTTCATCCTTGTACTTTCAATGGTAGTAGGAACTAGACTTCTCAGAAGCCAAAATATTAAAGCATAGCATCAGCAATATCAAAAGAATATAGATGATAGAGTTGCATTTAAAATGCTTTCTCAAATAGAAATAGGCAGAACATAAGATTGTTTCTTGGTCATGATAATATGCATAAAGTGTGGCAATTACAGTTGCTAAGAAACAAATCAACGAAGTTATTCACAAATGAGGCAGCACGAAAAGCATCTACAGAATCAATTTGTCAGCTAAAAGCTTTGATAGGCAGATGTTAAAGGATCGAAACATTAAGTGTTCTAGATGAAACAATGTGTTTCTGAACTTATTTTCCATTTCAGGTATAGAAATCATAAGTTGCCTTCAAAGGGACAAAAGTTATGCATATGTTCCTTTAAACCTAATAAAAGAGTTGTTGTCAATCAGATTCAGCGATAACTTTGAGGGCGTGTAACTAAAGAAAACATGATAATCATAGAAGCAATAATGGAAGTTAGAATCGCTGTCCATTGGCTTGCTAGACTACACGAGTTATCAATAAAAGTGGCAATCAGCTTCTTTTCACCTTGAATTGAATTTGCTTTGACAAGCTAAGCACAATCTTCCAGCACACCTTCGCTTATATCATCAATAGTCTGACCTTCATGCAGTCTAAGATAGACATGGGCAGAAGACATTTTATCCACATGGAACCTACAAGGTACAGACATCATCGTTATGACTTAAATATTTCTTCTTCTTTTTTTATAGTTTAATTAGATGGAAACAATTGGCTCATTCAAGAAAACATAATAGTGTTACAAGTTCCAAATAATGGTACTGAAATCAACTGAAATTTATCTTCAAATGATCAAATCCCTTCACTTGGGTAAATAGAGAAGAAAAATTAAAAACAAAATAGAGCAGCAGGCACATAATATACAAACGACTGATCAGCATACCGGAAAACAAATAAAAAAAGCTATACTTTTTCCGTGTAGTGAATTTCTAGAGAAACTGGCCAGAAAATCAGAAAATTGAGCAGTAACTCCGGCAACAACAATTGCCAAGTAGCAAGCATCAATTGATTTTTTTTTTCCTCAAAAAAGAAACTGCAATCATATAATGTAAAACAGGTGCATGTAGAGTTTTTAAACAAAATTGTCTGGATCCCAATAAAACACGAAGGTAGGGACGGATTACCAGATGTCTTCGATGAAACCGTATTTGATAAGCTCCTCGTTCTCGTGTTTGTCAAGACCCATGAAGATCGTGTAATCACCAGCTTCTTGTCGTGCTTTGAAGTAGAACACCGTGGTATTTCTTCGCTTTTTCGCAATCGGACGGGACGAAGGGTGCGTTAGGGTTCTAAGATTGGGGAAATCACACTTCTGTTAACTCAACAAATATTTTATATCTCAAATCCTGACCGTTGGATGAGATGATAATCTAACGGCATTAAGGGAGGTAGGCAGAGGTAGGTAAAATAGGAGTAGGTAGAATAACCTATCCCAATGGGACCAGAGGAGTATTATATTTCAAAAGATGGCAAATATGGGATAGGTTATTCTACCTACTCCTATTTTGCCTACCTCTACCTACCCCTCTCAAAACCGTTAGATTATGAGATCATCTAACGGTAGAGATTTGAGGGATAAAATAAACCTTTTACCTCTTCTCTCCCACCCTCTTTCTCTCTCTACAGCCTCCGCTATGACACCCCAGAATCAGATCCCTCTTCTTTGATCGCCGGAGACAAGGCTAAATTAGGGATCGAATCTCACTAAAGCGTTTCTTGTTTGGGTTTAATTCCAATAAATTGACTACGCTGACACTAAACTAATTACTTGGAGACGCCCAAAACAAGAAAAGGAACCAAATCCAAGCTTAGAGAAGATCAAAATCACCATGAACGTGATGATTAATTGATTATACAAATAGCGAAGCAGAAAACAAAAAATAAACCACCTCGAAATTCTGATGCAAAGGCTGATGGCAATGATGACAGTTGTAATGTTTTTTTTTTTTTTTGTGATTAGAAGAATTAAAAGCAAAGAAAAAGGGAAAGAAAGAGAGAGAAAGAGTTCCATATAGATCATTCCAATCTCTAGACGTCTTCTGGTGCAGAAATCTTCCACTTTGCGAGGACTAATTGTTTTTAAATTCCATTTTTTAAATGCCGAGTGTTTTTGGGTCACGACAGGTCTCCGTTAAAATATTTCTATGTCAAAATCAAACGACAATTGTAAAATCATCTCCGCCCGTGTTTGTTGCGTCGCTCTCTGATGTCCCTGTGATCCTTCTTCCTGTTTGTAGGAAATTCACCTTCACCAGATCATTGCACAACATCATTGCGGAAAGAAAGAAGAGAATCAAGGGTTCTAACCCGGAGACGAAGGAGAGGAAGCGGTAAAAATGTTTATTTTATCCCTCAAATCTCTACCGTTAGATGATCTCATAATCTAACGGTTTTGAGAGGGGTAGGCAAAAGTAGACAAAATAAGAGTAGGCATAATAACCTATCCCAAAAATTAATAGGTAGAGAATCTAAAATAAAGATAATCTCTCAACTAACATTTTTTTTTAAAATGATTTTTTCATATAGAAAAAATAATTAAGAAATTAAAAAAAAATAAGATCTGGGCCGTCCAGATTTAGATCTGGACGGCTAGGAGCTCGTCCGTACGAACGAGCTTCCCCAGCTCGTCCCAACGACGAGCTGGGAAATCGGGTCCGTTTATTCAACTTTCCCCTTTTTTTCCCAGGGTGAATTAAGTTTCAACAAATCTATTGGCTACTTTAACGTTGTCTTTGGTCAATTTGAAGCCAGAAAATTATTTGAACCTAAAATGGAGATTAGACTAGAATAATATTAAGTTGCGGTATTAGGCCGCCAACTTTTATTTTTCATTATCGAAATATTTTATAGGAGTAAATAAGGAGTATGTTGGATTTTATACTTTTTATGATTTTATTATCTTATTTTTATTTAAAATTTTAAGTTGACTTTTATCATCATAGTCTTCATCCTTCATCTTGACTCTTAATGTAAAATGTATTATATACCTGAAAGTAATAAATAAAATAAGAATGCTATCATATTTTTCATAGTTAAACACAAGATATTAGAATATTTAGAATAATACTATATTTTTTTGAATTGGCTAGCGTATTGATATTGCTTGCAGGCACGGTTCAAAGTTCAAACCCATGATTGCCATCAAAGGGTGGCTTGCGTTCCACTGCACTAACTAGCTAGGTGCTGCCTAGAAGTATCCCATATTGAACCACATGCTTAAGGAAAGGAGAGGAATCATTGCATTGACAAATCAATTATGAAGACTGCAGATTGTGACTGTAATAAACAGTGCTTATATGAGTTATATCAGTTTGACAGTTCCATGCAGGTCAATCCTCCGCGAAGCATGCTTGAACAGGGCAGTGCTTCTTACCCCCTTTTGAATAGTGCTCAGAGGAGTTCATCTGATCAAGTCTAGCCTTCAAGTATGGTAGATTGAAGACGAAATTAGAAGCCAGTGGCATAGTTTGGCTTGACTGTAAGATTTTCCCAACCTCGAATGAGCATCCTACATATTCCTGATCAATCTGGATTTTATCTTGCATGAAACTTGAAGTTGAAACGTCTTTACTTTGTGAGGGGCAAGATTCTGATTGAAATTCGCATTTGTTTCTAAACATCGCCGTCTGAAAATGCTCTAAAATTGATGATTCTGACACCTGTCCTTGGATACTTGACTTGGATTTGTCTGATAATATTGTCGTAGGCTCGCTTCCCATTCGTTTAGACCCATCGGCTAAACAATCTAATTTATCAGCAGAAGCCCTTGAGTGATCTAAAGCAGACCAATAACTCTGGTCACATTCAAAGGGCATGCTCTGACTTCCCTGAATATTATCTTTCAAGGGACTATGGACTACTTTTCCTTGGCCAGCAGTTGGTGTCCTTTCCACTTGATCATGATAAATATCATCGTTGACATAAACTACTTTATCTCCACTAGCAATCTCCAAATTAATATTGTCAGTGGCCCTCCTTATCTCATCAGGGTCAGTGTATGTATTTAACGTATTAGGTCTCAATGGGGCCAAATTAGATCTTGTATGAATTTCGTAACCAACTAATTTTCTCCTCACTATATTTTTTACTTCTTGTCCTAAATCATTGACAAACAACATCAAGCTTTCTCTGTACCCAATGCCTTGCTGATTAACCTATAAAAGGGAAAAAGAGGAGGGAAAAAATAATTATGGCAGGTTTATGATACACTACTACTGGGAGATAGGGGCGAGAGAATCTCACTTGCTCGAAGAGTTTCAAATTTCCATAAATCGTTTGAAAAATTGATTCATCCTCACCGGGGGACATGTAAGGTCTATATGTACACCGCCTATCAACTTCAAAAGATTTACATCTCCCGCTTTTTCTAGCACCTGAAAAATATGCATCAATGATATAAAAATCCGATTAAATATTTTGACCTTTTTGGTCATCACATAGTGACCGATTAGAAAAAATGCTGGATTCCAGGTCGTCCAAAGGTTATTAAAAACAAAAAGTGATCAACTAGAAAGTGGCCTTTAGAGTAGACACAATAAAATATAACAGTCTTTCTAATTATCTCTACTTACCGGTTGGATTCTCATCAAGAATTCTAGCATCGACATGTCTAGCAATGTCAGACCGCCCATGATTTGCCTTGAGGCTTTTCCTGTATGGTGGAACATTGGAAGAACCTGCCATGTAATTTAAGGACACACTGATGGATGATTCACTCAATTTTACATTTGCTGAATCTTTGAAATCTTGTTGATTTCTCCTACCATCCCTTTGTATTGTCTCTGAGAATTCTCTTTCAAAATTCTCAGGTTTGGCTTTTAAAACATTGAAAACCTTCTTAGCTAGCTCATTCATAGTTCGCGCCTGTAAAATGAAAGGGCTAATGAATCATTCCCTTTATCATAGCAAGAGACTTGACACAAAAAATTCACCACAATCATATGCCATACCTGCTTGAAATACATCGTCCTAGAAGAATTAAAATGCATTGCATTGTTGAATATTAAAAAAACATCATGCTGCATAATGGTTCAAAAGCCATGTGTTAGACATAACAAACATGAAAGCATTAATGAACTGGGTGTTTGCAACAATTTATGCAATCCATACTTGTTACTAATTAAATGTGGACAAATCATATAAGCATCAAGAGTAAAACTAGAAGTAGGAAACCTCAAATTGTTCTAGACTCTTGTACATTTCTTCATGTAGTTTAGCCCTCATGGTCCCAAAATCCATAGGCTCTTCTATGATTTCATAATAATCCTCAACCTGGGACCATCAAAGTAAACATAAAGCAAAACCTATGATGTTTGTCATAGTGGTGAGGGGACTTGTTATTATGCTGGAGATCTTAGGTTTAAACGCCTATGATGCCACAAGCCAGAAAAAGGCAGGAAGGGAAAGCAGTGATAGATTATGATAATTATGATCCCACACCTCTTTAGGATCCACTGGTTCAGCAAATATTTCGTAAGTGTCTCTCCTGCATGATATAAAATATCATTAAGTACCGGGTTTGCATCATTATATACAAAACACAGTACACAATTCGACATTGAAATACACCTCTGTAAAATATTAAGTATACGTTCAAGTACGTGTTTCTCAGGCATGAAAATTGCAGATGTTAACTCCGGTGGTTGATCTGATACAAATAGTAAATGCATTAAAGGTCAATCTAAAAACCATTTATTATAATTACAATTAAGAGGCTGAGGAATATTGGTATAAATTTCTTCATTTCCACAGCCACCTCAAATTTAGGGTACAAATGCGAGTATAAAACATCATAGCTTGATATATAATGGCAAAATAAGTAGGTTTTAGAGAAGGCAAAATCCTTACCGTTTTTCCTTTTAATATCTTCATCACATTGTTTCTTCTGCTGCAAATGGTTTGAATAGGTGGTAAAAACATCCTAACCAAAGATGACAACAATGGCATGAACAAACCAAACAACTCATAATGCAAAGGTTCCCCGATCAAACTTGTCGAGAACTAGGCCACTTCTTTGGGCAAGTATTGTCAAGGGCAAAGTGTAGTCCAAAGAATAGTTAATTCGAATTAGCCTAATGAATCAACATTCTCAAGTCGTAAACTAGTTAGGTATCCCAAGAAACACAAATAATACAGTAGTTAATATAGTCGTATCCTTTATTTACTTGTCCCAACTACCGTCTCATAGGATACACACCCATCCAAATGTAGGAAAAGATTAAAAGTTAGTACATAAATAAAAACAAAAGGAGGTCAGACTCTAAAATGGGGCAAAATGCAGAGGAACATCCATAGGCTTCTCAGTCATCCAAAAAGAAGGTAAAAAGCAAAAACCTGCTTGGCTGGAGATATAGTCAATTCTTCAACTGGCCTCAGTTTCCTCTTCTTTGTACCCCGAGTCCGAGATGCTGGTCCCAGATCGTTCTCCCAGTGGCGCACCATTTTCTCGGTGCAAGTAGTATTTCCACTTTTGCCAATCGGGTCATCCGATGACCCATGGGTCTGCATACCTTCCATTGTAGATATTCTCAGGCTCCTCCTCCGCGCCTCTTTCAATGTCGCTCTTTGTGATTTTCTAACATATAACAACAAACACTACAATTTATCCCACAAAATGGATAATGACCTACATCAGCACTTAACCCACCTAGCCATTGATGCAAAGACGAAACCACCAATTTCTAGCTATGTCATAGATGAAGATCTCAAGGCTTTATAAAATTGAGGGGAATTCTCAGTATAATAACTAACATTAATGGAGTTTACTTGTTTCGGCTTGGAAATATGATGCTTACCTCATTTGAGAGATATGAAAGAGCCGAAGCGGGCATTAACATTACTACCTCAAATGGCGTTTAACATGCCTCCCATTTTTAGTGATTAAGAGCCATAAATTGTAGCACCAAAGGAAAGAAGAAATTATGAAGATGCGGGGGAATTGCTATGAAAATGATATTGTAGTGATGTGATGGCATGAAAAATTGTTTCAAGGTTGGACATCGTTAATGTCAGCAATATGTTTAGAGAAAGATGAAAATCAACAGGGCTAAATCATGAAAGAAACGGACAAATTTTCTTTTGTCCAACCTCCAACCCTTCTCACTTGCAAGACAGAATTTTTCATTTCAAATTATACAGTCATTTTTTTTAGCGTGGGATCTTTCCACATTTCTTTTATTAAGTTCTCCCCATAATTTTAAATTGTTTAAATTAAATTGTCGTAATTGTTATGAATATATTATGTGGATGGCCCATTATGGGTATGAAAGCGTCCACTACTGTTATGATGGGGAGTGGGTAGTCACCCACTACATTCATGGTAAAGAGTGGATAGTCACCCACTATATTCATGGTGGTGGGTGAGTAGAAACTACATAAAACCTCCTCACTCTCCAACTACTATAATTAGTCCCCTACCCCCTCACAAATGTACACCGAACAAACTGAATGAGAATCTCTCCATCTTGAATCTCTCTTACTCTTGTTTTCTATCTTTTACTTCTTCTATATCCTTATATTTATAACACGTTATCAGCACAAGAGCTCTAACGAAGGTATGATGATTTCATCTACTTTCTTTAAGGATATACGTTTATTTATCCGAGTTCTTTTCTATTATTTATATTGTTATTATAGTATGGCCAGAAGCCATATGCCCCTTGATTTATTATTATGAAATTATATGACCAGAAGTCATATTTCTTTAATTCTTATTTTAATATTATATGGCCAGAAGCCATACCCTTTGATTTTTTTTTATTATGAAATTATATGACCAGAAGTCATATTTCTTTAATTCTTATTTTAATATTATATGGCCAGAAGTCATACCCTTTGATTTTTTTTTAATTATGAAATTATATGATCCGAAGTCATATAACTTTCATCTTCTTATTGTATGGCTGGAAGCCACAGTATTTAACTTTTATTTATCCTGAAGATAAATGGCCAGAAACCATAAAATTTTGATATTATATAACCAGAAATCATATAGATTTCAACTTATATCTTATGGCTGGAAGCCATAATATTCAACTTTTATCTCGAAGATAAATGACTAAGATTTGATATTATTGTTGCTTGTATATGTTACTTTGATTTCCTTTATGAGTTCTTTTATATTATTAGTATTGTTATGATAGTATGGCTAGAAGCCATCTTATTATATGACCAGAAGTCATATTTTCTTGACTCTTATTTTGATATTATATAGCCAGAAGTCATATAACTTTTATCTTCTATCTTATTGCATGGCCGGAAGCCATAATATTCAACTTTTATTTATCTTAAAGATAAATGGCCTGAAGCCATAAAATTTTAATTTTGTTGCAATACTTTATGAATTATTTTTGTAAATTTCATCTTATTATCATTAGTGTTTCATAATATTTGTTTATTCAAGATAAACGACATATAGATTTTATGTCTCATGTTTATCCTGAAGATAAACTATGAGAAGTTATATAGATTTAATTTCTTATGAAAAAAAAAAACTGGCATGAAGCCAGGAGATACAAAATGGCTAGAAGCCATATTCATTTGATTTCCTATTATATGACCTGAAGTCATATACTTTTTATCATTTATTTTAATGGATGGCTAGAAACAGATATTTAATTTTTATCTATCCTAAATATAAAAGGTCAAAAGCCATATAATTCTAAATTCTCATCATTGGCCCGAAGCAATGAGACTAATTAGCTTAAAGCTATGAGAATTAATTAGCCTGAAGCCATTAAAACTGAATGGTCTGAAGCCATAAATTTTTATTTTCGTAGTTTATGGATTATTTGTTGTCTTTATGAATTTATTATTCATGTTATTATATTGTGTATTATATCTCATAAATTTATTTTTATGATGAAATTTAAATTTGTGTTTCATGAAGCATCAAAATTGTATATTTAGCCTTATAATTAAGACCCTCTTGTTCTTTAGAACAAATTAAAGGAGTTGTATTACTATCAAAAAATGGTTGTTCTTCCAAAATCTCATTATAAATGGGTATATTCAATTTGCTCCTGCAGTAACAAAATTGTGAAAAAGATTTTAAGAAATATGTTGAATTAATTTCTTAATCTTATATGACCAAACAAAACAATGTGTTTTTGTTGCAAATATCTTGAATCCAGGCTCAACTTCATTCCCAGAAGTGAATGAAATAGCAAATGAATCTAATTATGGCCGTAAATATAAGAGTGAACATGTTTACAGTCTTTGGTATGATCAAAATTGTAATCATATTGGTTCAAATTCCCACCTGAAGTGGAGAAAAATTATTGATAAAAACCACAAAAGGGATACCATTGGGCATAATAAATATGTTGTAATTCATCATATTGCAATGGTATCTTACACCTCACTATTTTATGGTTTATAAGATTTTGATATTTTCTATAGGATATTTAAATCGGTTCAAAATGCACTTCATACACTGATTTTACTTTTGTGTACAATGATTTTACTATTTTGCATAGTAATATTGTATAATAATTTACTATTTCGCATAGTAATATTGTATTGTGATTTATTATTTTGCACTGTGATATATACTTATGAGTTAATTGGTGTTCTAAAGAGGTAAGTGCTTGTTCACACCCAGAAATGAAGGGTGGACAAGAGTGCGACATTTGTTTGTTATTAATATTAAGGCTAGGAAGGCTTATGTTTCAAATATTGTATGATACAATAAGATTTTAGTAACCTTGGAAAAGTATTGTTTAGAAGACAATAACTTACAGAGATTTATGTCGTAATAAGTATAGAGGCTAATAGTCTTGAGGACTAATTAGCATATTTTGCCCAACTCTGTAAGAGAGGCTAATTTTTAGACTATATATATGACAACGTAAATTTGATAGAAGACTCCGAAAAAGCTAATATTTTGTTACCTGAAGCTCGTATAAAAGAAACTTATTGAATTTTAAAGATATCTACAAAAATAGATATTATTTAAAAACACATGTTATTATAAACCAGAAGTTTACATATAACAATACAAATGGGAAGTTTGGTGTAAACTAGAAGTTTACAAATAATAATGTAAGATATTGTAATTGTAAACCAGAAGTTTACAAATATAGCAAATCAAATGTTTGCTAATGATGCCAATAAAATATTAAAGAGGCAATGAGCTACAGAGAAATATATCCATATTTATTTGGAAGCCAAGGCCCAAGAAAAATAAATAAGCTCAGAAGGTAACAAGTTGTTTAGTTTTTATTGTTATTGTTATTTAAATTTGTTGTGATCACATATCATAAATCTTTTGCCATGAGAATTTTCTGCTGAAAAAAAATTTTACTATGTGATTCTAAGTTATTTTGATTATGACTATTTTCATATGTGGTGGACTATATATTTTACATATAAGTAAATTGAAGTATATTATTAATGAGATTATCTAGTAATGTAATATTATATGATAGTTTCTGAATAACTAATATATATATATATTTAGCTTAAAAGAGTGTGAAAGTGATTTTAAATACAGATATAAAGAAAGTATATTTGTATGACTCACACTTGAGGGGGAGATTGTTAGAATACAAGTGTGAGCTAATTTTTGAAAAGTTATATACTTCTCACACAAAGTCTAAATAGATCTCCCAAAATGGATGTCAAATTATGATTTAAATCATAATTTTATGGAAATTGAAAAGCTTATGATTGGTTGAGATATATGTTACAGTAAACCAAAAGTTTACTGATTCAAACAAATTCTCTGTTGGCATGACTTGTTTGATCATCTAAGTTACATATATGATAAGATTATGTTTTGACATCCATTGAAGAACCAGAAGATTCTTCATAAATAACCAACATATTATTTATGAATTATGTACTGCTTGTTCTCATTGATCAAGATGAATATCAATATTTCTGGAAATATATCAAACAATATTATATGGACCCAATGAAATAGCATGTAAACCATATAAATTTGAAAGATGCATCTATAAGATAGTTACATGTGAGACTATTAGTTTGCAATATGAAGTTTGCAAGAATGTTTATAACCTGAAGTTTGCAACAATGTTTACAATCTGAAGTTTGCAATAATGTTTGAATAGATTGAAGTGCACTATTTCCAGATTATACGATCCAAGAATCATGTATTAAAGCATCCAGAAATAGCTAGATCAATGCTTATGAGAATAAAATTTCTATGTTGGTTTATTTGATCTTATATATTGCAACATTTATATAAGTCAACAAAATTCTCCTTGTATAATTGGCTTTTGGTCAGGAGCTAGAAACATTCCACCTTAAAAGGTTTGAATGTGTACGACAATGCACATAGATGGATAAATGTTGTGTAAGGACCTCCTTCTTCTTGTTTGTCTCTAAATGAAACAAAATGATGTTTCTAAAGGAAACAAATGGATTTAGAAGACTTATACTGTATGATTAGTCAATTGTTATTTGGCATTGTTTTCTCAACATTAGGGGGATAAAATAAACAGTTGGGTAAATAAATTAGCTAGAATGAATTATTATTGGCTCATTTTGATCCTAGGACAAAACAATATGAACCAAAAGTTTAAAAGATAATTAATTTGTAAAACTGAGCTAATCGAATGCCAGAAACATTTACTGACCCAAAGAAAGTGACAAAGTCACATATCCCAGCTGCTAATGCTCCTATTGATGTCTTTAAAGGACAACCTATTATAAATGAATTTAAAGCACGCCTGAAGCGTGGTAGCCCATCGGTTTTAAAGATAAAAATCCTCGAAAAAGAAAAGGAGCTAAAAACATAGATGATCAAGTAGAGGATAATTAAGAAAAGTTAGTAGCTCCAGAAGAGTCATCTCTTGAAGAGTTATTATCTCTAGTAGAGATTTTTCTAGAAGAGAATGTTGTAGTCCCAGAAGAGACTCAAGTACCTGAAATATGTAAAAATTATGAGATCTCAAGAAATTATGTTATGAATAGAATCTGATGGGATTAAAAAAGAAGTCAACGTTGACGACATCTTTGCTTATAATATAGCATATGATGTAATGAATGAAAATGATGATCATGAGCCACAATCTATTAGCGAGTGCCAGAAGCACAAGTCCCCAAAGGACTTAAGGTGCCAGAAGCATATGTCCCTGAAGGACTTAACGTGCCAGAAGCATAAGTCTTCAAAGGACTTAAGGTGCCACAAGCATATGTCCCCGAAGGACTTAATGTGCCAGAAGCACAAGTCCCTGAAGGACTCAAGATGTCAGAATCATTTAATTCAAGATTCTCGAGAAAATACTCAATTAAGTTAAATAAGCCTCTGTATGACTTGAAGCAATCAGAGTACATTTGATATAATCGTTTCAAGAAATATTGTGAAAAGAAGAGTACAAAAATGATTCAATATGCCTTTGCATTTTTGTGAAAAGATCTAGAATTGAATTTGTTATAATTAATGTTTATTTTGATGATATCAACTGGAACTCTTGAAGAGCAATTAATTGTTCGAAGAACTACTTAGTCCAGAAGTACCGTATTTTAGTGATATTGGAGCAGTGATTTATCTTGCTTATTAGTAAAATAGTTATTTACCAATACGAGGACATTGGAAGTAATGTTGTCATCAGGGGGAGTAATGCTGACGTTGTCAAAAAGGGGGAGTCGATACACGCTGTACTCTTTTTCCCTTATCTAGGTTTTGTCCCACTGGGTTTTCCTGGAAAGGTTTTTAATGAGGCAGCATTGGAAAAGTGTATCAATGGATGATGTACTCTTTTCTTTGGCTAGGTTTTTATCCCACTGGGTTTTTCCTAGTTAAAATTTTTAATGAGGCATATTCATAATGGACATCCAAGGGGGAGTGTTATGAATATATTATGTGGATGACCCATTATGGGCTTGAAGGCCCCCACTACTGTTATGGTGGGGAGTGGGTAGTCACCCACTACATTCATGGTAAAGAATGGTTAGTTACCCACTACATTCATGGTGGTGAGTGAGTAGAACCTACATAAAACTTCCCCGCTCTCCAACTACTATAAATAGTCCCCTACCCCCAAACAAATGTATACGGAGCAAACTGAATGAAAATCTCTCTCTCTTGAATTTCTCTTACTCTTGTTCTCTATCTTTTACTTCTTTTATATCCTTATATTTATAACAGTAATAAAAATTAATTTGTATTTTTTTAAAAATTATTATATTTCAACTATCAAATTTAGGTTACGTTTGTTTCGACTTAAAAATAAGAAAATTATTTTGCATATAGCTACAATCATGAAAAGAAAATATAATTTAATTATCATTTTATTATATTTTTTTGAGTTAAGAAACAATTTTACTCTGGAAGTTTTTTGAGACAATTTTGTTTTGGAAGTTTTTAAAATGGAGCAATTTTTTCCTTATCGGTAACTTTGTTAATTATGATCGTTAGTTAACTAAATATGTGCAAATTTACTATGAAAGTTTTAAATTTATTTTTGAAAAAAGATTAAATACATGACACATCAACTTTCACACCTAAATTTACACCTTAACAAAAATAATGTGGACAATATGTAAACTGACAACTTGACATATTTAGTTAATTAGTGATAAAAATTAACCACGGTCGGGACAAAATTGATCACTTTTTGACACTTTTAGTGCAGATTTGCTCCTTAACCTCATACTTTTTCTTATAAAACATTAAATCTTTATCATTCAAATTTTAATGCTATAAAGGTTGAGATAAACAGTAAGAGAAAAAAAGATTGGTAAGAATATGAGAGGAAAGCCAAGCACTAGCACATGAAAGAAGCCTGGGTTATTTTTGCGATGTCGGCCCCCCTCCATTGTTTTTTGTTTTTTTTTGTTTTTGCTCGAAATTATTGTTTTCTCTTGACCTTCTAAGCTTTTGCCATAATTGTCGCTGTCATCTGTATTTGGGGAAGAGGAAAAATGTTAAGAAAAATGATAAGGAAAGAAATTTGAAATTGTAAACTTCAGATTTATAACTATCAATTGATTGATGGAGTAATGAGAGAGACTTGATAAATAATTTATAATTTCTTTTTCGATGAGAAATAATTTATCTGAAATTTTATAATTTCAAGAAGTTTTTTTCCCCTCGATCATTCTCTCCAATATAAATCCGATTTTCATTTTGTATCTTTAAATCTGATAGTGATTGGTGAATTGTGGAAGGAACAAGGAAGGAAAACCGAAAATTTGGTAGAATATCATGAACAGCTAGTCTGTTTTGGAATGTGCAGTGCAGACTTGACGAGACCAAGTCCTCGGGTGAGGATCTGATAGGGCACTTCCCTCATGTCTACATTCTCAGTTTTCTTCATCTAAAGATTTCATCGAATCTCACAGGGGAATTCATCTTGCATGCCGACCCCTCTGTTATGTCCCTAGTTTCGTTGTACTTTCTGGATTTAACTTCCGCGCGGTGGTCGTAAATCTTTCGAGGTCCAAACCTATTTTGGACTCTTGTCGTTTTTGCGAGGTACTTATTCAGCTGGTCGCGTTCATCTTCTTCCAAGGTAACGATCTCAAGATTACGAATCTTCCTTACTAAAAAGTTTCAATTGAACTGAAGACCTGACTTTTGAGCTTTGATTCTTGAGAAATACTTATGCTTTACGTGTCATTGTTCTCATTATCATGTTTTCGTCATCATACTCCTATCTAACCCTTGATGAAATCACTCCATGGTCTCTGTATTTTTCTTTAAAGGTTGTTCTGTTTAATGTTTATATGATATTCCATTCAATTAGATCGATACACTTCACTTTTTCAAATGCCTGTACTATACCTGGGTGCTTTCAATCCCCTCATATTTTTTCATATATTCTATGTTTTGTCTTACCCTTCTAATATAAAGCTCTTCAAGTGTAAAATTTTAGTGAGCTTCTGCATCATTTGTATTTATATTATTTTTCTTTCCGGCAATCAATTTGGTATCAAGAATGTCTTGTTATATATACTTGTAATTGGAGACAAACGACAAATCAGAAGGAGATGAATACTGAACGTGCAAAAGCCCATTCTCCTGTGCTTGTAATGACATTTGGTCTTGAAGCTAAACATCTAATTGCATCTCTGAGAATTCAACTCCCATGCTTGTATGAAGTACTTATATCGTGTGACTTCATGGTGTAGAACTGTAGATTGATCATAGTACTAAGGAGTACGACTCATTGAAACTCGATTTCAATGCCTTATCACTAGCCCAATCTTTTTTTTCTCCACAATTATATCTCGTTGACCATATTTCACTGTCATTAATCATCTATTGCTTGGTTTTTTAGATGTCTGCAAATTCTGAGGGATCTTCATCTGCATTAAATCGGTCTAATTCTCAGGTTTTTGAGGACACTGCCCAGCTAGTTGACCATTCTGCCCGGACTGCAGTATGTGCTCTCTGCCAAAGGGCTCTATCACCTGATATTGAGATAACGAATGATCTTGCACCCATTGGTGTATGTGGTGATTGTAAATTTTTATTACTTGAAGATATTGGGACCCGTTCCCAAAACTCTCAAAGAATGCATAGAGGAAGATCCAGGTACAGCAGTTTTGAATCAATTGAGAATGTTTTACCACATCAGCTCCCCAGCATGGCTAATTCTGTGAGACAAAATCAATCCTTTGCATCTGTGGAGGATGATCAACTTGGTGATGGTGATACCCCCTCTTGGTTGTTGCAGTATGCTAGTACTCACACCACCCCTAGCGAGTCTCGAAGATGGAGGCGGGTTTTCTCTGATACTGATAGTGATGGTTTTGATAATTGGAGTTCTCTTTATGGTGAAAATGAATCAAATGCAAGTATTAGGTGCTACAGGGTCACCAATGGCGAGACTGATTCCTTCTCTTTCAGTGCTTATGGTGGTGACTCTGAGGCATCTATGGATAGATATAGTTTTGTAGGCACAGGAATATTAAATATACCAGATGAGGATGATGAGTTTGATAGTGACACTGATATAGATCCAATGCATGCTGGCCTTAGCCATTGGAATTCTGATGATATGGAAGGGGAAGGTGAGGAAGAGGAAGAGGAGGAAGAGGAAAGAGAATGGGAAGTAGCTGAGGCTGAGGAAGCTGAAGCTACTGCCCGCCGTCAAATATTTTTTACTTCAAGTCCCAATGAGAGAAGTGACCCCATTAATTGGGGTCCACGGTTTCATTTTCCTGAATCTGAGGAAATATTAAGTAGGAGAGTTGGGGATACATGGCAAACTTACACTGATCAAAGCTCCAATTACTTGGAGGAGGCACATTCACCTCCTTATGGTGCAAATTTTGGGGCTAATCTTGATGCTAGACAATTTGAAGATCTGCTTGAGCATCTTGCTGAGAATGACAACTCAAGACGAGGAGCACCTCCTGCAGCAGTGTCTTTTGTACATAGTCTTCCCTGTGTTGTTATAAGCAAAGAACATGAGAAGCATGATGAACTTGTATGTGCCATTTGCAAGGATGTCTTGGCCATAGGCACTGAAGTAAATCAACTTCCCTGCTCTCACCTTTATCATACCTGCTGCATTTTGCCATGGCTGAGTGCACGAAATTCATGCCCCCTTTGTCGTTATGAGCTCCCAACAGATGATAAGGATTATGAGGAAGAAAAGCGCAATATTGACATTAGAAATGAGATCCTTGAAGTGCAGCAGCTAAATTTGATGGATGGCAATTCTTCTGACGGATCTGAAGCAAATGAAGAGGATGGCACTAATCAAGGTGGGGGACAGCATGTTGAGCTTGTGAATATGGTTCCCGTAGATAATCCTTCTGCAGTGAGTGGCAGTAGAGGAAGATGGTTTTTCTTTGCTGCTGCTCCAATTGTTAGCCTAGTGGGTATTGTTATTGTCTTATGGTTAGGCAACCCTCTAATTGAGCGTAGTAGACAACTGGGCTGCCACAACTTACAGGGGCCAAATCAGCATCAGATTCATGTTTCCGCCTCACCCAACCACAGGGAGAATAGAAGCAGAAGGTGGTGGTGTTTTTTCTAGCTATTTATATTTATTGTTTAGTGTAAATGCCTTGATGGTTACTTATGTTTAAATTTGTGACTGATTCTGCATTCTTGTGTTGAGTTCAGTCAGCGGAGGTTAAGCTGGAAACTTACAAAGGTTTTCCTTGCTTAATTATGTCACATGCTTGTCCTCCTGTCAACTTTCTATGTTCTCTAAATTTTGTGAAAAGGTATGATTGTATGAAGTTCAAAATGTTTTGATGGCACGATCCTTCACCTATTTTATTTCTTTCCCTTCTTTCTTTTTATCTGTTCTGCTTGATGAGAAGCTCGTTCCTGAACGCTTCATCACCCAAATTCTTGAGAAGTCTAAATTAAATAACAATGGTCCTTGTTTGCTAGTATTTGTAACATGCTAACGTGCATGTGGTAAAAGAAATAGTCACGAAGCCAATGGGCTTGTAGCCTAATGACTCTCCTTGTAAGTGAGGAGTCGTGGGTTTAATCCACTTTTAACCTCATGTCAATAATATTTGCCCCTTTAATTCAAGAAAAAACAAAAGAAATATAGTCATTGAACCATTCACGAATTTGAATAACTTGATACCATGGGAAGATATACCTAGCTACATGGATTGTATGATATTAATGTGCTTTTGATGGGCTATATCATTCATCAAAAGATTCCGTTTAATAACTTTAAATATTCTTCTGGATCCTTTTCTACATCTCTGCGTAAAAGTTTAAACCTTCTGTTCAACCCTCACCATTTAGGTGAATTGCATGACTTGATACACACATATTTCATCAGACTAGTTATAAATCTTGGACAGTATGGCTTATTTTTCAGACTCCGTGAAGTGAGTAGTGAGCAGGAAAATGTGCTTAGTTGTATGTCTGTATAAGTATCTATTTTTATTTAGTGTTATAAATTTGTTTTGAATATTTTTTTATGCTGGACTAGATTTTACTTGCATACAAAAATTAATATAGAAATTAAATATTAAGTAAATAGTAAGTAAAGCCAATTTGGCTATAAAGAAATGTGTTGCTACTGATTAGATTACATACGCATCTAGCTACTGATTAGGTTGCATGCTACGCATCATAACAACCTAGCTTGACAGTATTAATGGGACTCTACATAACACCATGTAGATACTCATTCATTTTAACATGAAATCAATTAAACAATTATATTACTCAAAATATTTACATGAAGTAGGAAAGAAATTAAAATTATACAAAAATTAATATAAAGTTGAATCGAGCATAAATTACACATTTTCAATATAAATAGAAGAATAAAAGCAAAGTAGTTATTAGAATAAATTGGGCCACTGAATTACTCACCATTTATATTATACACACTCGAATTTAAAGTTTTCATCGTCTTCTTACCAAAAAAAAAAAAAGTTTTCATCGTCATAGTTTTTTGCAACTGCGTTATTTTAACCTAAAAAATGTTTTGAAAATTTTAAATATATTTTAAAAAAGTGATGCTTTTAATTAAACTTAAGCATGTCTTTATAATTTATTTTGAAAACAATAATATAAAAATCTGAATCATTAATTAAGGCAATAACACTGCTTGGACGTCTTCTTCCTTCTCTTTTGTCAGCAACACCTTACGACTTTCTGCGCCCACTTGAATTTTAGTGCCTTGTAACAACCATAATGTATCCATTTTGCTCATAAATTTTCAAATAGGCCTGATACAGCAACTGCCATTTACAGCCTTAAGACGGGGAGCTGGAGAAGGCCAATGTCAAAAGCCAACACACTCTTGTTCAAATACTGCCCCCTTGCCTTTTGTCCAGTACAAGTGTGATTAACTCTATCGTAGGAGCAATCAAAAAATTCTAGGTCACTAAAATATGCAATATAGTAGTGCAACCTAGGTTGATTCTGTTGAAGAGCTAGAAAACCTTGAATCTCAATTGTAAGAACACTAAAGCAAATTAGAAGAATGAATTTGCTTTGCTGTAATCATAATCCTATTATCTACTATTTATGGATTTTCAGAGTTTAAGAATCAAAAAAGTGACAGAAAACAGAGAAGTATGATGCGGAAGAAATCAAATCTCAAATTGGTCCTCCCTAAGAGTTTCACCTAGCCTTCATGGTCTTTATATTTATTAGAGTTAATCAAAAAGAAGAGTTCGATTTTGCTTCCACAGATTTTAAGAATGAAACACACTTAAAACTCCTGGATGAATATCGAAAATACTCATTGCAAATCAATCAATTCAATCACAACATCCGATTTAAACAAATCAAACATCACAACTGAATCTACTCTTAATCAGAGAGCATTAAACACCTAAGTGCATATCAATCCATAATCTTGACCAAAGGGTAAGGAAGAAATAAAAGATCCTCAAGTTCTAAACAGAGTCAAATAAATCTGAATCTAGCTATTTAAAAACGAACCAACTCCCTTGAAGTCCGGTGACTTAGGCTCAGGCTCATCTGAATCCCTTAGGGAAGTGAAGAAGCTTAGGTGCTCATAGTGTTACACAAAGCTTCAGTGAGATGGTGATATGCTTCCGCTATAGCTGCTTCGCTTCAATCTCAGAAGAATCGGAGATGAGGAGAATAGAAGGCGCTCAAAGATGAGTGATTAATAAAGAAAATTGTTCGAATTCTTTGACTCCAAAGAAAAAATCTAGATTAGATGAGTGGTTTATTTTCAATCTGATTTTTGTCAAATAAGATAAAAGTTATATTCTAAAAGTGATTTGTGTTTGGAATGACGATTGTAGAAGTGGTTTTTCCAAATAGAATCTTATTTAGATTATTATTTAAAAAGTTTGTTGAGATGGAAAAGTAACGCATGCATGCACAAATAGTAAATATTGTGATAATTAAAAATAAAAATTTAAATTTGATAAAAAAATGTTAAATTATTATTTTAAAAAATTTGAAAATCTGTGTTTAATTAAATATATTTAATGGACAAAATCGTATATAAATGAGAATGCATACATATGTATATTTAATAAGGGATAGGATATTCTTACTACCATTTTTTGTTACTACCAATCTTATTACCACTTTTCCACCGTTAGATCAGAATTTTAATATGAGAGAGAAATTATAAAGGTAGATGAGATTCTGATCTAACGGTGGAAAAATGGTAGTAAGATTGGTAGTAACAAAAAATGGTAGTAAGAATATCCTATCCCATTTAATAATAGGGTGAAGGAGCAATTTTACACATGAGTTTTGCCTCAGGGAGCGCCCAACACCACGAGCTTTTTTTTAAAGCAAAAATACACATTAACTTTCAAAACTAGAGCAAAAATACACATACCGTTACTTTTTAAGTGGGCCCCACCTTATTAAATAAAAATAAAAAATGCCTTTTTTTCCTTAATTGACCACACTGCCCTCCGAGTTCTTTCCTATCATCAGCCGCCCTCTCGCTCATCATCATCTCAAGGACACACAGTGTTTGATCGCTCTCCCTTGCCGAGGAAAGAAGAACCCAGCAACCGAAGGTGTCCTCTGATCTCTCGTCGGCGACCTCCCGTGAAGGTAATCAAGAGAACCGAGCACCCATCCCCCTCTCTGGTTTTTTCGCTCAAACCTGCTCTAGGGAAGACGATGAACAGTTGCCTCCACAGTGAAGATCCGCCCCTCCAAAGCATCGCTTCCAGAGAATGCTGCCTTTGCTCCCTTCAATCCCGTCAAACCCGGCGTCTTTGTTTCCTTTTTCCCTTTATCTGCAGTCGTAACATTGCGCCTCTGTTTTTTTTCCCTTTGGGTGACTGTTTCTTTGGTGTAATATTCTAGATTTGCTTCTCCTTTTTTGTAAAGGAAAAAAGAAAACTATGTAAATGTCATATTCTTAGGATTTCAACCCACCGACTTTCTGCTTCTCATTTTCTGATTTGATTTTTATGTTGATTATTGGATTTGATTTCTAGATCTGTAATTGGTATTTGAAATGGTGATGAATCTTTCTGGATTTTTTTTTGTCAATTTGTTTAAATCTCTGCTCCTCTATCCTACAATTTTGTCTTGAAGAAATTGCTTGCCTATAATTCATTTGATTCAAACGTTGGCTTTCCCAATTTTTTCCGTTCTGACAATGGCGAATGCACCTACAAAACAAGTTATGCAAGTTCGGGCTTCGAGAATTCGTCATATGCTACTGCTGTTAGTGCTTGATCTTGCAGATCTTGGTCTTTGCTCTACTCAAGCTTCCCGCCAAATTGGCCAAGAGAACCAGAGATATCTCCAAGAGAAAGCTTAATCAAAGGCTAAGATCGAGGAAGATCGATGAGATTGTGACGATTAAGGAGGAAGAGTTCTATGTTAAGTTAGGACAGAGAAGGAGAGTGATTTTGGGGATGATGATGAATTAAGGATGAAGATGATCATTTTGTAAAATATCAAATAATTCAAATGGTAGCTGGTTCATTTCGCAAGTTACGAAATCACTATACTTTGCAAATTTTACATTGACTCTGCCGCAGTTTTGACCGGATGATTCTGGTGATTGTCGTGAATTTAGGAGGGAAGGGGATGAACATTGAGGTTGAGGCAGAGGGTATTTTGGTACTTTCAAATGGTAGTGAACAGAAGTTAGCAACTTTTAACAGGGATGGTAAATTTGCTCCAGTTTTGAAAGTTGATGGGTATTTTTGCTCCAGAAAAAAGCTCGTGGTGCTGGGCGCTCCCTGAGACTAGGGGTGAGAATAGGTTAGGCCCCTATCAGGCGGCCTACAGCCTGATCTATTTAGGGCATGCTCAGGCCTGGCCTGTTTGTCAAAATGGTTAGGCCAAGGTCTATTTAAAGGCCTATATATGTAAATAGGTCAGGCCTATTTTTTTAAGGCCTGACCTGTAAGCCTTCAGGTCTGGCCTATTTACACATTAAATAAATATATTTATATTTGTATCATATAAATAATATAATATTTATATTTTCATTCTCATATTTATATAGATTTTGATAGATTTAAAGTGAGTAAAGCTTTTTTATAGCCTTCAAGGCCTATCAAATGAGGCCTTTTTAAAGGCCTACATTGTAAGTAGGCCTTTAAAAAGGCTTCAGGCCTGACCAGGCCTTGTGAAGGCTCAGGCCTGAGCCTAAAAAAAGCCTACATTTAGGCTCAGGCCTTTTATTGCCATTACAGGCTCAGGCCTATTTAGCCAAAGCCTAACCTGGCCTGGCCTATTTCCATGCCTACCTAAGACAAAGCTTATTGTAAATTGCTCCTTCACCCTTAATAATACATTATTTATTGGATTAGCTATTCTAACAAGTTAGTCATTCTATCATAAACACAATTTATTTGTGTGGAAGTTACAAAAATGTGAAAATACCAAAATGTCCAACAACGGAAAAAATCTTCACACCCTCTGGTTGATGTTAACCACCATCCCCTCCTTCATTTGACCATTGTCACCGCCGGACATGCAACCGGCCAAACATCTTTTAGCAAAAAAGCATAAACAAAATGAGAAAACAAATATCAAAAGAACAAAGAATAACCAAAACCAAATCGGCAATGAATCACACCAAAATCTCCATGAATAGAAATCGAAATCAATGTTTAAAATCAAGGGTTAAGTACCAATTTTGCCCTTGAAGTACGCGCTTAGGAGTAATTTTGCCCCTTAAGTCTTCGAAGTAATAATGTTGCCCCTGAAGTATCAAAACGAAGCAATGTTGCATCTCCCTTAGAAACCCTTTGGTATCAAAACGGAGCAATGTTGCCCCTCCCTTAGAAACCCTTTGGTTGACTGTTAGGGTTTCTAAGGGAGGGGCAACATTGTTACTTCGAAGACTTAAGAGGCAAAATTGCTCCTAGGCTCATACTTCAGGGGCAAAATTGGTACTTATCCCTTCCTAAAATAATTTTTCAAGATCATGAAGTATTTTTTTAGTACCAGCCAGTATCCCAAATCAGTATCCTAAAGTATCTTTTTAGTACTTGTCAATATCCTAAAATATTTTTCCAACGTCCTAAAATAATTTTTCAAGATTATGAAGTATTTTTTCAACACCCTAAAATAATTTTTCAAGATCATGAAGTATTTTTTTAATACCAGTCAGTATCCTGAAATATATTTTTAGTACCTATCAATATCCTGAAATATTTTTTCAACGTTCTAAAATAATTTTTCAAGATCATGAAGTGCCTATCAATATTTTTTCAGTACCTGTTAGTATCCTGATATCTCTTTTTTTGTACCCTTAATATTTAAACAAAAAGGGGGATTAGGTATATTTTGCGTCAAAACAACGCAATATTAAAGAAGGGAACAGCAGTGGATGGGAGGCCGAAGAGGACCTCAGCCGGATCTTTACATAATATATTCTGTATGGACAATATTTCTCTTTCTCACCCTCTTTGGAATTTGTGTCTCATTTCCATTTATTTTAGCTAATAACCCCAAATATCATCTTTGTAAAATAACTAATAACATTTTTTTTTTAAAAAAAAAGGTTAAGTACCAATTTTGCCCCTGAAGTACGCGCTCAGAAGTAATTTTGCCTTGAAGTCTTCGAAGGAGCAATGTTGCCTTTAAAGTATCAAAACAGACCCTTGAAATATCAAAACTCTAACGGAGGGGCAACATTGCTCCTTCGAAGACTTAAGGGACAAAATTGCTCCTGGGCGCGTACTTCAGAAGCAAAATTGATACTTATCCCTAAAATCTTTGGGATAGCGGCGGTAAAAGTGGCTTTTTTCCTGATGTGCTTTTCTTGCTGGACTTTTTTTCTGATGAACTTTTTGTGATGTGATTTGTGTTTGGGATAACAGTGACAAAAATGTTAGTTCTCTAAGTGTTTTGATGATTAACAACAATTGGAAACAATATTGAAAAGGTTTGACAAAGTTTAGAATAATTTAAACTTGTATTTTTCAATCTGTCAAAATCAAACTCGAGCCTGTTAGTGTTGAACTCGAGCCTGGATTTGACAGAGAACACAAACTTGTCCAGTTGATTTCCAAACTCGAGACTGAACCTGAAGTTTAAAATTAAACTTTTGAAAAGATCACATGAACTCGAGCCTACTAAGGTCAAACTCGAGTTCATTCTTTCCAGAGAGTTTTTGAACCTTTGAAAAACATGTTAAACCTTACACTTGCTTTCTTCAAACCTCAGGTTTGAAAGAATCCAAAGAAAGTTTTAAGAGCATGAACTCGAGCCTGTCATGGCAAACTCGAGTTCATCTCTGGCGGGACAAGTTGTTTGAAACTTAAAGATATTTTCAAACTCTGCACTGTTCCATTGAAAGAAAAGCTTTTCGGTTTGAAAAGTTCACCAATGCTCAAACTCGAGACTAACATATTTAAACTCGAGCCTAGTTTTGGCCGAGAGCAAAGAACTGTTTTTAAGCTATTTAAACTCGAGCCTGAGACTTACAAACTCGAGCCTAAAAGTTCCAGAGAGCAAAGAACTTTTGGATATGTTTTTAAACTCGAGAGTGTGTTTTGCAAACCTCAGGTTTGTGCTTTCAAGCTAAAACGAAGTCTGTTCAAAAGTGTCTCGAACTCGAGCCTGACATTAATGAACTCGAGTTCATTTCAACCCGAGAGCATTTTAGTTTTTCAATGATCTGCAAACCTCAGGTTTGTAAAGCAAACCTCAGGTTTACACTTTTTGAACTTGCACAGTTTTGAACACTAAAGCCTCGAACTCGAGCCTGTAAGAACTGAACTCGAGTTCGTGACGCTGGTTCATAATTTTTGAATTTGGGCATTTCAGAAATCAATGTTATTTGATCCTATTTTCTTCCAATATTATTCTCTGATATACCCTGCTATGTTTAACGTGTTTATTAGTGGATTTCAGAGCATTAAAGAATGTTTGGTGAGAGGTTAGAGTATAAAGCAAAAAGCAACTCAGAGCATTTATTGCAAAGCACAAAAGTTACTCCTTCTACCCAAATCCTTCTGCACACGCTTACAAAGCATTTAAGGATGTTAGCTGAAACAAGAAAACTCCTCTCCAACGGATTAATTCGCAGAAAGTCAGCCCTGATGTCTTGACCAACTAGATTAAGGGAAAACAAGAGAGAGAAGACCCCAAAAACCACTTCAGAACACTTGGGCAACTTCTCCAACGGTCTGATTCAAGCTACAACGGTCATTTAATATTCTCTAGCTATAAATAGAGTTCATTAACATCTTCAAAAGGATATAGAACTACTCTGAGCGAATTTCTACTAAGTTCATTTATTGTGTATTAGCTTTCACTTATAGAGTATCATACTTGATACAAGTACTTCAGTGTTCATCATATCTACTCTGTAAGAGAGTTAAATACTTGTAAATCATTTATTGATTGAGATAACTACAAGTCAGGGGACTTGGTAGTTGGGTGTATTGATTACAACTTGTAAGGGGGAGTGTGTTCTAGTGAGAGAACAACTCTTAGTACAGAGTGTGTAATCAATAGTTGAACATAGTGGATTGAAAATCCCAAGTGAGGCTTGGGGACTGGATGTAGGTCAGGAAAGGACCGAACCAGTATAAATTGCATTGTGTTTAGCTTCTTCTCCTTATCCTCTCTGTTGTGCTCTGTTTTGAGTAATCAAAAACAGAACCAGTTACGAAAATTTTAAAGATACCCAATTCACCCCCCCTCTTGGGTATAAAGCTCCTGCTTTCATTTGGTATCAGAGCGAGGTCTTCTCAGAAGAGCTTAACCACTCGAGAAGGATCACTATGGAAGGAATTCTTCCAGATGGAGCTTCAATCAACAGACCTCCCGGTTTCGACGGCGAACACTACTCTTTCTGGAAAGCCAAATTTCGTGTGTTCGTGATGGCAACAGAATATGGTCTATGGAGAGTCTTTGAAACTGGAGACTATGTTCCAGTCAAGGTAGAAGGAGGCATCACTGTGCCCAAGACAGAAGCCGAATTCGATGATAATGATAAGAAGAACATTACTCTCAATAGCAAGGCTATCCTGATGCTTCAGAGTGCTCTTAGTCAAAAGGAGTACTTTCGTATCTGTAACTTATCAACGGCTAAGGAAATGTGGAAGGCGCTAGAAATAGCTTATGAAGGAACCTCTGGAATCAAGGAAAATCGCATCAACATTCTAACCACTGAGTATGACCTGTTGCGGATGAAGCAAGGCGAGAGTATTGGAGAATTTCAGTTGAGATATACTCATCTGACCAATCAGCTAGCAGCCTTAGGAAAGCTTTTCGATCAAGGAGCTCAAGTGAGGAAAATCCTCAATATTCTGACAAAGGACTAGGAAGCCAAGGTTACTGCCATTGAAGAAGCTCGTGGAGAATCAATGACTTCAGTTGCTGCATTATTTGGAAGTCTATCTGAGTATGAGAGCAAACTGAAGTTCAAAAAGGACTTAGAAGATGTCAATGGTGGCAACAATCGCAACAAAGGAGTGGCTCTGAATGTGGAAAAGGATGATGAAGATGAAGATGAGGATGAAGAAATTAGCATGATGGTCCGAAGGTTCAAAAAGTTTTACAAGAAGGATCAAGGCTTCAAGAAGTTTCAGAAGGGAAGCTCAAGTTATGAATCGAAAAAACCCATCATCTGCTATGAATGTGAGAAGCCTGGACACATCAAGGCAGATTGCCCTCAGCTGAAGAAACAAGAGAAAGAACAGAAGAAGTTCAAGAAATTCAAAAAGAAGGCATATATGTCAGCAATATGGGGAGATAGCTCATCGGATGAGGATGAAGCTGACGAAGACGAAAGCGAAAAAGCCAACATATGCCTAGTCGCTGAGGAAGAAGAGCAACACAATGAAAGAAATGAGGTATATGAATCTCTTCCTTCCTATGATGAATTGTTTGCTGAATACAATGTTGTACAAAAGGAGTTTGAAAAACTTGCAGACAAGTATATGTCATTGAAAAGGAAAAATTCCTTTCTTGAGCTGCAAATTGAAAACCTCTCTTCTCCTCAATCTCTGATTTGTGATGAATGCTCTATCCTAGAGAAAAAGAATTCACAACTTACAAAAGCACTTGAGAAATTTACTAAGGGAAGTGAAATGCTCAATGTGATTTTGAAACAACAACGTTTTACAAACGATAAATCGGGCATTGGTTATAGACCAGACTTTGATAAGAAGAAAGGAAAGAAAAAGAATGGACAAAAATCCTATATGAATTATTTTACCAAATCTGTTCATTCCTCAAACCCTTTTGCACATTGTACATATTGCAATAGGAAGGGTCATTCTACTTCATCTTGTTTTCATCGAAAAGAAAGAAAAGCTAAACCTGTAGGAAATTATGTCTGGGTACCAAAAGGAACATATGTTCCCAAGGTACATGCTAACCCCAAAGGACCCAAGAAAAGATGGGTACCTAAAACTTGATCTCTTGTGATATGCAGGTATGTCTTAGAGCATCAAAGCCAAACAAGTGGTACATTGATAGTGGATGCTCAAGACACATGACTGGAGACAAATCAAAGTTTTTATCAATAAAGCCAAAAGATGGAGGTAGAGTCACATTTGGAGGTGATCAATCCGGGAAAATCGCTGGCATTGGTGAGATAGGCAACAATGAAGGCCCACTCATCAAAGACGTCTACCTTGTAGAAGGATTGTGTCACAATCTCCTAAGTGTGAGCCAAAGCACCGATAAGGGTAATTTGGTAATATTTGACTCTGATGAATGCTTTATTGTTAAAAAGGATTTGATCTCTATGAATAATTTGAAAAACAAAGCCTTATTTAGAGCACCTAGAGATGGAAACTGTTATACTTTGAACCTCTCTAGCAATGCTTCTGTTTCTGAAAATTGTTTTGTCAGTAACCTGAATGAGAGTTGGCTATGGCATAAGCGATTAGCTCATGTCAATATGTATCAACTTGACAAGTTATTGAAAAAGGATTTGGTTATTGGCATTCCCAAATTGAATTTCAAAAATGATATGATTTGTGATGCTTGTCAAAAGGGAAAACAGACCAAATCTTCTTTTAAAGCTAAAAATGAGATTTCAACAAACAGACCTCTTCAACTTCTTCACATGGATCTAGTTGGACCAGCTAGAGTGAAAAGTCTTGGTGGAAACTTATACACTTTGGTCATTGTTGATGATTACTCTAGATTTACTTGGACTATATTTTTATCATCAAAAGATGAAACATATGATCAGTTTGTTGTTTTTGCCAAGAAGGTCCAGAACGAGAAAGGTCTTTCAATTTCAGGTATAAGGACCGATCACGGTGGAGAATTTGAAAACAATGCCTTTGCTGAGTTTTGTGATAGTATGGGGATCAACCATAATTTCTCGGCACCAAGAACACCACAACAGAATGGTGTTGTGGAGAGAAAGAATCGAGTACTCACGGAAATGGCCCGGGCAATGCTGAACGAATATAACACTTCACAAGTGTTTTGGGCGGATGCCATGAGTACGGCCTGTTACATCTCCAACAGAGCCTATGTGAGAAAGAAGTTGAACAAGACCCCGTACGAACTCTACAAAGACCGAAAGCCAAACCTCAGTCACCTACATGTCTTCGGATGTAAGTGCTATGTGCACAATAACGGTGAAGACAATCTTGGTAAATTCGATCCTAAAGCTGATTTAGCTATCTTTATTGGTTATTCTAATAGGAGTAAAGCATATAGAGTCTTTAATACTAGAACTAAGATTGTTGAAGAATCTATACATGTTGTATTTTGTGAATCTGAATCTGATAAATCCTTGGATGATGAAGAGGAGACTATTTTCAAAAACAAATTCTTTTCGAAAAATGCTCCTACTCCTTCTGAAAACTCTGAAAATGTTTTTGAGGCTGATCCTGAAAACAATTTAGAAAATCCTGACCAGTCTCAACCTAGAGCTTGGAGATTTATAAGGAATCATCCTTTAGACCAAGTCATAGGTGATGTGAATCAAGGAGTTAGGACCAGAAATAGTACTCTGAATGAAGTTACATTTTCTGCATTTATTTCACATATAGAGCCCTCTAAGATAGAAGAAGCCCTTTCAGACAATGATTGGTTGATTGCTATGCAAGAGGAGCTACATCAATTTGATAGAAATCAAGTTTGGGACTTGGTACCTAGACCCAAAGACCATCCGGTAATTGGGACAAAATGGGTATTCAAGAACTAACGTGATGAGTCAGCCATCATTGTGCGTAACAAGGCTAGATTAGTGGCCAAAGGTTACAATCAAGAAGAAGGAATAGACTATGAAGAGACTTATGCTCCAGTAGCTAGATTGGAAGCAATAAGAGTTCTTCTAGCATTTGCATGCACAAAAGGTTTTAAACTCTATCAAATGGATGTCAAAAGTGCTTTTCTAAATGGTTTCATTCAAGAGGAGGTGTATGTTGAACAACCTCCAGGTTTTGAAAATGATCAATTTCCCGATCATGTTTTTAGACTTAAGAAAGCCTTGTATGGTCTTAAGCAAGCTCCTAGAGCTTGGTATGAAAGATTGAGTCAATTCTTACTCAATCAAGGATTTATCAGAGGCAAAGCTGATACAACACTTTTCATAAAGAAAAACAAATTGAATGAAATTTTAATTGTTCAAATTTATGTTGATGACATCATATTCGGTGCTACTAATGACTCCTTGTGTGAGGAATTTTCCAAGACTATGCAGGGTGAATTTGAAATGTCAATGATGGGTGAGCTCAACTACTTCCTTGGACTGCAAATCAAGCAACGAAAAAATGGGATATTCATATCCCAAACCAAGTATCTAAATGATTTGTTGAAGAAGTTTGGGATGGACAAGTGCAATGGAGCCGACACACCAATGAGCACAACCACTTCCTTGGATGCTGATGAAGAGGGCAAGGATTTCAACATCACCAAGTATAGAGGAATGATTGGATCATTGCTCTATCTAACCGCAAGCCGCCCAGACATCCAATTCAGTGTAGGGATGTGTGCACGATTTCAATCCGCTCCTAAAGAGTCTCACGCTGAACATGTAAAGAGGATATTCAGATATCTCTCAGATACAAAAACTCTTGGACTATGGTTTCCCAAAGGTCAGCCGGAGCACTTGGTAGCATATTCAGATTCGGATCATGCTGGCTACAAGACGGATAGAAAGAGCACAAGTGGTCAATGCGAGTTCTTTGGCAACTCACTTGTGTCTTGGTTCAGCAAGAAACAAACAACTGTGGCCGTGTCATCAACCGAAGCTGAATATGTGGCCGCCTCAAGTTGCTGTGCTCAAGTGCTGTGGTTGAAGCAACAACTTGCTGATTTAGGAGTATACTTGAAGGAGATCCCGATATTGTGCGATAATACAAGCACAATAAGCTTGGCCAAAAATCCCGTGCAACATACAAGAACCAAGCATATTGATGTGAGGCACCACTTCATTCGGGACCATGTCCAGAAGCGAGATGTCAAAGTGATGTTCATTCCAACTCATCTTCAACTTGCTGACATCTTCACCAAGCCTCTAGCCAAGGAACAATTCACTTTCATAAGGAGAGAATTGGGAATGGTAAATCCCAATGAATTGTAAGAAATACTCTCTTAAATCTAATGTTAGATATGTTTTTGATGATTAACCAATACTGACTTAAGCATCGGAGTTTCTAGATAGGTTCTGTGCAGGATGTTTTTGTCTAAAACTTGCTGAAATTGGGGACAAACTCGAGCCTACACTTGGTGAACTCGAGCACAAAAGAGACAGAGAAGAAATGAGAGTTTAAGTCTGGACAAACTGGAGCCTAAGAAAGGTGAAATCGAGCTCGAGAGAGGCAAACAGGAGTTGAAAGGCAAATCGTGAACGAACTCGAGTTCATTAGTGAATGAACCTCAGGTTCATTTCTGACAGAGAACAACGATGGAACTCAGACAAAGTGAACTCGAGCCCATCAATAACGAACTCGAGTTCGAAAATCACAGAGAGCAATCCTGCTGAGAAATCATTCTGAACTCGAGCCCATAAGTGAGAACCTCAGGTTCACGAGGAAGTTCAAGAGTTCACAATACACTCTTGAAGTCCAGGTAAGTGGATTTTTATGACGAACTCGAGCCCACAAGTTGTGAACTCGAGTTCATCGTGTGCCCTATATATACTACAGTTGTGAACTTTCCACTTCACTGCACTCGAACCTCCGGTTTGCCCTAATTCCTCTCATCTTCTTCATCTTCTTCATTCTCTGATCTCTGCGAAAATGACTTCCAAATCCTCAAACCCCAAAGAACCTAACCCTAATCCCTCTCAAACTTCCTCTCAAGCTCAATCTGAGCGTCCTGTTCGAACAAAGTCTCGGTCCACTCGTTTACGGTATGGCATCGACAAAGAAATCAGAGGAGTTCTGAGTGGCAACCCAGCGGTTCCTCCCTCTAGACCAAAGGGAGTAGTGATTGGAGAAGAACGAACAAAGAAGAGGCATGACCCTGAACCGGAAGTACAAGGAAGAGGAAAAGCTCCTCAACCTTCGGTCCCTTTGAGAGAGAAGCAGCCTTTCAAAAAGAAAAAGACTGCTGGCATTCATTCGGTTCCTACCCCCGGTCAAGGCAGTGGCCAACCTCAACCTTCACCTCAATCTCAGGACCAAGGTGGTCCTCAGGTATCTCAGCCCTTGCCTGCTATTTTGGACATTTACAATCATAAGAGGTGTCCCCCTGGTTTCAATGAGAATCCCTGTAGGATGACTCCTGAGGAGGGAACTCTGTTTAGAAAGAAGTTTGACGATAAAAGGAAATTTTGCCCAATTGTCTCTGTCGACATGGCAAAATTAAAAGAAGAGTGTAGCCTGGACTTGAGCCCTTGGTTGAAGCCTTTTGAATCTCTCATCTCCATCAAAAACCCCTACAGTCCTAAACTTGTGAAAGTCTTTTACTTTCACATGCAGTCTGACAATGTCCTAAATTCAGAAGGAGATTTAGTGGAAGAGAGAATTGTGACCAAAGTAAGGGGCCAGAAAATCACCATCACCCCAGCTTACCTCAATTCCCTTCTTCAAATTGCCAATCCACCTAGAACTGAGACTCATCGATATAGCCAACAAACCACATTTAGTTTGCTCAGACCAGATGTGCCTATTCCTGAGGGATTGGAAATCCTCAACTTCACACCTGCCTCTATGCCTCCAAGAAACCGGGCAATTTGGTACATTTACACAAGAAACTTACTGCAGAAAGGAGGCAATTTCACCCATTTTGCCAAGAAGGACTTCAACATATTTGCTTCTATCTTGGACAAGTAGCCTCAGAACGTGGGGAATTGGATTTTTCAGGAGATGGCCAAGTTCGCTTTTCACTCTAGACTGACCTCTCAGATACCCTTCCCAAGCTTGGTCTCAGTCATCCTTCACCACGAGAAGATTTGGTACCTGGCTGAGAATGATCCTCCACAATATCCAATTGAGTTTGGGCGACACATCATGAATCTCATGAGAGTGGATGAGCCCCAAGGATCTGACCAATCTAGAGCTCCTAAGAGATCCCGGCAAGCAAGATCAAGAGCTACACAGTCCAGAGCCGAGGAAGCTCAGAGTGTTCCTCCTCCCTCTGATTTGGATGCTAGAGTTCAAGAGATTGTGGATAAAGCAGTCTCTAACTTGATTGAGGGGATTGAAGTAGCAGTAGGGAAGCTGGTTGCTGAGGTGAACAAGGGCCACAGTGATTTGGTGGACATTCAAGAAGGGTTCAGAGTAGAACAAGAGGCTCTAAAGAACCAGATCAGTGATCAAGCCTCCACTATCTCAACTATGTTGGTTACGATGATGAGTTTGAGCGACAAGATGGACAAAATATTGAAGACTCAGTCCTCGGATGCTTCTACTTCTGTGCCTGCACCTTCAGACTCTACACCTGTCCCTGAACCTCACCTTGATCCTATGTCCACACCCTTTGTCACTAATCCTATCACTACACCTCCCATTGAACCTCCAGTTTCTGACCCTCTGCCAGTAGCCCAACCTTCTTCTTCCCCACCTTTTGCTGATGACAAAGGGGGAGAGAGTGTTGAGTGATTTTGTTGGGAAGTGTTCATGCTGTTTGGATTTTGTGTTCTTAGTTTAGGATTTTGTGTTCTCAGTTTGTATTATATTGTTCAAAACTGAGCTATATGAAATATGAAATTTCAATTGCATATGATTATGAAATATGAAATTTCAATTGCATATGATTGGTTTGTGTTTGCATATGATTATGAAATATGAAATTTCAATTGCATATGATTGGTTTGTGTTTCTGCTGTATTTTTGACTTAGACTCTGATAACGTACTACACTCTCTTATAATCTGCTTAATTTCTTTTTTTCTCTAAAATTGGACTTCAAAAGAGTTTTTTTTTTTCAAATTTCAAAATCAAATTGTTTACAAAGTGTTGTCATCATCAAAAAGGGGGAGAATGTTAGTTCTCTGAGTGTTTTGATGATTAACAACAATTAGAAACAATATTGAAAAGGTTTGACAAAGTTTAGAATAATTTAAACTTGTATTTTTCAATCTGTCAAAATCAAACTCGAGCCTGTTAGTGTTGAACTCGAGCCTGGATTTGACAGAGAACACAAACTTGTCCAGTTGATTTCCAAACTCGAGACTGAACCTGAAGTTTAAAATTAAACTTTTGAAAAGATCACATGAACTCGAGCCTACTAAGGTCAAACTCGAGTTCATTCTTTCCAGAGAGTTTTTGAACCTTTGAAAAACATGTTAAACCTTACACTTGCTTTCTTCAAACCTCAGGTTTGAAAGAATCCAAAGAAAGTTTTAAGAGCATGAACTCGAGCCTGTCATGGCAAACTCGAGTTCATCTCTGGCGGGACAAGTTGTTTGAAACTTAAAGATATTTTCAAACTCTGCACTGTTCCATTGAAAGAAAAGCTTTTCGGTTTGAAAAGTTCACCAATGCTCAAACTCGAGACTAACATATTTAAACTCGAGCCTAGTTTTGGCCGAGAGCAAAGAACTGTTTTTAAGCTATTTAAACTCGAGCCTGAGACTTACAAACTCGAGCCTAAAAGTTCCAGAGAGCAAAGAACTTTTGGATATGTTTTTAAACTCGAGAGTGTGTTTTGCAAACCTCAGGTTTGTGCTTTCAAGCTAAAACGAAGTCTGTTCAAAAGTGTCTCGAACTCGAGCCTGACATTAATGAACTCGAGTTCATTTCAACCCGAGAGCATTTTAGTTTTTCAATGATCTGCAAACCTCAGGTTTGTAAAGCAAACCTCAGGTTTACACTTTTTGAACTTGCACAGTTTTGAACACTAAAGCCTCGAACTCGAGCCTGTAAGAACTGAACTCGAGTTCGTGACGCTGGTTCATAATTTTTGAATTTGGGCATTTCAGAAATCAATGTTATTTGATCCTATTTTCTTCCAATATTATTCTCTGATATACCCTGCTATGTTTAACGTGTTTATTAGTGGATTTCAGAGCATTAAAGAATGTTTGGTGAGAGGTTAGAGTATAAAGCAAAAAGCAACTCAGAGCATTTATTGCAAAGCACAAAAGTTACTCCTTCTACCCAAATCCTTCTGCACACGCTTACAAAGCATTTAAGGATGTTAGCTGAAACAAGAAAACTCCTCTCCAACGGATTAATTCGCAGAAAGTCAGCCCTGATGTCTTGACCAACTAGATTAAGGGAAAACAAGAGAGAGAAGACCCCAAAAACCACTTCAGAACACTTGGGCAACTTCTCCAACGGTCTGATTCAAGCTACAACGGTCATTTAATGTTCTCTAGCTATAAATAGAGTTCATTAACATCTTCAAAAGGATATAGAACTACTCTGAGCGAATTTCTACTAAGTTCATTTATTGTGTATTAGCTTTCACTTATAGAGTATCATACTTGATACAAGTACTTCAGTGTTCATCATATCTACTCTGTAAGAGAGTTAAATACTTGTAAATCATTTATTGATTGAGATAACTACAAGTCAGGGGACTTGGTAGTTGGGTGTATTGATTACAACTTGTAAGGGGGAGTGTGTTCTAGTGAGAGAACAACTCTTAGTACAGAGTGTGTAATCAATAGTTGAACATAGTGGATTGAAAATCCCAAGTGAGGCTTGGGGACTGGATGTAGGTCAGGAAAGGACCGAACCAGTATAAATTGCATTGTGTTTAGCTTCTTCTCCTTATCCTCTCTGTTGTGCTCTGTTTTGAGTAATCAAAAACAGAACCAGTTACGAAAATTTTAAAGATACCCAATTCACCCCCCCTCTTGGGTATAAAGCTCCTGCTTTCAAAAAATAGCTTTTTTATGATGTGATTTGTGTTTGGGATAGTGACAGTAGAAGTGACTTTTTTCTGATGAGATGGAAAATGACTGAAAATGACATAAATCATATATATACATATATATTATATAATATGAACGTAAATATGACTTTTTTCATTTCATTTTTTTTTCATAAACGTAAATATGCAAAAATGAAAAAAAGAAGGGCAACACAAGGATATATGACAGCAAACTTTTTCCTTTACTGTCTCTCGTAGCCACGCATACACCACGCCACCAGTTTTATAGCAACGCATACATGATACATATATCAGTAAGCTTAAACATGACGGCAACCTTTATCGCTATATATATATATATATATAACACAGCAAGCTTTCTCATGTGCAGCGACGTATAGAAAATGAAAGTTCACCTCTGTTTTTCTTGGTTCAAAACAGAGCAAGAACTGTTGCGTATAAAAAATGAAAGTTCACCTCTGTTTTTCTTGGTTTAAAAAATCATTTCATTGGGGAGGGGGTACAATGGTCCAACAGATGAGAAGCATGATGCCATAAGAAGCTGATGCTATGAGAAGCAACCACATCTTGCTTCAAAAAAAAAAAACACAGCTTCAAGTTTGAAGCACATCAAAAAATTAGGTCATCCAAACACTCATAAATGATGCTTCTCCTCTCACTGTGCATTGGCTGTGCTTATTTTGGCATCCACAGCTATGCCAAACAGGCACTAAATCTAAATCAAAAGCCCATATGTTGTCGAAGGAAGATGACGACTGAGTCGCGTTCGTTTCCGAAGGGAGACGATGGTGGATTCGCATTCGCTGCTGGAGGAAGAAGACTGCGGAGTCATGTTCGTTGTTGGAGGGTGGAGTTATGTTTGGCTGTTCACTGCCCAGTACAGAAGAGAAATGAAGAAGGTAACTCGCGAATGACAAGAGGTAGTTGCGGTAATGAAGAAGATGACTATATAGATTGAGGACTTGCAAGCTGAGAACAATCGAATGGTAGCAGGTAGTTACGGTATGAAGAAGAGGACCTGTGAGCTGCGGGAATGAGCTTTTTTCTGAAAAGGACCCTTTTATCTGACGCCTTCCGAAACACCTTCACTGGACATTTTTCTCTCCATTAGACTTTTTCTTCCTTTGACTTGGCTTTTATACCTCCAACGCCATGCCAAACAGGCACGAGATATCCACAGCTCCTTTTTCTTTCCAATATATAATACGTGTCATGCAAAGCAATCTTCAATGTACCTGATCCTATTTATACATCTCATTTTGACCAAATCACACATACCTAGCTCAATGATTATGAAGTGAATTTTTAACTTTACCCTCATTTATAATTCGGTGCTTTCAACTTTTTCTTCTCTCTCTATTTTCATTAGTACAATTAATATGGACAAAATTGTCATAATTTCATTTATTTGGTTAAAGAGGACTTATAAATAGGACTAAATTTTTTTAGTTAAGAGGGACTTATAAATAAGACCAAAGTAGTAGTTTATGTGCTCCAAATGTATTCTATAACGCAGTGATCCTTTAATTGAATTAAGTCAGCTTTCCTTTGGTCATTTCAGCACATTGTCAACTTTTGATAACTTGTCTATTTTACTCCTGCATTAACCAAAAATACCAAGCAACATCACATGTTCTCAAATTATCTCAGATTGCATATTTTTAGCCATAAAAAAAATTCTACCAACAATAGAATCTCATAGAAAATGTAGTAATAAAATGTAGTACAAGTGACAAATTGATGTAGTGTTTGTTGATCAAAGCACATAAAACTTCATGAGAGACGAAGCCTATACTGACCATCCTCTGAGGAACGTCATTGGTAACATCAGGGATCTCCTCTTCCGAGATTGGGACGTCAAGCTGTTCCATACATCAAGAGACAATATTGCATGTGCAGATTATTTAGCTAAGGAAGGGCATAAGGCTACGTCTAATGCGGATGTAACTCTTATCCCAAATGTTCCTACTGGGTGCTGTGATATAATTTTAAGAGACCAATTGGTCAGATGTCTTTAATATTGTACTGGTTATGTTGTATTGGGGCTTTGACCTTTTGGTCTAGCTCCTAATTTCACTTCAAGCTTCGCCTTGCCTCTGTTATTCCAAAAAAAAAAAAAGCACATAAAACTTCTGAGCTTCAAACATTATATATTCTCCTGATTTTTCTTGCATATATAAAATTTGTTCATTGAGAATGCCTCTCATTGTTGTAGAGCAGCTTGTTGCTTCAAATGCACGTAACAAAAATCAAAATTTCCACTGAAGCAAACAAGGCATAAGGAGATTTGAAGAAAGTTTAGCTACTCAGCAATTTGGCTTGAGGGAATACAATCACATCAATGTAAGATTAAAAAGCGAATGATTCGGATTTAATAGTTTCTAAAACTATTATTATAATATTTTACAATTCAATTTTAAAAATTTTGTTTGTATTACAATTATGAATTGTATAGGTCAATTTTTAACAGTTTAAATTTATTTATTTATGTTTAAAAAAATAGTTTTACAAAATATGAAATACTAACCATTTAAATTTTTTTAAATATGATAGTGGGGATAAGATTCTGAGAAGAAAATGAGATAAAATATTCTAAAAGAACTCAAAGCAAAGTTTGGGCAACTAGCACTGCCAATAATTGTCATCAGAGCTGATGGAGCGAGTAAGCAAGAAAACCCACGTGTAGGGACGGAGGCACACTAGTGCCTATGTGGGCAAGTGCAGATATAAAAAATTAAAAAATATATATTTAGTAAAGGACTTTTATTGCAATTTATCTAATTGGGATAGTTGATTAAGGCTTTCCCCAGTCAGCTACAAGGTCCCCGGTTCGAAACCCTCATCCCTTGTGTTTCATTTTTTTCCCAATCCCAAATCCCCGTCCCCCCCAGCCCCAAACCTCTCGACTCTCACGGTCTCACCCCCAAATCCCCGTCGCCCAAACCTCCCCAAATCCCCGTCCCCCCCCAACCCCAAACCTCTCGACTCTCACGGTCTCACCACCAAACCTCTCGACTCTCACCATCAATCCCCAAATCCCCGTTGCCCAAACCTCTCGACTCTCACCCAATCCTATTTGATCCGTCCTCGCACTCTCAGCTTCAAACTTTCCCTCCGTCGTCAACGTCTTCCATCTCTCCTCTGGCACCAGCTCACTCAGGCGCTCAAAGGGTTCGCCACAATTTCTGTTTTCCAGGTCTGTTCCCAATGCTGTCTTGTTTCTATACTCCGACAGTACGACACAATTTCTGAGCAAGTCTTTCGTGTTTTTTGAATTGCTAGGTTGTTGTATATACTAAGTTCCCAAATGACTGGGCTGAAGACTTGAAGCTTTAAAATTCAACGAGGAAGCTTTTCATACACTGCGGCCGGGAGGTGTGTGTGTAAATTTAAATTTCTTGCATTTGCATATGCGAAGAAGATGAATATGATTCTCAGAAAATGCAGGAGCCTATCAACGAGGTTAGTTGACTCTCGATTATTATTTTTCTATGTTAATGCATTTGTGTTCTCATTGTTTTCCTTCCTCCTTTATGTAGGTGTTTGGTGTTGAACCTATTGAAAGTGCCTTGTTCTCTAGTGGATAGCCTTTTTTAAGGCATGCTGAAGTTGGAGTGCTGGTTTGTAACTATCCTTCTCTTATTCCCTTGCTCTATGGTGAAAGCATGATAATAAGTCTTGTTTGTATTGAATATTGGCATGACACAGCTACATTTTCTACTTTCTTTTGCAGATTGATTTACTTCAAGAAATAACTTTATCCTCTTGAATTTTTTTGGAGGTTGATGCAGCACTCAAGGCTAAGCAGATGAAGGCTGATGTAAATGAATATCTGAAGGTAATACCCCACCTTGTGATTTTCGTTTATGATAAATTGAAGACGAAGCCAGCATTTTGGTTTGCTTGCCCACCTTCTAATTATTATAATTCTTCATTCTTTGATTTCTTATATGTTGCAACATGTTCTTTAATCTTGTCAAACTTTTTTCCTTCCAGAAAATGTCAACGATACAATCTTAATGCATTTAAAACTTTCCTTTAAAAAAAATTTCGGGGGCGTTGCCCCTGAACCCCTACATTAATTGTGCACCCATTAACTCCAAATCCTGGCTCCGCCCCTGCCCACGTGGATGCTTAGGGAGAATTCAATTTACACAATTATGAGCATAATTGTATTTGGGGCATTTTTCATTTGATCAATTGTTTATCAAATTATTGACGTTAATCACTTTTTCATACAATAACACTACTGAAAATCCTAGAATATTTTATACTCCCTCTAATTTTTTTTTTAAAAAATGTAAGTCACCTTCTAAAAATAAAGGCTTGTCTAAAGTATAATGTGTAGAATTAATATAAATAATCAAATGATGTTCTATTTTGACCCTTGTAATTTTAATAACTTTTTTCTAACTTCTATTGTAAGCAACTTTTTATTTGATAGTACAAAATGAACTAACAGTTAAGATTTGTTAAAAATAATAAATATGTCAAAAATGTCATTTTTTTTAAAAAAATATGCCCATATTTATGAAAAGAACATGTGAGAGAGAAAAGTAAAAAGTAACAGAAAATGAATGAGTATAAAATATGAGATGATGAGTAATAAATGATTGAATGAATAAAAATTAATAGTGAGCATGAGATAATTAATATAAAGATATGTATTTAATAGGGACGAAAAAAAAACGTAGTTTAAGTTTTGAGACATAAGAATAAAGTTACTTATATTAAGAATCAACCTTGTGATAGAAAAACTTGTTTATAAAAAAGACTAGAAGGACATCCTTTAATTAACAATGGTATAATCAAAATATTGAGATGTTTTTGAATAAATAAACGAATCTAACAAATTTTCATAATCTATATAAAAATATTTAAAATATAATATATATAAAAAAACATCAAAGAGTTGTGAGTATTAGTTTAATTTAAAATAGAGAAAATGAGATTTTAATTAAGAAAAATAATGTTAGAAAAGTTTCATAAATTGTCAATGATAACTCTTTCACTTATCAGCTTATCTACTTACTATGATATTTTTATGATTTTTTTAAAATTATTTTCCCTTTAAATTATTCTATATAAACCGTTCCATCATTTTTATAAAATCCATTTTGGGGGTTGTGTGAGCATTTCCCTTTTCTTTTTCTCTTTTTTTTTTACTGGATTTACCTCTAATTAATTTTTCCTATATACACTTGCATATATTACATTTTATAATTTTTCTTATTATTTTTAACTACTCCTTATTGTTGGTTATGATTAGTTTTAATGATGTCTTATATAGATATCATTATCCAGAGCAAAAAGTTTGCATACTACATTTATCTTCTACTTTGACTAATTCTTATATTTAATGTAGATATATGAAGTTTAATAAAATGAAGAATGATCAAGAATGGAGTTTGAAGAAAGAAGAACTTGTTAAATATCATGAGAATATCAATATTCAAGTCTCTGTGATCAAATAGAAGTTGGAACGGGTCAATTCGGAGTTAAAATAAGCAAGACAAGCTTCCCGATGAATAAGAGTTGTTACAATTCAATTGCCATTGTTCGTGCATTTCCTACGCATAAATCTTGGCCATTCTCAAGTATGGAACATCCATTCTCGAGAATCAGCATATTCTTTAGCAATACTCTGTTCTGCTCTGTTTCTGACGACCTTCGGTAATTCAACGATATCTCCCAAACCAAAGATCGTATTGAGGTGAAACCAGTGGCATATGAAACTACACATCCAATTCGTCTTTCTGACAAAAATTCAAGCCCAAAAGAGTTCAGATGAAATAAATATGAATTTTGGAAGTTACCACATCAATCAACATCACACAGCAGACGAACCTTCGGTATTTTGGGTGTATCTCACAAACAACAAATCCAAATGAGCTGAAACCAGTGCCATTTGAAACTAGACTCAAATACCTTTCCAAAAACATCAAGATCATGAAAAACAAAGATCAAATAAAGAAGATATGATGTTTTGAAGATGACAGTCAGGTCAGAATGCTACAAAAAATGCTGGTAAAAAACAACCTTCATTCATATGATGTTAATGGACGAACTACAATTAGTTTGAAGCTGATTCTTCTTGCATGGAAAGAGGGCTTTAAAGAGCTTAAGTATTTGAATCAGAATTAACTCACTTACACCTCCATGCGAAATTGATTCCCGAGCAAGTGTCAATGATTCTCGAGAATGGGTAGCAATTCTCGAGAATCAGCAGTCAAATGCTTTCTCCCATTTGAACAATTCTCGAGAATGGATTAAGGATTCTTGAGAATGGTATGCTATCTTTGCTTATTGAAAATATCTCTGATAATCAGTATCTAGCTAGCAGTTCTCGAGAATAGGATAGGTACTCTCGAGTATGATAGATAGACTAAGACAATTCTCGAGAATAGATCTTGATTATCGAGAATGAAATTCAAGCTTATCATGAAAGACTTTTACAGAGAAATTCTCGAGTACTCTATTATAATTCTCGAGAATGTATTTAGTTCATCTTATTCCTTGCAGCAATTCTCGAGTATAAGTTTTTCAATTCTTGAGAATTGAATTGAGCAATTTTCTTCTCTGATATCCTTTTTCAAAACAGAAGCAGTTCTCGAGAATCATAGATGAATTCTCGAGAATGACTCATCAATATTATTTGTGAAGAAACCTCAAAATATCATTCTCGAGTATTAAAATGCAATTCTCGAGAATAGCTCAAACAGTGTTTATGAAATACTTTTTAACGTGTGATTCTCGAGTATTGGAATACAATTCTCGAGAATTCTTAACAATGTGTTTACGACATCATTTTATCGTATCATTCTCAAGTACTCTGTCTGATTCTCGAGTATCAGCACATCATATCTTCTGGCTTAAAACTTAATTCATACAATTATTGAGAATCCAAGGATCAATTCTCGAGAATGCACGCTGATAGTTTTTGAACTTTCATTCTCGTAATCTTAATTCTTTGAATATCTTTTGGGTGTTTTATATTATTAATTTAAACTCTTTCTAACCAAGTTTAATTAGTTTATTAGTTCTTTTCAGAAAGGTTTAACATGGTTTAAATGCTGAATCACCATAAAGCATTCCAGCGTGTCAGAAGCATTTATTACGACGAAAAAGTAGAACATGCAAACATAATTAAAACGTGTAGCAGACGAAGACATTCCTTCGAGGCATACTAATTCCAGCTATTACTCTGAGTCAACCTCTGCTCTGAGACAGTCGACAGCGAACGCATTTATGAAGCAACGGTCGATTAACTTCAACGGAAATTATTTGTGTTTAATGGAAATACGAAGAGACGCAACGGCTAGTTTGCAAAGCTTCTCAACAATCATTTAGGACGATCATCTATAAAAGGAGAAGGATTCAAAATGGATATGGATATACATGAGCTTGCACTGTCGAAATGCTGATATTATGAATCCAACGCTTAACTCATATACCCTCTATTTCACAATGTTTAGATAGTTTTCAGTAGAGAGTGTGATGATTATGTACTTCAGTGATTATCATTCATCTACTATGTGAGAGAGTCTTATCAATTATTTTACAATTTGTTCAAATCTCAAGATAGATGTATCTTGAGTGTGGGTGTATCAATTACAACTTGTAAGGGGGAGTGGAGTTTGAGTGAGAGGACCATCCTTCGTTTACAGAGTGTGTAATTGTATTCCTGTAAGGGAGAGTATCTCGGTAAGAGACTGTAAAGGCTTTTCTCCTGTGCCGGTTAAACAAGGAGACAGTGGATTGGAAATCCCAGAGTGTTTCTGGGGACTGGACGTAGGTCAAGGATTAGGCCGAACCAGTATAAATCACAGTTTGCATATTCTCTTTCCTTATCTTTTATATTTCCAGCATATGCTTATTTGATTATCTAATTGTCGATTCAGAAGTTGTGAAAAGATTTTCAAAGTTCCTAAAGTTTTATCCTACACCCAATTCACCCCCCTCTTGGATGATAGCCAGATCTTTCACTTATAGTTTTAGTAAACCATACAATTTGATTATTTAAATCTTATATGATAAGGGAAGCATCCTTTTAATCAATTCACACAATAAATAAAATAATTAACTTGTTTTTTTAATAAATATGTAGAAAATTCTTGAAACTTCTTAAAAGCATTACTACCATGTAATGATTAAAATTTAATACTATATTGAAATAAAAATGAACATTATGAGGAAAGATTTAATATATTATCATCCTATCTTTAATGTGAGGATTTGATTTTGATAACAAATGTAAAACTTATTTTTCATATTTATTATTTTTTTCAAATTATTCCTATTAAATATTGATACTTTATCAACAATAATCAAATACAATAATTATTTAACGTAAGTAATGTTTTCTGCTCATTAATGCAACATATACATCAATTATACTGTTTTTAATGAAATAATTCAAATAAATTTTTAGAATATTTTCATGTGGGCATTAATACGAAATTATTGGAATTATTTTTTCCTAAGAGTGTAACATATTAATCTTGTTGTCTTTTTTCCCTAGGGGTTTGAAAGAAGTCCCACATTTAGAAAAAGCAAATATCTCAGCTAAATCTTTTATTTATCTGTGACTTTGGGGAGTATACAGGCAGGTGCTTTGCAATATGGCACGAGTTTTAACATAATCAAAATGTAATCATAAATGTTGACTGGATGAATGATTGAAAAAGTAGGCCATAATGGGTTGGATTTTCATTTTGTGATGTGATGGTATAGATTTACATAATAAGGGATAAATACCAATTTTATTACCGAAATTTTTCTTTTAGAGCATTCAGAAGTTTTTTAGTATCATTTTTGAACCATAAGTTTACAAACGTAGTAATCTTACCCATCGGCTGATTTTGACCATTGAATTCATCATTTTTGTATCATTTTTGTCCCAAAAGTTTACAAAAATTTGCTCATAAAAAAACTTTTGGAGCAAACTTGCTCCTAAAAAACTTCTGGGGCATATTTGCTCCTTTCTGTAAACTTCCGAGGCAAAAATAATACCAAAAAAACTTTCAAGTGCTAGATGCCCTCTAGCCAATACTTTTGTGGCAAAAATGGTATTTAACCCACATAATAATCAAGTAGAATGGAGAATGGGGAATTTTTTTTTCCAAAAAAAAAAGGAGAAGAAAAATATAGAAAAATATCGTCAAAATTGGTAAAAGACAAATAAATATGTTGAATTTTAATAATTTTAAAGGGTTGATTTGGAATTTTAAAATGTTGCAAAACTTAAGAAATTACTTAACTACCCTTAGTTTTTTTTAAAATAAAAAATCCTTAAACCCCTTGCCGGTCGTTGCTAAAGCTTGGGTGACCTTGCCGACGACTGGCCAATGGAGTTCCGGTGGAGGTTATTAACAACTCAAGTATCTATATGAACAACTTTAGTATCGCTATTAACAACTCAAGTTTCTACATTAATAACTTTAGTCTGAGAAATTTGAAAAAAGATATTATCTATCGGAGTTTTGGTGTTATTAACAACTCAAGTATTTATATTAACAATTTTATTATTGCTATTAACAACTCAAGTATCTATGTTAACAACTTTATTTACAGAAATCCAAAAAAAAAAAGCCGTGGAAGCTCCAATGAAGATTATTAACAACTCAAGTATCTATATTAACAATTTTAATATCGCTATTAACAAGTCAAGTATCTATATTAACAACTTTAGCCAGAGAAAAAAAGAAGAAGAAGAAATATTAGCCATCAAAGTTCTAGTGAAGGTTATTAATGTTAGTTCTCAGATTATGTTTTGATGATAACAAACCTTGAAATACAAAGTGGATTTGATTATTCAAATGACTCGAGTGAGTTTCTAAACACTCGAGTGATAGAACTGTATTTGAACTAAACTTGAATCAACAAGATCATTCACTTCAAGTGATTTGAGTTTATCACTTGAGTGGTAGTTAATACACTTGAGTGATGATCCTAACTTCCTGTGATTTTGCAAGTCACTCGCTGAAAAGTTCAAACGTGATGCAAGATCACTCGAATGATTAAGTTAGCACTCGAGTGATCCTCCATCACTCAGAGGTTTCGACATGTCACTCACAATTTTTTTGGAAGTTATGATAGATCACTTGAGTGAATAATGTGATCACTTGAGTGATAGTGGTCATTCGCAATGATTTTGTAAGTCACTTGCAATGTTTTCTAAAAGTTAGAATAGATCACTCGAGTGATGGTGAACAACTTGTGAGGCTTCAGTGAGTCACTCACAGATGGACCAAGAGTGAAGTGATCTCATTTGGAGATCACTTGCAAACAAGTGCAAGTAATCCAAATACTCACTCGAGTCAATAGTAGTGTTGAAATTCTTTTCAAACAAATATAAGATCACTTGGGTTACGGTTTTAAGTACTCAAGCGATATGATCTTTCAACAATTCACTACCAAAACTCCAAGTTGATCTGGCACTCGAGTTAGATTGAAAAGCACTCAAGTGATAAGTGCTCACTCGAATGATCTTGAATCACACTATAAATTTGAAACTCATGATGAACATCTGTTTAAGCTTGATTGTACTTAACTCCAAAAGGATATATGTCTCCATAAGTGACATTCCAAGAGTAGAACCTGTAAGGATCATCTCCATTTGTAAATATAACCAGCAAAACTAGTAGAAAGAGACAGGCCAAATTCCTAGACGCGATTCTCTTCTTTCCACTGTTTCTTCTTACCTTTCTAAGCCAAATGCAAGTAAGGAAAAATGTTGAGAAAAGCCAAGTTCAAATATTTTGTTGCTTTTAACAAAGTCTCATGCTTCTTTAGGCCAAGAGGATATAGATGATTCCTCAACTTTGCTTCTTCTTTAGTCTGTCTGCTTTTGTGAGCTCGCTTTTTAGCTTTGGAAGTAATGTCGGTGGAGGAGAGAGAGAAGAAACAGAGTTTTAGAGCCAGAAGTTGTTGGTGCCGGCCCAGAGAGCTTCGAGTGGGTTTAACAGTTAATAAAATGGCAGTGCAGAGCTTTATCGTTTTTTTTCCCCTTCAGATGTGAAATATGCCAAGTCAGTCAGTGTTAGTCAAAATGTTTGTTTTAACGGTCAACAGTTTTTTTTAAAAAAAAAACGGAGAATGTGACTTTTGCACCTATTTGGTAACTATATATGTATTTTTGCTCCAAAAAAAAAAAAAAACTTGGTGCTGGGCGCTCTCGAAGGTAAAACACATGTGTATTTTTGCACCTTTACCCAAAATTATATGTTCATCTATTACTCAATTCATTCTTTTTAATATCTTCTAATATTTATTTTGCTCTTCAGTGATTATCTACTTACTCTATAAGAGAGTCTTTACCAAACATTTTCAACTTTGCAAAATCTTAAGGTAGCAGCACCTTGAGTGTGGTTGTAGAATTACAAAGTATAATGGTAAGTGAGTCTGGTTGAGGATCTCTCTTTGTATTGAGGTGCAGAGAAGCTGTGGAATCTTGGAAGAATAGTGAAAATCTCAAAAGCATTTTGAGAAATAGACGTAGGTCAAGAAGTTGAGGCCGAACCAGTATAATCCCCTATGTATACTTCGGTGATATTTCTATTACTTTTATCTTTTGATTTAACAACTAATCACTTTCGATTAAATTTTTAATTTCAGCCAATTCACCCCCTCTAGTAAGACATTCACACTAACAATTAGGAAATATTCAATTGTTTAACACTTTAGTATCGCTATCTACAACTTACATATCTATATTAACAACTTTAGTCTGAGTAATTCAAAAAAAGATATTAACCGCCGAAACTTCGGTGAAGGTTATTATTAACTTAAGTATCTCTACGAATAACTTTAATATCGCTATTATCAACTTTAGTCTGATTTTTTTTTCCCTAAAAAAAATTAATCGTGGGAGTTCTGGTGAAAGTTATTAGGAAGTATATAACAAATACCGTTTCACCCCCTCCTGGTAAGACATTCGCACTAACAATTAGGAAATATTCAATCGTTTAACACTTTAGTATCGCTATTAACAACTTATGTATCTATATTAACAACTTTAGTCTGAGTAATTCAAAAAAAGATATTAACCGCCGGAACTTCGGTGAAGGTTATTATTAACTTAAGTATCTCTACGAATAACTTTAATATGTCTATTAACAACTTTAGCTTGATTTTTTTTTCCTAAAAAAAATTAATCGTGGGAGTTCTGGTGAAAGTTATTAGGAAGTATATAACAAATACCGTTTCTACAACTTTAGCATCGCAATTAACACTTTAATTATTTAACCAGCACTACTAGTAGTGCAGTGGTATTGGGAGTAGTCTTTCCACCTCCTTGTACTGGGTTCGATCTCCCCTCCCCTATCGTCTATGTATCCAAAAAAAAAAAAACACCTTAAGTATTTATATTAACAATCTTAGCCTAAGAATTTCTTTTTTAAAAAATATTACCTGTCAGAGCTCCAGTGAAAATTATTAGGAAATATTCAACAAATGTCATATTTATTACTTTAGTATTATTATTAACAACTTAAGTATCGATATTAACGACTTTTGCGTGAGATTTTTATTTTTTAAAAGGTTGCCGTTTACCACTTTAGTATCACTATTAACAATTAAATATCTATATTGAGAACTTTTACTTGAGAAATTCAAAAAAATATATCCCTCCACCAGAGCTCTGGCGCTTTTTTTTTTTTTTTACTTCTTAGGTTAAAGTTGTGAATACAAATACTTAAGTTGTTAATAGGATAATAAAATTGTAAACAATATATTTGTTGAATATTTCTTAATAATCTTAACTAGAGCTCTGACGGCTAATATCTTTTTTTGAATTTTTCTGACTAAAGTTGTTAATATAAATATTTAAGTTGTTAATAGCACTATGTTAAAGTTGTTACTATAGGCACTTAAGTTGTTAATATTATTCATCAAAGTTCCGACGGCTGGTCGTCAGCAATGTCACTGGAGCTCCGATGATGGCCACTTGGCAAGGAGGTTGAGGACTTTTAATTTTTTAAAATATTAAGGGTAATTAGGTAATTTCTCAAATTTCCAAATTAGCCTAATTGGAATTATAGAAATTCAACATACTTATTTATCTTTTACTAATTTTGATGATTTGTTTTTGGTCTTTTTCCCTAAAAAATTAATGTTTTAAGAAAGAATATGTTATATTTATTATAATTAATTAACTCACCTAACTTATTTTAGTTAAGTGGCCGCTGGTTGATATATAAAATCATAGGTGAGCACACATATTTTAGTTAAGTGGCTGCTGGTTGATAGATAATATCATATGTGAGCGTGTGTGCATACCACTATCTTGAGTAAAAAAAGGAAAAAAAGTGAATACCACTATCCGCAACGTTGTCACCGGGTTCTCATTCCATAGTTTTTTTTCAGGTGCTTACCTCCCTAAGTGGGGGCTTTTTTTTTTTTTTTTTTTTTTTTTAATTTTTAAAATACATATTTTACTCCATCTGGTTCGTATTGATATCAACTAACGATTTTCACAAACTAATAAAAACAGTTAAAGTCAATAAAATTGTAATAAAATTTAAATAATTTTTAATATTACCCTTACTAATTGTACTAAACTCTAATATTATATTAATTGTTACCCTCAACCACTACCCTTATTAATTATGTGCATACATGAAAAAATAATTAATGCGCTTTGAAAACAATCAAATACCTTATAGAATGATCAAATATAATTGATAGTTGATGTTTTATAATAAGGACTAAAAGGAATATTTATTAGAGAACATTCTTTTCGGGTCTTAAAGGATCAAGAAAATGTCAAAAAAATTCTAAGAGAAATCCAGATGTTAGAAAATCCCAAAGAGAACTTTTCTGACGTCTGAATTTCTATCAAGACTTTTTCGGAATTTTTTTTGGTCCTTTGGGACTGAAAGAAATTTTCTCTATTTATTTAAATTAAATTATTCTGAAATATTTTTTTTATCCAATATTTTAAATTAGTTAATTTTCAAAATATTGGTATTACATGAAAAATATTTCTGAATGCAAATTGAAAATTAATTAATTTAATATACTGGATAAAAAAAAATTTGAGGATTGAGCATATAATTTAATCTAAATAAATAAAATACATAAAAAATAAAAAAAAATGGCAACGTCCCCAAAATTAGGAAGAGAAAATGGAGTGAGAATCCCGGTGTCACCTACCAACGTGACGGTTGTTGGCTGTGCGAGCGACAACCACCAGTCCCAATAAAATTCTTGCTTCCAGATGGTTGCCTCTACTAATGGGTGAGGATATTGCATTCTCCAGTTTGAAAGTGAGGAGTAGAATATAATGGGTTCGGATTGCGAATGCGAGTGGAATGAAGTGAAGGAAAAGGTTTTGGAAAGGGTGAGGTTGTTCTCACAACGAAAAGAACCTCCTTTATATTGGGTAATGGAATTGATCGAATGTCTCAGCTCTTTGAATGTTCGGTTGCCAAGCCCTGAATTTGCTGAGCTCTTGGTTTCTTACCTCTGCTTCAATTACAACCACCCCTCTTTGTGGAAGTTCCTTCAGCAAGCCCTTTCCTCCCGTCTCCTCTTCCCGCTCCAAGTCCTGTCACTCTTCTCTTCTAGGTACTCCCATTTCTAGTTTTTTTTCCATCCATTTTACATTGCTTGATTTTCATTAACATGTGTAAGTGAAGCTTACTTGTCGGGGTTTGGTATATATCTCCTGCATTACACCGGCGTCTCCTTTTACTTAGCCTCTTGTAATAGTATAAACACATTAAATGTAAGTGTTAAGGTCTTGTTGCTTGTGGTTTTGGACAACTCGTTGAACAAATTAAAGAGTTCAAAGACTGCTATTCAAGCTTCCGGTGTTGCATTGTTTTTTGTTCAGACATTGGCTGATAAATATCTGTTATCCTCACATTTACTACATGTAAAATCCCTGCTTGTCTTTCACTATTGCTTGGTTTCTTAACGTTACTTATTTTATTTGTGCATCTGTTATTGCAAATTTTTGGACAGTATTTTAGATGTCTGTTTCCCTCTCCTTCTCCCTCTCCCCTCTCTGTCTCTTCAGTATTCTGCATTTTGTTAAGTTATTCATTTCTGATGATTTTGCGAGATGCTTTCCTTTATTAATCTAACATCTTATTACAGGATAATTCCTCATCGACATTGTCAACCGGAGGCCTATAGACTCTTTCTTGAACTTCTCCGACAGTATGCATTTTCATTTGATCCAAACGTGGTTGATTACTGCAAATTAAAGTAAATATAATCTCTTTTTCATTATTGCTTAAGTGGGGGTTCGCTCTATGATAATGTCTATTTGCCTCATGAGGTTGCAGTACCTAATTATGATATATCTTATTTAATTTTTATAATGTAAACCATGTAAAAACTAGGGAAGTGACACTTATATGGTTCTATTTGATAGATTTTACATATCCCTACAAGAATAACAGAGAGAATAATTGATCTTATTTATTCATATGAGAGAATGATTACATTTATAGACAAAATAGAGATCTAGATTTGAAATTTGAAATCTAATATCCTAACAATAATCCCCTGTAATTAATCTCCTATAATCTCTAGGATTAGTTAATCCCTATAATTATGAGACTAATAAAATATTCTAATAATAACAGATTCTACACTCCCCCTCAAGTTGGACTGTAGATGTCAATCAAGTTCAACTTGCCAATTAGATACTCGAATGTGTCCTTAGGCAATCCTTTAGTGAGGATATCTGCATTCTGTTCTTTAGAAGGTATGTACCTTAGGTCAATGATACCCTCATCAACTTTTTCCCTTATAAAATGCCTGTCTATCTCAACATGCTTGGTTCTGTCATGTTGAACCGGATTATGAGCAATATTAATCGCAGCCACAATATCGCAATAGACCTTGATTGGTAGATTTATGCACTTTCTCAAGTCTTCTAAGACACGCTTTATCCATATGGCTTCACAGATTCCTAGTGCTACAGCCCTGTATTCAGCTTCGGCACTGCTTCTTGCAACTACACTTTGCTTTTTACTTCTCCATGTGACCAAGTTACCCCACACATATGTACAATACCTAGATGTCGATTTCCTGTCATCTTGATCGCCTGCCCAATCAGCATCTGTAAACAACTCTACATTCCGTTTGTCTGTTTTCTTAAATAGCAAACCACGTCCTGGAGATCCCTTTAAATAATGAAGGATCCTGTAGACTTCATTTAAATGTTTCTGTTTAGGGTCATGCTAATGCTGGCTGACAATACTTACTGCAAACGCAATGTCTGGTCTGGTATGCGACAGATATATTAGTTTGCCTACCATCCATTGATAGTTCCCTATATCCACCGCTTTTCCGAGATCGGTTTCTTCATCTACTTTATTAACTTGTATAGGTGTGTCACTAGGTCTAAAACCTGTCATCCCTGTTTCCTTTAGGAGGTCTAGTACATACTTCCTTTGAGAGATATAGATTCCTTTCTTGGATCGAGCTACTTCCATCCCAAGAAAATACTTCATTTCTCCAAGATCCTTGATTTGGAATTCTCGTGCTAGGGCTGCCTTGATTTGATTGATTTCTACCTCATCATTGCCAGTAAGGATTATATCATCAACATAAACGGCTAAAATAGCCATCTTACCTTTGTGATGTTTGACAAACAAAGTATGGTCACTCTGCCCCTGAGTATACTCGTGTCTCTTCATAACTCGAGTGAATCTGTCAAACCAGGCACGTGGAGATTGTTTCAACCCGTATAATGACCTCTTTAGCTTGCAGACTTGGTTAGCCTTTTTTCCTGGGAATCCTGGAGGTAACTTCATGTATACTTCTTCCTTGAGGTCTCCATTGAGGAAGGCATTCTTTACATCAAGTTGGTGCAGATCCCAATCTAAATTCACTGCAACAGATAAGAGAATTCTGATGGTATTCAATTTGGCTACCGGAGCAAACGTTTCTGTGTAATCTTCCCCATATATTTGAGTGAAACCTTTTGCAACCAGTCTAGCTTTGTATTTCTCAAGTGTTCCATCTGCTCTATACTTTGGGGTGAATACCCATTTGCATCCAACAGGTTTCTTTCCTGGAGGTAGATCTACTGTATCCCATGTCTTATTTCTTTTGAGGGCCTCAATCTCTTCCAGGACAGCTTGCCTCCGCTCAGGTATAGTCATGGCCTTATCAATAGTGTCTGGTACCCTTATGCTATCAAGGTGAGAAACAAATGCTCTGTATTTAGATGAAAGGGCTTTATAAGAGACAAACTGCTCAATAGGATGTCGAGTGCATGATCTGTACTGCGATGGGAAGATCAAGGTCAGAATTCTTTGTTGTCACTGTTTCTCCTGGACCTGCCTCTGGTTCTGACTCCTGGTGAGTGCTAATAGCTTGTGACTCATTACCCTTTTTATTTCTTTGTACGTAGGTCTTACCCCACTTGTTTGTATCTCTCCCTGGATTTGGCACATTATCAGGATTATTATTAGAGGCATCCGGTTCTGTTTGGATAGGTGGATAGATTGGAGATGTATAGATTATAATGGTTTGGTCATCTTTTGTTGTCTGGAATTCACCATCTCTCTCCTCCTGAATTTCAGACAAGGAATAATAAGGAGTGGTTTCATGAAAGGTGACATCACAGGTAACAAGAAAACGTTTGGAAACCGGGTCATAACACTTGTATCCCTTTTGGGAATTAGAGTAGCCAAGAAAGACACAGCGAAGGGCTTTAGGGTCAAGTTTGTTGGTATGATGGAGGTGGACATAGGATGTGTAGCCAAACACTCTAAGTGGTAGGGTGTTTTCGAGGTATGGGAGGTGATAGTATTGATGCAGGAGCTGAAGTGGTGTTTTGTAAGATAGTGGTCGGCTTGGCATTCGGTTAATGAGGAATGTAGCAGTAAGAATAACATCATCCCAATGATATTTAGGAACATGACTACAAAACATGATGGCTCTTGCAGTTTCAAGAAGATGACGATTCTTTCATTCAGCAATCCCATTTTGTTGGGGTGTATTAGGACAAGTGCTTTTGTGAATAATGCCATTTTTAGCTAGGAAGGTAGAGAGGGACTGATTGAAGTATTCGGTCCCGTTATCAGTGTGTAGGATCTGGATCTTGGTTTGGAACTGGGTTTGGATCATACTGTGGAAGTTGAGGAAGGTTTGATACACCTCGGTTTTATCTTTCAACAGGTAAACCCAACTGACACGCGTATGGTCATCAATGAAAGTGATGAACCATTTGGATTTTGATCGGTTTGGTGTGCGGGACGGTCCCCATAAATCACTGTGAATTATGGAGAATGGTTTTGATGCATGGTACTGATTTTTTGGAAATGAAGTACGATGATGTTTAGCCTTTTCATATGAATCACATTGAAAATCATAAGCAATTTTATTGGATACAAGAGATGGAAACATCTTAGACATGTAATTGAAATTTGGATGACCTAAACGTTTGTGCCATAACTCCAAGTCACTACTCCTAGGGAGAGACACTTTATTACAAGATTGAATTCGACGATCATCACTTTCATCAAGGTAATAGAGACCATCAAGCGCTTTAGCACTCCCAATCATCATCCTCGTCAGTAGATCCTGAAAAATACAGTAAGTAGCAAAGAAGTTAGCCTGACATCGTTCATCATTAGCTAATTGACTCACCGATAATAAATTACACTTCAACTTTGAAACATGTAATACAGAGTGAAGAGTAAGTGTAGCAGAGATTTTGATAGAACCAATTCCAGTCACTATAGACTGAGAGTCATCAGCAATTCGCACAGTCACGCCATTGGTGATAGGTGTATAGGATGAAAAAAGGGCTTTATTGTCAGTCATATGATCCGAGGCACTTGAGTCAATAATCCAACAATTCCCTATACACCGATCTTTAATTACAGCTAAGGCTTGGAAAAAATTACCTCTCCTGACTATTGTGGTAATCGGTTGTTTTGTAGTCTGTAGTGTGACTAGCATTTCCATGATTTTGCTTAGCTTGTCATCTTGGGGTGGTTCTTTGGAGGCTTCAGCTACATAAACTTTTCCTCTGCCTTTCTTTGGTTTCCAGTCAGCAGGCTTGCCATGAAGATCCCAACAGGTATCTTTAGTGTGCCCTGGTTTCTTACAATGATCACAGAATGGTTGCACTTTAGAACCTTTGGACTCCATGGATCGAATGGCAAATGCTGAGGCTTCAGAAGGTACATGAGTAGCAACGGAATTATTTTGATTCTGAAGCATTGATTTGCGCCTATCCTCTTCATTGCGCAAAGTGGTATAGACTTCACATACAGAAGGCAAGGGCTCTTGACTAAGAATCCGCGCCCGAACATCATCATAAATGGCATTAAGACCAGCCAGCAACTCGTAGACTCTTTCCTCTTCTTTTGCTTTGCGGTTTGCTTCAGCATCAGCCCCGCAATGATGAGTTTTATTTGTTAAGGCATCAAATTCTTGCCACAGAGCTGATTTCTCCAGATAATAATCATCGAGTAACATGAGGTCCTGTTTCAGCTACCACAATTTCTTCTTCACGTCAAATATGCGGGAGCGATTCCCTACCGTACTATATGTCTCACAGAGAGCCTCCCAAATCTCACGGGCTGATGGAAGATACATGAAAGTTTTCTTGAGTGAGGATGACATAGCATTAATCAACCAAGAGGAAACCAAAGCATTTTCTGACTTCCACTTGCGAAATGCCTGGGTTTTTGATTTGGAGGGCATTTCAGCTTCACCATTAATATATTCAAGTTTGTCCCTTCCATCAAGAGCAAGAATCATAGATTGAGACCATTCTCGATAATTATCACTGGTAAGTTTCTTAGAAACAATCAAAACAGTAGAGATGTCACTAGACCCAGAACGTGGCACGGAGGACGAGGCATCAGACTTTGAAGACATATTGACCAAGTAATAAAAAAAGGTGCTTCAATATTACAATGGTCTTTAAAAAAAAAAAAATATCCAGCAGCAAACAGCCCAAATAAGAAACCAAGCCAAACAAAGCCCAGCAACAAAGGAAAACAGAAAAAGCCGCAACGTGACCAAAAAGAGCAGGAAGCAAGTTGAGTCAAAAAATCCTAATATTAAACCGAGGAAGCACAGCTTTTGACTAGACGAACAGACCTGAGTGAACCGAGGAAGCACAGTGTGAGATGAAGAGACCTGAGCGATCACACGTTGTCGGACAAGATTCAACCTCAAGTTCTGAAACAAGGAACGACGAGTTCTGCTTGAATGCCTCCGCCTCCCTTCTTCGTTGTGACTGGACAGAAAGTGAAGTCGAAGGCGAGAAGTCGAGAACCAGAGGAAGCAACGTCGGAAGGCCGGACTTGGCTGAGTTGTGATTGTTGCGTCTCTCTTTGAAGCTGGAGATGGCAGAAGACGATCAGTCGGACGAGACTGGGTGAGCCGTCAGTCGGACAAGACTGGGTCACGGAGAGGACTGGTTGAATCGCTGGATAAGCTTTGGATGGACTGGCAGTCAACGTGACGGAGGACTGAGCAGTCGGACAATGAGAAGTCACAGACGTGTGACGGAGTTCACGATCGAGGTTGATCACGTTGCAGTGGGCAACGATTCTCGATCAGGTTTCACTGCAATGTTTTTTTTTTAATTAATCAATTAATCTCTTCTTCTTCTGAATGCTCTGATACCATGAAGAATAACAGAGAGAATAATTGATCTTATTTATTCATATGAGAGAATGATTACATTTTTAGACAAAATAGAGATCTAGATTTGAAATTTGAAATCTAATATCCTAACAATAATCTCCAATAATTAATCTCCTATAATCTCTAAGATTAGTTAATCCCTATAATTATGGGACTAATAAAATAATAATCTCTAGGATTAGTTAATCCCTATAATTATGGGACTAATAAAATATTCTAATAATAACAGATTCTGCACAGTCAAATATCTATTAGAGGGGCATTTGCTAACTTTGTTGATTTGCCTTGAAAGTTTAAATTTCTTGCTTAGTGAATATAAAGGCCGTAAAAACTTGGTCTCAATCATATTAAACACGGTAGTTTAGTTGCTTTCACTTGTACTTTTCTATTTTTTAGAACGCACATATATGGATAAGGTTTATTTCATACATACATATAACAATTTGTAGAGGGCTAAAGACCTGAATATTTTATTTCATTCACCACATTGTGTATTTCTAGCATCTGAGACTTGAATAGGCTAGAGATGGAAAATGTGCTTGCTTAGTTGTTGGATGATACTGTCTAAACGCACATTTAATCAATGACACGATATTCTAAAAAGAGTCTGGTTTGCAGGATAATAAGTTCTGTTGACACTGCCCTTCAACTTTCTCAAACATATGACATTCCTGTTCTGGAGCTTGGACATGTATTTGTGCTGTTTTTTTACAGCATCGTCATTGCTTTGATTGATAGCACATTTGATGACTGGGGAGTACAAATGAAGCTCTGTGAAAAACCATGCTTGAATCCCAAAAGCGACCTGTACATGGACATTGATCCCAACGTGATTCACAGTGTCAAAAGAAATGAATATGGTGAGCAGATAAGGAAAAGAAATTCCTTCATGGCACTAGAGGTTTTGGAAAGACTGACAGAAAGCAGAAAAGCAACAATTCTTCTACAGTCTGTCTTCTTGAACATGTATCTCCTTCTACTCTTTATATTTGGTCCTTTAAGCTTTTATCTTGATAGTTCAGTCTAATGTCTTTATAACTATTTCTCTCCTAGAAAACCATGTGATGTAGGACCATAGCAGGGAGGAAGAAAGTATCAAACAAAATGCTGAACTTTATTAATGAATGAGTGAAACTAACCGCAATTGAGGCATGGGCTTTAATTATAGACATCCCCAACGGTTTTTGTTCATACAAGATAAGTGATAAAAAATCGAAATCGAAATTGTGAGATAACAAGAAAAAACTGACCAACAAATAATTAACTAAAATCCTAATAAACTATTCATATAACATTAATCTTATTTTCTGTATATAACTATAATTCCTAATTTATAACCAAAAATATTATTTTCCTATTTCATTTTGTAGACTTTGAGAGAGAAATATAATTCTTAATTAATCTCTGAATCTGAAATCTGAAAGAGTACATATAGACTTTTATATAGGCTAACCTAGGGCTAACCTTAGAATATCATAGAATCTAATCAAATAAAAAACAATCAAACTGATTGAGATATAATAGAAAATATCTTAAGATATAATATACCTGTATCTAATTATAATAATAAGATAATAATCATAATAAATGCATAATATTCCCACACTCCCCCTTAAGTTGGATCATGGATGTGAATCATGTCCAACTTGCTTTTACAACTCTCAACTTCCTTAGCACACCTAATCGTTGTCTACGTCAGCAGGTTCTCTTCTGACAACCGTGGCTGCCATGGCCGAGCTGGCAGTTGGTTGGTTCTTAGTCTGAAGTGTGACTAGCATTTCCATGATTTTGTTGAGTTGGTCATTTTGGGATGATTCTTTGGAAGCTTCAGCGACATCACCTCTTTCTTTCCCATTCCTTGGCTTCCAGTTTGCAAGTTTACCATGAAGGTCCTAGCAGTTATCCTTTTTGTGTCCGGATTTCTTGCAATGATCACATATTGGTCGACCTTTAGAACCTTTGAATTGAACCACAAGTGCTGAAGCCTCAGAAGGTATATAAGTAGTAGCGGAATTATTCTGATTCTGAAGCATTGATTTGCGCCTATCTTCTTCATCGCGCAAAGTGGTATAGACTTCACGCACAGAAGGCAAGGGCTCTTAACTAAGAATCTGTGTCCGAACATCATCATAAATTACATTAAGACCAGCCAGCAACTTGAAGACTCTTTCCTCTTATTTCTCTTTGTGGTTCCCTTTAGCATCACCCCAAAATGATGAGTTTTATTTGTTAGGGCATCAAACTCTTGCCACAGTTTCCAGATAATAATTATCAAGTGACATGTGGTCCTGTTTCAGCTACCATAATTTTTTCTTAACATCAAAGATGCGGGAGCGACTCCCTACAGTACTATATGTCTCACGGAGAGCCTCCCAAATCTCACAGGCTGATGGAAGATACATGAAACTCTTTTTAGGTGAGGAAGACATCGCGTTAATCAACCAAGAGCATACCAATGCATTTTCTGACTTCCATTTTCGAAATGCCGGGGTTTCTGATTTTGAGGGCTTTTTTGCTTCATCATTAATATATTCAAGTTTGTCCCTTCCATCAAGAGCAAGAATCATGGATTGAGACCATTCTCGATAATTGTCGCTGGTAAGTTTCTTATAAACAATAAGAACAGTGGAGATGTCACTAGACCCAAATTGTGGCACGGAGGACGAGGCATCTGACTTTGTAGACATATTGATATCTCACGACTAAAAGAACTGAGAATCGTGATCACTGTGCCAAATGGAGAGGCCTACACCACAAGACCACCTGGAACGGGCTGAGTTCAGGACGACGGGACCAGTCATCGGACGAGTTGAGGACGACGGGATCAGTCGTTGGAGAGGTTGAGAGGCACGATGACAGAGGAACTATTACCAATGATGATGAGATGCTTGATGACGATGACAACATCGAAGAGGAGATGGGTCGTTGATGAAGAATTGTGCGTTGAGGACGACGGGGCCAGTTGTTGGATGGGTTGAGAGGCACGATAACAAAGGAACTACCACCAACGATGATGACAGGCTCGATGATGATGACAGCGTCGAAGAGGAGATGGGTTGTTGATGAAGAACTATCAGAGGATGGGGAAGACGGTGGGCTGACGCGTGTTCCAAGATGAGATCGGGGACAGACCGCGAATATGATCCTCTCTCTCACTGTTTGTAGACCTCCTCTCCTTCACTGTTGCAACGTCGAGCACACAGAAACTGAAGGAAGAAAATAACCTCCTAGCTCTGATACCATGTGGACTTTGAGAGAAATATAATTCTTAATTAATTTCTGAATCTGAAAGAGTACATATAGTTTTTATATAGGCAATCCTAGAGCTAACTCTAGAATCTCATAGAATCTAATCAAATAAAAAACAATCAAACTGATTGAGATATAATAGGAAATATCCTAAGATATAATATACCTATATCTAATCATAATAATAAAATAATAATAATAATAAATACATAATATTCTCACAATTTTCATACTCCATCACCATGCTTCTTGCATATCTACTATCTGAGAAGCCCTGAAGCCAAACTAAGCTTTTAGCCTGATCCACTGAGGTACAAGAAGAGGAGTAAAATTTTGGATAGAGGGGGAGGATAGAATAACTGCAAGATTCTAAGCATGCCATTACTCGCGAGAAGTGATTTTTTTTACCTGCATGAGAAGCTGGTGATACAAAAATGATTCGACTTTCATGGGAAATTTCTAGAACGTTCTTATAATCATATGCAAAATAATATCATCTGTTAAAACATGATCTGGAAGGAAGAGAAAATACAAGCATTAATTAATGGAACCAAGCCTATTATTGAGGCTAAGGGTTGCTCTTTCAAGTTTAAGTTTCTTGTTTTCTTCCACTGAATGAAAAGAAAACAAAATGAAGAAGTGATGGACCTTGGAGCTTGTAGCTTAAATGTTGTCACATAATATCTTTGGATTCAGAAAGGAACTGTATTCCACTGATTTTCATGTTATTTTATAATTGTAATTGAATGAAAAGTCAGTAATCATGGTAACTATTGCTCAGCAAGGTAAGTTATATGTTGGGTTGCTTTGTTCGTTAGATGGTCAAACATAGGCATATCTCTGGAGACTTGTCGACCTTGATCACCAACAAAGAACAAAAGCAGGAGTGAGATAATGTGGTCTTGAATTGCTAAGTAAATGCTTGAGGTTGGGTTTTTTTTTTTAAAAAAAACCATGCTTAATAGGCTTGGTGGAGCATAAATTGCTTCATCTTTGAGATATTTGGTCTAGTGGTATTTTATATAAAGATCTTGCCTGTGCGTATTCAATAGTTCATAGTTATGATGACTTTTCTTGTCTAACCATGTATGAGGATGACCTTCCTGTACTTGAAGTATTTTATTCAGTTTTTCTCATGCATTATTTGCATGCATATCCTGTAGCCATTTATTTGCCTCTAATGAAATATGAAATGGGAAAATAACTAATCTTTTTCCTCTCATCCCTCATCATTCATGATAGGCCTGAAAAATTCAATTGCCTCCTGCAAAGGATCCGATTTCTTGAATCCGCTGAATTGCCATGCTCGGAACTAAAACTATCAAAGCCAGTCCTGACAAAAATATTTGCCAACATTCGTAGAGTTTATGACTTTGAATTCCACCTAAATAGGCATCAACTTGTTGGAATTCTTGTTGATGTTGGATCATTTAATTCTTTGATAAGATGCAGCTACTCATCTCGTCAATCTCCTTGTTGGGTTCCTTTTGATATATATATGGAGAATGCTATGGACTCTAAACAACTTCCTACCAAATCTGCTACTGATATACTCACCGGTAAATCCCCTCACACAGTTTTATGTTAATTTGTTTTTGTATAATTCCTGTTACATTTTATTTTTACTGTATATTTTTGGGAAGATGACATCTTTTCCATGAAATATTTTTACTTCCTATTAGAAGGATTCTGTCCTTTTAATATTCATCTCCTATTTGCAGAAGGAATCAAGACACTACATACATTTAACCAGGCTAGCTGGCAGGAAACTTTTCTAGCACTCTGGCTCTCAGCCCTTCGGCTTGTGCAAAGAGTTGAGATTGGTTCTTCTTAGTATTTTGTTGACTTGGAAAATGTATAAAATAAATATTTTCCGCTTCATGGTTGTTGCAGGAACGTGATCCTCCTGAAGGCCCCATTCCACACCTCGAGGCACGTCTTTCTGTACTTTTGTCTATTGTTCCCTTGGCAATTGCAAATGTTCTAAATGATGAAGCTGAACATGATTCATCTTCTGTTCAAGATTCAATGGCATCTGAATTCAGATCTGAAATGGAGAGGAAGAGTGTTGACTCTAAGAAACATGGACTGATTTTATCTGTTCAGATCCTTGGTCACTTTCCTAGCCTCCTATGTCCTCCTGAATTAGTTGTTGGTGCAGCTAATCATGCAGCTATGAAAGCGGCTTGCTTCATATACAATTCTATGAATGGAGAAGATGGTTCTGGCACTAGCATCCATTCTTCTAATTATACAAAAGCAGGTTACTTTGGAAACATGACATATTTACTTCTATCTGTACCAGAAATGACAAATTATAATTGATATCTTGCTGCCCATGGGAGTGGATGTTGTCAATTCATGTCTTTTTGGTCCAAAATCAGAAACAGTTTTGGACTAACTGGCATCTTTCAGGTGGCAACTTGAGGCACCTTATAGTTGAAGCTTGCATTGCAAGAAAATTAATGGACACATCGGTGTACTTTTGGCCTGGTTATGTGTCTACTTCTGCTGTGTCATTGCCAGATGCAGCAACTGTTGAAAAATCGCCATGGTTAGCATTTTTGGAAGGAACACCATTAAATGATCCCCTGATAAACTCCCTTATGGTGACCCCTGCTTCAAGGTTTGCTATGTGACATTTATATAAGTTTCTGGTATAACAAAACTGACTAATGATTGATTCTCATTTTTCTCCTTACCTAGTCTGGCAGAGATAGAGATGTTGTACTATATTGCATTAAATGGATCAGAGATGGAAAGGCCTGCAGCTGCAAAGATCCTTTGCAGTGCCTCCCTTAGCTGTGGGTGGTATATTCAGGTGATATGTCTGAGCAGAGATATCAATAGTGTATTGTACTCCCATGATTATATTGTGTCTCATTCATTCATTTGCTTGTGTAAATTTTCCTTTTTCTAGTAGCATGTTGATTAGGGTCTTTCAAACTTGCCATGCTTGCATCATATTCAAATCCTGGTTTATACTTATCAGTTAGTGCGTCCTTCATATATCTTCACTATAATCTCCCTAAAGTTTTATAAACATAAGGATGTTAAACTGTAGATAATTCTGTACCTTTTTATGCTTATCTGACACATGAGGATTCCGAGCAAAAAAAAACACATGAGGAGGATCTAATAAAATTAGTACATTATTATCAACATCATCATAATAATTTGATGAACAACTTATAATGACATTTGATAGGCTTTTCAGGGAGACATAGGCATAGCATACACTACATTAATGACTAATTCCACTAAATCCTCTTATAATTCCTTTCTGATCAGATTCTGATGAATTTAAATATTTACAGCTTCTAGTTAGTCTAGGATATTCTGTAATAATAACTAGGATATTATTTAACATGCTTAAAATTTGGAACACCATGTAAGAAGTGGATGTAGATCACCAAGTTAGAATGACATTTATCTGTTCCTTTTTGGCTGTGGTAATATATACTCGCTCTGGTCCTAATTATAAGAGCTAGTTGACTTTTTTGGAGAGATTAAGGAAGCTAATTAAATTACTTTAAAGTATTTTTATTTTTATTTTTTTCTTCAAACTTATTAGTTTGACTTATAAACTAATATATAATCTAAGAATACTTAACATATTAAATGATTAAGTGACTTATTTATCTTCCTTAATCTCTCCAAAGAAAGTCAACTAGCTCTTATAATTAGATTAGGACCGGAAGTAGTATATAGTTTTGGATTAAGAACATGAACAAGTAGGAAACCGTTTTATCTGGCCGAAAAAAAAAAAAAGGGAAACCGTTTTATACACAGTACAAACAATTTCAAGAGCTTCCCGCTTTTAAATGATGAAATTAGTAGCCAAACATTGTCTGTTTAAACTTCCACTAACTCTTCCTCTGTCTGGAAAATAGTTCTGCACCTTTTGGCCGTATCATGTGCTTTTGGATGAAAGGAAGAATATTTGAGTTACTGATATTGCATTCTTGAATTTAACCCATCTTGTTATCGTTTAGGCACTGTTTGGTATGAGGCACTGAATTTTGATGGATTAGGAATGGGACTGGTATTGGCACTGGGTTTAAAATTCCGTGTAATATTTTAATTTTATTTCATAATCGTTCATAAATCATGAAAAGACTAAAATATCCTTATTATTAAAAAAAAGTATATTAAAAAAAAAAGTCTGTAAACCCATCTCCCTTCGACATGCTTGGAACCGATTGAAAGAGCCATCTCCTCCAATCCAGTTATCTCCTTTAGACCAGTCTTCAAATCAAATGTTAGGAAAATGGAACCTTGCCCTTACCATTCAGATTTGAAATCCAAACAAACTAAATACGACGAGATCGACGTCACGGACAACGGCGTTGCGAACTTGGGCGAACCTTGCCCATCATTGTCCCGGGGAAAGCCTGCCTCCGCCGCTGATCTTAGAGAAATGGGCAATGGAGAGTTTGAGCCATCGGTTTCGTCCGATCACTCGAGCCGTCAACAGGCTGCAAGTTCCAGCAGTTCCACCGGCATGTTCCGATCGAAATCAGACGAAGCAGCGAATTGCAGTGACTCATCTGTGTCTGGTCAGTCTCATGATAATAAGTCTTCTTTTTGTTCGTCTTCTTCAATTCTTTCTATTCATTCGGCCGCGCCAGAGACCGGTTCATTTGTAAATAACCGTAATCTCGTCGTTAAGTCAAGGGGAGTTCATGGTAATGGTTCACCAGTTGCTAGTGCCACTTCCTTTAATAAGCTGCCTTCTGGTAAAAATTGTAAAAGGGTGGATAGATTCAGAGTGAATCTTCGAACTTGAATGTGGATTTCGGTCATAGTTCGGTGGTGTCCGTTACTGAAATTGCAGGTGAGGAGGTAGAGGAGGTTGTGGACTGTAATGGGGTTAACAGCGTAAATGAACAAGTATGTAATGGACTGAGCAATGATGATCGACGGTTGGAGCGGTGGAGTGAGTCACGACGGTGTGAGCCTCGAGATGGCCAAAGTCCAGAACGAACGACGATGAAGGAGATAGTGGCAGAGAAATTCTCTTATTTAGGTTAAAATTGACAGAGGGCATTTTTGTCCGAGAAATATCGTAAACAGGGATATTTTTGTCTCTAACATTTGCAATCGAGGGGAGATGGTTTTACAACAATCCCACTTTGGTGGTACTGGTACACTCCTGATCCGGTTAACCCAATCCCAGTCCCTACCCCCAGTGTGGCATACCAAACAGGCCTTAGTGTTTCTAAAGACAATAGTGTTTCCCTGGCAGGAACATGTGGTGCACTATGTGGTCAAGCTTCTTTTTCTTGTACCTCCTAGTCATTCTGGATCGTGGAGCCATTTGGTTGATAATATGTTTGTGCTAAGTGCTATTCTCCTTGGAGTTTCCTCTGTTGATACAGTTCATATAATTTCGTTGCATGGTCTAGTAAGTAAATCCCATTTTGATTTCCTTTAGTTGTTCTATGTGGCTTATTATCCTTTTGAATTTGTGCTGTCTTGAATTAATCTGTGTTGCACCCAGCACTTGATTCCCGATGCAGAAAATTAGATTAAAAACATGGAGTCACTACCAAAATTTTAAAGGTGCATTTTGGGATACCTTTTTAAATAAAAGGATGGCTTGCAAATTGAAAATAGGTTTGCCATGCGGGTCACACGACCCTTTTATAAAAGCTGTAGTATTACCGTAATCTGATTGTGCGAAATATATTTTAAGGTTATTTTAATTTCCCTCTGAAATTCACATGAAAAATAGGGAAAAAAATTTATTTACGAATTGGACTTGACCTAAGATAATAGCCTAGAGTCTACGTACCTTCCAGTAGGGATAAAACTCCATGAATTAAAATTTTATTATTATCTTTATTTAAAAAAAATTATTTATGTACAGATTTTAATTCTTCCATTATATATTTTTAAACCTTTTGATTGACCACCTATGGAGTCATATGGACCCGCATGGCATCTAGCCAGCCTAAAGTGCCCGCAAAGATATAGGACTCTTTGCGGCATAGGCTTCATAAAATCCTTTATTTTCAAAAGCATGTGCTCCCTCCAGTTTTTAATATAAGATTTATTTGGGGAGTTGATTTTAGTCATAAATATAAGATATATTTATCATATTTATCAATATTTTTTAATTTAACTCTATTGATGCTCCTCCAACAATAATTAAGGAGAAGAAATGAGGAAATTAAGGAAGATAACTAGGATATTTTAGCAAATACATGTTGTATTAACTAATTTAACTAACTTCCTTAATTTAATCAAATTAGGTAAATATGTCTTCTACTATATTAAAGATTGGAGGGAGTATTTTGTTGTAGATTAGTGCACCTACCCAAGGGGCTGCCAAGTTGTAGGATCTTACACGGCCTAGACTCCGATCTAAAGATAAATTCTTTTATTTTAACAACCCTTTTGGTTTTTTAGCCTATACCTTGGATATTGACATATCATTTTTTTCTTTAATTTATTGGGAGATCTTGTGAGATAACCCATGGATTAATTGATTAATATTGTTTTCTTAACTCTCTTAATCTCTAAATTTTTTAGAGGATAAGCCCAGAAATCTTATTGATATATTTCCTCCCAATCGGTAGAAAATAATCCTCAAAGATAATACCTTTAATTTTCAATAAGAATCCCACATTATCACAGGGTAATCTATAAAGATGCTAAAGCACCTAACAATAATTATTATTCTCTTTGTTTTGTTTTTTATTACTTAATTTTTGTTTTTAATTTTTAATAATTGTTATTTTATATTCAAATTGCCGGATGAAATACTGTGTTCACAATCGGGACAATTTTTTGGGTTTACTTGGGAGCAAATTTGGTGTTGAGATTGAGGAGGAAAGGGATGGAACTTTGGGAAGTACCAAGTCTGGAACCCCAAGCATCATGGCATATTCAATATCAACATGCCAGATTGCCCCAGGAGAGACCAGTTACTTGGGAGAAAATTTGATATGACTCTATTTTAGTGATTGTGGATGCATATATGCTCTTGAAGCCACCTTTGATAATTTCCCTACGGTTGATTTAGTATATTTTTCATATGCTTATGATATTCCTTTTTACTCTAGTCTGATTTGAAGGTCGAATCTTTTATGGATGCAAAAATTTTTTGCACAGGTTCCCACAGTTGCTGCTTCTTTGATGCCACTGTGTGAGGCATTTGGGTCACTTAAACCAACATTGAATAGCACAGGAGATGAGTCCTCAATATACATGGCTTTTTCTTTAGCATTTCTTTTCCTTATTCGTCTATGGAAATTCTATAGACCTCCTCTTGACCACTGCGTTACAAGAGGAGGAGCACTTGGAGGTGAGCTCACCCTGGAGTATCTTCTGTCATTGCACAATAACTACGTCATGTCTTTCCATGATGAACTGAAAAGCCATAAAGATAGCTCCGAATCTTCTTTTCTTAAACCAGTATACATTGATTCATTTCCAAAACTACGGGCTTGGTATAGCCAATACAAGTCTTGTGTCGCTTCAGCAATATCTGGTCTTTCCACCGGAAATTCCGTTCATCAAGTTGCTAATAAGATCCTAAGTATGATTTACTGGAAAATGACTAAAGGTGGAGCCTTGTCTAGTAATTCTTCTTCAACAGGTGGTAATGCATGCAGTCCCTTTTTAAGTGCTGGTGAAGATGGTTATCAAAGACCAATGCTTCCTGCATGGGAAGTTCTGGAAGCTCTTCCTTTTGTCCTTGAAGCAATTTTGACTGCTTGTGTTCATGGGCAACTGTCATCACGGGATTTGACAACAGGTCAGTGAAGTGCTTTCTATACTTATATGTGAATATAAGTATAGAAAATTCCATTTCCGTAAATTTGATCCTGTACTCATGTCATGTCCCTGTAAATTTGATTATTTTTATTCTGATAATTTTTATTGTCAACTGTGGACATCAAGCAAGTATTTGGTATCAAAAGGGGATTTCCTTTTCAAATACACCAAGAAAAAAAGACATCTAGTATTTATTATGCTTTTGTTATTATCACTCAATATTTGCCTGGATCTTTTTATTGCTTTTTGAGTCACTGAGTTTTCTTTTTTACCGACATCCTCATTATCTTTCCTTTTCTGTACCTAATGCTTACCAAAGGAACCATAGATCTTTGTGTGGTTTAGTCATGGTTGATTTACAGAAATTTTGATAACTTCCTTGAATTACCTGTTTTAAAGTGTACTAAAAGAATGGCAAAGTTTTATTTCCATTGGTGACATTGAATTAGGGTAATTTGGGAGCATAATTTTTTTCCAATCATGTATGGAATGCATTAATTATGTCTCGGCAGGTTTGATTGTTGGAGCTTGACAAAAGTATGGATGAAAAGTGCATATGTTTTCGGTGTTACCTTCTTTTCATCAATGAAGCTCTTATGAGCAATTTCATTTGCAGGTCTGAGAGACCTTGTTGACTTTCTGCCAGCTTCTCTTGCCGCCACAATTGGCTACTTTTCCTCAGAAGTCACTCGTGGTGTGTGGAAACTAGTTCCAATGAATGGAATAGACTGGCCTAGTCCAGCAGCAACTCTTCAATCAGTTGAGTCAGAGATAAAAGCCATTCTGGCTGCCGTTGGTGTTGATGTTCCAAACTGTTCATCTGGTAGTTTCCTGGTTCACCATTCTACTGTGCTTTTCCTGTTTGTCGTTTTTAGTTTTGATGCTGATCTCTACTGAAACTAAGCATATATTGACTTTCCTACACAAATAACAGGTGCATATGCACAGATGCATATTGATGTGTTAGGATCTTAATCATACAAGCACACACGGGAAGAAAGGAGAAGCATAATATACAATATTTAACATGGATCAGCCCCTACAATAAACCTACATCCATATTCATTCCTCATCTTCACAATACTTGCAACTTTTTAGCAGAAAAATTAACAGAAAAATTGTTAAGTTCTTCCCACATGCAATCATAAATCAAAGATTTGAAAACACTCCCTCCATGCAAGTTTGAATGGAAAATTATAGAGAAAATGACAGTCAAGTCGCAAGGAACATACAAAAGATAAAAAAAGTCCCAACCCAAAATCACATATAAAAAAAGTCGCTAGGGACTTTTTTGATATTATTTGTATTGAAACAAAACGTAGGTGTTTAAATTTTGTTGTGAATATAGCACTTCTTGTTGTGAATATAGCTTTTTTTGTTGTGAATGACCAGGTTTTAAATTTTGTTGTAAATATAGCAATTTCTATTGTGAATCTAGCTTATTTTGTTGTGAATGACCTCTGTACATTTAGAGACCTAAGTTTGAAACAAAATCCAGGTGTTTAAATTTTGTTGTGAATATAACACTTCCTGTTGTGAATATAGCTTTTTCTATTGTGAATGACCTGGTTTTTAAATTTTGTTGTGAATATAACACTTCTTGTTGTCAATACAAATAATATCAAAAAAGTCACTAGGGACTTTTTTGATATGTGATTTTAGGTTGAGACTTTTTTGATATTTTGTATGTTCCTTGGGACCTGGCTATCATTTTCCCAATTTTAAACCTTCCCCACATGCAACTTAGAAGAGCCAGCAAGGTGATATTTGAGAGAGATGTATATGCATATGCACAATAAACTTTTATTTATCTTGCTTCATGTAAGTACAAGGACAAGAATTAGTCTCCATGTTTTCTTTATCTATTCTTTCGTTTTGTGAATACAATTTTATGTTTCATCAATATTTTTATTGGAAACCCGGTTCACCTATTTTGTCTCTGATTTATTATGTTTTAATTAAACGCCAACTGTTGATATTAGAACTCATTGAGACTTGAAATGAAAATCTGTTCAAACGGGAAAATCATTTATATATATTGATTCAATTTTCTGTGTGGTTAATATGTTCAGGACTGACTTCTTTACTGAGGGACATTCTAAATATAGCGGGACAAAATGCATATTTGTTGTGCCCATGCTAACTTGAATGAGGGATTTTTCACATTGTCGTTATTGTGTCATTTCTCAGCATTCTATTTAGGTTCTTAGTATGCTCTGGTGACTGACGAAATTTAACCATCCGCTAATGTATATTAAATGTGCATTATTTTTGTTTTTGTTGCTTCCTAGGAATTTCACCAGTAACGCTTCCACTACCTATGGCAGCTCTTGTCAGTTTAACTATTACTTTTAAACTTGAAAAGAGCCAAGAATACATCCATGCTGTTGCTGGGGCTGCTTTGGAAAATTGTGCATCAAATTGCCCTTGGCCTAGCATGCCCATAATTGGTTCTCTGTGGGCCCAAAAGGTTCGCCGCTGGCACAACTTCATTGTTGTATCGTGTTCCCGTTCTGTGTTCCGCCATAATAAAGACTGTGTAAACCAGCTGCTAAGAAGTTGCTTCTCCTCATTCCTTGGAACAAAATGTGTTTCAGCTTTCAAGTTGACTGCAGAATCTAGTGTGAATGGCCTGCTGGGCAACACTAACACACCTACTGGTACCTGCCCTTCTATAGCCCCTGGATTCCTTTACCTTCGATCTTGTCGAAATATACTTGATGAGCAATATCTGAAAAATGTAATAGTGGGTCTTGTGGTCGAGTACTCTCATGAATTGGCAAGTCCTGAGCGATTGAAGTCAAGTGCTGCATCCCTATCCCTAGCCACTCAGAGAGCAAAAGAGGCGGCAACTCTGGGTGCGAGTCTCTTATGCGTGGCAGGGGGGATTCAACTGGTTCAAGAACTATATAGGGAGACTATTCCTACATGGCTCCTGACAAGGAGTGATGTGAAGTATGATAATGAGAAGAAAGGCGTGTCCCACATACTAGAGGGTTATGCCATGGCATATCTGCTGATACTGTCTGGGTCAATCATATGGGGTGTTGGGGCAAAGTCAAGGTCAGGTGCATTGTGTAGAAGGTCACGTTGTGTCGGAGTGCATTTGGAATTCTTGGCTCAAGTAATGGAGGGCAACATCTCAGTTAGTTGCAATCCAGCGACGTGCAAAGCATATGTCTCCTGCTTAATGGGGCTAATGCTGACTCTTGCTCCAGCTTGGATTCAAGAAGTGAACGTTGACACACTGAGGAAATTGGCACATGGATTAAGCAGATGGCGTGAATATGAAATCGCCTTTCATCTCTTGCAGAGAGGAGGGCCCGCAGCCATGGCACCTCTTGCTGAACTTATCAATGTAATTGACTATGAATCTAAGATGCCGTACTCATAAGTTCAACAACAGATTATGGGCCGTACCGCAATAGCATAAATAATAAATTTTAAATACAAGTCTAGATTTACTTATATTAACGGTAAGTTCTCATCCATTATCAAGCAACTTCTAAGTTGAATTATCTGGACTTATTTTTTTTAGCCAGTTTTGGTTGTGGAATCTTGATTATACGTCTGCCAAGTTTTTTTGGGCCAGCATAAAGTTCAAGTTATATGTAGATAAAATGTTTAAAAAGACTTATTGTAAAATTTAAAAGGTTAGAGAGGTTATTTACCTTTATCATCAAGTTTAGGGCTTTTGTATAATTTAGTTTTAGAAAAGGGATAAATATTAATTTTGTCAAGGAAGTATTGGTTAGGGAGCATCCAACATCTGGAAGTTTTTTTGGTATTATTTTTGCCCCAGAAGTTTACAAAATAGAGCAAATATGCCAGGAAGTTTTTTTTTAGGAGTAAATTTTTATCTGAAATTTAAAACTAGTTTTGTCACTTTTGTCCCAATTAAATATTTGCAACTTACTAGCTCTCTGCAAGAAATATTCATTTATCCTCTCTAATGCACTCTCTTTATATAAACAAGGTATAGTTGAAAAAAAAAGAGAGTTAAATATCTAAACCATTTATTACTTTTAACTAACATACAGAACCATGTAATTTTATTAGTTGTTACTTATAAAAAGGGGTAGATGGAGTAATTGGCTGTCACTCATTTTCTTTAATCAGCTAAAATAGTATAAGCGCAGATAAAAATAGATTATTACTGTATGAATCACTATATAATCTAGCGGCTAGAGAAAACACTTTGGAACAAAATTGAAAATTAGTATTCCAACTAACGACAAATTGATCAGAAGTTGCAACACAAGCATTGAAATTTTCAAAATGAAATGACACCAGAAAAGCTAGCATGATTCATGTTTTGTTTAATTTATTGATTCGGGTGTCATTCTCTTTGAGAAGAGTACAGAGCAGACACACCCCCACGCACACATGTATTTATGTATATCAATAAAGTAGGTATACATGGATGCATATTCAGTTTGGTGGAGCTTGGAATTTTAAAGTAAAAGGAAAAAGGACCAAGCTCGAGCGGAGAGGGACATTTATGTACATACATATACGTAGATGGCACTGAAGGAGAGATGAAGGAAATGGCTGCCTGGCTGGGGCCCACTCCTTGTAGTAAAATGAAGAAGTAGGGCGATGGGAGCCATGAATGATGGATGCATGCATATTGGCTTTTGCATGGAGTTCATATATATATACATGATTAATGAGATGTTTAGAGGAGTAGATATATATAAGATAAGGAAGAGAGGGAAAGAAAAGTGTAATATTGATGATGGAAGAGGAAGGATGCAGGAGGAACATAATTAATTAAGCAGTATCTGATCTACCAAGTGCATATATATGCATGGAAGCTAGGAAGAGGAAGAACCGAACATTTGATTGAGAAGGATGACGAAAGCCATGGCGAGGGCGGGGTCGAGATCGGGGAGAACGATGAGACGGAACACGTCAGCCCCAAAAGCCACTCCTCCCACCGCAGCTTCCTTCTTCCTTATCTCCGCCACCCTCCTCCTTTTCTCGTCGTACACCACGCAGCAGCGTTGCGTGTATGATCCCTCTATCTTATACTTGTTACACGACTCCAAGCTCACCACCTGAGCCAAACACTTCGGGTTCAGCAGATTCACTTGCTTCTTTGCCGAGTATCGAGCTTCAGCTTTCCCTCCGCTCTCTCCTTCGAACACTAGCCATTTCTCTGCCAAACCCAGCCTCTGCATTCATTCATGCATGTCAGTCATTCCAAATCCTAAGACCAAATTAATATCTATAATTTTGAATCATTTAATTTAAAGTAAGTGTGAGTGTATATCGAGATATCTGATAAAGGAATATAATGTGATCGATACCTTGCGGCGGATGGTGAGCAGCGGGGTTCCGGCGGCATCCATGAGGAGGATCTCATCCTTACTTCGGGCGGAGTAGTTATCGACCCTAAAAACAAGATTGCCTTGGCAGTCGAACACCGTGAACCCGTTGCAGTTTAGCAGAAGAGACTTCTTCCAAACTGTGAGCACCACCGACACCTCGTCGTCTATGGAGGATGTCTTTTCATGATCGGAGGAGGCGGCAGCGGCAGCGGCAGCCGCAGAAGCAGAAGCAGCCGCGTTTGGGTGGACCTTTGTCATCGCCGAACTCAGGATTTCCAGCCTTTCTATTGGAGATCTAGAGAGAGAGAGAATTAATTACCAATAATAATTTCCCGATCAATTAGAATTGACTTTGGGAAGGGGTTAGAAAATCCTTCTCCTCGACTCTTCTATTATAAAGCTAGAAGTTGGCTGGGGATGACGATACATGAGCCAATCACGAGTAGCTACAAGATAAATTTCTTTTAAAAATGGTTTGGGTTAAGGTCTTTTTTTTTTTTTTTTTTTTAATGTGAGCTGGTTTCAGAGGACCATTAAGGTAAGTGTTCATATCAGTAGGATTTAAATCCACGAATATGATTATGTGCGAACCTAGCTCTTTATTAACTAGACCAATATTTATTAATGATGGTTTGAGTTAAGTTAAACATTGTTAACTGAAAGCTCACCTCCACCAAACATAAACTCTTGAATGGACCACATACAAGTACATGATGCGTCATCTGACCTGTTGACCCGATTAAAACGCCCTAAATTCACATCCGGACAACATATGGTGATTGGTTTTCTACGCCCACCATGTACGTTTATGATAATGTATTCAATTAATTAATTAAACTAGTTGTACGTATAGTTGGCACTTAGCAACCCACATACGCACATTAGCCCATTAGCCCTCCCCTGTGGCAATTGAAACTTCAAAGTCAGCTTTTAACAAGATTTTTAATTAATTAATTAATTAGCATCATCATCATGCATGATATTATAATATTTATGCAATGCATTTTAAAAACAAATTGTGTGGCTCAAGAACGTTTAGCGGTGCAGGGCGTGGACGGCCCTCCCATATTTGATATACCTCCCAAGATATTTCTTTGCATCTTGTCAACTTACTTTCTGTTTATATGTTTTTATCACCATTATGGCGGTCGAATATTTTCATTATAATAATAACAATGTTATTTTATTATTAATTAGTTCTTCATTTTATAATGTTCAAGTGACGCAGACCATTTAGACTGCATCCTATCCTGGCTGGGTCCGGGCGGTTTGAGCGACTCCTCATTTCTCTAAAGACAAGGAAAATGGCAAACCCTAGCTATGATTATGAGGGCATTAAATACAATCAATTTAATTCATTATTAACTAAAATGAACATTAACTCACTTAAAAGCTTACCTTATATCAAACTTGGAAAGCAGATACTTTCCTCATCTCTTCTTTGCCCATCCCTCCTTATTCTCCATCCTAACCGTTGAAATCTTAATCTAAGGGTCCAGAAATATTTTTGAAAAAATAGCTTGATCAAGATTTTGACGGTCAGGATGGAGGACGAGGAGGGATGGACAGAAGAGAGACGGGCAAAAAAACCGGACGCATCAAACTTGATCTAAATTTCAGAGATCATGATTTATATAGTTAGAGATGGAAACTTTGCCATCTCTAATTTCATTCATAATTTTTGTAAGACATGGGTTAAGAGAGTATTATTGTGGTCCTATTTATAAGTCACATTTTGACCAAATCACACATACCAAGGAGAGGTAATTAACTCAATGATTATGAGGTGAATTTTCAAATTTATCCTCATTTATGATTAGGTGCTTTCAACTTTTTCTTCCATCTCTATTTTTATTGGTACAAATATGGAAAAAATTGTCACAATCTCATTTATTTGGTCAAAAGGGGACTTATAAATAGGACCAAATTTTTTGGTCAAAAGAGACTTATAAATAGGACCAGAGTGGTATCTTCTTCTTCTTCTTTTATTGGTACAAATATGGGCAAAATTGTCACAATCTTATTTATTTGGTCAAAAGGGACTTATAAATAGGACCAAATTTTTTGGTCAAAAGGGACTTATAAATAGGACCAGAGACCAAATTTTTTGGTCAAAAGGGACTTATAAATAGGACCAGAGTGGTATCTCCTCCTCCTCCTCTGCAGGAGATCGGCCAATATCCATTGCAGGAAGTAGATCGGCCAATATCCATTGCAGGAGAAACCTCTTCAACAACAGCAGCCAACAATTGAAAGAAAACATTGACATTCAATTAAGTAGAAGGGGATTTGTCAGTCAGTGATTAGAGTTGTTGGCCTAAGCATCATTCCTTAAGTCTCAGATGATTGATCCCAAGAATTTGACCTTTTTTTTCATTAAGCGAAAGGTACAAAAGAAATACTCTCCCCCCGAAATTTGAATTGCCTTCGTCCTTTTTATCACAGTCCAACAAAAATTGTCTGAACATTTAATAACTATTTTTTTTTCATTTTTGTTCTTCATTAATTATTTATATTGTATTTGTTGGAAATTATGCCCTAGGGGCAAGTCATTGTTTTCCATTAAGTTATCACTTCATATGCATGTTTATGGTGATAACTATATCTCTAGATATATCTTATAGATTATTCTAAATATCCCCGGTCGGTAATCTAGCAGGAACGAAGATGAGTTAAGACTAGTATGACTTTGATGAGGTATGGAGATACGAATCAAAGTCATGGGCACTTGTAAGAGTACAAGGAGCTGGACTGACCCACTATGAGAAAGCTGCATGGATTTAGTCATAAGCTTATCTCATGTATAACCGCGTCACAACGCCCTTTGACCTGAGATCATCATGGATTCCTACATGATGAGTCACTGGTCTTTGACCTAGTCAAAAGTCACCTTTGACCGGGTGATGATAAAGGCTGGGATCGGGATCAGTGGTTTTCATGCGGAGGAATGTGAATGGTCAAGATGGAATTTGTCTCTCACATTTGTAGAGAGATAATACTGGGCCCCTCGATGAGTGAGTCTAAGAAATGTATGGTCATACTGTGATGGAAAGGAGTTTCCATTTCACTTATTAGACTGCTCGAGAATCGAGAAAGTAATGGTCAAGAACAGGAAGTTGACATTATCCATGCCTCATCCTTGACCAAATTATCGCGTGACAAAAAGGGGACGTGACATGGTTGTACGATAGGTTGTATCGTGTCATCTATCCCCATGTGAATTGGGTAGTTGTAATGTCTTGCTAGAGGCCGCTTGCGATTTGTGGGTTGATACGGTCTTGGCCCACTGCCAATCTCATATGGGCGTGCAGGGTCGCACACAAGAATAATCCAACACGGGTAAAAGTGTTCAGATTCATTGAATCTCAGATTAATATGAGATTAAATGAATACTGAATTTAATCTAGGATAAATATATATATATGTGTGTGTGTGTGTATTAAATTCAAAATTAATATATATATTATTAATGGAGATTATAATAATATATATATATATATATAATATTTGTTTTGTATTTAATTTATTTGATAAATTAAATATCTAAAACAAATAGAGATATTGTATCTCATTTAATTTCGAATAAAGATATCGTATATTTGTTTAATATTAAATTGAGATATAGTATCTCATATTTAATTAAATAGATAGATATCATTTCTCGGATTTAATTTATGGAGATAAATTAAATCAGAAGACTTTTAATTTGAATTAAATAAATACATTAGATTAAATCTATTAGATAGATTTAATTAATATATTTTTAATTCAAATTCGAATTTCAGATCTGGTTTTAATCAGATTAAATAAATACGTTACATTAGATCTAACAGATAGATTTAATTAATATTTATTTAATTCATATTTGAAATTCAAAATTCAAAAATTAATAGGATTAATTTTGAATATAATACGCGGATGAGTTTAGAAAAACCTACGAGACTTTTAGTCGAGTGTATTAGAAAGCCGTGAGAAACCTTAGAGCGAAAAAGAGAGAGACGCACAGTTCGAGGCGCTAGCATGCTGCCGCGTCCGTGTTTGGAGATTGTTCGTGTAGATACGGGTAGAGGAAGTTGATTCTAAGAGTCTTCTTCTGCTGATCGAGAAGGTAGCTGTAACACCCCCAATTTCTAACGGTTACAATAACAAAAATTTTAAATCATTTTTACAAATAAATTAATGAAATTCGAAATAAACAACCTTGGGGAGTGTTACCGCCGCACTTGTACTGGGACAAATGCAAGGTTACCTTATTACATTAATATAAATCCAAACTTAAATAAAAATATTTTACTCAAGCGTAAAATAAAATAAGGAAAACTAGCTAGCATTCTCATTGTTCTTCCTCACTTCTCACTGCTAGCCCCAACAGCCCCAACTCGAGACCTGTTTCACTGAAAATCTGCTCCCCCGAAGGATCGCCGCAGCCCATGAACACAAACATCAGCAAAAGCTGGTAATTCTAATGAAAACACAATTTATATGGCTCAAATGTATTAGTAAAATCAAATATATAATCACATAGTGATTTAATCAAATAACAAATCCAAGATTCGTCATATATATACATATACATACATATATTCACACTGAATCAAATATCATTCATTATTATTATTTTTTATTAATTTCATTTGGACCCGGAAACCTGCCAGTCCATTTAGTTTAGTGGGAAGAGAACCATGGTAGATCCGGAAACCTGCCAGTCTACCCTGTGACGCGGAAACCTGCCAGTCACAATCATCAATTGGCTATAAACATATCTTCCTAGTGTGCACACCTCTTCCCAAAGTTGCTACTAGTGTCCCGGAAACCTGCCAGACACCACTTTGGGAAGAACGGATACTATCTTTTCACATCGGTGGCATAAAGCCCAAAAGTTGTGTTCATCACCTTGGGAGGTACCATCCCAAAGCTATCCTCCCACTGTTAAATTGTTTTAAAACACACACAAAACAAACTCCTAAATTATTTATATTATTTACTTATCTTTTATATATTTTTATATTATTTTAATTAAATATAGATATAGGGATATTTTGACCTAAAATCGGTTGGTATCTTATCTTATAACGCAGGTGGTATTCTATGAAGGAAAAAAAAAAGAAATCAAATAATAATTAAAAGAAACACGGACCCCACGAAAAAAATGATGCACTGAGAACTCCATCCAATTGTATTCCACGAGGCCGAGGCAGAGCCATTGGCATTCAATTACAAAGGGATACTCAAGGGGAAAATTCATATGTTGAATCAACTAAAAAAACGCACAGGGGAATGAAAAATTCATACTATTCAATCAATTCATGAAAACGCACAGGGAAATTGACACACGCACACCGATACAAATAATTGTGTTTAATTCATAAGGAAAACGCAAGGGATATGCAGAATTGAACCACGCAAGTCAGTCGAGGTAATCAATTATATACATACATATATATTTCTGTACGTATCAAAATTAAACAACTATTGGTTTCCATACTCTAGGGGTAGGATTACCTATCAAGATATAAAAATTAGCCTATGACTTATGGGAATTAAGATTACCTATCAGGATCCATATAAAACTAACCTAGACTCATGGGAATTAGAATTACCTATCAAAGTTTTCATAAAACTACTCATGGGGATTAGAATTACCTGGTATCTGTTTGCTAGCCGCCTAGAAAAATAAATTGATGAGAGTCCGGAGGGAGGATTTGAGAAGAGAAGGCAGCGGAGAAGAAAACTTTCGAGCGTTGCTAGGTTTAGACGGCTAAACCTAAGTTTATAATTAAGATTTAGGGTTTAGCTATGGGCTGGGCTTTATTTTATTATTTCCAATTATAAAACAATACAATTAAATATCTGAATTTCTATTATTACTATAATTATTTCCAATTAATAAATTGTGAAATAATACACATATTATTAAATTCTAAATATTTATTTACTATCTTATTTATTATTATTATTATTATTATTAAAAATCCGGGGTATTACAGTAGCCCACCTGTTCAAAGAGAACGAGACGCGGACGAGTTCAATAGAAGGTATGATTCGAATTCCTTAACCTTGATTTAAACGCGGTTGAGCGATTCTCAAGATGGGATTCGTAAAATTTTTAAATCCGCTGTGTGTATGGGTCCTAACAGTGGTATCAGAGCCAACTCAACGTGTGTTTAAATTGGGTTTCTGTACATGTTATTATCTGTGATATATATGCAAGAATCTGAATCTTTGTATGCAAGAAATTGAATCTTTGTATCAAGAAATTGAATCTTGTATGCTTTATAATAAAATAGCTGCGTTAGGGTTTGAATCGTTCAAATTCGCAGCCACATCTGAATTGTTTAGAGCGCACGATATTCGGAATCGTCCATCACGTTCGCGCGCATCGAAGACGTTCTGAATCGTTCAGAATTTTCGATCATGCTCGGACAACGCCCCTGGGGGTTTGAAATTAAGTTTTATGAAATTCTCTTTCTAAAGGAATATGATGTTTTCAAAAGCTCTGGGGGCGCTCCTGCTAACCGGCTAGCAGGACTGCCGTAGGGATTGGTTGATTGTTTGTAGCGCGAGAAATGAAATTGTTTGTAGTGTAAGAATTTAAATCATGATATAAAGTAATATAAATTAGAGAATTTTAATCATGAATTTTACATGTTATGATTTATCTTTCAAAGGTGACTGCACCGGCTGATTGCTCGTAGCGTGAGAATTTAAATCATGATAATATATTATATAATTATATAATATAATATAAATTGGAGAATTTATTAAATTATATGTATTATATAATATAATATAAATTAGAGAATTTAAATCATGATAATATATTATATAATTATATAATATAATATAAATTGGAGAATTTATTATATTATATGTATTATATAATATAATATAAATTAGTGAATTTAAATCATGATACTATATTATATAATATAATATAAATTGGAGAATTTATTATATTATATGTATTATATAATGTAATATAAATCGGAGAATTTATTATATTATATATATTATATAATATAATATAAAATTAGAGAATTTTATCATGAGTAATATTTTATTTTATAAATGTATGAATTAAAATATGTTCATATTTACCTTTCAAAGTGTTGTTTGGGTATGGTGAACAAGATGACTCTAGGATTGTAAATTTTAAATATGGCCTGCGAGCCATGCCTCTCTCTAAATAATCTTGATGTACATTCTCTTCTCATCTCACCCCCTCGTATGTGAAACGAGGTTTCTAACTATGTACTTTCTTTTATTATTTAGAGAAGTCCTCTCATTGGCTTGAGGGGACTACAGGTTAGATGAGCCATGTTGTTCACGAGTTTTAATTATGTTTTGATATGATCACAACATGATTAATTTAGACCCTATATGATATACAATAAATGATTGTATTCATATAGGTAGAAATAATAGGAAATTTAGTTCACATATCCAATAATACCCTCTAAATAAAATCTTAAGTCACAATACCATCAATAAATGAATACTTGTCAAAACCTCGATCACCCATTTGTATGTTCCACCAAAGTGGATGCATTTAAGTAATCTTGGGGATGCAAGAGAGAGTAATGGTGATACTCTATATTCATTATTGTTTTGACTTAATTGAGATTATCAAAACGGTTTTGGATCTCAAGGCATTGGATGAGATTAAACATGCTAGGTCATATTATGATCGAATCCCATAAAAATCTAAGAGTTACATGAGATGTAATTGGCAAAGAGGTTGCTTACCTAAATAACTTGATTTTAAGCGTCCTGCCAAAGCGGACTTAAGATTAAGCCAAATATGGATCTTAGCCCACTAATTATAATGAGGGTTATTAATTCAGTGGGAGGTTACTGATTAAACTTTGCATATCTTTTAAATTGTAGAATCATGTCGAATAGTAACACCGCAACACCATCAATGCGATCGGACCTTGAGAAGGACGAACTCGATGAGACAAACTTTCTTGACATGTTTGAGGACTTAAGTGTTGATTCTAAACACGAAAGAAAGGAGTATCTCATCGATCAACTCATCTCTTACGAGCCTGCAACTGATGATCCAAGAGCTCAGACTGATACTTACATGAAGCATCAAGATGACTCTATGGATACAAGATGCCTGAAGCCTACCACTGTGGTTCCAGACCTGAATGGAGATCTAGAACACATGGAGGTGTCTGAGATGATTTATCATCCTATGAAAATGTTCTAGGAACAGGCGACGCAAGAGAGGTATGAGACCACAAAGGCCTTATTCTCTTACAAGATGGCTGAAAGTGAATCAGTTAGTCTTCATTTTGTTGAAAATGAAAGGCTACATTGATCACCTTGAAAGGCTTGGATTCTCCATATCCCAAGAGTTAGCTATAGATGTGATCTTGATCTCACTCTCAGAAAGTTATGAGAACTTTGTCATGGATTACAACATGAACAATATGGAGGAATCAATTTTTGAATTGCATGGGATGCTCAAAACTGCTGAGCAGAGCCTTGAGAAGAGGCCCAGTTCTGTTTTGTCTGTTCAGAAAGGAAGGGGTATGAAACGGAAAGTCAAGAAGGCAAAACCTCTGATGGATGGGGTCTGCTTCTTCTGCAATGAAATTGGTCATTGGAAGAAGAATCGCACACTCTACCTCGAAGATCTGAAAAGAACAAGAAGGATAGCGGGGCTATCACTTCAGGTATCTATATCATAGACATTCGCTTTTCTACTTCCTCAAACATGGGTATTAGATACTACATGTGGTTCACGCATTTGTATAAATGTATTGGATCTCAAGGACAATAGAAAATTGAATGGACATCTGTGACATAAAGGATCAAGTCAAAAGATTTGAGTCCTACCTTCCTATGGCATTGTCGTCTAAGCCATATAAACGAGAAGCGCATTTCGAAACTCCATTATAGATGGATTTCTGAATTCATTTGATTTTGAATCATTTGATATATGTGAGTCTTGTTTATTGGGAAAGATGACAAAGGCACCTTTTACTGGACACAGTGAAAGGGCCACTGACATACATACTGATGTGTGTGAACCAATGAATACATCTGCCTGAGGAGGTCGTTTGCACTTCATTACATTTATAGACAATTTCAGGAGATATGTTTATATCTGTCTGATGAAACATAAAGTTTGAATCTTTTGAAATGTTCAAAATATTCCAATATGAAGTGCAAAACTAACTCGGCAAAATAATAAAGGCACTTCGATTTGATCGGGGTGGTCGATATTTGAGCCAAGAGTTCATTGACCATCTTAGGAGTTGTGGGATCATCTCACAACTTACTCCTCCAGGAACACCTCAATGGAATGGTGTTTCTGAACGGAGGAATCGAACTTTATTAGATATGGTTCTATCTGTGATGAGTCAAACAGATCTTCCACCTTCCTTTTGGGGCCATGCCCTAGAAACAACTATGTTCATACTAAATCGTGTTCCGTCAAATGCAGTTGAAAAGACACCATATGAAATATGGACTGGGAAGAAACCCAGTTTGTCCTTTCTTAAGATTTGGGGATGTGAGGTTTATGTTAAATAACAAGCCTCTGATAAATTATCATCTAGATCCTTAAAATGCTTTTTGTGGGGTATCATAAGGAAACTAAAAGATACTATGTCTACAATCCCACCGATCATAAAGGGTTTGTTATTCGGAATAGTATCTTTTTGGAAAAGAGTTTATCTCTAAAAGAACCAGTTGGAGTAAGGTGAACCTCGAAGAAGTTCGAGAGACACAAGACAATGTAGAACCACAGATGGAAACCAGAGAAGACTCACAACAAGTTGTTGAGTCTACTCATATAACACAAGGCCCACGAAGGTCCGATAGATCACGGCTACAGCTTCAGAGATATGGATTTCTGATTACTGGAAGTTGTGATGTTTTGCTCATTGAACAGAATGAGCCAACTACTTATCGAGGACGCCGTGGTGGGACCAAACTCCGAAAGATGGCTTAATGCCATGAAGTCTGAAATGCAATCCATGTACGACAATAAGGTATGGACCTTAGTCAATCCACCTGAAGGTGTAAAAACCATTGGGTTCAAGTAGGTTTTCAAAGAGAAAACTGACATGGATGGCAAAGTAAATATCTTCAAGGCCCGACTGGTTGTAAAAGGATTCACTCAAACTCATGGTGTAGACTATGAAGAAACCTTTTCCCCAGTTGCAATAGCCAAATCAATCAGAATCATTCTTGTCATTGCATCATATTATGACTATGAGATATGGTAGATGGACGTCAAAACAACCTTCCTTAACGGAAAGCTGCTTGAGGATGTGTACATGACACAACCTGAGGATTTTGAGCGTCCAAAGGACACTGGTAAAGTATGTAAGCTTCAAAGATCCATTTATGGATTGAAGCGGGCATCTCGAAGCTGGAATCACCGTTTTGATGAAGTAGTCAAAAAGTTTGGATTCATTCAAAACATCGATGAACCTTGTGTTTACAAGAAGGTTAGTGGGAGCACGGTTGTATTTCTAGTGCTTTATGTTGATGACATTCTATTCATTGGGAATGACATTTCTACCTTGCAGAGTGTCAAGTTTTGGTTAGGAAAGTCTTTCTCAATGAAAGATTTAGGTGAAGCCACTTACATCCTTGGGATTAGGATCTATAGAGATAGATCCAAGAGGCTGTTAGGCCAAAGTCAGAGCACATATATAGACAAGATACTGCATAGGTTCAGTATGCAGGATTCTAAAAGGGGTAGCATGCCCATGTCTCATGGCATTCATCTCAGTAAGGATCTGTGTCCTAGTACGCAAGATCAAAGAGACCACATGTGTAAGATTCCATATGCCTCTGCCATTGGATCTATCATGTATGTAATATTATGTACTCGACCGGATGTGTCATTTGCCTTGAGTATGACCAGTAACTACGTCTAAGATCCTGGTGACGGTCACTGGACTACTGTCAAGAATATCCTTAAATACTTAAGAAGGACTAAGGACTTATTCTTGGTATATGGTAGCTTGGAGGACGAACTCTGTGTGACTGGTTACATAGATGCGAGTTTCCAAACTGACCAAGATAATTCAAGATCGCAATCAGGATATGTATTCCTGTTGAATGGTGGTGCGGTGAGCCAGAAGAGCTCTAAGGAGAGCATTGTAGTTGATTCTACAATATAGAAGCTGAGTATATAGCAGCATCGTATGCAGCTAAGGAACTTGTTTGGATTAGAAAGTTCATCACTGAACTAGGGATGGTTTCTACCATCTCAGATCCAATAGTCTTGTTCTGTGACAATAGCGGTGCTATTGCACAGACCAAGGAGCCTAGGTTACATCAAAGGACCAGGCATGTACTCAGGCGATTTCATCTTATCGGAGAAATCAGAGATAGAGGTGATATAAAAATATGCAAAGTACTAGGAGAATACAATGTAGTTGATCCTCTTACTAAGCCGCTTGCACAAGTAAAACATGAGCGTCATGTTAGGGCAATGAGAATTAGAGTAATTAATGATTGCGCCTAGTGCAAGTGGGAGCCTGTTGGAAATTATGCCATAGGGGCAAGTCATTGTTCTCCATTAAGTTATCACTTCATACGCATGTTTATGGTGATAACTATATCCTTGGATATATCTTATAGATTATCCTAAATATCCCTGGTCGGTCATCTACGCGGGAGCGAAGATGAGTTAAGACTAGTATGACTTTGATGAGGTATGGAGATACGAATCAAAGTCATGGGCACTTGTAAGAGTACAAGGTGCTGGACCGACCCACTATGAGAAAGCTACATGGATTTAGTCATAAGCTTATCTCATGTATAACTGCGTCACAACGCCCTTTGACCTGAGATCATCATGGATTCCTACATGATGAGTCACTGGTCTTTGACCTAGTCAAAAGTCACCTTTGACCGGGTGATGATAAAGGCTGGGATCGGGATCAGTGGTTTTCATGCGGAGGAATGTGAATGGTCAAGATGGAATTTGTCTCTCACATTTGTAGAGAGATAATACTGGGCCCGTCGATGAGTGAGTCTAAGAAATGTATGGTCATACTGTGATGGAAAGGAGTTTCCATTTCACTTATTAGACTGCTCGAGAATCGAGAAAGTAATGGTCAAGAACAGGAAGTTGACATTATCCATGCCTCATCCTTGACCAAATTATCGCGTGACAAAAAGGGGACGTGACATGGTTGTACGATAGGTTGTATCATGTCATCGATCCCCATGTGAATTGGGTAGTCGCAATGTCTTGCTAGAGGCCGCTTGCGATTTGTGGGTTGATACGGTCTTGGCCCACTGCCAATCTCATATGGGCCTGCAGGGTCGTACACAAGAATAATCCAACACGGGTAAAAGTGTCCAGATTCATTGAATCTCAGATTAATCTGAGATTAAATGAATACTGAATTTAATCTAGGATAAATATATATATATATATATGTGTGTGTGTGTGTGTGTGTGTGTATTAAATTCGAAATTAATATATATATTATTAATGGAGATTATAATATTATATATATAATATTTGTTTTATATTTAATTTATTCGATAAATTAAATATCTCAAACAAATAGAGATATTATATCTCATTTAATTTCGAATAAAGATATGGTATATCTGTTTAATATTAAATTGAGATATAGTATCTCATATTTAATTAAATAGATAGATATCATTTCTCGGATTTAATTTATGGAGATAAATTAAATCAGAAGGCTTTTAATTTGAATTAAATAAATACATTAGATTAAATCTATAAGATATATTTAATTAATATATTTTTAATTCAAATTTGAAATTCGAATTTCAGATCTGGTTTTGATCGGATTAAATAAATATGTTACATTAAATCTAACAGATAGATTTAATTAATATTTATTTAATTCATATTTGAAATTTGAAATTCAAAAATTAATAGGATTAATTTTGAATATAATACGCGGATGAGTTTAGAAAAACCTACGGGATTTTTAGTCGAGCGTATTAGAAAGCCGCGAGAAACCCTAGAGCGAAAAAGAGAGAGACACACAGTTCGAGGCACTAGCATGCTGCCGCGTCCGTGTTCGGAGATTGTTCGTGTGGATACCGGTAGAGGAAGCCGATTCTAAGAGTCATCTTCTGCTGATTGAGAAGGTAGCCCACCTGTTCAAAGAGAACGAGACGCGGACGAGTTCAATAAAAGGTATGATTCGAATTCCTTAACCTTGATTTAAACGTGGTTTAATTGAGCGATTCTCAGGACGGGATTCGTAAAATTTTTAAATCCGCTGCGTGTATGGATCCCAATAGTATTAACTTATCTTTACTCTACTTCTCTCTCTTACTTCTTATATATAAGGGCTTGGAAAAAAATATTTTAGACATACTTATTATTTTTAACTAATTTTAACCACTTTCATTAATTGTATAATTTGGTTATAAGACTTTTATAGGTAGGACTGGAGGGAGTAGGCTTTATTTTTTCTTATGAAAAGTTCTACCTGAAATCTTAATCTCTATCCCCAGTTCGCTATGAAAGGATAGTGAATGTGTTATAATCCATCACTCTTTTTCCTTTTTGGAGTGAAAAGGGAGAAATTATATTAAATAATAAAGAGAATACCAAAAAAAAAAAAAAACTCGTGCCTCACTGAACTAATTATAACAAAAGAAATTATCAACAATGTAAAGATATCAGAAAAATGGTACAAAATGTTAATAACTCATCTAATGTGATCATATGGTACTCTAATACAGAGTACAATCTCGAATGGTAAAGGTATGATGTTTCTTTCTTTCTTTCTTTTTCTCTTTTTTTTGATACAATGAAGGTATGATGTTTTAAGAAAGGGTTAAGAAGTAATTTTGTCTAGGAAGTTGTCACTAAGAGCAGTTTGTACTTCAACAAAAATGGTATGAATGACATGTAGATTATGAATTCAGCATTTTTAGTTAACTAATATTCAAAACTAAATGAGATAACAGTTGGGACACAAATGCTCACTTTTTTATACTTTCAGGACAAAATTGTCTCTCTAGAAAATTTTTGAGAAAAAATTGCCCCTTAAACACGTTAGTTTCGAATTCCCAACGTTTCCAGCATAGAATCCCGAAAATGATTTGTCAATTGCGGCTTTAAAGTTTTTGAGTCAAGGGATCAAATTCCACTTCACTTGGAAAGACGACTGTTTTGTATAAGAACACAGATGTCTAGTCCAAAGGACTAGAATATTGATATGGCATCTGGTGACTTTCCAAGATATCTGTGAGGCAGGTATCAAAGAGAATAAAGGATCACTGTGCACGTATGAGGCTTCCCCTAAAGGGGATGGTATGTATACACAGTGACGACTGAATAATAAATTAGTATAAGTAGAATATGTCTACCTTTTAGGTTTACCTCATATTTATAGAGATTACCTTAGAGTTTGGACTCTTGAGCCTTGTACGTCTCATAGTCCTAATATGGCGCCACCACACCTACATATTCCTTGATTGTAGCTTCATTATAGGGCAGTTAGAATCTCCCCTCATTATGGGCGGATTTTGATGCAGATTGCCCCTTGTTGGGTCATATATCATATGGGCCTTGTATAGGTCTGTAACAGTTGCCCCCCAGCCTGGTAGCTTAGGTCTCTGGGCTACTGGGATGAACTAGTGATCTAACCTGGATCTTGTTTCGAGTTTTTTGACTTCCGTCCGAGTTTGCTGAATTTTGTATGAGTTTCAGCAAACCTTGGATTTATTCCTATTCTAATTGTAACTTGCCCCCAGACGTATAACCTGGGTTAATTTACTTTGAACTCCGTTCTTGTTCATGATTGTTTGGATTTCTTGTGTACCAATCATCTGTGCTTCAAGATTCGCATGGTCTAGCACTTGGTTGCCCCCAATCCGGATTATTATGAAGAGGAATAGGCTCAATTTATTTGTTCTTCATATACGTATCAATTTTGTCTGCCTTAATCCCGATCATTACCCAACGCGAACTCGGGGAGTCAAGATAAAATTTTGAGAATTTATACATACCCGAAAGGGCTACCATTTCCTCTTCTTATATCATCATGGCCAATTGATAGCTGGCCATTTTCAACTGCCAAAAAGCAAAACCGCCATGCTTAGCCATCTGTGGTATTTGGGCGCATTAAATGCTCATAATGTGCACATTAAATGCACACATCCTTTCACATACGTCACCATCACTTCTTGGGTGAATTGTCTCTTTTGCCCTCGACTCTTCAAATTCATACCCTCAATGGTTACGTTTATATATTCATATTTTCCCTCCTTTCACACCACTTCTCACATCGCTGCTTTCTCCTTCTTTCGAGGTTGTTGCCAAGCCTGGTCAACAACCTTGGTTCCTTAACGCCCCCGGGTTCAGAAATATGGAGGAGAAATTCCCCTTGTACTAGACTAAAGACCACTATAAATTTTCTTTCTCCTCCTACCGCATTCCGGACACTAATTTTTCTGACTTCGAGTCTGACACAACCTCCTTTATATTCGCATATGTCGAGAAACACGGCCCCATGAGCTCGGTTGTCTACAGCCTACTTGTCTTTTACGAGAGTAAGGTCCGGGATTCGAACTTTAGGGATTTGAACTGGGTCTTTATTGGCCAAGTTACGTTTGGCATTGTTGATTTGAGGGCCTTCAGCGTCAACTTGAGTAGAAGCCAAGGCATTAACCCGGCTAGGACCACTCTCATTTCAGTTCAAAATTACAGACTTAAGGACCCCAAACATCAGCTTAAGCAACACCCGAAACAGTAGCACAGTTTGGGTTACTCTCATTTCGATTCCCGTTAAGCAATGGGTTCTCAACTCGTTTGAGGCGCTCTTCGAACAACTGCATTCTTTGCATCTCTTCTTGCCGCATAAATGCATTACGACGGTCCATGTCCTCTTGTATTAGCCGGATATCCTCTTGCCTCTGAAGGCAGTTACATTGGTCCATCTCCTCCATCTGCCTTAACACTGAACCCAATGTGGTTTGCAAAAGATGAATGTCTGGGTTCTTGACTTGAAACTACAGAGGAATGTCTTGCTACTAAACTTGTTGGGCAATCGCACTGTGAGGGGTTAATGCGTATACTGGAGAGGACGTCATGTCAGATTCATCTTCTACGGTAACAGTGTTAAAATCTGGAACCACCATACCCTCAGGTTGCTGCTGGGGTTGAGGTTGTTGTTCCTAACTCTACTGCAACGGATCTTCAGGCAACTACCCGATCAAGGGCATTTGACTACTGCTTCTGGTGGCAACCATCTTTGGTCACAGGAATCGAAATTTACTGATTCCCCACAGTTGGCGCCAATGTTCTGTATAAGAACATAGATTCTAGCCCAAAGGACTAGTATATTGATATAGGATCTGGTGACTCTCCAAAATATCTGAGGCAAATATCAAAGAGAATAAAGGATCATTGTACACGTATGAGGCTTTCGCTTAAAGGGGGTGGTATGTGTGCACAGTAATGGCTGAATAATAAATGAATATGAGTGAAATGTGTGTATTTTTTAGGTTTACCTTTTATTTATAGAGATTATCTTAGGGTTTGGACTCTTGGGCCCTGTACGCCTCATAGTCCTGATATGGTGCCGCCATACCTACATATTCCTTGATTGTAGCCTTCATTATAGGGCAGTTAAAATCTCCCCTCATTATGGGCGGATTCTGATGCGGATTGCCCCTTGTTGGCCGTATATCAAATGGGCCTTGTATAGATCCGTAACAACGACATTGTTTGAAGACATGATCCCATATCTTCAACGTCACAAGCAATGCAGTGGGGTTCAGTTGTGATGTCCCTTCTTTGTTTTTCTTGATTAGTCAAAAGGCGTTTTTTTGAAGATGAGCCGTATGAAAGCTTTGATTTGTTGGGCACTAATCACTGAATTTTTATGGGATTTGTGTATCATCATTTTATTAGAGGTCATCTTATTTTAATCATTCTTAGACACTTAATATAATAATAGGGGGAAAAATACTAATCCATCCCGCAGCACCCCAGGTCACTCTTCTGCGTCTTCAGATTTTATATATTATCATTATAGTTCTAAAATTGGTTCTCCAGGGTTCAAGAAACAATAACTAGTACTTTTTCAAATTTGAATTTGCTTATCACCCCTTTTCTAGCAAAAAATTTCCAGCGGTCTATCATATTCAAAATAAATAATGCATCAGAACTTGAATCGCATCTGAATTTCATATTTCCCATGGCTAAAATACGATTAAGTTAATGTGCAATAGTGACAAGCATTCCAATAAGATATTATGATCTACTGTGATAAGGGAAAGTGAATAAGAGGAAAGAAAACCTTAATTTATAAAAGTATTTGATGAAGTGGGGAAACATGAGTCGCGTAGTTGATTCGCTGATTTACGGGGACAATTTTGTAAATGGTCATGTATAGTTTCCAATAAGAAGACCGACGATCTGGGAGAGAGTATAACTTCTCTTTCAATCGTGATTGTATTTATTCATTTAGGGCTTTTGATGATAAATGATCTGATTGCAGGATTTGTTTGTTGAAGGCAAATAGTGTCTTTTGAGGTTAAAACTGACATTTCATAGAGATTGAAGGCTTTATAATGGGTATTCATACGAGTCCCTTATGAATGAACATAACCAAAAAATTTGCAATCTTTTTTACCATTATATTCCCATCAATAAGCCCAACCAAACCGGCCAAAAATGATAATGCACTAAAAATTCATATTGCATGTGTGTAATGAGGTTGAACTAAATAAGTTTTAGTTACCTCTCGTTCTTGGGTTCAACTAGCAAAGGGGTTAGACATTCTTACCAAAAAGAGGAGTTCAATCCTGGAGTTGGTTAAGGCGCTAGGGAAAGTATCCTAACTTCGTGGTGCTTAGGTAAACGTCTGAAAGTAATAGACGGCTCGTCTTGCCCAACATTGGTATCATCTAAGAGAAAGGGAGACTTTGCCTTACCTTTGGATCGTGGATGAGCCCAACCATTTTCCTAAAATTTCAATAGCAAAAGAAGAGGGAGGGGGGGTTGTTTAGTAGGTAAACGTCTGAAAGTAATAGACGGCTCGTCTTGCCCAACATTGGTATCATCTAAGAGAAAGGGAGACTTTGCCTTACCTTTGGATCGTGGATGAGCCCAACCCTTTTCCTAAAATTTCAATAGCAAAAGAAGAGGGAGGGGGGGGGGGGTTGTTTAGTTCACACCTAGCTTAAATTCAATATAAGTGCTTACTACCATAACCATACTCATAATCGCTCTCTTTTCCGCCACTCCATTTTGTGTAGGAGGGCGCATGCCTTGCATTTAATTGGTGCTTAACATCTTGCTCTTCAGTTATTTCTTACAATGCAACATAAGTCACTAACGCAATTGATGAAGTGTTCATTACCCTCATGGGATGGAACATTCACATAGCATAAGTCTGAGGGCACCACTTACCAGAAAATCCTTCGGTATGAGTATGGATATGTTAGATACCTACTGCTTGATTAGTGAAATACTTGGGAGTAGTCTCTTTCCGCGGCCCCGGGGGGGGGGGGGGGGGTAACTAGTAGCAGCAGGGCTCAATAACTTTTTCCCATGGTCATTACAATGAAAATACTCCCCCTGAAAATGTAAGAGTCAAACTTATAAAGGGGAGTGATCTTTTTACAAAACACATTTTGCTTTTGTCTATGCATTTATTTATTTTATTCAAATTTGCCACTCTTCTCATTATTCTCCTCTACATTCTTTTTCTTCCTTTTTCTCATTTGTTGCCTCTTACTTATTCCCTTGAAATAAGAGTATATTGGGAGAAAAAAGTAGACATCTTGCATATTTATTGTTTTTAACCACTTTTAACTAACTCCTTGATATATGTAAAGCAAGTATTTGACTCTTATATTTTGAATAAGAGAGAGTATTTATTAAAGAATTTAATCTTGCTAACAAACTTGATGCAAAACGTAAAGGAGTTCTTTACATGGCTACAGAAAATATCTTATGAATCAACATGATCTATTATACTTTAGATACGGATTTATAAATGAATTTTGTCAATATTTAGAGGCAAATAATACTGGAGATAGAGTTATCTCCAGTGACTCCAAAACTACGTCGTTTTGGATTAATGAAGGGTTTGTTAGTAATTTCAGGTGAATTAATGAAGGGTGTTTTGGTAAAATGTATATGATAAAAAAATAAACAGAATTACAGAAACACCCTTCATTAATTCACCTGAAATTACTAACAAACCCTTCATTAATCCAAAACGACGTAGTTTTGGGGTCACTGGAGATAACTCTATCTCCAGGAGAAATCATTTACCCAATAATATTTTGTTATCGCAATAAATGATTAATTTCATTATTAGACCTATTTATCAAAGAAGTAACTAATCTTGATAACAAACGTATAGCAAATACAATGTAATCAATATACAAGAATGCTTTCACAACATAAATATAAGTAATTTCAATATCAAAATATTTCATCTCTCGAGGATGGAAACAGTCTTTCTGTCAAAAAAGAGCGCCAGAATTCTAAGCATAAACCAGAGATCAAGTAAAATCAAGCATGCGCTTTGCAGAATCTAGAGTATTAGAAAGTAGCATGGCAACAGTCATAGGCCCAACTCCACCGGGAACAGGAGTAATCACAGATGCCACATTTACTGCTTCTTCATAGCATACATCTCCAACGAGACGGTAACCGTCCTCGCAGCTTGGGTCCTGCATGCCGATGTTTAGAATATAAGCACAAATTAGATCTCTTTCTCTCTCTCTATCTCTATAAGGTCATTTCTACCGAATCGCGAAATTCTAAAAAATAGTTAAAATTAATTAAAAGTGATAAATGTCAGAAATATAAGTTGTTTTCCAAAAATGCCACTACTCCTTCTGGTCCTTATTATAGAGCACCAACTAGCAAACACATTTGGTCCCTTTTATAAGGCACTTACTTGTTTTCAAGGAACATTAATTGTTTTTTTCATGTATACCCATCATTAATAGGGGCCATGGATGAGAGTAATAATAATATAATATTTTAGTGCAATTAGTAGGGATAATATTGGAAATTACTTAAATTGTAGGGCAACTTTATTGACTTTAACTGTTTTTATTGGTTTGTGAGAATTGTTAGTTGGTACCTTATAATAAGGATCAGAGAAAGTATTTATGAACGAGTAAGAGAGACTAATAATGAAAAAAGAATGAAAGAGAATACATGGGAAATAAATGATGAAAGAGTAATTGAGGCTAAAATAGGTAAAAGCGCATTTATTATTAAAACAAATTCAAAATAGATCTTATAAAAAGATGCAAACTCATTAAAAAAAAAAACAATCTTATATATAGGGATGGAGGGAATAACTTCTCAAATTTTCAAATATTATGACCATCTTTGAAACATTTAAACCTATTAAAATATGAAGAAATACTTGTCAATAAAAAAAATAATGAAGGAATACTGAAGTAATAAAAAAATTGGTACCAATGAGATAAAAAGAAATACTGACAATACTTCCCCAACCAAACATGAACAGCCGTTTCAGGTGATAGCTCACCTCGACGGGACTTGTTCCAACGTCAATGACTATTGCACCAGGCTTTATCCAGTTGCCACGGACCATATTAGGTATTCCGGCAGCCGAAACTACAATATCAGCTGCTGAAGTGATCTGTTCAGGATTTTCTGTAAAGGCATGTATAACAGTGACCGTTGCATGGTGTCTCTGCCATAATACAAATTGTATTATATCTACTAAATGCACAGCAAAAGAACATAATTGGAAAAAATCATTACTTCATCAACAAATTATTTCATATTTACCTGCAACAAGAAGGATGTAGGTAGACCGACAATATTACTTCTTCCAATCACAACAGCTTTCTTCCCTATGATCTCCACACCAGATCTAATCAATAACTCAATGCAGCCCTTTGGAGTACAGGGAATAAATAGTGGTTCCCTTCCAATTACGGCGAGATTCCCCGTATTAAGAGGATGAAAGCCATCCACGTCCTTTTCTAGGCCTAGAACATCCAAAACTTTGCCTTCATCTAGATGCTGATCCAAATTTTTACAAGTCAATCACACAACACCAATTACAGCTACATATTGAGAATTTATCATCGGCAATCATTTCATCAGTTAAATTTTATATCTATATTAATGGGATATTTTACAAAGTTGACATGACTATTGCTCTTCTCGTTGAATCAAGCCAAACTATACTCTAAGAAATTTTTATCAAAATATTTTTAGGTAAGGAAAAAGGTATACTTAGTATCAAAATATTGTTTAAAAATATGTTTCTTATGTACATGAAAACTTCGTAATACTTTTATTCATAATAGGCAAGGGCTAATATAACCTCATCCAAGATTGAAAAAAAAAAGCTCTAGCCCAGATATCGAAACCACCATCAACCACCACAGATGTCATGACAACCATCTTCAGAGAAAGCAATCAAATGGGAAAATGAAATCAAACAGGATATAATCAAACCCAGAAACAATGATTTTGAGAAAAAAAAGGGGGAGGGGGGGGGGGGGGGGGAACAACTGCTGAACCCCAATCTGTTGAAAAAGTAGATGAGGGGCACCATCTGTTCATCGCTGTTGCATCTTCACACCACTAATCTCGTCAAACACAGGACTATTGCTTGGAGTTCACAGAAACCAGAATAGTTGAACCATTTAGAAAACTTTTTCTTTTTGTCAAAAACCATTTAAACATCAAAGAATATCGTTCAGAAACCAGAAGGGACCACCACAAACCTTAGAAATCGTGTGAAGAATCAAAACTCATAAAAACAAAATATCACAGACCGGAAATTGCAGAATCAAATACCAAAATGAAATCAAAGAGAAACTCAATCAAGCAAACCCAGAAATCAATGTCTAAATGCAACTATCAACCCCAAAACCGAAAAGCAGAACCGGAAAGCGAATGGGTTCCATCCTCACTGTTTGAAATGGAGAAATGGTTTTCAGACCTAGTGAGGAAGAAAATATCAAAAATCAGAAGAGTAAGTCAAACACTATTGCTCCGGGAGAACAGCCACTGACAGTAGAGGCTGAACACTATGTGGACCATCATCATTGTTGCTACCAGAGACGAAAAGGATGAATGCTGGACATTGAATGGTTGAGGCTATATGCGGTGACTTCCGGGGAAGTTAGACCAGTAATGTTGCACTAAGAAGGAAATGAGACCTGTGCTTTCTGATGGAACTCACTTCCCCACAAAACCAACACAAGCTTCTGCTTCAACTTCTGTTTCCCAAATCTTAGTTCAATGGCACCAAAGGGGGCATTAAGATTTCATTATTGAGTACTTATTTTCCAAAAGTCATAGTTGAATCACTGATGTGTCCATCTATTATAGGCTACTTAACATATTAAAGTAAGTTGGATCTATGTCAAAAGCTACCAGAAGATCCACCATAGAATATTGTGTTTGTGGTTGGAAATTTGGCTTCTTGGAAATGTAAGAAGCAAGATGTGGTATCTTGATCTAATAAAGAAGCTAAGTACAGAGCTATGGCATAGACGGTGTGTGAGATTGTGTGGATTTGATATGTAACCGTAGAAACAGTTCATAAGTTGGTTAGGAGGTTAGATAGGATGTAGCCGTTAGTGTATTAGTTAGTTAGGCCCTTATTTGATTATCCCTTAATGACCCCCTGCCTTATAAATAGGCATACCCCTACTGTCTGTAATCACTCATATTATGAATAAACCAGAAGTATTATGCAGCAGCATTGCTCTTTGCCTCTCACTCTTCTATCTCTCTTAACCTCTTCTTTGCCTTCTTCTTCTTCTACCCCTCTAACCCTAGTTCTTTCCCTCTCCTTCCATTCAATACAAAAGTGATATTCTGTAATAATGGTATTAGAGCCGTAGATCCTCGGCCCCTACTGCAATTCCAAAAGAAAAAGAAAAAAGGAGAAGAAAAATCCACACCAGCATGGCTTCTACATCCTCGTCTCGATTTCTTCTAAGCCTCAGAGAGTGACTTTGACCAACAAAGAATTGACTTCAGCTGTGGCACCTTCAACAGCAAGGGTTGGTAGCAGATTTGAATTATGTCCTTCATTCTCTTTCAACCAATCTCAATGTGCCAAAAGATTACTTGGTCAATGCCTATGTTTATGGCTTGAAGGAGGAGATTGTCGAGTCTGTCAAGCTATTCAACCCACATATCGTGCTTGAAGCCCATCACTTGGAAAGATTATACGAGATAATCGTGCAGATGTAGGCCAAGAAAGCAAGCAAGGTCTTTGAAGTTCAAGAATCATTGAAAATCAGCGAGCAATCACAGAAAAGTCCTCAAGATGTTCTTGAAGACAAAAACGAGAAACCCATCACGCCATTGTTGACAAAAAAAAGGTTTTAAATTCTCTGTTCTTGAGAAAGAAACAGAGAGAATGATGCTGCTCGAATCACGAAAGATGTGATCGGGAAGAACGAAGACAAAGACAAGGTCCAGCGTGTGCGTTCAACAGTAATCACGAAGGCCAGGGCGTTCATGAAAGTGATGGGTCTTCTCACGTCAATTCCATTAGAGGTTTCCAAGGCTTTTCAGTCGAAAGTGACAGAAAATATGTTGGGCATTGATAGGTGTTCGAGTTTGGACATACTATGAAATTTTCAAGAGATGTGGTAGAAGACAATTTCATGCTCGGCACCATCGCTATCTACTCTTCCTCCCTCAGCGTTGATGACTTCTTTCGCCGATGGTTGCTATCTTTCTTTTGCCTTTGAGTTTGATTTCTTTGCCAATGTTTCAGTTCATGGATTGTAGTATTTTGGGGGATTATGCGTGTGTTTCAAGAAGTGTTGAGCTGGTTATTGTGTGTACGTGTATGCAAAGGAATCAATTTCAGAAGTCAAATTTTCTTTCACAGCTGGCCTGCATTTTTCTGAAAGGGCAGGAGAAGTGGCTTGAATTGTCACACACACAGCTATTTACCACCTTAAGTAGCTTTCAGAGATATTTTGAAGATGCATGTGGGTTTTTCATGCTCAATAGCCAAATGGGCTTTCATAGTAGCAGTAAAGGAAAGGACCCAAAGTGGTTTCACCCATAGATCAATTTCAAATGGCCTACTTTTGTTCAATTCTGTCCTACACATACTCTGGTCCGGATTTGGTTCAGGGGAGAGCTTATCAAAATGCTTTTCAGTAGGTTTTGTTCCCAAGGTAGACAAGAAAGGAAAAAAGCAATCTATTTTTGGTTGGGGGGGGGGGGGGGGGGGGAAGCTTCTGCTTCCCCTCCCCAGACTCCGAGTCACAAATTGCATCAATAACTAGCAAAAGTTTTCAAGAATTTAGAAGCTTATGAAGCTTGTGTTTTGGTTGTTTCAGCTTTGTATTTTCTAGGGTCAGTTTCGTGTCAATCATCCTTGAGAAAGGATGTTTTTGGTAAGGGGGTATTGATATGTAACTGTAATAATAGTTCATAAGTTAGGAGGTTAGTTAGGCACTTATTTGATTAGCCCTTAATGACCCCTTGCCTAATAAGTAGACATACCCCTACTGTAATCATTGAGATTATGAATAAACCGGAAGTTTTATGCAGCAGTCATTGCTCTCGACCTTTCTTCTCTCTCCCTCTCTCACTCTTCTGTTTCTCTTAACCTCTTCTCTGTATTCTTCTTCTACCCCTGATTCTTTCCCTCTTTCCCTCTCTTTCTATTCAATACAGAATTGATATTCTGTAACAAGATTTATTAGTTGTTAAAGGAGGTTGGTTTCACCCCATCATTACCGGCAAAGTTGTACTGTAATAATAAAGTTGCTCTATACATAGCCTCCAACTTTGTGTTTCATGAATGTATGATGTCATGTTGTTTGAAATAAGATCAAGGAGAACTTTATTTCTAGAGTATGGTGACCAATTGGGTGATCTTCTGACTGAGGCCTTGAATGAGACTCGAGTTGACCATATTTGTAACAAGTTGGCCAAAATTAACATCTATGTTCCAACTTGAAGGAGAGTGTTAGGAATTATCATTAATGTAAATAGCTATAATCAGGGATTGTAAATAGAGTACAATCAAAGATTATAATTAGGGTAATTACCATCATGAGCCATTAATGCCTAGGCTCCTCATTCTTGTATATAAACACCCATTCTGATCATGAATAGATATTGAATTCAGCTTATATTTCTCTCTCGATCTACAATAACAATTACAAGTAGGTGTTAAGTAGAACCCATAGATTCAGTGCCCATGTAAATCTATGAAGAATCTTGGCTAGCGAGTCAATCATGCACTATCAGCCATCAGCTTGAAGATTAATCTTACTAAGTCATTTAATTTGTTTAATAGATTTGTGGTGGGTAGTCGCAACAAGGTCCTTATCAACTTTTCAAGTGTAAGGACTATCCTTGAAATAGGAACTACTAGTATTAAGGCCAAAAAGGAGGAAAAAGGAATAAACTACACACCAAACAAAGTAATCAAACCAACGACAACATCAATTGTACACTTTTTAATCTATTTGTAACAATTATACAAAGGTAAGCATTATTCCCTTTCTTTCAACTATTGCTTGAAGGGATCATCATAAGTGGGGTATATCTTGTATGAGTATGGTATATATTCAAACCTAAAAGTGTTGACAAATACTTTCCTCATCCCCAGGCCTAGAATCTAACAAGTCAAGCCTCGCCCCTTCACTACTGAATACTTAAATCCCACAAAGAGCGGCCAGTACACAAGGCTCCAACTAGATGGGGCCTGGGGAGATATCGATGTACACAACCTTACCTCCACAATTGAGAGGCTTTTTCTAAGATTTGAACTTGTGACCTCTAGCTCATATGGCAGTGATAAATCCCAATTTAATATATTTTATCCCGCCTTATTCATTTATTTTGGAGACTATTTTAGGCTAATTTGGATTTATTAGACAATATTTGGATTGTTAGCCTATTTTAGGAAATAATATAAATCAAAATTAATTATGAGATTATTGGACTTAAATTTTCAATATTCTGATTGAGATCTTGTGATTGAATAATATTTCTAAATATATGATAGATCACGATTTTATTTAATTCTTGTAGGATAAGAAAAGCATATTGGAAGATCCTACGATGCAGAATTAACCTTGGAAGCTAAAAGAAGATCTAATGGTGGAATTTTGTTGGGCTTTTGGAATTTTAATTGGCTCAAATTGGTACCCAAAACTCTTTCTTCATCCCATTTATTTAACCTAGCAGCGGGAGGAGCCGAAAAGAATTCACACTGAAACCTACACGCACGTGGAGAAAGACGCAGAAGGAGACACAGCCGCATCACTGGTTCATAGGATTGATTCAATTGAATCATCAATTCATTCAATTTGCTCACGGACCCACGTTATTTCTCTTGCACCTATTGAATTTTCCATTGATTATTCATCATGGCCGTGACATGTCTGGAGGTTGATGGAGGCACGATTTCCATGGAAGCTTAAGCACTTTTAGGAGACAACTTGGGAGGAGCATGGAGAAAGCTAGAGCCTAGAAACTTACACTTGAAGACCACAAGGGAGTGTCTTTCTTTTTATCGTCTTAATTCAAACTTGAGGTTCTTTAGTTTTTAAGGGTTTTAAGTTGTGTTAATTGAGAACAATCTAGTTTTAGATTGTAAATATATTTCTTTTGGATTGGATTGATAATTTGAAGTTTTTATGTGTGAGACAATTGTTGGAGTTTTGTTTGCAACCTTTTGATTGTCAATTGAATTATTAATTGAGTTTTCGTTATTAATTTAATTGTCAATTTGGTTTATCATCTTAATTGTTTAATTGGGTTGATAAATTATCTAGTTGTTCAATTGGATAATTGCAAACAAGATTTTCAAAACTATTTTGTGATTGATTTTTAATGAGTTTAATTAACCACCGCTTATTTCATTATGAGTTTTCTAGTGGAATATGTGTTATTGAGCTAGAGAGTTTCCCGTGTTCAATTAGGTGATTAAATTCATTAATCTTCCTTTGATCTAATTAATTGGTTTGGGCTAAGAAAGTTAACTCCATGCAATTCCTAAGTTGTTCCCTTCTTCCTCATAACTGAACTAGATCTTTGTCATTTAATTTGATTTTAATCAATTTTCGTCTTAGGATTTTAATTTTCCTCTTATAACAAAAACCCCCCAAAAATTGCATTCATATTCATATAGGTTAGTTTCATTCTCATTTAGGTTTTAGAGTCAATTGCATTAGTGCATTTAGTTAGTTTAATTTCATCTAGGTAGTAGTGTTTTGCATTTTAGTTTAGGTTCATTCCATTGCATTTTTTATCACCTAAATTCAACCTAAAGAAAAACCCACAGATTGCTCCTTGGGAGAATGACCTAGGTTGCCACTATATTGCATTATTAGTTGGTCCTGGTTTAATTGATTGCTTTAGCGACAAAAGTAGCAACATCAGGCAGCAACCTTACTACTGTGCCAAGGATCACCCCCAGAATTCTTAAATCCCAAACTTGAAGAAATTTTAAAATGAGCAAGTTTTTGTCAAGTTAGAACTCATTTCATAAAATTCATTCATACAATATCAACATAAAAAAAATCCAAAAAAAACATTAAGATGATTTAAAAATAGTTTATGCAACTCAATATCGTCTAATCTCAAAGATATACCCTCTGCTACCCATCAGATGCATCAAAGACATTATGCCTATCCCTAGCTACCCCTTCACATTCATATTTACCACTCATCAATTCGTTGTAGTATCCCCCTTTACTTGAATTATAATTAAGAACATAGTAAAGTCTATGTATTATCTAATCATGTCACTGGTTCAGAAAATTACTTGGGGTAGAGGAAGTTGCACAAGAATACCATGAATTGATGGATCCTTGTTAAATCTCAACAAAGCGCTCTGAACCTCAGCTTCTGTACAATCAGTCGGTAGTTCAGTCACACAGGACTTGATTCCAACTTCTTCACATGCCTTTATCTTGTTGCGAACATAAATCTGTGAATCCCATCTCTGGCCCACCATAATCACAGCTAACCCAGGAACTTTCCCAATGCACTCCTCCATCCGCCTTACCTCACCAGCTATGCTTGATCTGATTCCCATAGAGATCATTTTTCCATCCAGCACCCAAGCAGTCTGCTCATTAACTGTGGCCAACATCATTGTCAGTGTGGTAATATAAGAAACAAAGGCCTGTAAGAAGCATATTTGGAATGAATTTTACAAGAATGAAAACCAGAATTACAACTTTGTACTGTCATGGCATATCCACAATCTAGAGAGACGAGATGGATAGTTTTCTTTTTCTTTTATTGGCTTCAATTCACCCTGCTAAAATGAAGAAAGCCTTGATGAAGGGAGAGAGGAGATACTTACAGATTTTGTGTACTGATGAAACACTCAAACGTGACGAACTTAGACTCCAGATGTCAGGTAGGTCTAGAGAAACAAGAGGTGGAGACATTAAAACTTGGCTCGTTAGTCCTCCTTTTACCGTATGAAGAACCCTCGTTTTTAGTTGAAGCTTCCTTCTCAAATAATTCCATGGCGTCGCCATTAAGCCCATCATACCTGTCATCAACTTCCCACAACGAGTATATCACCACCGGGGATCATACAAGGCTAGCCTCTCTCTCTCCCCCTCTGATCACACAAGGCTAGTCTCTAAGAACGTTAGTCATGGAATTTAAAGCAACAAGGCCGATTCCATTTGCTTGAGATAAGGAAACAATATAATGGGATGAAAAAGAAAAGAAAGGACCGTTTGCGACGGGGCTGACGAAGATCATCCCATTATTTCGCCGAGCCTCACTATAGCTACACACGAAGTATACCAGAGCTCATTATGCATTGAAAACCTCCGACGCATGGTAAACCTACAATTGAACACGGAAGGGCTTTGGAAACATAATAAATTTTTCAAAAGCACGACTAAGAAATTACTGAAACCAGATAACAAATACTATCTTCCAATGACCCCAAACTGATTTTATAAAAATGTACCGTCCACTATGAATTATAAGTCCTCAGTCAAACTAAACTGATTTTGCCTGAAAATTAAACTGATTCTAGCAATTTAAGAAAGCAGTAGGCAAAAAGGAAAAAGAACCACAAGAACTATCGATCTCTAAGAATTTGACGTCAATCTGAATAGAAGGAAGTAATAACAGGCCGATAGGTTGGAAGAATTGAGCAGTCAGTAAACACTGATAAGAATGCGGGGAAACCTGCGGGAAATAGAGATCAGTTTTTTCCTGTTGCTATGTCCCATGTAGTTTCTGTCGCGATGACCGTTTCATTGCAAGCTTTAGGTCCAGTCCCGCTACAACCAACAGTCTGCAGATTAGCTAAGCGCCTAAGCCTCCATTATGCGCGTGTGAGCATGCTATGCTTCCTTCCAGCATTAATATAAGACCAATTGACCCTCTTTTTTTTTTTTTTTTAAAGTAAATCATAATATATGTTTTTGTATCATTTGATTATGGGTTTTATACTTCTCTCGGAGAAAAACACTTCTCCTGCTAGCCAATAACAACAGCGTTTTACCAAAAAAACCTGTTTCATGTTTATTTCCTTCTTTTGGCGCTGCGGTGATGGAGAGCGGCAGAGGAAGCGAGAGATGGAGCGGAGCAATAATGAATCTAATGGAGATGGCTTCCAATTTGGAGTCTCCCCAGAAGCTTCTCCTCAAGAAAGTTGTCTCCGCGGACGATGAGACTTTCGCCAAAATTTTTTATACTTCACCCAATTCACCCCCCTCTTGGGTTCAGCCGGAACTTACATTTGGTATTAGAGCAGGTCTCTTGTTTAAAGGACTTAACCGTCTCAAGAGTCTCAACGGCTGATTTTGGGTGTTTATCATTTTCAGAAGGCTTTGATTATACAATTCCACCGGTTCTCAAAGATATTGATTTTTGGTTTTGGAAAGCTAAAATGACTAGTTTTATCAAAGCAACTGATTTTGATATGTGGAAAGTTTTTGTAAATGTCTTTGATTTCAAACCAAGAAAGGATTGGACAGAAAAAAAAAAAGAAATGGTTTTCATTGAACATTAGAGCAATGAAAATTTTGTATAGTGCTTTAACCGAAAATGATTTTGTGAAAATCAAATGTTGCTCTAGTGCTAAAGATATTTGGATACTCTTGATTCTCTTTATGCTTCTAACAATTGTGTGGAAGTTGGTAGTGTTGACAGTTCATCTAAAATTACAAGTGATGTATCCTCACTTGATGAACGATTGGAAGTGGAGAATGAAGAAGGAGAAATCATTGAATGCTCCCAAGATCCAGTTAACACAAAAGAACAAGAGAAAGATGATTCCCAAGGAGAGCTCATGGAAGATCGTGATGAACCATTATCTAAAGCTCAAGACACACAAGTGGTAAACAATTCCAATTCACCTTGGGTAGTTAAGAAAATTTTTTTTGAATATTTTCATAAAATTGTTTTTCAACCAATTACTGATTCTATTTTGAAAAACAAAAGTGTTGGAAAATCATATAGGAAGAAAGAATGCACAAACATGAATCACTCGAAATTGCATCCACTAGAACCACATAATTCTTGCAAAGTTGTTCATAACAAGCATGATTATATTACTTGCAATTATTGTGGAAAATCTGGACATATTTCTTACACATGTTATATTAGAAGAAATTTCAATGAAAGAAATAAGTTGTTTTGGGTTCCTAAAGGACAATCAAGGTCCAATACTAACAGTCAAGGACCCAAGTATAAGTGGGTACCGAAATGTCCATCTAGTACTCTATGTGTGCAGGATGATTTGAATATCAATGGACATCAAGGTACAAAGAAGAAGAAGAAGAAGCCAAGAGTTCCTCATGCACCAAAGAAGGAGATCATAGAATCCATATCAAGCAAGAGAACTCCCATGGCACCCATTGCTGAAACTACAAAGCTGAATCATAAGAAGCAAGGGTTACAAGCAAGAGGAGTATATTCTCCATCAAGAACAAACTACCAGAGAGTACCGTACAACTACCTTGAGGAGAACAAAAAGAAGAGAACATCTCAAGTATCAAAGAGAAGATACTTGAAGACTGTACCTTATGTGAAGACTTTGCAGACACCAAAGGGTTAATGGGTATGCAAAGCCAATCCTCTAAGTACCTAAGGAAAGGGTATATGTTGGTAAAACCTCATACTCTATTATCTAGAATATTTATTGAGGTTTTACACTTTGGATAGTAGGAATGAACATTGAAAATTATTTTTGAAATTGAAAATCTACTTGGCAGATTTATTTATATATATTTTGCAATGTTCAAGAGCTTAACCCTTTATGCACACATTATGAGTTGAAAAATATATATTTCATGCATAAAGCTATGCCTAATTCATCATGCCTAATTATTATACTCTGATTATATTCCTAGAGCATGTGAATTTTGTTTCTACATACTAACAAATAATGGATCCGAGTAAAATTGGATACCAAGGAAGAAAAAGAATTGTATAGTTTTGTAGGATCAAGGAAAGCTTCTCAAAAAAAGCAACTATACGGTGAGATAAGTCAAATTCTTGAGAAAGCTGAGGAAGCAATGCTCGATGATGATGAATGTCAAAGTAAAAGATATCTGCATCAATTCATCCCAGCAAGCTTCAACAATGACAAAGGAAGTTATGGTGATATATAATCTTACCCTAAACTATGCTTGAATGAAATTCATACTTGGGTAATGTATACTTGTCCAATACTGTATACCATTAAGCAATCAATTACTTGTGACCTTCAAAAATGTTTTTCAAGATTGCTAATGGATAACAAGTGAATTTGTGCATAATTTCTTTGACTTGAAAGTTTCTGAGATGCACAATTCAAAAACTTGTTTTTGAAATACAATTCATTCTGTGTTTGGAAAATGCATTCCAATGTTTCTGAAAATATGCATGTTTTGATTGAATTCAAATGATATCTCAAGATTGGAGTTCAATTTCCACCATACTTTGCAAATGCACTGATTTTCTAAGTACTTTTACAAAGATGAGTTTTCATATCATCAACATCTCAATCTCATATAACATTATCACGATTGATATTTGAGATATTGAAAACTATTTGCATAGTTTATGAAAAGGTCATATCAATGACATATTTTCCATGAATGTATTTACAAATCGTCATTGAAAAATGAATTTCTTGGTATCACATATTTGCTTATGTATCTACTCAAATTTGTAAGATTATCTGTGATACATATTTTGGGAATGGATAATGAGAAATTTTGGGAATGTCTAATCCCAATAGATTGTGAATTGCCTCCACTTAATGTTAGTTCTGTGTTTTGATGATTAATTGGTTACTAACTTAAGTATTGGAGAATCTAGATGTGATTTTCATACAGGATGATTATTATCCCCTGAAATCCTGCTGAAGTTTGCTGCCAAGAGAAGCAAACTTGACACTGACAAGCTAAATTCAAATCCACAACAAGCGAAGAAGAAATGAAAATCTGAAGAAAAAGATGAACTCGAGTTTGATGCCTCACCATCTGAATTTATTCTTTTGTTATGCGCGACTCTAAAACTTGTTTGAATTTGAATTCACTCTGTTTTGTGAAAATGCATACAAATGCTTTGACATATATTCATACTTTGGTTGCATTCAAAAGATGTTTCAAATTGGAAGTTAATATTGTATATTGAATGTTGGATATGCTTCAAATTTGTCCAGTTGAGTTTTTCCCTATCATTCACATATTGATCTTTGGTATTCAATATGATGCTTGAACTCCTCATTCTTTGCTTTCAATCAAGTTAGATCTTATATCTAACAAATTGACCATCTATATGAGTTTCAAGCTTATCTTCATAAAAGAATTCAATTTGTGAAAATCTCATGCTTATTGGATAAATTCTTATTGGTCAAGTTACTCCAAGCATTATGAATGTTCATTAATGCATTAAATAATACTGCATTAACCATTATATGGAATAACTTACTAGGATAATATTATGGAACTCTAATCATTTGGATTAATGAGTTTGTACTTCATTGTCCTTGAATCCTAGTACTTCTAGTGTTACTCAAATACATCAGCATTTGTGTTCATTTATATTCTGAGTAACTATCTCTGCATATTCATACTCTTGCCTTGAATGTTTTTATATTTTCAATACTCTACTCTCTAAGGCAAGATTATCTCTTGGTCAATAGCAAAGTCATTAAGCCTATATATGTTGTGCTAAGTATGTCTTGATAATGCTTCACTTTCATGACTTTGGCTTTTCAGAAAGTTCTTCAACATGTTAACTTCAATGTTCAACATGTTTTCCAAAACTGAAGCATATTGATATATTCATTAAACCTATTGACTTCCATCATATTCATAATGAGCATTGTTTTCAGACATGTTTCAAACATGAATCTTTCATCTATCAAAATTTTGATTTCATAATGCATTATCACATTTTTGAAAGAACATTCAAGATTTGAAACACTTTGCATATTTCATTATCTTTCTTGAAAAATCTGATCTCATTCATGAGCTGTGAATTGATAAATGCTTATCTATATGAATAAGATTCTCTATACTATTTGATCAAACTTACATGCATTTTATCAATGACAATTTTTTTTTGCATGAAATGTATTCACAAATTGTCATTGAGAAATAACATTTTTGGTATCATTTAATTGTTACCCTATTCAATTCAATGGCTTGATCTTATTTGTTTGGATAAAACTATGTTTTGATCTTTGATTGTCATACTCTTTGTTCAAACATCATATGATTTAATTATATAAGAGTATAAGAGTTGTCATGTCTAATCTTGTGTGGACTCAAGAATCATTGAGTACCAAAGGACACATATTTTTGCAGGAGCTAACCAAAATGTTCTGTTGAGGGATACAAAGAATATAGGCAAACAGAATAGATCATTTCAGTGGCTATATCTGCAAATTTTGTGGCATCACTTGAGTGACATTCCATCACTAGCAAGAGGCTTAAACCAAGATGATAAGGAGCATGCTAGCTTGATGAAAAGCTATGAGCTGAAACTTTTGTGAAGTCCTACACAAAGCTCATTTGAGATTTCAACTTCTAAGATGCATTCAGAACAATTGATAATAGCTAGCCAATGATGCATCTATGGATTACAAATGATTATGACTCAAGTAATTACGATATTACTTGAGTGAGGTATTGTATTACGTATATGCCATAATCATGCTGGGATAACTTGATTTCATTCCATTTTATTTCATGAAGTTTAGTCTAAACAAACTCATTTTTAAAATGATCCTTATGCTTTAAGCACGCTTATTATTATACAAAGCATAAGTGATTTCTTTATACCAATCTCAAGTCCACCTAAGTAAACTTGAAAGTTTTTCATTTCTGAGGTACCATGTTGTGAGCAAAGATTTTTCCAAACCTCATAACATTTGGTGTCTTATTGTTATTTGGCATCATGAAAGGGAACTTCACATTTTAGCCATGCATTCATTAAGGGGGAGCTTCATATTCACATGTGTTTGAAATCTTAAAAGCTCATTTCCTTTACTTGAAGAATTTTTTTTTGGGCATACTCATATGCATTCATTATCTTTTGTTAGTTTTGATGATGAGTTAATATCATATTTTCCTTTCATTAGCTTTATTTTAAAAATATCACATAGAAAAGGATACTTTGATATTTAACTTGCACTAACAAATCTTTTGGAAAGAATGTTTTCAATTTGTAGCAGGAGATTATGTTATGTGCTAGGACTTTCCTTAATGCCCTATAAGAATAGCTACATGAAGAAAAGAAAAGGATGAAAGTACTGATGATCATATTCATTCATATAAGATACAACTAAAGAAGCCAGTACTTTAGACTCATCCCAAAGGTTATTCAGAGCACATCACAGATCTCAAAGCTAGCAAATGGACTTCACAGATTGTTCATCAATTTGCAAAACTAACATGAGCATTTCTAATCCCTATCTTTTTATATTCAGTAGAAATTTTTCACATGTTTGATATCTATATGCTTTATTTGTGAAAGTTGTCTTGAAAACCTCTCCAAATTCTTTCAAATTTGCTTTCATAAAAACATTCTAAATTGCATCATATTTAAAATGAAAGCACTTTCAATCGGGGAGAGAAAATCAGTTTCTTTGACTCTTTTAATCTGGTTTCATATATATTTTTTTAAGCATGCATAAGGTGCATAGGTTCTAGGTGTTGTGTCTCATTGCATTTCATTGTATTTTGTTGCTCTTGTAGTAATTGGTTCTGATATCAGTGATTATCAGAGTGTTTATCCTTTCTGGTATTAGTTCTGCTTGTATGAAGATTGCTCAATGAATACCTTTCTAGTTGCTCATGATACTAATCTGTTTATCTGCTGCCATCCTCTGATTAACTTGTGTTGAAATGCAAAATTGGTCGTTTTCTGATAACTTAACATTCAACTTTTTGCTAATGACAAATAAGGGGGAGAGAATGGCAAGAAAAATATGTTGCATCTAATATATTCTCATATTCATACATATTTTTCTTAAGGTATTTGCTATCATCAAAAAGGGGGAGAATGTTAGTTATGATTAGTTTTGATGATGTCTTATAAAGATGCCATTGTTATAAGCAAAAAGATTGAGTAATAAGTTATGATTAGTTTTGATGATGTCTTATATAGATGCCATTGTTATAAGCAAAAAGATTGAGTAATATAGTTATCTCCTACATTGACTAATTGTTGTATTTAATGTAGATCAATCCAAGTTGAATTATAGAGATTAATCAAGAAGGAGATAAGAGTTGAAAGAAAGAAGTATCTGCAGAGGTTATCAAGAAAGCAAAATGTTATCAATGGTCTTTGGTGATAACCAAGTAGAAGAGAAGAGACCAATTAAAGAAGAACTTGATGAATGGAATGAAGATTTTATTATCCAAGTTCATATATTGAAGCTAGAAGCCTCTAAGATTATACAGAAGTTGGAATGACTCAATTTGGAGTTGAAGACAACAAAAATCAGCTTTTGGATGAAGAATACTCGAGTTTCCAAGTCAAAACTCGAGTATGGGATTCCATACTCGAGTATGGGACTCAATACTCGAGTATGCAGTGTTTTCAGCATTTCTGGTGTCTTTGGACTAAGCTATACTCGAGTATATAAGTGCATACTCGAGTATGCAACGGTGATCAGCAACTCTGGTCTACTTTGTTCACGTTCAGCACGGGCGACGTCTGGTAATTCAATGATATCTCTCAAACCAGAGATCGGATTGAGACGAAACCAAAAGCATTGGAAACTAGACATCTAACACGTATTGGTGACAAAACTTCATGCCCAAAGTAGTTCAGATGAATTATTGATGAATTTTACAAGTTGACACAAATATCAGCGTCACAGTCAGGAACAGCCTTCGGTATTTTGAGTATATCTCACAAACGAAAAATCCAATTGAGCTGAAATCAGTGGCATATGAAAGTAGACTCACAGAGCTTTCCATCAAGAGTTAAACGGATCAAAACGGAGCTCGGACCAAAGAGATATGGCTCTCAGAAGTTGATAGTCAGTTCAAGGAGTTGCTCGAATGCATTCTACAAGGCTATACTCAAGTATAGGGAGCTATACTCGAGTAAAGGACTTACAGAGAGAAAATGAATTTTTGAACTTAAGTGTTTACTCAAGTATACACTTGCTTACTTGAGTAAAGGACTTACAGAGAGCAAATGAATTCTTGAACTTAAGTGTTTACTCAAGTATACACTTGCTTACTTGAGTAAAGGACTTACAGAGAGGTTACTGATTTCTCAAAGACTCGTTTACTCAAGTATACAAATGTCTACTCAAGTATAGAGGCATTTTGAACTTAGAATTTTTCAGACAAACAGTGCCTTACTCGAGTAAGCCACTATCATACTCGAGTAAAGGACTTGCTCTTCAAATACAAGCCACAATGGTTTGCCTCTGGATGTTGCTTACTCCAGTAACACTTTGGTTACTCCAGTAAAGACACCTTCACACAGTGCCTTACTCGAGTAGAGATGAACTTACTCAAGTATTGCATACTTTCACTTACATACTCAAGTATTGACTCAAGTATTGAACGCCCAACTTCAGAATTTCAAATCTGACGAATTTGCAATGCCTTCTTGTTTGGTCTTAATACTTCCTATGATTAATCTCTAATGTTCCTAGATATGTTTAACCACTTTATTGGTGAGTTTCAGAGGATTAAAACGAAGGATATCAGATTTGTGCAAGAACATCGAAAGCCGTGCAAAAGCTCTAACGGCTATATTTCTTTATCCAACAGTCATTGAATATTCTCAACGGTCAAGAAACATTTCTTGATCAAGCAAAGTCTACTCCAACGGGCAAAACTCCAGAGAGCCACATCAGATCATATTAACACATGGATTAGTTGAAGTTTAGAGAGAGAAGCAGACCACACTTAATGATAATCAACTACAACGGTCTGATTCATCCTACGACGGTCATAAAACGGTCACAGACCTCTCTCTACCTATAAAAGACATGGACTCAAGCAGAAAAAATGTAGAGATACAAGTTTAAGATGCCAAAATGCTGATACTCTGCTTCTACATCATTCTCACTCTGTTTTCCATTTCTAAATAGCTTAGAGAGTGAAATGAATTGTGTCTGTACTTCAGTGATTATCTATCCATTCCTTTGAGAGGAAAATTATTGTAAACACATTATCTTTCTGAGAGTTACTCAAGATTGGGGAATCTTGAGTGGGATATACATTGTGTTGATTACAACTTGTAAGGGGGAGTGAATCCTAGTGAGAGGATTACTTCGAGTACAGAGTGTGTAATCAAGTAGTGTGTTGATTACAGATTGTAAGGAGGAGTGAATCCTAGAGAGAGGATTGCTTCAGTTACAGATCGTGTAATCAAGAAGATTAAAGATAGTGGATTGAAAATCCCAAGTGAGGTTTGGGGACTGGACGTAGGTCAAGGATATGGTTGAACCAGTATAAATCTGTTTGCAAGCTCTTCTCCCTTATCTCTTACATTTCCAGCATTTACATTTGAGTATTTACCAATTGTTTGTGGTATTACATTTATTACTCAAAGATGAATTTCCTGAATTGCGAAAATATTTCGATGAAAGAAAATTTTTATACTTCACCCAATTCGCCCCCCCTCTTAGGTTCAGCCGGAACTTACACTTATTGCCATTTTGTTCATCTTTGATTCTATTGTCAATGACAAAGCACCTTCTTCTTCTAGATTTATAGCCCATAGAGCCATTAAAGGTGAAGCTCATCCATCGAAGCCATTGGCCGTGGTTAATTCAAAGAAGATGAAGAGAGTAAGACTTATGGCCCGCTCATTGAAGACCCGTTGTCATTCATTGAAGAAGACCCACTATCATTAATATCGTCTGTACTCATCGCTGTCTGTAAAGGAGAAGCTTGAGATTGAAGAAGGGAAACACATTGTCGTTCATCAAAGATCCATTGCTCTTCTATGATTTTTGGATCTTGATTTTTAGAAAGTTGTATTTTTGATACCACTTGCTCCTTTGTGGATTCAATAGTGTATAGGGTGTTCGATTGCTTTGCCCTTTATTTGGAAGGGGATCGATCACTTTTGTCTCCAATTTATGGCTTCATTTCTAGTGGTTTGATTTCATGATGCTGTGAATTGAAGATTAGAGAAGGTCTTTTTCTTATAAGGGAACCTTATGGTCTTTTCCCATCATATTTAGGGACACTCGCTTCATTTCTAGTGGTTTGATTTCATGATGCTGCGAATTGAAGATTAGAGAAGGTCTTTTTCTTATAAGGGAACCTTATGGTCTTTTCCCATCATATTTAGGGACACTCAGGAGTTGAATGCTTCAAATCCCATTCCACAATTAGATCCCAATTTTTCCCTTCTTCTCTTCTTCTCTTCTTCTTCTTCTTCTTCTTCTTCTTCTTCATGATGCTACGAATTGAAGATTAGAGAAGGTCTTTTTCTTATAAGGGAACCTTATGGTCTTCTCCCATCATATTTAAGGACACTCAGGAGTTGAACGCTTCAAGTCCCATTCCACAATTAGATCCCAGTTTTTCCCTTCTTCAATAAGCTTTAGCATTTTAATAGTTGTAAATCATTTTTGGAAACCAAAAGGTGTGGGGAATCAAGTCTATCGTTTCCAACATCCAGAACTTCAGGCAATGATAAGTTAGAGTTAAATTTATAGTCTATAAATTATAAATAACAGTAAACTTGTTTGTGTAGTATACTCCTACTTTTTATTCTTATTATAAGATTTATTAACTTTTTCTAGAAAGATTAAAGAAGTTAAATAAAAGGAAAAATCTCATATAAATCCCATATGAATTTACAAAACCTCCAAATGTCTGTTGAATTTATTAAAGGATTTAAAGGTACCAAAGACCATATGGGAATTTACAAATTCAGGTGAAATTATTCTTTAATCCTTAGTTTTAAATAAATTAAAAAGAATAAAAATAACCCTCGTCGGAGGGTCGCCGGCCGCTGGGCTCCAGCCACCGGTCGTCGACCAGAAGGCTGTCGGCAGCTGGGCGAGCGCTGGCCACTAGCCATCGGCGATGGGTTTTTTCTTTTAGGGGTGGTTTGTTTTTTTTAAAGATTCATTGAAAGTGTGGGAGATGGGGGTCGAACTCCCCACCCCCTACACCTCCATGGGCCCTAATGGCTCAACTTGGTTCCATTAATATATATATGCATTAACAAATATATATATTCATTTTAACATTTTTTCAACGGTAGTTACGAATCTTTCAATGGCAATTACAAATCTTTTAACGGCATTTACAACTTTTTTTTGAGGTTTACCTTTTTTGCCTCTGAGGGAAAAATGAAAAAAATAATACATTGTCATAAATCTTTCAACGGTAGTTACAAATCTTTCAACGAAATTTACAAAATTTTCAACGGCGTTTACGACTTTTTTTTTAGGTTTACCTTTTTTACTCTGGGAAAAAAAAAGATTATCACAAATATTTTAACGGCATTTACGATTTTTTATTTTAAGGTTTACCTTTTTTGCTTCTAAAGGAAAAACAAAAAAATAATTCATTATAACAAATCTTTCAACGGTAGTTACAAATCTTTCAACGGCATTTAGGGTTTTTTCCCCCCTCAGAGGTAAAAAAGGTAAACTTAAAACAAAAGTTTTAAATGTCGTTGAAAGATCTGTAAATGTCGTTGAAAGATTTGTAACTACGGTTGAAAGATTTGTGATAATACATTATTTTTTGTTTTTCCCTTAGAGGCAAAAACGGTAAACTTTAAAAAAAGTCGTAAATGTCGTTGAAAGATTTGTAAATGCTATTAAAAGATTTGTAACTACCGTTGACAGATTTGTGATAGTACATTTTTTCCCCTCAAAGGCAAAAAAGGTAAACCTCAAAAAAAGGTCGTAAATGCTGTTGAAAATTTTGTAAATTCCGTTGAAAGATTTGTAACTATCGTTGAAAGATTTATGATAATGCATTATTTTTTTCGTTTTTCTCTCAAGCAAAAAAGGTAACCCTAAAAAAAAAGTTGTAAATGTCGTTGAAAATTTTGTAAATGTTGTTGAAAGATTTGTAACTGAACAATGTTAAGAAAAATATATATATTTGTTAATGCATATATATATATATATATATATATATATATATATATATATCAAAAGAACCAAGTGGCTCAGTGGTTGGGCCACTTGGCCCTATGGAGGTGTGGGGGGTTCAAACCCCAACTCCCACACTTTCAGTGATCTTTTTTTTTTAATGGGTTAAGGGGCATTTTAACCCTTAAAGTATGCGCCCAGGAGCAATTTTACCCTTAAAGTTTTCGATGTAGCAATGTTGCTCCTAAAGTTTAAAAACGGAGCAATGTTGCCCCTCTGTTAAAAACCCTAACGGTTAACTAACGATCAACGTTAGGGTTTTTAACAGAGGGGCAACATTGCTCTGTTTTTAAACTTCAGGGGCAACATTGCTCCTAAAAAAGTAGCAATTTTGCCCCTGAAGTTTAAAAACGAAGCAATGTTGCCCCTCCATTAAAAACCCTTGACCGTTAGGGTTTTTTACGGAGGGGCAACATTGCTCGATTTTTAAACTTCAGGGGCAACACCAAAAACTTCAGGGGCAAAATTGCTCCTGGCCGCATACTTTAAGGGCAAAAATGCACCTTAACCCTTTTTTACCCCCCTCCCAAAATTAAAAATTAAAAATCGTCGGTGGCCGACAGAGGCGGCCCTCCGGCGAGGGTCATTTTTATCTTTTAATTTATTTAAAACTAAGGGAAAAATGGTAATTTCACCTGAATTTGTAAATTCCCATATGGTCCTTGGTACCTTTAAATCCTTTAACAAATTCAACATACACTTGGGGGTTTTACAAATTCATATGGTATTTATATAGAATTTTTTCTAAATAAAATACTCTAAAATATTTATATTTATTTTTTATATCAAATTAATTTATCTAATTTATAAATTGATATATAATCAATGGGTTTTATACTTCTCGTATAACAGGAGAAAAACGCTTCTCCTGCTAGCCAATAACGACAGCATTTTGCCAAAAAAACCTGTTTCATGTTTATTTCCTTCTTTTGGCGATGCGGCGATGGAGAGCGGCAGAGGAAGCGAGAGATGGAGTGGAGCAATAACGAATCTGGCAGAGATGGAGCAGAGCAATAACGATTTTTGTTTCTTGTTAAAGTTGGATTTGATCGACAATCTCAGCGGGCTCACGATCTGGACTTTTTATTAAATAGGTTTTGTTGCTGTCATGATCGTTATTGCTCCGCTCTGGGTTCGATAATGTTTCATTGAAATTGTATGCGTACATATATCCCTTTCATTATATGCATTGTTCTGAAATTCGAATAAACACGAGTGTCCAAGTGTTTTTGTTTGATTCATTTGCTTCTGAATTTTGTTTACTGTTGGTTGTTCTATAGTTTGATCTCACTTGCCTTTCTATACTGTGCTAATGCTGTGGTTTGAATTTAACTTTTGCGAGTTTTTTCTTGCATCTTGGCCCTTATTTTTGCTTGCTTTTTGTTGGAAATTATGCCCTAGGGGCAAGTCATTGTTCTCTATAAGTTATCATTTAATACGCATGTTTATGGTGATAACTATATCCCTGGATATATCTTATAAATTATCCTAAATGTCCCTGGTCGGTCATCTACGCGGGAGCGAAGATGAGTTAAGACCAGTATGACTTTGATAAGGTATGGAGATACGAATCAAAGTCATGGGCACTTGTAGGAGTACAAGGTGCTGGACCGACCCACTATGAGAAAGCTGCATGGATTAAGTCATAAGCTTATCTCATGTATAACTGCATCACAATGCCCTATGACCTGAGATCATCATGGATTCCTACATGATGAGTCACTGACCTTTGACCTAGTCAAAAGTCACCTTTGACCAGGTGATGATAAAGGCTGGGATTGGGATCAGTGATTTTCATGCGGAGGAATGTGAATGGTCAAGATGGAATTTGTCCCTCACATTTGTAGAGAGATAATACTGGGCCCCTCGATGAATGAGTCTAAGAAATGTATGGCCATACTGTGATGGAAAACAGTTTCCATTTCACTTATTAGACTACTCGAAAATCGAGAAAGTAATGGTCAAGAACAGGAAGTTGACATTATCCATGCCTCATCCTTGACCAAATTATCGCGTGACAAAAGGGACGTGACATGGTTGTAAGATAGGTAGTATCATGTTATTGATCCCCATGTGAATTGGGTAGTCGCAATGTCTTGCTAGAGACCGCTTGCGACTTGTGGGCTGATACAGTCTTGGCCCACTGCCAATCTCATATGGGCCTGCAGGGTCGCACACAAGAATAATTCAACACGGGTAAAAGTGTCCAGATTCATTGAATCTCATATTAATATGAGATTAAATGAATACTGAATTTAATCTGGGGTGAATATATATATATATATATACAATTCGAAAATAATATAATAATATTATTTAATGGAGATTATAATATTATTATATAATATTTGTTTTATATTTAATTTATTTGATAAATTAAATATCTATAACAAATAGAGATATTGTATCTCATTTAATTTTCGAATAAAGATATCATTATCTATTTGATTTAAATTGAGATATTGTATCTCAGATTTAATTAAATAAATAGATATCATTTCTCAGATTTAATTTATAGAGATAAATTAAATCAGAAGGCTTTTAATTTAGATTTAATCTAAATTCAAGATTCGAATTTCAGATCTGGTTTTAATTCGGATTAATTAAATATATTTGATTAGATCTATTAGATAGATTTAATTAATATATTATCCAGATTCAAAAGTCGAATTTCAAAATTAATGAGGATTAATTTTGATTGTATAATACGCCTATCGGGTTTAGAAAAACCTACGGGAGTTTTAGTCGAGCGTATTACAGAAAGCCGCGAGAAATCCTAGAGTGAAAAATTGAGAGAGACGCACAAGAGGCGCTAGCACGCTGCCGTAGCCGTGTTCGGGGATTGTTCGTGTGGATACCGGTAGAGGAAGCCGATTCTAAGAGTTGTCTTCTGCTGATCGAGAAGGTAGCCCACCAGTTCAAAGAGAACGAGACGCAGACGAATTCACTACAGTTTGGGTTTTCTTGATCACCATGAGAAAATGTGCGCAAAGGTTTGTGTAGATTCTTGAGCTACTAGTTCGCTAAAATCAAAGGAAAACCTCCAGCTCCAGATGATTCCGAATTCTATAAGGTACGATTCGGGTTCCTTAACTTTGATTTAAATGCACCTGAGTGATCCTCGGGATGAGATTCGTAGAAAATTTTAATCCGCTGCGTGTACGGATCCCAACACTTTTGATGGCTGTGGTTAATTCAGTGTGAGCAAAGTTTTTCTTTCTTAGGTGAGCTGAAGTTCTTTGACTTGGGTCAGCAGAAATTGTAACGCCTCATTTTCAATACCAAAATCTTGGCCAAAATATTAGTAACACCTCCAAATATAGGATATTCAACGCTCAAAAACATATTTACAATATGGCCAAAGGTAGAAATCCATTTATACAGAGCCAAAATAAATCCAATAAATAAGAGTTATTTTAAAATGCGGAAGTCTTTTAGGTTCATGGCAAATAAAATAACACAACATAAACTAAAGGAGTACAGAAGAGCCTACAAAGCTCACTCCATGGGTGCATTCCCTTGATCTCTACTAAGTTATTCACCTGAAAAATGATAATATGGGGTGAGATTACACATCTCAGTAACTACTGAATATTTCCACCGCATACAAGTAAATAATGTATGATAAAAAGGCATAAACTTATTTCATAAATATAAATATATACCATACTTTCTCTTACAAAGATTATTTGTAAAAGTAGTTATCAATATAAAATATGACTTTATATATATAAATATATTATTTCAGAAGTTCTCATCATATGTCTTTACAAATCATTCATCAGTCTATCAAATCCTTGATCTGTTCAGAAATGCATTATGCAGTATGCAGCCTCCCTTATACCACCTCCATCCGTATACCGCTGACTGGAGCCATAGGCTAACACATAGTCCAATAGAAACTTATTCATTTGACTGAATTGTTCCAAGCTCACCAAATCTTAAGATACACCCGGCCAAAGGTATAGAGCTTAAATCTGGACTATGGCTCCCCTCCTTTAAGATAACAACTAAGGAGGTGTCACATGTCCCACATCTCCAATGAAATCCCGGCCAGAGGAAAACATGGAAGATGGGGCCCTGAAATAAGTACCATCCACTGTGCACCGAGTGGTGGCATAAACAATTCTTATCATTCAAATCCCTCCTTACTCCACCCATCACAATACAACCGCCATGATGAATGTGTTTAATCAAAAGTAATGCATTATTATACCATTATATACATCGATATGCGTATTTATGAATAGTAAAATACTATACGTATATGTGAATAGTAAAATACGGTATATATACATGAATAGTAAAAATAAATAGTACATACGGTATGTATACGTGAATAGTAAAAATGAATAGAAAATACAGTATGTATACGTGAATAGTAAATGTGAATAGTAAATACGGTATACGTGAATAGTAAATACGGTATTCGTGAATAGTAACGTACGCATAAATAGTACCTCTGCAGATTTGCAAATCAAAGTTCCCACACCAGATCTTAAAACCATAAATATTTTCTAAATATTCTTGCCAGAATAGTAAACAAACAAATTTATATTCATACATAATTCACAAGTATAAGGAGGAATATTCAGAGTTACCTGTTACTTGCTAATACCCGAATCACCAACCAGCTATTATAAGACTCTCAAGCAAATGTCTCTCTACTCTCTCTCTCTCTCTACCTCTCTCTATGGCTTTTAGAAGTTGTGAAGAATGAAATGAAATGGAAGGTCTATTTATAGTTGGAAAATGGGTCTTTAAGTGTAATTTTCGTCTCTGGGTCGTTTTACGTAATTTTCCCAAAATTTAAAAAAGAAGTTGCCCGTGACTACTCCCGTGATGTTTCTTTTAAAAATTTTTAATAATATTTTAATAATATAATATAAATTATTATTGAGTGGGTCCCGCGGCCAAAATTTTCAAAACTCACGAGAGTTTCTGTCGGCAGAGGAGAAATAATTTGACGTGGGTCCCACATGAATAGTAAATACGTATTTTGGAATAGTAAATACCGTATTTTTAAATAGTAAATACGTATTTGTGAATAGTGAACACTATTCATATTTCACAAATTTCAAGTATTAAATACGTATTTGCGAATAACATATATATATATATATATATTTTAAAATACGTATTTGTATATAGTAAAAACGTATACGTGAATAGTAAATACTATTCACGGGGCCCACAAAATACTGATTTCAAATTTATTACTTTCCAAAAATAGAGCCTACTAGCCTTCCCAAGATAGGTTTATGTTCAAGATATTAGATTCAAAATTCAGGATGTTACATTTCTCCCCTCCTAAAAGAAAATTTTGTCCTCAAAATTTCGCTATAATAAGAATTCTAACCTATTTAAATAAATGAGGATAGGTTTGTCGCATGCTCTCCTCCGTTTCCCAAGTAGCATCTCCGGGAGCCATTCCTTTACACACAACCTTTACAAGCTAATAGCCTTGTTCCTCAATTACTTATCCCCCGCATCAACAATCCGCTCCGACTCAGCTTTATATATCATATTATCCCTAAGTCCTATCTCTTTCCCAAACATGCTCACCAAGCACACAACACAATTTTCGTTCATCCTGTACCCAAAGTAATATTCAGACACAGGATCCACTAGTTCCTTATTTGAGCGCTTGGTTACACTGGCCTCACAGGCCAGTTCATTCTTCCTTTCTGCTTATTTCATTGTATTACCACGACACTGGATATTCAGATCTTACAGCTTAAGAAGCTACCCTCAGGCCATAATAACCACAACATGATATAATCTGATTATTCTGCCAACCTTAAGATAAACTTTAGACATACAGGTCTAATGTTACCATGATAGGCAACAAACACAATACTAGGCACATAAGTCTTATAGCCTAGAGATACCACCATATGCAAACTAGCTCAACGGGTCTTACCGCTTCAAGCCTCTGCTCGTCTATCCTATACCCGTGCTTCCTCAATTCAAGTTTAAGAAAACACTTACTTACTAAATCTAGCTTTCACCAATGGCAAGTAATTCAAAAACAAGTACATTTGGCAAGATTCTGCAAACTAAGTATATCCACAACAGTTTCCAACCTCTTCTAACTTGTACACCTTCCACCACAATCATAATGTAAAAGTCAATTCTTGTTCGAATTTCGCAAGGATTCATTCCATAAGACATCATAGTTTATAAATGTCGATTACAAACTGGTCTTAAATCCTGTTGTAAATATTGCGTAAAAATTTCCAAACACAGCAAGTGCATTGGTAAGTTCAAAATTCAAATACTCAGGGACCTAGCAACTTATTTTAAATAGTCACCAACTCCGATTACATTCCAGGTTCCAACTTATTCTACTCAACTCATCCATGAAACACTCAATTCATTATTTCTAAAGAAAGATTCTATTATCAAGATCATTTCCTATGCTAGTTAAACAGTTGGCAATCTCTGAACACCTTATACATGTTGGTATCACATTTTGTTCCCTATTTCTCTCAAATCAATTAATACCATATTCTAATATCTCAATTTATTCAATCAATTCAGTCTCCTAAAGAATCAATACAACTGTTAAGTTGAACTGTTATATTACATTTCTACTAGTAGCAACCCTCTAGATCCCCTACCAACTTTCAGATTCATCATCCTATTTCTAAAACCCCGATTATTCATACTAGATTCATCATACTCCATAGCTTATATCATTTAAGAACTATCCTCAAACTTTCCCCAAAAATGATAATTGTCAAATTACAAATCAACTCTTAGAACTTCAATATCAGCAAGACAGAGATATCATGTGTCCTCAATAATACCCATAGAACATTCTAAATTCATGTTTCACAATTCCTAGACTAAGATTTAAAACAGTCAAATATTATTCTCACAATCTCAGCATTGTTCACATGATTCGAATTCAATCCTTAGTATCTCAAAGACATATACTAAATATCATCTGTTCCTCTCATAGTTATCTATTAATCACACCCAAATAACATACTAATATTGTAACATAAATCACCGGATTTCATACTTTCTTAATTAGACATACTATCTTAACTCAGATTGAATTCAAGTCTATTTTCAAATATTCCCAGACATTAATAGTCAAGTTTACAATTTGATTCTTATAACCTCAACATCAACTGATAATTCGTGTTTCCCCAAAAATACCCATTATACATACTAAGATCATGATTCACAATTCCTAATCTAATTCTTGGGTTATATGAAGACTATCTACAACCTCAGCAGTATTCACAAGGTTCTAATTCTACCTCAACCTGCAATATCACAAAGGCTCATTTCGTTCTTAAGTTCTATTTCAGCTTAGATTAAATTAAAGCCTATCCTCAATATTTACTATATTCATTCTAACATCTTTCTGGCATTCCTAAGGATCACCATTTCATACCTTTCCATCGATCTTCCAACATGTTTATCCAAAAACCTTAGTCTTTGAATTATCTGTGACAAATTCATAGAGTTCTTCGGATACTCAGAGAGTGAAGAATGCTCTCGGGTTAATTGGCACAACTCATCATCATTTCAAATCTTCGGATTCTCTCCGGTTCATCTAATATTATTAGTAAGTCACCCTTCCCAAGATTACTATCACCTTAGCACGCTTACGCTTAAAATCCTATTTTCAAATGCCAATTCCGACATCTTGAGTCAGCTGCACATCCAAGACAGATTTCTTAGATAAATGTGCGTATAAACGTCCAAACTTAATTTCTTGAAAACACAGCTAGCAATAAATGCCATAGCGATTTCTGTCTGTAAAGGTCTAGGAAACTGCGACCCCTAACGGTGGCTAGGGTGCACTAGGGTGCGGTGCCATAAAATTTCCGCATAACAACAAAGTTTGCATAATTATAAGCCAGTGACAGATGAGAATCCAATGCTGCTTAACAAAATCTAGACGTTACTAGCCCAGCTATAAACCGAGTAAAGCATGAGTAATTGTTTCACATTCTCTCAGGCTTCACATCCTCTCAAGCTTCACATCAACATACATATTTCCTCTCCGATCGTAACTTTCCCTATATTCTTCCACTTTATCCTTAAACATGGCCGGTTCAAGTAACTCTATTCCAGTCTCCGATTCATTCAACCCTTTCTTTCTTGAAGCTTTACTTCATGACTATCAGACTAACATGTTGTCTGACTTGTCAAACAATGCATCATACCCTTATTCTTCTTTACTTCCCCAAAATCCCGTAAGTATGAATGTTCATTCATCTGCCTCAACGATTAACATTCCTACTCCTCCTCCAAGGATACAAGATTCTATTTTTACAACTACTAACAGAAAGGAATCTGAAGCAGGTCCATCAAGGCGACCTGTCCAAAGATGTCGTAATATGGCAGATCTTATGGAGTCCACGGTACCTTCTCAACCAAGGAATCCTGGTTCTAGCTTGACGGAGACTACTAATCCATTCTCATGTGGTTGCTGCCATGTTCTACGAGAGATCATTCATACCAATGGACTTCAATACCATAAACTTGAAGTTCATGGGAGGATTGGTATGATATGCCACGCTGTCTTTCACCAGGACGTACAAGGAGGTTCTTCCAATCCTCAAGTATTTGACTTTGGTAAGAAAAATTTAGAAGATGTCAAACATTTTCTAGAAAATTATTGTTTGAATCAAAATTCTTTAGGGTATGTCCTGGTGTCAGATCCCCTATCAGCCTACTATGAGGCCCTCTGTGTTGGTTTGGAATGGACTAAAAATCAAAATGAACTCCCTAATAGTTCATTTCCAACCAATACAGAAAATATATCCAATAAAGGAAAAGAGCTCATGGTTGTAAATAATAATCCTTCAGTCCCCATACCTAGTAATCCATACCGATCAAGAGCTGAACAAAATATTAGAGCTGCATCAATGTCAATAGATGATCTTAGAGACTTCTTCCATTTACCTCAACAAGAAGCGGCTCAACAAGTTCGTCTATGCAAAAATGTTCTAATGAAAATATGCCATAGGGGAGGAATAAAGCATTGGCCTTATGTAAAAATTCGAAGCACTATGAAGCAAATAGCTAGATTGAGAAGAACAATGTCTCCTGATGGTCCTCTCTCAAGAGCAGCCGCTCAGGAAGAAATTAATAGACTTAAACTTGAGATAGTCGAAGCTTGCGGTGGGATTGTACCAACTGTTGTTCTTGATGCTTGAATTAATATAGTCTACTCTTCTTAGCCTTCTTGCTAATGTTTGTAATCTCTATTCTAGGATTCATAAGGATTTTCGAGTTTTCCTGCCAAACTCAACTTTATCTTATTAAATTCAAACTTAAGCCAGTTATTCTGTATAATCAAGACTATGCCCGTATTCTGTTATGGTATTGTCATCTGTTACTCATATAAATTAGCTAGGTAAGTGAAAATCTAGCGAAAATCTCTTCATACTTTTTACAACGGCAACTAATTGAATAAACATCAAATAGAGGCTTAGTCTTTCAATCACTTTCCTAGACACCAATAAAAATATTCATCCCCTAGAAAGTAATTTTGGGCCTACAGAATCCAATATTCAATAAATTTTCTACTTACCATCTTCCGCTACGCGGCTCTGAAATTTAATCTCAATCACATCCTCAAATCATAAATCCTCATTATCAATCACTTGAATATTTTGATTAACCCATTCTTCTCCTATCATGAATGTCACAAGAAAATTGGTAAAAAGAATCCAAAGCTATAAAGGAAAATGCACATGTTATGATATTTAATTTGCCATGACCTCAAAATTTTTATTTAGAAAACTGATAGGAAATTTACAGATTGGCCAGAACCCTTGGCTTTGATACCAAAAATGTAACGCCTCATTTTCAATACCAAAATCTTGGCCAAAATATTAGTAACACCTCCAAATATAGGATATTCAACGCTCAAAAACATATTTACAATATGGCCAAAGGTAGAAATCCATTTATACAGAGCCAAAATAAATCCAATAAATAAGAGTTATTTTAAAATGCGGAAGTCTTTTAGGTTCATGGCAAATAAAATAACACAACATAAACTAAAGGAGTACAGAAGAGCCTACAAAGCTCACTCCATGGGTGCATTCCCTTGATCTCTACTAAGTTATTCACCTGAAAAATGATAATATGGGGTGAGATTACACATCTCAGTAACTACTGAATATTTCCACCGCATACAAGTAAATAATGTATGATAAAAAGGCATAAACTTATTTCATAAATATAAATATATACCATACTTTCTCTTACAAAGATTATTTGTAAAAGTAGTTATCAATATAAAATATGACTTTATATATATAAATATATTATTTCAGAAGTTCTCATCATATGTCTTTACAAATCATTCATCAGTCTATCAAATCCTTGATCTGTTCAGAAATGCATTATGCAGTATGCAGCCTCCCTTATACCACCTCCATCCGTATACCGCTGACTGGAGCCATAGGCTAACACATAGTCCAATAGAAACTTATTCATTTGACTGAATTGTTCCAAGCTCACCAAATCTTAAGATACACCCGGCCAAAGGTATAGAGCTTAAATCTGGACTATGGCTCCCCTCCTTTAAGATAACAACTAAGGAGGTGTCACATGTCCCACATCTCCAATGAAATCCCGGCCAGAGGAAAACATGGAAGATGGGGCCCTGAAATAAGTACCATCCACTGTGCACCGAGTGGTGGCATAAACAATTCTTATCATTCAAATCCCTCCTTACTCCACCCATCACAATACAACCGCCATGATGAATGTGTTTAATCAAAAGTAATGCATTATTATACCATTATATACATCGATATGCGTATTTATGAATAGTAAAATACTATACGTATATGTGAATAGTAAAATACGGTATATATACATGAATAGTAAAAATAAATAGTACATACGGTATGTATACGTGAATAGTAAAAATGAATAGAAAATACAGTATGTATACGTGAATAGTAAATGTGAATAGTAAATACGGTATACGTGAATAGTAAATACGGTATTCGTGAATAGTAACGTACGCATAAATAGTACCTCTGCAGATTTGCAAATCAAAGTTCCCACACCAGATCTTAAAACCATAAATATTTTCTAAATATTCTTGCCAGAATAGTAAACAAACAAATTTATATTCATACATAATTCACAAGTATAAGGAGGAATATTCAGAGTTACCTGTTACTTGCTAATACCCGAATCACCAACCAGCTATTATAAGACTCTCAAGCAAATGTCTCTCTACTCTCTCTCTCTCTCTACCTCTCTCTATGGCTTTTAGAAGTTGTGAAGAATGAAATGAAATGGAAGGTCTATTTATAGTTGGAAAATGGGTCTTTAAGTGTAATTTTCGTCTCTGGGTCGTTTTACGTAATTTTCCCAAAATTTAAAAAAGAAGTTGCCCGTGACTACTCCCGTGATGTTTCTTTTAAAAATTTTTAATAATATTTTAATAATATAATATAAATTATTATTGAGTGGGTCCCGCGGCCAAAATTTTCAAAACTCACGAGAGTTTCTGTCGGCAGAGGAGAAATAATTTGACGTGGGTCCCACATGAATAGTAAATACGTATTTTGGAATAGTAAATACCGTATTTTTAAATAGTAAATACGTATTTGTGAATAGTGAACACTATTCATATTTCACAAATTTCAAGTATTAAATACGTATTTGCGAATAACATATATATATATATATATATTTTAAAATACGTATTTGTATATAGTAAAAACGTATACGTGAATAGTAAATACTATTCACGGGGCCCACAAAATACTGATTTCAAATTTATTACTTTCCAAAAATAGAGCCTACTAGCCTTCCCAAGATAGGTTTATGTTCAAGATATTAGATTCAAAATTCAGGATGTTACAGAAATGCTGCCGAATTCTTTATTATCTGCTCTGCTTCTTATACTTCTCCTTTCATAAGCCTATTATATTTGATTCAATCTCTTATTTTACTAGAAAAGCCTATCATGCAAATATATTTGATGATTTCCCTTTGTCCTTGGCATAAAATTTTAATATATTCATTTGCGGTAGAAATCGAGTGATCCAATCACTCAATTTCTATAGAAACAAACTAGAGTGAACTGGTTATATTTCCTCAGTTTCGGTATCCTATTTACAATTTTTCATGCATCAAAATTCAAGCTAATTCTTGAAATATAATATTTTGCAGAATTGGGATTTTTCTCCATGATGGATCACTCTCAAATTATAACTATTGAAGATATTGACATGAGTAAAAGTTTAGTACGTGTAGAAGATATTGTCGATTTGGAAAAAAATACGGCTGAATTTGGAGAAGACGATCTCAGTGAAATCATGGCAAACAAAGATGGTGAATGTGGGGAAGATAATGCACATGAAATTGTGGGAGGTGTTGATACTGAATTAAGCGAGACCCCTAAACTAGAGTTTTTGAGACATCAGAAGAAGCTTATGCTTTTTATAATGCTTACGCAAAAGGTAAGGGGTTCGGAATACATAAGCAATACAATAACAAGAGTACAATTACAAAACAACCATATAGGTAGAATTATGTATGCTCAAAGCAAGGTGTCAAGAGACAAGATGATAAAAGAATTGATGTTAACAATGTCAAAAGGCAAAGGGATACAAGGACTAATTGTTTGGCGATGTTACAAGTAAAGTTGGTGGATGGCCTATGGAAAGTGGAGAAGTTCAATGATACTCACAATCATCCATTGATCAACACTCCAACAAAGGTGAAGAATTTCTTTCTCAAAATGAATTGAGACGCTTGATTTGACAAAATATGTTGTTTCTAAGCTTTATCAAGAGGGTTTAACATCTTCAAAAATTTCAAAGGTTGTGAGCGCTATGAACAAAGAGTTTGATCTTACTCCAGTTCAAATCAACAGTATTATATCCAGCCAACGAAAGAATAATGTGGGGCGAGAATGTCAGGGCATCATCAAAAACTTTCAAAGGAAGTCCATGGTTGATGGAGCATTTTATTTTGATATGGATTTAGCAGAAGATGGAACATTAAGAAGCGTATTCTGGGCAGATGGTAGGTCAAGAGCTGCATATGCTCATTTTGGTGAAGTCCTTGTCTTTGATGTGACTTATAAAACAAACAAATTCAAGTTTCCTTTTGCTCCTTTTGTGGGGGTTAATCATCATGGACAGACAATTTTATTTGCTGCCGCTTTGTTAGAAGATGAAACGAAGGCAACATTTACATGGTTGTTTGAACAATTTCGGACATGTATGTTTGACAAGTCTCCTATTGCTATAATTACTGCTCAAGATAAAGCTATAAGAAAAGCAATTGCCAAGATATTTCTAGGAGCACGACATCGTTTTTGTGCTTGGCATATAAAGAAACATGTTATGGAGCATAGTCAAGCACTACGCACACAATTTAAAGATAGTTTTGATGTTGACTTCCGTGCGTGGTACAAAAGTCAAAATATTGATGAGTTTGAAGGCAAATGGGAAGTATTGAGGAATAAATATGATATTAAAACAAATAGTTGGTTGGCTAACATGTATGCTTCACGTCATCATTGGGCAAAGGCATACTTGAAAGATACATTTTTTGCAGGAATGACCACAAGTGGCCGAAGTGAGAGCATCAATGCATTTTTTGATGGATATTTTAATTCTAACACAATGTTAAATGATTTTTGCATCCAATATGACAAAGCAATCAAATCTAGGAGGGATGTGGAGGAAGATGAGGATTTCAAAACTAGAAATACCAAAGCAGTTTTGGAGACTAATCACCCTATTGAAGTAATAGCTGGAGAACGGTACACAAGAAAATTATTTCAAATTTTCAAAAATGAGTGGAAGGCTGTCATACTTGATTATTTTCATGAAAAATTTGCAACAAAGGAAAACCTTATTACGTACCGGGTGGGGTCTCCTAAAGTTGATAAAGAATGGTGGGCAATTGTCAAGTACCATTTGACAGAAAGCTTCAAACCTCAATGTTCTTGTGCAAAGTTTGAGACTATGGGGATTTTGTGTAAACATATTCTATACATTATGAAGAAGAAACAAATAATGACCCTTCCTGAAAAATATATCTTGTCTAGATGGACCATGAATGTAAGCTATAAGGCTAAAAATCTTGTATCCATTCATGATGAAACAAATCCTAATGAAATTAGTGTATTGTCTTTGTGGTCGATTTATTCAAAGTGCACTTTGGCTATTTCTGAAGCAAGAGATTCTATTTGTGAGATTAAAAGGTTTGATGCTATATTTGCTGAATTTTTGCAACAACAGTTGGAAAGAAAAAGAAAGAGAGGTGAAGATGAACTAGTTACCCAAACGATTCTACAAGCTTCACTCATTAATGATGTGCGTGATCCCACTCAACCAGTCAAAACTAAAGAGCGTCCAAAGGTTGCTTCTCGAATAAAATCAAGTATAGAGTTGTCGACAAAACAACAAAAAATTTGCAGTTATTGTCAAGGGAAGGGTCATAATAAAACAGGTTGTCAGATGCTAAAGGTACTCATTTCTAAATTTTTTATTTATGTTTGTGATTTCCTTTTTAAACTTGATGAAAATTTTGTGAAGTTTCATTTGTAGATGGAAGTTGCAAGGGAGAAGCAAAAAGAATAGGGGTGATTGCAAGTGTTTCAAATGCATATGGATAAGTTTTTGGTGTATATACAATCATTATGATATGAGTTTTTTTGGTGACTTTCATTAGATTTGATAATCAAATGTAAAGTCAACTTGCTGATTTTTTATTTGTACAAAAGAACTTCAATGCATACAGCCAGTGTAATATATTAAACTGAAATTGCTATCAACTATGCCCAAAATGAGTAATAGTTAATACAATTACAAAAGTCATTCTACATATCAAGTAACAATTAGCTTCATTTATTTGTTTAGCCCAAAAAAGGCTGTAAATAATTACAAATTTCCAAAAATGTCATCAGTATGTGTCTGGTGTCAATTGCACCACAACAATTAGAAAGGCCCACAAGAGTATACTATATATCTAAATAATCATCTGGGCCCTCATCAGAACTGGCTTCTTATCATCTGAATCACGAAAATATATAATCTCACCCATGGTAGAATCCTTCTTTTTACCACTTGAAATGAGTGTTGTCTCATTGTTGCTCTCTTCAAGTGATCTTCTGCCATCATAAATTTGTATTCATCTACAATTTCCTAGAAGAATAAAGAGTTTAAGATGATATACATCATGGAAACATTTGCCCTGTCAATTTTCATACGGATGGGGTATAAACAGGAATCCGCAGGACCCCTGAGTGGTCATTCTGCTAATTGTTTGGCTTGATGTGAACTTTGTCATGTAAACCATATTAATTCAAGACCATTAGTGCTACAGATATAGATAGATTCTTCTGCTATCCCCTGTAATCAGATATCAAATAAATCGAAGTGTTTGTTAAAACAACTTCACTGTGGCAAAGGTTTACATACAAATGCAGAAACAAAAACTAGGATTAGTACTTTAGACATGGATGGTTTGCGGATCCTGCTCTCAGGATTCAAGACATCGTAAGTCCAATGATACAGGACAGAACTAATTAAGAAAACAACCACTGATACGACTTAGTGCCAAATGAAAATCTGCTGCACTAAACATGAACTTTATTTACTGAGAGTAAGATGTATGAGCCTATGCCTTCAAATATAAAAGAGTCAAAAGAACAGTTCAGTGTAGTACCAAAAGGTGAACAATTTAATATTGCAACAATATAATTCATTCAAGATCATTGGAATAGTTGTCAAAAACTCTTTCAAAGTCAAGATTTATGTATAAAGGTTGTAAATGAAAGGACTCAATCTGTAGCATCACATTGTTTGATGAACAAACAATGCTGCACCGATCAGTTAACAAGGGTTATTCTTAGATGTCTTTTGTCCATACTTTCTCCATTGACACCCATCACCTCTCTGATCATAAGAACCATTAACTTTATGTTCATCTTCTGAAATTACTAAACTCATAAAAGATAAATTTTTCCCCCTTTAATTAAAATTGGAACCAAAGGGGTTGGGAATGTAAGCTTTGAAAACCCCAATGTGGGGTGAATGTATAATAAATATAATATTAATCCAGTCAAAGAGAAATATGTCCATACCAGAGAAAAAGCAGAACGTGCCCTTATGGAAACTCTAGCCTTCCTGCAACACGCTCAAATGTTTGATCTGTCATTCTTTGCTTCCTCTAGCTTAATTCTCAGCAAACCTTCCTAAGAATTATACAACTTAATTCTACACCTATTTAATAAGAAGTCCAGATCGTGTGGTGGCTGAGATTGTTGATCAAATTCAACTTTGAGTAATAAATGTAATACCACAAACAATTGGTAAATACTCAAATGTAAATGGTGGAAATGTAAGAGATAAGGGAGAAGAGCTTGCAAACAGATTTATACTGGTTCAACCATATCCTTGACCTACGTCCAGTCCCCAAACCTCACTTGGGATTTTCAATCCACTATCTTTAATCTTCTTGATTACACGATCTGTAACTGAAGCAATCATCTCTCTAGGATTCACTCCTCCTTACAATCTGTAATCAACACACTGCTTGATTACACACTCTGTACTCGAAGTAATCCTCTCACTAGGATTCACTCTCCCTTACAAGTTGTAATCAACACAATGTATATCCTACTCAAGATTCCCCAATCTTGAGTAACTCTCAGAAAGATAATGTGTTTACAATAATTTTCCTCTCAAAGGAATGGATAGATAATCACTGAAGTATAGACACAATTCATTTCACTCTCTAAGCTATTTAGAAATGGAAAACAGAGTGAGAATGATGTAGAAGCAGAGTATCAGCATTTTGGCATCTTAAACTTGTATCTCTACGTTTTTTCTGCTTGAGTCCATGTCTTTTATAGGTAGAGAGAGGTCTGTGACCGTTTTATGACCGTTTTAGGATGAATCAGACCGTTGTAGTTGATTATCATTAAGTGTGGTCTGCTTCTCTCTCTAAACTTCAACTAATCCATGTGTTAATATGATCTGATGTGGCTCTCTGGAGTTTTGCCCGTTGGGGTAGACTTTGCTTGATCAAGAAATGTTTCTTGACCGTTGAGAATATTCAATGACTGTTGGATAAAGAAATATAGCCGTTAGAGCTTTTGCACGGCTTTCGATGTTCTTGCACAAATCTGATATCCTTCGTTTTAATCCTCTGAAACTCACCAATAAAGTGGTTAAACATATCTAGGAACATTAGAGATTAATCATAGGAAGTATTAAGACCAAACAAGAAGGCATTGCAAATTCGTCAGATTTGAAATTCTGAAGTTGGGCGTTCAATACTTGAGTCAATACTTGAGTATGTAAGTGAAAGTATGCAATACTTGAGTAAGTTCATCTCTACTCGAGTAAGGCACTGTGTGAAGGTGTCTTTACTGGAGTAACCAAAGTGTTACTGGAGTAAGCAACATCCAGAGGCAAACCATTGTGGCTTGTATTTGAAGAGCAAGTCCTTTACTCGAGTATGATAGTGGCTTACTCGAGTAAGGCACTGTTTGTCTGAAAAATTCTAAGTTCAAAATGCCTCTATACTTGAGTAGACATTTGTATACTTGAGTAAACGAGTCTTTGAGAAATCAGTAACCTCTCTGTAAGTCCTTTACTCAAGTAAGCAAGTGTATACTTGAGTAAACACTTAAGTTCAAGAATTCATTTGCTCTCTGTAAGTCCTTTACTCAAGTAAGCAAGTGTATACTTGAGTAAACACTTAAGTTCAAAAATTCATTTTCTCTCTGTAAGTCCTTTACTCGAGTATAGCTCCCTATACTTGAGTATAGCCTTGTAGAATGCATTCGAGCAACTCCTTGAACTGACTATCAACTTCTGAGAGCCATATCTCTTTGGTCCGAGCTCCGTTTTGATCCGTTTAACTCTTGATGGAAAGCTCTGTGAGTCTACTTTCATATGCCACTGATTTCAGCTCAATTGGATTTTTCGTTTGTGAGATATACTCAAAATACCGAAGGCTGTTCCTGACTGTGACGCTGATATTTGTGTCAACTTGTAAAATTCATCAATAATTCATCTGAACTAATTTGGGCATGAAGTTTTGTCACCAATACGTGTTAGATGTCTAGTTTCCAATGCTTTTGGTTTCGTCTCAATCCGATCTCTGGTTTGAGAGATATCATTGAATTACCAGACGTCGCCCGTGCTGAACGTGAACAAAGTAGACCAGAGTTGCTGATCACCGTTGCATACTCGAGTATGCACTTATATACTCGAGTATAGCTTAGTCCAAAGACACCAGAAATGCTGAAAACACTGCATACTCGAGTATTGAGTCCCATACTCGAGTATGGAATCCCATACTCGAGTTTTGACTTGGAAACTCGAGTATTCTTCATCCAAAAGCTGATTTTTGTTGTCTTCAACTCCAAATTGAGTCATTCCAACTTCTGTATAATCTTGGAGGCTTCTAGCTTCAATATATGAACTTGGATAATAAAATCTTCATTCCATTCATCAAGTTCTTCTTTAATTGGTCTCTTCTCTTCTACTTGGTTATCACCAAAGACCATTGATAACATTTTGCTTTCTTGATAACCTCTGCAGATACTTCTTTCTTTCAACTCTTATCTCCTTCTTGATTAATCTCTATAATTCAACTTGGATTGATCTACATTAAATACAACAATTAGTCAATGTAGGAGATAACTATATTACTCAATCTTTTTGCTTATAACAATGGCATCTATATAAGACATCATCAAAACTAATCATAACTTATTACTCAATCTTTTTGCTTATAACAATGGCATCTTTATAAGACATCATCAAAACTAATCATAACTAACAATAAGATCATGATAATAGGGTGACATGAAGTTTGAAGGCTCACAGATATATCAGAGAATGGGTGGAGGGAGGGTGTGAGAAGGTAGGTGAAAAGGTTCTCAGTGGTGGGGGAAGATGTAACACATTAAATCCAACAACCAAATACTTAATCGAAGTCTATGAAATATTGCCGACAAGGCTGCTCATCATCCAAATCATCAAAATATAAAATTTTATTCAGCAAAAACTCATATTTAAAATGACAAAATAAATTTCCAAAATTATTTCAGAGTTAATAAAATGTGGAAGTCTTATGGTCATGACAAATACAAATAACATAACATAAGTCCTAGGAGCACAAAATAGCCTTCAAGACTCACTCCATAGAATCCTTCCCTTGCTTCCTACTAGAATAGTCACTTGAAAAAAATTAATATTGTAACCATAAGACCCAAGGATCTCAGTAACCATTAGTTATTTAAAAATATACATACAAACAAAGATCAAGAGCATACGGTTTCAAAATCAAGTTCAACTTACAATAATTTATTAGTATTATCAACATAAAACATTTCAGAAACTAGTTCTCGATTTGGTTACCAAAACCCTTCCTAAAAAGAGTTTTAAAACGATTGAACATCAAATTGTGACATCCTTAAATTTTAAGGTTTAGAGTTAATTGTGGCTTAAGTTAATTTAGTTAGAATAAATTAATAATCTAAAATGAAGGATCAAGTTCCAAAAAAAATGAAAATACAAAATAATGCTTCCAAACATTTGATTGTGTATGTGAATATACCTTAGTATGGGAATTAATAATACAAAAAAAAAGATATTAGAAATTATCATTTTATTTATTTATTTTTTAAAAAAAATAATAAAACCCTAACCCTAATACCCTATATTCTGGTGTCCCCAGGCAATTATGATCCTTAGGCACCGCGCAGGTATTCTCCTTCTCTGATTCCTTTTTATGCCTGTGTTGTGGCCTTATACTTCCTTTTCTCCATTACTTTTCATTGTAGCATGTTTTCCTCTTTGTCTTTTCAATTCTAAGAAGCCTCATATTTGTCGCCTTTTCTTGGGTAGGTGTGAATTTATTTCACCATTTTTCAACTCCTCTCTCCTTCATGCGTGTGTATATACCCTCTCCCAAGGTCATTTCACAGCCTTTCCACTGTGATTGTACCCCTCTTCTATCTCCATGTAAAAGTATTTGACATATAATATATATATATATATATAAATATATATATATTAAAAAACTTGGGTACTGTTGAAACCTTGACTCTTGGTGTGTATGTGTTTTATTAATTATAATTCCAAGCATCCATAACCTTTCTATGTGATTGTGTGTGTATATATATTTTACTTAATCCTACCTACAGCCTACTACTGAACCAACCTACTGTTGGAAATTGTTCCTCCATAAATGCATTGTGGAGTTCCAAGTTTGACTATTTGACTTATTTGAAAATGGGTTCAAAACTCGAGGTTGACTTTATTGAATTTGGGAATGACTCTTCCTAATTTCTAGATTTGATTTAATTCCTTTTCTTTTTCTCTCTCTTTATATAGTGTGTGACTCTTAAAAAGAAAAAGGTGTGAGAAAAAGCTAGAGTGAAAAAAGGAAAAATAGTTTGAGAACTCTGAGAGTTTGAGTACCACCATTGTTGGTGAAGCTTGAGTTTTCTAGAGAAAGTCTAGAGATTGATTGATAGATTGATTGTACCCATTATTTTCATAGTGGAGGTTTGATACCGGACTAGTGTCCCGTGGGTTTTTCCTTCTTCACCTTGAGGAAGGTTTTCCCACGTTAATCAAATCTATCTGTGTTCTTCTTCTTCTCTACTCGATTTATATATATTTCCGCAACAATGGTATCAGAGCCAGGTTAAACGAAATGGAGACCAATAGCGCTGCACTCAGTGTTGATATGTTCAAGCTGACTGTAGAAAACTTTACTTACTGGAGACCAATGATGGAAGATCATCTGTACTACAAAGATCTCTATGAGCCCATCCTTAATTAGAACAAACCAGAAGGTAAGGAAGAAAAGAACTGGGAAGTTTTGAATTGGAAGGCGGTTGCCATGATCAGAAAGTATATCGACAAAAGCCTCTTCGAGCATGTGTTCGAGTTCACAAATGCGTATGAGTTGTGGACGAAGTTGGAGTCCATGATTCAGAAGAAGACTCCAAGGAATAAAGCACGCTTGGTTCGCCGACTTGTGAAGTTGGAGTACAAAGACGACATGAGTATGATAGAAGACCTCAACACCTACAAAGGTATTGTGAATCAACTGTCGAAGGCCAAGATGAAGGTGGATGACGAGATGCAGGCTCTTCTGCTGTTAAGCTCATTGCCAGAAAGCTGGGATACTCTGGTAGTGACTTTGAGCAACTCGGTGTAGGGATTCGTACACGCAACGGATTAAAATTTCTTACGAATCCTTCCTGAGGATCACTCAACGGCGTTTAAATCAAGGTTTGGGAACCGAATCATACCTTGTGTTGAACTAGTCCGCGTTCCGTTCCTTTGATCAGGTGGGCTACCTTCTCGAACAACACGTCTGCGTCTCGTTCCTTTGATCAGGTGGGCGATCAACACGTCCGCGTCTCGTTCTTTCGATCAACAGAAGTCGACTCTTGGATCGGCTTCCTCTACTGGTATCCACACGAACAATCCCCAAACACGGTTGCGGCAGCGTGCTAGCGCTTCTTGTGCGTCTCTCTCTCTCTCAAGTTGCTCTAGGGTTTCTCGCGGCTTTTCTAAATACGCTCGACTGAAAATCCCCTAGGTTTTTCTAAACCCGATAGGCGTATTATATAACCAAAATTAATCCTTTATTAATTTTGGAAATTCAGATTTTTGAATCTGGTCAATATATCAATCACATCTATCTCATAAATGTAATTGAATATATTAAAAGCCAGATTTGGAAATTCGAATTTTGAATTTAAATCAAATCTAAATTTAAAGCCTTTTGATTTAATTTATCATCATAAATTAAATCCGAGATATGATATCTATCTATTTAATTAAATCTGAGATACCATATCTCAATTTAATATTAAACAGATATACGATATCTTTATTCGAAATTAAATGAGATTTGTTTCAGATATTTAATTTATCAAATAAATTAAATACTAAACAAATATCATATATAATATTATAATCTCAATTTATAATATATATATTAATTTCGAATTATATATATATATATATATATAAATCCTAGATCAAATTTAGTATTCATTTAATCTAATATTAATCTGAGATTCAATGAACCTGGACACTTTCACCCGTGTTGGATTATTCTTGTGTGTGACCCTGCAGGCCCATATGAGATTAGCAGTGGGCCAACACTGTATCAGCCCACAAGTCGCAAGCGGCCTCTAGCAAGACATTGCGACTACCCAATTCACATGGGGATCGACGACACGATACTACCTATCATACAACCATGTCACGTCCCTTTTGTCACGCGATAATTTGGTCAAGGATGAGGCATGGATAATGTCAACTTCCTTTTCTTGACCATTGCTTTCTCGATTCTCGAGTAGTCTAATAAGTGAAATGGAAACTCTTTTCCATCACAGTATGGCCATACATTTCTTAGACTCACTCATCGAGGGGCCCAGCATTATCTCTCTACATATGTGAGGGACAAATCCCATCTTGACCACTCACATTCCTCCGCATGAAAACCACTGATCCTGATCCTAGCCTTTATCATCACCCGGTCAAAGGTGACTTTTGACCAGGTCAAAGATCAGTGACTCATCATGTAGGAATCCATGATGATCTCAAGTCATAGAGCGTCGTGACGCGGTTATACATGAGATAAGCTTATGACTTAATCCATGCAGCTTTCTCATAGTGGGTCGGTCGAGCACCTAGTACTCTTACAAGTGCCCATGACTTTGACTCGTATCTCCATACCTCATCAAAGTCATACTGGTCTTATTTTATCTTCACTCCCGTGTAGATGACCGACCAGGGACATTTAGGATAATCTATAACATTACCCAGGGATGCAGTTATCAATACGAACATGCAAACGAAAATGATAACAAAAGAGAATACTTTAAATAACTTAAATATCCAAAGTACAATGAATTGCCCCTAGGGTATAATTTCCAACACTTGGCACCAGATGGAAAATTGACTATGGATGTCGTGGCAGACAGTCTCTTAAATGAAGAATCCAGGAGAAGGGAAAGAGATGTGATCAGCGCGTCAGAGGCAAACGTTGCTGTGCATAAAAGAAAATCTGAAAACCGAGGTCGAAGCAAGAACCCGGGTCGTGATAATTGGGATAAGTCCAGAGGATGGTCTAGATAGAAATACGATTTGAAATGTTTCTATTGTGGAAAGATAGGCCATAAGAAGGCAGACTGCAGGAATCTGCTGAAAAGATGAGAAAAATGACGAGGTGAAACCAGATCAGATTGTACCTAAGAAGAGAGAAGATAAGAGCACCTCCGCAGTGATTGCAAATGCTGAGGCCGAGATCTTCTTACTCGGAGATCATCTTTTGAACGTTATCTATGTTGACTGTACTAGGGTGGTAGACTCCGGTGCCTCCTTCCATGTCACTCCTCAAAGAAGTTTCTTCTCATCTTATCGAGCTGGTGAATATGGTGTTGTAAAGATGGGAAATCAGGTAACTAGCAAGATTGTTGGTGTTGGAGATGTAACCTTGACCACAGATGTCGGCTGTCGACTTGTGTTGAAGGATGTAAGGCATATGCCTGACATGTGGTTGAATTTAATCTCGGTAGGCAAGCTCGATGATGCCGGGTTAATGAATTACTGTGGAAAAAGTCAATGAAAATTGTCCAAAGGAAATTTAGTTGTGGCCCGAGGAAAGAAAGAAGGTTCCTTGTACGTGACGCAGGGAAAGATCAATGGTGGTGAAGCCAATTCTGTCCGAGATGATTCCAATCTAGAGATATGGCACAAGCGTCTCGGTCATATGTTAGAAAAAGGGCTACAGATTTTGAAAAAGAAAGAACAATTGACCGGGTTGAAAGGTCAAGTACTTGAAAGTTGCACGCACTGCTTAGCTGAAAAGCAGCACCGGGTTTCTTTTGCGAAACCGGATCAACCAAGACGATGGAAGAATATTCTTGACCTAGTTCATACTGATGTCTGCTCTATGTCGAAAAAGTCTCTAAGCGGAGCTTAGTATTTTGTTTCTTTCATTGATGACCACTCTCGCAAAGTGTGGGTCCATTTGTTGAAAACTAAAGACCAGGTTCTCCAAGCATTCAAAGAATTTCATGCTATGGTGGAATGAGAGACTGGCAAGAAGCTGAAAGCGATCAGATCTGACAATGGCAGTGAATATTGCGGTTCATTTGATGCTTATTGTCGAACGGCCGGGATACGACTTGAAAAGACGCCCCCCAAAACTCCTCAACTAAATGGTTTGGCCAAGAGGATGAATAGAACTATTGAAGAAAAGGTCCGAAGCATGTTGTCCAATGCCGGATTGCCGAAATCATTTTGGGGTGAAGCGGTAAGAACCGCAGTTGATTTAATCAACCTATCACTATCATGGCCACTAGAGGGAGAAATTCCTGAAGAAATATGGACAGGGCGAAAAGCGACCTATGATCATCTGAAAGTGTTTGGATGCCGAGCTTTTGTGCACATTTCGAAAGATGAAAGAGCTAAGCTTGACACAAAGACAAAGGAATGCATTTATCTTGGATCGCCGAGATGTGAGTTCGGGTTCCGACTGTGGGATCCGGTGAATAAGAAGATAGTGAGAAGCCGAGATGTGATCTTTCATGAGCTGGAAACCATTCATGACATCTCAAAGCCCAAATTCGGGTTGTTGTCCGAGATGCAGAAAACAGCACTCCTGTTCGAACTGAAGCAAGGGGAGAGAATGGTTCTGAAAATGACCAACAAGAGCCAACTGTAGAAGTTGATGCCGAGATCCGAGATGAGACCCAAATCAGAGATGAGAATGCTGAATCAGATTCTCAACCTAAAGGACACATTAGAAAGTCAGCACGTGAGAAACGACCTTCTACAAGGTATCCACCAGATGAGTACATTGTACCTACAGAAGAAGGTGAACCTCAAAGTTATGATGAGGCTGTGGCAAGCCCTGACAAGATTGAGTGGGAAAAGGCAATGCAGGATGAGATGACGTCCTTGCATGAGAATCAGACTTATGAGTTGACTGAGTTACCCCAAGGAAGAAGAGCTCTTAAAAACAAGTGGGTATACAAGATTAAAAATGAAGAAAATGGACAAAAGCTAAGATACAAGGCCAGGATTGTGGTAAAAGGCTGCAATTAGAAGAAAGGAGTTGATTTTGAAGAAATTTCCTCTCCTGTTGTAAAGATGACTTCGATCCGAACTGTGTTGGCTATGGCAGCATCAATGGATCTTGAAGTTGAAAAAATGGATGTGAAGACGGCATTTCTTCATAGGGATTTGAAAGAAGAAATATATATGGAGCAACCAGAAGGGTTCCGAGTTCCAGGGAAAGAAAATCTAGTATGTCGGTTGAAGAAGAGTTTATATGGCTTGAAGCAAGCACCTCGGCAGTGGTACAAGAAATTTGAATCATTTATGACTGATCATAAATTTGAGAAGACAGATATCGACCACTGCGTATTTGTTAAGAGATGTGAAGCTGGAGATTTTCTGATCCTGATACTATATGTCGATGATATGCTTCTTGTAGGACAAGACAAGACAAAGATAATTGCTTTAAAGAAGGTTTTAAGCTCATCCTTCACAATGAAGGATCTTAGTCCTGCAAAACAGATCCTCAGAATCAAAATAACCCGAGATAGAAAAAGGAAGCTTTTGTGGCTGAGTCAAGAGAAGTATATTGAAAAAATCTTGAAGAGATTTAACATGGACAATGCCAATCCAGTAAACACCCCCTTAACCGGACATTTTAAGCTTAATAAGAAGCAACATCCGAGATCAAAGAAAGACAAAGCCGAAATGAGAAGAGTTCCATATCAGTCTGCTGTTGGAAGTCTGATGTATGCGATGGTCAGTACAAGACCAGATCTAACACATGCAGTCGGGATGGTGAGCTGATATATGTCTAATCCAGGCAAAGATCATTGGGAAGCTGTGAAGTGGATCTTCAAGTATCTCAGAGGGACAAAGAATTTATGTCTCCAATTTAGAGGAAGTAAAGCCGAGCTGCTAGGCTTTACGGATGCTGATTTAGTGGGAGACGTTGACTTAAGAAAGTCAACATTCGGTTACTTGATGATTTTTGCAAGAGGTGCAGTCTCCTGGCAATCTAAGTTGCAAAAATGTGTGGCACTCTCGACAACTGAGGCTGGGTATATAGCTGCTACTGAGGCCTGTAAGGAAATCTTATGGATGAAGAATCTGCTATTGAAACTTGGTCATAAACAAGATTGTTACAAGTTGAGATGTGACAATTAAAGTGCTATTCATCTGGCGAAGAATTCAACTTACCACTCCCGCACTAAACATATTGACGTGAGGTATCACTGGATACGGGATGTGATAGAAAATGGAGAACTTGAACTTGTCAAAGTTCACACCGACTTGAATTGGTCCGATATGATGACTAAGTCGGTAACAGTAAAGAAATTTGAAGACTGCTGTAAAGGAGCCGGGATGAAGATGCCAATGCATTGAAGTCGGAAGGGGGAGATTTGTTGGAAATTGTTCCTCCATAAATACATTGTGGAGTTCCAAGTTTGACTATTTGACTTATTTGAAAGTGGGTTCAAGACTCGAGGTTGACTTTATTGAACTTGGGAATGACTCTTCCTAATTTCTAGATTTGATTTAATTCCTTTTCTTTTTCTCTCTCTTTATATAATGTGTGACTCTTAAAAAGAAAAAGGTGTGAGAAAAAGCTAGAGTGAAAAAAGGAAAAATAGTCTAAGAACTCTAAGAGTTTGAGTACCACCATTGTTGGTGAAGCTTGAGTTTTCTAGAGGAAGTCTAAAGATTGATTGATAGATTGATTGTACCCATTATTTCCATAGTGGAAGTTTGATACTGGATTAGTGTCCCGTGGGTTTTTCCTTCTTCACCTTGAGGAAGGTTTTCCCACGTTAATCAAATCTATCTGTGTTCTTCTTCTCTACTCGATTTATATTTCCGCAACACCTACTACCCTTTTATATATTTATAATTATTTCTTCTTCTTCTTCTTCTTCTTTTTGTCTTTTCCTTTGATTCATCATTTCCAAACAGAGAAGAATATATATATATATATATATATATATATATATATATATATATATATATATATATATGAGAGAATAATGAAAATAAGCTACCTATCATAAAGCCTTTTTGTTCTTTATAAGTCCTCTATATGGGAGGAATATATATATATATATATATATATATATATATATATATATATATGGTTTCATATTAAAATCTTTTGCCTTCTGTACCATATCATAAAAAATAATAAAAAAGAATAATTGATAAATAGGTTGTTATTGATGGGAGCTAATATGAGTGTCTCTATATATAAAAAATTCTTAGAGGGTAGCTTAAGGCTTTGGAGTAGTATTAGAGAAAATTTAGGATAGTTTTGAGTAAAATATTGATATATATATTCATGTTTCATGTTTGTGGACTCATTGAGAACTTTGGAGTAATTCTTGTGTGATTACCTATGCACTAGGGAGTAACAGGTAATTCTGAATATTCTTCCATATACTTGTAAAATTGTGTGTGACTGTGAATAACTGTCTTTTATTTAAAATTAAAGGACTGAATCATATGTATATGTGTATGTATTATAAATTGGTATTTTATATGAATTGAAGCATGATTTATTGTTACTGAACATATTTGTCATGGCGGCTGTATATGTGATGGGTTGGAGTAAGGAGGGATTTTTATGTTGAGATCTTTTACCACGTGGTATATAATCACTGTGCACAGTGGATGACACTTGTCAGGGCCCCTTCTTCCATGTTTTCCTTTAGTCGGGAATGCATTGGAGCTGTGGGACATGTGACACTTCCTTAGTTATGTTGTTTTAAGGAGGGGAGCCATAGTCCATACTTAAGCTTTATACCTTTGGCCGAGTGTATCTTAAGTTTTGGTGAGTTTGGGACAATCCAATCAAATGGATGAGTTGCTATTGGACTATGTGTTAGCCTATGGCTCTAATCAGCGGTATAAGGATGGATGGTGATATAAGGGAGGTTGCATATTGCATATTGTATAATTGTACGGTTCACATTGACATCATGATAATTAATGTTGTATGAAATTATGGTATATACAAATATATATATATATATATATATATATATATGTAATCAACTCCTGCTTTTTGTTATATATGACTTGCTTGTGTACGGTAGAAACTCCCAGTAGTTACTGGGATGTCAAATCTCTCTCTATATTAATCATTTTCAGGTGATTGTTCTAGTAGGGAGCGAGGGAAAGAACTTATAGAGTGAGCCATGAAGGCTTGGTTGTGCTCCTAGAACTTATGTCGTTTTATTTGTCATGACTCTAAGACTTCCGTTTTGTATTTTATTATGAAATATTTTGGGAATCTATGTCGACTTAGAAATGAATTTTAGATTTGAATTAATTATGTATTTTCATGATTTAGATGTTGATCATCCTTTTTGGAGGTATCTCAAGTGTTTTGGCTAAGATTTTGGGTGTCGGAGTTTGGGGTGTTACACAATTCATTTTCCAAATATTATTCACAAGAGAAAACTTTATCATTCAAATCATAAATCTCATATATAACATACCAAGCAAATGATTGGTGCATTGACCTGAAGATGGAATATCACCTAGAGTGGGAGTGAATAGGTGATCTTGAATTCTTTTTGCAAAACTCACACAGAGACAAATAAAAATGGAAACAGAGAAATAAGGTAGAGAAGAGAAATAGACACGAGGCAATTTATACTGGTTCGGTCCAAAATCTCTGACCTACGTCCAGTCCCCAGAACACCTGGGATTTCACTATATTTAAAAACCAATTACACTGTACTCGGATGATCCTCTCACTAGGACTCACTCCCCCTTACAAGCTGTAATTATACACCCTCTCTTAAGGTTCCTCAACCTTAAGATTCTGCTAAAAATGAAATAAGTGTTTATAGACTCCTCACGAGTAGATAAAGTATTGAACACTGAAGTACAAGTTAATGAAACAGTTGAAACAGCGAATAGTAATAAACTCAAATTGATTGCACAGCGTTTTGGTAGTTGGCGAATTTAATGCTTCTTGTATTTATAGTTGATGCCATTAATGACTGTTGAAGAAGCTTGAGGATTATCCGTTGTGACTATTGAATATAGCCATTAAAGAGATGAAGCTCACTTTCGCTATTAATGATACAGGTGGATTTGCCGTCACAACATTCCTTTTGTTTTGCCCATTATGAAATGGGTTTTAATGCCTAGCCGGAATATCAGAGGTAGCTTTACTTTGATCAGAGTATTGGTTTCCGAGATTATCACCGGTTTAGGTAGCTACATTTAATGCTTCTGACACATGGTTTGCTTTATTCAAATCTGTTGTTAATCCATGTTTAAATAATCTGAAACTCAAACAAACTCGTTAAAAGCATTTGACAGAGTAATGAATAATAATCTGAAGAGATGAGATTACATTTGATGATTCAAGTTTTCCGAAGACGGTGATTTGAAAACAGAAATGACTTTGCTCAAGCAAGTTCATATGTGTGCTCAGGCAACAGTATAAAAGATGTGTTTAAACAATATTAGAATTGCATAGTGCTTCCAGCAAGAGTTCAAGCTTGCTCGGGCAAGCTTCTTAACAATGGTTACTTATCGCCAATACTCGAGCAAGAGTCAAGGTCTGCTCGAGCAAGCTATTCTGAAGATTGACAACTATTATCACTGCTCGGGCAAGGTACATGTGAATGCTCGAACAAGCCTTTTTGAAAGGTTTTGGAAGAAGATGTTTATCGATGTTGCTTGAGCAGACAAAATCCCATGCTCGAGCAAGCCTATTTGCTGATGCTCGAGCAAACTACCAGTGCTTGCTCAGGCAACCTTCACACAAAGACCAGATGACAGGTTGTTCGAGTTTGCTCGAGCAACCCTTTTATGCTTGCTCGAGCATGGTGCTTGAGCATGCTTTCATGCCCTGCTCGAGTATGACTACTCTACCTTGTTGTTCCTTTGTTCAGCTCGACGTTGCTCGAGCACACTGACTCTCCTGCTCGAGCAAGGCTTCAAAGTATCTATAGTCCCATTGCTCGGGTAATCCTGTATACTTTGCTCGTGCATGGTGTTCCAGTCAACAGAGTTTTGGCTTTGCTCGATGTTGCTCGAGCATGACTATATGCTCTTTTCGAGTAAGCCTTTCTTGGAACACTTGATTTTTGCCTTGAACCCGATATTGCTCGAGCATGTTTATATGCTTCTGCTCGAGCATGATTCCTTAAGATGCTTAACCAATTTATCAGTTCAGTTATTTTCAGGCATGATCTTATCGCAACTAGAGAATCCCATTTCAAACACAACTTTCTTAATTCAACGACTCAAAAATTGTGATCATCAAAATTTAGAAGCTAACATGACCATCCTTATTACCCCTAACCAGCCTTATAACCGCTGATTGTAGCCATAGGCTAACACATAGTTTAATATGAACATTCATTTAACTGGATTGTGTTAAGTTCAACAGTTTTTAAGATGTACCCGACCAAAGGTGCAAAGTGTAACATCCCAATTTTTATACTAAGATTTAATTACATGTAAGAAAGAATTAATCATGATACATGAATTTATCATGTAATTATCAAGATAAAAGTTTTTATTTAAGATATTATTTATTAGAAAAAATTAGTTGATAATTTTGTTGTCAAAATAACATTTCCTGTTGTCAATATAGCTTTTACTATTGTTAATGGCCTCTGTGCGTTTGGGGACAATCAAAATACTCAAGTTTCGAAATGGCTCCAAGTTTGAGATTTTGTTGTCAAAATAGCATTTTTTTTATTGTCAATCTAGCTTTTATTGTTGTTAATGGCCTCTGCGCGTTTGGGGATAATCAAAATACTCAAGTTTAAAAATGGCTCCAAGTTTAAAAATTTTGTTGTTAAAATATCATTTCCTATTACCAATATAGCTTTTACTATTGTTAATAGCCTCTATGTGTTTTAGGACAATCAAAATACTCAAGTTTAAAAATAGCTCCAGGTTTAAAAATTTTGTTGTTAAAATAGCAATTCTTGTTGTCAATATAGCTTTTACTATTGTTAACTACTTCTGTGCGTTTGGGGACAATCAAAATACTCAAGTTTTGAAATGGCTCCATGTTTGAAAATTTTGTTGTCAAAATAACATCTCTTATTGTCAATCTAGCTCTTACTATTGTTAATGGTCTTTGTGCATTTGGGGACAATCAAAATGCTCAAGTTTAAAAATGGCTCCAAGTTTGAAAATTTTATTGTCAAAATAACATTTCCTGTTGTCAATATAGCTTTTATTGTTGTTAATGGCCTTTGTACATTTGGGGACAATCAAAATATCAAGTTTAAAAATGGCTTCAGGTTTGAAAATTTGTTGTCAAAATAACATTTCTTGTTGTCAATATGACTTTTAATGTTGTTAAAGCCTCCTGTGCTTTTGTTAACAATCAAAATATTCAAGTTTAAAAATGGCTCCAGGTTTGAAACTTTTGTTGTCAAAATAGCATTTCTTGTTGTCAATCTAGCTTTTACTATTGTTAGGGACATTTCAATCTAGCTTGGGCAAAATAGTAATTTTACATTCACAACTAATATAAAAAAAAGTCTAACTTTTTTGATATGTGATTTTGGGTTGGGACTTTTTTGTTATTCTTTATGTACCTTGGGACCTCATTGTGATTTTTCCTAAATAAAATGAAGATGGACCCATCTTCAGTAGGTCTTGAAAGCAATTAATGTAATGGTTTACTTAAATTGTAGCAATTAAATCAAGGAAAGACACTGTGTTCACTCAGAAATGTGAGTGAACAAATGTTTTTCCCCAGAAGAAAAAAAGGGTAAGATTCTACTAAAAACAATGTTGGGGTTCTTAAAATACAACAAATGCAACGAGGAAAGGGGATGGATAGGACACAACACTATACTTTACTAGAAGAATAATTTCCATACATATGCTAATAGAAAGGACAAAGAGGTGGGCCTATTGGAAGAGAAGGTATCATCACTACTAACTTTGCTGTTAGTACTTTGAGCTGAAACCAACAGATTCTTGGTTCCAAGATCGTGAGGTTTTAGTTTCAAAGTAGAAGATTTCAAGACAAGTGGGAGGGCTTTTCCCTTGGAAAGTCTAGCAAGGGAATGAAAGGTTAGAACTTGAGCTAATAGAATTGCCATTGCAGAAAAGACAATCGAGAAAGCAGCCCGAATAACACAGTTTTGACAGATCAGGGATGGCTCTTGGTCTCGCTACCCAGTCTCTCTTCAGTGGCGCAGACCTTACTATTTGTTGAATACACTGGCTAAGTTGATTTGGCAAGTGTTATGATCAAAATGTATTCAATACAGATTTCAAAAGATAAGACTTTTATTGATAGTCAGAGGCTAAGCTCATAAAACGTATTCATTAAAGTTCAGTGATTGCAGCTCATAAATAGAGCATTGAATACACAAAAAGATGAAAATAACATAACAGAAAAGAGCATCAGAAAAAGAGAGTAAATGAGGGAGAAGGAAAGCCACAGTCAGAGAGAAGATTTCCCAAAATATTCCACACGTCCCTTGACCGCTTTTGTCCTTTCTTATAGATTCTCTCCTTCCATTTCCCTCAGCTTCCAGGTCCTTCTCTTAAGCCTTTTGCTTCTTCTAATGGGCTTTTCTTCATTTTCTAATGGAGTATCCGGAGAACCTTATTTGACAGGCCTATTTCCTTCCTATTGGAGCCCATATTACTCTCATTCCTTACATTACCCTGCTCATCAAATAAGACCTTGTCCTTAAGGTCCAAAGTGGGATATAAAGAGGAGATTTCATTTGCATTTTCCCATGTGTCTGATAAAGATTTGTCCTAGTGGATTAAAAATTGTTGGGTCCATTTGTTCCCGAGCTGAATAAGTTTGGAAGCCAAGACTCAAGTAGGCGTAAATGACTGGCCCTTCAGGAATAGTTAATAAAGGTAGAGGAACTGATGGTGAAGGAATTTCAGAACCATAAAAATGCTTCTATAACAAAACATGTGTAGGAAGCTCTAATCTATAAGCAACCTTACCCAGGTTTTCCAAAATTTTGAAGGGGCCAAAATACCTAAGCTCTAACTTCTGGTATTTTTGAAGTTCAATGGAATGTTGACAATAGGGTTGCAATTTTACCCAGACCAAATCACCTTTTGTGAAGTCAATATCAATATGTTTTTTATTAGAAAAATGTTTCATCAATGTTTGAGCTTTCTGAATATTGGTTCTTAAGACTTGCAACACTTCATCTCGCTGAGACAGTTGTTTATGCATATCAATTTGTGTATCATCCAAAGAAGAATGATGTAGCAAAGGTGGGGATCCTGGCCATAAACGACTCTGAAAGGGACCATTCCAATAACAATTTGAAAAGAAGTGTTATACCAGTATTCAACCCATGGTAAAAATTGTATCCACTATCGTGGATGATAAAAACAAAACAATGGAGATATAACACTAAATATTTGTTGAAAGCTTCAGTTTGGCCATCTGTTTGTGGGTGATACACAAAGGAAAAACACAACTGAATCCCCTGTAATTTCATCAAATGCCTATAGAAAGTACTTGTAAAAGCTTTATCTCGATCACAAATAATAGTGTGAGGCACCCCATGCAATTTAACAATATGCTGGACAAACAGATCAGCTACCTTCTGACTAGTACAATTTGGAGGTAAAGGCAAAAAATGACCATATTTTGACAACCTATTTACCACCACAAAAATCACAGAGTTGCCATTTATTAAAGGGAAAATGATAACTAAATGGAGAATACTTTAAATGACATTAACATTTAAAGTACAATAACTTTCCCTTAGGGCATAATTTCCAACAATTACTAACCGATCATGCCAGTAGACGTCACCATGTTTAAGCTGATATGCTCTCTAATTTGAGCTTCCTAAGATGAATTGCTTTGCTAAATCTTGAATTAAGGGCGAAGCACATACTCGTGTTAGATATGATTAGTTTTGATGATGTCTAATATAGATGCCTTTATAAGAGCAAAAAGTTTTGATGATATATTTATCTCCTACATTTACTAACTACTATGTTTAATGTAGATTAGTTCAAGTTAAATTATAGATCAAGAAGGAGATAAGAGACTATAAAAAGAAGAAATTGGAGAAAATGTCAAGTTCAAGAAGAAGAAGAAATATTAAAGAAAGAAGAACTTGCAGAGGTTGTCAAGGAAGTAAGATGTCATTCCAAGTTAAATGATGAAGAATGATCAAGTTGGGAGATGGAAGAAGGAAGAACTTGCTGAATGGAATGAGAATATAATTATTCAAGTTCTTATGTTGAAGCAAGAAGCCTCCAAGATCATATGGAAGTTGGAATGACTCAATTCAGAGTTAAAACAAGCAAAAATGAAGTTCTGGATGAGCAAACTCAAGTCTCCAAGTATTAAACTCAAGTTTACTACCTTGATGTAGTAATTTGCCTCTCTGACATGAACAAACTCAAGTTTAGGACCACAAAGTCGAGTTTAGGACTTCAAACTCGACACAAGAATCACAAACACAAGCCAATAAGTGTCTTCAGCATTTCTGGTGTCTCTAGACTAGGCAAACTCAAGTTTATAAGTTGCAAACTCGACTTTACAGCGGTACTCAGCACTTCAGCTCAACTCTGTTTCAGGCAACGTCTGGTAATTCAATGATATCTCTCCAACCAGAAGTCCGATTAAGGTGAAACCACTTTTGAATGAAACTAGACTCCCAATGCGTCATTTTGATATAAAATGCAAGCCTAAAAGAGTTCAGACCAAGGAACTACGAATTGTGGAAGTTGACAGAAAAGTGCACTCCACACAGCAAACCAAGCTTCAATATTTTGAGTGTAACTCACAATATACAAATCCAATTGAGCTGAAATCAGTGGCATATGAAAATAGACTCAAAGGGCTTTCCATAAAGCTTTGAACGGACTAAAACAAAGTTCAGACCAGGAAGATATGGCCTTCGAAAGTTGACAAAGTTCCAAACTCGAGCCAGGCCAAGTCAGAAGCAACCAAGTCACAGTACAACTTGCAAACTCGAGTTTATTAGTCACAAACTCGAGCTCGAGAGTTCCAGAGAAGCAATGAACATTTGGAAAAAGTCAAACTTGAGCCTATAAGTGAACAAACTCGAGTTTAGCTCAGACAGAGAGTAATCAGGTCCTGAAGAACATCCAAACTCGAGTCTATAAGTAACAAACTCGAGTTTGTGAGTTACAGAAAGCAAACATTGGTTTTAAAGAGAACCAAACTCGAGTCTATTAGTTGGAAACTTGAGTTTAGACAAGACAGAGAGCATTGCAGTTTTTAAATTATTGAAAAACCTCCGATTTTGGAAGAAAACCTCCAGTTTAGATGTTCTGGAGTGAAATCGTGCTTACATGCCAAAGTCCTAAACTCGAGTTTAGATAAACCAAACTCGAGTTTACATCGCTGAAACTGAAATTTGAATTTGACAAATTTGTAAAACCTTCTTGTTTGATCTTAATACTATTAGTTATGATTAGTTTTGATGATGTCTTATATAGATGCCATTGTTATAAGCAAAAAGATTGAATAATATAATTATCTCCTACATTGATGAATTGTTGTATTTAATGTAGATTAATCCAAGATGAATTATAGAGATTAATCAAGAAGGAGATAAGAGTAGAAAGAAAGAAGAGAAGAGACCAAATAAAGAAGAACTTGATATATGGAATGAAGATTTTATCATCCAAGTTCTTATATTGATGCTAGAAGCCTCCAAGATCATATGGAAGTTGGAATGATTCAATTCAGAGTTAAAACAAGCAAGAATGAGGTTTTGGATGAGCAAACTTGAGTCTCCAAGTATTAAACATGAGTTTTCTACCTTGCTGCTGTAATTTACTCATCTAAGAGGAGAAGACTCGAGTTTTGAGGCAAAACTCGAGTTATGAAGTGTCTACAACGTCTCTGGGGTCTCTGGACTATCAAAACTCGAGTTTTGGGGTGAAAACTCGAGTTTTGGAACACTGGAATCAAGTCTCAGGGCAAAACGCGAGTTTTGGAAATTTCAAGAAGCAAAACTCGAGTTTTGAAGGGCAAAACTCGAGTTTTGAACTGTTATCAGCACATCAGCTCCACACTGTCTCACGTTCAGCACGGGCGACCTCTGATGTTTCGATGATATCTCACAAACAAGAAATCGGATTGAGACAAAACCAAAAGCATATGAAACTAGACTCCCAATGCGTCATTTTGATATACGATTCAAGCCAAAAGGAGTTCAGATCAAGGAGCTATGAGTTTTACAAGTTGACCCAAAAATCAACGTCACAGTCCAGACCCACCTTCGGTATTTTGGGTATATCTCACAAACTACAAATCCAATTGAACTCAAATCGGTGCCATTGGAAACTAGACACACAGAGATTTCCATCAAGAGTTGAACGGAGTTCAGACTAGGGAGATATGATCTTCTAAAGTTGATGGTTATTTCAAAAAACTCAGCAAATCCAGGAGAAGGCAAAACTCGAGTTTTGCAAGTGAAAACTCGAGTTTTGGTGAGGCAGAGAGCATTCAAGAATCTCACAAATGAAAAATGCCGGTTATGGATCAACACCTCCAGTTTTGATGTTTTGAACTTGATATCAAAAGTTCAAAACTCGAGTTTTGGTCAACCCGAGAGCATCAGACTCTCCAAAGCTTGAAAACTGCCAGTTATGGTTTGAAAACCTGCAGTGATGAAATGTGAACAGTTCAAAACTCCAGTTTTGATAATCAAAACTCGAGTTTTGGTGCTTTTATCAGAAAAACGCTGTTTTGTTCTTGAATTGCCCAAATCTGATCTACACTCTAGGATTAAGTTACCCATTGATCTTATATGTTATATCTATCATTTATCATTGTAACCGAACTGTTTTAACAAGTTTGTTCATGAGATTACAGAAAGCTCTTGAATTTAATTGAGAATCAAATGAAGATTCATTTTGGGCAACTTGCAATATTTTAGAGACAGCCTGGCAAGATAGACAGCCATTTCTCAATGCAGTCATTCAATGCCTCCACCAATTAAGCCTGAACATCTTTGTTCCTCAGATAAGACCACATGGGAAGAGCCAAAATTCAAATATTCAAATCTGCAAAAATCTCCCAACAGCTATATTCAAACAGCAAATGGTTTTAGCAGATAAATTCCTTATACAACACCCATAACGGCTATATTTTTGAATTGGTAAAAGCTCCAACGTGATCTATAACGTTCACAAGCTTCAAATCACTATAAAAGGGTGAAGATTTGAAGATGGACAGTAGAGAAGACAGACACTGAAGTCCTGCACGAAAATACCAAGTTATTTCTCTGTATAGTCATTTAATTGTATCTTTGATACATTGAGCCTCAGTGTGTATCATTATCTACTCTTAGAGAGAGAGTCTTTTTCACTGTAAATCATTCATTGTAATAATCTCAAGTCAGGTGACTTAGAGATTGGGAAAATCAGAGTACAACTTGTAAGGGGGAGTGTGTCCTAGGTTGGGAGCATCCTTCTTTTACAAAGGGTGTATCTGATTATAGAGTACAACTTGTAAGGGGGAGTGTGTCCTAGGTCGAGAGCATTCTTCGTTTTCAGAGTGTGTATCTGTTGTATACAATTACAACTTGTAAGGGGGAGTGAGTCCTAAGTTGGGAGCGTCCTTCGTTTACAGAGGGTGTAATTGTTCTTGAGTGATAGTGGAAAATCCCAGAGGTACTGGGGACTGGACGTAGGTCAAGGAATTAGACCGAACCAGTATAAATCATCTGTGTCAAGCTCTTCTACTCTATCTCCACTTTGCCTTGATATTATTTGTTGTGTGGGTGAATCGAAAAGAATTTTAAAATCCCCAATTCACCCCACTCTTGGTGATTTCCTTCTCTTTCAAATACTTTCGAGTATTATTCTCTACTATTCCTAGCTATGTTTAACCACTTTGTTAGTGAGTTTCAGATGGATTAGAGAATGTTTATTGAAGGTTTAAAGCAAAAGCAAAAAGTGACATCAGTACTTCAAAAGCAAGACCCAGAAAAGTTACATACTTTTAAGTAATCCTTCTGCACACGTTTAGCTATGTTTAACCACTTTGTTAGTGAGTTTCAGATGGAAGAATGTTTATTGAAGGTTTAAAGCAAAAGCAAAAAGTGACGTCAGCACTTCAAAAGCAAGACCCAGAAAAGTTACATACTTTTAGGTAATCCTTCTGCACACGTTTACAAGGAATTAAAGAATGCTTTCTACATCTAGCAGCTGCCATTCCAAATTATTGTAAGAGAAAAGATTTATTGTAATCATTCTATTCTTCTGAGAGTTACTCAAGATTGGGTGATCTTGAGTGGGAAACACATTGTGTTGATTACAACTTGTAAAGGGTAGTGAATCCTAGTGAGAGGATTACTTCGAGTACAGAGTGTGTAATCAAGTGGTGTGTTGATTACAGTTTGTAAGGGGGAGTGAATCCTAGTGAGAGGATTACTTCAGTTACAAAACGTGTAATCAAGTTGAAAGAAGATAGTGGATTGAAAATTCCAAGTGAGGCTTGGGGACTGGACGTAGGTCAAGGATTAGGCCGAACCAGTATAAATCAGTTTGCACATTCTCTTCCCTTATCTCTTACATTTCCAGCATATATATTTGAATGTGTGGTTATTGCTTTATAAACTAATTTCAGTGTGTTACGAAAAGAATTTCAAAGTTTCTAAATTTTTATACTTCACCCAATTCACCCCCCCTCTTGGGTTCAGCCGGTTCTTACAACTCGATCATAAACTTGATCCATGAAGGCGGATTGAAGGGTAGACAATGCCATTCATTCGATCCGAGACAGAGCGTCGGCAACCTGGTTGGTACGACTGTGCTTGTACTTGATACTAAAGCGGTAACCAAATAGCTTAGGCAAGCAGGCCTACTATTCAGGTGTCTGAATGATCTGACTCCCTAGATATTTAAGACTCAAATGATCTATATGAATGATAAACATATGGCTGCATAAGTAATGTCAGAATTTCGAGATAGTTTTGGTGATTGCGAATAATTCCCTGACATAAACTAATTGTGCCTATATTCTAGTAGACAACTTCTTCGAAAAAAATGCAATTGGGTGGTGGTCTTGGCTAAGCACAGCCTTAACTCCAATCCTGGAGGCATCAGTCTCCAAAACAAAAGGTTGAGAAGGAAGTCGCAGTATAGGAGCTTGAGTGATCACGCTTCTAAGGTCAAGGAAAGCTTGTTGGCCTTATTAGACCAACCAAACACATCCTTAGCTAACAAATTGGTTAATGGGCCTGCTATTTGTGCATAATTTTTTACGAAATGCCTATAGTAGCTACTTAAGCCCAAGAAACCCTTCAACTATGAGATTGTCATTGGTTTGGGCCAGTTCTTGATGGCTTTAATTTTGGAGTCATCCATTTCCACCTCCTTGGAAGATATTATATGGCCTAGATAAGCAATCTTGCATTGTCCAAACTCACATTTGGACTGTTTAGCAAATAATTGATTTTGTGAAAGAGTATAGAGCACCTGTTTGACATGGACCAGGTGATCAACCCACGTTGAACTATAAATGAGTATATTATCAAAGAATATCAAAATGAACTTCCGCAGGAATCACCAGAATATAGAATTCATTAAGGCTTGGAAGGTCGCTGGAGCATTGGTAAGCCCGAAGGGCATGACTAGCCACTCATAAGAGCCATGATGAGTCTAAAAAACTGTCTTTTTGTGGTCGATCTCTTTCATGAGAATATGGTGGTACCCAAACCAGAGATCTAATTTCAAATAAAAAATAGAGCCGTGCAATTCATCAAGGAGTTCATTTACAGTGGGCATAGGAATGACATCCTCACGATTAATGCGTTGAGTGCTCTATAATTGACGCAAAAACGCCATGTACCGTCTTTCTCTTTTAACCAAAATGATTGGTGCTGAAAAGGGCTAATACTTGGCTGAATCAACCCGTGATGCAATAACTCATCCACAATGCGTTCAATCTCCGTCTTTTAACTCACCAGATACCGATAGGGTCACACCTTAATTGGTGATGTATTGGAAGCAGAGTAATAGCGTGCTCGTGACCTCTTGATGGTGGCAGCTCATGTGGTGTCATGAAAATAGAGGCATATTTGTGTAGTACTTGCACCAAATCCTCTGGGATATTATTAACAAAGCTGAAGGTAATCATTCCCACGAGCTTTAGGAAAAATAATTCAGCTAGGGAATCCGTATGGCATTGCCTCGTCAGATGGTGGTACTGAGCTGGAGATGTGCTATTTCCTCTGAATCCTTGAGGGTCACCCATTGTCCATCAGTGAGAGATTTTATGGTGGAAGTGATATGATTCGCCGTGTGGGCTCCCAACGTTTCGAGCCAACCTACACCAACAACCACATTTTGATAATTGAATATTATTTCACTTATTTGTATCTCTTGGTTAATAATTTAGGAATGTTTAATTGATAAATAATGGGTTTTATTACCTAATTGGGCTTTAAGCTTTTAATTAGATTAAATTCGTTTTTAGTAATAAAAGTCCAAATTTACAATGCTTTGCTATTTTCTCCATAACTTTTGATCTACATATCAGATTAGCCTCATTCTTCTTTTGTTTTTTAGATGATTCAGAGAGCTACAATTGTTATGAAGACTTGGAAGGCTGATTCAGATAAGAAGATAGACGAAATTGGATCTAAAGGCAGACACATTTTTCTGGATTTTTATTTTGCTCGAATTTTGTAATAAAAGACCAATTATTAGAGGTTTCCTATTTTGAGAGATTCCTTATTTTTTTAGAGGTTTCCTATTTTTGGGCCAATCTTGTAGCCCCAGTGTTTCTTATTTTTAGGTTAAATTAGATGGCTGAAAAAACATATTCTGAATTGCGCTTTATGAGATTGTCGGATTAAATTAGAAGCTTTTTATTTTCTCTGAGTTGTTCATCATGTTCTTCATCTATTCTTCTATGTTTTGCCTACCCATGCTTGGCTAAGCTTCTTTGGTTGACCTATGGATTGAGGGTTCCATGAATCCAGAGGACCCATGCTTCAATCGGTAACGTAATTCATTTCTGTTTATTTTAATCGGATCCAATTATGATTGCGGAATGGGTATTAGATTTAATACCCATATTGATATTCCAAGGACATAGGTCAGATCGGGTTCCAGAGGGCTTTGAGCAATCTCGCCATGTTTTTGATCAGATGCTAGGCGATCGTCTAGTCGAGGGAGCTTCTGAACAAACACAGAGATTTCTGTTTGTCCAGAATCAATCGCGAGTTTGGTTATTATGTTTTTGTCCGATGAAGGTTATGGAATCTCAATTCTAGGTTAGTCGTTTTTAATTTGATTAATCTCGTTTTATTATATTTTGTTTTATCTTTACTTCATTTAAATTGCATTTCTATTTTAGTTTATTAATTTAAAAATCCAAAACCCAATCCCGCCTTGTTTTCATTGCATTTGCATAACATTTAGATTACTTAGGATTCAATAAAAGGCTCCTCGAAAAGAGAGAACGATCCTAGGTTTGCCTATATGCAATCCTTAGTTAATTGTTGATTGTGGACCCCAAAGCTAATAACAAAAGGTCTTCATCAAATGACGTCGTTGCCGGGGAACTAAGTAATTGGCTCCCTAGGTGATTTAATTGTCAAATTCACTTTTGACAGGGGGTTTCTCTTGTGAAGCTTGATAGATTTACATTTTTTATTTTTCATTGCATATAGTTTAGGATTTTTGTATTTAGATAGCTTACATATAATTCATTGCATTGTCTTGACTTGGTAGCTTCTGTGTGGTGTGTTTGTATCAAATTCAATATGATTTTGAGCTTATTTGTTTGAATTCACCATGTCTCCAAATTAATTCATAGCATACTTTCATCCTCAATCATTTTCAAAAGAGAAAATAAAAATCTTCTTTTCTTTTTCACTTGCATTTGGATTTTCTTAGATTCCTTTTCTTAGTTTTTATGGTTTATAGTTAGATAGTTATCTTTTAATTCCTTGGGAATTAATTGTATTGAAATTTCATGGCTTGGTTTTATGGCAATCATAATCTACCTTTTGATTCACACTTTTTTGTAGGCAATCAAGAATATTATGGTCATTTCTACCACCCATTACATGAACCACACCACCAACCTCCATTTCAACAATATCATCAACCCTCTCACTTACCATACCATCCTTCACTCCATCCCAACCGGACCATGCCATCCATCTCATAAATCCCAATACCCATTTGAGCTACCTTATGGACCTCATTTTCAACCATGTATGCCCAACCAAGAACCTTCCATTTGTGAAGTCATTGGAGATTTCCAAAATCAAACGACTTGGGCTATAAATGAGGAGCGATCACATGAGGACAACTTTCATCAACAAATGGACTCTGTTTTAAAAAGAATGGAACACCAAGGGAAAAGAAATGAGAAATTAGGAAAAGAAATTGAGCAGCAGTCACAACTGTTGAAAATGAATTTTCAAGAAAACCCTTCTCTCATGGTCACACATGTACAAGAAGTGAAGGAAATGCAAAAGCACATTGAAGAGTCTTCCCTTCCATTTGGTAATGATCTTAACCTTATAGAAATAGACTCTCCTACTACTTTAACTAATGAAGCAATTCATGATTTGAGTTATAATGAAGTGGACGAGGAAATCATTGTTGAATCCCCTCAATTGTTTGGGGTTATAATTGCTCAACCAATTGGCTTTAGTAGTAGTGATTCAATTGTACTTGTTGATGAGTGTGCTCCTATTTCTTCATGTGATGCTTGACTGTTAAAAATGCTTCTCTTTATAGTACTATGGATGATTGAGATAAATTGAATGACATATTTTCATGCTCTTGTGAGGAATATCAAATATGTATAAATTGTTATCATGAAAAATGTCATTTAATTGTTGAGCTTCGAAAGAAATCATTTAGTGAAGTGGTTGATTCTACCATTGATCAAAATGTACTCTTTTATACTATTGATGATAGTAAGCATATCAATTGTGAAAAGGTTGAATCAAGCATGGATGCCAATGTTGTTGATGATATTCTTGCTGAATGGTATGCTGATTTTCCTGATTTTGTATCTACGAGTGATCTGCCATTTGTGCATGTTCTGATAATGAATGGTGCTTTGTTTGCACTAATTTGGTTAATGCTACAATATTTGGTGATTTTGAATTGTTTAGTGATTCTGCATTATTTGTGGATTCTGTTGTTGATGTGAGTGAGAAAGATCATAGCCTAGAATACCAAATGCATAAAATTCCCATTGGATCACTTCCTTGTAGTCTTGTTGGCTATAAAGATTCTAAAAATTTAATTGATAAAATTCTGCATGTTGATGAATCTTTCCAATAAGTGTTATGTTGTGATTTGCCACCCGATTTAGAAAAGAACAATTATTGCTTTGAAATTTTGGAGCCCTCAGGTGGTGACAATTTCAAAAATTCTCTTCCTTCTTCTAATCTTTTTCCTTCCATCTCTTGCGATTGTAATGATTATGTGGTGTATTCTAACACTAAGCTAGATTCCATACCTTCCATTTTGCAAGCACAAGAGAATTTTCACTATATAACTGGTTCCTTGACTCCTACTGATGGGAGTATCATTGATTTCCTTGGATGTGATAGGTACTTGGAGAGTTTGGAACCTAGCATGCCCTTAATTCACTTGAAATCTCTCTATGTCTCTATTTTTGGATGGGATACTGCTATTTGCTTGTCTTATTTGCAGGCACATTCTTGGAAAGGTTGTCGATGGAACCAACATCCATCGTACATTCTTGGACCTCTTCTAATTGATCCTAAGCCACCTCTAACAAAGAAATTCAATAGAAGAGGAGATATTTTTAAAGACAAATGCATGATTCTCATTGGCGATGAGAACTTCTCTTTTAAGTAACTCAAGAAATTCTAACAAAGGTTGTCTCTTTCCTCACTTATTTTCTTCCTAATTCCTATGATTACTTGGGCTTAATTGTTGTTTGAGGAAGATAAGTGTGGGGGAGGGACACAATTCAGTAGAAAAGGTAGAAATAATATAGTTTAGTAGGTAGAATAAGAGCTCCCTATATATGCTTTACATTCTTTGGTCACTACCCTACTAAATTACCATTGTGCCGTGAATTTCAACTTGTTTATCATTCTCTTTAGAGTGGTTTTATAAATATTGAGGACAATATGTTGATTAAGTGTGGGAGAGAGAGAATCTCATTAATTGGTTGTTTTTTTAATTGAGAAACTGCCAAAAAAAAGTTTTTATGAATAACACACTCACTTTCTATGATTGCTCTACCTCTGATCACTTTTGATATTTTGGTTTTGATGGATCCTTCTGTTTGGGGCTGAATTTCTAGAATCTTGGATTATATTTCTTGGTAGTTAATTTTGGGATGCTCTGGTTGCATGATTCGGTATTGACCTTTGTGAGATTTTGAGCCTGCATGAATAGACTTCATCATTTACCATTCTTTCTTTCATGGGTGCATCTGCTCATGATTTTTGTTCTCTAGAACTTGCTCCCTTTCTTTTTGAAGCTACATTTTTCACTTATGTGCATAAGTATGATGGAAGCTTATTTTCTTTCTTTCATTTTTCCACTTTGGCCAAATAGCCTTTCCCTTATATTATATTTCCTTTGCTAGCCCCTTTGTGCCTTCTTGACTCATTCTTTTCTAAGCCACATTATAAGCCTAAGCGTAAAACCATTTTATCCCGCACCTTGAAAATTTATTGAGCATTGGTTTCACCTTAGTTTTGTGTTTAAGTGTAGGGGTTGCCCAAGTGTGCAACATTTTAAGTGTAGGAGTATTTGACTGTGTGTCATTTATCATTTGGCATTGCTTTTGGTCATTGTGATTCTAAAAACAAAAAAACAAAACAAAAAAAAGAAAAAAAAAGAAAACAAAGAAAGAGAGAGAGGAAGCAATGCAAAGAATGAGAAATAAAAAGAAATGATATTGAGGTGATTTACTATTATTAACTGATGTTCTTTAAATTTCTTGAGTGCTTAGCCTATTATATCCATACTTATTCACACCTATACCCTAGTTCCATTACAACCTTCAATGACAAACTCTCTTGATTTGTGCATGCATATGTTCTGAGTAATGGAGAAGTAGAAATTGAGCAAGCTTATGGTAGGACAATTTCATTGAGTAGAATTTGAGCGATACACTTGTTTACCCTATACACTTGAGAGATTGATTGAGGGCATCCTTGAGAGACCATCTTATGTGGTTAGCATCATTAATTAAGATTGCCTTGCTTTATAATTTGAGATAAAAGAAATTCAGTCTTGATTGGTTGATCTTGAGAAGCTTTGTGACCTTTGTTCAATTTTTGAAGTTTGGCAATTGTTAGAAAGAAGAGGTTTTTCTTTTACTTTTTTTTCTTCTTTTAATTTTGCCCAAGAGTGCAAAATGATAAGTGTGGGGGAATTTGATAATTAAATATTATTTCACTTATTTGTATCTCTTGATTAATAATTTAGGAATGTTTAATTGATAAATAATGAGTTTTATTACCTAATTGGGCTCTAAGCTTTTAATTAGAGTAAATTCGTTTTTTAAAATAAAATTTCAGATTTACAATGCTTTGCTATTTTTATCATAACTTTTGATCTAGATATTGGATTAGCCTCATTCTTCTTTTGTTTTTTAGATGATTCAGAGAGCTACAATTGTTATGAAGACTCGGAAGATTGATTCAGACAAGAAGATGGATGAAATTGGAGCTAAAGATAGACACATTTTTCTAAATTTTTATTTTGCTTGAATTTTGTAATAAAAGACCAATTATTAGAGGTTTCCTATTTTTTTAGAGGTTTCCTATTTTTGGGCCAATCTTGTAGCCCCAGTATTTCCCATTTTTAGGTTAAATTAGATGGCTGAAAAACATATTCTGAATTGCACTTAATGAGATTGTCTGATTAAATTAAAAGCCTTTTATGTTCTCTGAGTTGTTCATCATGTTTTTCATGTTCTTCATCTATTTTTCTGTGTTTTGCCTAGCCATGCTTGGCTAAGCTTCTTTGGTTGACCCATGGATTGAGGATTCCATGAATCCAGAAGACCCACACTTCAATCGGTAACGTAATTCGTTTCTTTTTTTTTTAATCGGATCCGGTTATGATTGTGGATTGGGTATTAGATTTAATACCCAAATTGATATTCCAATGATATAGGTCGGATCGGGTTCTAAAGAGCGTTGTGCGATCACACAATGAGCTCACATGTATTCGATCAAATTCTATGCGATCGTCCAGTCGAGGGAGTTTCTGGACAAATGCAGAGATTTCGGTTTGTCCAAAATCAATCGCGAGTTTGGTTATTATGTTTTTATCCGATGAAGGTTATGGAATCTCAATTCTGGGTTAATCGTTTTTAATTTGATTAATCTCGTTTTCTTATATTCTATTTTATCTTTGCTTCATTTAAATTGCATTTCTATTTTAGTTTATTACTTAGGATTCAATAAAAGGCTCCTCGAAAAGAGAGAATGATCCTAGGTTTGCCTATACGCAATCCTTAGTTAATTGTTGATTGTGGACCCAAGGCTAATGACAAAAGGTCTTCATCACATTTACAGCAACAACAGGTAGTACAAACATGGTAACGTATAGAGAATAATCACATATTTGAATGGGCACATTGGTAACCTGTTGATTAGTCCGCATAATCTAACCGATTCCACTCAAGGTGCATACTTCCTTTGTGTGTTCAATGGGTACATTTAAATGTAGTACAATGTGAGGATCTATGAAATTGTCCGGGCTTCCACCATCTAGCAGGACTGGACTTCCTTGCCTTGAATCATTTCGATGAAACGAATAGTTGCGGCTTCGTGTAGACCCTTGGAAGCAAGTAAGGATAGATGGTGTAGAGTACCATCTATTTGTGTGTCCTCTATTTCAGGTTCAAATATTTCATCAAGCTCTTCATCCTCAATCATCATGATTAATTGTTTCATTGAGCAGCAGTGAGTAGGAGAGAATTTATCATCACATGTATAACATAATCCCTTTTCTATACGACAGTTGGGTCGATGTAAGTAACAGAGGGGGTAAGTTGGTCTTACCTCCGCCACTAGCCATGGGTGATAGTCCATTTAAAAATCCAGAGGGGGTATTATAGCCCCTATTGCCGGAGTTGGTACCTCCGTTTATTATTGATACCATGTGATCTGGAAAGCTTACCCTATTCCGCGGCTTCCACAAATAACTTGGCGAGGGTCATCGCCTGTAGTATCGAGCCTAGTTTCTGGACTAGAACATCACGTTGTAGGTTAGGTTTCAATCCTCCTAAGTAATTGTCAAGCATTGCAACTTCAGGATTGTCAGTAGTCTCGTTGGCCAACGCCATAAATTGACTATGGTACTCTTCCAGCTTACCCTGTTATGTCAACTTGAATAACCGTGACCTCACACAGTCAAACTGAGATGGACCGTACTGATCTTCAATCTCCTACACCAAAGTTCCCCAAAGTGGAACTCGATGGGCCTTATCACGCATTTGGAACCATGGAAGAACATCCCCATCTAGGTGCACTGACGCGATAACGAGTCATTGTGCATTAGAAACTTCAAAGTATTTGAAGTATTGCTCAGCCTTGAAAATCCATTGAAGCGTCGTTGTGCCGTCAAATCAAGGAAAGTTGAGTTTTACTTGCTTGGAGTTATGGGCAAAGTATGACCCCTGTTGTGTGAATGGTTTGTCTGTCGATATTGCTTATAATTTTTTGCTAGAACTAGAACTCTTTGCTTGCTAATCCAAGTTATCCAATCTTAGTAGGAATGCTTCCATCAACTTCTCTAGTTTGGTAAATCGCCCCTAAGATTCATCAATGTATTTGCTGGTCTTTCTCTGCTCAGCTTGAAATAATTTGCTAGTCTTTTTCTGCTCAGCTTGTAAGTCTTTCATCCTAGTATTATCGGCCATTTGTCTCTCAACGAAAGCACAGAAAATGTTATGATCAAAATGTATTTTCAATATAGATTTCATAAGATAAGACTTCTATTGATAGTCAAAGTCTAAGCTCATATAACGTATTTATCGAAGTTCAATGATTATAGCTTATAAATGGAGCACTGAATACACATAAAGATGAAAATAGCATAACAAAAAAAGAATCAGAAAAAGAGAGTAAACGAGGGAGAGGGAGAGCCACAGTCAGAGAGAAGATTTCCCAAAATATTCCACACGTCCCTTAACTGCTTTTGTCCTTTCTTATCGATTCTCTCCTTCCATTTCCCTCAACTTCCAGGTCCTTCTCTTAGGCCTTTTGCTTCTTCTAATGGGCTTTTCTTCATTTTCTAATGGAGTATCCGTTAGAACCTTATTTGACAGGCCCATTTCCTTCTTATTGCAGCCCATATTATTCTCATTCCTTACAGCAAGCGCGGTTTTAACCCATAACCTTGGTCAATGGAAGGAAATCTATAGTTCTACGCTCGCACTACGCCGTGTTGGCTAAATATCTCAGAGGCACTGGATTCTAGAACTTTATTTTTTTGGGCAGTACCAATAATGGATTATTGTTGGGATCCATACACGCAGCGGAAGGATTTGATCTATTAAAATCTTACGAATCCCATAGGAGGAGTTATCAACGGCGCTTAAATCGAGTTAGAAAAGAATAGTACCTTTCAAGCTCGTGAGCGTCTCGTTCAATTCGAGCTCGTGTTCGTCCCACTTGATCAATAGAAGCCGATTCTACGAATCCACTCCCTCTATCGGTATCCACACTGAACAGCATGGATGACAGTGTGCTAGTGCCTTTAAGCTTTGCGTCTCACGTCTCCCCTCTAGGGTTTCTCTTTCGCGGCTTTTCTAATACGTCTATTTATTTAATAAATCTGAGATACTATATCTCTTTCAAAAATTAAATCTAAGATACAATATCTCAATTTAAATTAAATCTCAGATACTATATCTCTTTCGAAAATTAAATCTGAGATACAATATCTCTATTTGTTTTAGATATCTAATTTATAAAATAAATTAAATACAAAACAAATATTATATAATAATATTCTAATATATTAACAATATCATTATTATTATATATATATATATATATATATATATATATATCCTAGATTAAACGTTGTATTCATTAAATTTTAAACATATATAAGATTCAATGAATCTGGACATTATTACTGGTGTTGGGCTATTCTTGTGTACGACTATGTAGGCCCACATGAGATTGACAGCGGGCCAATATTGTACCAGCCCACAAGTCGTAAGTGGCCTCTAGTAAGACATTACGGCTACCCAATTCATATGGGAATCGTTGGTACGATATAACCTATCAAATAACCATGTCACATCCCTTTTGTCATGTGATAATTTGGTCAAGGATGAAGCATGGATAATGTCAACCTCCTGTTCTTAACCATCACTTTCTCGATTCTCGAGTAGCCTAACAATTGAAATGGAAACTCCTTTCCATCGTAGTATGACCATACATTTCTCAAACTCACTCATCGAGAGGCTCAGTATTATCTCTCTACAAATGTGAGGGACAAAATTCCATTTTGACTATTCACATTCCTCTGCATGAAAACCACTAATCCCGATCAAAACTTTTATCATCACCCGGTTAAAGGTGACTTTTGACTAGGTCAAAGATCAGCGAGTCTCATGTAGGAATCCATGATGATCTCAAGTCAAAGGGCATTGTGACACGGTTATATATGAGAAAAGCTTATGGCTAAATCTATGTAGCTTTCTCATAGTGGGTCGGTCCAGCACCTTGTACTCTTACAAGTGCCTATGACTTTGATTCGTATCTCCATACCTCATCAAAGTCATATTGGTCTTATTTCATCTTCGCTCCCGTGTAGATGATTGACCAGGGATATTTAGGATAATCTATAAGATATATCCAAGGATACAGTTATCACTATAAACATGCAAATGAAATTATAACTAAATGGAGAATACTTTAAATGACATTAACATTTAAAGTACAATGACTTGCCCCTAGGGCATTATTTCCAACAATTCTAATGCCTTAAAACCAATTCTAGTTGTAGAACATCCTAAACAATAAGCATCTAGTTTTTGAAATATTTTTTTTGTTCAACTTTGTATTTAACATTTTAGATAATTTAAAGTGTTAGATGCATCTTATATTATTATCTACTTTTATTATATTAAATAAATATACAAAGTACATGTATTAGGATAGATGAAAATATTTTGCTCTCTATGGGATCAAGAGGGAAAGAGAGAAATTTTAATAAGGAAGATGGGAAGGTAGATATAGAGAAAGGGAAGGGAGGTGAGTGAGAGATTTTAATAATCGATTATTTGGATTGATTTGAGGAGGGGAGGGGGAAAAGTTTGATAATACTTTGTTTGGCTTGGGGGCAAAGGAATGAGAGATAATAAGAAATTAACTATTTTAAACTTACAAAATTTAAATAGATTCTTCAGTCTTTTCTTGTCTCTTATATCAAATACAGTGTTAAAACTAAGTGGGAGGAGATCAAGCTTTGGTTGAATAGGATTAAAGTCTACACTTAAAAGAAAGAAAGGAAAAAAAAAAAGTCAAGCCTGAGCCTCCTTAAAAGGGCATGAGCCTTTGAAAAGAAATCCTTATTGGGCATGTTTGGATTGGCGGTAAGAGTGGTGGCTTAAAAGCTATATGACTTTAAAAAATGCTCGGTAAGAAAAAAGTCAGGTTATAGATAATGATTTGTGTTCGAATTGATGGTGGTAAAAGTGGCGGAGTTTACGTCAAAAAGCTGAGAACTTTTTGGAAAAAACTGGATTCTGGAGCTTTTTCCTTAACGGACTTTTTGAGCGTTAGGAGCTTTAAGTCCAGTGAACTTAACGCTATATATATAAAATTTTCCTCGTCTTGCGTATTAGCTTTTTGCAAAGTCATAAGATGCTTGTACATTTTGGCTCTGGGTTCTATGTTCGTTTTCCTTTAGCTTAAAATCCTATCCTATAACATATTGTGATTATATTCGTTTGTCAATAAATGAATCAATATCCCGATTATATATTTCATGAAAAACCCATGAGTAAAATGGATAATGGGTAGAGCTAGGGATTTAGATGATGGTCATGAGAACTTCTCATGACAATCTTATAGGAACCCATGAGTAAAATGGATAATGGGTAGAGCTAGGGATTTAGATGATGGTTATGAGAACTTCTCATGACAACCTTATATGAACCCATGAGTAAAATGAATAATGAGTAGAGCGAGGGATTTAGAGATGATGGTCATGGAAATTCCTTATGACAACCTTATAGGAACTCATGAGAATTTATTTTATAGTTTAATTTTTTTTAAAAAAAAACCCCATTTTTGTGTGTGTTGTGTATATATATATATATATATGCATGTTGTTGGTGTTGGCTGTATCAACACAACAATTGTATGTTGTGTTGATTACAATACAAGTGTTTCAAACACATATTGGAAATAATTTAGGATTTTATTATATGTGTATTTAAAAATAATTTAACAGTGGGAGGATAGCTTTGTGATGGTACCTCCTAAAGTGATGAACACAACCCTTAGGCTTTATGACCCCCGATATATTATTTAATGTGAACCGATGATATCTGTTCTTCCCAAAGTGGTGTTTGGCAAGGTTTCTTGGGACACTAGTATCAACTTTGGGAAAAGGTGTGCACACTAGGAAGAAATACTTTATGGCCAAATTGATTTATTTTGTGACTGGTAGGGTTTCTCGGGTCACAGGGTAGACTAGCAAGGTTTTCCGGGTCTGTCATGGTTCTCTTCCCACTAAATAGACTGACAAGGTTTCCCAAGTCTACCATGGTTCTCTTCCCACTAAATAGATTAGCAAGGTTTTATGGGTCTAAATAAATTTAAAAAGATCATAAATAATGTTTGATGCAATTACCACATAATTATATATATTTGTTTTGATTAATATATTTGTACCATTTAAATTGTGTTTTATTAGGATTACCAACAATTACTGATGTTTGTGTTTATAAGCTACGATGATCCTTCAGGGAGCAAAATTTCAGTAAAACAGATGCCAAGGGTTAGGACTCACAGTGAGAAGTGAGAAAGCATATTCAGCTAATTCTGTTTTATTTTATTTTGTTATGTTCTAAATAAAACACATTTTTGCTTTAGTTTGGATTTACGTTGTTGTAATAAGTAGCCTTTCATTTGTCCCAGTACAAGTGCGACAGTTCCCAAGGTTGTTTATTTCAAATTTCACTATTCATTTATAAAAATCATTTAAATTTTATACTATGATAATTGTTAGAAATTGGGGGTGTTACATCTTGTATTTAGCATGCTTTATTTTCACACAGCGCATCCAAAAAATAAGAAAAGGAAAGAAAACGTGAGTTTTAATGGCATTAAAGGAAAAAGCCAAAAAATAAGAAAAGGAAAGAAAACGTGAGTTTTAATGGCATTACAGGAAAAAGTTTCATACCAAGGATACTTGACCTAATAGTAATAGTGGACTACTTAGACTACAAAGTGGGTAAACTAACTTTGAATCCCATCTTGTTCAAAAAGAAAGTTTTTGAACAAAAAGACCCCTGCAGTTGCTCAGATACTTAATATAATAGGATCCATAAAAAAGACTTGACACCAAGTGGTTAAAAGGTTGTAAAAAACCAAAAGAAAAAGTTTCACGGTCTCTACACAATGCGTAAAATGTAAATGCTTCATTCCTTTTCAGCAATCACAACGAAAACATCCTTCAATGACCACCTGCGCCTGTCATTTTTAGCTGGGGGATTAATAACCGCTCTCTCAGCATTTGTCAAACGGTAACCAATCATTATGTCCCTTCTCTGCCGAGCTCGCAACATTATCTCATAAAAACTCAACTCCTCTCCTTCAAAGAGGTACAAATCAGCTTGCCTTATATGCATCTCATTTCCCTGGTAAAAATGAAGACAAATTTATCAGTAACTAGATGTACCATGTTTCCAGAGACAAGAAGACTGAGGAAAATAGAAGGCTTGAGGTGGTCAATCCCAATCCCATACTAAGTTAGGTCCACGGGCAGAATGATAAATTTGGCAGTTCTCCTTGCCTACCAATTAAAATAGCACGACATAAAGAGTATAGGCAACACAGGTCTCATGACCAGAATGAATAATAATAAGCAACCAGAGATCGCCATGCAAAATCGTCAACAACACCAATTTAAATCCTCTAAAGTTACTACAAAATCCTATAGAAGAGAGAAAAATAAGTATTTCAAATCATGTTATACTTAATTTTATAAAAAAACTGAAATTTTCTTTTACAGGAGTGTGCACTAACTGCAGGTCTGCAACTTTGCCAGGCGTAGGAACTTTATAACTCAGCAACAGAGATGGCAGGCTTTTTGAAATACAGGGTCTAAAATAGTACCTCTTCTGCGAAAAGCTCTTCCAAGACATCATTTATCTGTCGATCTTCTGCCACCATAGCCAAAGCCATGCTGACAAGTTCATTTGATAAAACATAATCACTAATCTTTGACATGGATAAAAGATTCTTTGTCCTCGGATCCAAAATTTCACTAATTATAACAGATCTATCTGAAGCCTGCTTCATTTGCCCAATCCAGGAGCCTTTTGAGAAGCTTCCTCCATGAGCCGGACCTACCATAGCTTCATAAGGAAGACGCCTAGCCTGAAAACACAAACGTTTAAAGCTTCCAAAAACAATATAAAGCAAAGAGGCAATATAGTTGTGTTGAAATCCCTAACAATTAGGAAAATCTTCTTGCCATAATTAGGGACCATTGGTGATTTAGAATTTAACAGATGTGACATCGAAGTAGAGGTTTTAAAATTGTTTACTGTGTTTTAGAATCTGTTTTCTGTATACATCCCTGCCCCCTTTATAGAATTTGTATAATAAAGTTGAGAATATAGAGATATTGTGGGAATAACATGTATTTATTGTAGATATCCTCCACCTTTAATTAGTAGTCAGTAGTTATTAGGTGAGATTTTATTATTGTCTGTGGTAATTATATTATTTTGTAAATAGTGTTATTAGATTAGTCAAGATCAGATCCTAGAATCTAGGAGTTAGTTAGAACAGATTCTAGTTTTCAATTTTTGAATTCCCTAGAAGTCCTCAATCTGTTACAACAGATTGCTCTCATTGTATCTTATATATTTCACACAGTAATGAGATTATGAGAAGAAGCATTAGACTCAATTATCTGATTCCTAATACGCTACATGGTATCAAAGCCAAGTACTTTAGAGTTCTCCAACGTCCGACACCATTACCACTGTAGTCAAGCTCGTCCAAGTCCGTTTGTCAAGTTGAGCTAGTCATCCGGCGTCAGCCTTCACTCACCGTCGAAGCCCAGCCAAACTTGTCCGACGATCCCTGTCCAAATTGTCATCCTCGGCATCGTCATCATCTATCACTCGGCTTCACGATTGGCCCTATATTCCGTCGTTTTGTCGGGACATATCAACTATGCCACTGTGCACTTTTAGTTATTAATTCTCATAGTAGTTTACAATTAATCTCTTGCTACTGTGCTTACTTTGGGCTTACTACTATGCTTTACTTTGGGCTTGCTACTGTGCTTCATCTGTTTTTTTTTTTTTTTACCATGCTTCATTTGGTTTGGGTTGTACTATGCTTCACTTTGTCTTATACTGTGCCTTTCATTGGATTAATACCAGCAAAATCATTCTGTCTGCATACTCCACATTAATGGCGTCATCACCTAATACAAAGCCACTTCCCAAGACTAGTGACAGTTCAACTCTTCTCCACTCTTCCGATAACCAATTGGTGTCAGAAAAATTGAACCTTCACAATTATCATGACTGGGCTCGGGCCGTTTTGCTGGCTATCGGTGGATGTGGAAAATGGAAATTTTTAACTGGAGAGATCAAGCCACCGTCAAATCAAAACTCATTAGCCTAGGTCCAATGGGAAACTGATAATTCTCTGGTCTGCTCTTGGCTTATCAATGTCATGTCTCCACAGATTAAACAAAGCTTGCAGATATCCTCACAAAAGGTCTACCTAAGGACATATTTGAAGGTTTTGTATGCAAGTTGGACATGATGAATATCTATGATCCAACTTGAGAAGGAGTGTGGTAATTATATTATTTTGTAAATAGTGTTATTAGATAAGTCAAGATCAGATCCTAGAATCTAGGAGTTAGTTAGAACAAATTCTAGTTTTCAATTTTTGAATTCCCTAGAAGTCCTCAATCTGTTACAACAGATTGCTCTCATTGTATCTTATATATTTCACACAAAGTAATGAGAAGAAGCATCGGACTCAATTATCTGATCCCTAATACGCTACAGTCTTCTTCCCTGCTTTATAAATAGGCAGATGTATCTCAATATTCTCAAGATATTCAAATAAGAGAAAATACTTTTCACTCCTATTGTCCACATGGTATCAAAGATAGGTTGGCTCTAAACCCTAGCTTCTAGTTTCTTATCTTCTATCCTAGAAGAAAACCCTATTTTTCTCTAAATATGCTACTAACTCAACCAGACCCAACTCATCCTAGACTCCTATTCAAGACACGCGCCCAGAACTAGGTTCAGAGACCACGATCGGCTTATCCCAAGTCACCAACAAAGATTCTGGCCACCCACGTGCCCCCATGTGCCGTGGTTCGTGAGTTTCACGTCACTAGCATGTGATAACGCGTGAGTCACTTTTCTAGCAAGGTTTCAACGATTCCTATCTTCTCGAGCGTCGCTCATGCATTTCCAACGCATACTTGGTGGTCTTGTCAATTGAATGCCTAGTCGAGTCCTATCCTTTGATACCCTTCTCAATTGTTTACGAAGGTCTTTCCAACTACTCACCTTGAATTCAACCTTCCTTTTCGAGTGTTTGGTTGCTCTGTGTTTGTTCATGAGCTTCATAACAATAAACTTGACCCCCAAGCCATGTAACGCATATTTCTTAAGTACTCTTCTACTCAAAACGGGTACAAACGCTTTTGATCCTATTTCAAGACACCTATTTGTAAGCTTTAATGTTACTTTTCAAAAGGACGTTCCATTCTATTCTAAGTCTTCAAATCAGGGGGAGAGTATGAGTAAATCTCAAACTTAGAAGCCAAAACCTAAAGAGAGCATGCTCTCCTCAAACAATGGACAACACCAATAAAGCAATTAACTACCTTGACCTCACCATCTCTTATGCCAGGCACAAATGAAAATATACAAGTAGGGCGTGATGTAGGGAAAAAAAACTGTGATGCATAGACACGTCAAATTTGGGGGAAAGAACGAGTCGGACACGCGTATTTGTACGTGAATTGAATCAGAATTCACGAATTATACCGATCAACAATTCCAATGGCATTTTTGTAATTGTATCAAAAGTTGAAGGCATCTTTTGTAGCTCCAATTTTGGCCCTAATTGACAATCGAGCAGACGAGCACCATCTTTCCCAAAATCATTTCTCTCAATTTTGGCCCTACTGATATAGGAGCTTTAGATGTTGCTGCCCTTTCCTTAGATGAGCCACAGTTGGAAGCAAATATTATTAGTGGAGATACAGTTTAATCATGCAAATGATTTTTCTTTTATTATATTTTGTTAATGTGAAACACTCTTTAGATTAAAAATATTATTTAATACTAAGACATGTCGCAACATGTCGGAATATTAGTATTTTTGAAGTAACGTGTCGACGTCACGTATCAATAATGTATCAAAAATGTCGTGTCGGTGTTGGTGCAACATAGGGGAAAAAAAAAACAAGGATATGTCAGTGTACTCACGAAGGCACAAATCTAAGGAAGGAGAACTCCTTGAACTTGAAGCAACAAGGATAATTTATCTCTCTCATACAAAACCTGATGTAGCATTTGCAGTAAGTGTGGCTAGTCAATAAGTGAGCCAAAGAAAAAACACATGGAAGCAGCCTACGGGATTTTGAGGTATCTAAAAGGTACTCCTGGTAGAGAACTATTCTTCAGGAAGCATGAACGAAGAACCGTAGAAGTACAAAATGACACAGATTGGGGAGGAACTTATCCTGATTGAAGATCAAACTCTGGTTATTGCTCCTATGTATGGGGGAATCTAGTTATTTGGAAAAGTCGGAAGCAAAGAGTGGTATCTAAGAGTAGTGCAGAATTTGAGTTAAGGGCATTGGCTCAAAGCTGAAATGGGTCCTAAATGAGATACAAGTCAGCATGGATTTACCATTAAAACTCTATTGCAACAAGGCTACTATAAGCATGGCCCTAAATCCTATCCAGCATGAAAGATCAAACCATGTGTTGAAAGATAGACACTTCATCAAGGAAAAAGTAGAAGAAATTTATGTTTGATTTGTCTGCCTACAAATCCTCAAGCTGCTAATGTATTGACAAAAGGGTTGCTAAAACCCGCATTTGAAAGTTGCGTAAGTAATTTGAACATGATTGACATCTATGATCCAACTTGAGTAGGAGTGTGGGAATAATATGTATTTATTGTAGATATCCTCCACCTTTTACTAGTAGTTAGGTGAGCTTTTATTATCTTGTCTTCTTCCCTGCTTTATAAATAGGCAGATGTATTTTCAAATCAGAGAAAATACTTTTCACTCGTATTGTCCACAAATATGAACCTACAAAGGAAAAGTATAGTCATTTTAATAATCTTAAATTCATGTCAGATGTTTACATGTTATTTCTATACCACCATGACCTAGTGTGATTAACAAATTAAAGGAAAAGGAAAAGTATATTTCAGATAGCAAAAGAATGCAACTTTATGGAAGTGCGCTTAATGAGATAGAAAAAGTTAAATTCAGAAGAACTCACTTGTATGTCACGAATCAGAAGTAAAGTGGCCAGAGATCTAGAATCTGCTTGAATTGCTGAATCCTCCACTGATTCATCAGCCAAAATCAATATCTGAGAAGATCCAAAGCAACATGAAATATATCCTCGATCATAAATAACATATTGCAGTTGTATTCGCAAGTGTATTAAGGACATTCCAAAACATACCATTAGTATACTTTTTGGCAGTTGTCAAAAGGATGCTATGGAACAATACTCCATCAAGACTAAGGTAGAGTTTGGGAGTTTTGTCCAGAATAGAATGGAATAAAAGTGAGATAACAAAAAGGTTGTAGCGATCGTTTGAAGGAATTTTTTATAAAGGAAATGAAACAATCAATGATGGCCTCCTAAACCATCCTTAAACATTCTAAATCTTTTTCCCCCCTCCAGATTGGCGGCAGAAAAAGGATGAATTGGAGTAAACCACTGTTCAGATTCACAGACAGATCTGACACGCAATGGAGTAAACCGCCCAAAAGATACGTCCGCGTTGATGTACATGGCTCTTGCAATCAACGTGGCCAAGGGACTTGCGGTGGTTTAATCCAGGACTGTCAAGGTAATTGGATTACTGGATTCCAATGCAAACTTGTATTTGTTCCAATAGTGGCAGCAGAACTTCAGGCCATCAAACTTGGTCTACAAATCTGTAAGGATCAAGGTATAAGAAAAGTGAAACTATACTGATTCTATGGAAACCCTACAGCTATTGGCTGTGCAACTTGTGGAACTAATCATCGCCTAAACCTTGAAATTGAGGAGACCCGACAGGTAATATTTTCTTACAGTGATCTCAAGATTAATCATGCTCATATTCTTACAGTGATCTCAAGATTAATCATGCTCATAGGGAAGCTCTGCAATGTGCTGATAGTTTGGCAAGGAAAGCTCACAATTTGCAAGTGAAGTGGCTACCCATGTCGGAGCCCCCACTTTTGTATCCATCAGCTGTTATCTAACTCAGTCTAGTTAGCTTAGGTGTATTTGTGTCTGATTTGTAGCCGTTAAGACGACTGTAGTGTAACTACCCAAGATTGAATCTTGTCTTTCAATTATAAAAAAGAATAGAACCTGCAGTAGACATAACAAAAAAGTGCCACTTACAGAATCAAATGATTCTAAAGGAAGGCTTTCCAAGTGACGCCGTATAACAGCATTCCCTTCACGATTAACCAATGATATATTTACCAATCGATTTATGTCAAGGCCACCATCAGTTAGCTTCTTTTCCCTCTCCTTTTCCAGAACATCATTAAACATCCACAGTTCTGAATTAGGTGATAGAGATGCTTCCAAAACCTAGAGATCCAGTGAGAAATAAGATGGGCCAAAACATGTATTGATATCCATTGAAAATAGAAGAGAACAGGGTGATAGTTGTAGTATATAGACTTTAATTCAGTATATCTCATGGCCTACGATAATATAACTGATGTATTCCTTATTCAAATGAAATGAAAAGCCAATGAGTCTTCAAATTATCACACTTCAGGGAAGAAAAGTTCAGTTCCCATGAGATAAGCTGTAAAAATGTTAAAAAGAATGCCTACCCTTGTCCAAATGCACTAATCAATAAACAATAAATAAAATAAGAATGAAAAAAAATCTAAAAAATATACTATTTAAAACATAAAATGCATAAATAAGTTAGAATAAATAATGCTTTTAATTACAATGATTAATTATTATTTAAAAACACTATAATTATGTTAACATTGATGTGGGTGGTTTTCAAATTTACCAACGATTCTTAACAAAATGTAACAAAATATTTTAAGAATAGCAATGATGGATCAAAGATGAAAAATGTTTATATTCCCGGGAATGAGATTTAATGTGCTCTGTTGTGGGTGTGTTTTCATTATAGAACCAAACACCCTTGAAACCATAGGAGCAGATTTCTTATGCATTACCATGATCATGTCCTCCATATCCCGTCGCCAACCACAGAAGAGAATTCTTTCTGGAGATCTTGGATAAACAAAGTCCTTGGGTAAGCTTCCCCTCCAAACCTGCAACCAACAAGGAAAAATAAGCAAGGGAGAACAAACATGCCTAGTATCCCTCATCCATTCACTATAGTTCTTTTGGGGTATTAACTTCGATCCTAAATATAAGACCTAGTTGACTTTTTTGGAGAGACTAAAGAAGCCAAATAAACTACTTTCACGTATTTATCCGTAACACTTTTCCTTCAAAAATTTGCCTGACTTATAAATTAACATATAATCTTGTTAGGAAATCAAGAAACATATTGTAATCAAGTAGAATCCCTATAAATCAGGGATTAGGGAAATACTCATTAAGAGCCATCAATACTAAGGCTCTCTCTCCTTTTGTATAAATACACAACATATGTACATGAATAGATAATACATTCAGACTATATTCTTTGTACTTTCACATGGTATCAAAGCACAAGGTTAGAACTTAGGGTTGCTGATTCTTCAATATTCTTCTGCTGGCATCCCCGTTCGTGCATTACAGTGAGAGAGAGAGTGTGAACATTCAGGTTCTGTGTTTGGTGGCTTCTAGATACACACGACACACCAACGGCGTCTCCTCCCTCCGATCGGCATTTCCCCGGTGGTCTGATCAGTTTCTAACCGACGCGTGAGGAGGTTGACAATTTGGCTGGTTTTTCATGCGCCAGTGCGTGAGTCAACTTTCCGGTGAATTTTCGGTGTTTTCTTCGCATTTCCGACGTTTACATGCTTTCCTTGGCATCTTCCTGCAATTTCATGGTGTAGGTCTCTCCAGTTAAGGATTGATAGAGGTATTTGTGGTGTTTTTCTGCTGTTTTAGTCTTGTTTTGCCATCCAGTGGTCGTTGTTTCTGCTGTTTGGTGGTTGGGGGAGCTGCTTTGCCTTGCTTCTGCTGTTTGGTAGCCGCTGGGGCTACTGGCATTTGTGTTTTTGGACGTCTTCCAATCTGATTTGCCTTTAGTTGGTATTTGGGCTCTAGTTGCTATTTGGTAAACAAACCAGTGAGGTGAATCGAAAGGTTCAAGGTATCTCTTGGTTCTGTGTGAGATCTTTCTGGTGGAGGAGTTAGTATTTGGCTCCTTCTGAGTTGTTTCAAGGTTCATTGGTCTTTCTTTACACTCTTGCTATTTGTTGTTTGGAATTTCACCTATTGTTTGTTGTGGAGCTCAACTTGCTTCTAATGAGGCTCGATGGCTGCATCTACATCTAGTTCTTCAGTTGGTCTTGTTAGAAGTAATATTACTTCTAGTCTTGCTACTTCTTCCTCGAAGTGGATCATCGATTCTGGTGCAATTGATTATATGACAAGTAACCACCATTTGTTTTCCTTGTATGCGTCTTATGCCAATCCTTCTAGTATAACAATTGCCAACGGTTCTTATTCTCGTGTTCTTGGCCCTGGCACTGCTCAACCTACCCCGTCCATTTCCTTATCCCATGTTCTTAATGTCCCTGACCTTGCATTTAATCTTTTGTCTCCTAGCAAGCTTACTCGACAATCAAATTGTTTCATCACTCTATTTCCTGACCATTGTTTGATTCAAGATCTTACGACAAAGTGAATTATTGGTAAGGGCTATGAATCTAGTAGCCATTACTTCCTTGAGGATTAGGTACCGCATTCAGTTGCGTGCTCTAGTGGTTCGTCCCCCTTTTGATGTTCATTGTTGTTTAGGTCATGTGTGTCTGTTTTCTTTGAAGAGGATATATCCTCAATTCCATCATTTGTCGTCTTTAGAATGTGAGTCTTGTCAGTTTGCTAAACATCACTGTGTTCACTTGGCACTTCGAGTTAATAAACGAGCTGCGTCTCCCTTTGTTTTAGTCTATTCTGATGTTTGGGGTCCATGTCCTGTCGAGTCCAAGCCTGGTTTTAGGTACTTTGTTACTTTTGTTGATGATTTCTCTCATACCACCTAGCTCTATTTAATGAAAACTCGTTCCAAGTTGTTTTCCCATTTTTGCAATTTCTGTGCTGAAATCAAAACTCAGTTTGGTATATCAATCAAAACCTTACAAAGTGACAATGCAAAATAATACTTTTCTGCCCAATTTTAAACCTATATGCCCCAGCATGGCATGTTTCATCAGTCCTCATGTCTAGATACACCAGCTCAAAATGATGTTGCAGAAACGTAAGAACCGACACTTCATAGAAATCGCTCGGGCTCTCGTGTTTCAAATGACTATTCCTAAGCCTTTTTTGGCTGACGCCGTGTCTACTGCGTACTTCCTTATTAATCATATGTCCTCACCTGTCCTTAATGGTGCCACTCCCTACACCACATTTTTTCCTTCCAAACCTCTATTTCCTGTTGACCCTAAAATCTTTGATTGTGTCTGTTTTGTTCACGATGTTAGTCATACTGTTACCAAACTTGATCCCAAGCCTCTTAAGTGTGTCTTTCTTCGGTATTCTAGGGTTCAAAAGGATTATCGATGCTATTCTCCCACTCTTCGGCATTATCTTGTGTCTGCAGATGTTACATTCCATGAGTCAACTTCATTTTTTCCTGACTCTACTCCACCTCCATCTCCTATCTCTACCAATAACCCCTCCGACAGTCTTGATAATCTCTTGGTCTATATGGTTCAGTTACCACCAGTGCAAGCATCTGATCCGGCACCTACTAAACCACTTATCTATCATGTTTATCGGAAACGCCCTAGGACGAGTAATGTAGTTGATCAGGTTCATGACCCACCAATGACTTCTTCGATGGTTGATCCGGCATCAAATGGAATAAGGGCCAAAATATCTGACTGAAAGCTTGGTAAACCACTAAGCTGAAAGAGAAGCGTGACGATAAGGCTGAATTTTTAGGAATACTAAATCACCAAGCTCAAATTCCAACTGCCTTCTATGAGTATCTGCCTAATGTTGTTAAAATGTAGAGTCTATGTTGAAACAGTTAGGGTGAGCAAAAACATAAAATCGGAAAACATAAACAAAACGTAAGAGTTTACTACATACTTCAAAAAAATAAAATCCAACATATATAAAACCAAAACACACCAATATATTAAAATTGTTTTTTGTGTCAAATGCTCCTTAGGTAATAGTTTATTGGCAAATCTCTATCTTAACCTTGTTAAAATTGGCACAATTCTAGAACATGCAAAAAGGGCCAAATGGGGAATAAGCTAAAGAAAAGTTAAATTGGAATTACTTCTTCCAAGGCACCACGTAGATATGTGAAGAAGAGGGGTCCAGTTGTGAAGAAGAGGGGTGCAGTTGGCTGGCATTAGCTCCTTTGTGAATCTCCGTTGCTTGACACATGGAGAAAGAAAAGGGAGATTAATTTTACTTGGATCTCCAGCATCTTCTACTCTCACAGTCTCACCATTTCATTCTCTAGACCAAAAAAAACAACGATGGAAAGGAACCCAGCAAGAAAGCAACTCCGACCCTTCCAACCGACAGCAACTCCAGACCTTCCAACCGACAACACCTAGCAACAGTCAGACGATGAAGAAGAAGCAGTGAAGCACCCAGCGGCTGGCAATGGTCGATGAAGATTGAAGAAGAACTGAAGAAGTAGCAGCAACGGTTGATGAAGATTGAAGAAAAACTGAAGAAGTAGCAGCAAGGCGATGCGAAGAAGTAGAAAGGAGAGTCGAGTCAACGGCAGAGGCAGAGGTGATTTTACCAAAATACCTTTTTTTATTATTTTCAGGCCTGAGCCAACTCGGTAAACTCGTTGTTTCGACTGTTTCAGCTCCATTTCCGTTCCTACCACCCTTCTGACACGATTTGCAGGCAAAAAACGTAGAAATGTCCATTTTTACATTTCGACACTACGTTTTAACAACACTATATCTGCCTGATGTTTCATGTTAGCTTGTGCTATCTCAAGGTTGGATCTGGTCATCTCCAAAATGGCATCTCGGTCAATAAAAAAATCATCTAGCTCCGCAATAGGTGTAGAACCTTGTACATACTAGGATAGGAGGTTCTTTGCCATAAACAATTTTGAAAGGAGTGTATCCGGTAGAAGTATGAAATCCAGTATTATAAGAAAACTCAGCCCAATGTAAACAACAATACCAGGATTTTTGATGGTCTTGGCAGAAACACCGTAGATAAGTTTCTAAGCAACGATTCACCACTTCTGTTTGGCCATCTGTTTGGGGATGATAGGAAGTACTCATTTTAAGTTTGGTACCTGAAAGTTTGAATAGTTCTCGCTAGAAAGAACTGAGAAAAATAGGATCCCTGTCTGAAAGTAGTGTTTTAGGCACACCATGAAGACGAATGACTTCCTTGCAAAAGGTATTTGCTACTGATTTTGCAGTAAATGGGCGGGAAAGTCCAATGAAATGAGCATATTTGCTGAAACGGTCTACCACCACCAAAATTATATCATTACCATTGGATTTTGGTAATCCCGAGATGAAATCGAGTGAAAGATCTTCTCAAATATGTTGAGGAATGAATAAAGGCTGCAACAAACCTACAGATGATTGAGGCAAATACTTGCTTCGTTGACAAACCAGGCATTGCTGAATAAAAGTTTGCACCTCACTTTTCATATCTAACCAGAAGTAATATTTTTGCAACCGTTTTAAAGTTTTGAGAATTCCACCATGCCCCCCACCAAAGAAGTATGAGCTTCTGAAATCAGCAAAGTAGAAAGAGCAGACTTGGCTGAAATGACTAACCAACTTTTATAATAAAGCTTTCCAGACACCAAAGAATAATGTTTGACTGAATGGGGATCAATCTGAAGTGAATGTATAACCTGATTGATGTAAGGGTCCTGTTGCAACAATGCTAGAAGGTCTGAAAAATCAGCAGCATGAGGGATGGCTAGGTTGAAAAATTCTCTAGAATGAGGGTAACGAGACAAGGCATCAGCACCTTAATTATTGACACCGGGTTTATAAGTGACAGTGAAGTCAAATGGAAGGAGTTTGAGGAGTAGTCGTTGCTGGCCTAGAGTAGTGGCTCTTTGTTGCAGAAGATATTTCAAACTAAAGTGATCAATAAGCACCAAAAATTTGTGCCCTATTAAGTAATGCTTCCATTTTTCTAAAGCCATCACCAAAGCAAACAATTCACTGTCATACACAGATTTTTGTTGATAAAAAGCTGATAATCCTTTACTGTAATAAGCAATTGGATGTCCTTCTTGTTGTAAAATCGCCCCAACACCGATGGATGATGCATCACACTCAACAACAAAAGTCTTTGTGAAATCTGGCAGCTATAGGATTGGAACTTGAGTGAGTGCCAATTTTAGTTTTTCAAAAGCAGCCAAAGAATTAGTATCCCAAAGAAAAGCTCCCCTCTTAGTCATATCCACAAGTGGTTTCGCAATATGCCATATTGATAAACAAACTTCCTATAATAACTAGTGAGGCCGAGAAACCCACGAAGTTCTGAAAGACCTATCGGTAATGGCCAATCAGTAATTGTAGCAACTTTTTTAGAGTCAACAGCCACCCCTTTAGTAGAAATAATATGGCCTAAGAATGCTATTTCCAATTGAAGAAAGTCACACTTTTTGGGATTAGCATAGAAGTCATTGTGCTGTAAGAGGCTGAAAATGATATCTAAATGCTCCATATGATCATCAAAGGTCTTACTATACACTAGGATAACATCAAAGAATACCAGAATGAATTTTCTTAAGGTCGGAATAAATCATTCATGGTAGCTTGAAAGGTTGCAAGGGCATTCGTGAGACCAAAAGGCATAATAAATTCAGTGTCCTGAATGAATACGAAAAGCGGTCTTATGTATATCAGAAGGAAACACTCAAATTTGATGGTAGCCAGAACGAAGGTCAATTTTTTAAAAGAACTTAGCACCATGTAATTCATCGATTAATTCGTCAATGGTAGGATAGGATACTTATCTGAGACAGTGAGATGATTGAGTTCTCGGTAACCCACACAAAATCTCCAAGTGGAATCTTTTTTGGGAACCAAGAGAACAGGGCTTGCAAAGGGACTCACACTTGGTCGTATAAACCCCTTTTCCAACAATGTAGCCACTTGCCTTTAATTTCATCCTTCTGAGTATATGGGTACCGATAAGGCCTAATGTTGGGTGGCACTGCATTAGGCAAGAGGGGAATGGCATGACTTTTCTGCCTTACTGGTGGTGGTACTTTTTGTGGCTCTTCAAATATCAAAGAGTAGTACTGCCGTAATAATTCTAAATTGTCAAATTGTTGAACCATTTAAACACAAACATAGCTGCACAAAGTTGCTGAAGTGACTTGTTGAGGAATTCCTTGTAATCTGTATCATTTCCCATTAACCCAAAAGATCATAAAAAGTTGTTGCCAATTCACTTCCATAGTATTTAATGATGCCAGCCATTTTATTCCTAGAACCATGTCAACGCTGCCCAGTTTAAATGGGAAGAAATCATCCTTAATGGTTAAGTCTTCAATCGTAACCTCCAATTGTTGACAAAATGACTTACAAGCAATTATTCTATCATCTCCGACTTGAACACCGAGAGGAGGCAGAGAAGTTGTTGTCGACTGTAGGGTCTCGACAAGTTTGTTGGATATAAAATTATGGGTAAAGCCACTATCTAGCAAAATCAAAACATATTTGGATTTCTACTTGCCTCTGACCTTCATATAGTTGGTGCCGTTGATTTGCCCAAGATCGCATGAAGTGAGATGGAGGTTAAATGCTCGGTAACTGGCTGTTCATCTTCGGAAAATTCAGTATTGTTCATATCCTCATCGTGAACCTCCATTATCCACAAGTAGAAGTCCGACAGCAATGTCCTGGAGCAAAACGCTCACCACAACGGAAACAGAGTCCTTTTTCTCTTCGATATTGACGCTACTATTCGTTCATGGTTGAAGTGTATGTAAGCATTGGTTGAGTCGATGTGGGACGTTGCGGAAGGGAAGCCGGCGAATTTTGTGTGTTGGTTAGATAGTTATTCAAAACTGTCAAGTTTAACGGCTTATTGGATATATTTGCCGAAGTCACATTGTAATTGCTTTCAAAAGGCTAACGTGGCAAAAATCCCCTATTTGCATGAGAATAAAAGTTTTGCTCCACGCCACTTGTCACTGGTTCAGTCGATAGACATGCTGAGATTGCGACTTGGCCTCAAATTCCAACGCCAAACTTACTGCCTTATATACGGTGCGTGGCTTCTAAATCTTGACGTCTGCTTTATATTCTTCCTTTAGCCCATTGATAAACACACCTAAAAGGCAATGTTTGGGCCATCCTTGAACTTGTGCTTGGCGTCGCACAAATTCCTATTTGTACTCTCCCACAGTACCAATTTGTTTAATGCCGCAGAGATGAACATCGGGATTCTGAAATTCAGCAGGACCAAATTGTTCCTGAAACACTTGAACCAACTCATCCCAGTATCGTATGGTTCGTCCTAATAAGATCCATGTAAATGTATCTAACGCATCGCCATCAAGGTTAATTGCAGCAACATCAATTTTCAAGTCTTTGAGTGTTTGGTAGTACCGGAAATACTTTTCTGCCTTCAAAACCCGGCCTCTTGGGTCGCAGCCATCATACTTTGGGAATTCAACCTTCAAATAAGGCCGTTTAGAGGGATTTTTACTCCGCCAAGGATTATCCATCTCAACATCTTGTTCGATGTAAGTTTCTCGGTTGTTATAACTTGCTTCTCCTTAAAACATTGCTGGCCCTTTCTGTTTCTTCAAAGTTTGAATTTCTGAATTCATCAAATTTAGTTGTGTGAGAAACGCTCTTAAATGATGTTGATCGGGTTCTAGTTGTGTTTGTGTAGGTTGTTGCACCAAAATGACCGCTGGATCATTTTGAGGGTGGGTATGTGGGGGATTTTCTGGGTTCTGGTTGGGTTGTAATGGAGAGTTATTCTCAAAAGATGAATTCCTTGTATTCACCATGATAGCAAATAGACTCAAGGATCTACCACTCTGATACCAAGTTGATAGAAATAGAAGAATTTAAGATAGGAAAAGAGAAAAGAGAGATAATCTAGAGCAGAATCTGAACTCTAGCCAAAGACAATAAGTCTGAATATCATATATTGCATAAACATTCTCCAACACAATACAAATATTTATATCTTTCCTATACAACCAACTGCCAATGATAACTAACTTCCTAAATAGACAAGAGAGAATAACTATACATCAGTTAATAATAAAAAACCATAACTTCCTATACAACAGATAAGTACAACAAGTAAGAATAATAAACTGACTGAAAATAACTAATCTTCCCTAAGTCTTCTTCCTCCTAGTATAAACCAAAATAGGACGTGTATTCGTATCAACATATGTACATGAATAGATAATACATTCAGACTATATTCTCTGTACTTTCATAAATCTAATGATACACAACATATAAATGGTTAAATAATTTATTTAACTTCTTTAATCTTTCTAAAAAAAAGTCAATTGAATCTTATATTTAGGATCGGAGGGAGCACTATTTCTGTTTAATAAATACAACATTAGTAATGATGACTATTTTTGGAGCTAAATGAACAAATTCTTTCTTCAATCAGTTTTATCTTAAAAGTCTACAACAACCATTTCATGCATAATTACTCTCAACTTCCCAAGCCTTGGCACTTGGACTTGAGTCTGTCCTACTTCCATGTCCCTTCAAAATGGAACCAACTCTAATCCCAATTGGTACAAAGTTACACAAAACACAACTATGTTATTCACATTGGAAAAAATACATATTTCCAAGCCCCTTAATGTAGGTGCAAGACTCCTATTTACAACTAATAACAAACATAACTATCACGGGAACTATCATAACTACCTACACAACTACGTTGGGAGCCACCAGAACGGTAAGAGGCCACCATTAACTTACGTAGGTGCAGTGGCGAGCTAGAGCAAATGACACGTGACATCAAAGGAGGAAGCACCAAACAGCCACTAAACCCACGCTTTACCACTTTCCAAAAGGCATGCATCATTTAATATTTTATTTAATAATTGTTATTTCATTTTTAGCATAACAAATAAGAGCCCGTAGGTTTAGTAAAGGGTATATTAAAATTTAATTGGAGATTCTCCATGGCTATTGGGATAAGAGACAATGAGAATCAAAAAATTTTGTATACTCTATTAATATCATAATGTCCCCAATCAGTGGCTATCAAGAGGGCACATCAGCCAAGGTCAAGAAACATATTTGACCACGCATTCAACACAATCATAGAACAAATTATAGATAAGAAAAATCCCAATGTTTTAAGGTGAAAGAAGAATACCATAGGCAATGAGGCTGGGGCATAGGTATCATCATCCTCAGCTATGACCAGAACTTCATCTCCTTCTTGTAGAATGTAGGAATCATCAGGATTCAAAATAATTCTACCTCCAAGCGACGCAACCTTGATGCCACAAGGAATTGCATCAGGAAAGCTGATCAATACATCCTCAAATAGCATGCCATCCAATTGTGGCCATCTTTTAATGTAGAATTCACAATTTTCAAATCCAAGTATGTCTTCCCAAATCTGCCAAACCAAAGCCACCTAATGTTTAAATAAATACATCGTACATATGGTTCACAAAACAAAACAATATATATATATATATATATATATATATGAATTGTCAACCAAACAGATTAATTAACGATTGAAAATGACAGTCCAAAAATTTTGTGATTAATTAATGTTAGGAAATGTATTGTAATTAATATGGAATCCATTAGTATCCCTATCAATAAGGGATTATGATTAGAAAAATATCATTAAGAGCCATTAATACTAAGGCTCTCCCCTTGTATAAATACACCCCTTCTGTACATGATTATTCACAGCATTTAGAATATTTTTTTTCTCTGAGATTACATGGTATCATGGCCTTAAAGGTTTTGTTCGTTGATTTTGCTTTTGGGTTGCCATTCTAGTCTAGGTTCTTCACTATCACTACAATAATAGTGTACGTCAAGGTTTCTGTTCTTCGACAGCACCAATGACATGCGCCTCCTCCATGATATCAGAGGGTCCCAATCAGTAGAACCCCACCGGCTGATCCCAGATTCGCCTATGCATGGTGCTTCACGCGCCTTCCTATAGTTCACCATCCATTGCATGCACCGGCGTGAGTCTATTCTCCAACGAGTTTTTCGTCACTGTTTAGCCCACTAACATCGACTCTTCCTTTCTGATGAGTGATCATGTTCTGGTTGTGAATTTTTGCAATTTCTTGGTATTGTGGTGCCTCTATCTGGTACATTTGATTCTGTTTCAAGTCATAGATCGTGCTTTGTGCCTTTTGACAAGTTTTTTGGTACCAGCGTTGGGTTGTTTTTGTGTAACCTGGTGTGTGCATTCTTGGAAGTTTATTTGCTGTTTGGGCTCCCTTGTTGGTTATTCGGTTCTATTGTTGTTGTTTGTGGTTTCTCATCCTCCGTATTCTTGTTACCAAGGTAGTAAAGATCATGATTTTACTTGAGATCAGAATGGGGTAGCAAGATCGTAAATCGTAGGATCGGCACAGATCGTAAAGATCTTACTTTTTTAATCTTAGTAATAATAAAAAATATATACGCATATAAAATAGCATTTAACTCACAGCTTAATCCTAAAAGACAATTCAATCTTCAAATAAAAATGAATAGCATTCAAAATAACATTTAATGAGTCCTAAAAGACAATTCAAAACATTCAAAATAAAAATGTAGTCATCATCTAGCATAGCATCTCCAAAGTTGGAAACATTTAACTTGAGTCACAAATACAAAATACCGAATAACCAAAACCAAAACTGTTGAAATGATATTTTATTTTTTAAATTATTGTTATTTTAAAGATTAAATTTTGAATTATTATTAGTTAGTTTCCAGATTTCCAGATTTTTAGGCTTTTCGAATAATTAGCTGATTGTTAGGTCTAGTAGTTGTTTTTTTACATTTCTATAAATGTACGAATTATTATTATTGATGAATAAGAGAGAGTATTCCTGAACCCACCCCTTTATTCCCATTTCTTTGCCAACTACCCGACAAACCTGACCCACTCCTCTTTCTTTATTCATTAATTTCCCCGACCCATCTCGTCCCAACCCACTTCCTCTGTTCAAAATCCCGAGCCCCATCCTTTAACCCTATTCCCAAAATTCCTCTGCCATGAATCCTCCACAATCACCGTCCAACTCTACCTCCGTCACAGACCTCCGCCCCTCCGTCGAACATTATCATCCAACAAGATAGGGACGATTCAAATCACAATCATCATCTAGCATCATGGGAATGGCATCTTCCTCTCCATCTTCAAAGCCGCCTTCATCAAAATTTGGTAACTCCAAAGGCTCCAACAAGATCGTCAATCTCAAACGAGCTTACGATCTTACGAGTTTCCACGGCGATCTTGAATGATCCTGCTCCACTCCAATCCTGCAGGCGAGCCAAATCGTTTTCCTCCCAAAAACACATAAACTCAGCGTCTTACAAGTTAACTCGGCGATTTTGACTACCATGCTTGTTACAGATTCCGTTTACTTTGTTATTCTGCATGGCAGATTCTAAGACTAGTGTGACAGCTGAGGTTGTCCCAATTTCGAACAAAATTACAAATCATAAGCTAAACTGGACAAACTTTTTGGATTGGAGCAAGACTGTTTGAATGTACTGATTGAGTACTGAAAAGGAGGGCAATTTGACTGAGGCCCCTCTTAAGGATGATCCTAAGTTGACTTGGGCCAGAGCCAATGCCTGGTTGTTCTTGCAAATCAAGAATTCTATTGAGAGTGACATTTTTCCCATTGTTAGTCATTACAACACTTATGGACATGTATGAAGAAATGAAGTTGTTAATGCCACTTACCACTGATCTGTAGGCACAAGTGGACAATCTAGAAAAACAAGCCATCATGAAATTCCTTGCTGCCCTAATTCAGCTTATGAGACAGTTTGTTCTTAGATTTTGTCCAGCTCTGAGCTTCCTTTGCTTCAGGATGTGTACCCTGATGTGCTACATGCAAATAGTATGTCTCAACCGACTTCTAACCCAAGCACTAGTGCTTAAGTTGGCCATGGCCCTATTGATAACAAGGACCAAGATTTCTCTAAAAAAAGGAAATGGTACCTCGAATCCTATCCCTACTGATAACAAGAACCAAAGCCTCCCAAGACAAGGAAACAGTGCTCAAAATCCTAGTGTTGGTGGGATTGTCTGCTTTTATTGTAAGGAATCTAGTCATACCAAATGCTATTGTCGCAAGTTGCAAAATAACCTGCAATGTAATGGTTTTGCTCATATGGCACAGACAAATTCTGATAATGGTTTTACGCCACCTACATTGAGTGCTCTTGCTATAGGTAACCATTATTCCTATCTTTCTACTTCCTCCACAAAGTGGATCATCAATTACGATGCTATTATCACAAGATAGATAACCATAATCTATTCTCCTTGCACAAGCCTTATGCCAATTCCTCGAGTATAACAAATGCCAATGGTTATAATTCTCATGTTCTTGGATCTAGTACTGTTAGACCTACCCCATATGTTCCCTTATCCTCATTACTTAATGTTCCTGATCTCACATTTAACCTTCTATCTCCTAGCAAACTTATTCAACAATTAAATTGTTTTATCTCATCTTCCCCGACCATTGTTTGATTCAGGATCTCACGGCAAAGCGAATTATTGGTAGGGGATATGAATTTGGCAGCCATTACTTCTTGACGATCAAGTTCCGCATTCAGTTGCTTGCTTTGATGGTTCATCTCCTTTTGAAGTTCATTGTCGATTAGGTCATGTGTCTTTGTCTTCTTTGAAAAGGATGTATCCTCAAATTCATCACTTGTCGTCTTTAGAATGTAAGTCTGTGTTTGCTACACATCATGTTCATTCGGCACCTCACGTCAATAAATGGGCTACGTCCCTCTTTAATTTAGTTCATTCTAATATTTGGGGTCCATGTCATGTAGAGTTTAAGACTGGTTTCAAGTATTTTATTACTTTTGTTGATGATTTTTCTTATACCACCTGGCTCTATTTGATAAAAAACCATTCCGAGTAATTCTCCACTTTGCAGCTTGTGTGTTGAAATTAAAACTTAGTTTGGTGTATCTGTGAAAACCTCACGAAGTGACAATGCTAAAGAATATTTCTCTGTCCAATTTCAAAACTATATGCTACAGCATGACATTATTCATAAATCCTTCTGTACAGATACACCGACTCAAAATGGTGTTAAAAATGCATTCTTGAATGACGCTCTTCAAGAGAAAGTTTACATGAAGGAACTATCTGGTTTTCTTGCTCAAGGGAAGGTGGGAAGGTATCTACAGAAGTCTTTATATAGTTTAAAGCAGAGCCCTCGTCCTTGGTTTGACAGATTTAGCTCTCTAGTTAAGAAATTTGGCATGAATAAGAGTAAGTACGATCACTCTGTGTTTTATCAGCGAATGGATGCAAGCATGATTCTCTTAGTAGTATATGTTGATGACATTGTGATCATAGGTAGCAATAATCGAGAATCTCATTACTCAAGGCCTTTCTTAATTCTCATTTCCAAAAGAAGGATTTGGATCTGCTAAAGTATTTTCTTGGAATCGAGGTTATGAGAAGCAAAAAAGATATCATCTTTGACATAAAGAAAATATATTCTTGATCTGCTAAAAGAAACCAGGAAACTTGGAGCAACACCAAATAGCTTCCCCATGATTCCAAATCCTCTTTTGGATATAGATGATAGAATACCATTTGACGAGCTACCTGAGGATGTGAGAAAAAGGTTAATCCTGAAAAGATCAAACCATTTTCTTTTCCTGAAATATGTCGTTGACTGATTGGGAAATTAAACTATCTCACGGTGACTTGCCCTGATCTGACCTTTCCAGTTAGTGTGCTTAGCTAATTTATGACAACATTAACCATTGCTCAATAGGGAGCCTTGGAGCATGTCTTACATTACATAAAAATTTCAATGTGGTATAATTTACACGAATCATGGCCACACTGAGATTGAATGTTTTTGTGATGAGATCATAGGGGGTTAAAGGCTACGAGGAGATCCACTACAAGATACTACATGTTTATGGGCAAAAATTTGGTGTCTTGGAAAAGTAAGAAGCATAAGAAGCAAGATGTGGTATCTTGATCTAGTGTGGAACCATGGCTCAGTCGATACAGGAAATTGCATGGTTTCACCAGTTAATGAAGGAGGTTGGTTTTACCACATCATTGCCTGTGAAGTTGTGGAGTGATAATAAAGCTGCTCTACACATAGCTTCCAATTCTGTGTTTCATAAACGTAAGGAACACATTGAAAGGAGAACTTCATTTCTACAGGGTATGTGCGGTCCAGTGACCAACTAGGTAATCTTCTGACTAAGGCCTTAAATGAGACTCGTGTTGACTATCATTGTAATAAGTTAGGCTGAAAGGACTCCATTCAAGGGTCAGACTTATGGGATAAGACCAAGGAAGGCACAGACAACCAAGAAAGAACACAACAATTAGGCTAGATGCTTTTTAAGGTTGCAGGGTTAAACAAGGATAGTATAGATAGCTGTTATTTAGTGTTCGAAGGAGATGATCCTATTGGGTGGTTTTGTAGAGTGGAGAGATATTTTCAGATAAATAGCATACCTAAAGCTGAGAAATTAGAGGCAGCCGTAGTGTGCCTGAAAAATCGAGCTCTCCACTGGTACCAATGGAAGGAGGCTCGCAGCACAATAAGAGGATGACCGAAATTCAAACAGAAGGTGCTCGAAAGATTCCATACGTACCAAAGAGGAGGTGAATACAAGATATTCTTTGAGAATTAGCAAGGAGGAACGGTCCTTAAGTACGTAGAAACCTTCGAACGTCTTTCTTTCCCACTGAATGATGCATCTGAAGAATGCTTAATAGGAGCATTTTTCTATGGACTAGAGACAAAAGTTCCAGTGGAGCTGGGGCTAGCCAATGAAACCACTCTAGAAGGATTGATCAAGATGGCAGCGAGGATCAACGCAAAGAAGTTGCTGGAGCTTGACAAACGTGGACAACCCTATAAACCCACGCATGGAATCGGGTTTAAGAGGCAATCGACCCAGTCTAACTACACTCAGGTTACCCACTACTCAGATCCCACTCAAGGATCACCAGTGGACAACCCAACGACCCAAAACCCCTGGAAACAAGAACGGGAAGCACGACAACGATGATCTCAACACCCGAAAACCAGGCTGGAGTCGCCAGCTGTCTGACTCCAAGATAACTCGCTGGCGTGAACTAGGACTTTGTTACAAGTGTGGAGACAAGTACAGTTTGACCCACACCTGTCGTGATAAACACCTCCAAGCATTTCCGATCGACGTTGAGGACAAGACCAGCGAGAAAAGAGTAGAGGAAACAGGGGAAGCCGCAAAAGTATTCTTTGACATTGAAGATGAAGCAAATCGCATGGAATTGTTAATGAATTCCTTGGCAAGCATAGAAAATACTCGAACAATGAAGATTAAAGGAGAAATCGTCGGTGAAGCAGTAGTCGTATTGATCGATAGTGGGGCAACTCACAATTTCATCGCCAATAGACTACTCAACCAGCTCGGAATCAAGGCCAATAAGGTGGCTAAGTACACCATTACAGTAGGCGAAGGCCACACACTGAAGAGAGAGCAACGGTGTTCAAACGTGGTGCTACACGTACAGGGCCTCACAATTGTGCAAACTTTTTATCCTTTCCCTCTCAGGGAAATCGAAATTGTCCTAGGCATAGACGGGCTGAGAACACAAGGAGATGTTAAGGTTAATTGGGGCCTCATGACCATGAGATTAGGAAGAAAGAATGATCAAATTTTTTTAAAGGGTGATCCAACATTGTCTCAATCACAAGCTTCACTAAAAGTGATTGTCCGAATGGCGAAGAAGAAAGGGTAGGGGTTCTTACTAGAATGCAGAAGCATTGAAAAAGGGGAAAAGGAGGATCAGATACTCATTCCAGAGGTTCAAAGGCTCTTGAACAAATACTCACTGGTATGTCACGCTACCGGATAGCTACCACCCAGACACTCGCGAGATCATGCCATAGTGATCAAAACAGGGGAACAACCCCATAACCTCTAACCCTACAAGCACCCTCATGCCCAGAAAAAAGAGATTGAGGAACTTACTTCAGACATGCTCCAAGCCGGCATCGTGCAACCCAACAACGGCCCATTTTCCAATCCGGTATTACTGGTAAAAAAAAGATGGGAGCTGGCGATTTTTCATAGATTACCGGGCTCTCAACAAAATTATAGTACCGAATAGGTTCCCCATACCAGCCATTGATGAGCTATTGGATGAGCTTAAGGGAGCTACCATTTTTTCAAAGCTGGACTTAAAATCAGGGTACCATCAAATCCGTATCAAGGAGGAAGATGAATACAAGATGGCTTTCCGAGCTCATAAAGGTCACTACAAATTCCAGGTTATGTCTTTTGGTCTTACTAACGCTCCTTCCACCTTTCAAGCACTTATGAATAATATATTTAGAGGGTATTTTCGCAAATTTGTATTGGTTTTTTTTATGACATATCGGTTTATAGTTGTGATGTCAATACTCACTTGGAACACCTAGAGAAGGTGTTGATCATATTGCAGGAAAACCACCTGATTATCAATTTGAAAAAGTGTGCCTTAATACAGTCAAAAATAAAGTACTTAGGTCGCATAATCTCAGAACAAGGGGTCCTAGCTAATCCTACAATGGTGGAGAGTATGTTGGCATGGCCCAAATCTACAACCATCAGATCACTACGTGGATTTCTAGGGTTAACCGAATATTATAGATGGTTTGTCAAAGGGCAAGATAGCTAGCCCCCTAACTGATCTCTTGAAAAAAACAGCGTTTCAATGGACTCCGGAGGCCACCAACGCCTTTGAAACTCTCAAGACAGCTATCACTACTCTTCCGATGCTTGCAATGCCGGATTTCTTGAAACCATTTGAACTGGAAACAAACGCTTCCGGGACTGCTGTAGGTGCTGTGCTGATGCAGCAGGGGCAACCAATTGCTTATTTCAGCCAAAAACTATTAAGAAGGGATCAACAAGGGTCGGTTTATGAAAGAGAGTTAATGGCCATTGTGCTCTCAGTTAAAAAATGGAGACACTACTTTTAGGGGAGACGTTCGTCATTCGTATCAACCAGAAAGCTTTGAAATACCTACTGGAGCAGAAGGTATTGGAGGAAAATCAACAAAAGTAGGTCACCAAGTTGATGGGATACAAGTTCGAAATTGTGTACAAACCGAGGAAAGAGAACAGAACAGCTAATGTGTTGTCACGAAAGGAAGATCCTCTGAAACTAATCGCTTTTTCTATGTGGCAAAATGAAGATATTGAAAATTGGGAAAAGGAGCTGCAAGCTGATCCGAAACTCAAGACAATGATGCAGAAGTTGATCACCAGCAAAGAGGGGGCAAAAGGATATACTTTGTTCAAGGGTTGCTTACATTACAAAGGAAGGCTAGTTTTACCAAAAAATTCTACTAAAATTCCTATGTTAATACAGGAGTATCACAACTCCCCCATAGGAGGACATTCAGGCTACTTACGAACCTACAAATGGCTGGCCAATGTGATCTATGAGGAAGGGATGAAGGGCGACATTCAGCAGTATGTTGCTACATGCAAAGTATGTCAAAGAAACAAGCACCAGGCCCTCTCACCAGCAGGGTTGTTGCAGCCACTACCTGTTGCTCACGCCATATGGGAAGACATTAGCATGAATTTCATCACGGGGCTACCAAGGTCCCAACAGAACGATACCATCCTAGTTGTGGTGGATTGCCTTACGAAATATGCACATTTCCTTTCCTTCATCACCCTTTTAGTGCCAAGGAGGTTGCTCAGTTATTTGTCAAAGATATAGTCCAATTACATGGTTTTCCAAAGACTATTGCTTCCGATAGGGATCGTGTGTGTTAGCCAATTTTGGAAGGAATTGTTCAAGCAATCCGGGACTAAATTGTGTCTCACCACAGCCTACCATCCTCAAACCGACGGTCAAATGGAGGTTCTTAACAAGGGACTAAATACTTACTTGCAGTGCTTCACTAGTGAAAGGCCAAACCAATAGGCTCAATGGTTGTCGTAGGCGGAGTATTGGTACAACACTACACACCAAGGATCAGCCAACATGACCCCATTTAGGGCTATGTATGGGAGGGATCCTCCAGCTTTCCTTAAACTTACAAATGAACCATCAGCTATAGAATATGTGAATGAGCAGATTCAGTCCAGAAATGAGATCATCTCGACCCTCAAATAAAATCTCCTCGGCTCAAGAAGAGATGAGAAAGCAAGCCAATAAGCACCGCCGAGATGTCCACTTCAAAGTGGGGGAGCAAGTGTATGTTCGGATTCAGCCGTATCGGATGAGATCATTGGCTAAGCGGATTAATGAGAAACTAAGTCCACATTTCTACGGGCCATTCAAGGTTGTGGAGAAGGTGGGGGCTATTGCTTATTGTCTCGACCTACCACCAACTACCCATATCCACTCCGTTTTTCATATTTCTGTCCTAAAAAAATTTGTACAGGCTGGTATAGTGATTCCGACGATACCACCAGCCCTGTCTGAACAGATGGAAATGCAAGTGTGAAAATCATAAACACTCTCAATGCTATATTTATTCATAGGAAAGGATTACACTTATATAAGCTCTAGGAGAGATATCAAAGGCAAGATTGAAGGGATTACAACATAAAGGACTGATTACAATTAGTCAGAAATCTTTCCTAAACTAATAGGACTAGAATCAAGGGATATGATAGAGCTAGGATCATGGCTAATATCATGGGTAATAATCTGATTTCCAACACTCCCCCTCAAGCTGGAGAGTATATGTCAATCATACCCAGCTTGCCTCAAAATCCTTCAAACTTTGTTCTTCCAGCTTCAATCTTCAAAAACTTTAGGCTTGTACTTCTTGAGTCTCAGCGGCCGATTTGTTTTTGTTTGGGCTTGTACCCTTCTTGAGTCTCAGTGGCCCATTTATTTTGTTTGGGCTTGTACTCTCTTTTAAGTCTCAGAGGTCCCATATTGAGTGGTAGAACTTGCCCAGAAGAATCTCAAGTCCCATTCTCTATAAGTCCCAATTGTCCTCTTCCCTTGTTCAACGGTGGCTTGAGGTGGCTGCGTCTAGTTTGATTTGCAGCTTGGATTCCGAGGAATCTGGACTTCTTTCCTTTTTCCGGCGGTGAGATAGAGGTTGTCTGACGGTGAAGGTGGAAATCTACATTGCTCTGGCAATCGGTGTTGCTTTGGCAATCTATGTCGCCCTGAGTTTTCCTTCTGTAGCGCTCTCTCTTTTCCTCTTTTTGGAACACTCGCCTAAATATGGGAATATCGCCGAAATTTGCAACTCTATTTTGGTGATTTGTGGATCTGACTATGGTGGTCTTGTTTGTGTTCTCTAGTTTAACCAGAGTTGTGTGTCTCCCGGCGCTGTGTAACTCATTGCCTCTCTAAAACTCTGAATAGAGCAGCGAGTCACCAACGCCGGAAAACCAAAACAAGACTGTTAATTTTCTTCAGGAATTAATCCTGCTCTGATACCATGTGAAAATCATAAACACTCTCAATGCTATATTTATTCATAGGAAAGGATTACACTTATATAAGCTCTAGGAGAGATATCAAAGGCAAGATTGAAGGGATTACAACATAAAGGACTGATTACAATTAGTCAGAAATCTTTCCTAAACTAATAGGACTAGAATCAAGGGATATGATAGAGCTAGGATCATGGCTAATATCATGGGTAATAATCTGATTTCCAACAGCAAGTTAGGCCAGCAGCAGTTTGCAAGGTTAGGAAACTCACCAACAGACAGCTAGAGGTGCTTATACAGTAGGAAGGTATGCCTCCTCATGAGAATTCATGGGAGAATGCTGAGGTCTTAAGGACAAGGTGATACTTTTAGGGGATGGTGATGAAAGGACTCCATTCAAGGTCAGACTTATGGGAGAAGACCAAGGAAGGCACAAACAACCAAGAAAGGACACAACAATTAGGCTAGATGCTTTTTAAGGTTGCAGGGTTGACTTTTGCTGTTTTAATCTATTTTGAAGTAAGGATAGTATAGATAGCCATTATTTAGGGTGGCTTCTTGGGTAATGCGAAAGGTGCCTTTCAGACTATTTCAACCGTTGGAGGTTGAGGGGTGAGTCAGGCTGTTTTTTGAGTGAGAATTGAGAGGAGAGGGAATCAGGTTCTTTCGAACCTGAGATCTGCTTGGCTGAGAGAATGGCAGCTCTCTTCAGATTATTGTAAACCTTCCCTTATCTATTATCAATCAATATATTCAGTATTTTTCTGGTGATTAGAGTCGGCTCCTAACATAGGCTTAATTAACATCTACATTCCAACTTAAGGGGGAGTGTTAGGGCATATATTGTAATTAATATGGAATCAATTAGTATCCCTATTAATTAGGGATTATGATTAGAGAGTCATCATTAAGAGCCACTAAAATTGAGGCTCTCGCCCTGTATAAATACACCCCTTCTGTACATGATTATACACACCATTTAGAATACATTTTTCCCTGCGATTACAATTAAAATCATGAATTTTACAGTAAAAGTGTAGAGTATAGAACAATAGATTTCAACCTGAGCAAGTCCAGGCTGCCGAGCACACTGAATCATCAATCGACCAATGACATCATGAGCAACAACAGTTTCAACAAGATCACCACCAACAAGTTTAACAAGGACCTCATTATCAAGATCACTTAATTCGACAACTATATGTCCTCTTAATCCTTCTTTGACTCCAGTTAGACTTAAGACTGTTCTAAGCGCACGGGCATCACTCTGTACCCAAACAAAAGTAAGTCAATGGTTATTCACCCCTACCAAATCTGGAGCAGATTATCACTCAATCATACCTGATCAGCATTCCCATCTTCAGCAAGGACAATTATTGCACGTGCCTTTGAAACAGAAACCTGAAAATCACATCAGTTTAGTAAATAAATTAGCAAGCATTTTGGGGAAAAGTAAAATGATCGTTGGAATCAGGGACCCAAGAAAATGCAAGTAGGAGTAATTGAACAATGCATCATTCTCAAATTTTCTTATTGGAGAATTTTATACTCCCTTTGGTCCTTAATATAAGACATTTAGAGAGTTGATCTTAGTCCTAAATATAAAACATAATTTTCATATTTGTCCATCTTTTCCTAATTCATCCCCATTAGTGCTCCCTCAACAATAATTAAGGAGGATAGCACATAAGTAAATTAAAGAAGATGATTACAGTGTTTTAGAAAACACAAGCTTTTTTTAGCTAACTCAACTAACTTCCTTAAAGTCATCAAGTTAGATAAATAAGTCTTATATTTTGCACCAGAGGGAACAATAAAATTATGCATGATGTGACTAATTTTGTATCCTTAGAAAGTACAATCAAATCCAACCCTTGCTTACCAAAAGCTCCTCCTGATACATAATTCATAAATAATTTGTGTTAGGGTTAGAAATTAGGGATTATTGGCACCAATAACTAATTCTATGAGGCCATAATACTTAGTTAGTTAATGGCTACACTGATTCTATGAGGCCAAGGGGTAGTTAGTTGTTGTTGTTAGTGGGGTTAGTTAGCATAAGGATAGTTTAGGTAGTTTAGGACTCTAGGCGGTTAGTTTAATTTGTTATAGATCTATTATATCTGTTATGGGCTGTTATGGGCCTTGCTAATTTGCTATGATTGAGTCTAAGGCTAGCCTATATAAAAGGGAGAGACTAGCTTAATCACTCATGTATGTTGATGTTAATGTGTATGAATAGAATGAACAGTATAGCAGCACTTGTTTCAAATGTGTTTCTCTCCCAATCCCCCTAATTCTCTACAACCTTCACAACACGTCCACCTTCTCCCAAACAGAGAAAAACAAAGCAATCAACAATTTAGTAGAACATCTGAAACATAATAAAAGATAAACATTGATCAACAAAGTTATTCTATTCTATCAAATTTCCTTTCCCCCTTTACTTAAAATTAATGTAACAGGGTTGACTTGTGTTAAAACAGCAAAGCATATTTATTCATTTAAACCTCATCAAAATAACCCAAACAGCTTCCCTTGAAGAAAAAGACCACTCCATCAGATTGTACCTCCTTATAGATCTCAAAAAAAAGGGATTTTTTTATTAGTTATTTTTGCAGTGAGAACTTAAATAACCTCTCCTGATGGTACAGACCTCAACAAAAATAAAAAATATTTTTTGCCTGGGGACAGGAGGGCAGAGGATAAAGATCAACACATGCACGATGATATGCTGCTATTGAGAAATGACACCACTTTGATGCATAATTCAATGTCATAAGTCTGTACTAAACAGTTATCTGTCCAGAGATAAGGCAGGTTGTTTAGTTGTTTAATTTTCAAATTTGATAGGGATTTGGGTGGCTGGTTTGTTGCTAACATGCCCAATTAATTTCTGACATGTATTGGCGCCCTTTGTCTGGCATTCCTTCATCCTTTTCCTTTGATTCCTAGGCCTGGCTTGTCATAGTATCAAACAAAAGGATAAAATCAGATAATACTACCTTTTTCAGATCAGCCAGTATTAGGGGGCTGCCACTTCTGCATATGACCGATGTTCCTTTAAAATCAAATTCCATTTTTGCAATGTCAAGCTCCATTTCTTCCTTGTCTCGCTCAGCCATCACTACTACAGTTCCTCCACCCAGGCTCTCATTGGCTATAGAAAGTTGATTCAGTAATGAACCCTGCACATCCAGTAAGGATATCAGTGGTGACACACAGGGATATTTCAAAAAGTTAAAACCCACTCAGTAGGTGGATTAACTTGGCACAAAAATGGCTACTCAAAATTTTAAAATATTATATGATTAAAATATATTTTAGTGAATAGTTAGTTCAGTAAAACAAGAGGAGCTCTAATCAATGATGTCTAATAGATGCTAGAATCAGAATTTTACCAATTTATCACTCCAGCCAAGAATCAAAGTGTGATTTTGCTCAACCACCTCACTTTTTCCTTTCCTTAGTGAGTCAAACTTCTCAGAAATTGTGTCCGAAACAAGCCCAAGCATCATTGCAAATATAAGCATTCCGCCAAAGCTAATAGAAACTGCAACCAACCTTGGACCAATACCTTCAGAGCTGGCATGGTTGCCAGAATCAGCAACATAGGTCCAAGATAGCCAAAGGCAATGTGCTAAATCCTCAGTTGTTACACCAAAAAGGGCCAATCCTCCAAGAAAAATAAGCAACAGTGTCGCAACTAACAACACTAGTGGCTTAGCATATGGGTGAACTGATAAAAACACATCAACACGATATGCTAAGCGCTTGTTTAGAGATACCTCTTCTGACGTATTCTCAGAAACCCTTGATTTTGATACATAATCTATGTACTTGAAAATAAGAAGAGGTATAAATAGAAGAGTGAGCAAGAAGAACAGAGCAACATTTCTTTTGAACCTTCCACTTGGACAAGGATCGCCATCCTGAGCTGGGGAGCTCATAATATCTAGCGCGTCCAACTTGTTCGATGCACCTAATCTATGATTGAGGTTGAGAATTTCACTCTGCAAAGAAAAGTTTTTGCTTAGCTCAGTCCTTAATCAAATGGAATTCTCAAAACCATAGTCTTCTACCATCCAATTACTCATGGATTGCTCCTAAAATTTTGTTGATATCAACATATAGCCACTAAATTGCAATTAAGTACTTATTAATTTTCCCACCTAAAGCAGTAACCAACAGATTGAAATATTGATAAAATGAACAACGCATTCATAAGTAGCAGATAGGAAGAGTTTGATGCTTAGGGTGAGTGCTAAAAATCTTGTCTTCACGCATATAGTGGCAAAGTTGTGCAAAAACTCAGTTCTCCATAATTCATTGCAAAAGCTTTAAGCTTACCAACGATAATCAACCGGAAAGTTACCTGCAACTGATTGACTTGACTCTGTAGATGAATATTTCTGAGCAGCAGCAGCAAGGAGAAAATAATGGCTAACATCTGCGTCCACATCCATGTTTAAAAAACAAAGAAAGAAAGAAGAAAAATGAGAGTGGCACTTCATTTATAAATCATCAACTGAGTGAGACAAATAAAAAGAAGGACAGAGAGTCGCCACCAAAACGGATATCCGCCAACGGATTGAAAATTCAATAAGCTGCTTCTCAACAGATACTTTATCCGGTGGGTGGTCCTTCGAAAGACCGTGCAAAGGCTCAGGTTTCTCATTACTGATAGGAAATTTAACTCTGCGACGAATGCCTGAACGATTGAAGTCATTACGAATGGTGGAGGTCGGAGGCGAGGGCGGATTAACAGAGTAAGGCCGAGATTGTCTCTGCTTTGAGAAGAATCGACGGGGATATTGTGTAGAGACTGAAGAGTGGGAAGCGGAGCGGATGAATGACGGTGAGGGAAAGACCCAGTCCCTACCGGCGGAAGACCATTCCAGGGACATAACGGGAATGACAAGCGGATTTTTGGGGTTCCTTTGATAACCTGGCGAGGTTTTCGGTTCGCCTGTTAAGCGTCTTTTTTACTCTCTGCTTAGCCATTTAAGTATATAGATAATCCAATTCCCCCATCATTCTAATTTGCCATCTTTTGCATTTCAATATTTATATAAATTGAGATCAAACTCTCACATACTTTATCTGTATACTTTAAATCACGATTAATTTTTTTTTAGAAGACTTCAATTGTTATTTTAAACCAACACTTTAAATTAATTCAAAAGGGGCTTTTTCTTGGAAGAAAGCTAATTAATTTAATGTAGATTATGCTTAAATAATTTATTATAAAAAGATAAGTTTAAGATAAAAAGTTAATTTAAAAATATTTAAAATTAAAGAAAAGTAAAAAATGAAGCGTTTTTTTTTTATATATATACAAAGCGAAGACCTCAACTAACACCTAAGGAAGCATTACAACCATTCCAATCTTTGCAAATCAGACCCTGAAGGCTATCTGATAGAACATAAATTTCATGATATCCGTGTCGACTATCTAAACCTGTCTTAGCTAAGTAGTCCACCACTTGGTTACACGAATGAGGCACATATGTGAGCTTCATTATCCAGTCCCATTCCAGCTAGGCTCGGACTTCTATAAGGAGGTCAGCGTCCCTGTGGTTTCTCCCCGGTTAACACACAATCAGGTCACGACAATTCGTGGAATCAGTCTCCAACCAGACTTTCTTGAACCCCATATCCCATGCCATTCTAAAGCCAAGGAGACACCCCCAAATTTCTGCGGATAGCGCATCACCCTCATCCATGTGGTGAATGAATCCTTTAATGAACTTGCCTGTTGAGTCACATATGTAACACCCCCGAATTTCTAACAAATATAATGACATAAAATTTGCTATAATTTTTATGAATAAATACTTGAATTCAAAATAACTAAATCTGGGAAGTGTTACCGCCGCACTTGTACTGGGACGAGTGCAAGGCTACTTTATTACAATAACGAAAATCAAAACTCGAGCAAAAATGTTTTTTTTTTCAAAGCATGAATAAAAAAAACTAAATAGCCAGAAAGTCGAATGCTCCTCCTCCCTTCTCACTGTTAGTCCCAACAGCCCCAACTTTGAAACCTGTTTCACTGAAATTCTGCTCCCCCGAAGGATCGTCGCAGCCCAGAACACAAACATCAGCAAAAGCTGGTAATCCTAATAAACAAAGATAATATAAAATAGTAATAATAGTAATAACAATAATAACAGTAATAATAATAATAGTATTCATCAACATAATAAATATAAATATCCATATCAATATTCACAGGATGAAAGAAAACATCATATATATAATTCAAGGCATCAATTTTAATACTATCATATCTATATGTTATCATCGAAAGATATTCATCATTATTTTAATTTCATTTCATTTGGACCCGGAAACCTGCCAGTCCAATTAGTTTAGTGGGAAGAGAACCATGGTAAACCCGGAAACCTGCCAGTTTACCCTGTGACCCGGAAACCTGCCAGTCACAAATAATCAGTTTGGCCATATCACAATAAATCAATTCGTCCTAATGTGCACACCTCTCCCCAAAGTTGCTACTAATGTCCCGGAAACCTGCCGGACACCACCTTGGGGAGAACGGATATAATCAAGTTCACATCAAATAATATATCGAGGCATAAAGCCTAAGAGTTGTGTTCTTCACTTTGGGGGTACCATCCCAAAGCTATCCTCCCACTTTTCAATTATTTATATATATATATATTTTATTGAGTGGCACATATATTTCAATCACACAAAAACACAAGGAAAAAAAACGTACAGGGAACAAAGTTTTCAATAATAAAAAAAACTTATATTTTAATCATTTACCGAAACGTACAGGGAACATATGTTTTAATCATTTACCAAAACTTTCACAAAGTGGGTCACGCCATTCGAGACGAAGGAAAAATGTACAGGGACATAGTTTTTGATAAATTAAAAAAAAAAGGAACGTACAGGGAATAGGATTTTCAAACACAAAAAAGTCAAACACACAGGAAGAATGACCAAAATAGGATATAGAGAAGAGGAAGAAGAAGAAGAACAAGGTTGTTCTGGGAATTAGGATTACCTATCGAAATATAAAATTACACTAAGACTCATGAGATTAGGATTACCTGGTCTCCGTTTTGCTAGCTTTTAGAAGAATAGAGAAAGAATAGAGGAATTAGAAGAATAGAGAAAATAGTAGAAGAGAATATGAGAAGAGAAGGATAGTATTCAGGGTTAGGCTAGGCTCATATTTATAACAAAAATTTAAGGTTTAGCTTCGGCTCTTTTACCATTGCCAACTCATTAATGGGGTACATAAAATTAAAAAAAAAATCAATCAACAATGATACAAATTTAATATCATTAATAAGGTATATTAAATTAAAAAACCAATCAGCCATGATGTGAATTTAATATCATCAATAGGGCATATTAAAATAGGAAAAAATCAACCAATCATGGTTCACATTACGTTCGGTCAATCAATCATGGTGTAAATTAATGTGACTTAGTTGACAAGTAGAGGACTTATTACCTAAAATGGTGTAAATTAATGTGACTTAGTTAACAAGTAGAGGACTTATTACCTAAATCTCTTTCTTAGAGTATAAGCAGAAAATTCCTACGGCAATTAAGACTAGGAATATTTGGCCTACTAAGGTTATATAAAATAAAATAAAATGGGTTATTTCTATTAATGAAAATTCTGGGGTATTACAACATATCAGTCCCCCATAAGCACTCTTCGCCGTGGTTCTTGAGTATGCTCCATCAACATTCACCTTCACCCAATCTTCCTCTGCCGGGTGCCAAGACTCGCGGCTAGGGGTTGGCCGCGCCCCCTGGATCTTCGTCCCTGCAAGACGATCTTTGATACATGTCAAACAATCCACCATTACTGTTGTACTTGCAATAAGGCTGTCATTCGGTGCCCACTTCTTCTCGAAAATAAGTGAGTTCCTGCGGCGCCACAACCACCAACATAAGATCATAAACGTTGAAGCCCAACGACAGCTTTCTTTAGATGTACCCCATATATTCCTCCACACCCAATCTGAAAAGTTGAGGTTACAGAACCAGCTCCATCTTGCTGGGGGTACCACTTCTTGGTTATGGGCTTTCGCATGCTGTAGCCCCAGGCCACCACGCCACTTCTCTTTGCACACGTCATCCCAAGCAACCAAATGGGTCTTCCTGCTCTCCTCTGTACTACCCCATAAGAAAGTACAATTCCACTTATCCAGGTCATCACACACACTGACCAGCAGATGGGAAGTTTGCATAGTATATGTGGGGATTGCAGAGGACACCGCAGATATGAGTGTAGCCCTTCCTGCTAGAAAGAAAGAATTAGCCTTCCATCGAGCTAACCTATCTTTAACCTTGTCAACAACCGCCTGAAATGATTCCTTCACAACCCTTTTATGATGGAGTTGTACTCCTAGGTACTTCCCGAGATCCGATGTCAGAGAAAACCCAAGGATATCACTAAGCTCAGATTTCCTAATGTGATTAATATTCTTTGAGAAGAAAACCCGAGTCTTTGCGGAATTAACTTTCAATCCTGAGGAATCACAAAACAGAGACAAACAATCACGTACCATCTCCGCTTGCTGTACTGAAGCTTCTGTAAACAAAATGATGTGATCGGCAAAAAACAGATGAGATACTAGCGGACCCGTCTTTGTGAGCCTGATAGGTTTCTAGATGCCCCTCTTCATTCTTTCTTGAATCATGTGTGCAAGCTTCTCAATACATATCACAAATAAGTAAGGAGAAATCGAGTCACCTTGTCGAACACCTCATGAAGTGTTGAAATAGTTCGCCTTACTCCCATTCCACAGAAGCTGCAAGTTCACAGTGCTAACACACTACTCCACCAACTGGATAAAGTTCAGGGGAAGTTTCAACTCCTGTAGGCATTTGATTAGGAACTGCCAGTTCACTCGATCATAAGCCTTCTCAAGATCAATCTTTATTGCCATGAATCCTTTCTTCCCTTCCATCGTGCGCATAGAATGAATCATCTCTTGGGCCATGATAATATTATCATAGTTGAGTCGTCTTGGAACAAAGCTGCATTGGTTTGGGGAGATGACATGCGCCATGAAGCATTTCATTCTGTTAGCCACAACCTTAGTAATTACCTTGTAAATCACATTACAAAGGCTAATCGGTCGGAGGTCTCTGAAAGTCTCAAGATGCTCTTTCTTAGGAATCAACACAATGAGAGTACCATTCACCTCTCGAACCCGCTCTGGATGATGGAAAGCTTGTTGCACAAAATGAACCACAGATTCCCAAACAGTCTCCCACTGATGCTGGAAAAATAGAGGGTTGAAACCATCCGGCCCTGGTGCTTTCAAAGGCCCCATGCTAAACAGCGCATCCTTAATCTCAGCTTCATCCACTTCTCGGTCACAAACTCATTCATGCACCTCTAGAAGCTTAGGGTAGGAGATAACACAATCAAGGTCAGCTCGTAACCCATCCTCTTCTCTGAATAAACTGGAGAAATACTCCGTAGCTTGAACTTTGATTAAAGCTTCATCAAAGCACCAGTTCCCATCATTTAAACAGATAGCATCGATACGGTTCTTCTTCCTTCGACTATTAGCCTGCATGTGAAACCACCAAGAGTTCCTGTCGCCTTCCATCGACCAGTTCACTCTGGCTTTCTGGGCCCATAAAAGAGCTTCTTGGGTCAAAACTTCATCCAACTCAAACCATAAATTCTTCTAAAGGTCTTCCAAGTCCTTAAGACTTCCCTTACTGGCCAATTCTCTATTTAATCCATCCAGTCTCCGAAGGAGGAGGCTTTTCCTCTTTTGGATATTCCCAAAAACTTCCTTATTCTATTGATGACAGTCATGAGCAAAGCTCTCTATGTTCGTGCCCCATCCTCTACCGGGTTTCCACTCGCTTCGAACCAAGTCGTGGAATTTATCATGAAGGACCCATGAGGCAATAAAACGAAATGGCCGATCAACCTAATCATATGAAGAAGTCCCCTCTAGTTGCAGCAAAACCAGTCGATGATCGGATTTGTAGAATGGAAGATGAAGAATTATCGCATCATTAAACTTCGAGCACCAAGCTTCATTAGTTAGTAACCGATTCAAACCCTGGGTCGGCCAGATTCATATCATCAATCCATCTGACAAACTCATTATCTACTGTAGTCTTCGAGTGCGCACTAGATCATCGTTCCTCTGCAAGAACTGTAGCGTTAAAGTCACCCCCGATACACCAAGGTCCCGTTACAGAATCCTTGATCCAAAATAGCTCAGTCCACAGCATACGTCAGAGCACTCGGTTCGGGCTTGCATATACCACAGTAAAAAATAATCTCCCCTGTTTCAGTGTATCAATCTGAAGATGCATATATTGTTTATGAGTTTCCACGACCTCCACCTTCATTGTTACCTCCTCCCAAAGGCACCAAATGCCCCCACTATACCCTTCTGCAGCAGTGAACAAATACTTACTAAATCCCAATTGTCGAATTTTCCCACTCGGTTTTTAATGCATTAGACTGAATTTCAAGGATAGCAAGAAAATCCAACTTATAGTATTTTTTTAATTTCACGTACCAGGCTTGAAAAAGACCTCGAGCTTGTACCCCATGAATTCCATATCATGTAATTCATTAAGACCGTGCAAGAGATGTGTGGGCCAAACCACTGCCCGAAGGATCAATAACATCCATCCTTAAACTACTATATAGCTCATAAGCTCCTACTCCCATTTCATCATCCAACACTATTGTAGAAGTAGGCTCTCCAGCTGATTTTACATGACTAACCACCTCCGATGTCACATTATCCATCATGGCCTCTACCAGCAAAGAAGAATACTGATTAGTAATTTCCATGAAATGAGCATCTTTATGAGCGGCCGCTTTAAGCTTAAATTTGGGCATGTCCATTAATCTGTTTTCCTTGCCAAACAGCTTTCTCTTCTCTTCCTTCTTCCTCTTAGTGCCTACTATAACCCATTCCGACTTGGGCTTCTCACTAGGCCCAATAGCATCTTTTGACTCTCCAAAACCTCCTCTTATTAAATGATTATTACTTTCTTTTTCTTTTAAAATGAGATTTGAAGATGTCGTACTATGTGCCGCTTTTATTCCCTTCTGTTCCTTCCCTATTTTCATCCCACGCGATTTCCCATGATTCACACCATCACTTTTCAAGCCTTGCGAAAGATCCGCGATCCTACTCTTCATGCCCGCCGGTTTCGCCATATTATTATTACTCCACCTCAGATCACGCGTGAGAATCATCTGGGGACCTAAGTGTTTGCTTCCACCGTCATATCCGTGTGTAACAGTCGAGATTGTCTGTTTTGCAATTAAGACCAGCATCTTCCTTCGCCGCTGTGAATCCCCCTTCGTCGTATTGATGCCGCAACCAGCCACCTCCGCCATACTTGATCCCCCATCTACGACAGCCACCGTATGATTCGGACCATCCTTGTTTCCGCTAGCATCAGCCGTCATCTGTTTCAAGTGCCCTACGTCATCTTCAACCTTAGCGCCTACACTCTGTTTCTTAATCTCACTGCTCACACTGCCTATGTCCATCGACCGATGAGGGCAACTTGCCTGTTCATGCCCATACAATCCACACCCAAAGCAAACCAAATGCAAGCCTTCATAAACCAGTTCCTTATCTTCTCCAAAAGCAGTGAACGCCGGCAGTAATGGTTGTTGGAGGTCGACTTCCACACAAATCCTTGCGAACTCTCCTTTATCGTAAATGGATGTTGATCGGTCTATCTTGATCATCTTCCCTATCATATTTTCGATAATGCCCAACGACTCCACCGTGCAAAACTCCATCGACAAATCCGGAATTCTAACCCACACCGCAATCCTCCTTTGGCAATCTGCTTTCCTTGGATTGAAATTCGACCTCCATCACTGAACCAGGAGATAATGATCATCGATCATCCAAGGGCCTTCATACAGAGCATAGTCCCTATCTTCCATGCTTGAAAACGAAACAATGAAATAATCATTACTTAATGGAACTACTTTCAAAGGTTGTCTTGGCTTCCACATACGCCTCACTCGGTGAATGAGTACATGCTTCGGAATCGACAATCCCAGCAACTTGATAATCAGCGAGTTCATCCACGACCGACACCATGTCGTATATTGTTCTGATGTAATGGATAAAAGAGGGTATCCGCTCATCTGACTGGCCCCCATATCCTCCTCCCTCACTATCTCTGTGTCCTCAGTTTCAGTTTCCTTCTCTACATTTTTCCATGCAAAGAAACCTTTCCAGCCACTAACAATGTTGTCCTCCTCCGCATGGCTAACCAGGTACCCTAATCCCCCCGGAGACAATAACTTCTCCTTATATGACAAAGTGATCGGCCTTCGAGTCCCACAGCCACCCTCCTTCTCCAAAACAGCCTTCTTGAGAACCTTCGAATATGCTCTCCCGAAGACAAATGTTTCACGTCGTATCTCCTTCCCCTGATTCTGACCACCACCATCTCTGTCGCCTCTCTCACGTCCATCGTCGTCGTTGGTCGCTTTCCTCTCGCTCTCGCTCATTCTGTTTCTAACTTCTAATCTTGATTCTTAGCAGCTTCCTAACCATAGCAAATTGACATAATTTGTTTTCTAATTGAGAAAATGAAGCGTATTTTAATTTATTGGCTTTCGGACAAAAATTTAATTGCTCATGTAGCCATACCGGATGTCCTTGTGAATAAAAAATTTTAAAAACTAAATTATCCTATCCACTATTCTTAATATAAGAGCAAGTTGAAAATTAAAATTCGTCGTAAATATAAGAATCAAATTGCTTTGCCTCCCAAATTCGTAAATTTTTTAAGGTATTCCTATTAATTGCACAGTAACGAAATTTTTATCCCATGGAAGATATGATAGAAGATGGTATTTTAGAAAAATAACGTATATTTGTTATAAATAATTAATCAAACTAACTTCCTTAAACTATTAAATTAATCATTTGTCTTATATTAAGTAGTCAATATAGTGTATTTTATGAACTTTAGAAACTAGAGTTTTAAGGGAGTAAAATTACATGAATAAAGTTGAGAAATCGAGTGGCAGTAAGCTAAGGTGTAATTTAGAAAGTGAGTTTTAAAAGAAAATCCTAAGTTATATCTTATATCTGTTAGAAGCAACACGATAGACAGAAGAGCATATACTCCGACCACGCACACATGAATGACAAAATAAGATATAGAGAAAAAGAATAAGCATGAGACACAAGGTTGTACTAGGAATTAGGATTACCTGGTCTCTGTTTTTGCTAGCCTCCTAGAAAAATAATTTGATGAGAATACGGAAAGAGGATGCAGTAGCGGAGAAGAAAAGTATTGAGTGTTCGCTAGGTTTAGGCGACTAGACCTCAGTATAGCTTTGAAATTTAAGGTTTAGCTATGAGTTGGACTCTTTAACTATTTCCAATTAATAAATTATAAAGCAATACAAATAAATTCTAAATGTTTATTATTATTATAACTATTGTCAATTAATAAATTATAAAACAGTACAACCATTATTAAATTCTAAGTTATTATTATTATCATTATTATTAATAATAATCTAGGGTATTACACAAGATTTCAAGGAAAAATAATTGTCCTTTTTTCTGGATAACATTGTTGCCCTTGGATTTTTGAAATACCGTTGGTGCCGAATCCATCAGTCTTATTGTGTTTAGGAAAATACATTTTTTAACCATTTGAACTTAATTCTGTGGATGTGGGTGTAAATTAAGAGAAAATCCAAGGATAGACTTTTAATGGCATAGCCAAAATATGGCGATGCAACCTTATCCGGTATGGGTGTTGGTGTGTGTGAAAATATGGCTAGAGTTGTGCATAATTAAAGACCCGAGGAGGGTCCACAGTCCAAACAACCTTGTCCGGTAGCGATAGCAACCAATGACTAATTCGGGGCATTAATAATAAGCAGCATAATGTTGTTGGGTTTGAGTTTGAGCGAGAATAGCCAAAATGCACGTGCCGCTACAAGAAGGCCTCCACAGCCTCCATCTGAAGAGAAAAGGGATCCAAATGTGAGTAGGGTTCAAGGTAAAGTTTTGGCCAGCAAAAAGAGGAAAGAGGCCATGAAACAAGCCGTGGCCAAGCTAAGAGAGGAGCGACTTCATCAAACAACAACCTCAATAGTTAATACACTCCTAAAACCTGGTTTCCCAATTGTCAGTAGCTGCCTTTCCCAGCACTTTCATATTAACCATACATGTTTTGCCAACCTCAAAATATAGTACTAACTCCTGCCTAATTATAGAAGGACTTTTGTAGTGTAAATTATACTACAAAAGTGCTCCTATAATTAGAACTAGAGGAAGTAGTTATTATTCATCTGAATAGTGCAACTCCTCCATAATTTTTTGCTATATATTAATTTGTTGGGATTAATATCATAATTGTTATAAATATAAGGATATAGAAGAAGTAAAAGATAGAGAACTAGAGTAAGAGAGATTCAAAAAAGAGAAATTCTCATTCAGTTTGTTCAATATACATTTGTGAGAGAGTATGAAACTATTTATAATGGTTGGAGAGTAAGGAAGTTTTATTTAGCTTCTATCCACTCACCACTATGAATGTAGTGGATGACTACCTACTCCCCACCATAACAGTAGTGGGAACCTTAATGTCCATAATGGGTCATCCACATAATATATTCATAACACTTCTCCTTGGATATCCATTATGATTGTGCCTCATTAAAAACTTTAACTATGAAAAACCCGGTGAGATAAAAAGCTAGCCAAAGAAAAGAGTACATCATTCATTGATACACTTTCCAATGCTACCTCATTAAAAACCTTTCCAAGAAAACCCAGTGGGACAAAATCTAGATAAGGGAAAAAGAGTACAGCGTGTATCGACTCCCCCTTTTGACAATGTCAGTATTACTCCCCCTGATGACAACATTACTTCCAATGTCTTCGTATTGGTGAATAACTATTTTGCTAATAAGCAAGATACATCATTAAAAAACCTTTCCAGGAAAACCCAATGGGACAAAATCTAGATAAGGGAAAAAGAGTACAACGTGTATAGACTCCCCCTTTTGACAACGTCAGTATTACTCCCCCTGATGACAACATTACTTCCAATGTCTTCGTATTGGTGAATAACTATTTTGCTAATAAGCAAGATACATCAGTGCTCCAATATCACTAAAATATGGTACTTCTAGACTAAGTAGTTCTTCGAACAATTAATTGCTCTTTAGGAGTTCCAGTTGGTATCATCAAAATAAACATCAATTATAACAAATTCAATTCTAGATCTTTTCACAAAAATGCATAGGCATATTGAATCATTTTTGTATTCTTCTTTTCAAAGATATTTCTTGAAACGATTATATCAAATGCACTTTGATTGCATCAAGTCATACAGAAGCTTATTTAACTTAGTTGAGTATTGTTCTCGAGAACTTGAATTAGATGATTTTGACATCTTGAGTCCTTCGGGGACTTGAGCTTCTGGTACCTTGAGTCCTTCGGGGACTTGCGCTTCTGGCACGTTAAGTCCTTCGGAGACTTATGCTTTTGGCATGTTAAGTCCTTCAGGGACATATGCTTCTAACACCTTAAGTCCTTCGGGACTTGCGCTTCTAGCACTCACTAATAGATTGTGGCTTATGATCATCATTTTCATTCATTGCATCATATAAGCAAAGATGTCGTCAACGTTGACTTTCTTTTAATCCCATCAAATTTAATTCATAACATAATTTCTTGAGATCTTATAATTTTTACATATTTCGGGTACTTGGGTCTCTTCTGGGACTACAACATTCTCTTCTAGAGATATCTCTACTAGAGATAATAACTCTTCAGGAGATGGCTCTTCTGGAGCTACTAACTTTTCTTGATTATCCTTTACTTCATCATCTATATTCTTAGCTCATTTTCTTTTTCGAGGATTTTTATCTTTGAAACCGATGGGCTACCACGCTTCAGGCGTGCTTTAAATTCATTTATAATAGGTTGTCCTTCAGAGACATCAATAGGAGCATTAGCAGCTAGGATATGCGATTTTGTCACTTTCTTTAGGTCAGTAAATGCTTCTGGCATTCGATTAGCTCATTTCTGCAAATTAATTATCTTTTGAACTTCTGGTTCACATTGTTTTGTCCTAGGATCAAAATGAGCCAATAATAATTCATTCTAGCTAATTTATTTACTCAACTGCTTATTTTCTCCCCTTGATGTTGAGAAAACAATGTCAAATAACAATTGACTAATCATACAGTATAAGTCTTCTAAATCCATTTGTTTCCTTTAGAAACATCATTTTGTTTCATTTAGAGACAAACAAGAAGAAGGAGGTCCTTTCACAACATTTATGCCCTAGGGGCAAGTCATTGTTCTCCATTAAGTTATGTTTATGGTGATAACTATATCCCTGGATATATCTTATAGATTATCCTAAATGTCCCTGGTCTGTCATCTACGCGGGAGCGAAGATGAAACAAGACCAGTATAACTTTGATGTTGTATAGAGATACGAATCAAAGTCATGGGCACTTGTAGGAGTACAAGGTGCTGGACCGACCCACTATGAGAAAGTTGCATGGATTAAGTCATAAGCTTATCTCATGTATAACCGCGTCACAACGCCCTATGACCTGAGATTATCATGGATTCCTACATGATAAGTCACTGACCTTTGACCTAGTCAAAAGTCACCTTTGACCGGGTGATGATAAAGGCTGGGATCGGGATCAGTGGTTTTCATGCGGAGGAATATGAGTGGTCAAGATGGAATTTGTCCCTCACATTTGTAGAGAGATAATACCGGGCCCCTCGATTAGTGAGTCTAAGAAATGTATGGTCATACTGTGATGGAAAAGAGTTTCCATTTCACTTATTAGACTACTCGAGAATCGAGAAAGTAGTGGTCAAGAACAGGAAGTTGACATTATCCATGCCTCATCCTAGACCAAATTATTGCGTGACAAAAGGGACGTGACATGGTTATACGATAGGTAGTATCGTGTCATCGATCCCCATATGAATTGGGTAGTCGCAATGTCTTGCTAGAGACCACTTGTGACTTGTGGGCTGGTACAGTATTAGCCCACTACCAATCTCATATGGGCCTGCAGGGTCACACACAAGAATAACCCAACACGAGTAAAAGTGTCCAGGTTCATTGAATCTCAGATTAATCTGAGATTTAATGAATACTGGATTTAATCTAGGGTAAATATATATATGTGTATATATATTTAAATTCAAAAATAATATAATAATATTATTTAATGGAGATTATAATATTATTATATAATATTTGTTTTATATTTTATTTATTTGGTAAATTAAATATCTAAAACAAATAGAGATATTGTATCTCATTTAATTTTCGAATAAAGATGTCATTATCTATTTAATTTAAATTGAGATATTGTATCTCAGATTTAATTAAATAGATAGATATCATTTCTTAGATTTAATTTATAGAGATAAATTAAATCAGAAGGCTTTTAAATTTGGATTAAATAAATAGATTGGATTAAATCTATCAGATAGTTTTAATTAATATATTTTTAATCCAGATTCAAAATTTGAATTTTCATATCTGGCTTTTAATTCGGATTAAATAAATATTATTATATTAGATCTATCAGATAGATTTAATTAATATATTTTAATCCAGATCTAAAATTTGTATTTCAAAAATTAATGAGGATTAATTTTATATAATACGCTGAATGGGTTTAGAAAAACCTATGGGACTTTTAGTCGAGCATATTAGAAAGCCGCGAGAAACCCTTGGGTGAAAAATTGAGAGAGACGCACAAGAAGCGCTAGCACGCTGCCGTAACTGTGTTCGGGGATTGTTCGCATGGATACCGGTAGAGGAAGCTGATTCTAAGAGTCGTCTTCTGCTGATCGAGAAGGTAGCCCACCTGTTCAAAGAGAACGAGACGTGGACGAGTTCAATATAAGGTATGATTCGGGTTCCCTAACCTTGATTTAAACGTCATTGAGTGATCCTCCGGACGGGATTCGTAAGAAATTTTAATCCGCTGCATGTACGGATCCCAACACAAACAAGTCATGCCAACAATGAATTTGTTTGAATCAATAAACTTTTGGTTTACTGTAACATATATCTCAACCAATCTAAGCTTTTCAATTTCCATAAAATTATGATTTAAATCATAATCTGACATCTATTTTGAGAGATCTATTAGACTTTGTGTGAGAAGTATATAACTTTTTAAAAATTAGCTCACACTTGTATTCTAACAATCTCCCTCTCAAGTGTGAGTCATACAAACATACTTTCTTTATATCTGTATTTTAAAATCACTTTCAAACTCTTGAAAGCTCAAAAGAAAAAAATATATTAGTTCTTCAGAAACTACCATATAATATTACATCACTAGATAATATCATTAATAATATATTTCAATTTACTTATATGCAAAATATATAGTCCACCACATATGAAAATAATTATAATCAAAATAACTTAGAACCACATAATAAAATTTTTCATCAAAAAATTCTCATGGCAACAGATTTATGATCTGTGATCACAATAAATTTAAATAACAATAACAATAACAATAGAAAGTAATCAACATATTACCTTGGCTTATTTATTTCTCTTGGGCCTTGGTTTCAAAATAAATATGGATATATTTCTCTACAACTCATTGCCTCTTTAATATCTCATTGGCAGCATTAGCAAACATTTGATTTGCTATATTTATAAACTTCTGGTTTATAATTACAATCTCTTGCATTCTTATTTGTAAACTTTTAATTTACAGCAAACTTCTAATTTGTATTGTTATGTGCAAACTTTTGGTTTATAATAACATGGATTTTTTTTTATATGATATCTATTTTTGTAAATATTTTTAAAACTCAATAAGTTTCTTTTATACGAGCTTTAAGTAATAAAATATTAGCTCTTTTGGAGCCTTTTGTCAAATTTATACTGTCATATATATAGTCTAAACATTAGCCTCTCTTACAAAGTTGGGCAAAATATCCTAATTAGTCCTCAGAACTATTAGCTTTTATACTTATTACGACATAAATCTCTGCAAGTTATTGTCTTCTGGACAACACTTTTTCAAGGCTACTAAAATCTTATTGTATCATACAATATTTGAAATGGCCTCCAAGGCTTCAATATTTATAACAATCCAAAGTCAATCTCTTATACACTCTTCATTCATGGGTGTGAATAAGTTTCTATAACTCTTTCGTGGGTATAGAAGACTGAAAGACCAAATATCTCATAAACTGTAATACTATGTAAATGCTTACGTATTATTGTGCAATCACATGTTACCGTTATTATGCAAATAGTAAATTAGTGTACAAATATTAACATTGTGTAAAATGAATTTTTAATATATTTGAAGATGCTATATCAGATCTCAAAACCATATAAACCATAAAATATTTTTCTTAGTTATATAAAATCATGTCATAATATATTAAAATAATATGTATCATAGTGATATGATGAATTTTCAGCATATTTATTATGCCCAATAGTTTCCCTATTGTGGCTCTTATTAATAATATTTCTCTACTTTAGGTGGGAATTTAAACCAATATGATTATAATCTTGATCATGCCCAAGACTATATACATGTTCACTCTTATATCCACGGCCATTATTAGATTCATTTGTTACTTCATTCACTTCTGGGAATGAAGTCGAGCCTGAATTCATGATATTTGCAATAAAAACGATTGTTTTGTTTGGATGGAAGCGGGGAAGAGGGATTTTTTTTTTTTTGAGGGTAGGGGGACTAACAAGGAGCTAAGGCTGTACATAAAACCTGAAAACTTGGTCAACCCGACCTAACTCAGTCCAACATGGGGGAAGGAAAAAAAACCGACTGATTTGGACAAGATCGGGTCTGACCCGAAGTTTGGGTAGGACGGGTATCGGGCTACTATCCAGGACCAGTGAGTCCAGTCCTACCCGGATTATATTATATATATTTATTATAATATATATTTCAGCCTTCAAGGGGAAAAAATCTTCCTCAGCTTAAAATGATGCGCCCAGGGGGAGTATATATATTCCTTATGTGTTTTAGCTGTCTGCCCTATTTAGCATTCAGCCTCCCTCCATCTCTGGTGTGTGTCTAAAAATCGACACACTTTCACTGGTGCTCGTCTTTGAAGTTTCCAAGATGCACAGTGAAGGTACAAAAGAAAGAAGAAGGAGAGAAAAAAAGAAGGCGGCGAAGGTGAAACGAAGGTCGGAGGTCACGGATGTCTGATCTCAGTCCAATTCTGAAGCTCAGGCTCTCCAGGTCTCTTGTTTCACGATGCACTCAACACCTCTAAAGCTTGGGCTTTCTAGATCAGGCCGCTGGAGAGAAAAGAAGAAAGTGAAGGTGAAACGAAGGTCGAAGGTGACGGGGTCCAATCTCAGTCCGATCCTAAGCTCCCAAAACTTGTGGCCACTCTCTTGTTGCAGTTGCCCTCTCTGGTTCAAAGCTTGCCAAAGGCCTTGGTGGTGAATTTTGCCATCGTTGTAGCTGCCTTCTCTACTTCAAATCCTGAGTTTTTTCCCCTATGGTTCAAATTGTAAATTCTTAGGAATTGTTTTTGAAAAAAAAAGTGCAAAAGGCTTTTTTCTTGTCTTTTGAACATATATAGAATATAATGAAAAATTAATGCAAGGAGAAATGTGAATTAATGCTTTTGACTGATGAAAAGATGTAGGTCTGTCATCATGTGTCTAGAGAGTATCCTTGCTGAGCATACAAATTGAAAAGATGAATGCTTATGTCATCAATCTTTTGAATTATCCTTCTGTTCCTTTTTTGTCAAATCAATATGTTATTTAACTCACTATTATTTTTTTTTAACAAATAATAGTTTGCCTTTGTTTTTTACTTTCAACTGGGCCAACTAGACAATGAACACAATCCAGTCTGACCTAGTCTGTCCAACCCGGGGGACACCGGGTATTTCTCTAGGTAGAACTAGTCTTCAGGTCGGAAAGTTCATCTCAAACAACCTTTCAGACCAGACCACAGGCTAATGATCTGCCCAGTTCAATCTGGTTGATGTACAGCCCTACAAGGAGTGAGGCAGTTATGTGGGTAAGTGAGTGGAAGTTGCAACTTACAACATATTTGAGAGGGGGCTTATCATAAAAATAGAAGTGGAAAATGGGGAGAGAAGCATACTATGAAATGCTAGCATGTCGTTCTTATGTCTGTTTCATTGCATTTGTGTCACTGATATTCTGCTCATTGAGGTTTTTTATCCATGTTGCTTATTTCATGTGCCATGTAGCTATTTTATTAGGGATAATGTTGTATTGAGGAGTGTTTGTTCAATGCCCATGACGGCTAATGAAAGAAAGGGTGTGAATCAGTGCTATTTTCCATCTCTTTTCATGCTTTGGTATGTCAACTCTCTACATAGTAGATGGTCCTACTCTTTTGGTTTTAGAGCAGGGAGATTGATGGGTCCCAACCTACCTCTTTGTACTCTTTTAAGTTGATAAAAGAATTAGCGGAAAAGTTGCCTCTGATTATTCTGCTAAAATTAAAGTCTGCAAGAAAATTGAGTCTACTAGGACAATGGAGGAGACTAATTCTCAAAAAAATAGAAAACTATAGGTTACTACATTCAGTGATGCTAAAAACGTGAAGCTCAAAGCCTGCAAATTATATAATAAGATGTGGTTTATTCACACTCACAATTTAGAATTTAAACCTCATGGAGATCCACTAGTTTGTAGAGTTGTTGCACCAACTTGGCAATTGTTTCATCTGTGCCAGGAACCACAGTAGTAATTCTAGAAAGTCCCTCAAATTCTGCATGTCCTACATCTAAGCTCTAGGAATGACAAAAGGAAAGATCCAACCAGATAGGAATACAACTGAACTCGAAAGTAACATAAACTATCTTACATCTTCATTACCTTTTTTAAGAAAATTAATCAAGAATTGCCTAAGAGAAGGAATTACGTGTTACATCTGCAATGCATTATAAGGAGACAAGAAAAAGTAACATAAACTATCTTACATCTTCTTCACTGAGAACACCCTAGTGAGCATCAAGGACTTGATTGATTGTAAAGCCACTAGAAGGCTCTGTAGGATAATGAAAGAACCCTATTCGCTTGTCAAACATATACTAGAAGACCAAGGAAGACACATCAAATAGGCAAGATGTGTTTTAAGGTTGTAGAGTTGACCTTTTATGCTTCTATCCAATTTTGGGTAAGCGTAGAACTACTAGTTGTTATTTATGGTGGCATATGAGGGATTGTGAAAGTCACTTTCTGTTAGTTATATTAGCCGTTGAGAGGATTGTGAAGGTAAGGAATATTTTGTATGAGAGTTTTGAGGGAGGGGAAACGGGTTGGGCATAACCTTGCTTCTTTCTTGGCTGAGAAGAATTATCTCTTCTCAAAAGTTACTGTAATCTTCTTGCATCAATATATCAGTGGTACCCCACTATTTTTGCAATAATATCATTATTCAAATCTAGTCCCTAACATTTTGTTATCAGAGCAGTTTGTTCCTTGGGAGATGACAGATGAAATCAAAGAGTTGAGAGTCAGTAGCAAGGCTAACCCGGAAGGTGGATGAACTTTCTGGGTTGTCAAAACAAGTGGCAAATCTCACAGAGGGCATGAACTTGATGAGAAAAGTGCTCAAGACTCAAGCAAGAAGAATAAGGAAAAGAAGGACAAAAAGGATTCCCGGTCTGACACGGAAATAGAAAGCAATGACGACGGAAGGGTAGCAAATATGAAGCTAAAATTGCCAGTGTTTAATGGAAACGACCTTATTGGGTGGTTTTGTCGAGTGGAGCGATCCTTTCACATAAATAGTGTACTTAAGACAGAGAAGTTGGAGGCTGCCGTGGTCTGTCTTGAAAGTCAGGCTCTCCACTGGTACTAGTAGAAGGAGGCTTGCGGAGTCTTGAGAGGTTGGCTGGAGTTCAAATAGAAGGTAATGGAGAGATTTCACACATACTAACGAGGAGTAGAGTATAAGATACTGTTTGCAAACCAGCAGGAAGATACGATCCTTGAATATGTAGAAGTTTTCGAGCGTCTTTCATTTCCATTAAGAGATGCATCGAAGGAATGCTTGATGGGAGCATTTCTATATGGATTGAATAAGGAGGTTTAGGCCGAATTAGAATTGGCCGACAAAACTGATTTGGAGGGCTTGATTAGAATGGCAATTAGAGTGGATGCAAAGAAGAAGCTACTAGAGATTGACAAGCGTAGTCAGAGCTATAAGACGACACAGAGCATCTGATTTAAGAAAAACCTGACCCAACCCAATTTCTCTCAAGTTACCCACTACACCGAGCCCACATGAATAATACCCTTTACCAGCCAGACAACCCAAACTTCCCGACCCGAGGCCACTAGAGACGAAACTAGGAGTTCGATGTCGATGATTTGAACCACACGTAAGCCGAGATCGAGCCGTCATCTCTTTGATTCCGAAATGACTTATTGGCTAGAACAGGGACTTTTTTTCAAATGTGGAGAGAAATATAGCTCTTCCACACCTATCGGGACAAGAATTTGCAAGTTTTTCTAATTGGTGTTGAAATCGGCAACTGCGAGACTGAAACAAAGGAAACAAGGCAAGGCGTAGACTTTTTTTTTTTGACGTGGAGGATGACACACATCGGATGGAATTATCAATGAATTCTATGGCAAGCATAGAGAACAACCACACGATGAAAATAAGAGGGGAAATTGCTGGAAAACCAATGGTAATCCTGATCGATAATGGGGCAACTCACAACTTTCTGGCCGATGGCTACATAGTGAAAAGAAGACAACGTTGTCCAAACGTGGTCATACGAGTACAAGGCATAGAGATTGTACAGACGTTTTATCGATTCCAATTTAGAGGAATTGATGTCGTTCTAGGCATTAAGTGGCTGAGAACATTAGGCAATATAAAGGTGAAATGCAGCCACGTGACCATGAAAATTAGAAGGAAAGACGATCAAGTCTACTTGAAGGGGGACCCAATATGATCACAAACAAAGGCATCATTTTAATCAATTGTGAGGATGGTAAGAAAGAAAGGCCAGGGGTTTCTAGTAGAATGCAGAAGTATTGAGAAGGAAAGTGAAAAGGGTCATATTTTAGTTCTAGAAATTTAGCATCTATTAAACTAATTCCCCACGGTATGCCAAGCAACTAGAATATTACCTCCCAAAAACTCATGGGATCATGCAATTGTTATCAAACCAGGGGAGCAGTCACCTAATATATGTCCATATAGGTACCCACATTCTATAAAAAAAAAATTAAAAAAAAAAGGGGAGAGAGAGAGATTGAGGAACTCCTTAGAGATATGCTACAAGCTAGAATCGTGCAAGCTAGCGTTAGCGCCTACTTTAGCTCGGTGCTATTGGTAAAGAAGAAGGATGGGAGCTGGAGATTTTGTGCGGATTACTGAGTCCTAAATAAGATAATAGTGCTTGACAAGTTTCACATACCAGCTATAGATGATTCATTGGATGAGGTGAAAGGAGCCATAGTGTTTTTCAAACTGGACCTAAAATCCGGATACCACTAGATCCGCATTAAGGTTGGAGAAGGACACATGACAGCTTTTCAAACCCATGAAGGATACTACAAGTTTAAGGTAATGCCCTTTGGACTTACTAACGGCCCTTCTACATTCCAAGCACTAATGAACAATATGTTTAAGGGGTATTTCCGAAAATTTATACTTGCGTTCTTCAATGATATATTAATCTATAGCTATAACGCCAATGCTTATTTAGAACACTTAGAAAGGTGCTGACCATCTTGCAGGAAAACCACCTAGTCATCAACTTGTAGAAGTGCGACTTCATGCAACCAAGAATAGAATACATGGGTAACATAATTTCAAATCAGGGTGTCAAAGCTAATTCGTCAAAAGTAGAAAGTATGATGGCCTAGCCCCAACCTATGAAAGTAAAATCACTGTGAGGATTTCTGGTTTAACCAGGTATTATCGATGATTTGTAAAAGGGTACAACAAAATAGCAAGCCCCTTGACTAATCCCTTGAAGAAAGAAGCCTTTCACTAGACTCTGAAGTCTACTAAAGCCTTCAAAGTTCTCAAGACAGCCATGACCACCCTTCCGGTACTTGCCATGCCTGATTTCTCATCCTCATTTGAATTAGAATCAAATGCTTCGAGGGCTAGTGTGGGCAGGGTTCTGATGCAGCAGGGGCGGCCAATAGCTTATTTCAGCCAAAAACTGTCAAAAAGAGCTTAGCAAGGTTCTGTTTAGGAGAAAGAGCTAATAGCCATTTTGTTGGTTGCAAGAAAATGGAGACACTATCTTTAAGGGCAGATTTTTATTATTAGAATAAACCACAAGGCTTTAAAGTACCTACTAGAGGAGACTTAGCAGAAGTGGGTATCCAAATTGATGGGATACAAGTTTGAAATCATGTCACGAAAGGAGGAACCACTGAAATTAATGGCTTTTTCTATGTGGCAGAATGAAGACATAGAAAGCTATGAGAAGGAGGCGCAAGCTAACCCAAAAATCAGAAGTATAATGTAGCGAGCACTCACGGTGAAGAAGGGACAGATGGGTACACTCTGTTCAAAGGTTGCTTGCACTACAAGGGGAGGCTAGTCTTGCCTAAAAATTCTACTTGAATTCCTGGGTTAATGCACAAGTATCATTACTCACCACTAGGAGGTCATTCGGGATATTTAAGAACTTACAAGCAGCTGGCCAATGTGGTATATTGAGAGGGAATGAAGCGAGACACTTAGCGATATGTGGCTAAATGCGAAATCTGTCAAAGGAACAAGCATCAAGCCTTTTTACTAGCAGGATTATTGCAACCTCTCCCCATTCCACAAGCGATTTGGGAAGATATCAGCATGGATTTTATTACGAGACTACCTAAATCTCGACGATATGATACCATCTTGGTAATTGCGGATCGCCTAACGAAGTATGCACATTTCCTCCCCTTTCATCATCCTTTTAGTGCCAAGGAGGTTGCTGAACTGTTCATCAAGGAGGTAGTTAGGCTACATGGTTTTCCAAAGACGATTGTCTCCGATAGGGATAGTGTATTTGTGAGCCACTTCTGAAAAGAATTGTTCAAACAAGCGAGTACTCACTTGTGTTTAAGCACAACCTATCACCCTCAAACCGATGGGCAAATAGAGGTGCTCAACAAAAGGCTAGAGACTTATTTTAGATGTTTTACAAGTCAAAGGCCGAATCAGTGGGCTTAATGGTTATCATGGGCAGAGTATTGGTACAACACCACACACCAAGGATCAGCAAAGATGACCCATTTTCGGGTCGTGTATAGAAGGGATCCTCCAACCTTTCTTAAGCTTACAAATGAACCCTTAGCGGTAGAGGATGTGAATAAGCAGATTCGATTCAGAAATGAAATCATAGCCACATTGAAAGAAAATCTAATCAAGGCTCAAGAGGAGATAAGGAAGCAAGCAAACAAGCATCGCTGGGATGTCTAATACGAGGTTGGGGAACTGGTATATGTACGAATCTAGCCATATAGGCTGCGATCATTAGCTAAAAGGATTAATGAGAAACTTAGTCCACGATTCTATGGGCCATTCAAGATTGTGGAAAAGATAGAGGTTGTTGAATATCATCTTGGCCTACCTCCTACAGCCCGTATCCACCCCGTTTTTCACACTTCAGTTCTAACAAAATATGTACGCTCTGGCATAGTGACACCAACAATATCCCCCCCCACTCTCTCAAAATAGTTGGAGCTACAAGTTCAACCGAAAGCGGTTTGTAAGACTAGGAAGCTGATGAACAGGAAACTTAAAGTACTTATACAGTGGAAGGGTCTACCACTGTATGAGAGTTCATGGGAAGATGTTGAGGTAACTGTCACTTAATTTCTAGACTTTCACCTTGAGGACAAGGCTGGCACCTTTAGGGGAAGGTAATGAAAGAACCATATTCGCTAGTCAAACATATACTAGAAGACCAAGGAAGACACAACAAATAGGCTAGATGTGTGTTGAAAAGTTGACCTTTTATGTTTCTATCTAAATTTGGGTAAGTGTAGGACCACTAACGGTTATTTAGGGTGGCGTATGGGGGACTGTGAAACTCACTTTCTGTTAGTTAGATTAGCTGTTGAGGAAATTGTGAAGGTAAGGAATATTTTGTATGAGAGTTTTGAAGGAGGGGAGACGGGTTGTGCATAACCCTGTTTCTTTCTTGGCTGAGAAGAATTATCTCTTATCAGAGGTTACCGTAATTTTCCTGCATCAATATATCAGTGGCACCCCACTGTTTTTGCAGTAATATCAGTATCTGAATCTGGTCCCGAACAGAATAGAGTTATCAATTGCACGCTATAGCGCCGAGATAGCGCTAGAGCGACGCAGAATAGGCCATCGACGCCACAAAACCTCCATTGCAGAGCGTTTCAATGTCTCACTGATGGAGAACTTTTATCATTAGCCTTGAGGTCCACAATCAACAATTAACCATGGATTGCGTATAGGTAAACCTAGGATCGTTCTCTCTTTTCGAGAAGCCTTTCATTGAATCCTAAGTAATCTAAATGTCATGCAAATGCAATGAAAATAAGAGGGATTGGGTTTTGGATTTTTGAATTAATAAACCAAAACAGAAATGCAATTTAAAAGAAGCAAAGATAAAATAAAATATAAGAAAACGAGAAGAAATAGATTAAAATCGATCAACCCAACATTTAGATTTTGGAGACTTCCATCATTGAATGAAATATAAATAACCCACGTTTGGCTCTGGACGAACCGAGATCTCTGCATTCGCCCAGAAAATCCCTCGACTAGACGATCGCCTAGAATATGTCTGAACAATGGCATCCCACTGTGTGATCGTACAGAAAAACTTAAACCTAGTTCGAACTCAGTCCTTAGGATAAACCAAACCGAATATTAAATCTAATATTCGAACTATTTCCAAAAATCGGATTCGATAAGATGAAAATAGAAATGAGTTAAATTACCGATAAAGCATAAGTTCTCTGGACGAATCATGGAATCCTCAATGTTGGGTCAATCAAAAAAGCTTAGCCAAGCATGGCTAGGAAAAACGTAGAAGAAAAGATGAAGAAGAACATAAAGAACAACTCAGAGAAAATAAAAAGCTTTTAATTTAATCCAAAAATCTCCTACAACGTCCTTCCGAATATTGGCGGCTGACCTAACTAAATAAACCTTAGCTGCCAAAGCGAAATAGGCTCTACAAGTTTGGCCCAAAATAGAAATAAAATAAAGTTGGACTTTAATTACAAAATTCGAGCAAAATAAAAATCTAGAAAAATGGGTTTGTCTTTAGCTCCAATTTTGTCCATCTTCTTGTCCGAATCAGCCTTCCGAGTCTTCATAACAATTGTAGCTCTCTAAATCATCTAAAAAAAGGAAAGAAGAATCAGGCTAATCGGATATCTAGATCAAAAGTTATGGTGAAAATACTAAATCACTGTAAATCTGGAATTTGAAGAACCGGCTGAACCCGAGAGGGGGTGAATTGGGTGAAGATTAAAAACTTGAAACTTTGAAAATCTTTTCGCGTCTTTCAAATCAACAGTTAGATATTCGAATAATCATATACTAGAAATATAAGAGATAAGGGAAGAGAATATGCAAACTGTGATTTATACTGGTTCAGCCCAATCCTTGACTTACATCTAGTCTCCAAGCTCCACTTGAGATTTTCAATCCACTATCCTCTTGTTTAATCGGGCACAAGAGAAGCCTATACAAACGCACAAGTTCACCCCAGGCACTTGTGAAGCCAAATCTCTCACCGAGATACACCTTTTAATCAGTTACACACTTTGTATTCGAAGTTATCCTCTAACTAGGATACACTCCCCCTTACAAGTTGTAAACCGATAACCCAATCTCCAAGTCCCACGACTTGAGATTCTTACAATGATTTATCAGTCAGAAATGTTCTCTCTAGAAGAGAAGATGAATAAACACTGAAGTACAATCAAATCATTTCACTCTCTAGTGTATACTATATAAACATTGAGAAACAGAGTGTATGAACTATTGATGATGAAGTCATAAAATCATTTCGTTAGCTTCGTCGATTCATTCCTTAATAGTCACTTCTTTCGGTTTGAAGACTTCGCAATGTATAGGTTATTGTGTTTCGACCGTTGCGAGCATTCGACCGTTGGAGATCAGTTGGAAGTAGTCGTTGAAGCTTTTGTTGCTTTTTGCCCGTTGAGCTCTAATCCAACTTTAATGATAAAATGTTTAACATTGACTTCATTAATGCTTCATCTTGATGCTGTATTAATAGCTGTTGAGAAGATTCAAGCTTTTTGTTGGAATGTTCAAACTATTCGTTAGACTCAAAAGCTTTCCTCTGTTTTTCTGACGTAGCATTTAATGCTTCTGACATACAAATTGCTTTATGCCAATTTGTTGTTAATCCATGATAAAATCATCTGAAACTCATTAGCAAACTAATTAAAGATAATTAGCAATAGTAATGAGTAATGATATATAGAAATCAAATCATATTCAGATGGATTAAGATTTATGGACATGGTGATTTTTGAGTTTATCAGAACCTTGCTTGAGCAAGACTCTAAGTCTGCTCGGGCAACCATCGAGTAGCCACATTGAGAATTCAAAGGAACATGTTATGCTCGAGCAACCATCTACCCTTGCTCGGGCAAGCGTCTCTTGGTTAGATTAGGAATCTTGACTTAATTCACTAATGCTCGAGCAACCCAATACCCTTGCTCGGGCATGAGGCAGATAGAAGAGGGTGAATGCGAGTTCTAGGATGCTGCTCGAGCAACCTTTCCTTCTGCTCGAGCATGATAATTTCATGCTTGGGCAGATGTCATCCAGAGGCTATGAATGAGATGTCATCTGACGCTGCTCGGACAGACTATTACTTGCTCGAGCATGCCTTCTTCGTTGCTCGGGCATGACTCTCTAACTTGCAAGTTTTCACTTCTGTCCCAATGATGCTCGGGCAAGCTAAGTCCTCTTCTCGTGCATGACTCTTGAATTGTCCAAATTCCATGTTTAATGCGATGATGCTCGGGCATGACAAATGCATTGCTCGAGTAAGACCCACCAATTTGCACTTCTTCACTTTGGGCCCAATATTGTCATCCTGCTCCCTACTATGATCTTGTGCAAATATCAGTGTCCATTAACTTTCAAAAACACAATAGCATTGGCTGTATAAGAGTCAATTTCCAGTGAGCTTAACGTCTTCGATATAGCTCTAAATTTTGCAAATCACTCATGCTCAGAAATCTCTTTAAGTCTTCTTTCCAATGCAAGAAGAATCAGCTCCAAACTCATTGTACTTTGTCCGTTATAATCAGATGATTGAAGGTTGTTCTTGATCAGCGATTTTTGCAACATCCTAAACTGATCGTCAACTTCAAAACATCATATCTCCCTCAACTGATCTTTGTTTTTCGTGTTCTTGATGTTTTTGGAAAGGTATGTGAGTATAGTTTTAAATGGCACTGGTTTCAACTCCTTTGGATTTGTTGTTTGTGAGATACACTCAAAATACCGAAGCTTGGTCTGGTCTGTGACGTTTATTTTTGTTGTAACTTCAAAAACTCATAGCTCCTTGATTTGAACTCCTTTGGAGTTGAATTTTATACCAAAATGACGTATTGGGAGTCTAGTTTAAAAAAAAATTGGTTTCACTTCAATCCGATCTTTGATTTGGGAGATATCATCGAATTACCAGACGTCGCTAGAAACAGAGCTTAACAGAGTAGCTGAAGAACGACCTTGCTCAAGCACCATATTTTCTCTGCTCGAGCAGGCACTTTTTATGCTCGAGCACGAGCGGATTTTATGCCTGAAAGGAGCTGGAAAAGTACCTTGCTCGAGCATGACATTGTTGTGCTCGAGCATGACTTCAGGAATGCAATTGTAGTTTATTTTAACTTCGAATTGAGTCATTTCAACTTCCATTTGATCATGGAGACTTTTAGAATCAATCTAAGAACTTGAATAACATATTCTCATTCCATTTAGCAAGTTCTTCTTTCTTTCCTCTCTTCTCTTGATCATTCTCCATAATTCAACTCTTTCTTTCTTCTCTTGATCATTCTTCGTCATTTTCTACCTTCTTCAATATCTCCTCTTCTTCTTGATTATTCTTAAAATACTTTGATAACTTCTTACTTCCTTGACATCTTTCTGCAAGTTCTTCTTTTCATAATCTCTTATCTCCTTCATGATTAATCTCTATAATTTAACTTGGACTAATCTACATTTAATATAATTAAATATATAGTAGTTAGTCAATGTAGGAGTAAATATAGTATACAAGCTTTTTGCTCTTAATAATAACATCTATATAAGACATCATCAAAACTAATCATATCCAATAGAATTTAATCATAAAAAGGAATTAAATCCAATTAAAAGCTCAAAGCTCAATTAGGTAATAAAATCCATTATTTATTAACCTAACAATCCTAAATTTATTTACCAAGAGGTACAAATAAGTTTAATAATATTCAATTATCACTCGCCTGAAGCACAGGTCATGGTGCGAGAAATTGTGCGTAGCGTTGCGCGATTAGGTGTAGGCATGTACAGTAAAAGCTTGTTACCTGAAACCCAGAGCCCATTCCCTAAAGTCAGAAAGACTGAAACCCTAAACCAGTACTCACGATCGGCGGCTCTGAATTCGAACATCGAGAGCGGGATTTAATCATGACGATGCCTCTGATTTCTGAAGCGTTCAAAGCAGAGTGGAAAACAAGCACTGTGTTGTTTAGTTAGTTCAAGTTTGAGCGAGATCTAGTCTAATATTCTAATCACAATCGGATTCAAGACTGGTTCTATTTTCTCCATTCGATTGTGCGACGCATGTTGCCTATTTCTCCAGGAACAAAAGATTAAAGTTGGACCTGCTTTTGCTTTTTCAATTCGTGATTGTGACTTCGTGCTACAGTAAAAAAGGACGTTAACACAGTAATTAAAAAAACTGCTACAGTAAAAATGGCCACATCATCCCGCTCAAAGCAACCTCAGACTTCATCTACAGTCTCTTCTTGTGGACTAGTTAAACCTACAGGTGAAAATATTGATATGGCATGTCAATGGAATAGCCTAAAAGATATAAATAATAGGAAGAGTGTGACATGTGATTTTTGTAAAAAAGTGACTACGGGTGGGATTACTCGAGTAAAAAAACATCAAATGGGAATTAAAGGAGATGTGAATGCTTATAGCAAATGTCTACCTGAAGTTAAAAACCTACTTAAGGAAGTAACTGAGAAGAAGAAGGTTACTCAAGCTTACAGTGAGTTGCAAGATGATAATGAGGAAGAAGAGATAGAAGAAATTCATACCTTAAAAAGTGGAAAAAGGCCAGCAACATCAAGTGATCCATCTACCAAAAAATCCAAAAGTGTGAAAGGCCCTATGGATTTACTTCTTTTTAAAAATCCTGAAGCAATTATCAAATTGGGAAAGAACAAGAAGCAAACAAGTATAAATGATGCTTGTGATAAAGAAGTAAGGGATAGAACTTGTCAATACATCGCTCAATTCTTTTATAGGAATAGAATAGCTTTCAATGTTGCTCGTACAAAAAGCTTCAAGTTGATGGTTGAAGCTATTGGAAACTATGGTAAACATCTAAACCTCCAAGCTATCATGAATTGAGAGTTCCATTCCTTAAGAAGGAGATTGAGCAAACAAACGAGATGTTGAAGAGTCACAAGGAAGAATGGGTGGACTTTGGATGTTCAATTATGTTGGATGCATGGACTGATAAGAAGAATAGGACCTTGATCAATTTCATGGTGAATAGTCCATCTGGGACTATGTTTGTGAGGAGTGTTAATGCTTCATCATATATGGAGACTGGGGAGAAGATATTTCAGCTATTGGATGATTTTGTGGAGGAGATTGGGGAAAGAATGTGGTTTAAGTGGTAATTAATAATGGCAACAACTATGTGTTAGCTAGTAAATTGTTAATAGCCAAAAGAATCAATCTTTATTGGACTCCATGTGCTGCTCATTGCTTGGACTTGATGTTAGAAGACATTGGGAAGCTTCCTAAAGTTAAATCGACAATACAGAAAGGCATCAATCTAGTAGACTTTATTTATAACCACTCACCAGCCTTGAACACGATGAGGAAGTACACAAAGAAGATTGAATTGGTTAGGTATGGAGTCACAAGGTTTGCTACAACCTTCCTTACACTACAAAGGTTGCACAAATTAAAAAACAACCTTAGAATGATGGTCACCTCAGATGAATGGTCCAAGTCTAAAGCTGCTAAAGATGCTAAGAGGAAAAGGGCAACTGACACTATACTTTCGCCTGCATTTTGGAATGGTGTTGTTTATTCTCTTAAGGCTATGGAGCCTCTTGTGCGTGTTCTTAGCTAGACTTATTGATAATGAAAAAAAGAGTGCAATAGGTTACATATATGAAGCTATGGATAGGGCTAAAGAAGCTATCAAAGATCCTTTAATGGAAATGAAGACAAGTACACTGAGATCTTTGCAATTGTTGACAGAAGATGGGAGAGCCAACTTCATCATCCATTGCATGCAACAGCTCATTTTCTAAACCAAGAGTTGTATTATAGAAATCCAGAAATTGAATTTGATGAAGAAGTAACTTCAAGACTTTATAAATGCATTGAGAGGTTAATACCGACCGAAGAAGAGGAAGATAAGATTATAAATGAGTTGTCATTATATAAAAGAGTTGGAGGCAACTTTGGTATAAGGTCAGCATTAAGACAAAGGGCCACCGTGGCTCCTAGTAAGTAAAAGCGTATTCATTGTTAAAATTAATTACATTATAAAATAATTAAAACTAGCGGTTTTGCTAAATTGCTAATTAGTTCACTCATTACAGCTGAGTGGTGGAGGCTGTATGGAGCATCTACTCAAAGTTTGCAAAAACTTGCCATCAAAGTGTTAATCTTGACTTGTAGTGCATCTAGATGTGAGCGTAATTGGAGTACTTTTGAGCATGTAAGTATTCATTTAAAGGACTCTAATTTATAGAATTTCAAGTAGTGCTTGTGAAATAAACATTCTTTTGTTGTAAATTATACAACAAATTCATTCTAAGAAGAGAAGCAAGCTTGAGCATCAAAAGTTGCAAGACTTGGTTTTTGTCAAATATAACCAAGCTCTTAAAGAACACTTTGATTGTCGTGATGTGATTGATCCCATTCTCCTAAATGACATTGATGATAGTAACGAGTGGTTGGTGGGGGAAATGGGTGGAGATGAAAAAGTTGCTGAGGACGAGTTAGTTTTTGAGGATGACACTTTGACTTGAGGAGCTGTTGCTGATATAGTTGGGGCTGGTGAGCCTAGAACATACACTAGGCAGCAAAGCAGATCAAAGAATAAGCAGCAAAGCAGATCAAAGAATAAACAGATTGCAACTTCAACTTCAAGGCCTTCAACTAGAAATAACGGAAAGCGTACCATGGAAGACGAAGAAGAAGAGGCAAATGATGAAGAAAGTGACAATGAGGAGGAAGAGATCTATAAGTTTAGTAGTGGTGAAAGCAACAATGATGAAGAGGACTTGGATGAAGATTTCATGGAAGACTAAAGAGAATTTTTGCTTTTATTTATGGCATTTAAAGACTAATTTAATAATGAATTTTTTTATATGTTAATTTTTGTTTATGGCTTTTAGAGATTTGGATTATTTATTGTTTGATGATGAATATGCCTTAAATTTTGAGTACATATTAATTTTTGAGTATTTATGTGTGTATTTTCGATGTAGCGGCCATCTCGCAATGCGCTATACCGCTATAGCATTTTTTAGGCCAGCTGCTACGCACCGCTATCTGAGATTGACTATTATATAACAGATAAACATCTCCCTTCACAAAAGCATATATATCAAGTGTTTTTAAAAACAAAAGAAAGAAGCGAGAAGGGGGGTTAACAAGCATCCAAATAAACAGTAAGAATGGACACCATTGCACAAGCAGATGATGAAATGCACTTGAGCCACAGTTAGCCCTTCAATCCATGTGGTAGTTACAAACTGATGTCAGAATAAAGAGCAATAAGAATAAAATTTGATCTCGGATATTTTGTCAAGATAACTACAGTAATATTCAACCACCAATCTTCTATTAATAAATTAAGAGAAACGCATAATCCACGATATCGCTAGAGTGGTCCATAATTAAAGACCCGAGGAGGGTCCACAGTCTGCATAGCGATGCAACCTTATCTGGTACCAACCAATGACTAGGAAGAAACTCGAAACAGTATCCAAAACCGCAAGAGGAAGACATCTTGTGAAGTAAATATCAATGTTGATGTGAACTATCAAATGTCATGTGTTGCCTTATTTCCAGAGCAATCGAGATCGAAGTGATGGCTCACTCTCTGACAATGGCAGCAGGAGCTGCTGCCTCCGCCGCCACAGCTATATCGAAAAGGGGGAGATCCGTGAGAGGGGACTGCAAGTGCAACAGCAGGAGCTGCATCCGTTTCTCTTCGTTTCTGATTACACCCTCAGCAGGCCATCACTATCATCAAGCCTCTGCCTCCAACGAAGCATCTCCCCAATACCACTGTATCTCTCTGCCTCGCAGGTTCTTATACAGGCATACATCCACTCACTTATATGATTATTGCTATTTTTATTATTATTGTTTTAATTAGCCAGTCTAATTCAGGGCATTGATAATAAGTGGCACAATGTTGCTGGTTTTGAGTTTGAGCGAGCATAGCCAAAATGCACGTGCCGCTGCGAGAAAGCCTCCGCCGTCTCCATCTGAAGAGAAAAGGGATCCAAATGTGAGTGGAGTTCAAGCTAAAGTTTTGGCCAGCAAAAAGAGGAAAGATGCCATGAAACAAGCCGTGTCCAAGCTAAGAGAGAAGGGCGACCTCATCAAACAACCGCCTCAATAGTCAATACACTCCTAAAACCTGGTTTCGCAATTGTCAGTAGCCGCATTTCCCAGCGCTTTCATATTAACCAGCCATGTTTTGCAAACCTCAAAATGTAGTAGTTATTATTTATCCGAATGGTGCAACTCCTTTTGTAATTTTTTGCTATATATTAATTAGTTGGCATTGATATCATAATCACTTTTATCATTTCTGCCGACAATCATCCGAATTATTGTTCCATTAATTGTGGCTCTCGCCCTTCATTGGCGTGAATGTAGACTTGTAGTAGTGATGATGATGGGCTTAAAAACATCGCCCATACCATGAATGGCGGAGGGCATAACGAGAGCGAGGATGAGAGTGGGGAGGATGGAGAGAACACCGAAGGAAGACCTGGAAGAAGATATGGAGTGTGGGTCTCTTTTTGCAGAATGTTTTTTCAGTAACTTCACTTTAGAATTGCATGTCAGAAAAGTCATGTGACTTTTCTTAAGGTCTTTTTGACATTATGTTGGTACCTGATGGTAAGGGATTTTCCCTTTTTGAGGGGGAAAAAAAGGATTTTCCCTAGTATTTATTAGTAGTGGAGTAGTATTTTTTAGCAGTGGAGTAACACAAGTTCAATGGCCATTTAAAACACCTTCAGTAGTCTTGACCAAAATAGTTTTTGTAAAAAGTGTTTATTGATCTAGAAAGGTACATTGCCACTGTAATGAACCTAAATACATTGGGCTTGGAGAAGGTTTCAAAAGAAGGCCTAAAGCCTTGGCTGAGATGGGAATCAAGAGATCACATGAATATAACTAGACAGAGCAACAATAGAAGGGGTGTGGATGAATTTTGGACCTTTCCTCTCTCGTGTCTTCTTCTCTGTGGCCGTAGATACCTCATCTATGGAGTTTCCTCTCTTCCTTCCTCTAGACCTTCTTCTATCACATTTTATTTCTCATCTCTGTTATACTTCTCTTTGTGCTAGAGCAGTGCTATAATTTCCTTGTGATTATAAGCATTGTGACTGCACTTTACTGATTAATTGAATCTATATTTGAGGATATCATTCTCTTGTGTTTTCCATCTATTTTGTGATCATTACAATTGGTGGAGAGCTTTGCCCCTAATGGCTGACGATTTAGATGATGTTAAACTCACCGAGCTTGAAGAGGCGTTTAGACGGTCCCAGGCTTCGATGCAAGAAGTTTTTACTCGCGGTTTTGACCGATTGGAAGCTTCTCTTCTCACCATCATACAACGGATCGATACTATGCTAGGGGCTAGAGTTGACTTGTCTTCATTTCCCAGATCGACGACCTCCGTCAAGAAGGAAATCGACCCAGGAACTCAAGATTGTTTACTGTTCGTAGTTGAAGAAGATAAGACCGAAGAACTTAGCGCCTTCAACCTGAGCGCTTCATATCCGAACCCTGAATCTAAAATTGACACGACGGAAGCTGTTGAACTTACCGAGGACTTGTGTCAAGATGTTGTGGTACAGGAACCTGGTTCTGTTTGCCCAAATCGAACTTGCGTCGGGATGTTTTGAGACAAAAATCTGGTTCTGCTTTGTTGAAACCAAACTTGCACCGGGATGTTTTGATACAGACACCTGGTTCTGTTTCACAAGCTATGAAGTTGGCAAAATTAGTTACGGTTTTATCGGGATTGAGTGATGAGCCCCCATCTTCGAAGATCTCAACCTCGATTCGATATCGGACTTGAAGAGGATGGCACCTTCAACTAGTGGTTCTGGTGCTGAGAACTTGATTTCATTTCTAATCGTGACCCCTCCCATTTGTTCGAGCATGCTTAACTCGGTTTTGTTTGTTTCCCAGTGCAAATGATCTATTGCAAGTTTTGGATAGCTTACATTTTATCTTCATCTATGATCCTGGTCCTCACATCTCTAGTCACTTTTTTTTTTGCAACTAGCCATATAGTCGCAGGAAAGATGGAGGTCTGGTGTTTGATAGATTGCTCCAGAGATTCGTCTGCTATCCTTGAAAATTTTCTTGCTGAGATTTATCAATTGTTGCCTGTACCAGTTGTGTAACACCCCCAAATTTCTAACCATTATAATGACATAAAATTGCAATAACTTTAATAAATAATCCCTGAAATTCAAAATAAACAAATTTGGGAAGTGTTACCGCCGCACTTGTACTGGGACAAGTGCAAGGCTACTTATTACAATTAAAAGAAAAAAAAACAACTTAAACAAAATGTGTTTTATTCAAAATTAAAATAAAATAAACTAGCTAGAATACTGATGATTCTTCCTCACTTCTCACTGCTAGCCCTAACAGCCCCAACTTCGAGACCTGTTTCACTGAAAATCTGCTCCCCCGAAGGATCGTCGCAGCCCATAAAACACACATCAGCAAACGCTGGTAATCCTAATAAACAAAAATAATACAAAAATAACCATAGAATATTCTCATGTTATAAAAATAAAAAAAATTATATATTTATATGTAATCTAAAATATTTGTTTTATATCATTTGTCATTCATTAGTTTTTATTAAATTTAATTTGGACCCGGAAACCTGCCAGTCCATTTAGTTTAGTGGGAAGAGAACCATGGTAAACCCGGGAAACCCTGCCAGTTTACCCTGTGACCCGGGAAACCCTGCCAATCACAATCAATCAAATTGGCCATCAAGTATATCAAGTATTTCTTCCTAGTGTGCACACCTCTTCCCAAAGTTGCTACTAGTGTCCCGGGAAACCCTGCCAGACACCACTTTGGGAAGAACGGATATCTCAATTTTCTCATCACATAATATTTCGAGGCATAAAGCCTAAGGTTGTGTTCATCACTTTGGGGGTACCATCCCAAAGCTATCCTCCCACTATTAAAATGTTTTAGATACACACAAAACAACCTCCTAAATTATCTCTATTATTTAATTATCTTATATATATATTTTTATATTATTATTTTAATATAAAAAAATATGTTGACCTAAAATCTGTTGATAACTTATCCTATTACGTAGGAGGTATTATATAAAGAAAAAGAAAATCCAATAGTAAAAGAAGATAACAAGGACAGCACATGCATTTTAATCAATTAAAAAAAAAACCAAATGCGAACCAGTAAGACGAACACACGCAACCGAAAAGGAGAACACATACAGGGGTTATATATATATATATATATGATTGCATAAGAATGAAGGAACACGTACAAGGGTTATATATATTTGATTTCATAAGAATGAAGGAACACGTACAGGGGTTAGAAATTTTTGCACGCAAACCGATACAAGCCAATTTGTGTTTATTCAGTAAAGAGAAAAAAACGCACAGAGGTCATGCAATTATATTTCTCTCTTCTCGCACGCACACCGAGACTTCAATTTAGAATTTAAAAAAAAAACGTACAGGGACATACTTGTTTAATTCATCCATATTAATCGGAAAAAAAAAACGCACCGCAAAACAAAAACGCATAGCAAGGGAAATTGGATTCAATGTTAATTGTGAAATAGAAGCACGTAAACCTAGGCATCATAATTCCATACATATATATAACTATCTCTATATCTAAGTCTCATGGGGTTAGGATTACAAGATTTACATAAATCTAACCTACTCATGGGGATTAGGATTACCTGGTCTCCGTGTTTGCTAATCTCCTAGAAGAACGAGGGTTTAGCCGCAGAGAAAAGTATCGGGTGTTTTCTAGGTTGAAGCGGCCAGACCTGGTATTTATAATTAAATTTAGGGTTTTGACTATGGGCTGGACCTTTTAATTATTAGATATATTTTGAATCCGATAATGAATTCAAAAAAAGATTAAAATCATATTTTGATATAACTAACTCCTAGAATCTAGGATCTATTCTTAATCAATCTAATAATATTATTTACAAAATAATATGGTTATCACCGGAACAATACAACACCATTAATATAATTTATTTATTTATTTATTTTGTATTATTTTAATCTATCATTATCATTTCTATTTCTATTATTATTATTATTATCATCATTAAAATCTGGGGTATTACAAGTTGTCTATTGCATTGGTACTTTCTTTTCCTATTTAGCCTTTGATCCTGAAGCTGATACAAGTTCTGGATGCTTGAAATTTGTTCATAAAATATTTCACATTTTTGCACTTTGCAACAATGGCCCTAACACTACACCTCTATTATCTTGTACTGTTGTTATGCCTACACACTTAGAATTTGAAATATTATGTATCCGTAATTTACGAGTGCCTCAATTGGAATCCTGGGGTCAATGGGCCATTATTTACTACTGTGTATGTGCAATTCCTTCTACTGCTGAGAACCTAACTTTGAGGAATATTCATCTCTCTTACCATGGATTTGAAATTTGTGTTCCATCGGCTCTTGTGGAAAAATTTGCCATCACGCCTACACTTCTGCATGGGAATGACCAAAGGGAACCAATTATGTTGGATTGGGCGTCAATGGAAAGGGGGACGATCATGATTCTTTATTTGGCCAAGGTTGGGGATGGCAAGAATGACAAAATTACTTGTGCCATGCATCAATATTGCTTATGTACACAACCGGCTGAAGATGGGATTATTATTGCAGTGACTCAACCTAGGCACTGTGTTTTGGGTCAGTTTAATATTTCTTCGGCTACAATGGTTATTGCACAGATGTCAAGCATATATCCTTTTCTGAGTGAAGTTTGTCATGAGAATGTATTAGATATGTCATCCTCTATGGACTCTGTTCCTTTATGCTTCTTTCAACACGTGTGGCCTACTATGTTACAACAAGAAAAGGCACTAGAATATGACCTCATGTTATGGCAATTACAATTTCTTCTATGCTTTGCATTCATAAGGATATGGCATCGATGGGTGTCATCTTTGAGGGATCTCACGTGCTCACCACTTCTTTTCTTTTATGCGGTCCTAGGCAACTGCTTAGGCAATACTTCCCCAATCCTTCCTATCTTACTGGATATAAGTAGTTTCACCCTTTGGGTTCCACTATCACGTCAACATGATTTTTTGATTGGTGGTGTCAATGGTCCACTTGGAGGTTTCTTTGCATGTACTTGTGCAAGCAATTCATCAGCTCTGTGGACACAACACTTGGAAAAGCAGGGCCAACATTTTGCAGTAATGTCACTAGCCCTCTGGCTACTGGCCATTGTTTTTGACCTTGAGGCTCTAACTAAGGTTGGTGGGTGGTTCTTCACATCCTACTTGGATGAAGGCCGAAGACTTTATGGTTCTATATCCTGACTTAGACCTTGAGGACAAGGTCTATTTTCACGAGGGGAGTAATGTAATGAACCTAAATACATTGGGCTTTGAGAAGGTTTCAAAAGAAGGCCCAAAGCCTTGGCTGAGATGGGAATCGAGAGATCACATGAATATAACTAGACAGAGCAACAATAGAAGGGGTGTGGATGAATTTTGGACCTTTCCTCTCTCGTGTCTTCTTCTCTGTGGCCGTAGATACCTCATCTATGGAGTTTCCTCTCTTCCTTCCTCTAGACCTTCTATCACATTTTATTTCCCATCTCTGTTATACTTCTCTTTATGCTAGAACAGTGCTATAATTTCCTTGTGATTATAAGCATTGTGACTGCACTTTACTGATTAATTGAATCTATATTTGAGGATATCATTCTCTTGTGTTTTCCATCTATTTTGTGATCATTACAGCCACTTATATGTTTCAAATGACAAAGACAATCCTTCAATGGGTCTCTGACGTGGCAGGTCTCCAACTATCAACCGAGGAGGGGCATGTTCATCGAACCCTTACGTTTTTAATTATAGTCAATGGATATGATCTTTTGTTTGAGCCAAGTTCCACATTAGCCATGAACTTGGTTTTCCTTTCTTTTGTTTAAAAAAAATTGACACTTCAGGGATTTGTTTCGAGAGTTAAAGTGTTAAATTATACACCACTCAAATGCAGTGTCTAGCTTTGACCAAAAAACAAAATGCAGTGTCCAGAATTAGAAGCAAATGACGAGGCCTCCGTGGGCCGTGGCTACTTCCCCCTCGATTTGGAAGCAATTTGCTCACACAAGAAACAAACTGCAAAAAACAAGTTTCTATTAAACTTGTCAAACATTTAAGCAATCTATTGTCAAATAAGAACAGTTTTAACAAAAATCACTATGCAAGATATAGATTACTACTCGAGGAACTAGGATGCACAATTCTACTCTTATCAGATTGGAAAAATGTACATCTCTCATACAGGAAACATTTACATCCTGTAAAACAATAAAATTCCTTGGAACAGACAATCAATGGCAACACCTTTATATTTGGCCATATTTTCCTAGATCACAGCCTTGCTTCAGTGTCCACCTGCATAGTGGATTCGAAAGGACAAATGCCGTTTAGCTATCTTAAGACTGCGAGGGTACTCAGACTTCTTTGTGCTTTGCCAGAAACGCAATTAAGTTTCCAGCTTCCTTATTGACTGATAAAATTTAGGATCAGTGTGCAAAGATCATAACATTCTGAGCACCCAGAACACAGGCATCCCCTTGTAACTGGTTGAGAGCTCGTTACTACAATTTCCAAAACTTCCAAACTCACACAAGAGTATTTTATTAAGAATATACATTGCATTCACTCAAGAACTGATCTTCAATGTTAAGAAACTTCTTCCAATAACTCCTATACTTTGGAATTCCCATATCAAGCCAAGGTTTCATATTACCATTGTAGTGCAGCACCGCAGCTCTCTTGATATCTTGGGTATCAAACATATAGTCATGACCTAGTCCTGACAGAACCCATGAATCATCAAGGGGATATACTTTAGCCTCAAAGGTGAGCAAGCTTGCGCGCCATACAATAGCTTCTATGGATCTTTCTCGCAAGCTCAACTACATCATTAGTATGTAAAGAATCAGAAAATGAAATAATAAAAACTCAATATTCGACACAACTGATTGTTAAAAGTTATGGCTGCCAAGAAGTACCAATTCATAAATACCAGAAACGTCATACTCCCACTGGTCCATAATATAAAAAGCCTCCTAGAAGAAAATTTTAGTCCAAAATATAGGGACAGGGTAATTAATTATACTTTTACTCCTTGAAGGAGAGAGAAAAAGGTGACAGATATTAAATGCATAAATGAAAATCACATTCTTTAGTAAGGGTAAAAAAGGTCCATTTTATGAATTTAAGACACATTAAATGACTCAACTAACATTCCTTGGTTTATATGAATTAGTTAACGTCGTCTTATATTATGGACAGGAGAGTTCCTATTGTTGAACAAGCATAAAATGATCATCTCATTGCAACCAATTTCTGCCCCTTTAAAACAATCTCATCAGATAAAAGAAAAACTGGAAGAAATAAATCCATAGGGAGGAGAGGAGCCATAATATTTTTAGAAAGTGTTGCATGGCTTCTGATGAACTGAGCTAAATGGCACTTACCTCTTTAATCAACCTTCTGTAAGTTTGAGTAAGGCCAAGCTCCCTCCACCTGACCAGGTCAATTACATTCAAACCAGACATCCAGGCACAGGAATTTTGATCAAAACCTTTTTCTCCCAGATAACTTCTCAGCTGACCCAGCTTTACCGAACAAAATTGCACTGCACCATTAACTTTTCCCCCCATGCTTAGGGTCCAGAGGGCAGACAAGTCTTTCTGGACAACGACATCATCATCCAGAACCACTATTTTCTTCAACTCACTGAATATTTCAGGAAGCAGATAGTGCGAATGAGAAAAAATAGAAATATATTCTGTTCTAGTCAGACTTGTAGATGAATTATCAGTGCTCTGGATTGAAACACGGAACTCCTCAGGCAAGGACAGATGCTCTGAAGTTTCCTTTCTAGGGTTGTCCAGATCAAGATTCTCAACATTTAAAACCTGTACAGCAGCTTCTTTATATTTGTTCCTCAAGAACCACAGCTTCATTGCATAGTAATTTTGTCCATCTGTCAACACATGAAAAACCTGATTCCAATTTTCCTGAAATATCGCATAGTAACAACAGAATGAAATTATTACAACAGCATAAATTTAACCTCAAACTCACTGATGCATAATAATAGTCTTGACATACTTTTGCATATGTAACGGTGGAGTTGATTACTACAGAAGCTGCAAGCACATTCTTAGAAAAAATAACATAGTGGTACAACGAAGAATCCACAAACTTTTCTGCATCAGCTTCCTTATCACGAGCAGTTTTGAAATATTCTACAGTTAGTTTCAGTGACAGGCAGTGGAGACTCTTTGGCATGGTCTGAACAGTAAGTTTATAGAGGAACGCACTCTGTTTCATGTGGAAATCAGCTTCATCCTCAGTTAAATCAAATATCTGCCTCAATTTCTTGTCAACATTATTGCAATCTACAGGGAATGATTTAGCTCTGGCTATAGTGACCTCTATCTTCTGTAACTTCTTCTCAATCCTGGCAACATATTTGTGAATGCCATGTGAAACTTCTTGCAACATTATAGCCTTTCAAACAAGATAAAGGAAATAAATAAAGGCAGGAATAACCAATCTTCAAAGACAAATCAGGTTTGAGGTGAGAAAAAAAGAAATGGCATAATTAACCAATAGATAGAAGAAAATTTGGGGAAAACTACATATAAGGCTATGTTCTAATAAGTAGTTGATTAGCCCAACAATTCATATAAGACTATGTTTTAATAAGTAGCTGATTATCCCAAAAATCATCCAAGGAACTATAAAAAATTGATGAAAGGTGGAATAACTTAGCACAACAAAATTAATTAGAAAAAACAAAGTGACTTCTACTCACTTCAGTTGCTTTATGATAGATACTAATGGGAAGCTGAGGATAGCAAAATCACCACACAATAGGACTAGGGTCAATCACTATAAATCTTGGGTCAAACAGTTCTTGGGCCTTCTCCAAACAGCTTCAACATTTGGTGGTGTTGGGAGGAATAGTGTACTGACTAGTTCCCTTGTTAGCTCAGTACCCCAGCCTGGGTTTATTGGGTCTGAGGCCCACCAAGTCTCTTATTTTGTAGTTATCTTATTCTGTTCAGCAGATTAGGACCAGGTTTTCAAATACTTCCCGCCATGATTTACTGAATATATTAGATTCCTAACCCTAGCAATCTAGTATGTAGCAATTTACAAGGATTCTAGGGTTTTGTGACAGCTGCTTTTACATATATGGTTTCATACTTCAGTTGCACGAATGAGTGGAGATTATTCTGTCACGTTTGATCAGGAAGATATGGTCTTTGACAAGATATATTGGTATTGGAGATTCAGAAACACTTTGACCAAGTTAAAAGGAGTTCACTCTTTGTTGCCCATGTTCTTTATAAATTTATAATTAATGTTAACTGTTGGAAGGTGTTGAATTAGAAGTAATGCGGAGGTTAAATTAGGAAAGCAAGTCATTCCACAAGTAGCAAATAGATATTTGGGATCATTTATACAACAAGATGGTGAAATTGTTGAAGATGTTAATCATATAATTCAAGCTGGGTGGTACAAATTAAAAAACTCTACTAGAGCTATTTGTGATAGGAAAGTACCTAACAAGGTAAAAGGGAAGTTTTATTAAACAGTTATAAGACCAACAATGCTCGAACCTTAAGTTCTTTTTTGGTCAGTTTGAAAGAACATTACCGTGAGCCTAGTTAATAGGTAATGATGCCAAGTAGCTAGGCACGTACAAAACTCTGCATAAGTTATTTATTTTAACAACAAAGTATTATTATATATTATATATATAATTAGCAGAGCTCCCAACATGCCTTAAAAACAGTAAAAAGAATACATAGAATTATTACTTTAAAAAAAAAAGCCTTTCACACACAAGAACGGAGATTACAAATGCACTGCTGTGGGAAACTACAAGTTGCTTGTTGCTTCTCTACATCACAACATTTCCCCATACAAATGTACAATAGCCTGTGGTTGATCTTTTATGAAAAAACAAACCTGCCCAAGCTGCATCTGTGTAAACCAATGTTCGAAAACCGGCCTAGACCAGCTGGTTCAATTCGGAAACCAGTGAACTGGCCATATGTCCGGTTAGGCATTTATTTTAGGATAATGTATTGGTTTTCTTCCTTTTTAAGAGAATTGGAGGGTCCCTAAGAATAACAAATTCAGACCCTCCCACATTATGTCTATTTACCTCAGGTCCTTCAGGGTAATAATGGATTTGGGTTCACTCAATAGAGGCATATGAACCATCAGATTGGGATCTAATGCGGCAGAATAAAGACCTTGGTTTATTTTTTAAAAAAACAAAAAAATTGCAACTCCCACTTCAACACCATTAGATCATAATCTGATAGTTAATATCCCTCAATAGAAGGTAATAACACATGACAGTAACTCACAAAATTATAAATACAATGGGAATTTCAAGAGGAATGTGTAACTTTATGACTGGGAATAGGAAAAACCATCATCAAGAGATGGAATGAGAGCAAGGTATTGACTCTTAAGAAACACTTGCTCTTGTCGCCGTTAAATTAATACCACAAAGGAGTTATAATCCCTAGTTGCTAACCTAGATTGGACACTTAATTTAAAATGCCTTATTAAATGAGGATTTAGAAGCATACATGAAAGTTCTTCATGGGAGGCTGAAGAAGGAAAAAGGTAAGTGAACGAACTCCACAAGTGACTATAAAACCAGAAATAGTCACTAACAGCATGATTTGACCAATTCAGTAGTCATTAGGAATTACGGGTAAACTCAGGATCAAGTTGATTACTCTATTTACTAAGTTCTTACCCAATGGGAAAGTTCCTACTTTGATAGCATATTTTGATGAAAGCTGCTATAGGTGACTTAGTTTAACCGTAGTGGAAACTTCAAAGTACTTCTGGGAAATGGAGATTCCAAGATTAGATAGGTATCGCATTCTCAGAGAATATACCCCTTCAATCTTTTGAAGGAAATGGGCATGCCATGGTGTAAGCCACCTGAAACACCTACAGAGACTGCCTACAAAGTGGGATTCAAGGAAACAAGACATCCTATAGCCCTAGATTTTCTAGATTGTTTCATTCCTTATTTCCAGGGATTGCTTTACAATCCCCTAGCTGATTACTTATTTATACCAAGCAACATTTTTCAATAACAGTAGCACAAAGAAAATCAATATTTTCTGGCGATTTCTCCCAAATTCCTCTCAAATTAAATCAACACTGGCCTAACAAATTCTACTGCTCATGTTAAGAAAGAAGCTATATGAACTTCTTAATGAGCTCTTAGGATGCCAAAGGAGGGGGCTCATGTAAGGTTATCATAGCTTACTGTGGGGGAAGATCAGCGTCCGTAGTAGATTCACTAAGGACACGCTCCAGCTCTTGTATATTCTGTTTCAGTTCACGAGACAATTTATCTTGTGCTGGGAGCTTTGCAATGCTTGGATAATAAGCTCTAGCCACAAATAATTGGTCTTTCAACTTTTTAATCATATCATCATTCATATCTTCTCTATGTTCTTGGCGCCATAAGCAGTAGCTCCCAAATGTAAGCTCACAAGACTTTCCATTTTCATCAGTAGAGCTTTTTGTTCGGCGAATGACAGCATCTAGGTGTCCAACTCTATGCATCTGTTGCAGAACTTACATCAACTCATGCAACAAGATGAAATAATAACTAAAATCTGTTAGCAAATGGCGGCAAATAAATTACTACATTTAATGCAGGAACAGATTGCAGAGAACCATTACGTGACCCCTTGAAACCTGAATTATGCAGAAGCAGAAAAAAAAAGGAAATGAGATACAAAAAGACAGTGTGACATTAAAGGGTTAACCAGAAGGTTGAAACAATAGGATCACCTCTTTCTTGATCATTCCTGGTACCAGTTTTGGCTTTTTCATTCTTAGCTAATCCAGCATAATTCTCTAAAGTATTCTGGCATGCAGTTAAAATTAAAAATAATAAAAATCTTACATATAACTTCAAGAAGCTTAAAATAAGAATCCAGCACATAACTAAAGCATTGTGTAATGGACTCTTCCATATAAGGAGAAACATTATTAGAGAGTGGGGAGATTTACCGCTATAAAACAATATAAGATACCGTCCAAAATGAGAGAAAAATGAAAACCAAGCCAGCTAAATAATGTCACCAAAGCTGTACAATACCTTCAGTATATTAGAAACAGAGACTCCCCTAAACCACCCTTACATAAAGATTGTTATCCCCCTCGTCATTTATATCTTTCCTTATAATAATTTTAGAGCCGTTGTGCATCATAAGTGACATGTGAAACACCCCCCCCCCCCAACCCCCAAAAAAAAAACAAAAAAAGAAACCCAAAAAAAAAGAGGAAAAAAGGGACTTGCTGACCAAACATCCTAGGGAGCTTTGATAAACAAGACTACGAAAAGAAGAATGTGAGGATGGAAATAAAAAAATTAATTGATCAGTTTATCTTACAGAAACTTCTAAACGTAAAGCTCCTTTTCTACACAAATCTTATAAGTCTAACTCACCCTAGAACAAGGAATAACAACAAATCCCAGCTTATCCTGATTATAGAAGAGACACTCCACTACATAACATAAAAACCCCGATTAATTCGTAGAATAGGGAAAAAACCACAGCAATAAACCATAATAGTCATAGATCTTCAATTATTATTTTTTTTTAATGATGAGAAGAAATATAATTAGAGAAGGAGCCAATTTCTAATTTGTGTCTATGATGATTATATGTATAAAATATTCTATTTTTATTACACACTCTATCACCTAATGGCAACATACTGATCAAGGATAAATGACAAGAAAAAACCTTAAATGAAGCTCCTTACGTGTTTGCTATCAGGTTCTCCAATCAAAATATGATAACTATATGCTGTTCTAATAATAACAGACTATGATTTCCCCAATAAATAAACTATACAATTATCATTTATTTATTAAAAAATATACATTTATTATACTTTTATCATAGAACATAATAAAAATGTTCGATGCATTCTTTTTTCTTTTTCTTTTTCTTTTTCTCCTTTTTTTGTGACAATCTCTGTCACCTAATGGCAACATACTGACCAAGGATAAATAACAAATAGATAAAACTTACATGGAGCTCTACACATCTTTGCTATCAGGTTCTCCCATAAAAATATTATGTGTACGCTATTCCAATAATAACATGACAAAGTGTATGATTTGCCAAATAAAATATACAATTTTCATGTATACACCTAATACATTTTTACTATAGAACATAATAGTTAAGATAGAAGAAACTGCACCTAATTATAGTCCACAACAAAATCTCTGTAGTCTATATTTCAATAGAAGACATCTGAAAATAGAGGAAGGCAGTCAAAGTAACATCCATGCATCCAGCCTTAAGATATGGCAGTTCAGAGAGGTGGCTTATATAATCTCGTAAAAATCCTTAAATATAATGACTTGGAAGGACTGCTACAAAAAATTGGCAGCTTAAAAACAGGCAGCATATTGTACACTACATAAAAAACAAGCACTGACATGGAATTTGATTGGGAAAGAAAGAGAAGAGAGATATCAAGAAAACAGACGTGTTCGAGAGTAATAGGATAATCTGGAAAAATATGAATCTTATTGCACGCCAATCAGGTCTGCAACCTACACTTATAGGAATAAATATGAAAAAATAAAGATCCTAATATAAGTAAACATCCCAATCTTACCCAAATCTCAATAATATAAATAAATCCAATTCAAAATCCAAATAAATAACAAATCTAACTAAATCTTGTCTAGATTCATAATTTCATATCATCCTCTCTGACCCGAAAACCCACATTCACATTTATCATCAACAATCACAAGGAAAGGGACTCAAAGAGACAACCTGATATCCATCTACTCTATCTATCACTAAAATCTATTCTAGCAAGAACCTTATCTAGAAAGCCACAACTCACACTGACTTGCTTCTTCAAATTCCAGTTTAAAAACTATATGATCGCCTTTGTCTCTTCACACTTTCACAACCTCATTCATCACTATAGCGACAACCAAAATTTTAGAGAAGCCAACCATGTCTATCAGTAGACAACCACAGAGGAAAATCTGTCCATTCACAAAATCACAGTTTGAATAAGCTAGCTCAATTGCTTTTCCTATATTTGTTTGGTACTACAAAGATTGATAATTGCTGTGTTTGCATTACCATCAATAAAATCAAACAAACCCCTTCAATTAGTGGTATTTCCGTTACAGGCAAGGTTGTTCCTTGCCAGCAGCTAATTAGGCAAGTGGAAGAGATGAATAGAGAGTAGAGACAAAAATGTAGGTTGATGAACACTTTCCATCTATCAACAAATAATCACCCTATTAATTCTAACATTCATCAATGAAGGATACAAACAATCTCCCTGCTTTGGCTTGAATTAATTTTAAATTTTTTCTAATTTACATAAGTTATGGGGATATGATTCATTGAGTTATCTATGATAATTCCTTCTATATTATTTTTTCCAATTCCCCTAGCAATGAAATATCCTTCTTGAAGAGTTCTTCAAAAATGCAAAAAGTTTCCTCTTACGTCAAGTCCTCATTTGAGCCATGGTACTGATATGTTACAAGTTTGCAGGCTTGACAAAGCTTTGTCTTTGTTGGCCAAAAGACAGAGCTTTGTCTCTCAGTATTTTGTGTCATGCATTGAATCTAACTTGGAACAAAATCTCATTTATTATAACATCACCCAACAAAATTGTTACATCCGTAGTAAAAAATATTTTGTGCTCATGAGAAATCTGTGTTTTCTTAGCACCTGAATCAATGTCTTTTCCATCAAGTTCAGAGGTCATGGTAAGAGTAAAAGGTAAGTTTCTTATATGAAATCTTGTCCTTTCTGCTGCTCAAACCTTTATATCCTCTCTATGGCTTTCATCAAACAAACATATAAAAACTCTTGTTGTCTTTAATGTGTTGCTTTGTTCAAGAACAATGTTGTATCTTCCTTTTCCTTCCCCTTTTTCCTTCTGTGAAAATTTCATTAATTAATTAATAAAGGAAATTTAAACAGCAGAAGCTTAGAAGGATCCATTAATGGTTGGACAAGTGGTTAATATCCATGTTTTACTTTTACTTATGCAGAATAGGTTGACTGCTCATCAATAATACTGGACAAGTATTAGCTATAAATTTAATTCATGAAATAGAAATAAAAGAACTAAACACCAGGGTATTAGGCAAAGAACCTTTGGAAGTGTTGGTTCAAACTTTTTCATCAGCTCTTCTACATGGGTTGACTGTTCTCCCTGCAAACCAAAAACAAACAAACAATTGATTTGAGACTATTGGGAGATAACATACTCGTTTTGGAATATTAATTAGATCTTACCAGGCTCATGCACCAGCAATGCATTAATTTTATACTTCACAGAAAGTATAATAAAAATATGGATTTTCAAGCCCCATTATTTTCAGGCTCATGCACCAGCAAACTTTCATACTTCAGAGCAAGTATAATTAAAAGATCGACTATTGAGCCCCATTTTCTTCAGGCTCATGAATCAGCAATGCACTATTTTCATAATTCACAGCAAGTATAATAAAAAGATCGATTTTCAGGCCCCATTATTCTTCACTCAGAAATATCTTGCTTAGGCATCTACATAGTGCATACTAATTAAAATATCTGCCAACTTTTTTTTGATAAAACCTTTAAAGTTCAAGTAGTGTATTATCTATATACAGACACGTACTGCAGAAGTTTTTACGAAGAACGAAGGAGCCTTTATAGACAAACACACACACACACATATTATATGATAAAAAAGAGAGAGAAAGAAAATATACCTCAGACTGATTCGGCATGTTCTTAGCTTTGGATCTATCATATACTCCAAGTCCATCACGATTCTGATAAAAATAAATAAATATAGAAAAGAGGACGGGGAACAACAGCGGCATTAATAGATAAGCACACAGAATGAAAAATTTAAACAGATTCAGAGATATGCTTGAATGCTTACTGAAGGAGAACTTTGTCGTTCATATATATATCCTGCACAGTGGAAATTTAAGCTTGAGAATGGAGAAAAATTAACTAATATAAGGCGGCATCATTGACGCTAACGTTGCATCATTTCCCGGAAAAAACATGGGATAAAATTTCAGAGCGAAGAAACTTGATTTCTGATTCAGGTATAAGTCGATCTGAGTTATATTGCCTTCCTAACAGCGTATGGCATTGATACATCGAAAGAAACAACGCACATTGCTCCGACTTATTTTTTGTTTTATTTTTTTGACTTAAGTTTAGCGCGAAGTTACGTCCGGTGCAGATCAGAGATCATATCCACGATTTCTTAATTATCAGGAAAAGATTGCCCGCAATGTAGAAGAGCATTGCAAATCAAAAGAAAACATCCTCTGGTTCAATAAAACTACAGAAAGACACCCCGAGACATTGATGAACAATAACGAGAACCAGATCTAAAAAATTTCAAAACCTACGCAAAAGCAACTAAAGAGAGTTCATCGGCATAGTACCAGCAGAGTGAAAGCCATTGTGTAGGCCAAGCAAAAAGACGAGAGGAACAAGCATGGAAAGGATAACAAGGCCCAGTACCCCAATTACCAGTCCTTTCCATCGTCTTTTCGAAGAGAAGGTATATGAAGGAACCCCGCCCATACCCCCAGTACTAGCCCCAGAAGCGCTCTTCATCTTCCTCTCTGGCTCTCTCCCTGCTTCGCCGAGCCTACTTTCGCCTGGGTACTTTTTTTAATAACTTCACTTCTGTATGCCGTTTTTTCCCCTCGTACGTTTTTCGTTTTTGGTTTGTTTTATTCTTACCCTTCATCCGGTCCGTCGATCTATCCAACGTGCCAAAACGAGGAGAAAAAATAGGGCTAAGGAGTAATTTGGCCAACAAAATATTGGTTTAAAAGCGCTTAATACAAAAAACTTTTAATTGTACCGAAAATACTAACAAACTTTTAAAATTGTAACTTTTAATTGGACCGAAAATACCAACAAACTTTTAAAATTGTAAAGTTGGCGCAATCCGTTAGAAAAGCAAATTAACCCACTAAATCTTCAAAGAACAATGATCCTTATCTAGCTCTAAATCTGCGGGTTCCTTCCTATCCCAATCTTGGTTTTCCCATTAATCATTGCAGCAGAATTAGCTCTCTACATCATTTATGGTTTCGCCCATCTATCTCATTCCCATCATTTATGGTTTCGCCCATCTATCTCATTCCTAGACCAGTCTGAGTTCCTTATGGAAGTTGAATTAGCTAAGAACAGTTCCCCACCCCATGACCCATGAAACTTCTATTCGTGGAGATTGGAAGGCCTCACGATTTTGGTTCTGATACCAATTGTAACATCTCAGACACCACTTGTAGATATTGTCCGCTTTGGCAAACATAAGGCCTCATGGTTTTATTTCTGACCTGGCCTAGCCCATCAAAACGCGTGCACAAGGGAAATGTCTCCGCATCCTTATAAGGCATACTTCGTTCGCCTTCCCAGTCGATGTGGGACTTCACACTCATTTTGTAACACCCCCAAATTTCTAACAAATCTAATAACATAAAATTGTAATAATCCTTATGAACATTATTGTAATTCAAAATAACTAAGTTTGGGAAGTGTTACCGCCACATTTATACTGGGACAAGTGCAAGGCTACATTTATTACATTAATCATAAATCAGAATCTAACTATGTGTGTTTTATTCAAAACAAAGAAAATAAAGTAAAATAAAATAAACTAGCTAGAATACTGAATGATCTTCCTCACTTCTCACTGCTAGCCCCAACTCTTGACATCTGTTTCATTGAAATTCTGCTCCCTCGAAGGATCATCGCAGCCCATGGACACAAACATCAGCAACGCTGGTAATCCTAATAAATCAAAGCAATATAGAGAAAACAAAATATTTACGTAATAAATAAATTTTTTTAAAAAAACATCTTCCATATATATATATATACATCCAAGAAAACAATTTTATTATTCTTTATTCAATTTAATTAGTGGGAAGAGAACCATGGTAGACCCGGATATCCTGCCAGTCTACCCTGTGACCCGAAAACCTGCCAGTCACAGATCATCAAATTTGGCCATAACACATTTTCTTCCTAGTGTGCACACCTCTTCCCAAAGTTGCTACTAGTGTCCCGGAAACCTACCAGACACCACTTTGGGGAAAAACGGATACTATCAGTTCACATCAAAATATATATCAGAGGCATAAAGCCTAATTGTGTTAATCACTTTGGGAGGTACCATCCCAAAACTATCCTCCCACTACTAAGTTATTTAAAATACACGCATAATAAACTCCTAAATTATTTCTATTATTTACTTATGTTTTATATATGTTTCTATTATTTTAATTAAATATAGGATAAAAGGATATTTTACATATAATCTATTCATATCTATTTTATTATGAGGAGATATTATATGAAGAAAGAATAAATAAAAGAAATATCAAATAATATAGCATTAAGCACAACTAGCATAATATAGTATATTATATTATCATTATATATTATAAATGATAATATCCAGAAAACCCAAAGCAATAGCAACGTACAGCATCTCATATTAAATGTCAAATGACTTTGCAACAAAACTAATATGTAGAACGAGAAGAAGAATTATATATATATATATATATATATATATATTCAATACCTAAGGCTAAAACCTAAAACCTAGAGAACACAATACGTACAGGGATGTGATATACTCATTGGCAAAAGAAAACTTTCAAATAGATCATCGCGCAATTCGAAAAGAGGAGTTATGAGATAATGTAATCTGGTGTCTGCCATATGTGAATCGGTCAAAGATTCAACAAAAGAAAAAATAATAAGGGAGTGGGACCCGCAGCAACATGCTAAAAAGAACTTAAGATTTATCTATTAAAAGCAACATGATGATCACGCACAGAGGAATGGCAAACGGGATGCAGAGAAAAAGAATCAACAAGAGACACAAGGTTGTTCTAGGGATTAGAATTACCTATCAACATTTACATAAAACTAACCTAAAACTCATGAGGATTAGAATTACCTGGTCTTCGTATTTGCTAACCTCCTAGAAAAATATTTGACGAGAGCACGGAACAAGGATTTAGTAGCGGAGAAAAATTTAGCAGCGAAGAAAAGTATCGAACGTTTTCTAGGTTTAAGTGGTCAAACCTAAGTTTATAATTAAAATCTAGGGTTTTAGCTATGGGTTAGGCCCTTTAATTATCCCCAATTAATAAATTAACAATACAAACATTAAAATTATTCCCAATTAATAAATTAATAATACAAACAATATAAATTTCTAGATTCTAATATATTATTATTATTATTTTAATCTATTATTATTATTATTATTATTATTATTATTATTATTATTCAGGGGTATTACACAATCGATCAGTGGAACTCATGGGAATTGGGATTCCAGTGTGTGATTGTGGAATCGGATGCGCAGGAGGTGATCAACTTGCTAAATAGCTGGGATGTTCCTTGTGAAGGAGATCTCATTTTCCGGCAGATCAGCATTTGCAGAGGGAAAGATTGGAATCTTAGCTTCCAGTTTATTTGCAGAGAAGGGAATAGCGTGGCTAATCGATTGGCTAAGAGAGGCGTTTCAAACTCTTCTTTCCTTGATTCATGTCCTGTTTTCCTTCAAGACTTGGTTCACAAAAGAGCTTCTAGGAGTAATTTCCCACTTGTAATTTCCCTTTTATTTTATGTTTTTTCAGTTGTATAAAAAAAAAAGACGGACGTTAATTTGCTTTTTTAATAGATTGTGCCAACTTTACAATTTTAAAAGTTTGTTGGTATTTTTGATCCAATTAAAAGTTTATAGTGTTGGGCGCTCCTGAACTAATAGTTTATTGGCCAAATTGCTCCTTGACCCGAAAAAATATTGTGTAGATCAGTTCAAAACTTTACTGCGTACCTTAACAAAGGGTTAGGTAAGATTTACCACGGTGCATCATCCTCATGCATATTGTATACTCTTCCTCTCTATCTCTCTCCTTATAATTAATTTGTAGGGATTAATAAAACTAAATAAATTGTGGTATATTGTTAATAAAACATTTTGAGTAACATGGATCAAAATATAAGAAGCAATTTTGTGATGTCTCTCCTTTTAGTTTTCTTTCCTCTCACATCTTTTATCTGCTTCATAATTATTGGATCAAGACAATGGTGGACCTAGAAATTTTAATGATGGGGTGAGAATAAAAAATATTATGCTATAAATAAAAATATTTAAAAATATGCACAAAAAAAAGTATTTAAAATATAATAAAGACCTAATATACAAAAATTTAAAAGAAATCTATTACAGAAATTAAGATCAATTCACTTGATTCTTGCTATACGTGTTTTCATATTATTAAATTCATCTATAATTGAATCTATGTTAAAATTCAAAATAATTTCTTTTTTAATGTATGTAATCAAAGAATCATGAAAAAATTGTTCTTTCATTTTATTTCGAAGACTATTCTTGATTATCTTCATAGCAAAGAAAGATCTTTCAGTTGTTGTAGAAATTGGAAGAGTAAATACAAGTCTAATTACTTTATCAATAAGAGGGTAAATAATGGACTTTCTAGTTCTTTCCAAGTATAATTCAGATGTAGTTAATAAATTAATCAAATCTAGATGTTTAGAAATATCAAGCTCAAAATGTTGTAACTCTACTTTAAATGCACTTTTTCCTATTATGTAAAATCTTTAGAATAAAATTTATCAACAAGTATGCAAATATCATCATTATAAAATGACTTATATTTGTTTCTTGGATCTTTTTTTTTTTTGGTCAAAGGATACTTATATTAAAACTTCAAATATTACAAACTAGAACAGAGAATGGAAGCAACAAGAAGAAAACACAACATCAGAGGAAAGAAAAAGTTTAAAAAAATACAAACAAACAGAATACATTAAAACAAAGCAAACTACAAACAAACACTATTCAATGAATGAATGGGGGAAGAACCATCATGAGAAACAACATCCGCCTTCTGGGCGTCAAAGGTTAGAAGTGACAGTAAAGAAGGTGTTGGTTGTAAGACCCACCCTATCAGGCACACCTCTTTATAAGCATCAGCTGCGATTAAGTCAGCGGCACGGTTACCCCCTTGGGGTAAATGATAGAGAGAACCCAACCTTAGTCGCCAAAAGACGAGTAATATTGAAGATAATGCTCCTACTCCTCCAATCAATCATATTCGGAAAATTGGCATCAACACATTCATGAAAGGAGAGACAATCGATTTCAAAGACCACATTATTATGGCCTAGATCAATAGCGAGCATCAATGCCCTCTTCAGAGCTAAAGCTTCAGTCATAAACGCCGAGATGGATTTCATCTTATCCACAAAACCCCATTTGAACTCACAAAAATGATCCCTACAAATAATTTCGATAGCAGCACTAGTTTTATTAGACGAAAAGGCCCCATCACAGTTAAATTTAAGCTTGTCATCAGGAGGAGGGAACCAAAAAGCTAGATGAGTAGGAACAACCCTTTGACTCTCCGGATTCCTGTGCTTTTTATCGCAATTCACCTAGAAGTCAAAATTGTTTTTCCTCACACATTAATGACATCAATAGGATTAGGATCTTTATGATTAAAAACCACATTATTTCTTTGTTTCCATATAAACCATAAGATCCAACAGATTAAGGAAAGGTTTTGCTTACTCAAGAGTGACATACCTGTAATTTGAATCCACCAAGCATTGAAATTCAAAATGCCAACAACATCAAGCTTAGCACCGAGGGAACTCCCGAACCAGATACACCTAATCCAGGGGCAATGGAAAAACAAGTGATCCACCGTCTCCACAGATCAGAACAAATGGGGCAAGTGTTACTTTGAGATCTCTTTCTTCTATAAAGAGCATCAGCGGTAGCAACAACATTATTTAATATCCGCCAAATGAATTGTTGTACTCTTGGGATAATCTGAATCTTCCAAATTGACTTCCAGCAGGATGAGGTAAAAACTATTGAAGACCCAGCCTTGTTAACCTTAGAAGGCAAGTTCCCTTTACTATTATGGTACCCCCTTTTCACTGAATACACACCATTATGTGCACTAGTCCACACCAGTTTATCAACCAGCCCATTAGATGGGATATCAATCTCATATATAGCACTCTTGACTTCCGGCAATACATATTGGGCGATGGGAGTAAGGTCCCACTTTCCATTGACAATAAGATCGCACACTTTGCCCCTTTCAATAAAAGGATCATTTAGATTTTTGGGTTTTTCCGGGAAAACAACATGTGGAACCCATTTATCATCCTAGATTCTAATAGCAGCACCATCACCAACATCCCATCGTAAGCAAATAATTCAACAGTATTATCATTGAATCTGTTATTTAATTCTTGCAATTGGTAATCAATTATAGCACAAAAGATATTTACCCTATAAAAATTTTCAGTTGAAAAATCACTTTATTCATTTTGAGCACAACCTCTCCTTTCAATATATTGTGCACTCATAATTCACAAATTTTCTAATTAAACCCTCGCACTATTTTCCTCAAATCAACCACTTAAGTAAAAATATAAACCATATAACTTTTACTCAAGCCTCATTGACTCCATTAAAAGCAAAATGATCATCTAGAAGCCTCATTCTCACTATTTGGTGGGCTCCCCCATTTCTTATATATTTTTTTCTTTAAATTTTAGGGAGGACAAGGGCCCACCTAGCCCCCTACGTCCGCCACTGGATCAAGATCTAAGGATCTATATTTAGTATTTTATTTTTATCATTCTCTCTATTGTAATAATATAAGCATGGATAGGAATATTAAATGTAGACACTTAGATCTTGATTCAAGGATTATGAAAGAGATAAAAGAGGGGAGGCGAGAGCAGACAAAAAACAAAGAAAAGAAAAGAAACCCTTTATAGGTGACAAGTGTTGGAAAAGATATTAAAGGACTAGTTCTTTCTTCCTTTTTTTTCCCCCGCAATATTAAAGGACTAGTTCTATGATAAGCCTTTTATCATCTGTTGTGATGGAAAGTAATTTTCTAAGACAGGAATTAAATATATTACTTGATGAATGATATGATCTCTAATTGTAGAAGTGTTTTTCTTATATATATATATATATATATATATATATATATATATATATATATATATATATATATATATGGGGTTTAAACTTCTCATGTTGCATGAGAAGAAGAAAATTCCTACACACACATGAAATAATGGAACCCATATATATATAATAATAATAATAATAATAATAATAATAATTATATATATGTGGGTCCCATCATTTTATGTGTGTGTGACATGAGAAGTGTTTTTCCATATATATATATATAGCTATTTCTTTCAACACTAATAATATTGTTCTACTTGAAAGTTAAGGATAGGAATTGCTTCTAACGAAAAATTTCCAGCACAAAGTTGCCCTCAACCTAAAAAAATGAAGTTGAATGACAAAAATTGCCACAAGTCTCTAAACTCTTAGTCCCTTTGATCCTTTATATAAATCATGCTCTAAAATCATAGCAAAAAAAAAAAAAAAACTGCTCCTTGGGATTTTAAATATAAGTCACATCCAATGTTATTTTTGTTAGTTCCTATGTTTTGATGATCACAATTTTTATGCTATTGAATTAAAATAATCAAGATCAACTGATAAGATAAACTGATAAAAGGTTTCAGAGAAAGTATGCTCGAGCAGAGTAGTTAGTCATACTCGAGCAATATTGAATGCAAGACAAAAGCAAGTGTTTCACAGAAGCCTTACTCGAGCAAACTATATAGTCTTGCTCGAGCAACATCGAGTTCATGAGGAAGTGTCTGGTGTTGTTACTCGAGTAGAACACATTTGATTGCCTGAGCATCATCAAGTAAAAGCACTGTGAAGAGTTTGGAGTTTTGCTCGAGCAGAAGTCTCAGCTTGCTCGAGCAACATCGAGCAGAGCAAAGAAATGACAAGGCAACACACAATCATACTCGAGCAAGAGGTAAAAGCATGCTCAAGCACCATGCTCGAGTAGGCTTAAAAGGTTGCTCGAGCAAAGTCAAGTAACCTGTGTTCTCGCGTATGCATAGTCCTTGCTCGAGCAGTCAATATGCTCGAGCAAGCATAAAGAAGTTGCTTGAGCAAAGTCGAGCAACGGGCTACTTCATAGTTGAATGAAGCTTGCTCGAGCATGATCTAAATCATGCTCGAGCAGACAGAAAACCTTGCTTGAGCATCAACGATATAAATGTGTTTTACCCAAGTTTCATAAAGCTTGCCCGAGCATGAATCAATACAGATTCATGCTCAAGCATCATGCTCGAGCAGACAGAAAAGAGTGCTCGAGCATCAACGACTCTGATGTGTTTTTAACTAATTCAAGAAAGGTTTACTCGAGCATGATAAAAACATGCTCGAGCAAAGGAATTTTGTTGCTCGAGCATCAGCGACCATGAGCATTCTTTGTAGATCACCTATTCACCCCCCTCTAGGTGATATTACGTCTTCAATTTTTCAAATTTAAAAAGTGCAAATACCCAAAATAGGGGAAAAGCACCAAAATACTATTTTTTTTCAAAAAATATACCAAATTAAAGCAGATTGGAAACATTTTACCAAAGTAATGCAGTTAGTGGCGTAAAAGGGATTCACACCATTAGTAGCGTAAAAGGAGTCCACGCCATTGACACAAAAATGTACTTTTTGTGTCAGTGGCGTAAAGAAGGTTCATGCCACTAGTGACGTGAAAAATATTCATGCCACTAGTGGCGTGAAAAACGTTCACGTCACTAGGTGTGAATCAGACGGCACAATTGTGCTCACGCTGACGTGAACCTTCTTTACGCCATTGACAAAAAGTACACTTTTGTATCAGTGGCGTGAACCCTTTTTATGCCACTAACTGCATTATTTTGGTAAATGTATCTAATCTGCTTTAATTAGGTATTTTTTTTAAAGAAAAATCGTATTTTGGTGCTTTTCCCCCCAAAATAGTGAATGCCAGCATGAGTAAATGCGGTTTATATAGACTAAAATAAATAAACACCTCATAAATTCATCATAGCAAGCCAAACGTTTTATCGAAGCTTTTCAAATCCATTAAAGGATCTAACGCATACATTCCCCATTGAATACTGCCTCATTTTAATTTCAAAGAACCATCTACAAGAAAAAGTTCAAGTGATGTCACTGCTCTAACAGCTTTCCCTGGAAAATGTACTCTACTTCACTGCGAAGGCTTTCTACATCTATCACGTAATCTCTTTGGAATTCATCCGCCATCACATTAAGCAGCAACTGCCTCATTTTGTTTAGTGCATCCCCTAAAGCACAGAAATCTTTTAAAACCAGAGCTTCAGTGGTCCTGAGTTGCAGGAGACTCTTAATTGCAACAAGGGCCTGCTTAATGCACGACGTAGAAAAACAGCAAAAGGGTCAAACACTCAAACTACTGTAGGCAAGACAAATAAAGAGGAAAACACAACCTTCCAAGCGTCCCTGTGTGTGAACTTACAGTATGCACAATCGAATAAACATATTTCAGCATACGCTTCTACTAAAAATAGACGAGAAGCAAATAGGCGATTAGCAGAGGTATCAAATAGTAAAGATGCGGCTCACAATGCTCATCATTAGGAGGTGAAAGGTGTGCCAGTGACATTGCATTTAAATAATATGGCATCGGAACAGGAAACTGACAAGGGAAAATCTCACTCAAGTCCCAAAGATCAGAAAAATATAGAAAAAGTCACTAGAAACCTCAATGATATAGATTCTAAATGTGAACTTATTTTATTAACAAGTATATGTGATTATATTGACAGACCATAGAATGGTCATTGACAAGCTTATATATGTTAACTAAAATAACTCCCGTTGACAAGTATATGTAACTATATTGACAAATCATAAGGTGGCCATTGACAAACCCATCTTTATTAACTTAACCATTTCTCGATGACAAGTGTATGCCACTATATTGACAAGTCATAGAGTGATCATCGACAAGTGTATATGACTATATCAATAAGTCATACAGTGGCCATTGATATACTTGTCTATGTCAATAAGATAAATTCACATTTGGAATCTATATTACTAAGGTCTCTAAGGACTTTTTTTTATAGAGAAATCTATACTGGGAATTTTTTGACATTTTTTCTGGTCCTTGGGATCTAAATGAGATTTTCTCAACTGATACTTTGAGTTTTGAAAACTTGCTAATAATAGTAGATGCTATGTCAACAAATCACCTTGTCCTGGAGATCCAAATCGGTTGATGCAGCAATGAGATCAACCACAGATTTCAGCAGATCTCGATCACTTAGGAAAGGTAGCTCAGTCCTATGTGCATTTTGTAACTGACACTGGGCCAGATCAGCTAATAGAATCAAAGCCTTCTTCTGTAGTCTGATATCAATACTTGAATTCCTCAAAATATTCTGAAAGAATTGTCAACTTCAATAACAGTTTAAAAGACAGTAATAGCAAAACTGATGGATAGAAATAAATTTACACAAAAAATGACAGGTCACCTGAAGCATCAAATCTCCATGTTCAGTAGAGAACAATTCCTGACCGGCTAAATTATTTCGCATCAAAGCTGAAACAGCATATAATGCTTTATTAGCTTCCTCCATAAAATTAGATTTTACCATCTTCATCAGCATTGAAAGCGCCCCAAGTTCCAAGACCTGGAAGAGTTCAAACTCGGACAAATCATTATATTGTCAAGCTTATCTCGATTGATTATGACACTAATAAAGTACCGAATTTGTGATTTAATTGGGAATAGGCTCAATAACTCTCTAAGAATAGCCTATGAGAATCTCCTAAAACAAAGTACTCTCCGAAATATTCCATACTTTTATTTCCCCACCGGTATCTAGAGCTTTGCTCTAACTAATCTGGATCCGACCCGCGTCACTCACCTGGAAATATTCCATATTTTATTGAATAGTAGAAAAGCCAATTTATAGAGATAGTTTATAGAGAAAGACTCTAATTCAAATTGGAAATTCGAATGACTAACAACCCATAATTCAAGCAACTAACTCTTATTTGTGGATATTCCATTGATTTCTCAACTGCGAAAAATAATAATTAATAATTAAATCCTAACCCATCCTAGGACGTTTATTTTTTCTAGAGTAAATCAAACCATAACGAGTTGGATCGCTATCATTTCTCCCACCTTAGAAAGACAACTTGTCCTCAAGGTGAAAATCAGGAAACTGTTCAGCAACTAGATCGTCTCCTCCCATGTAACGTCTTCTAGCGGTTGGTTTACCCATTCTATGAGCAGTTCCAACTTGGCCAATGTCTAGCGATGTTTCAGCATATTGGAAGGTGTGAGTAGCAGCTCCATATCTGCGGAAATGGGGAGGGGAAGAGGAGTGGCAGCCTGATGGCCATAGGCAGGCCGTAGTAAAGAGACGTGGAAGATTGGATGGATCTTGGCATAGGAGGGGAGTTCTAATTCATATGCAACTTTTCTAAGTCGCCTCATAACCTTGGAAGGACAAAAAATCGTGGAGAAAGTTTCTCAAATTTGGGTCAAGATAAAGATCTTCGGCGGTAGGAATAGAGTTTTAACCAAACAGCATTGCCAGGATTATATTCAAGGTCTCGACGATGCTGGTCAGCGTGCAACTTCGGTGTTGAGCTTTAAGAAGGTGCCCTTCAAAACTCGAAGCATGGCATCCTTGGTTTCAAGCTGTTCTTCTAAATCAGCCACCAAAGTTTCACCCCTCACGTAAGGAAGTAGTAGAGGTGAATCACGTCCATGTACTAATTTAAAAGGGGTAGTGTTGGTCGCCACACGATACCTCGTGTTAAATGAGAATTCTGCCCAACAAAGGAATGTGCTTCATTGCTTTGGTTGTTCATGTGTAAAGCAACGTAGATAAGCCTCAAGGCATTGGTTGACTACCTCCATTTGCCCATCAGATTGCGGGTGGTATGTCGTGCCCATGTTTAAGTGAGTTTTGCTTAAACAGGATAATTCCTACCAAAAGTGACTGAAAAAAAGAGGATCTCTATTTGAGGCTATAGATCTGGGCATGCCGTGCAAATGAACAATCTCTTGACAAAATGTGGCTGCGACTATCTTAGCTATATATGGATAAGTAAGAGCAATAAAGTGGTTGTACATACTGAGATAGTCCATGACCACTAAGATCACATCAAACCCCCAGGATTTTGGAAGTCCTATGATGAAATCAAGAGATGTATCCTCCCAAATTCGATCTGGAATAGGGATTGGCTGTCCTGCAGGAGCTAATGTTTGATACTTTTTATGTTGATACTTATTATCAGTGTTGTGAAAACGTCGAGCAGGAACGTAGAAATTTTTTGCCGGAAAACGAGTCAGGACGGTTTTGGCCGTCCTAACGATTCAAGTTGGGAACTGGCCAACTGTTGTGAAAAATTAGGAGAATAATGGGAAGTTGCCAAATTTGAGGGAGACGGTTTAGGAAAATTCGAATTTTGAAAATTAGAATATCCCTGATATGCGGTATTATTCGAAAAATGAGAATATCCCTGATTTGTGGCATTATTTGTATACCCTTGATTTTCAGCGCTAAAATTCCCTTGATTTGTGGCGCTGAAATTCTGTTGAGATTGTGGCAGATTTTTAGGATCACGCCAATTGTAATCTGCTGGCTGAGAATTAATTAAACGCTGACTAGAGTACTGGGCACCCTAAGATTGGATTTTGGCTTCGAACTCTAACGCGAGACTCACTACTTTATAGACAGTCCGTGGCCTAAGAATTTTTACATCCGACTACAATTCTTCCTTGAGACCGTTGATGAATATTCCGAGGAGATAGTGCCCACACCATCCTTGTACTTGGGCTTGCCTCCTCACAAACTCTTGCTTATATTCATTAACTGAATTCAATTACTTTATGCTACATAAATAAGCATTTGGGTTTTGAAATTCAGTCGGGCCAAATTGCTCCTAAAATATCTGCACAAGTTCATCCCAGTAACGTATGGTTCTTCCTGATGACACCCAAGTAAACGTGTCTAATGCGTCTCCTTCCAGGTTAATTGCCGCGACATCCACTTTTAAATCCTCAGGTGTTTGATAATATCTGAAATATTTCTTAGCCTTTAAAATCCATCCTCTTGGATCACCCCCTCAAACTTGGGCAAATCAATTTTTGGATAAGGTAGTTTGGAAAAATTTCTATTCCATGAGTGGTCATCCATATCTACTTCATCTTGTTCAATGAAAGGATCCCTGTAACTATGACTCTTCTCTCCATGAATTACAGCTGGTCCCTTTGCTTTCTTCAAAGTGTTAATTTCTGAATTCATCAAGTGCAATTGAGCAAGAATGGCAGATAATTGAGGGTTGGGTTCTGGATGCGTTTGGGGTGATTGTTGAATCAAAATTATTGTAGGATCATCCCAAGGGTTAGGAATGGATGGGTTTTTTGGGTTCAGATTTGGATGTATTGGTGAATCATTCTCATATGATGAATTTCTTGTGTTCACCATGATGACAGATAGGCTCAAGGATCAACCGCTTTGATACCAATCGATAGAATTTGAAGAATTTAGGATAAGAAGAGGGAAAAGAGAAACAATCTAGAGTCAGAATTTAACTCCAACCAACACAATACTTCTCTAAAATATATCTTCATTCATAATTCTTCTCAAACACAATACAAATAATTATAGTCTTTCTTGGACAATCAACTTCCTATAATAACTAACTTCCTAAACAGATAAGAATGAATAACTATACAACAGATAAGAGTAATAAACTGACAGAAAATAACTACTCTTCCTTAAAACAGAAAACTTCTCCTAACATGTATCTTTTTGCAAAAGAGGACACATGGAACCCTAATAGAGTGCAATCTTGAGTACTTCAAAAGCTGATTGGGCCTGGTCAAACCACTTAAATGCATCTCTTTTTGGTTAAATCAGTTAAGGGTTGAGCGATATTCCATAGTACTTCATGAACTGTCAGCAGTATCCGGCGAGTCCTAAAAGCCCACACAAGCCTTTTACCAAAAACGATGTAGGCCAATAAGCAACACCCATGAAGTTCTCCAGTACCACCTAGACACCACCACTAGTAATGATATATCCCAAGTAATCAATTGTTAGGAACCAGATCTGTTGAACTCAATAATGCTCCAAAACAGCGATACTTTACAGAAAACAAAATACAGTAGCCTCTGGAAGAGTATGAAGAAACTCCCCAGCCAAAAGAAACCAGGCTTAGGCAGAACCCGTTCCTTCTCCTAACAACTTATCAAAATATTTGCTACCTATCTCATCCTCCTAATGGCTAATATATGCCAAACAAAACAATTGTCACAGCACCCAAAAACCACCCTACATGACAGCTAGGACCTAAGTTTACTTAAAAATAGAAAGTCAACCCTGCAACCTTAAAAAGCACCTTGCTCCCTTGTTTGTGCTATTTGAGTTTTCCTAGGTCTTCTTGCATATGTTTGACCAACAAATGGGGTTCTTGCATCAATCCTAGTCTGCCCCAAAAACACTTCTTAGCGTTTGCACAAAAAGATTGGTGTTGCAAGATTCGGAAAATAATTTTGAGATGCTCGATGTGATCTTACGTAATGGCACTGCATATCAAGATATCAAAAAATACAAGGACAAATTTTCGCAAGGGCGAAAAACATTATTCATGATGGCTTGAAATATAGCTGGGGCGTTAGCAAGTCCAAATGGTATAACCACGAATTTATAGTGGCTCGAGTGTGTTCTAAATGAAGTTTTGTGAACATCAGCTGGCAATACCCTAATTTGATGATACCCAAATCTTATATCCAAAGTAGTCAATCTCGGATAGCGGCGTGGAGCGGCTAGCCCAAAAAACGCTATAGCGGTATAGCACATAGCGGGATGGCCGCTATACCGAAGATAACAAATATACAAGTAAATGCTCAAAAATAAAAATATAATAAACAGAAGAACTCAAAACTTGAAATGCCTTCTAAGCAAAAACAAAGAAGGGGATTGTAATAAAAATATAAAAAACTGCAGAACTCAGGAAATAAAAATATTTTTATTGTAAGTGGCAGGACTTAGAAGTCGAAATGCCTTCTGAGCAAAAAACAAAGAACTCGGAACATCGAAAATAGCAAGAATGTGAGCAGAAACCAATCACCAATAACTTTCTTCTTCATGAGATCTTGGATCAAGCAGCAAGTTCGAGCATAGCCAAGAATGATTCAACCAAATGTCACACCAATGACATTCAAAAGTTCCAATCCAACAGCTTTACCAAGAGCTCAACCAACAAAAAGTACTAAACCAGAGTAGAAGCCACTACAAATGGTCTCACAAGGGACTAACAACAAATGGTCACACAAAGGACTAAATAATACTCCAAACATCTCACTAGAGACAAACACCTCACCAAAGGCAAAGCAACAAATGGGTCACAAAAAGACCATCAAACTCCTTACAGAGGACGCAAAGCACAGCAGATGCCAATGAAACTACCCAACCACAAGCACGACATTCAAGACAAAAGAGCACTTCACGAACATGCTGGAAATCATAACAAAAAAGAACCTAGCCATTAGAAACAAGTGAACGTGCACAAAACGAAATATGTCGACTGTGCTGAAATAGTGGAAACCAACCGAACCGAGTCTCACAACGCAACCTTCAAGCAAAGCACCGGCCTACACATACCGGGAATGAAGGCTCGACATTGTAGAACAAAACAAGGCCAAAAAATAAGTGGAGCAACCAAATGACGGACAGGAGGACTGATGAAGCATGCCATGCTGGAGCATATAGATTTGAAATTGGGCATAAAAGTATTCTTTAGCATTGTCACTCCGTAAGGTTTTGATTGATACACCAAATTGAGTTTTGATTTTAGCACAGAAATTACAAAAATGAGAAAACAACTCAGAAAGAGTTTTCATTAAATAGAGCTAGGTGGTATGAGACAAATCATCAACAAAAGTAACAAAGTACCAAAAACCAGGTTTGGACTTGACGGGACATGGACCCCAAACGTCAAAATGGACTAATCAAAGGGAGATGTAGCTCGTTTATTAACTCGAGGTGCCAAGTGAACACGATAATGTTTAGCAAACTAAGATGACTTACATTCTAAAGAAGATAAATGATGGAATTGAGGATACATCCCTTTCAAAGAAGACAAGGATACACGACTTAAATGACAATGAATGTCAAAAGGGAATGAACCACCAGGGCAAGCAACTAAATGCGATACTTGATCCTCAAGGAAGTAATGGCCACTAGATTCATAGCGCTTACCAATAACTCACTTCGTCGTGAGAGCCTGAATCAAACAATGGTTAGGAAATAAAGTAATGAAATAGTTTGATTGTCGAGTGAGCTTGCTAGGAGACAAAAGATTAAATGTAAGGTTAGAGACATTAAGGACATGAGATAAGGAAACAGACGGAGTAGGTGCAACAATGGCAGAGCCAATAACACAAGAATAAGAGCCGTTGGCAATTGTAACACTAAAGGGATGGACATAAGGTGCATACGAGGAAAACAAATGGTGGTAACCTGTCATATGATCAGTAGCACTGGAATTGATGATCCACTTCGAGGAAGAAGTAGCAAGGCTAGAAGCAATATTACTTGTAGCAAGAGCACCAGAAAAACTAGACATAGATGCAGCCATTGATCTTCACCAATAAGTTGAATTCCACAACAAGCTCTCTGAGCAAGAACACCAGCCACTAAGAATATTCAATAAACCTCTAGTGGAAAGCAAAGAACAAAATTTCCAATCGTGAGCAGAAAACTTCACCGCAGATTACAACACCCAAACAGCACCTTAAAACCAAAGAGAACAGCAACCAAACAATTTCCTGGTTTACGGTTTACCAAATGGAATGACCTTGTACAAAAAAGGATGCAAAGCTCCACAAACGGCCAAAAAACCAGAATGCCCAAACGCCACAAATGGCAAAAAAATAAAAATAAAAAATAAAAACCAAACGTTCAAATAGTACCAAAGTGAATGCAAAAAATCTGAGCTTATACACCTCGCCACAAATTTTAGAACCTCGACAATGAGGATAACAAGGAAAGCAATGTCTAGAGCTAAAAAAACACAAATCAGACAATGAAAAAATCAAGAAACAGCAAGAGGGTGCCAAAATAATTTAGTCGACGCTGTAAGAGAGAAGAAAACGTTGAGAACTCGCCTGAAAAAGGAAAAAAAAACCAGATCTGGAAACTACCTCGGATGAACACAAAGCCACCTGGAATGAACCGGGTTCACAGAGTCGATCACAAAAAAGCAAGCAGCGTCGCATAATTCGTCGGATAGAAGCCCCATGCTCCGGCGTGTGTAATCTCTAGCGAGTGTTTGGGTGGCGTGTGAACTCACACGCACCGTCAGAAGGTGATCGGATCATTGGGGATAGGCCGATTGGTGGGTGTAGAGTTCGATGGTGGGGCGTATGTACCGAGAAGACACCAAGCATAGAGATGTAACTCTCTCTTGCACGCAATGTGTCGCTGGGAAAAAAAAAGAAAAAGAAACGAATAGAAAACGAACTCTGAGTCTGGTTTAGAACCCTAGAGCTCTGATACCATGTAAGTGAATAATCTAAATGGCTTCATCTATTCATGTACAGAAGTTCATATACACACAAGAGATGATTGCCTTAATCATAATGACTTTTAATAGCTGTTAATGAGGATTATTCCCTAATCCCTGATTTATAGGATTCTAATATATTTCCTTATTTCCTAACATAAACCAATAATACCAAACTTGCAAACGGACTGGACCTAGGACGAATGAAGCCATAAGCCAATAATGCTCTTAACTGAGACTCAATCTCATCTTTCTAGTAGTGTGGATAACAATAAGGCTTCTAAATTGGTGGTGAAGTGCCAGGCAGCAAAGAAATCATGTGATAATGACCGCGAGAAGGTGGTAAGGACGTTGGTTCTTCAAACACAAGAGAAAGTCATGAAGACTCGAAGACATGTTAAGGGCAGCACGTTTTGCAGTCTCAGTTTGATGAAACTCTAAACTTTGGAGACAAACCTAAGGTGTAGCTTTTGGTGTTTATCCTTGCAAATTATATTTTTTACCCTCAACCCAAAAACATATATACATGTCATTCTAGTTTGCTTGCACCGTGTTAAGAGATGCCAACCACTTAATGCCCAATACTCATTCGGATCCTACTCGATAGAAGGGGTAGAAATCTAGTTTAATGGTCAAACCACTCAGCTGAACTTCTAAATCTTTACAAACCTGATTACATCGAACAATATTGCCATCACCGATTTGAACGCCGAAGGATAGGACCATAGGACTAATTATATAGAGAGGCCGGGCTCTCTTATTAATGATGATAAAGTTGTGGGTTAACCCACTGTCCCCCAATAACAGTACTTGCTTCAAATGTAAAGAGCCCTTTAATTTCATGGTGGACGCCGAAGGCTAGCCCAGAATTGCATTAAAGCCAACTCCTATATCATCATTATCGCCTTGCTCGCACTCGATGATGCCTTCGAAGGAGTTAGGTATGGCCTTTTTGTCATCATCGACCTCCATTAAAGAGAAGGAGGACGAATTATATCAATGCCCTAGATGAAAGTTGTCTCGCCACCGTTGCCGTTTGGAATCCATGGGAGGAACTCAGCCTTAGTTGAGAGGTACAGACAAGGTCAAAGTTGATATCATGCGATATTTTCTAGAAGCTTGATGATGTCGCATATTTTCTGCGGTAGCGCATTGAGCAATTGTCACGTGCTGAGAAAGTTGAGGAATATAAGGGCTAACTTCGGTTTGGTGTAATAGATGAAATAGGATTTGGCCACATGCAATGGTCAATTATTTCTCAAATTCCAAGGCTAAGCTAATGGCCCTATAAACGCTTCTTAGCTTATGAATCCGGATGTTTGAAACAATTCTTCTTGTTGTCCGTTCATAAAAACGCCGAGAAGACAATGCTTAGGCCAATTTTGTGCCGTTTGCCGAATAGCACATAGGTGTTTGTCGGGGTTGAGATACTGGAGTGGACCTAATGTTCTTGTAGTGCCTCGACTAGATCATCCTAGTAAAGCACTGCTCTCTGCGAATTCAACCATGAGAACAAATCCAAAGCATCGCCCTCAAAGTATAACGCTGCCACATCTACTTTGTCATCCTTCGGTGTGCCATAGTAATGGAAAAACTTTTATGCCCCAAGGGTCTAGCCTCTAGGATCACCCCCATCGAACTTGGTGAAGTCAATCTTTGCGTAGGGAAGCCGAGAATTCCAACTTGATGTATCAGAATCATTGTCACTATCGTTGGTGTAGTGACGTGGCTTCCCTTTGTGTTGTGTTGATTTTAACGAGAGGACCGAGTCTCTAGGGCATTCACCTTGTCCCTCAATTCGTCGATGGCGTCAAGGCATGTAGCAATGGCTCAAAAGGGTTCCAAGATGAATAAAAAGGATTATCTTTAGGGGGTTGAGTTGGTTAGGCAGAGTGTGTCACCACCATAATGGATCGTCGAGGCTCTGATACCAAATGATAAGGTACTGAATTTGTGATTTAATTAGGAATAGGGAAGGAAATAAAAATACTTTGTTACAAAGTGATACTATCTCTAGTCATAATTATAGGACCTAGTTTGTAGTGCAAAACTAGGTCCTATAGTTAGGACTGGAAGGAGTAATAAGTATTTCACTAACTCTTTAAGAACAGCTCAAGAAAATCTCCTAAAACAATTTACTCTTTGCAATATTCTATACTTTATTGAATAGGAGAAATGCAAATTTATAGAGATAGTTTATAGAGAGAGACCCTAATTCAAAACTCAAATACAGAATTGAAATACAAATTCGAATGACTAACAACCCATGATTGTAGCAACTAACTCCAATTTGTGGATATTCTACTTATTTCTCAATAACGAAAAATAATAATTAACAATTAAGTCCTAACCCTTCCTAGGACGTGTATTTTTTCTAGAGTAAATCAAACCATAGCAATTTGGATCGTTATCAGACACCAATGCATTTCAGAAAGTAACGTCCAGCGTTAAAATTAAGTCACCAGTACTTACCCTACAGATATCAAGAAAAATGGTTTAAAACATTTAGACTTATTAAATTTGTCATAGATTAAGATTTTTTTCCCCCATTAAATGATCATTAATTAATATTTCTCTCTCATAGTATCTTGACTCCCAAATTAATAGACAAAGGGTGGGAATGAAAAAAAAATAATATTCCAAATATTCTTGTTTGAGAATTGTAATTTGGACCAAGAGAGTTCCTTCCAAAGTGACTGAGTTTCAAGACCGGTGCAAGTAAATTGTTTTTCATAGAAACAACATACCTGCTGCTGAACAACTAGATTATTTTGACTAACTTTCCCAAGGATCCATGCAGCAGTAGTCCTAATACTTGGATCAGGGTGATAAAGTTCTCTTGTCACATAAACAAGTCCCCCGAGTTTGTTAAAATCTGATACAATAACCACAACCACAATTACTATATAATAAGATGAGGAAACCAAAACAGATGTAGATTCTTAACAAATAACTTTTAGTATTTATAGTAAAATCTGTGCCACAACATTATAAGAAAAAGGTTGGCAAGTGACATCAAGCATAAAAAAAAGAGCACAAACCACTATCTGTTGTGAAATGTGAAATAATCCCAGGGAAGCCATTGATTTTTAAACTAAGATGTTCTGATGGGTTCCCTAGCTAAGATACAGTAAAACAACATAAGTCAATATGGCATATATATTGGTATTAGAATATAGAAAATTCCCAAAACAAAAGTGTTAAACAATCAAATCACACAAACACAATAGATCACAACAGACAAGCTTCTCACAGATCACAACAGAAAGTACAGCAGTAATCACTGCAATTTCAGACACAAGCACAAAAGCAAGAAAAAAACAAATCAGTGCCAACCATTTGAGAGGCCAGCTTTCCCCCTGATTTTCCTCCCAAATTTTATCCGTCAACCCCTCTAAACACTTTTCCATCTACCTCCCTTGCTTACAGCTTATTCATAATGAAACTTCCCCTTTGCTTATCCACTCCTTTGGTTCTTCGGAAGTATACCACCATACCTTCTGCTGTTTCCTGCTTCACCAACCATTTACTCTCCATTTTGTCTCCTGCTGTAAGAGTTGGTGGCAACATTTTGTCTCCTGCTGTAAGAGTTGGTGGCAGTAGCGATCAGGCAAACCAATAATATGGAGGACTTGAAAAAATTTCCTTCCCTTTTAACCCCACAAATTCTAAAATGTCCAAAGACCTTCAGAGAATATAAATCAATAAAAAATACTTGTGGCTTGGCACTCTATCACTTGAATATCCATTCTTTAAATATTTTCTAAATTTATATTTGCATTTAAAATTGTGAAAAATTTAAGAAAATAATAAAAATTTCAAGAAATCAAAATACTATCTAAGAAACTTTCGAGTAATGGAGAGAAAAGATAGAGCATGGAGAGAAAACAAAGGACTTATGGAAATTTCAGCTTGTGCATGTTCACTAAATAAATAATTGTGTGATAGTAAATTGAAGATGGACATAATATAACACGTTTTTTTCAAAAAAAATAAAAATAAAAATTATATCCATATTGTCTCATTAGTTACTTCCATTCTCTTTCCCTTATGTTTATGCATTAGGGAGCACCCGAAGTGGCAAAAAGTGACTTTGAAAATGCATACAAGGAGTTGTTCTCTAGAAGACAATTACAACAAATTTAAAGCACTGCTATATGATAGATCAGTAATCAATTTGATAAAAAATAATAAGGGAAAATTCACATAAGGGCCCTTTTTACAGAAAAAAATCCCAAAAAAGACCCCAAGATTCTGAAAATCCCAGAAAAGGCTCCAGGACCTTCTCTGGGATTTTCAAAATTTACGTGAGTTGTTAATGGGACTGATATAGTTGTTAACGGGGTATTGATATAGTTATTAACAGGACTGATTTAGTTGTTAGCAAATTGTTGTTAATTGTATCGATTTAGTTGTTAATGACCTACTCGTTAACAACTATATCAGCCCTATTAACAAGTCCCAAGATTCTGACAATTCCAAAAATGGCCCTGGGGCCTTTTCTGAGATTTTTAGAATCTTGGGGCCTTTTTTGGGATTTTTTTTTCTGTAAAAAGGGCCCTTATGTGAAATTTCCCTACACAAAACAATATATGAAGTGAATAGAGGAAGCAACATGAAGAATCATCATCACCACCACTACATCATCAATTTGATAAAAGTAATAAACATGAAACAATACATGAAGTGAACAGAAGAAATGAAAAAAAGAAAAAAGGATGGCTAAGTGTACCAGGCTCCCACAAGGTGAGATCTAGGGAAGGATAGATGCACGTAGCCTTACCCCGCAAGCGGAGAGGTTTTTCCCAGGATTTGAACCCGTGACCTCCAGGTCACATGGCAACAGCTTTACCGCTATGCCAAGGTTCACCCTCTAATAATAATAATACAGCCCAAACACAAAAATGCTCCCTATTGAGCATTCAACAAGTATGAAAAGGCAGGTACATCAGATCAGAGCAGGTATTATATAGACCTACCATTTGCATTATCTATTGGCTCAACAAGTACATTAAGTTCTTGTAAAGCCCGGAGCCGATCTTCCAAAGTTATAGATGAATTATTCAATTCACTTATTGCAATTTTCATCAATTCAGCATCTGATGGGACTTTCATTTCCTCCATCAATTCCTGTTAAAGCAGTTATCATCAAAAAGGAAAAAAAAAAAGCCAAGGAGCAGGTGTATGCAAACGCATATTGCAAGTCACAAGTAAGTGAAGAATGATTCCACCTATTCTAATTTTTTCACACCAATATCCTGGCAAAATAAGCAGCGAGCAATTTTGTTATTGTTAACTACTATTTCTCCAAAGATCGATGACACTGCATTGCTCACTAAAATGCAACTTATCATTATATATGGAGAGCAAACACCATATTATAAAACAATAACCATATGCCAGTTGTTCTCTCTCTCCCCCCTTCAGCTTATCCCCCCCCCCCCCGGGCTCTCATCATGAGAGAGTTAGTTATCCCTGGGCACCTACCCTCAAGGGGCCACTCCATTTTTATTGGTTTTATTTGTTCTCTCATTTATAAAGAATGATGCTCAGTATGATCAGATAAATCAATAACACAATTGAAGAGGGACATGAGACACAAAACATTAGTTAAATCATATAATTTCAACGATGATCAACAAGACTTACATTCAGGGAAAACACAAATTGCAAAAGGAGCCAAATATCTTTCCTGCAAAAACTGTAGATGATTTCTACCTTTAATTCCATCTGACGCTTGTTTAGCTCACTTGCTGATAATTGCTGCCGTACTTCAGCTGTTTCTTTCAACTTTGCAGGATCAGAATGACCTGATACAAAATGGTATATTATTATACTAAGTGCAATTTTACATCAACTGTAAGTTCGTGTATAATTTATTAATGTTACATAAAAGAAAACATGTTCGAGTAAAAAACGAATTCAAGTGTTCAAATTTTACAATTTTCATTTGGCATTCATCTAACCATTATTTTCGATTGAGCACAAAAGAAGCGATTACAAGAGAAGATTTTCCAGCAGAAGCAGGTCTAAGATATTAGAATATCACCAACTATTGTACTGAACAATCCACGTCAAAGTTCAGGAAGAGTCTCAAGACTCAACATCACCAAGAGAATATACATTCGGATTCCTTACCACCTAATCAGCTATTTGCCTATTTCCAGGCCATTTGAGCGCAAGAATTTAGAAATGACGGGAAAAAAAAATGCTAAGTCCGATTTATACGAAAATGCTGCATGGCATCAGAACTTGAGAGATAAACAAAATATTTTAAAAAATAAAATAAAAGAAAAGAAAGCAAACAACATTATACACCCAAAATACAGTAACAAATTCTAAAATTAGACTAACAAATTAATCGATAATAAAAATGATGTACTTATAGCCCACTGCAGCATCCCATCCAGTGAAGAAAACCCGCCGTCAAGGTCATCATTGTATTGCTCGTCGTTGTGCAGTAGATTCTCTTTCTCCTTTACAGTAGACCTTAATGGCCCTCCCGAAGAAAGATTACTGTCTATGCCATCGACTGTTGCGTTCATCAAACCGGAAACAAATCGAAGCAGCAAAATCAACCCTAGCATCCTGATTCCCATTAAAAGGACAAGTAATCCAGCCAAAGCTCGCGGGGGAACGACCGAGGCGAACGGGTAAAGTTTTCCTCTACTTTAAACTAAGACCAGCTCAAGCACCGGACCAAGTTCATAAAAACGAATTTTTACTCAAAAATGAAAACTATGTACCTACATTTTCAAGCACACATTAACATTATTATTACATGTGAGCAATTTTTTTAAAATATATATTGTATATATTTAAATTTAAATTGCAGATGTTTTCTGAGAATTTTTTGTACCCAGAATCTCAAATTAATTAGTTTTCATAATACTGATGTTATAGACAAATGCAGGACAAAAAACTAATTGATTTGAGCTGGATGTAAAAAAATCTCAGAACAAAATATAATGTAAATCTAAATAAATACAATATATCAAAAAAAAAAAAAAAGAAGAAGCTCTATTACAATATGAGTACATAAGAAGCATATAATTATATGCACGTAATGTGGACTCAACATTTTCGACAGTTTATCGCGTAGCAAGTAGCAAGGTTGTCAAAACTCTAAGAGTATGTAGACTCGAAAACAAACTCATAACCATTAAAATTATATGATTAAATAATTAAAATACTAAAAATGACAATAATTTAGTTTAAATATATTTTAAATTTAAATAACTAAATTATATTAATTAATATTCATAATTTATCATACTTAACATAAAAATTTATATGAAAATCACATTCTAATATAGAGTCACTCAACATAATTAAATAAAACTAATTATAAATTTAATTAAGATAATCAAATATTTGATTATCATTATCTTCAAATTCTTCACATTCACCATTATAATCTCCATTTTGTATCACCTGTGTCATCATTATCATTATAATTTACCCTAACATCATCAATGTTAAAATCAACATTACGGTCAACACTAAATAATGGATTAGCCATATTCTAATTAATTTCATGAGTTGAAGAACCTCATCATCCTCTTCCTCCACATGGTCTTCATCTATCATTCCTTCAGTAATCCATTCTTCATCAGAATATATATCATCAAAACCATATTTGAAAGCCTACTCTTTTGCTTCCTTGTGAGTTTCAAATTGCACATGACAAATGTCAACTCATTCATCTTCTTTTGATGCAAATGGTTTCTTTTTTTTGGTATGAATCTACAAAAAAAAAAATGAAGAAAAAAAACACTTTATTATTATTCTAACATTCAAACAAAGTTACTTTAAAAATTTAAAATAAAAAAAGTAAAAATCTTATCATCTCAAAAGCACTCCAATTACATTCACAACTAGAAGAGTTGCAACATAAGCTAAGAATACAAAGTGCAATTATTTAAAGTTCTGGATATCCATCTCCATAAGAATCTCACCATTCTGCTGGAGGTAGTTTGTTTTTTTCCCCCCTCTAATGCTTGTGTAGTTTGACACCCAAACATATCTCTTGCATTATGAAAATCAACCAATTAAAACTTAATTTTGTTAAGCTCATCTTGATCTTGATCCCTAACCATCCTTGACAAACAATCATATAACCCTTGTTTAATTATACATTGAGGTTTAAAATTAGTGTCATAATGGAAATGAGGATTGAGATGGTATGCTGCTGCATGTAAAGGCTTATGTAGTTGAGCTTCCCACTTTTCATCAATTATATTCCATATAAGCTCATAAATATAAAAAATCATAGTCAATTAAAAAAAAAGGTCATTCTACCAAAAAAAAAAAAATTCAAATTATAAAAAACATAAAACTCGCATAATAAAATTAAGTACAAAAATTTAATTTAATACTTACCTTCTTTTAAAACTATTAAAATTTTGTTTGATTTTTTCCTTCATACTTTTCATGGCTTCATATATGAATCCCATAGCTAGCTTCTCTTTTGACTACTAAGCGAAGAACTTTAACAAGAGGAGCAACATCTTTAAGGCATGTAACAATATTTTTCCACAAATTGTTGTCATAACACTTTTTGCTACTTCTTTTCCATCTTTGGTATATGAAAATTTGTTATCCTTCCAATGTTGAGAATTAAACAAATTTACCAAGGGTTCTATGCTCATTAAGACATGACAAAGTCATATATGCAGTGGCAAATCGAGTTGCAGCAGGCCTAATTAAATCTTTTTCATTCGTGTATTTTCTCAAAAGGCTAATGAGTATTGATCTTGCATAAATATATGTTGTCATTTTTCTTCCCCTACTAATGGTTTCCTTATGCAATATATAATTTTTTTTTAAAAAAATCAAAGTCCTCAAACATTAAATCAATACAATGGGTTGCAGCTTGCACATGGAGTCTAATACACATGTTTTTTTTTTCTCCATTAATTTTTGCCCAGCTGCTTTATAATTTGAAGCATTGTCAATTATTATCTGCACTAGATTTTTTTCACCTACTTTTTCCCCAACCTTATCAAAGCATCTCAAATACTTTATCAGTGTCTTATAAATTTTAGAAGTATCTAATAAAAATAAAAAATATTGTCCCTTTGGTACTATTCACTACAAAATTGCAAATTGAACGCCTTTTTCTATCAGTCCACCCATCAGACATTATGGAACAATATGTTGTTGTCCATTCATTCTTAAAGTTCTCAAGGAAGGCTGTGTGTTTTTTAATTCCGCGTTTACAAATTTTTCCCTGATCTCATGATAAGAAAGAGGCTTAAATCCTTGACCAAATGGTGTTTAAATTTGTGGTTCAGGGTTCTGGTTTTTGGGTTAGGGCTTAGGGGTTAGGGGTTGAGGGTTCACGGTTGAGGGTTCGGGGTTTGGGGTTCGGGGATTCGGGTTCGGGGTTTCGGGTTCGGGGTTTCGGGTTTGGTTTCGGGTTTGGGGTTTGGGGTTTGGGGTTTATGGTTTGGGGTTTCGGGTTTCGGGTTTAGGGTTTCGGGTTTGGGGTTTGGGGTTTAGGGTTTGGGGTTTCGGGTTTGGGGTTTCGGGTTTGGGGTTTCGGGTTTGGGGTTTCGGGTTTGGGGTTTAGGGTTTGGGGTTTAGGGTTGGGGTTTAGGGTTTGGGGTTTAGGGTTTGGGGTTTAGGGTTTGGGGTTTAGGGTTTGGGGTTTAGGGTTTGGGGTTTAGGGTTTGGGGTTTAGGGTTTGGGGTTTAGGGTTTGGGGTTTAGGGTTTGGGGTTTCGGGTTTGGGGTTTCGGGTTTGGGGTTTCGGGTTTAGGGTTTAGGGTTTAGGGTTTAGGGTTTAGGGTTTAGGGTTTAGGGTTTAGGGTTTAGGGTTTAGGGTTTAGGGTTTAGGGTTTAGGGTTTAGGGTTTAGGGTTTAGGGTTTAGGGTTTAGGGTTTAGGGTTTAGGGTTTAGGGTTTAGGGTTTAGGGTTTAGGGTTTAGGGTTTAGGGTTTAGGGTTTAGGGTTTAGGGTTTAGGGTTTAGGGTTTAGGGTTTAGGGTTTAGGGTTTAGGGTTTAGGGTTTAGGGTTTAGGGTTTAGGGTTTAGGGTTTAGGGTTTAGGGTTTAGGGTTTAGGGTTTAGGGTTTAGGGTTTAGGGTTTAGGGTTTAGGGTTTAGGGTTTAGGGTTTAGGGTTTAGGGTTTAGGGTTTAGGGTTTAGGGTTTAGGGTTTAGGGTTTAGGGTTTAGGGTTTAGGGTTTAGGGTTTAGGGTTTAGGGTTTAGGGTTTAGGGTTTAGGGTTTAGGGTTTAGGGTTTAGGGTTTAGGGTTTAGGGTTTAGGGTTTAGGGTTTAGGGTTTAGGGTTTAGGGTTTAGGGTTTAGGGTTTAGGGTTTAGGGTTTAGGGTTTAGGGTTTAGGGTTTAGGGTTTAGGGTTTAGGGTTTAGGGTTTAGGGTTTAGGGTTTAGGGTTTAGGGTTTAGGGTTTAGGGTTTAGGGTTTAGGGTTTAGGGTTTAGGGTTTAGGGTTTAGGGTTTAGGGTTTAGGGTTTAGGGTTTAGGGTTTAGGGTTTAGGGTTTAGGGTTTAGGGTTTAGGGTTTAGGGTTTAGGGTTTAGGGTTTAGGGTTTAGGGTTTAGGGTTTAGGGTTTAGGGTTTAGGGTTTAGGGTTTAGGGTTTAGGGTTTAGGGTTTAGGGTTTAGGGTTTAGGGTTTAGGGTTTAGGGTTTAGGGTTTAGGGTTTAGGGTTTAGGGTTTAGGGTTTAGGGTTTAGGGTTTAGGGTTTAGGGTTTAGGGTTTAGGGTTTAGGGTTTAGGGTTTAGGGTTTAGGGTTTAGGGTTTAGGGTTTAGGGTTTAGGGTTTAGGGTTTAGGGTTTAGGGTTTAGGGTTTAGGGTTTAGGGTTTAGGGTTTAGGGTTTAGGGTTTAGGGTTTAGGGTTTAGGGTTTAGGGTTTAGGGTTTAGGGTTTAGGGTTTAGGGTTTAGGGTTTAGGGTTTAGGGTTTAGGGTTTAGGGTTTAGGGTTTAGGGTTTAGGGTTTAGGGTTTAGGGTTTAGGGTTTAGGGTTTAGGGTTTAGGGTTTAGGGTTTAGGGTTTAGGGTTTAGGGTTTAGGGTTTAGGGTTTAGGGTTTAGGGTTTAGGGTTTAGGGTTTAGGGTTTAGGGTTTAGGGTTTAGGGTTTAGGGTTTAGGGTTTAGGGTTTAGGGTTTAGGGTTTAGGGTTTAGGGTTTAGGGTTTAGGGTTTAGGGTTTAGGGTTTAGGGTTTAGGGTTTAGGGTTTAGGGTTTAGGGTTTAGGGTTTAGGGTTTAGGGTTTAGGGTTTAGGGTTTAGGGTTTAGGGTTTAGGGTTTAGGGTTTAGGGTTTAGGGTTTAGGGTTTAGGGTTTAGGGTTTAGGGTTTAGGGTTTAGGGTTTAGGGTTTAGGGTTTAGGGTTTAGGGTTTAGGGTTTAGGGTTTAGGGTTTAGGGTTTAGGGTTTAGGGTTTAGGGTTTAGGGTTTAGGGTTTAGGGTTTAGGGTTTAGGGTTTAGGGTTTAGGGTTTAGGGTTTAGGGTTTAGGGTTTAGGGTTTAGGGTTTAGGGTTTAGGGTTTAGGGTTTAGGGTTTAGGGTTTAGGGTTTAGGGTTTAGGGTTTAGGGTTTAGGGTTTAGGGTTTAGGGTTTAGGGTTTAGGGTTTAGGGTTTAGGGTTTAGGGTTTAGGGTTTAGGGTTTAGGGTTTAGGGTTTAGGGTTTAGGGTTTAGGGTTTAGGGTTTAGGGTTTAGGGTTTAGGGTTTAGGGTTTAGGGTTTAGGGTTTAGGGTTTAGGGTTTAGGGTTTAGGGTTTAGGGTTTAGGGTTTAGGGTTTAGGGTTTAGGGTTTAGGGTTTAGGGTTTAGGGTTTAGGGTTTAGGGTTTAGGGTTTAGGGTTTAGGGTTTAGGGTTTAGGGTTTAGGGTTTAGGGTTTAGGGTTTAGGGTTTAGGGTTTAGGGTTTAGGGTTTAGGGTTTAGGGTTTAGGGTTTAGGGTTTAGGGTTTAGGGTTTAGGGTTTAGGGTTTAGGGTTTAGGGTTTAGGGTTTAGGGTTTAGGGTTTAGGGTTTAGGGTTTAGGGTTTAGGGTTTAGGGTTTAGGGTTTAGGGTTTAGGGTTTAGGGTTTAGGGTTTAGGGTTTAGGGTTTAGGGTTTAGGGTTTAGGGTTTAGGGTTTAGGGTTTAGGGTTTAGGGTTTAGGGTTTAGGGTTTAGGGTTTAGGGTTTAGGGTTTAGGGTTTAGGGTTTAGGGTTTAGGGTTTAGGGTTTAGGGTTTAGGGTTTAGGGTTTAGGGTTTAGGGTTTAGGGTTTAGGGTTTAGGGTTTAGGGTTTAGGGTTTAGGGTTTAGGGTTTAGGGTTTAGGGTTTAGGGTTTAGGGTTTAGGGTTTAGGGTTTAGGGTTTAGGGTTTAGGGTTTAGGGTTTAGGGTTTAGGGTTTAGGGTTTAGGGTTTAGGGTTTAGGGTTTAGGGTTTAGGGTTTAGGGTTTAGGGTTTAGGGTTTAGGGTTTAGGGTTTAGGGTTTAGGGTTTAGGGTTTAGGGTTTAGGGTTTAGGGTTTAGGGTTTAGGGTTTAGGGTTTAGGGTTTAGGGTTTAGGGTTTAGGGTTTAGGGTTTAGGGTTTAGGGTTTAGGGTTTAGGGTTTAGGGTTTAGGGTTTAGGGTTTAGGGTTTAGGGTTTAGGGTTTAGGGTTTAGGGTTTAGGGTTTAGGGTTTAGGGTTTAGGGTTTAGGGTTTAGGGTTTAGGGTTTAGGGTTTAGGGTTTAGGGTTTAGGGTTTAGGGTTTAGGGTTTAGGGTTTAGGGTTTAGGGTTTAGGGTTTAGGGTTTAGGGTTTAGGGTTTAGGGTTTAGGGTTTAGGGTTTAGGGTTTAGGGTTTAGGGTTTAGGGTTTAGGGTTTAGGGTTTAGGGTTTAGGGTTTAGGGTTTAGGGTTTAGGGTTTAGGGTTTAGGGTTTAGGGTTTAGGGTTTAGGGTTTAGGGTTTAGGGTTTAGGGTTTAGGGTTTAGGGTTTAGGGTTTAGGGTTTAGGGTTTAGGGTTTAGGGTTTAGGGTTTAGGGTTTAGGGTTTAGGGTTTAGGGTTTAGGGTTTAGGGTTTAGGGTTTAGGGTTTAGGGTTTAGGGTTTAGGGTTTAGGGTTTAGGGTTTAGGGTTTAGGGTTTAGGGTTTAGGGTTTAGGGTTTAGGGTTTAGGGTTTAGGGTTTAGGGTTTAGGGTTTAGGGTTTAGGGTTTAGGGTTTAGGGTTTAGGGTTTAGGGTTTAGGGTTTAGGGTTTAGGGTTTAGGGTTTAGGGTTTAGGGTTTAGGGTTTAGGGTTTAGGGTTTAGGGTTTAGGGTTTAGGGTTTAGGGTTTAGGGTTTAGGGTTTAGGGTTTAGGGTTTAGGGTTTAGGGTTTAGGGTTTAGGGTTTAGGGTTTAGGGTTTAGGGTTTAGGGTTTAGGGTTTAGGGTTTAGGGTTTAGGGTTTAGGGTTTAGGGTTTAGGGTTTAGGGTTTAGGGTTTAGGGTTTAGGGTTTAGGGTTTAGGGTTTAGGGTTTAGGGTTTAGGGTTTAGGGTTTAGGGTTTAGGGTTTAGGGTTTAGGGTTTAGGGTTTAGGGTTTAGGGTTTAGGGTTTAGGGTTTAGGGTTTAGGGTTTAGGGTTTAGGGTTTAGGGTTTAGGGTTTAGGGTTTAGGGTTTAGGGTTTAGGGTTTAGGGTTTAGGGTTTAGGGTTTAGGGTTTAGGGTTTAGGGTTTAGGGTTTAGGGTTTAGGGTTTAGGGTTTAGGGTTTAGGGTTTAGGGTTTAGGGTTTAGGGTTTAGGGTTTAGGGTTTAGGGTTTAGGGTTTAGGGTTTAGGGTTTAGGGTTTAGGGTTTAGGGTTTAGGGTTTAGGGTTTAGGGTTTAGGGTTTAGGGTTTAGGGTTTAGGGTTTAGGGTTTAGGGTTTAGGGTTTAGGGTTTAGGGTTTAGGGTTTAGGGTTTAGGGTTTAGGGTTTAGGGTTTAGGGTTTAGGGTTTAGGGTTTAGGGTTTAGGGTTTAGGGTTTAGGGTTTAGGGTTTAGGGTTTAGGGTTTAGGGTTTAGGGTTTAGGGTTTAGGGTTTAGGGTTTAGGGTTTAGGGTTTAGGGTTTAGGGTTTAGGGTTTAGGGTTTAGGGTTTAGGGTTTAGGGTTTAGGGTTTAGGGTTTAGGGTTTAGGGTTTAGGGTTTAGGGTTTAGGGTTTAGGGTTTAGGGTTTAGGGTTTAGGGTTTAGGGTTTAGGGTTTAGGGTTTAGGGTTTAGGGTTTAGGGTTTAGGGTTTAGGGTTTAGGGTTTAGGGTTTAGGGTTTAGGGTTTAGGGTTTAGGGTTTAGGGTTTAGGGTTTAGGGTTTAGGGTTTAGGGTTTAGGGTTTAGGGTTTAGGGTTTAGGGTTTAGGGTTTAGGGTTTAGGGTTTAGGGTTTAGGGTTTAGGGTTTAGGGTTTAGGGTTTAGGGTTTAGGGTTTAGGGTTTAGGGTTTAGGGTTTAGGGTTTAGGGTTTAGGGTTTAGGGTTTAGGGTTTAGGGTTTAGGGTTTAGGGTTTAGGGTTTAGGGTTTAGGGTTTAGGGTTTAGGGTTTAGGGTTTAGGGTTTAGGGTTTAGGGTTTAGGGTTTAGGGTTTAGGGTTTAGGGTTTAGGGTTTAGGGTTTAGGGTTTAGGGTTTAGGGTTTAGGGTTTAGGGTTTAGGGTTTAGGGTTTAGGGTTTAGGGTTTAGGGTTTAGGGTTTAGGGTTTAGGGTTTAGGGTTTAGGGTTTAGGGTTTAGGGTTTAGGGTTTAGGGTTTAGGGTTTAGGGTTTAGGGTTTAGGGTTTAGGGTTTAGGGTTTAGGGTTTAGGGTTTAGGGTTTAGGGTTTAGGGTTTAGGGTTTAGGGTTTAGGGTTTAGGGTTTAGGGTTTAGGGTTTAGGGTTTAGGGTTTAGGGTTTAGGGTTTAGGGTTTAGGGTTTAGGGTTTAGGGTTTAGGGTTTAGGGTTTAGGGTTTAGGGTTTAGGGTTTAGGGTTTAGGGTTTAGGGTTTAGGGTTTAGGGTTTAGGGTTTAGGGTTTAGGGTTTAGGGTTTAGGGTTTAGGGTTTAGGGTTTAGGGTTTAGGGTTTAGGGTTTAGGGTTTAGGGTTTAGGGTTTAGGGTTTAGGGTTTAGGGTTTAGGGTTTAGGGTTTAGGGTTTAGGGTTTAGGGTTTAGGGTTTAGGGTTTAGGGTTTAGGGTTTAGGGTTTAGGGTTTAGGGTTTAGGGTTTAGGGTTTAGGGTTTAGGGTTTAGGGTTTAGGGTTTAGGGTTTAGGGTTTAGGGTTTAGGGTTTAGGGTTTAGGGTTTAGGGTTTAGGGTTTAGGGTTTAGGGTTTAGGGTTTAGGGTTTAGGGTTTAGGGTTTAGGGTTTAGGGTTTAGGGTTTAGGGTTTAGGGTTTAGGGTTTAGGGTTTAGGGTTTAGGGTTTAGGGTTTAGGGTTTAGGGTTTAGGGTTTAGGGTTTAGGGTTTAGGGTTTAGGGTTTAGGGTTTAGGGTTTAGGGTTTAGGGTTTAGGGTTTAGGGTTTAGGGTTTAGGGTTTAGGGTTTAGGGTTTAGGGTTTAGGGTTTAGGGTTTAGGGTTTAGGGTTTAGGGTTTAGGGTTTAGGGTTTAGGGTTTAGGGTTTAGGGTTTAGGGTTTAGGGTTTAGGGTTTAGGGTTTAGGGTTTAGGGTTTAGGGTTTAGGGTTTAGGGTTTAGGGTTTAGGGTTTAGGGTTTAGGGTTTAGGGTTTAGGGTTTAGGGTTTAGGGTTTAGGGTTTAGGGTTTAGGGTTTAGGGTTTAGGGTTTAGGGTTTAGGGTTTAGGGTTTAGGGTTTAGGGTTTAGGGTTTAGGGTTTAGGGTTTAGGGTTTAGGGTTTAGGGTTTAGGGTTTAGGGTTTAGGGTTTAGGGTTTAGGGTTTAGGGTTTAGGGTTTAGGGTTTAGGGTTTAGGGTTTAGGGTTTAGGGTTTAGGGTTTAGGGTTTAGGGTTTAGGGTTTAGGGTTTAGGGTTTAGGGTTTAGGGTTTAGGGTTTAGGGTTTAGGGTTTAGGGTTTAGGGTTTAGGGTTTAGGGTTTAGGGTTTAGGGTTTAGGGTTTAGGGTTTAGGGTTTAGGGTTTAGGGTTTAGGGTTTAGGGTTTAGGGTTTAGGGTTTAGGGTTTAGGGTTTAGGGTTTAGGGTTTAGGGTTTAGGGTTTAGGGTTTAGGGTTTAGGGTTTAGGGTTTAGGGTTTAGGGTTTAGGGTTTAGGGTTTAGGGTTTAGGGTTTAGGGTTTAGGGTTTAGGGTTTAGGGTTTAGGGTTTAGGGTTTAGGGTTTAGGGTTTAGGGTTTAGGGTTTAGGGTTTAGGGTTTAGGGTTTAGGGTTTAGGGTTTAGGGTTTAGGGTTTAGGGTTTAGGGTTTAGGGTTTAGGGTTTAGGGTTTAGGGTTTAGGGTTTAGGGTTTAGGGTTTAGGGTTTAGGGTTTAGGGTTTAGGGTTTAGGGTTTAGGGTTTAGGGTTTAGGGTTTAGGGTTTAGGGTTTAGGGTTTAGGGTTTAGGGTTTAGGGTTTAGGGTTTAGGGTTTAGGGTTTAGGGTTTAGGGTTTAGGGTTTAGGGTTTAGGGTTTAGGGTTTAGGGTTTAGGGTTTAGGGTTTAGGGTTTAGGGTTTAGGGTTTAGGGTTTAGGGTTTAGGGTTTAGGGTTTAGGGTTTAGGGTTTAGGGTTTAGGGTTTAGGGTTTAGGGTTTAGGGTTTAGGGTTTAGGGTTTAGGGTTTAGGGTTTAGGGTTTAGGGTTTAGGGTTTAGGGTTTAGGGTTTAGGGTTTAGGGTTTAGGGTTTAGGGTTTAGGGTTTAGGGTTTAGGGTTTAGGGTTTAGGGTTTAGGGTTTAGGGTTTAGGGTTTAGGGTTTAGGGTTTAGGGTTTAGGGTTTAGGGTTTAGGGTTTAGGGTTTAGGGTTTAGGGTTTAGGGTTTAGGGTTTAGGGTTTAGGGTTTAGGGTTTAGGGTTTAGGGTTTAGGGTTTAGGGTTTAGGGTTTAGGGTTTAGGGTTTAGGGTTTAGGGTTTAGGGTTTAGGGTTTAGGGTTTAGGGTTTAGGGTTTAGGGTTTAGGGTTTAGGGTTTAGGGTTTAGGGTTTAGGGTTTAGGGTTTAGGGTTTAGGGTTTAGGGTTTAGGGTTTAGGGTTTAGGGTTTAGGGTTTAGGGTTTAGGGTTTAGGGTTTAGGGTTTAGGGTTTAGGGTTTAGGGTTTAGGGTTTAGGGTTTAGGGTTTAGGGTTTAGGGTTTAGGGTTTAGGGTTTAGGGTTTAGGGTTTAGGGTTTAGGGTTTAGGGTTTAGGGTTTAGGGTTTAGGGTTTAGGGTTTAGGGTTTAGGGTTTAGGGTTTAGGGTTTAGGGTTTAGGGTTTAGGGTTTAGGGTTTAGGGTTTAGGGTTTAGGGTTTAGGGTTTAGGGTTTAGGGTTTAGGGTTTAGGGTTTAGGGTTTAGGGTTTAGGGTTTAGGGTTTAGGGTTTAGGGTTTAGGGTTTAGGGTTTAGGGTTTAGGGTTTAGGGTTTAGGGTTTAGGGTTTAGGGTTTAGGGTTTAGGGTTTAGGGTTTAGGGTTTAGGGTTTAGGGTTTAGGGTTTAGGGTTTAGGGTTTAGGGTTTAGGGTTTAGGGTTTAGGGTTTAGGGTTTAGGGTTTAGGGTTTAGGGTTTAGGGTTTAGGGTTTAGGGTTTAGGGTTTAGGGTTTAGGGTTTAGGGTTTAGGGTTTAGGGTTTAGGGTTTAGGGTTTAGGGTTTAGGGTTTAGGGTTTAGGGTTTAGGGTTTAGGGTTTAGGGTTTAGGGTTTAGGGTTTAGGGTTTAGGGTTTAGGGTTTAGGGTTTAGGGTTTAGGGTTTAGGGTTTAGGGTTTAGGGTTTAGGGTTTAGGGTTTAGGGTTTAGGGTTTAGGGTTTAGGGTTTAGGGTTTAGGGTTTAGGGTTTAGGGTTTAGGGTTTAGGGTTTAGGGTTTAGGGTTTAGGGTTTAGGGTTTAGGGTTTAGGGTTTAGGGTTTAGGGTTTAGGGTTTAGGGTTTAGGGTTTAGGGTTTAGGGTTTAGGGTTTAGGGTTTAGGGTTTAGGGTTTAGGGTTTAGGGTTTAGGGTTTAGGGTTTAGGGTTTAGGGTTTAGGGTTTAGGGTTTAGGGTTTAGGGTTTAGGGTTTAGGGTTTAGGGTTTAGGGTTTAGGGTTTAGGGTTTAGGGTTTAGGGTTTAGGGTTTAGGGTTTAGGGTTTAGGGTTTAGGGTTTAGGGTTTAGGGTTTAGGGTTTAGGGTTTAGGGTTTAGGGTTTAGGGTTTAGGGTTTAGGGTTTAGGGTTTAGGGTTTAGGGTTTAGGGTTTAGGGTTTAGGGTTTAGGGTTTAGGGTTTAGGGTTTAGGGTTTAGGGTTTAGGGTTTAGGGTTTAGGGTTTAGGGTTTAGGGTTTAGGGTTTAGGGTTTAGGGTTTAGGGTTTAGGGTTTAGGGTTTAGGGTTTAGGGTTTAGGGTTTAGGGTTTAGGGTTTAGGGTTTAGGGTTTAGGGTTTAGGGTTTAGGGTTTAGGGTTTAGGGTTTAGGGTTTAGGGTTTAGGGTTTAGGGTTTAGGGTTTAGGGTTTAGGGTTTAGGGTTTAGGGTTTAGGGTTTAGGGTTTAGGGTTTAGGGTTTAGGGTTTAGGGTTTAGGGTTTAGGGTTTAGGGTTTAGGGTTTAGGGTTTAGGGTTTAGGGTTTAGGGTTTAGGGTTTAGGGTTTAGGGTTTAGGGTTTAGGGTTTAGGGTTTAGGGTTTAGGGTTTAGGGTTTAGGGTTTAGGGTTTAGGGTTTAGGGTTTAGGGTTTAGGGTTTAGGGTTTAGGGTTTAGGGTTTAGGGTTTAGGGTTTAGGGTTTAGGGTTTAGGGTTTAGGGTTTAGGGTTTAGGGTTTAGGGTTTAGGGTTTAGGGTTTAGGGTTTAGGGTTTAGGGTTTAGGGTTTAGGGTTTAGGGTTTAGGGTTTAGGGTTTAGGGTTTAGGGTTTAGGGTTTAGGGTTTAGGGTTTAGGGTTTAGGGTTTAGGGTTTAGGGTTTAGGGTTTAGGGTTTAGGGTTTAGGGTTTAGGGTTTAGGGTTTAGGGTTTAGGGTTTAGGGTTTAGGGTTTAGGGTTTAGGGTTTAGGGTTTAGGGTTTAGGGTTTAGGGTTTAGGGTTTAGGGTTTAGGGTTTAGGGTTTAGGGTTTAGGGTTTAGGGTTTAGGGTTTAGGGTTTAGGGTTTAGGGTTTAGGGTTTAGGGTTTAGGGTTTAGGGTTTAGGGTTTAGGGTTTAGGGTTTAGGGTTTAGGGTTTAGGGTTTAGGGTTTAGGGTTTAGGGTTTAGGGTTTAGGGTTTAGGGTTTAGGGTTTAGGGTTTAGGGTTTAGGGTTTAGGGTTTAGGGTTTAGGGTTTAGGGTTTAGGGTTTAGGGTTTAGGGTTTAGGGTTTAGGGTTTAGGGTTTAGGGTTTAGGGTTTAGGGTTTAGGGTTTAGGGTTTAGGGTTTAGGGTTTAGGGTTTAGGGTTTAGGGTTTAGGGTTTAGGGTTTAGGGTTTAGGGTTTAGGGTTTAGGGTTTAGGGTTTAGGGTTTAGGGTTTAGGGTTTAGGGTTTAGGGTTTAGGGTTTAGGGTTTAGGGTTTAGGGTTTAGGGTTTAGGGTTTAGGGTTTAGGGTTTAGGGTTTAGGGTTTAGGGTTTAGGGTTTAGGGTTTAGGGTTTAGGGTTTAGGGTTTAGGGTTTAGGGTTTAGGGTTTAGGGTTTAGGGTTTAGGGTTTAGGGTTTAGGGTTTAGGGTTTAGGGTTTAGGGTTTAGGGTTTAGGGTTTAGGGTTTAGGGTTTAGGGTTTAGGGTTTAGGGTTTAGGGTTTAGGGTTTAGGGTTTAGGGTTTAGGGTTTAGGGTTTAGGGTTTAGGGTTTAGGGTTTAGGGTTTAGGGTTTAGGGTTTAGGGTTTAGGGTTTAGGGTTTAGGGTTTAGGGTTTAGGGTTTAGGGTTTAGGGTTTAGGGTTTAGGGTTTAGGGTTTAGGGTTTAGGGTTTAGGGTTTAGGGTTTAGGGTTTAGGGTTTAGGGTTTAGGGTTTAGGGTTTAGGGTTTAGGGTTTAGGGTTTAGGGTTTAGGGTTTAGGGTTTAGGGTTTAGGGTTTAGGGTTTAGGGTTTAGGGTTTAGGGTTTAGGGTTTAGGGTTTAGGGTTTAGGGTTTAGGGTTTAGGGTTTAGGGTTTAGGGTTTAGGGTTTAGGGTTTAGGGTTTAGGGTTTAGGGTTTAGGGTTTAGGGTTTAGGGTTTAGGGTTTAGGGTTTAGGGTTTAGGGTTTAGGGTTTAGGGTTTAGGGTTTAGGGTTTAGGGTTTAGGGTTTAGGGTTTAGGGTTTAGGGTTTAGGGTTTAGGGTTTAGGGTTTAGGGTTTAGGGTTTAGGGTTTAGGGTTTAGGGTTTAGGGTTTAGGGTTTAGGGTTTAGGGTTTAGGGTTTAGGGTTTAGGGTTTAGGGTTTAGGGTTTAGGGTTTAGGGTTTAGGGTTTAGGGTTTAGGGTTTAGGGTTTAGGGTTTAGGGTTTAGGGTTTAGGGTTTAGGGTTTAGGGTTTAGGGTTTAGGGTTTAGGGTTTAGGGTTTAGGGTTTAGGGTTTAGGGTTTAGGGTTTAGGGTTTAGGGTTTAGGGTTTAGGGTTTAGGGTTTAGGGTTTAGGGTTTAGGGTTTAGGGTTTAGGGTTTAGGGTTTAGGGTTTAGGGTTTAGGGTTTAGGGTTTAGGGTTTAGGGTTTAGGGTTTAGGGTTGAGGGTTTAGGGTTTAGGGTTTAGGGTTTAGGGTTTAGGGTTTAGGGTTTAGGGTTTAGGGTTTAGGGTTTAGGGTTTAGGGTTTAGGGTTTAGGGTTTAGGGTTTAGGGTTTAGGGTTTAGGGTTTAGGGTTTAGGGTTTAGGGTTTAGGGTTTAGGGTTTAGGGTTTAGGGTTTAGGGTTTAGGGTTTAGGGTTTAGGGTTTAGGGTTTAGGGTTTAGGGTTTAGGGTTTAGGGTTTAGGGTTTAGGGTTTAGGGTTTAGGGTTTAGGGTTTAGGGTTTAGGGTTTAGGGTTTAGGGTTTAGGGTTTAGGGTTTAGGGTTTAGGGTTTAGGGTTTAGGGTTT